>CM039677.1:318636030-319886030 GCA_022496015.1 Hordeum marinum
CATTTGTTAAACATTGCGTGGGGTGGCAACTCTTCGCAAATCAAAGTCACATGCCTCCAACAGCTCTTCGGACTATCCCGATCACCTGGCCTTTCGTGGTCTGGGGGCTGGACATGGTCGGACCCCTTAATGGGGGGACCAAGAGGAATAAATACCTACTGGTTATGTTCGACAAGTTCACCAAATGGATAGAGGCAAAGCCCGTCAAATCGGCCAAGTCCGGACTAGTGATCGACTTTATCTCCGGCTTGGTACACCGTTACGGTGTCCCGCACAGTATAATAACGGATAATGGATCCAACTTCATGACTGAAGAGGTCAAGGACTGGTGCGCAAAAATGGGCATAAAGCTCGATTACGCATCAGTCTATCACTAGCAGACCAATGGACAAGTCGAACAAGCAAATGGCCTCATTATGAGCGGCATTAAGCCACGTTTGGTAGGATCTCTTCATGAGTCCGACTGTCATTGGGTGGAATAGCTCGACTCCATTTTATGGGGCCTGCGCACCACTCCGAATAGATGAACGGGATATACACCGTTCTTCATGGTCTATGTGGCGGAGGCAGTCCTCCCCTATGACATTATTCACGACACACCAAGGGTGCGCATGTATGAGCAAAAGGAAGCCTAGTTAGATCGGCAGAACGACCTGGATGCATTAGAAGGAGAGCGTGACATAGCTCGGGCTCTCTCTACTTTTTATCAACAGCAAGCCCGATGTTACCAGAGTAGGGAGGTCAGGGCAAAAGCAAACAACATAGGTGAACTCGTCTTACGACTCTCGAAGAATTAGAAGCATAAACTTAACCCCAAATGGGAGGGGGCCTTCATAATCGACGAAGTACTCATGGGAGGAGCCTACCATCTTTGGAACCCGTCATACAACCGCCTTGAACCGAACCCATGGAACGCAGCTCGTCTTCGGCGCTTCTACGGATAAACCAGTGTCGTCTAAACATTTCAGCATTTTTTCTTTTTTCATTTTTCCTTCTATTTTCCTTTCCCCTCCCACTGTGCTGTTCGGCAGGATTGAATTTTCCCTTTTCTTTCCATGTTTGGTTTGACAGATCTTGTACTAAGGTTGTCGGCTTGCACGATTAAGTGTTAAATCCGAACACAACACATGGGGGCTTCTTGCCGAAGCCACCACTTTTATATTATAAGCATTTATTTACACTTATCGTGTATACACGTTTCCTTTGTCACTTCGAACTAAGACTTTGCCAAGATGGGTTGCCTCGCTCCTATGTTTGCCCTCTACGTTCCGGATAGTTTGGACAGAGGGTAAAGGGAGCACCTCTGCGACTGTTACGACTGGGTCATCCGGATAGGTACCTCAGACGGGTGAAGCCGAAAGCTATCTATCTGACATAGACAATTGGTCGGCTGTGATGGAAACACTTACTACGGTGATGGTAAATATCACCACTGTTTGGGCTTCCTCCTTCTTAAAGGCCCTTCGCCACATACTACTAGTATGCGGACCCTACCTGCGATCTTGGTAGAACCATGAAGAAAGGTATCGATGGGGGTACTATTTTCCCCGGAAGATGTTTCTTACGCTAAGCAGTAATATAACATACCTCTCTGTGTGCTTTCTGTCCGTTTGCACCACATGGCCGGATGGCCTAGTTCCCCGAACACAATTCACCCCTTTAGGGTGAGAAATTACAAGGAACACTCCCGAGCTCTTCGCACGGGAGGGAGAAGCTGATGGCTCGTTAAGACAAAGTTTACAACACAGATAGATTAACAACTCGATTGTTCATACAAAAGTATACAAAATTACACATTCGGCCGCTAGTGGAGATTGTCGATTATTGTATCTACGGAACAATCTTCTTGTGACAGACGGATAGCAGGCATCACCTGGTCATACACCAGGTGGAGTGGCACTTCTTGGCCATCCTATCCCACTAGACCAACCCGAGACATACGCACAGGATTAAGTCCGGTGTAACGGGTCTTGATTAGTGCCCATGCTTCACGTGCTCCCTCCCCACAGTCCGATGTCTTCCATAGCGCGAACCTACTTTGGGCTCCCTTGCATCGATCGACTAATTCGGCCATTCCTTCTGGAGGCTGTCCGGTAGGCCACAGCGCCTTTACCATGCTTTTCATCGCTTTGCAGGCACGCTTGTGAAGAACGGAAAGCTCTTTTAACAGATTCCCCTGGAAGGACCCGATCTCTTCTTCAGGATGCTCAGAGAGGAGGCCTACATATGAGACAAAGGCAAGCTTACTTAACTTCTTTTATAGGAAGTACTTACTAAACATCGGAATCAATCTTACCAAACATGCCTCTCTGTAGCTTCTGGTTTTCTTCGTGGGCCTGGGCCAATTGAGCTTTTAAATTCTTGATTTGTTCAACATGTCACTTCATTTCTTCCTAGAGGCGGCTCACAATGTGACAGCCAGCCTCGTGCTGGGACTCGGTGTACCGCTGAGCTTCTCGGGCTTCATCCAGCTCCTTTTGCATATGCCCTATGGATTCAGCTGCTAAATGGAATCCTTCATTAGCATGGACATTTGCTAGAAATTAGCAACACTAGTATACTCACCATGGGCCTCCCAGGTGAAGCTCTTCACTTGCTCTAGCTCTGCCTTCACAAATTGTACATGTGATTGGTTGTCCTTTAGCTCCTTGGCCGATTGCTCGTTCTATTGCTTCGAAGCCTGCATTAGCAGTAAAATAGCATAAGGACCCTTAATTCAGTTGTTTCGAACCAATTTAAGGCTTGGGGGCTACTGGTTTCACACTAGTGTCCGGACTCTTTCAAGCCGATTACTTACCTGCAAACTGGTCGATATCATCTTCAGGGCCTCGCCGAACCCAGCTCGGGCTGTGCCAATGTGCGCGTCCACGGTGCGTAGGGCGCCGAACTCTTGTTCAAAAAACACCGAGTGAAGTAGGGCCTCTTGTCATCGCCAGTAATTCATGGCGCTTCCTACTTCCGATTTAGTAACGGACAGACCATCACCAGAATCGGCGGGAGCCGGATTGGCTATAGGGGCCTCGGCAACAGGGTCGGCATGAGCCATAGCTCTAGAATTTTGAGCGCTAACGGACACCTTAGTGACCTCTTCGACAAGGGAAGCCTGGCCTTTTTGCCTCAGTGTTTTGATGTAAACTGGCGTAAGATTCTATTAGTTGTGTAAGCAAGCAGACAGCTGAACAAAATACCTTTGGGTTGAGTGATTAGGCGAATTTGTCCTCGCGGCCGGCCTATTGGTTCTGCCCCTGTTGGCTTCCAATCCGGGTGTTGTTTCAGTCGTCGACGTATGGTGCGCGGATCGATAGCACTTGGGAGAAGGAGACGTCGCGTTCGGGGCGCTGTTAGATGCTTTCCTCTTGCGGGACGAGCTCTTCTTCTTCGTGTTTGTTGTAGGAATAGAGAACAATCCAGGGTAATCGGCTACGATAGCCACCTGAGATCGCTTGAGGCTCTCTTGATAGAAGACTCTGCCTTCAAATTCAATTAGAAGATCCGGGTCTTTGTGAAAACCCGAATCATCATCATGAGAATAGTTTTCGGGCTAGGGAGCCGGACAGTCGACTGCCTCGATGAAGCTCCTCCATTCCTATTCATGTAATAATAAAAGGCTTCGGTCAAATAAAGAACATAATGCAAACCCCGCACTATGTTCGTAGAGGAGAAAGGCTTACCCATTCGATGGGATTATGGCTTGAATACCCTTCCTTGGTTGTCCTATTAATAAAATCTTCTTTCTCTCCCTTATATAGGTCGGCAAGGGCAGCGGCCAACACCGTCTGATTGGCGGGTGACAATCTCTAGGACCGAGTGGTGTCGCTTGTACCGTTGTAGCGCCACAGGGGATGTATCCTCTGTTGGAGAGGCTGCACGCACCGGGTGATGGCGGCGCCATGCCATCGGGCATGGTCAGGTTGTGGTGGGTAAGCACCCGCACCTAGGCCACCAAATGTTGTACTTCAACGTTGTCCTCTTGAGACGAACTCTTTGGCCGCCAGCTGTACCTCTTCTTCAAAGGGGTGTGAGAGTATTTGGGCAGACCTCTCCGAGCTATCTCGAAAGAGGGACGTCCTCAATATAAAACCACCCCGAAGTCCATTCTTCGGATTCCTTCATTGTACCCACTGCATACCCCACTCCCGCTATTCGGCATACTTCGGCTCCGCTGACCTCTAAGATTGCCTTGTCCCAAGTTCGAGGGACAAGACATAAGTACTTCCTCCATAGCTCGAAATGCGCCTCGCAGCCCAGGAACATCTCGCAGAGGGCAAAGCCCGAGATGTGCAGGATTGACCCTGGGGTGAGGTGGTGGAGTTGGATCCCGTAGAATTCCAACAATCCCCTCAGGAATGGGTGGATGGGAAACCCGAGGCCCCGCAGGAGGAAGGGCACGAAGCATACACGTTCCCCCCCTTTGAGGATTGGGGAAACGCTCTGCGAAAACCTCATTGTTGTAGGAAGTTAAACCTACGCGGGTCACGGCCAGATCCGAAGGGAGATACCCCTCGGTCTCCAAATTGTGCAGCCGCAGAAGCGATACGGAGCAGCTGGTCCAGTCCCCGGGACGTGAGCCATAAAGGCACACGGAAGAGATGGGATGCTTCCCATGTTTTTTTGTGGATCTTCTGCTAGGAGATTTTCTGTTAGGGAGAAGGAGGAGGATGTGGTCTAAACCACGATCCTGTTTACTTAAATGGGTGTAGCCTCCATTATGAATGGGCATCACCGTCAAAAATTGCTGAACCGTTCGCCTCCCCACAATATGTGAGAATCGAGGAACGTGGTGGTTATTATAATGGAACTGGAGAGCCCGTGACACTTGGGATTTCACCGATAACTGGTCGGTTGTAGAATAAAAAGGAGTACGGGACTCGCCTTGCAAGCCGAAGATTATGAAGATCATCCAGATATACATCGCGTTGAAGACTAGTCCGGGGGCTACTAAGTCAGTCTTGGATTTAGGGGTCCTCGGGCAGCTGACATGTTTCCCACGGGCCGGACTGTATGGGCCGCGAAGTGACCATTGGGTGATCAAGGGCCCTGTTGCCAGGGTGGAGACTTCGAGTAGCCGTGGCATGTTCTCCAAGACTGTTAGCTGTAGATAGGCGTGTTTATCTCTTCGTCATGCAACCGATCATGTGTAAACCCTAGGTATCCCCTGTGTCTATATAAACCGGAGGGTTTTACGTTGTAGAGACAGAACAACTCATCTACGGTTAGCTATTCAATCTTGAGGTAGACCAACTCTGTAACCCCCATATCCTCAATACAATCAAGCAGGATGTAGGGTATTACCTCCATAGGAGGGCCCGAACCTGGTTAAAACCTTGTCCCCTTCGTCTCCTGTTACTATCGCTTCTAATCTCATAGCTCGAGACCCCCTACCCAAGATCCGCCGGTTTTGACACTGACACCAGGACCTCAACCTCCTATATAAAGGTGAGTCCCTAGGGTGGCTTAAGACAGAAAACCAATTGATCGATAGCTAGGTCAAGCGAATCTGCTCCCTCATAATCGATACTCCATCAATACAACACAAAGCAGGACGTAGGCTTTTATCACTTCCCGAGGGGATGAACTTGGGTAAAGTCATGTCTCTCATCCCGATCAACCCATTTGAGTCCATCGACTTAGTGATGGCGTCCAACCTGAGTCTTCGGACATCTACCATGACAAAACCACGACAGTATGCGCCCACCGTGGGGCTAGCGCGTGGTGGTGTGGAGTTCTCAAAGGCCTCTGTCCCTGGGATCGAGGGATACGCCATCGGCATGATGACTAAGAGTCGCCACGACAAGCTCTACATCAACGATGCTGGATGGGGACCGGAAGCCGACTCAATCGGGTATGGGCACCGGGTTTGCTTTGGCAAGATTCATGTATTCATCAGTAAGATCGGCGGATCTATGCCCGGGCCAGACATCTGCACCAACCTCATTGAGCCGGCCCGGCGTGCGCAACCCTCCCATGTTAAACCTAGGCGGAGGAGCGTCTTTCTCGGCTTCACGCAAGGTAAGGAAGATTACGTGTCAGGTTGGGAAACCTTTGTCGTTTCAGACGAAGGATCCTCTAGTGGAAATGCGGAGTCAATCTATCATCTTCACGACGGCGGGATTAGGAGCGATGCCGATGGTGACAGTATTCCGGAGCGCTATGACCCGCCGAGACGAGCCCCCATCTTCATGGAAGGCCTGACGCTGGATTTCAACGATGTGACGTCTGGAGCAGCGGCAGGAGGCACCGCGCGAGAAGCGGGGCCTCCTAAGCCGATGGCTCAGGTGTTGCTGGAACTAATGGATGAGTTAACAGCCTTGATGGCCACGCAAGTAACAGCCAGAAACCATGCAGAGCGCAATGCAGAGATTAGCAGGATTAAGGGATTGATGGCTCAGGCCCAGGAGGATATCAACGCATTACAAGATCAGATGAACGCTGAGCCAGAACGTTTGAGGGCGGAAGCTCTCCGTTTTAGCTTAGAACAATGTGCTTCGTATGCTATGCTATTCTTTGGAGGAGGACCCAAGTCGTCCTCCCTATTCAGCCCCGAAACTTCTTCAACACTCCTAGAGCGGGGCCGCATACGCTGTCGGTTGTAACCTGGACTGCCGAGGCGCTGCGGCAGCAAGACCCGCCCTAGAGGGATGAGACCCCACTGTGGCACCTTGTGACACCATCCGTCCATTATTCTAACCCGGTGGAGAACATGATAGCGGCAGCTGCTAGGCTCGATGCACTCCCCTTCACCGAAGGGATGCCGGTGGCTGAGGAGGCATGGAAGCCATTAATTTGCTACAATGGCGGTGGCTCGGCAGGAAAAGTACACATACAGTCGAAGTCATGTACACTCCATGACCATAACAAGTCCTAGATACAGCCGGCACATAGAGTCCCCGATGGTCGCAACCCACCCAATGGTAACTCACCTCAGGAGATCATAGATAGGGGTCGGGCTTAGCGGGGGTCAACACCGGTGATGGATCATCCGGTAATCCCTGAGCTGGCTCCAATAGCCCCTTCCACCTCAGTGGGGGCTAGAGCTTCATCCAGGGGGGTTGGTGTGCCTTGCCTGACGACGGCTCTACGGAACGAGCGTTTGCCCAAATACTTTAAGGGGCCGCGTAAGGTGCCTAATTATACAACTCATTTACCCTCTAAGGCTTGGGTTGAAAGTTATGAGCTCTCCATGGAGATGTTGGACATTAGTGAGGCGGGTTGTGTAAGTACTTCATCATGATGTTAGAAGGGCCGGCTCGCACATGGTTAAAGGCTTTGCCTCCTAATACCATTACATCTTGCGCTGAGTTGAAGGCACGCTTCATCAAGAATTTCCAACGAACATGTAAGTAGCCCATGAAAATTGTGGATCTTGACCATTGTGTGCGGCATGAGGATGAGTCAGCCCATCATTGGGTCCGGCGGGTTTCGATGGTTATCCACTCGTCCGAGAACATCTTAGCGTCCCATGCGGTTCTGATTTTAGAGAAAAACTGTTACTTTTTACCCCTTAAGAAGAAGCTCGGGCGGCTGAAGCGTTCTTGTCAAGACATGGGTGAGCCCACGACGGCTCACGTTAAGTACGCAGATTCAGATACTACTAAAGGTCCAAGCTCCAGTGATGTGAGGTCAGCTAAGGGTAAGAAGAATAACAATGGCAAGAGTTAACAACAGAACGGAGCTGGAAATAGCAACTCGGCCAAGAGAAAGAACCCGGACGGCGGGTCAGAATTGTTGGCAAACACTAGCGCTGGGAATAATCGTGCCAAGGGTAATGGTAGTCCACCCTTTAATAAGGATTAAACTCCCTTTAACTTGGAGGAAATGCTTAATAAGCCTTGCCCAGAGCACAACCGACCCGATAGGCCGACGGGTCACACATGGAGGGATTGCAGTATTGTGCGGCAGTTTCGGGACTACAGCCTTCACCAGCATCATAATAACAGTAATGGGCCGTCAGACGGCTCAGATCCAGGCGGCTCAGGGACAGGTTTCGATGGAGGCGGCTCAGGGTCAGGTTATCAGTGTCAAGGCAATCAAGGCGGTCACCGTCAACAGTCCGGCAACGGTGATCAGCAGCAAAATAACCAGTCAGGCTACCAGAATAACCCTAAGCAACTTGGTGGAGGCCAATATCATGTTTTCACTACAATCCCGGACAAACGAGATCAAAAGCTACACAAGAGGGCAGTCAATGCAGCATTGCCGACTCTCCCACAGTATTTGAAGTGGTCTGAATATCCTATCTCATGGAGTAGGGAGGACCACCCGCCAAGGATCGATAACCCGGGGCACTTGGCACTTGTGGTAGCACCCCGGGTTGGAGTAAGTTTATAAAGGTACTAATGGACGGTGGTAGTAGCATCACCATCTTGTACTATGACACTTTTCTCCAGATGGAGCTGAGTGATAAGGATCTGAAGTCGTCATCAATATTTTGTCACGGTGTTGTGCCAAGCAAGTCGGCTTACCCAGTGGGAAAGATTGCCCTAGAGGTGGCATATGGAGATGACAACAATTACAGGGTGGAGACCTTGTGGTTTGAGGTGGTGAAACTTAAGAGCCCATATCACGCCTTGTTTGGCCGGACGACTTTTGCAAAGTTTATGTCCAATCCTTGTTATGTTTACTTGCAGCTCAAGATGCCAGATCTTAAGGGAACGATTACAATGCACGGTGATTGGAAGGTAGCCCTTGAGTTTGAGAAAGGTGGCGCTGCTTATGCGGAATCAAGTTGCGCTAAGGTGGAGCTCAAGTTTTACAAAGATAATGTTGACCCGGCAGATATGACTCCATTGAAGAAGTCCAACATAGAGTCTGGGCCTCCCTTGAAGTTTGCGATAGATGATACTGAGCTGGTGGATTTCGCTCCAGGTGATTCATCAAAGCAGTTCACTATTGGGTCTAACATGGACTACGCATAGGAAAGCGTGCTCATTGAATTCATCCGTGAGAATTGGGACATCTTTGCATGGAAGCCGTCTAACATGTCGGATGTACCGAGAGAATTCGTCGAGCATCACCTTAATGTGGATCCCAAGTTTAAGCTAATTAAACAGTTCCTCCACCATTTCAATGAAGAGCAGCATAAAGCAATTGGAGAAGCGGTGGCCTGGCTCTTGGTCGTTGGGTTCATCATGGAATTTTTTCACCCGGAGTGGTTGGCAAACCTAGTGCTTGTGCTAAAAAATAACGACACGTGGCATATGTGCATAGACTACACGGATCCTAACAAGGCCTGGCCGGTTGACCCATTTGCTCTCCCTCATATCGACCAGATTACTGATGCAATGACGGGTTGTGAGAGCTTATGATTCCTGGATGCTTATTCGGGTTATGATCAGATCAAGATGGCAGTTAAGGACCAAGAGAAGACATCATTTATAGCACCATTTGGGGTTTTCTGCTATGTGTCTATGCCTTTCGGGCTCAAGAGCGCGCTGACAACTTATCAGCGTTGTGTGCAAAATTGCTTGCATAGTCAGATTGGGCGCAATGTTCCCGCTTATGTGGACGATATTGTTGTTAAGTCAAGGAATAAGGAGACTCTTCTTGATGACCTAAAGGAAACGTTTGACAATTTATGGGTCTACAAGAGGATGCTTAACCCGGCCAAGTGCATCTTTGGGGTTCCTGTAGGCAAGATCTTGGGTTTTCTAGTTTCAGAGCGAGGCATTGAGGCTAACCCTATAATTGACATTGGCGTTACGTGATGGCCTTTATCTACGGCTCACGAACTGCGGATGATTTCAATCACCTGGCCGTTTGCGGTTTGGGGGCTTGACATGGTTGGGCCTTTCAAGAGGTCTAAAGACAAGAAGACCCACCTGTTGGTGGCGGTTGACAAGTTTACCAAGTGGGTCGAGGCAAAGCCGGTTAGCATGTGTGATGCGTCCACGACGATTCAATTTGTCAAGAAGGTGATCTGTCGTTTTGGTTACCCTCACAGTATCATCACGGACAACGGAGCAAATCTATCCAAGGGGGCTATGAAAGCATTCTGTGAAAGTGAGCACATCTGGCTTGATATTTCTGTTGTTTCTCATCCACAGTCCAATGGTCAGGCGGAACGTGCTAATTAGGAGATCTTGAGAGGCATCAAACCCCGACTTATGGTTCCACTTTAGAGAATGTCGGGTTGTTGGGTCGAGGAGTTACCGTCAGTTCTTTGGAGCATTAGAACCACCCCCAACAGGTTAACATGCTCGCCTTTCTTCATGGATTATGGCGTAGAAGCCGTTTTACCATGTGATATTCGTGATGACTCGCTTAGGGTGGAAGCTTATGTTGAAACTGACAACGAGACGACGCATCAAAACGCGTTAGATTATTTGGATCAAGAGCGACATCTTGCCGCCGCATGATCGGTGATTTATCAGGAAGACATGCGTCGCTATCATAGCGACAGAGTTAAGACCCGAACATTTCAAGAAGGTGACTTGCTGTTATGTTTGATTCAAGATCAGATGGATATGCAAAAGTTATCTCCCCCCTGGGAAGGACCTTTCGTGGTCAACAGAAATCTCAATAACAAGTTATATTACCTCATTCATGTACAGGACGAGTCACGTACCTTTGGGCAGGAGACCAACAGGCCATGGAATATTGCTCATCTCCGGCCTTACTACACTTGAGTCATCGACTCTCATCAATGTACATACATCCATACTTGTATATACCTTTTTCATATAATAAAGTTGGCATGCCTACAAGACGGGGCTTCTGCCGTTTTTCTTCATACAAGATTGTGCAAAGGTGGATACTTCAACAAAGGTCATTTGGGGGCTTCCAACCCGCCGAGTTTAGCTTTCACACCCTTGTGACCGACTCTTTAGCCAACGCAAGGCCGGGGTATATACCCAAAAGTTGATTTCATCAACAAGGTCATTTGGGGGCTTCCAACCTGTCGGGTTTAGCTCACACCCTTTTGATCGGCTGTTCAGCCATCGCAAGGTCGGGTTATATACCCAAAAGTTGATTCCGTCAACAAGGTCATTTGGGGGCCTCCAACCCATTGGTTTTAGCTTACACACCCTCTTGATCGGCTCTTCAGCCACCCCAAGTTCGAGTTAAACCTGCTTGTATGTTGCTGCTGCTCCGCTAGGTGACCCACCGAACTCTTGCCAGTTAATCTCGACTAGAGACCCTGAGCTGATCAAGGTACTTAACAGCAACTCTCCACAGAGACCCTGTACAGGTTAAGGTTAAACCGGCGGCTTCTGTCACGTGAGGGCCGGCTTATAGAAAGCGAGGATAAACTCACCCATATGATGCAGACTCTTCGCCTTGTGGCCCGCTCATACTCTTTTAAAGACCTTGCACTATTTAAGGTTCAAACGATGGATTTACGTCACATGAGAAGTAGCTTATGGGCCTGGGGGTACTCATGCCCTGCTGCACCTCTTAATTATATGGCTCTTTGTACTCTTAACAATTACTCATTTTCAAGACCCTGCACTATTAAGGTTCAAACGATGAATATGTGCCATGGGAGAGCCGACATATGATTTTTGGACTCCACGCCTATGTTTTTGAAAAAGAAAAGAAAGGTCATAAAGATAATTAACATCTTTGGGTTCTGCTTCTCAAGCTGCCTTAAAAACGATACATAATATACTCTGTCTTGTTTGTTTTTACAGGTCTTGTCTCCGATGATAAGCCACCGTTAAGTATGAATGAAGATGGTTATAACAAGACGGAAGGACAGATAAGCACATGAGGCTTTTCAAATTTCAAACGTGCACGATGGCACAACATAGGAAATCAAGTTTTTTGCTCAGGCTAAAGCTCTTAGAGAGCCCAAAAATCTACGAACTTCAAGTTTTTGGAGTCACTTATAACACTGGCGGCTCAACTAGCCGGGTTACCTTCAACTAGGAGCAACTTGTTCAACTTACCGTTAGGTCATCCTACGCCGGGTCTTCGATCTCTTCGATCTAAAGGTTGTCAACATCCCAGTTGCAGTTTGTTAAAGCTTGAAACTAACCTTCGTCAAAGATGGGAGATGGCTCAATTTCGGGAGCAAAGAGTTGCTTACAGCATGCAGGAATTCGTTTGCTTCAAAGGTCGGGCAGCGCATTCGTTTGCTATCCTGGCCATAAGCCGCCTGATATGAGGTCAGATCAACCTCGTTGATGAGTGTCGATGCGAGCACTCGGGAGGCCTTCATACAGTTGGCATAATATGCTTGAGTAAACTCTAAGCCGTCATCCTTCTTCGATGGGAAGCTATCCATCATCTCTTCCGTGGTAAGCGCAGGGGCAAAAGCCAACGACCAGCTTAATGCGGCCATTGCTCCCTTTCGGGTGGCTGGCTGCTTTAGCTCTTCAATTTGCTTCAGGAGGGTGGGCAATACTTCTATCACTCCTTTCATGAACTTGGGGACACCTTTCTCAGTCAGAATCACCTTGATGGTGCAAAGGGTCCTATAGTATAGCTGTTCCGTCAGAGTGTATACTTCTCTCAGCTTCAACAAGTTGTCGGAGGACAGTTGGCGTCTTCTCTCGCCTGCAAAGTATATCAGAAGTTATAAGCCGCCAAAAGAGTTTTTTAAACAAGCTACGGAATTTTTCTATGTTTCAAGTACTTTCCAAAGATGGCAGTAGTCATCCGAGATATATGATGCTTGAGGGTTTTCAGTTCCTCTGTCACAAGTTCGAGCTTTTCATCAGCATCTTCTGCACGCTTTGTCAAGGCAGCTTGCTCAGATTCGGCGGCTTTCCTGAAAGCGGAAAAGTCCGCTTGTACTTTCTCAAGTTCTATGACGGAGACCCGCCACTTCTCTTCCGCCTCAGCACAAGCAGCTTGTTGTGAGGTAACAGTCTCTTTAAGGCCAGTCAGGTCAGACTCGTACATGTTCAAAGGTTCCTGCATAGTGCAAATAAGCTTCATGAGTTTCTAAGTCAACAATGCGACACATTAGTAGTCAGAAGTGCTGAAGCAGTAATATTATAAGTCTCAAGCAGATTGCAAGCAATATACTTGACACTTGGGGGCTAATGTCTGTCATTTCTCTCAAAGTCTACAATGCTAGAAAGTCCAGGGTCATCTTCAAGAAGATAAGTTGGTACTTGAGGGCTACACTTGGCGCTTCTAAGCAATAAAACTCCAGCTCATCATTCACACGATAACCCAGACTTGGGGGGCTACACTTGGCGCTTCTAAACAATAAAGCTCCGGCTCATCATTAGTGTAATGACCTAGACTTGGGGGCTACACTCGGATCTTATTTTCAAGGAAGTACCGGCTTATTACCTATATTAACCCGTCACTTGGGGGCTAGAGGCCAAGCTACTTGCAACGTAACGAAAGTTGGAAGATCTGGTCAACTATTTACAATACTAAACCAGGTCTTGGGACTACATAAATATATAAGGAAAGACAAGATAGGAGGAGTACCTCATATTTCTTCTTCATCAGCCCAACAAGCTTGGACTCCATGTTGCGGCTTGCGTAGAGGCGGTTTAGATAACCAGCATGTAACTCATGCGTAGTCAGCTTCTCCAAGCTAGGGAATGCAAAGTCAATCTTCTCTTGTGAGGGCGCCTCATCCTTGCTAGTATGTTTTGTTAACACATGAGGAGCAGGAGAGTTGTAACCCGTCCTAGTGACAACAACTTATGGAGGAGCCATATCTTTGGTGGCTAGTGAAGGGCTGGGCTACTTAGGCTCAGTCCGTGGAGGGCCTTCAGGAGCAGTCATGTCACGGTCAGTCGGCTCAGAAAATTGAGGAGCGTTTTCAGGAGCATCTTTTCCGGCCTCAGAGGGCTCAACATGTGCTGTAAGAGAGTCCGTCTTGGGAGTCTCCGGCTCTTGCGCAGTAGGAGTGGTGGTTAACCTGCCTACTTTTCTTCGTTTTGCTTGGTCCCTCGGAGCAAAAATATTGTTATACAGACAAAAGGACAGGGGTGTTCATATATGCTATGGAGTATAAAGTTACATACTCTAGGTTAATTTTAAGAGGAGGTAGCTTGAATGCGGTCGAGTCGCCAGATGAAGGGGGCGTTTCCTAAAAGGTTAAGATGGTAAAGAGCAAAGTAAGTTACAATGCAAAAAGCAGTACACATACATTAAAGTTGGTCAAAAGAATACCTCAGCACGTCGTTTCCTGGGAGCCACAGAATTTGGCAAGCCAACCAAGAGGTCTTCAGAGCCGGTGCTCCGGGTCTAACGCCTGGAGTCATGTTGTTGCATTTTCAAAAGAAAGTTGGGATCTAAGTAAGCAAGAGGATGTGAAAATGGAAATTTCCCGATGATCGGCCGTGTTTTTCTTCGAGGCAAGCTTTTTGAGTCGGAGGAAATGTAAGTTACCTCAGGGGCGTTGGCATGGCTTGTCTCCTCCTCTTCATGTGAACAATCATCGTCAATAAGTTGCATAAAGAGACGACCAAGAGAGTCAAGTTCTACCTCCAAGTCTTCAATCTCGAGCAGCTCCTGGGCAGAGGTTTTCTTCTTGCGGCCACGGGTTTTACCCGCCTTAGCCTTCTTCTTCTAGGGAGGGGTATACTTATTTTTCCAGAAATTTGCATTGGCCTATACATAAGTCGTCGGAAGGTTAAAAGGAGTAAGGCAGAGGATTAAGACATAACAAGTAATTTAATGGAAAGGATTCTTACATCTAGAGGCGGGTTGTTGACATAGAAAGGGTTTAACCTGATTTTGTTGCATACGTCTTAAGGTTCGCCTAAAAGTGATTTGATGGCGGAGTTGAGATCTTGGTCAGTCAGAGGGGTGGTTTTGAAATGAAGAGGGTCATCCACCGCTGGCTCAGCGGCAAGATCCTCTAGGTGACCCAGCAACGGGTTATAGCAACTCCAGTCAAGTTGTAGCCATTAAGGCCCTGATTTTGCTGAAGGACTAAGCATATTTTACTCTCTCTGCAGAGGACATCCGATCTGGAAGCTCGGTAGAGGAGCAAAGCTGGCTAGGGCGATAACCCGGCAGCGGCTTTTCTCCTTTTGGGGAAGTATCCTTGTACTAGAACCAAGTTTTGTTCTAGTCCTTCGGGTGACTTGGCAAGATAGCTGCTGGATATGGCATATATCTCTGCCTCTGTATAGAGACGCCTCCGAGATCCAAACTCGGTCCAGCAGCCACTTCGGTTTGGCGATTGATGTAAAAGAAGTCGCGGAAGAGGTCAACAGACGACTCTTCTTACAGATATGCTTCACATAAGACTTGGAACTGGCACATGTTGGTGATGGAAGTGGGGCCTATATCTTGTTGATGGAGTTTGAAACAATGAAGGACATCCTGGAAAAACGTTGACCCGGGTGGGCTAAAACCACGGAAGAGGTGATCAGCAAATATGACCACTTGCCCTTCCTGAGGATTGGGTCTGATCTTGTCCCCCGGGACCCGCCACTGGATGACATTCTGAGCCGGCAGAGCACCCATTTCCACGAGGTCGTTGAGAAAACATTCGGTGACTCCAGAACCAACCCAATCACAAGATGCAGGGGCTTTAGACATAATGGTGGGTTAAGACTATGGAAAGATACAAGGTGTGGCAGGTTAGAAACCCTACGTGTTTAAGACGGCTATGGTTAAAGCAACGATGATGTCTAGGCGGATCATGGCTAAAATTCTAAGCCGCCGTCACACTTTATCAGAGGGATCCAGCAGCACGATGGCGGTTAAACGCATGACGTAACATTGAAAATGTTGCTAAGTATGGACAAATAGGTTTCGCCTACTACGGCTACAACTACAAGATCTACAGGCAAAGATAAAATGAAATATATTCTAAAACCTAAAAACGTCAGTTGAAGAACAAGCAGTTCATGTGCAAATTCTATTCAAGATTGATCTATGATGAATAGGGGAATTTGTATTAAGCGGAGCACCACACGGGATGGCTAGTATTTCAGGCCTCAAAGATGCTCTCTTTGCTGATATACGATGGGTGCTCCGATGAGCGGCAGCAAACGCATAAGAACTCCGGTGAGCTAATACAGATCTACAAGGAGGGAAGGAAAGAACCTGAAAGGTGCAGAAGCGGTGGCTGAACGCCGGCATAATCTGGTCAGGTCAGGATGATGCAGCGGCCTGTGTTGATGAAGACAGAGAACTCCGACAATGATAGCAGAGCTTCGATGGTGCAGACGCCAGAGGAGGAAGAAGAAGATGGACAACAATAGTGGGGAAGTAAAAGGAATGAGAACCCTCATTTTCCTATTTATGAGGTGGGACAGCAACAGTGCGTGCGAGAATCGACAAGGCGCAGTGATGACCGACCGAAGGAGACGCCTTGATTTTCGAACCAACCATTTAATGAGATGATCTGTTGCAACATCACGAAATCTTTCTGACATATCCAAGATGATGTCACCCATGGTAGGTTATGAGATTTTATCTTTCAGGTAAGACTCACCGCCAAGTGAGTTTGAAGATTGACATGAACATATTCAAATCAATCTGGGCCTAATGTTGGGGATATAACCCCATGGGGAGACCTGCCTAGGAGATGAAGGCTCATAATCAAGACCCTTAAGGTAGGCCTGAAGATGAAGGCCAGGCCATGTGGTGGCTTACCATACGGGCCATGATGAAGGCCCAGAGACAGAAGATGGCACGAGATCCGGGAGTGTAAGCCGCCCGGAGACGGCTTTCCCAAGAAGGCAAGGCGGCTTAGAGACAGGGTCAGATACCTTGTATAAGTCGGTTTGGAATCTTGTTACCGCAGGGGCTCGACCTCCTATATAAAGGTGAGTCCCTGGGGCGGCTTAGGGCAGAAAACCAATTTATCGATAGCTAGGTCAAGCAAATCCTCTCCCTTATAATCGATACTCCATCAATAAAATACAAAGCAGGACGTGTCTAAACTAGAGGGGCCAAACCTGGGTAAACTCGTGTCTCTTGTCTCGATCAACCCCTTTGAGTCCACCTCATTAGCGATGGCCTCGAACCTAAGTCTTCGGACACCTACCATGACAAAACCACGATAGGTAGCAAGCACCCAAGAGTAATAAGCTTCTCAACTTTTCACTTCCATGTATCATCTTGGAGAACTCAAACTGATGCAACTAATGCAATGGAAAGAACACACGAAGTGGTCAAGTCCCTCCCTCCCAAATCCCACAACAACAATGAAAGCTATGGATGAATATGAGAGAAAGAACAAGGAGCTCACAAAGAACTCCAAGATCTAGATCCAAGGGGTTCCCCTCACGTAAAGGAGAAGGTGATTGGGGGAAATGTAGATCTAGATCTCCTCTATATTTTCCCTCATGAACTAGCAAGAATCATTGGAGGGATTGAGAGATATTGAGCTCAAAGAAGGTAAACAATGGGGGAAGAACACAAGCTCAAAGGATAGGGACCACTGGGGAAGAAGGCTCCCTCAAATACAACCCCCCGAATCCAACCGTTATGCCCATAAGTCATGCTCAAGCGGTACTACCGCTCGGGGAGCGGTACTACCGCTTAGCACGGTCAAAACAGCCCACGAGACAGAAAAATACGAGGGGTAGTTCTGCTACAGAGGTAGGACCACTCGGGGGAGAGGTAGAACCACTTGAGAGGTACTACCGCTTAGTGGAGCAATACTACCGCTTAGAGAGGTACTACCGCTTATAAGAGGCATTGCCGCTCTCTACTATTACGAAATTTGTGACGAGTTTCAGAAGCATAAATATGAGCAGAAGTAGTTGACCGGTAGTACTGCTTATAAGTACTACTACCGCTCTACCACCACTCTACTATTGCTTATAAGAGGTACTACCGCTTGGATAGTAGTACTACCGCTCAGAGCTGAAAAATCACTCAAGCAAAACAAAAGATGCTAAAATACTAAAACAACTATGACTACAGCATATAGACTCCAAATTGAGCAAACTCAAGCTTGTTGGATAGAGGACGACAATAGCTATCCAACACAGATGGTTATATTAAGAACAAGTAATGGAGAATAAATGCCAATAGGATAAGGAAGATGAACTTCCCAAACATGATTCGGCAAAATCTCCAACACCAAAAACACAAACATGATGCATACGAAATCTGTTTTCGATGAGCTTGAGCTTAACATGATGAAGACCATAAGCTCCAAAACTCACATAGATAAAATCCAAACAAGAGACAAGAAAGATGATGATGCCAAGAAGGCAATGGTTTGTTCTCTCAACCGACAATACAATCAAGATAGCACTCAAGAGCCCCCCTCGATAGTACGACTACCGATCATCTGCCAACTACTACCATGAGACCGGTAAAATGGAAAAAAATCTATCAAGGTCAAAGATTTTCCTTGCGCATATTCCACTTGAGGTAGATGTTGACGGTCTTGTCCTCCTCGAGATGGACCACCTTTCTTGATTGTGTCGGCTCGATGAAGACTAGTAGATTGCTCCCCCATACTCCATTATGGGTGATCCTCTCTTTGGCCCATATTCACATGTCCATTATCACCATAATGGACGGCAAGTTTCCAGCATGTGATCTCTTCGCGATGCTTCACTTGAACTTGCACACCTCAACCGTGATGATGATAACCACTTGATGTCATGCTCCATGGGTTGTATGAGATCTTCATTTTGATGCATTCCCATTGAAACATACCTAACCCCACAAAGAACACTCACGAAGTTCATGTGTTAGTACACAAAGCATACTAGACAATACTTACCATACCATGAGATCAATTGATCCCACTTGGTACATCTTCTATGCTTTGTGTGTTGATCATCTTGAATAACTCTTTGCCTTAGTATTTATCAACCCTTTATCTTATCTTCGCTCTTCCTAAAGGTGATGTCTTGAAGATAAACATGAATGTTCACACAATCTTCTTCTTCGAGACATACTTGCAATAAGGTCAACTCTCACATATCCAATCTTTGGATAAATATTTTAGTACCACCTTGGTCATCACATAAACTCCTTGAAACCAAAAAATGGACTTCAGGAAATGCCCATGGACGATTCCTTCCAATATAACTCGAGGCAACTATTAGTCCATAGGGATTGTCATCAATTACCAAAACCACACATGGAGAAATACGCTCTAATAGTATCCCCCATTTTGGTAATGGATGACAACCACTTTCAAGAGAGTTTATATAAAGACATAAGCACAAACAATTACACTCATGGAAAGCAATAATGCATGGGTATGAGATGCAAATTCTTAAGCCAAAAAAAGCAAAAACCTCTAAAGTTATCCAAACTAAACTCTCTAAACTTCTCCGCCATTGGCATCGCTAGCCAAAATGGACGAAAAACTTAGAAAGACAATATAATAGGTGTTCTCGAAAAAAATGTGTATTTCTCAAAATATGAGTGCAATGAAATACACATATCCAACGATAAGTAGTTGAAGGAAAACAAACTATATATATATTGAGGACCCCAAAGATTGCAAAAAGGATCGAGTGACACAAAGACATACAAAAGAGTGAAGCAAGAAATCAAAAGATACAAATTGGAACAAACAATCACATGATCCTACAACCACATGAATAAAATATATTATTATGTGGGAAAAGAAGTGTTTTAAAGAAATTAGAGAAGCTTCCCATGATTTGGGCACTATTAAGAATGTTTGTATTTGGATACAAGTGCACAAAATTGGATCATCTCCCCCAGAATCAATAGAAACACACAACAAGTGCAAGCAAGTAGATCATACAATAAGCATAGCACTTCCACCAAACATATGATTGAGCAAGATGTAGTAGAAGCAACTTAAGAATAGACTCAACCAAAATGATGTGTGTGAGTCATGGCAAAGTACTTGAGAAGACTAATATAAGGATGAGCATTAAGCATCAATATAGTCTTGATGAAATGAGACACACAATGGAAGACATATCCTCCCCCCCCCCCCCACACAGCTAGAAAATGGGTTTAAATTTAAAACTAAAGCTTGTGACAACCCATGGTGAAGATAGGTAATAATAGCCTTGTCAAGAGGAGGGATACCAATAGAAATGGAAAACCCTCGTCAGGGTAAGCATGAGGAAAAATAATCTTCACCACGAATAAGTGCATCAAGATGCAAGGATATAAGATCCACACTCAAGACAAATCCTTTCACAAAACCACCAAGGAAATAAAAAGGGAATGCAATGGTGGACATCAAAAGAAAAGAGGATATCAACTAGACATGTAACTTATCTCATGTGTATAAGATTCTAGGTAAAAGTCCATCATGATGATATATATCCACAAAGAAGGATGTACATATGAAATAGTTACAAGAAGGAATGAACAAGATATCCAAAAGGAAGTCATAAATATAACAATAAGATCTTTGCTTGAAAGCATAGCACATGGCCAAATATTTTCTTATTGTACATAAATAAACTCCGAGCACATGAACATCAAAGACATCACAACTAGCAAGAATAGATCATCATTGGGATACTTTGAGAAAGGAAACAAGTACCACAAGAATGAATCAAGTTGTTGATGCCATGATGCAACCTACAAAAGATTGAATGCAAGAAATGTATGCATGAAGTAGATACTTGTTACCGAGATAGCATTGCATTGATGTAGTAGATAATGGTTCATCGATCATCCTAGCTTGGCTCCAATCAGCACATGTTGTCAACACCTTCCTTATAAGTGAGCCGAGCATCCAATGCATCTCCAATTGTTCCTAGAACAACAAAACAAAAAAATAGTGCTGAAACTCATTGGGACCAAAGAGTTAGAGAACCAACGATACATAGGGCGAACTCCAGATAAATATGTGCATATAGATATGAAATTGAATTCCATGCACACTTTAGCCAATATATATCATGGTGGAGTTTACCTTATATATTGGGTCAAAGAAAGAAAGCATGTCAAAGTACACATAGTAATATGCATACTCAAGGATTTCAAGAATCAAATGAACACATGGTTTATAAGATACCAAAAGACAAGGTATCAAGTGAAAATAATATACCAAATGAACAATTATCACTTGAATGATACCAATTAAAAGATAAATCAAGGAATGAGATATCAATTGACACATGCAAAATAAAAGGAAACAAGATACCAATTGAAGGAAAAAACAAGAGGTATCAAGTTCCCAAAAGAGAGCTAGGTTCCAAACAAACCAAACCCTCACCAAAATTTCAAGATGGCACAAAGAACCAAAAAGAAAAGGCTTGCCTTCCACCAACACACACTTGATAGGGATCAAAAGATTTTATGATAAACGCATAAAGAGAATGCTCTAAAGAAAATAGGATAGCTCCCCCAAGAGATGTGCATTATATAGAATTTGTATTTGAATATGAAATGCACAAGATGGGGTCATCAGTTTCCCTATATCTATAAAACACTAGACATGTACAAAACGATCCCCAAGAGGTAAGGAAGACAAACGGGTAAAGAAAATCCATTGTAAAGATGATTAGCAATTTCTACCCCATAAAAGAATACCGATTGTCAAAAGACAATAAGTACTTGGAAATAATTCCCGTTGGTAGATTGCAAAAATATCCAACATATCTTCATGCCTAAATCATAAGCAAATGACACTTGTAGAGCCAACATGCCACCTAGGAACAAGATAATTTACATTATCAATTTTAAGTGGCAGTACCTCAAATGTAAACATTTTCTAGGCTTGTAATATACACATAGCATATTATTCCCCCATAATGTGATCACCCAAAATTATTAACAAGTGGCAAATGAATTCCAAAAAGGGATGATTAGTGGACCATTTAGAATTTGAGTTTCTCATGAGCATGACATACCACCTAGAGACTAGATAATCTTGTAATATCAATACTAAGTGCTATTCCTCATGTATACATATTTGTAGGATTGTGAGGTGCACAAAGAATATCACTCCCCCAAAATAGGATAATCCATTAATCTCTCAGAAGAGCAACCAAAGATACAAACAAGATGTAAAAAGGCTCAAACACAAGCATCACTCATTCATGATGTGCAACCCAACATACATACTTGATTACTCAAGATAAAAAAATAGGAAGCACAACATACACAAACACATGCAAGGTACAAAACAACCACATGCAAAGGTGCAAGTAACTTACAATGTAAGCAATTTAAGTACAAGTTACCGCAAGGAGGCACATTGGATATAAGATGGACACTTGATAATCCGAATGACTTGACTTGAGACAATATGAATGACAAATACCCCTTAATTCTTCATAATTTAGTCAAGCCGCCAATGCCCTCCAACAACATCTATTGATCAAGTTTGAGCTTGTTAGTCGCCAACTAAGTTGGGTCCTAAGAGGTTAGTCACAATAGGCTTGACTACCTAAATGGTTCTTTTCATGACAGCACTTTGAGTGCCAAAAACTTTGGCAAACACATTGCCAACCTTATTGACGTGGCTTGAGACTACGTTGGTATTTCCCCAAAAAGGAAGGGATGATGCAGCACAATGACGGTAAGTATTTCCCTCAGTTATGAAACAAAGGTATCAATCCGTAGAGGAAGATCACGCACCCACGTAAACAACACCTGCACACTAACAACAAATACTTGCAACCCAATGCGAAAGAGAGGTTGTCACGCTATCTACAGTAATAAGATAGATTCGGTACTAACAGATTGGAGAGATAGATATCTCAAGAACACAAAATAAAAGAGTAAATATGCAACAATATATTTTAAGGTTTTTGGTTTTGTAGATATGCAAACAAAGATTGCAAAAATGTAGATCGAAAAGCAATATGATGGAAAAGTAGACCCCGGGGCCATAGGATTCACTAGTGGCTTCTCTCATGAGCATAGCGCACAGTGGGTGAACGAATTAATGTTGGGAAATTGATAGAAAATCGAATAGTCATGACGATATCCAAGGCAATGATCATTATATAGGCATCACGTCCAAGATAAGTAGACCGACTCTTGTGTGCATCTACCACTATTACTCCACACATCGACTGCTATCCAGCATGCATCTAGCATATTAAGTTCATGGAAAAATGGAGTAATGCAATAAGAAAGATGACATGATGTAGACAAGATCTATTCATGTAGCAATATACCTCATCTTGTTATGCTTAATAGCAATGATACATGTGTGTCTTGCTGCCCTTTGTGTCACTGGTAAAGAACACTACAAGCTCGAACCCATCGCAAAGCACCTCTTCCAATGGCAAGAAAAGTCGATCTAGTTAGCCTAACTAAACAAAAGATTCAAAGAAGAAATATGAGGCTATAAGCAACCATGCATGTAAGAGATCAAAGAAGACTCAAATAATATTCATCGATAGAAACTGATCATGAACTCAAATTCATCGGATCCCAACAAACACATCGCAAAAGTTTACATCAAATAGATATCCAAGAGACCATTGTATTGAGAATCATAAGAGAGAGACAGAGGAAGCCATCTAGCTACTGCCTATGGACCCATAGGTCTATGGTGAACTACTCACGCATCATCGGAGAGGCACCTATCATGAAGATGAACCCCTTCGTGATGGTGTCTAGATTGGATCTCGAGGTTCTGGAACTTGCGCCGACTGGAATTATGTTTCGTCGACTCCCCTAGGGTTTTTAGATTTTTTGGTAATTAATAGGCACAATAGTCGGTTGAGGGGTGCCCGAGGGCCTCATCACCCACTAGGTTGCGCTAGGGGGCCTCTAGCATGCCCTTGTGGGTGCTGGCCACCCTGGGCCCCCTCTTCTAATGTTCTTTGGACCATCTTGTTTCTTTTGGTCCGTAAAAAATCCACAAAAATCCCCGCAACATTTTGTCTTCGTTTGGTACTGATTTTCTGCGAAGTAAAACACAAGAAAGAACATCAACTGGCGCTTTGGTACTATGTCAATTGGTTAGTTCCAAAAAATGATATAAATTTCTAATAAAATGATTGTAAAACATCCAAGAATTATAATATAACAACATGGTACAAACAAAAGTTATAGATACTTTGGAGATGTATCATCATCCCCAAGCTTAATTCCTACTCGCCCTCGAGTAGGTAAATGATAAAAACAGAATTTTTGATGTGGAATGGTGCCTAACATGTTCATCACATTCTTTTATTTATCGAATGGACATTTGGAATTTTCATATGGTTCATAGCAATAGTCTAGTATTGACATGAAAACTTTAATACTCAAGCATATCAACAAGCAACCATATCTTTCAAAATATCAACGCTAAAGCAAGATATCACTAGCCCATCATGCTCAATCATTGATCCATTCATGAAACACACACAAATATTAGCTACACCTAATTCCCAAGTACGATCATAGTGCCCCCTAATTGGTGATTTATAAGAGAATATGGAGACTCAAATTTGAATAATAAAAATTGCATAAAGTAAATAAATAGGCCCTTCATAGAGGGAAGTAGGGATTTGTAGAGGTGCTAGATCTCAAGTGTTTAAATGTAGAGAGAAAAATATTTTGAGTGGCATGCCTTTCTTGTAAACAAAAACGACTTAGAGATTTCAATATCTTTCCACACTATATGCATCATAGGCGGTTCCCAAACAGAAAATAAAGTGTATTCCTTTTACCACCAAAATTTCACTTTCCATGGAGGGTCGTATCCATGGTTGCCTTCCATACCAACACTTTCCAAGGAATGTATTATTTCACAACATAAAGTAAATATTTTTTCTTTTTCATTTTGGGACCGGGAATCCCTATTACTGCCATACTCTCGTGCACTAACAAGTGAATAAACACTCATGTTGAGAATAACACATCTAGCATGAAAAATATCGGTCACCCCCTACCGTTTCATGAGCGGTACGAGCACACAAAAAGGAAAAATTGTTTTGAAAGTTTAGATAAGGCACATACAAATTTGCGTGGAACGGTATGGAAATACCATATATATGTAGGTATGGTGGACTCATATGGCAAAACTTGGTTTAAGGATTTTGGATGCACAAGTAGTATTTCTACTTAGTACAAGTGAATGTTAGCATGAGGTTTAGAAGCATCCAACAAACAAACGAAAAATCACATAAGCGAGCATTAAGCATAACTAACACTAAATAATGCACCATAAGTAGGATGTAATTTCGTAGCACAACTATTGATTTTCGTGCTTGCCTAGGGAATCACAAACCTTAACACCAATATTCTTACTAAGCATAATTAATCATCAACATAACTAACATATCACTATTGTCATGTCTCGAAACTATTACAAAGAATCAAGTTTAGTTTTTCCAATGATCTTCATGAAAGTTTTTTGTTATATCCTTCTTAAATATCTATCACTTTGGGACTAGCTTCATATATTTCCATTGCTTTTTGATAAGATCACATGGATATAAATGAAGAACATGAGCATACAATTTTCATTTCTTGAAATAATATAAGTGAAGCATGAGATGATTTCTTCAAAATTTACGAACTCTCAAATTAATATACGTGAAGCATGAGAGTATTTCTACAAAAGTTTCCAAGCACATTGTGCTCAAAAAGATATAAGTGAACTACTAGAGCAATTCCTTTGCGAAAATAGCAAAGCAAAGATACAAGACGCTCCAAGCAAAACTCATGATATGTGACGAATAAAAATATAGTTCCAAGTAGTATACCGATGGTCGTTGGAAGAAAGATGGGATGCCACTTGCAGGCATCCCCAAGCTTAGTTGCTTGTTTCTCTTTGGATATATCTTGCGGGTGTGGTAGCATCCCCAAGCTTAGGCTTTTGCTACTCCTTATTCCTTCATCCATCGTGATCTCACCCAAAACTTGAAAATTTCAATTACAAAACTTAACAAAATTTCCATGAGATCCATTAGTATGAGAAAGCAAATCACTACTTTAGGTGCTGCTGAAAACCCATTCAAATTTTGTTATTGCATTATACCTACTGTATTTTAACATTACCATGAATTATACCCCTCAATACGAATGATAGATTCATCAAAACAAGCACACAACGCAATCAAAACAGAACCTGTTTCAAACAAAACAATCTGTAGTAATATGTACTCTACCCATACTTCTCAAAATCTAAAAATTCTTAAAATTATGACAAAGTCAAGGATTTGTATAGAAACATTGTGTTAAACTTTCAGCTCAATATCACGTTCCGGTAAAAAAATGAAAATTCATATACTGGATGCAAAGTTTATGTTCCAGATTCAACCTGACTTCTACTCTTCCCATGAATCATCCTAAAGGCTTTACCTGGCACAAACACTAAATAAACCATAAAAACACAATCATAACAAGGTATAATTGTTCAACACACAAAAACAGAAAGGAAAAAGAAAAAAAATATTTATTCATTGGGTTGCCTCCCAACAAGCGCTATCGTTGAACGCCCCTAGCTAGGCATAACAGATAGATTAAGGTATTGTCATCTTTAGCTTTCAACTCTTCAATCACGCAACTAGATTTCTTGAAGGATTTAGCATGCATATTCTTAACAATAACACTCCTAGGAACAAGGCCAAAAATTTCATTCTTGTAGATAGGATCTCTAGTGATTCCTACAAAGTTGGGATGAATACTAATCATTGTAAGATCTCCCTTGTGGCCACTTGGTGTAACAACTTTGTTCTTGGTGACTTGCGTGGTCTTGCCAATTTTTACTATAGTTTTTCCAATAGTTTTGATAGAAGAAAAGACAAAACCCAAATTACTAAAAATCTCTTCCAACTTATCAATGCGGTAAGGACTTTCTTCTACCCTTTCGTTAACTACGGTTTCTTTTGCCTTTAGTAATTTAATGGCATCTCCCGCCTTAGCCCCAATTTTATTAGCAAGATTATGCAATTTCTTATCCAAATCTTCAAGATGTTCTTTAGTAATCATCTTCTTTTCAATAGCACCTAATCTCTTCATAACGTATTCTAGGGTTAAACTTGTTTCATTGATCATGATAGGTGGTGATCCCACTAAACTTACCAAAGCATTAAAAGAATACAAAGATGGACACATCAAGAAATTCCCTCCGGTAATTGTATCAAGGACGAATCTATACCAAGTGGTGATGCCAACATAAAAAATGCGGAGAACAACAATGATAGATTGCTTATGGATAGATCTATTATGAGCATTGCAAATCCTATACCAAGGATCTTTCATGTTCTCCCCTCCCTTTTGCTTAAAATTAAGAACCTCATTATCGGGGGTACACACAATGAAGGAAGAACTAACCATAGTGTCACAACAAGAGTTCCGGCGAGAAAAAGGGTAAACGAAAAAGAGGGCGAATAAAACGGCAAATTGGTGAAGTGAGGGAGAGGAAAACGAGAGGCAAATGGAAAATAACGTAATTGCAAGGAGATGAGATTTGTGATTAGGAACCGGGTAGTTGAAATTGCTTCCTCCCCGGCAACGGCACCAAAAATTCCTTTGACGTGGCTAGAGACTGTGTCGGTATTTCCCCAAAGAGGAAGGGATGATGCAGAACATCGATGACAACTATTTCCTATAGAGGAAGATCACGCACCCACGTAAACAACACCTGCACACAAACAAGAAATACTTGCAACCCAACACGAAAGAGAGATTGTCACTCTCTCTACGGTAATAAGATAGATTAGGTAATGATAGATTGGAGAGGTAGATCTCTCAAGAACACATAAAATAAGACTAAATATGAAGCAATATATTTTTGGTTTTTTGGTTTTTTAGATTTGAAAACAAAGATTGCAAAATCATAGATCGGAAAGCAATATGATGGAAATGTAGACCCGGAGGCCATAGGATTCACTAGTAACTTCTCTCATGAGTATAGCACACGGTGGGCGAACAAATTACTGTTGGGCAATTAATAGAAAATCGAATAGTCATGAAGATATCCAAGGCAATGATCATTATATAGGCATCACGTCCAAGATAAGTAGACCGACTCCTGCCTGCATCTACCACTATTACTTCGCACATTGACCGTTACCAGCATGCATCTAGTGTATTAAGTTCATGGAAAAACGGAGTAATGCAATAATAAAGATGACATGATGTAGACAAGATCAATTCATGTAGGAATAAAACCCATCTAGTTATCCTTAATAGCAACAATACATGTGTGTCTTGCTGCCCTTTCTGTCACTGGGAAAGAGCACCGCAAGATCAAACCCATCACAAAGCACCTCTTCCCATGGCAAGAAAAATTGATCTAGTTGGCCTAACTAAACCAAAGATTTGAAGAAGAAATATGAGGCTATAAGCAATCATGCATATAAGAGATCAAAGAAGACTCAAATAATATTCATGGATAGGAACTGATCATGAACTCAAAATTCATCGGATCCCAACAAAAACACTGATTATTTTACATCAAATAGATCTCCAAGAGACCATTGTATTGAGAATCATAAGAGAGAGAGAGTGAGGAAGCCATCTAGCTACTGCCTACGTACTCGTAGGTCTATGGTGGACTACTCACGCATCATCGGAGAGGCAGCTATGATGAAGATGAACTCCTCCGTGATGATGTCTAGATTGGATCTCAAGGTTCTATAACTTGCGGTGTCTCAAATTGTGTTTCGTCGACTCCCCTAGGGTTTTGGATTTACTGGGAATTTATAGGCATGATACTGTATTGAGGTGGTTCCCGAGGGCCTCAGCACCCACCAGGTCACGCCAGGGGCCCTCTAGCGCGCCCTTGTGGGTGTTGGCCTGTAACATCCCAAAATTTCATTTTGGAATGTTATGATTTATAGTTATGCATCCATCTGCATCATTGCTTGATTGTATGTGTTAGTTGAAATGCCTCTTCTGAATTCCAGAAAGCTCTTTCTACTTTTCCCTAAGTTGCTTTCACCCATTTGAAATTTTGGTTAAAAGTTCAAATAAGAGAGGAGGAACATGACACTCCACACCAGGGACTAATTGGTGGTTTATTTGAACAATAATAACCAGGGGTTATTTTGAAAATATTTGCAAAAAGGGTTTAAAACAATTAGGCAATTTCTAAAAATATTATTTTTTCAGAGTGTTCAAATGACAGAATAGAAATGTTCATTAAATAGAATTTATTATTCTGTTAATTTTGATATATAATACCCCTATATTTAGAGAAGATTTGAATGCTTTAGAAGCTTTTGAATGTCTCTGGAAAATTATTAAAAAGAAACGGTAACCGTTTCCGGTATTAAACGGGCCGGCCCACGGCAGTTACTCGCGAATTCATTACCGACCGGCCGACCGATGCGCTTTCACTTCTCTCTCTCACTACCGCCGGGCCCCACCTCGTTCGCTCGTAATGACCGAACGCTCATCTCCTTCCCCTCGCGCGCGCCGGACCCGACGCCGGCCATTTCCTCCCCTCGCCGGATCTCTCTCCTCTCTTAACTCCCTCTCGCTCCTCGCACCCCTATCAGTACCGGCCAGCCCCTCTCTTCATTCTCCCCCTAGCCCCCTTTGTCCCTCGCCGGAAGGCTACGCAATTGCTCGCCGGAGCTCCCACCATCACCGGACCTCGCCGTCGACCGTAGCCATCGATTCCGTCCACCATTCCACCCACCGTTGCCACCAATCGACTCCGGAGAACCGTCCCCATCGCCCGGACCACTTCCCCGTCTTCCCCGACCACCGGAGCGCCTCGCCGTCGCATTCGCCACTTCCGGACTCGCCGGAGACCCCGACGCCGGCGACCTCTTAACCCTGTGAGCACTCCCACCCCTTGGATCTAAGATTTTGATATGAATCTTTTTGATACTGTTTGGTATTAGTTAGGACTACCTTCATGCTTAGTTTGAAGATTTTTTAGGATATATTTGAGTAGTGTTTTAGCTATAAACAGAATCTGCTTAGTATTATAATATAGTTTTATAAACTCAATTTTAATTAGTTTGATTTAGAATTGGTTTTATTTGTTTATTAGGTTCTGTTAGTAAACATTTAGTGTTTTCACTCACTGATAATAAAAATATAAATTTGCTTAGTTTAATTTTATTTAACATAGGAATCACAACTTCTTTTCAAATAGGCATAATTTCATTAAAACAACTAACTAGTAATAGTTTGTTTTCAAACAAAGTTTTGTATATTTTAATTCTGTTTTCTAAGACAGATTTAATTGTAAATTATTTTCTGTTAAGAACATGTTTTACAAATAAATAATAAGTTTAGTTTTTCATTCTTTTGTTAATATAACTATAGTTGATTCATATAGTGTTTATCACAAACTTGTATAAACTTTACTAAACTTTTCCCAACAAACTTAAATTGATTATATTCTGTTTATTAATAAAATATTCTATTATTTCCTTGCTGACAACAATTGTTTTGTTATTACAAATGGTTTCATTATGTCAGTAGTGTTTTCATTCCTCACCTTTTGAAAACAAAACTTTGTGTGTTTTCTTACTTGAGATTTGTGCATTGTTTTGTCTTGATTGTTTACTAGTTCTTGGTTGATGTTTGTGAGTTACAATATCCTGTTGTATGCTTATTGAGTGCGTGTTTGCTTCGTTAGATTATCCGGAGTGCGAAGCTTGTTACTTAGAGTCACTCACGTACGAAGATCATCAATCAGGCAAGTCACTTTGACCATGTTTACCCATGTTTTATATGCATTAGTTCTACCATCTCCCCAATTGCATGCAAGATAGGTTAGTTGGAAACTTGGTTACATTGTAGTAGTATCATGTGGTAGGTACCCCCCTCAACCTCTTGACACATTGGCCCCGGGAAACGTTGTTTTACCTTTTGCTATGCTATTAGTAGACGGGGTTGGTTGTGTGATTCATGAGAGTTGAGAGAGTTAATAATTTCAAGACCTACATAATGATCAAGATTTAAGACTCCGAGTTTTCAACATACCTCTGGGTGGATGATGGTTGAACGGCACCCTGGAGAAACCAGTGGATTTGCCTAGGTGTTGCTGGAGATGGCCAGTATTCACGCGGAAAGGTCCACCCAGGCACAAAGAGATGGATGGATGCTTTAAAACCCAAGGCTTACCTACACAGCCACAAGTCATTATGGGCTCTGGCTTGGTTGGATATCGTGGTGACCCTGGACAGGCGGTGCTACGAGAGGTAGAAGAACGGTAGGAAAGGATGGGCACCGACAGAGTCGCAGGGAAACCCTTTGGAAGACCATGTTTTGGTCATCCGTTTCTCAAACACCCTGAAGTGCAAGAAATCAAACGGAGGCGACCAAATCTTGTGGGGAACGTGTGCAAAACTCTGCAAAGTACTTAAACCTAATCGATTAGCCGTGTCCACGGTCATGGACGACTTGAGCCAAAGGAATTGAAACTTCCGGAACTCTCAACACAATTAATATGATGATGTGGGTATTTAATACTTTTGGGTATGAGAATTGGTTGGTGGAACCATCTCATTAATCAACCAACTTAGTAATATTTTGCTTAGCCCTCCCTTGATGTAGGAAAAAACTTGGCTTTACGCAAAAACTTACCACCCCACTTGCCATATATGCATATAGACTAGATGATTATCTTTTCACCCCTCTCTTGTGACTTTGCCGGCATATTCCTTATGCTGACCTACATGGCTGCAACGTATCATGTTGCAGAGTACTTTTCCGACCAGGAGTGAGGACGCGTTCTATGCTCAGTGAGATGCCCTTGGAATCACATGGACTCATCTACCTTCGACGCTTCCGCAAGATTTAGATATTCTCATGAGTTGGCTTTTAGCCACTTTATTGTAATTTTTATTGTAATAAAGGACTCGATATGAGATTTCGATTAATATAATGCTGTGTGATTTCCCTTTGATATATACATGGATGTACCGTGTGTGTACCAGCATGATCTTGGGATGGTACGGAAACACCGGAGACTTGACCTTTCAGGTCGGGTGGCTACAGAAATGGTATCAGAGCACACGCTGACCGTAGGACGTAACCTCTAGGATTGGAAAGCCTTAGGATTGTTTCTCTTTGTATTTAAATATCTTATACTCTCATCTATTCGTTTCTGTCTCCTCTCCGATTATTTCAAAATTTATAGATGGACACCTTCATCCCAATGTTGATCACGAAGTTTTGCCAGCCTGACGCAACGATGCCCTTTGGTAAGGAGCTGATGAGGATCGTCAAGGACGTAAGGATTGCTTTGCCGAGCATCACCGGGATTCCTATCATGTCATTTCCCCAAGATGGACGCTACAAGATCGAGGTGCACATCCCAGGGAAGACCTTTGGGAATCGGAAGGAACCCATCGACCTCAAGTTCGTGGCACCCAGTTGGATACTTGGGAGAGACATGGCCATTCATCGTGCCCTTGGACGTATTCAGGAGGAATACAGAGGTAGAACCATTTCACCAGGACTCAGCGTGGTTTGTCGCAGAGATGCCAATGGAAACATCATAACTCCTCCCACTGCAGACACCACTATTTCCTATATCCAGACCCTGGAGACTCACATCAGAACTCTGGAGCTTCGAGTTCGTGCTGATACGAAGACAATCAAGAATCTGATGAACCGCGAGCTGGACCTTGAAGCTGATCTGCGAGAGGCCAACTATGAACACGAGCATGAAGTGAAGGACTTCCTAGAGAGGATTGATGAGCAGAATGCACGCATCGCAACTCTGGAGGAGCAGCTAGACATGGGGGAAAACCTTCATCCCGAAGGAGACATGGCACCCTTCATCAGCGACGATGAAGACTATGAGGAAAGCACCACCGGAGGACCTACGACTATGCACTTTTGAGGAGAACCTTAGTTATGCCCTCCAATGTATCTTTTATTTTAATCATTAAAGCGTAGGTCGATGCTTAGTTGTTTGAGATTTGTATTCTCGATGTTTGACATTGATTGAATAAATGAATGAGTGTTTGGTGTGATATGTTTGTTGCATTGCATATGGGTAGTGAAATCCTTCTAGACCCTTGTTCTATTCTAATTCTCATCCCTCTGAAAACAGCAAGATGCCTCCACGACGTGAGACCGACTTCACTTTCCCGCCGGAACTCACTCAACTCCTTTAGCAACAGAATGCAATGATGCAGTTATTGATTCAGAATCAGACCAACAACCAGAACAACAACAACCACCATCCACCCCAGACTGACAATCTCACCCGTTTTCTGAGGTTGAACCCTCCAACTTTCTCCAGCAGTACTGAGCCCATTGTGGCAGATGACTGGCTCCGTAAGGTGGAGAGAGAACTTGTCACCGCTGGATGCACTGACGCTGAGAAAGTGCGATTTGCCGCACATCAACTGGAAGGACCAGCAGCATCATGGTGGGAGAATTACACCACCACTTATCCTATTGCAGATGTGACTTGGGAGCAGTTCCAGCAAGCTTTCCGCACCGCACATGTTTCAGCTGGAGCCATGAGTCTGAAGAAGCGCGAGTTTCGCAACTTGCGCCAGAGTAATCGCTCTGTGGCCCAGTACGTGGACAACTTCAACACATTGGCACGTTATGCACCAGGAGACGTGGCCGATGATGCGGCCAAGCAAGAAAAGTTTCTGGAAGGACTCAACGACGAGTTGAGCATACAGCTGGTAGTGGCTACTTTCAACAACTACCAAGAGCTGGTGGACAAGGCCCTTATTCTGGAGGGTAAACAACAGCAGATTGAGAACCACAAGCGGAAGTACACTCAGGGGAAGTTCAGCTCTGGAGCTCATCAGAAGCTTCGCTACTCCCCGTACTCAGGGAATACCGGATCAGGGACCGGTAAGTTTGGAAAGCACACTCATGCTGTGCACAACCATGGAAGCCACAACCATGGAGGAAATGGGAATGCCCGTCTCAACCATGGCAATTTCAAGACTGACAATGGGAATGGGAACAACAACCAGCACCGTCACGCTCCTGCTCGGAAGGATCTGAGTCACATTACCTGTTTCAAGTGTCAGAAGACAGGGCACTATGCTAATGAGTGTCCCCAGAGCAAGCAAGGCAATGGAAACGGCAAAAACAATGGCAACTCCGCAGCCAAGAAGCCAAACCCTTTTCCTCGTGCCCAGGTCAACCATCTCGACGTGGAAGAAGTCTATGATCAACCCGAGACTGTGGTTGGTAAGTTTTTATTGCATTCACGTCCAGTTACAGTACTTTTTGATTCCGGTGCAACTCATTCATTCATATCAAGGGTAGTTGTGGATAAGTATGGCTTGCCCACCAAAACCCTTAGTCAGCCCATTAAGGTCAGTTCCCCAGGAGGTATGATGATGGCAGGGATAGGATGCCATGCCTTGAAACTCAATATAGGAAACCATGTTTTTCCCACCGACCTCATCGTCTTAGAATCCCAGGGATTGGATGTAATCCTAGGCATGGATTGGATGACCAAGTATGAAGGAAATCTTGATTGCCCTAGCAAGTCTGTTTCACTCACCACCCCGAAGAACAAGAGGATTAAGTATGTATCCCGACGCACCCAGATGAGTGCACGGTTAAATGCCCTCACGGGAGTTGTTCAGGAGGAAGTACCTGTGGTAGAAGATTATCTGGTTGTATTTCCGGAAGAATTACCAGGAATGCCACCAGATAGGGAAATTGAGTTCTTAATAGAGCTACAGCCAGGGACAGCTCCAATTTCCAAGAGACCCTATCGGATGCCCGCAAATGATCTGTTGGAAATCAAGAAGCAGATTAAGGAGTTATTGGACAAAGGTTATATTCACCCAAGTTCATCACCTTGGGGATCCCCAGTTCTTTTGGTGGAGAAGAAGGATAAAACCTTGAGAATGGTAGTCGATTATCGTGCCTTGAACGAGGTGACTATCAAGAACAAGTATCCTCTACCGATGATTAATGATTTGTTTGATCAGCTCGTAGGAGCCAAAGTATTCTCCAAGATCGATCTTCGATCAGGGTATCACCAGTTGAAAATTCGTGAACAGGATATACCCAAAACAGCTTTCACCATGAGGTATGGTTTGTATGAGTATACGGTTATGTCTTTTGGATTGACTAATGCTCCTGCCTACTTCATGAATTTGATGAACAAAGTATTCATGGAATACCTAGACAAGTTTGTTGTGGTGTTCATCAATGACATTCTGATATTCTCCAAGAACGAGGAAGAGCATAAGGAACATTTGCGTTTAGTTCTGGAGAAGCTGAGAGAGCATCAACTATATGCCAAGTTCAGCAAATGTGAATTTTGGCTGACGGAAGTCGGATTCCTTGGACATGTTATTTCCGGAGATGGAATAGCAGTGGACCCTACTAAGGTTGAAGCCGTCACCGAGTGGAAGTCCCCTACCTCAGTTAAGGAGATCCGCAGTTTCCTCGGACTTGCCGGATATTACTGGAGATTCATTGAGAATTTCTCAAAGATTGCCAAGCCCATGACAGAGTTGTTGAAGAAAGAATCTAAGTATGTTTGGACTGAGGAATGTGAAGCCAGTTTTCAGGAGTTGAAGAAACGTTTGGTCACAGCCCCAGTGTTGATTTTGCCCAATATTCGGAAGGACTTCCAGGTTTACTGTGATGCTTCACATCAAGGACTTGGAGGAGTACTTATGCAGGATGGAAAAGTTGTAGCCTATGCATCCAGACAACTACGACCTCATGAGTTGAATTATGCCACGCATGATTTGGAACTAGCAGCCGTAGTGCACGCACTCAAGACTTGGAGACATTTTCTTATCGGAAATAGTTGTGATGTTTACACCGACCATAAGAGCCTGAAGTATATCTTCACGCAGAAAGAGTTGAACCTCAGACAGAGGAGATGGTTAGAGTTAATCAAGGACTATGACATGAGATTACACTACCATCCAGGTAAGGCTAATGTTGTAGCCGATGCCTTGAGTCGGAAAACTTATGTGAACACACTCACAGCTGGAGGATTACCTCAAGAGTTAGTCGATGATCTCAGAGAGCTCAAGCTAGAGATAGTTCCAAGAGGATATGTTGCTAGACTGGAAATTCAGTCCACCTTGACTGAAAGAATTCGTGAAGCCCAGAAATCGGACAAGGAGATAGCTGAGATTAAACAGGGAATGGACGATGGTAAAGCTAAAGGTTTTCGTGAGGATGAACACGGAACTTCGTGGTTTGAGAACCGAATCTATGTGCCCAATGACCCAGAGCTCAGGAAGTTGATACTTCAGGAAGCCCACGATTCACCTTACTCGATACACCCAGGCAACACCAAGATGTATCTGGATTTAAAGGAAAGTTATTGGTGGACAGGTATGAAGAAAGATATTGCAGAACATGTTGCAATATGTGATGTTTGTCAGAGAGTAAAGGCAGAACATCAGAAACCAGCAGGGTTACTACAACCTTTGCCGATACCCGAGTGGAAATGGGAAAAACTTGGTATGGACTTCATCACAGGATTACCCAGGACCCGTTCAGGTTATGATTCCATCTGGGTAGTGGTTGATCGCTTGACCAAGGTGGCTCACTTCATTCCGGTAAAGACCACCTATACCAGTGCTAAGCTAGCCAAGATATATATGACCAGGATCGTATGTCTGCATGGAGTTCCAAGGAGTATCGTGTCAGATAGAGGAACACAATTTACCTCAAAGTTTTGGCATCAGTTACATGAAACTCTGGGTACAAGGCTAGAGTTCAGTACAGCCTTTCATCCGCAGACAGATGGACAGACTGAGAGAGTCAACCAGATTCTGGAAGACATGTTGAGAGCTTGTGCGCTAGATTATGGATCTAGTTGGGATGACAACTTACCTTACGCAGAATTTTCGTACAATAACAGTTATCAGACCAGTCTGAAGATGGCCCCTTTCGAAGCTTTATACGGAAGGAGGTGCAGAACACCACTGACGTGGGATGGTGTTGGAGACCGACAACTTTTTGGTCTCGACCTTATCCGAGATTCTGAAGAGAAAGTCAAGTTGATTCGTGACAGACTCAAGATAGCTCAATCTCGACAGAAGAGTTATGCTGACAACAAGCGCAAGGAAGTGACGTATGAACTGGGAGATCGAGCTTATCTTCGTGTGTCCCCGCTTCGTGGAATCAAGAGGTTTGGTGTTAAAGGAAAATTAGCACCCAGATTCATAGGCCCCTACAAAATTCTTGAACGTAGAGGCGAAGTTGCATACAAACTGGAATTGTCGGAAGGATTATCCGAAGTTCATGATGTGTTCCACGTGTCCCAGCTGAAGAAATGCCATGCTGAGATGGCTGATATCCCTTTGAGAGACACCGTGCCCCTACAGGCCATACAGCTTGACAGTGATCTGACTTACGAGGAGAAGCCTGTCAAGATCCTCGAGACATCCAACAGAGTTACCCGCAGCAAGACCATCAAGTTCTGCAAAGTTCTGTGGAGTCACCACACCGAGGAAGAAGCCACCTGGGAACGCGAAGAAGATCTTCGTAGAGACCATCCGCACCTATTTTCTAGCCAACCCGAATCTCGAGGGCAAGATTCATCTTAAGGTGGGTAGGTTTGTAACATCCCAAAATTTCATTTTGGAATGTTATGATTTATAGTTATGCATCCATCTGCATCATTGCTTGATTGTATGTGTTAGTTGAAATGCCTCTTCTGAATTCCAGAAAGCTCTTTCTACTTTTCCCTAAGTTGCTTTCACCCATTTGAAATTTTGGTTAAAAGTTGAAATAAGAGAGGAGGAACATGACACTCCACACCAGGGACTAATTGGTGGTTTATTTGAACAATAATAACCAGGGGTTATTTTGAAAATATTTGCAAAAAGGGTTTAAAAACAATTAGGCAATTTCTGAAAATATTATTTTTTCAAAGTGTTCAAATGACAGAATAGAAATGTTCATTAAATAGCATTTATTATTATGTTAATTTTGATATATATAATAACCCTATATTTAGAGACGATTTGAATGCTTTAAAAGCTTTTCAATGTCTTTGGAAAATTATTAAAAAGAAACGGTAACCGTTTCCGGTATTAAACGGGCCGGCCCACGGCAGTTACTCGCGAATTCATTACCGACCGGCCGACCGATGCGCTTTCACTTCTCTCTCTCACTGCCGCTGGGCCCCACCTCGTTCGCTCGTAATGACCGAACGGTCATCTCCTTCCCCCCGCGCGCGCCGGACCCGACGCCGGCCATTTCCTCCCCTCGCCGGATCTCTCTCCTCTCTTAACTCCCTCTCGCTCCCCGCACCCCTATAAGTACCGGCCAGCCCCTCTCTTCATTCTCCCCCCTAGCCCCCTCTGTCCCTCGCCGGAAGGCTACGCAATTGCTCGTCGGAGCTCCCACCATCACCGGACCTCGCCGTCGACCGTAGCCATCGATTCCGTCCACCATTCCACCCACCGTTGCCACCAATCGACTCTGGAGAACCGTCGCCGTCGCCCGGACCACTTCCCCGTCTTCCCCGACCACCGGAGCGCCTCGCCGTCGCATTCGCCGCTTCCGGACTCGCTGGAGACCCTGACGCCGGCGACCTCTTAACCTTGTGAGCACTCCCACCCCTTGGATCTAAGATCCACGGCTAAGATTAGATCGTATTAAATCCGAATCGTTTTCCTTTAGGAACCGGTCGCCCGCCCGGAACCCTCGAGCGCACACCACCCTTAGCCAATCCGACAGCTCCACGTAGCCCCCTGACCGTCGCAAATCAATTTTTTCTTTTTCTGTTTTTGTTTTAATTAACAAAATGTTTTCAAAATTTGTTTTGCTTATATCTTTTAATCTATTTAGTGTTTTGAATTGATTCTTTTTGCAATAGCTCACATTTTTCATGTAGTTTCACCCTGTACTTTTAAATTTCAAATTTGACCTATAAAATTTGAATTTAATCAAATTTGCTCAAAATCTTCAAATCTGAATAACTAGAGTTTGAAAATAGATTTTGAGATGAATCTTTTTGATACTGTTTGGTATTAGTTAGGACTACCTTCATGCTTAGTTTGAAGATTTTTTAGGATATATTTGAGTAGTGTTTTAGCTATAAACAGAATCTGCTTAGTATTATAATATAGTTTTATAAACTCAATTTTAATTAGTTTGATTTAGAATTGGTATTATTTGTTTATTAGGTTCTGTTAGTAAACATTTAGTGTTTTCACTCACTGATAATAAAAATATAAATTTGCTTAGTTTAATTTTATTAACATAGGAATCACAACTTCTTTTCAAATAGGCATAATTTGATTAAAACAACTAACTAGTAATAGTTTGTTTTCAAACAAAGTTTTGTATATTTTAATTCTGTTTTCTAAGACAGATTTAATTGTAAATTATTTTCTGTTAAGAACATGTTTTACAAATAAATAATAAGTTTAGTTTTTCATTCTTTTGTTAATATAACTATAGTTGATTCATATAGTGTTTATCACAAACTTGTATAAACTTTACTAAACTTTTCCCAACAAACTTAAATTGATTATATTCTGTTTATTAATAAAATATTCTATTGTTTCCTTGCTGACAACAATTGTTTTGTTATTACAAATGGTTTCATTATGTCAGTAGTGTTTTCATTCCTCACCTTTTGAAAACAAAACTTTGTGTGTTTTCTTACTTGAGATTTGTGCATTGTTTTGTCTTGATTGTTTACTAGTTCTTGGTTGATGTTTGTGAGTTACAATATCCTGTTGTATGCTTATTGAGTGCTTGTTTGCTTCGTTAGATTATCCGGAGTGCGAAGCTTGTCACTTAGCGTCACTCACGTACGAAGATCATCAATCAGGCAAGTCACTTTGACCATGTTTACCCATGTTTTATATGCATTAGTTCTACCATCTCCCCAATTGCATGCAAGATAGGTTAGTTGGAAACTTGGTTACATTGTAGTAGTATCATGTGGTAGGTACCCCCCTCAACCTCTTGACACATTGGCCCCGGGAAACGTTGTTTTACCTTTTGCTATGCTATTAGTAGATGGGGTTGGTTGTGTGATTCATGAGAGTTGAGAGAGTTAATAATTTCAAGACCTACATAATGATCAAGATTTAAGACTCCGAGTTTTCAACATACCTCTGGGTGGATGATGGTTGAACGGCACCCTGGAGAAACCAGTGGATTTGCCTAGGTGTTGCTGGAGATGGCCAGTATTCACGCGGAAAGGTCCACCCAGGCACAAAGAGATGGATGGATGCTTTAAAACCCAAGGCTTACCTGCACAGCCACAAGTCATTATGGGCTCTGGCTTGGTTGGATATCGTGGTGACCCTAGACAGGCGGTGCTACGAGAGGTAGAAGAACGGTAGGAAAGGATGGGCACCGACAGAGTGGCAGGGAAACCCTTTGGAAGACCATGTTTTGGTCATCCGTTTCTCAAACACCCTGAAGTGTGAGAAATCAAACGGAGGCGACCAAATCTTGTGGGGAACGTGTGCAAAACTCTGCATAGTACTTAAACCTAATCGATTAGCCGTGTCCACGGTCATGGACGACTTGAGCCAAAGGAATTGAAACTTCCGGAACTCTCAACACAATTAATATGATGATGTGGGTATTTAATACTTTTGGGTATGAGAATTGGTTGGTGGAACCATCTCATTAATCAACCAACTTAGTAATATTTTGCTTAGCCCTCCCTTGATGTAGGAAAAAACTTGGCTTTACGCAAAAACTTACCACCCCACTTGCCATATATGCATATAGACTAGATGATTATCTTTTCACCCCTCTCTTGTGAATTTAGCGGCATATTCCTTATGCTGACCTACATGGCTGCAACGTATCATGTTGCAGAGTACTTTTCCGACCAGGAGTGAGGACGCGTTCTATGCTCAGTGAGATGCCCTTGGAGTCAGATGGACTCATCTACCTTCGACGCTTCCGCAAGATTTAGATATTCTCATGAGTTGGCTTTTAGCCACTTTATTGTAATTTTTATTGTAATAAAGGACTCGATATGAGATTTTGATTAATATAATGCTGTGTGATTTCCCTTTGATATATACATGGATGTACCGTGTGTGTACCAGCATGATCTTGGGATGGTACGGAGACACCGGAGACTTGACCTTTCATGAGGCTCACTAGATGTTACCTTAGTAATCATAGCCTCATGAGATAACTTTATCACTTTATGGGATATGATAAGATCAACATGAGAGCCAGAAAGATTTTCATGACTTACTACCAATTTCCCATAATTGCCAGATAGCAACTCAAGATGAGCCCTAAGCTCAACATTCTCCTTTAACATCGATGTTTCACAAGAGATAAAGTTAGTAGCACAAGCATCATCATTAACAGCAAGAGGGGAAGGCAACTTGGCACACTATTTTGCATATGAAGCTTCAAGTTGAGCATTAGACTCGGCGAGTTTCATGAGTGAACTCTTAATGAACCTTGAAACATATTCAACGTCCTCAAAGTCCTCAAGGATTTTAGCATGTGCAACTTCAAGCTTATCATTTTTAGTTCTAAAATCATTAACCACCACAAGAGCTCTATCATGAGATTCCTTCACTTTAGATAATTCTAGAGAAAAAGTCTCCTAAAGGGACTCCTTGGTGGTTTTTTCTTCCTCAAGAGCTTGAGAAAGACCCGCTATCTTATTTGCATACTCACACTCATGACCTTCCACTTTCTCAATGATGACCTCGTGCTCCTCGAGATGAGCTTCCAACTCCATAATGTATTTATTGCCCTCAATGGAAACATGATTTCCATGAAGTTGGAACAAGAAATTTTATTCTTATGAAGAGCTTTAAAAATCCTTTCACCCTTAATTTTTAAGGAAGCAATATTACCATCCTATTCATAAATAAGCTCATCTTCATTATTATCAACATCATCATCATGAGAAATATTGGGGTTCAAGGTAGGAGATACCTTTGAAGCCTTAGACATAACACAAAAGTGAGACACAATAGATGATGATGTAGGATCCCTTGAAGCACCATTCAAGACCACATCTTGTTCCATGGAGTGTTGGGTTTCCTCTACATTGTTAGCACAAAAACTAGAGGAAAATGATGCATTTTTATCATGGCAACAAGACATAGCAAGCATATCATCATGAGATTAAGTCAAACAATTTCTACATGATATGCATGGACTACCAACACAAGCATGTGAAACATTTAGGATGCTCGAAGTGTTAAAGTCCAAAGAAGAAGCATTGCAATAATATAATGATGAATGATCATCAACAATAATCCCACTATCATTATTGCAATGATCAACACTACTCACCATATCATTACCTTCTGGCAATCCACATGTAGGTGAAGTAGAAGAAGTTGACAAGACAACACGATCGGAGGTGGAGGGAGAACAATCTTCCCAACAAATCTTGGACACATCATATTTATATTGAAGCTTTGTCCACAAGTCGTGAGCATCCCAAAACATCATGAGTTGAAATATAACTACATTGCTCAAAGCATCAAAAAGCACATTATAAGCTTGATTATTGAGATAAGAGTTTTTCTCATCCTCTAAATATAGGTTTTGAGAACACTTGGGAGGAGAAAAACCCATATCTACAATTCGCTCTAAAGTTGGGACCATGACCCTAAAGAGATTAAGCACGTGAATTACCCAAACATCAAAATTTGTGCCATCGAAACTAAGAGTGTTAGAGAATCGTAATCCCCTAGTCGACATCCTTACTCTTTAGGCGGTAAAGCATGATACTGAGAAATCTAGCTATGCTACTAGTTGAAAGCACTAGTACTAACACTTAAAGAGGTATTACCACTCTCTACTATCACGAAATTCATCACGAGTTCCAGAAGCATAAATATGAGCGGAAGTAGCTCGCCGGTAGTACTGCTTATAAGCAGTACTAGCGCTCTACTGTCGGTATACTGTCACTTATAAGAGGCATTACCACATAGGGAGCAGTACTACCGCTTAGAGCTGAAAAACCGCCCAAGAAAAATAGAAGGATGATCCAATAATAAAACAGCTATAACTATTGCATATGGACTCAGAATTGAGCAAACTAAAGCTTGTTGGATAGAGGACGACAAGAGCTATCCAACACATGATTTTTGTATTAAGAACAAGTAATGGATAATAAATCCCAATAGGATAAGGAACATGAACTTCCCAAACATGATCCAACAAAATCCCCAACACCGAAAACACAAAGATGATGCATAAGAAATCTGTTTTCGATGAGCTTGAGCTTAACACGATCAGGACCATAAGCTCCAAAACTCAAATAGGGAAAAGCCAAATAAAAACCAAGAAAGATGATGATGCCAAGTATGCAATGGTTTGAGCTCTCAATGAACAATACGATCAAGCTACTCACTCGAGAGCCCCCCTTGATCGTACGGCTATGGATCCTATAACCCGGTCTCCCAACTACCACCCTAAGACCGGTAAAATAGAAAAAACTATCAAGGTCAAACCTTTGCCTTGCGCATACACTGGTACCATTAGGTGCTATACAACCCATTTTTAACCCCTTTCCGTGACGTTGTTCCAAACCGTTGCCTTGCATGTGTGGGCGATAGGGGGGCATCCCACACTATACCAAAACATCATCTGCGATGGGGCGAGCACCTACTAACGATTTGCCTAACATAAGCATATGCGAAGTTTTTGCCTATCTCACATGTCACAGTTTGACATTACGTTTGTGATCAACCACACATCTGAAACGATGGCGTGGATATACTCGTGTGTGAAATATGGATATCACAAACATTTAATTTTACGACCTGTTTGCAATATGTACATTATGACACACCTTTAAATGTGTGTGGTGGCTCTACTGTCACCAACGAGCCAATTTAATAACTGTGTGCAATAGTTATTCTGATCGCACACACGCTTCGTACGTCACTTATCATCCCACGTTACACATGCACTCAGGTGACGAAACCGTTTGTGCCATTGAATCCAATCACACAAGGTTACTGCTTGAAAACACGTGTGTGACATTGTACATATCCCACACACACAAAATATGCGACCATTTGTTGTAAAGTAGATAATCAAAAACACTATTTTTCAAAGAATCGTGTGTAATGTATGACACAATCGCACACGGTTTATTCGTTCTAACTGTGTGCACTATAATTTGTTACCCAATGTCTTATTTTCATTAATTTATTATTAAATTGGAATTTCAGATTTTTTATTATGAAATGTGGATTTCATATCCATCAATACATACCCCAATTACAATGGTTCAACACCCAATGCATAAATCAAAAGCTCAATACATGTTCGATGGCTACATAGTTTGACACAACATTAAATATGATGAACCACAATATATAGTACTAGAGGTGGGTAAAGGTCAAGAGACAATTGTAAGTCCTTTCAGTTGTTGATGGTGTTGAAGAAGTGGAATACCCATAATGTGGCCTCCGCCATGCCGAAGGTGCACACAACTTTTGTCCAACCCCTTGTGATGATCGCCCGTCCATCCTTCACCGCCTTGAGGAAGACTTCTAGACCATTATCAAGATAGCATGAATTATATACTATAAACCTTCAGTGCCTCCACTCCGGTCAGGTAGTTTGCAAGGTAATATTTAGCAAATTCCTTCGGAAAGCACTCAAAAGAGACAACTTTCACGTATTCATGTCTAATAGAGTAACTTGTTCTGGGTAGGAAAAGAAGGAAACAGATTACTTATTATCCTAAAGTTCATTGATGTCCTGGATAAAGTTTAAATAAAGAGTTTAATTCCAATCATATGTCTCTTTTGCCTAACAATTTTTCTAAGTTTCCTCACTTGATGCTTTTTCATATTTATCTCATTGCCCCATATGCAAAGGGGGTCGAAGCGTGGATCAATACCGCTGACATATGTACCTACAAGCAACAAATAAATTTTGGAACCTAAGTTGCGGTTACACAAATGATGTAAAATACTACAATGGGATGTGACTAACCTTGATGGTAAACAATAGTATCACGCATCGTATCCCTACATAAGCATATAGAAAGGCGTGTGAAATACAACAGGGTTGACATCCACCAAAAATAGCAAATGTTAATTAAACGACAATATCTCCGGTGATAGCTTGATTGCGAGGAGTAGCACATTAGCAAAGGGACCGCTATTGGTGAAATTGAACTGGATAGTTCATACTTGGTAAATCCCGATGGGTAGTTGCCGGGGCACTTCATCTCGGCCAGAGCCCGCCCAAAGTTGGTGGCAATGTGTTCCTGCGGGTTGAAGTGTGGATCAGTACAACTAACATATGTACCTACAAGCAACAAGTAAATGTTAGAAGCTAAACTATAATTGCATAAATGATATAAAATACTATAAGATATTGGGATGTGAATAACCTCGACGTAAAAAACATCAACGTGCATTGTGAATCTGCATAAGTACATGGAAAGGCATGTCAACTACAACTAGGTTAACATCCACCAAAAATATATAATGTTAATTTAAGGACAACATCTCCAGTGATATTTTAATTGTGAAGAGTAGCACGGTACCGAATGAACAACGTAAAAAATAGTAAGTTTGTAACTGGTATTGGTGAAATTGGACTGGATAGTTCATACTTAAACAACACAGTGCGCATGATGAAATAAATAGCGGACGTGTTAACTGCAGAGTACAAACAACCTAACATGGTGATTAGAACTTGTACCGATGGAACTGAAATTGACACGGTTAAACATTGCGGCTGGTATTGGTAAATTGAATTGGACAGTTCATACTTGGTAAATCCCGAGGGGTAGCCGCATGGGCACCTCATCTGGGCCAGATCCCACACCAAGTTGGCAGAGTCGGTGGCATGGTGTTCTTCCGGGTCGACATGCAGAACGGCCACCGCGCTATCAACCGCCATGATGAGCTCCTCCACCTCCGCGTGATATGTGGTTAGGCTTACACGGGGATGCTCGGCGAGACGGGGTGGGGATGTGGAGGCATGAGAGTGGTTCGCAGGCTTCATCTGAGCAATCAGGCCGTGGTAATTATGGAAATCGTTGGTTACCTCACTAGATCGACGAGCGAGGTTGGGGTAGAACGTAGATTTGGTTGCGGTGGAAGAGGTGGTTGGGATGAAGGGAGAGGGTGGGGGATAGGGGGAAACATGATGGGTGGGTATAGGGTTTGAGGAATAACTTCTGAGTTTTGCGCGCCTATAGAAAAAATTTCTATGAAACTCGAACCTTACGTGGGGGAAACACGCAATATAGACGAAGTGCATCAAATACCTATGTGCAAGAAAAGAGAAAATTGGTGATCCCTAGGCGGAAAAATTGTACACTCGGTGAACGTACTTAAATTAGCAGACCATAATTTTCTCTAAAAACTAGTAGTGGGGGTAAGTACTAGTACTTTGAGGCTCATAAATAATTAAACAAACGTTCGGGCGACACACACACAAATTACTTCTCTGATGCTGGCCAGACGCCCTCGCTATCGGCCTTATCGGCAGCAGCCCACACCGTGCTTGGATCTTCGGCCACCTCTCGTTATTGGATTTGGTAGGTACCACCGCGATCCTGATCGCAGGTGGAGGCATCGGGCCATGGTGGCCAGAGGCCATCGTTCTCCTTCTCGGACATGCTGACGGCAACCCACTGTACTCAGATCTCCGCCCAACTCTCCTCTACAGCGCGCACGGCCGCTTGTTTCTTGGCATGGATGGACTCTCTTTTCTTGCATGGTTTTTCCTTTTCCCGCTCGACCTGTGCGGCTTTGGCCTCAGCTTCATTATTCGCACAATCGGCGTAGGCAGCTTCATAGTCCGCCCACGTAGGTGTGCGGTCATGGGCGCCGAAGAACTCTGTGTGATGGGATGTCGTCGCCTCCTTACCAGTTAGTGTGCGGTCGCAGCCTGCGATGAACTCCGTGCGGCGGCATGCCATTGCTTCCTTACCAGTTAGTGTGCGGCACGGTGGCGTGATTGACACATGATGGAGATAGCTCTAGGACCTGGCCGGAAAGCCATATAGTGTAGTGGCTTTTTATAGCACTCGATATCGATATATACAATGCGATAGTCCGCACTCTGGCTACTTACTTTTCCACGGTATTCCCTGGCTGTTCTTGCAAGCACGCATGTTTCCAAAGCATGGGCGATCATCGAGAACTTGTGTAGTCATCGAGAACCTGACCCATCGTCGTTGCATGCTGCCGGACACACGGTCTTGTCGACTGACCACGCGCAAGAGTGTTTCCAAGACACTTGGGTGGTCATGAAGCTACTACTGCAAATAACTGCGGGGTGGCAAAGCTCTAGCTTGCATAGCTCAACATTTAAAGTGAGCTCACATGCATATCACAAGCCTTCTCTCTCTCTCGTGTCATCGGACATTTTGCAAACGGTTTGTTGTAAGCAAAGGTTTGTGGTTAAAAAAATTTGGAAAACTAATAGTATATGATAGTACATGATACTTTTCTTGGTATTCAAATATGTCCCACGGCATATTGGTGTCGTTAACTACACCACGCTAGGTACCATGATTTTTATGCATGTTCCCATTTTTTCTATAGTTAAAAATCAATAAACGACACATAGATGGTTGACTCTACCCACACATATCATTTTAATTTCTATTAATTTCCTGTAAAATAGATCAAATGTTCTTCAATGACATACTTCTGATTTTTAGAATCCTTTGTATACAAAAACATTTCATGCACAGTTTGTCTGAAATTGAATTATAAGCACAAAATGCCAGAAAAATGCACATAAAAGTCTAAATATAGTAAACAGGCCCGAAAATGTAAATTTTGGACACAATGCGTTGTAATGGGTATGAAGATCATACAAAATAAATCAAGTTGAAAGATCCAAGGAAATATGGGTTCCCCTTTTAAAACATAATGATTTTCGCTCCCCGAACCATGAACCTTCATAGGTGATAGTTTGATATATGAATACTATGTATAACGACATTAGCCAAACCTCCTCAAATATTTACCATAACATATTGAGGCCCTACGAAGGCACCACACAAGGTATCATGTTTTTCACGAATGTTTTCATTTTTTCAGATATAAAAAACCAATAAACGACACATGTATGGTTTCCTCTGTCCACACATATCATTTTAATTTCTATTAATTTCCTATAAAATAGATGAAATTTTATTCAATGACATAAGTCTGATTTTTAGAACCATTTTTTGCAAAAACATGTCATGCATAGATTGTTCGAAATTGAATTATAAGCACAAAATGCCTAAAAATGCACATAAACATTTAAATATAGTAAACAAGCCCAGAAAAATGTAAATTTTGGACACGGTGCATTGTGATGGGTATGACGATCATAGAAAATAAATCAAGTTGAAACGACCAAGGAAATATGGATTCCCCTTTCAAAACATGCGATTTCGCTCCCCGAACCATGAACCTTCATAGGTGATGGTTCGATATATGAAGAGTGTGTATGAAGACATTAGCCAAACCTCCTCAAATATTTTCCACATCATATTGAGGCCCTACCAAGGCACCACACAAGGCATCATGGTTTCCATGTGTGTTTCCATTTTTCTAGAATTAAAAAACCAATAAACGACACATATATGGTTGCCTTTGCCCACACATATAATTTCAATTTCAATTAATTTCGTGTAAAATATATGAAATGCTATTCAATAACATAGTTTCAATTTTTAGAACCCTTTTTACAAAAAAATATCATGCATATATTGTCCGCAATTGAATTATAAGCACAAAATGCCTGAAAATGCACATAAAAGCCTAAATATTGTAAACGAGCAGGAAAAAATGTAAATTTTGGACACAATGCGTTGTAGTGAGTATGAAGATCATAGAAAAATAAATCAAGTTGAATGGTCCAAGGAAATAAGGGTTTCCTTTCAAAATATAGTGATTTTCGCTCCCCGAACCATGAACCTTCATAGGTGATAGTTCGATATATGAATAGTGTGTATGACGACATTAGCCAAACCTCCTCAAATATTTACCACATCATATTGAGGCCATGCGAAGGCACCACACAAGGTATCATGTTCTTCATGCATGCTTTTCATTTTTCTAGATATGAAAAAACAATAAACAGCACATATATAGTAGCCTCTGTCCACACATATCATTTTAATTTCTATTAATTTCCTATAAAATAGATTAAATGTTATTGAATGACATAATTCTTATTTTTAGAAACATTTTTTACCAAAACATTTCATGCATAGATTGTCCGAAATTGAATTATAAGCACAAAATGGCTGAAAATGCACATAAAAGTTTAAATATAGTAAACGATGTCAAAAAATGTAAATTTTGGACACGCTGCATTATAGTGGGTATAAGGATCATAAAAAATAAATCAAGTTGAAAGGACCAAGGAAATATGGGTTCCCCTTTCAAAACATGGTGATTTCGCTCCCCGAACCATGAACCTTCATAGGTGATGGTTCGATATATGAACAGTGTGTATGAGGACATTAGACAAACCTCCTCAAATATTTACCACATCATATTGAGGCTCTGTCAAGGCACCACACAAGGTATCATGTTTTTCAGGCATGTTTACATTTTTCTAGAGTTAAAAATAATAAACGACACATATACGTTTGCTTTTGTCCACACATATCTTTTTAATTTCTATTAATTTCCTATAAAATGTATGAAATGTTATTCAATGACATAATTCTGATGTTTAGAACCGTTTTTACAAAAAAAAATTTTATAGAGTGTCTGAAATTGAATTATAAGCACAAAAGGCCTAAAAATGCACAAATAAGCCTAAATGTAGTAAACGAGACCGAAAAATGTAAATTTTGGACACAATGCATTGTAGTGGTTATGAGGATCGTAGAAAATTAATCAAGTTGGAAGTGTTGGGGAACGTTGCATGGGAAACAAAAAAATTCCTATGCACACGAAGATCTATCCATGGTGATGAGCATCTACGAGAGGGAGAGTGGATCTACATACCCTTGTAGATCGCTAAGCGGGAAGCGTTAAGAAACGCGGTTGGTGTAGTCGAACGTCTTCGCGATCCAAATCGCCGTGCGTCCCGCGATCCAATCACGATCCGTCCCGCGATCCGATCACGATCCGTCCCACGAAATTGATCACGATCCGTCTCACGAACTTGATCACGATCCTTCCGATCTAGCACCGAACGGACAGCACCTCCGCATTCAGCACACGTACAGCTTGATGACGATCTCCACCGTCTTGATCCAGCAAGAAGGAGTGGAGAGTAAGAAGAGTTCTCCGGCAGCCTGACGGCGCTCCGGCGATGGTGGTGGAGCAATTCCAGCAGGGCTTCGCCTAAGCACTACAGAAAACCGATCCAGAGGAGAAACTATGCACTGGAGGAACGGGTAGCACGTGACTGAAAATCTAGTGCAAAAACCCTCAATACCACCAGTATATATAGGAGGAGAGAAGGAGAGGAGGCAGCTTGGCCTCCAAGCCTCCTAGGCTTCGGACGAACTAGGATAGGAGGATTCCACCTCCTCCACTCCTAGTAGGACTAGGATTCATCCTTTTTTTCCCTTTTTGCCTTTTTCCACCTTTTTCCTTTTGGGTTTTCTACTCCAGCTACATGGGCCTTCTGTGGGAGTTTCCATCAGCCCACTAAGGGCTGATATTCACTCTCCCACAGCCCATGAAGCCTCTTGGGTCGAAATACCCCTCCCGAAGGTCTGCCGATACACTACCGGCACTCCCGGTACACTACCGATAAGCCCGGAACTTTTCCGATGACCAAACCAGGACTTCCTATATATGAATATTTACCTACGGACCATTCCGGAGCTCCTTGTGACGTCCAAGATCTCATCCAGGACTCCGAACAAACTTTGTTCACCACCATACATAACTCTATACTACCGAAACGTCACCAAACCTTAAGTGTGCAGACCCTGCGGGTTCGAGAACTATGTAGACATGACCGAGGCACCTCTACGGTCAATAACCAATGGCGGGACCTGGATGTCCACATTGTTCCTACATATTCTACGAAGATCTTTATCGGTCGAACCTCTATGTCAAGGATTCAGTTAATCCCGTATGATGTTCCCTTTGTTCTTCGGTATGTTACTTGCCCGAGATTCGATCGTCGGTATCTCCATACCGAGTTCAACATCGTTACTGGCAAGTCTCTTTAATCGTTCCGTAATACAAGATCCCGTGACCAACACTTAGCCACATTGCTTGCAAGGCTTTATTGTGATGTTGTATTACCGAGTGGGCCCTGAGATACCTCTCCGTCACATGGAGTAACAAATCCCAGTCTTGATCCATGCCAACTCAATAGACACCCTCGGAGACACCTGTAGAGCACCTTTATAGTCACCTAGTTACGTTGCGACGTTTGATACATAGAAGGTACTCCTCCGATATCTGTGAGTTGCATGTTCTCATGGTCATAGGAACATATACTTGACATGAAGAAAACAGTAGCAATAAACTAACACGATCATAAGCTACGTTTGTAGTTTGGGTCTTGTCGATCACATCATTCTCCTAATGATGTGATCCTATTATCAAATGACATCTCATGTCCTTGGCTGGGAAACCTTAACCATCGTTCAATAAACGAGCTAGTTCACTAGAGGCATACTAGGGACATTGTGTTTGTCTATGTATCCACACATGTATCCATGTTTCCAATTAATACAGTTATAGCATGGATAATAAACGATTATCATGAACAAGGAAATACAATAATAAACACTTTATTTATTGTCTCTAGGTCATATTCCAACAGTCTTCCACTTGCATTAGAGTCAACAATCTAGTTCACATCACTATGTGATTTACATTGTAATGAATCGAACACCCATGCAGTTCTGGTGTTGATCATGTTTAGCCCTTGGAAGTGGTTTAGTCAAGGGTCTGCAACATTCAGATCCGTGTGCACTTTGCAAATATTTATGTCTTTCTCCAAGATGTAATCGCGGATGGAGTTGAAGCGTCGCTTTATGTGTCTGGTCCTCTTGTGAAACCTTGGTTCCTTGGCCAGAGCAATGGCACCAGTGTTATCACAGAACAGGTTCATTGGATTCAGTGCACTGGGCAATACTCCAAGATCTGTCATGAACTGCTTCATCCAGACACCTTCCTTCGCCGCCTCCGAGGCTGCGATGTATTCCGCTTCACACGTAGAATTGGGTACCATGCTTTGCTTGGAACTGCACCAGCTTACCGCTCCCCCGTTAAGAATTAATACGTATCCGGTTTGCGACTTAGAGTCATCCGGATCAGTGGCAAAGCTTGCATCGACGTAACCCTTTACGACGAGCTCTTCATCACCTCCATAAACGAGAAACATTTCCTTAGTCCCTTTCAGGTACTTAAGGATATTCTTGACCGCTTGCCAGTGCTCCATTCCTGGAACACTTTGAAACCTTCCGGCCATACTTATGGCAAGGCTGACATCGGGTCTTGTGCACAACATTGCATACATGATAGAGCCTATGGCTGAAGCATAGGGGATGACACTCATCTTTTCTCTATCTTCTGTAGTTACTGGGCATTGAGTCTTACTCAACTTCACACCTTGTAATATAGGCAAGAACCCCTTCTTGGATTGTTCCATTTTGAACTTCTTCAAAACTTTATCAAGGTATGTGCTCTATGAAAGTGCTATTAAGCGTCTCGATCTATCTCTATAGATCTTAATGCCTAATATGAAAGCAGCTTCTCCTAGGTCCTTCATTGAAAAACTCTTGTTCAAATATTCCTTCATGCTTTCCAGCATTTCTATATTGTTTCCAATCAGCAATATGTCATCCACATATAATACTAGAAACGCTATAGAGGTCCCACTCACTTTCTTGTAAATACAAGCTTCTCCGTAAACTTGTATAAACTCAAATGCTTTGATCACCTCATCAAAGCGCTTATTCCAACTCCGAGATGGTTGCACCAGTCCATAAATGGATCGCTGGAGTTTGCAAATTTTGTCAACATTCTCTGGATCGACAAAACCTTCGGGTTGCATCATATACAACTCTTCCTCAAGGAACCCGTCGAGGAGTGCTGTTTTTACATCCATCTGCCAAATTTCATAGTCGAAATAGGCAGCTATTGCTAACATGATTCTGACAGACTTTAAGCATCGCTACGGGTGAGAAAGTCTCATCATAGTCAACTCCTTGAACTTGTGAAAAACCCTTTGCCACAAGTCGAGCTTTATAGACGGTGACATTACCGTCTGCGTCTGTTTTCTTCTCAAAGATCCATTTGTTCTGAATGGCCTTTTGCCCTTCAGGTAATACTTCCAAAGTCCATACTTTGTTTTCATACATGGATCCCATCTTGGATTTCATGTCCTCTAACCATTTATCGTAATCCGGGCCCATCACTGCTCCTCCATAGCTTGTAGGTTCATTGTTGTCCAACAACATGACCTCCAAGACAGGGTTGTCGTACCACTCAGGGGTAGTACGTGGCCTTGTCGACCTACAGGTTCAATAGCTGCTTGATCCGAAGCTTCATGATCATCATCATGAACTTCCTCTTCTACCGTCGTAGGTTCCACAGAAACATCTTTCTGCGTTGCGCTACTTTCTGGTTGAAGTAAAGGTTCAATAACCTCATCAAGCTCTATTTTCCTCCCACTCAATTCCTTCGAGAGAAACTCTTTCTGAAGAAATGTTCTGTTTTTAGCGACAAACACTTTGCCTTCGGATCTGAGATAGAAGGTATACCCGACTGTCTCTTTCGGGTATCCTATGAAGACGCATTTCTCCGCTTTGGGTTCCAGCTTTTCAGGCTGAAGCTTTTTGACATAAGCATCACATCCCCAAACTTTAAGAAACGACAACTTTGACTTCCTGCCAAACCACAGTTCATATGGCGTCGTCTCAACGGACTTTGATGGTGCCCTATTTAAAGTGAATGCAGCTGTCTCTAATGCATAACCCCAAAACGATAGTGGCAAATCAGCAAGAGACATCATATAACGCACCATATCTAATAAGGTTCGATTACGACGTTCGGACACACCATTACGCTATGGTGCTCCGGGCGGTGTCAACTGTGAAACAATTCCACACTGTCTTAAGTGACTGTCAAACTCATAACTCAGATTTTCACGTCCTCGATCAGATCGCAGGAACTTAATCTTCTTGTTACGATGATTCTCAACTTCACTCTGAAATTGCTTGAACTTTTCAAACGTTTTAGACTTGTGTTTCATTAAGTAAATATACCCATATCTACTTAAGTCATCAATGAAGGTGAGAAAATAACGATATCCACCACGCGCTGTAACATTCATTGGACCACACACATCAGTGTGTATGATTTCCAATAAGTCACTCGCCCGTTCCATTGTTCCAGAGAACGGCGTTTTAGTCATCTTGCCCATGAGGCATGGTTCACATGTGTCAAGTGATTCAAAATCAAGTGACTCCAAAAGTCCGTCAGCATGGAGCTTCCTCATGTGTTTTACACCAATATGACCTAAACGGCAGTGCCACAAGAAAGTGGTACTATCATTATCAATTCTACATCTTTTGGCATCAATGTTATGAACATGTGTGTCATCACTATCAAGATTCAATATGAATAAACCCCTCACATTGGGTGCATGACCATAAAAGATATTACTCATATAAATAGAACAATCTTTATTCTCTGATTTAAATGAGTAACCGTCTCGCAATAAACAAGATCCAGATATAATGTTCATGCTTAACGCAGGCACTAAATAACAATTATTTAGTTTCATCACAAATCCCGATGGTAATCGAAGAGAGAGCGTGCCGACGGCGATCACATCAACCTTGGAACCATTTCCCACGCGCATCGTCACTTCGTCCTTTGACAGCCTTCGTTTATTCCGTAGTTCCTGCTTTGAGTTGCAAATGTGAGCAACCGAACCGGTATCATATACCCAGGCACTACTACGAGAGCTAGTAAGGTACACATCAATAACATGTATATCATATACACCTTGTTTGTCGTTGGCCGCCTTCTAGTCAGCCAGGTACTTGGGGCAGTTCCGCTTCCAGTGACCAGTTCCTTTGCAACGAAAGCACTCAGTTTCTGGCTTGGGTCCATGCTTGGGCTTCTTTGCAGGAGTAGCAACTGCTTTGCCATCCTTCTTGGTTTTACCCTTCTTGCCCTTGCCCTTGACTTTGCCATTTTTCTTGAAACTAGTGGTTTTATTGACCATCAACACTTGATGTTCTTTCTGGATTTCAGACTCAACGACTTTTAGCATCGCAAACAGCTCAGCGTCTGACTTGTTCATCCCGTGCATGTTATAGTTCATCACAAAGCTCTTGTAACTAGGTGGCAGTGATTGAAGAACTCTGTCAGTGATCGCCTCTGGCGGAAGGGCAATTCCCAACTCCGCTAGACGAGTTGAATACCCAGACATTCTAAGTATATGTTCACTGATAGACCCGTTCTCCTCCATCTTGCAAGCATAGAACTTATCGGAGGTTTCATACCTCTCGATCCGGGCGTTCTTCCGAAAGATAAACTTCAACTCCTGGAACATCTAATATGCTCCATGACGTTCAAAACGTCTTTGAAGTCCCGGTTCTAAGCCATACAATATTGCACACTGAACTATTGAGTAATCTCCAGTACGTGCCTCCCAAGCGTTCTTAACGTCCTCGGAGGTCATGTCTTCTGGTTGGTCACCAAGCGGTGCATCAAGGACATATGATTTCTGGGAAGCCGTGAGGGTAATCCTCAGATTACGGGCCCAGTCAACAAAGTTACTTCCATCATCTTTCAGTTTAGCTTTCTCTAGGAACGCATTAAAATTCAGGGGTGCTACTACGCGAGCCATTGATCTACAACATAAATATGCAAAGTTCACTTAGACTATTGTTCAAGATAATGAGTTTAGTTAATCAAACTACTAAAGCTCCCACTCAAATTGACATCCCTCAGGTCATCTGAATGTCACATGATCCAAATCCACCAACTCAAGTCCGATCATCACGTGAGTTGAGGTGGCTTCAATGGTGAACATCATTATGTTGATCATATCTACTATATGACTCATGTTCGACCTTTCGGTCTCTTGTGTTCCGAGGCCATGTCTGTACATGCTAGGCTCGTCAAGTTTAACCCGATTGTTCTACATGTGCAACACTGGCTTGCACCCATTGTATGTGAACGTAGAGTCTATCACACCCGATCATCACGTGGTGTCTCAACACGACGAACTTTCGCAACGGTGCACACTCGGGGAGAACACAATTTTATCTTGAAATTTCAGTGAGGGATCACCTTATAATGCTACCGTCGTACTAAGCATAACTAGGTGCATAAAAGGATTAACATCACATGCAATTCATAAGTGACATGATATGGCTATGAACTTGTTAGATCTCCATCTTGAAAGCACCGGCATGATCTTCATCGTCACCAGCACGACACCATGATCTCCATCATCTTGATCTCCATCAACATGTCGCCATCGAGGTTGTCACGTCCTGCATGCTTCTACTACTATTGCTACCGTTTAGCGATAAAGTAAAGCATTACATAGCGCTTAATGATTGACACGCAGGTCATACAATAATTAAAGACAACCCTATGGCTCCTGCCGGTTGCGGTACTCATCGACATGCAAGTCGTGAAATTCTATACATCACATGATCATCTCATACATCACATATATCACATCATGTAATTGGCCATATCACATCACAACATACCCTGCAAAAACAAGTTAGACGTCCTCTAATTGTTGTTGCATGTTTTACGTGGCTGCTATGGGTTTCTAGCAAGAACGATTCTCACCTATGCATAAACCACAACGGTGATACATAATTTTCTTTTCAACCTTCTCAAGGACCGCCTTTCTCGATCTGATCCAATTAAAGTGAGAGAAACTACCACCCGCAAGCCATCTAGGCAACAAGTTGCCTCAAGGGAACCAGTCTCTCGTAAGCATACGAGTAATGTTGGTCCGGGCCGCTTCATCTCACAATACCGCCGAACCAAAATCCCACCAAGGGAGGAAGCAATCTAAGCATCAACGCCCACAAACCTTTTGTGTTCTACTCGAGATCTCATCTACACATAGACCTAGCTCATGATGCCACTGTTGGGGAATGTTGCATGAGAAACAAAAAATTTCCTACGCACACGAAGATCTATCCATGGTGATGAGCATCTACGAGAGGGAGTGTGGATCTACATACCCTTGTAGATTGCTAAGCGGGAAGCGTTAAGAAACGTGGTTGGAGTAGTCGAACGTCTTCACGATCCAAATCGCCGTGCGTCCCGCGATCCAATCACAATCCGTCCCGTGATCCAATCACGATGCGTCCCGCGATCCGATCACGATCCGTCCCACGAACTTGATCATGATCCGTCTCACGAACTTGATCACGATCCTTCCGATCTAGCACCGAACGGACGGCACCTCCGCGTTCAGCACACGTACAACTTGATGACGATCTCCACTGTCTTGATCCAGCAAGAAGGAGTGGAGAGAAAGAAGAGTTCTCCGGCAGCCTGATGGCGCTCTGGCGATGGTGGTGGAGCAATTCCGGCAGGGCTTCGCCTAAGCACTACAGAAAACCGATCTAGAGGAGAAACTATGCACTGGAGGAACGGGTAGCACGTGGCTGAAAATCTAGTGCAAAAACCCTCAATACCACCAGTATATATAGGAGGAGAGGAGGAGCGGAGGCGGCTTGGCCTCCAAGCCTCCTAGGCTTCGGCCGAACTAGGAGAGGAGGAGTCCACCTCCTTCACTCCTAGTAGGATTAGGATTCATCCTTTCTTTTCCTTTTTGCCTTTTTCCACCTTTTTCCTTTTGGGTTTTATTCTCCAGCTACATGGGCCTTGTGTGGTAGTTTCCACCAGCCCACTAAGGATTGATATTCACTCTCTCACAGCCCATCAAGCCTCTTGGGTCGAAATACCCCTCCCGAAGGTCTCCCGGTACACTACCGGCACTCTCGGTACATTACCGATAAGCCCGGAACTTTTCCGGCGACCAAAATAGGACTTCATATATATGAATCTTTACCTCCGGACCATTCTGGAGCTCCTTGTGATGTCCAGGATCTCATCCGGGACTCCGAACAAACTTCGGTCACCACCATACATAACTCTATACTACCGAAACGTCACCAAACCTTAAGTGTGTAGACCCTGCGGGTTCGAGAACTATGTAGACATGACCGAGACACCTCTACGCTCAATAACCAATGGCAGGACCTAGATGTCCACAATTTTTCCTACATATTCTATGAAGATCTTTATCGATCGAACCTCTATGTCAAGGATTCAGTTAATCCCATATGATGTTCCCTTTGTTCTTCGGTATGTTACTTGCCCGAGATTCGATCGTCGGTATCTCCATACCTAGTTCAACCTCGTTACTGGCAAGTCTCTTTACTCGTTCCGTAATACAAGATCCCGTGACCAACACTTAGCCACATTTCTTGCATGCCTTTATTGTGATGTTGTATTACTGAGTGGGCCCTGAGATACCTCTCCGTCACACGGAGTAACAAATCCCAGTCTTGATCCATGACAACTCAGCAGACACCCTCGGAGACACCTGTAGAGCACCTTTATAGTCACCCAGTTATGTTGCGATGTTTGATACACACAAGGTACTCCTTCGATATCTGTGAGTTGCATGATCTCATGGTCATAGGAACATATACTTGACATGAAGAAAACAGTAGCAATAAACTAACACGATCATAAGCTACGTTTGTAGTTTGGGTCTTGTCCATCACATCATTCTCCTAATGATGTGATCCCGTTATCAAATGACATCTCATGTCCATGGCTAGGAAACCTTAACCATCTTTCAATCAACGAGCTAGTTCACTAGAGGCATACTAGGGACATTGTGTTTGTCTATGTATCCACACATGTATCCATGTTTCCAATTAATACAATTATAGCATGGATAATAAACGATTATCATGAACAAGGAAATACAATAATAAACACTTCATTTATTGTCTCTAGGGCATATTTCCAACAGGAAGGACCAAGGAAATATGGGTTCGCCTTTCACAACATGGTGATTTCACTCCCCAAACCATAAACCTTCTTAGGTGATGGTTTGATATATGAAGAGTGTGTATGATGACATTAGCAACACCTCCTCAAATATTTACCACATCATATTGAGGCCTTGACAAGACACCACACAAGGTATCATGTTTTTCAGGAATGTTGTCCATTTTTCTAGGGTTAAAACCAATAAACAGCACATATATGATTGCCGCTTGTGTCATCAGACGTTTTGCAAATGATTAGTCAAACGTTTGCGGTTAAAATAATATTTTTGGAAAACTAATAGTATCTTATAGTACACGATACTTTGCTTGGTAGTCAAATATGTACCACAGCATACTGGTGTCGTATAACGACACCACGCTAGGTACCATGTTTTTCATGCATATTTTCCATTTTTAAGAGTTAAAAAACCAATAAACGACACATATATGGTTGCCTTTCCCCACACATATCATTTAAAATTCTTTTAATTTCTTGTGAAATACATGAAAGGTTATTCAACGACAAAATTATGATTTTTGGAACCCATTTTGAACACATTTTCATGTACAAAACGTTCGTACTTGAATTATAAGCAGTAAATGCCTAGAAAGTGCATGTAAAAGCCTAAATACAGTAAAGAAGCTCAAAAATGTGCAATTTGAATACGGTGCATTCTAGTGGGTATGTTGATCATAGAGAAAAAATCTTGGAGAAATGACCAAGCAAATATGGGTTTCCCTTGAAATTTGTGATTTGTTTGGGTAGACGGTTACTTTGTGAAGGTCGTGTGCCTTCTGGACCAGTGTGCGTTCACTCTATTTTGAGTTGTGCTCTAATTGGCCAGTAGCCTAGCCACATGGATCGCGCATGTGCACCGTAGGATGCACCACGATCAAACGACAATCCACACCTCTGCCATCACACCCACGGTCAAACAAAAACTTGCTATCAAATATGTACGGTAGTACAGTATATCATAATGACATTACTCACACAAGGTTCATGTTTACACCAGCAATACACACCTCTCCCATCACACCCACAGTTTCATTAGACGGGAAGCGTTCGAGCAGTCCGCCGCACAGGCTCAAAGGGACGCGTGCGAGGAGTCTGCCATACAGGCATAGCGGGCTCACCGGGAATCGAGCCCTTGGACCTCCTTCCACATCCCGCCTCGCTCCCAAGTTCTCCATTAATAATGCTACACGTTCTCATCAGTTCTTATTGTCCGCGGTCTGGGACCGGTGGTACCCAAACTTGTCTGCCTGCGGCTCAAAGTGTGGCCCACTACAACGGCGCGGTACGACCGAGCGACAGATTCCAAAGGCAAGACCCTCGCGAGATTCCCCCCCCCCCCCCGCCTCGTGAGGAGGATAACATCGAGACCTCCAGAGAGTGGCATCCCCCCAGGTTGCTTCCCGAGGAGTGAAGATTCCTATGCAAGTGCCCAACCTCCCAAGGATGGGATGACGTGGGTTTTGATGACGAAGCCAGGCGGGTGCTAGCAGGCACAGGGGGAGGACAGTTTCCTCTTTGGTGCTGAGGAGACAAGGACATACGCGGGTTCCCAAGGAATCCCCCAAAGGTTTCCTTCCCGGTGCAACGAGACCAAGACCACGAGCTCGGCAGGACAGATGTCATCGCTGAGCCCACCGTTGTGTCATCCCCTGAAGCTTTCCAGGCAAAGACCAGCTTTAGTTAGGATAAGATGTACCTCCTATCCTCTTTCAAATTTGGCCGTTGTGGATCCATTCCTACCTGTGCAATGAGGGAAGAGGACCGTGCCCCTATAAATAGCCACCCATTCCCATCGTAGAAGGTAGGTCGAGTAGAGCTAGTTCATCACCACCAAAGGCCCTCGCGAATCCACTCCACCATTTTACTAGTTCATCCTTAGCCCCCTCGTGAGGTAAATCCACCACAAAGCAGGAGTAGGGGTTTACACCGCAAGGTGGCCCAAACCTGGATAAATCCCCGAGTCCACCTTCTCCCTCGCTTGCATTTGCTCGTCATAGGTAGGTCGTAGGGTGAGAAGCTTGAGACTTTGAGACGGTTTAGATCCTCGCACACGCCCCAGTGTTCGAACCTTGTGGGTTTTGTGGAGCCCTGGATCTGACATTTGGTGCGCCAGGTAGGGGTGTGTCAAAATCTTCTCCGGTTTAACCACGTATCCGCTCCGTTGCTCCCATGGCCGATGCCCGCCGAGTTCGTGCTGAGCGCAGGGATGCTCGCGTCGTCAAGGCGCTTGTGGGCTGCGGCGCCCCACCTCGCTCCATCTCCACGACAGCCAATGCTGCTACTGGCCCGACTGCATAAGAGCAGTAGGACTCCTTGTTGCCGCCTTTTGTGCAGCGCGACGGCTACACCAACACTCCGTCCCCTGTCCGTGCAATGACGTCGTCCTCCCTCTCTCACCGTGGACCGGCAAACGCACCGACTATGCTGCTCATGGTGCGTGAGCATCTGCATTACCGCCCCACCAACGACTGCTACGAAGACTTGCTAGGCCATATTGCTGAGCTCGTCGACGCGGCCCACGAGGCTCCAGCGCCCTCCAACTCGCTTTGTCCCCAACCCTTCCAAGCGGCCGATGCGGCCCATGGCACGCCTCCTCCTCCGTCCATGCAAAGCATCGAAATCGAACCCACATGCAAAGCACGCCCCCATGACCCGCCACGCGCCGTGCCAACATGCGCGAGAGAGGAGGTGAGCTGCCAGGTGGTGCCTCGGCCGCAACGTGACGCATGCGTGCTCCGCACGCCGCAGCGCCAACACCAAGGCCACGCACCGCTACAGGTGGCGGCTGACGGGCATCAAAATCAGGCTCCACCAGAACACGCTATGTCGAAGAGCGACTCGGTCTGCCGTGCCTTCACCATGAAGCTGTGCCATGCCATCTGGCCCAACAAGTTCAAGCCGGACATGCCTCCGCTCTATGATGGCATGGGCAACCCCACAGAGTTCGTACAGCTCTACTCGTTGAGCATCGAGGTGGCAGGCGACAACGACAAGGTGATGACAAGCTGGTTCCTTATGGCTCTAAAGGATGGCGCACACTCTTGACTCCTCAACCTCCCGAAGGAGTCGATCTACTCATCGGAGGGGCTTCGCGAGCACTTCACCGCCAACTGCTAAGGCATCCGGGACCGCCCTCCGATGGTGAACACTGCTACCTCTTCAGCGTGCGTTGGTTTTCCCTTGAAGAGGAAAGGGTGATGCAGCGAAGTAGATAAGTATTTCCCTCAGTTTTTGAGAACCAACGTATTAATCCAGTAGGAGGAACAAGCAAGTCACCAATGGTTGCACCTACACAAACAATCAAACCCTTGCACCCAATGCTATAAAGGGGTTGTCAATCCCTTCACGATTATTTGCAAGGATTAGATCCGATAGACATAGATGTAAACAAGAACAGAAAGTAAAAGGTAAATAAATTACAACATAGTGTTTTTGGTATTTTTGGTTTATAGATCTGAAAGTATATTATGGAAAGTAGACCTAGTGGGCATAGGTTTCACTAGAGGCTTCTCTCTTGAAGGAAAATATCATGGTGGGTAAACAAATTGTTGTCAAGCAATTGATAGACAACCGAATAATCATGTAGTTATCCAAGGCAATGATCATGCATATAGGCATCGCGTCCATGTCAAGTAGACCAAAACGATTCTGCATCTACTACTATTACTCCACACATCGACCGACTCCTGCCTGCATCTAGAGTATTAAGTTCATAAGAACAGAGTAATGCATTAAGAAAGATGACACGATGTAGAGGTATAAAGTCAAGCAATATGATGAAAACCCCATCTTATTCCCTTGATGGCAACAATACAATACGTGCCTCGCTACCCCTACTATGTCACTGGGTGAGGACACCGCAAGATTGAACCTAAAACCAAGCACTTCTCCCATTGCAAAAATTACCAATCTAGTTGGACAAACCAAACCAATAGCTCGAAGAGACTTGCAAGGATATGAAATCATGCAAATAAGAATTCAGAGGAGATTAAAATAAGACTCATGGATAATCTGAACATAAACTCACAATTCATCGGATCTTGACAAACACACCATAAAAGAGGATTACATCGGATAGATCCCCATGTAGATCATGGAGAACATGGTATTGAAGATCAAAGAGAGACAGGAATCCATCTAGCTACTAGCTATGGACCCGTAGGTCTATGGTGGACTACTCACGCATCATCGGAGGGGCAATGGAGTTGATGTAGATGCCCTCCGTGATCGAAACCCCCTCCAACAAAATACCAGGAAAAGGCTCCAAGATTGGATCTCTCGGGAACGAAGGCTTCCGGCGGCAGAAAAGTATTTGTGTGGCTCCTTTTGGTGTTGGGGGGATATTTGGGAATTTATAGGCCAAGAATTAGGGTTAGGAAACCTGCAAGGAGGCGACAAGCCTGCTAGGCGTGGCCAGGGGGCACGCCTAGCAGGCTTGTGGCTCCCTTGCACCTCCCCTACCATGCACTCCAACCTTGATCGATTTGTTTCCTTCCAAACAAATTCCTTCCGAAGGTTTTATTCTGTTTGGACTCCGTTTAATATTCCGTATCTACAGAAACATTGAAAAAACAAAAACTGGCACTAGGCTCTAGATTAATAGGTTAGTCCCAAAAATAATATGAAATAGCATATTAATGCATATAAAACATCCAGAACAGATAATATAATAGCATCCCATCATCAAAAATTATGGATACGTTGGAGACATATCAGCATCCCCAAGCTTAATTCCTACTCATCCTCGAGTAGGTAAATGATAAAAATAGAATTTTTTTATGTGGAGTGCTTGTGTGGACCCCGACTCATAAGTCATGATCACCAAATGCACGTGGACAGTGATCCCAGAGATCAATGCTCACTGGACACATGGAACCTGAATAACAGGAGTCTTGCATCCACATTTAGCGTCTTACACAAATGAAGACCACGAAGGTCTAGTCTTGCATAGATAGGGCCACAAGGGCCAAACACTTAAACAGAACAAACAGAAGAAATCTTGATCAAAAGCATGAACCCAGGTCATCTGCCTTAACCTACAGGCATTCTGACTGGGAAGCGTCCTAGTTCGGATGTTCCTATCCAACAAACTCTTCAACATACTCCTGTTCTTCCATGCCTGGCCAATTAAATAACTAGTGGAAAGCTAATGGTTACTTTGAATGTACTCACAAGAAACCCAAGTTGTGGAACAAGGTAATAATGATGCATGATATATCACTAAGTAGATAATTTGTGGAAAGCCAATTTCGAATGCAATGACATGATCAAGTAACTAAGTAATCATGCATCAATAGTTGGCAAATACCCATATGAACAAGTTAAAGATATCATCATAAATAGGGGGTTGAACATCTCATGTTAATTTATCACCTCAAGTCTTCAGACTTGTCTCAATCCCCATCCGTCCATCACCCACACACACACACACAAAGTTTTTACGAAAACATCTAGACATAGTCTAAGCAGCACCACCCAACTTTCCTTCACCGTGGACATGGCTATTCGAATAGTTTTACACTCTGCAGAGGTTGCACACTTTACCCACAAGACTCGGGGAACTTCCATGTCATCCATGACTCGCGGTATATAACATACCCAAGGTAAGCACCCGAACAATGCCTTTCCCCTGGCGATACTAAACAAAGAGTCCAGTCGATTGGTACCCAGCCCTCATGATGTACATCCTTTGAGCCTCTCTCCAGATCGTACCATCCATGAGGGGACCAATGGTGTGCCTGGTGCTTGTGAAGACAGTGCATGATAGTAATGCGGGCTCCTTGCCAGTACCCACCAAGGTAATCAACAAAGCCCCGTCCCATAAGGGATATCGTGGTTGCGGATGTAAGGTACACCACTTCTTTCTCAAGTGGTCACCCATATCATCATCATCCCCCTCGGGCATTAGTGGCACCCGACGGGTTTTCGAAAAGTCTTTGAAATCATCTCCACCTTTCAATCACTATGCATAAATCCCAAACCCACTTGTGTAGCATCTACTAGCATCCTATATACACCCACCCGCATAACCCTCATAAGGTGGTAGGGTCATGCACGATGCAAGTGTTAACGGTAAGAGTATCGGAGGCATCCCACTGAAGGGGGAACACCACATCACGATCAATCAACGAAACAACAAGTTATATATGTCATGCATGAAAAGTTTCTTAACATGGTCAAAGGGCTGCTTGTCTGGCTCAACAAAGTCTTCGGGGTCTTCAAAGTCTTCGGGTCCAACTCCTTCGTCAATAGTGAAATCTTTCATCACGAATAATAGCGATAAAAATAAGCATCACACAAAAGAAGGCACTCAAGCTAACATTAAAACTGCTACTCTACTCTGATAAATACAAGAAACTGTACTAAAAAATTGTCCTAAGGTTTTGAAGTTCATAATGTTTTCAAATCTAGTTTTAACAGTGGCTAAAAATGCTAGAAAGGGTTTTTTACAATAAAGCTTTACATAAAATGTTTTCAAATATTTTTACAAGTGGCACTAATAAATTCCATGGAATATTCTAGGAATTTAGGTGGAAGAATATTTGGAATTTGATTAATATTGAGCTCTGTGGGATTTTTGCAAAAATCCACAAAAAAGAAAAAGAAAAAGGGCACGGGACCCTGGGCCAGAGCCAGCCTGCAACTGGGCCGACCCATAGACCGACCAGCCCAAGCGAACCTGTGCCTGCGCGCGCGCCCATGTTCAAACCTGACGGCTAGGGCCCGAAGCCGAGCGACAGAGAGAGGAGGAGGAGGGAGGTGAGGATGACAGGCGGGCCCCGCCAGTCATCTCCAACCTCGCGGCAGGGAGGCCGGCGAGCTCACCGGCGACAATGCAAGACACGACGAGGCTTGCTGGAGGTGGGAACATGCTCGGCATCGACCCGTCATTCCTCTGGAGGTCGAAGAAGTGCCGAAGGCGATCGGAGTCGCCGGCGGCGAGCACCCGCGGCGGAGGACGATTCGGGAGGGATCGCCGGGGCCTCTCTGAGCTGCAAATAGGACGAGTTCGAGGGGGAAATGGGTCAGGAGAGCAAGGGGAGATTATCGGGAGGAAAATGGGGACCGGAGGGGGTCGCTACCAAGAGATCGGCGACGAGATCGTCATGACGGTCCTCGGCTCGACCCGAGCGTAGAGGCTTTGTGAGTTCTCCGGGGCACGTAGGTGTGCTACTGAGGAGAGGAGAGAGGGACCAGAGGGGAGAGAGGGGCCAGGGGGCCCTTATATAGGCGGCCCCCTGTTCACTAAGCTGAGGTGCGCTCCCGAGCTCGTGGCCGAGGCCATAGGCCATGGGAGAGGGAGGGAGCGAGTGTGGGGTGCACGTGGGGTTGGTATAGGCCGAGGGGGAGAGAGGAGAGAGGCGGGGGAGCGCATGCGTGTGAGCTCTGTGGTTGGCTGGCTCGGGTGGCTGCGGCACGTGCGAGGAGGGCCAGAGGAGGGAGAGAGAGGAGGGGGACAAGGGGCGACATGCTACGGACGCCGGGGCCGACCATTTGGCGAGAGGGGGCGCCCAAGGTATTCAGGGCCATGCAGTGGGCAACGGCTATAGTGCATGTCGGCATTGTAGCATGCTCCAAAGCGCACGTTTGGCATGCCACGGCATGCCAACGGCGTCTTGTGCGTGGCCAAGGTGTCTAGGGGGATCTAGGGGTGCCTAGGCTAGGGAAAAATATATTGGATGCCCAGAGGTAAAAATGGGGGATTTAGCCCAACTTCCTGTGGCCTATGGACTTGGGATTCTTATTGGAGGGGTAAGAGGTGAGGGAGCAAGTGTGGTAAAATTTGGAGGGAAGGGGAAAAGTAAAAGGTGGTCAAAACATGACTTTTCCAAATCTACAGAAGGTGTTTGATGGGGATTAGGGCAAGCAAATGGACTTTTCTTCCCATGAGATTTGACATGATCAAATTGTGGTTGAAAATAAGCCTGATCACCAAGTTTGAGCTCAAATGAGCAAAGTTGACAATAGAAACCTTGTGAACCCTAGAAACTAATAGAATCGGCTTTCATTAGATCTAGTTATGCTAAGCTATTACCCTTGATGCACCACTTAGTGTAGCATCATGATTTGGTGATTAGAGCATGTCCACAAAGTTTGGGGTCAAGGGGAGAAACTTCACAATGTAAAGTTGTTCAAATTTGAATCTGGACAGGAAGGGTTTTGGGATGGTTTGATGAACCAAAACAACTTGGATTGAGCCGAAACTTTGCAAGATCATCACCTATGGTAGTGTTGACTTTCTGGAATTTTCTTGGAATTTATTGAGAATATTTCTTATAGAAATATTTCAAAAGCTTGATTTGAACAGAAAGGGTTTTGAGGGGTTTTGCCCATGATTTGAACATGCCCATGTGTTGAAACTCATATATATGGAAAATATATGTCCAATGAGTTTTCATAAATTTTCTCAAATATTTTTAAAGCATTTAAATAATTTTCCCTATGAACAACCATTTCTGGTCTTAAGAAAAAACCTTTAAATAAAATTATAAAATAATATTTAAAGTTAATAATTTGTGGTTTTGAGAAGTCATATGTGTATTAGGTTTGAAATAAAGCCTTTGGGGAAGAAGGATCCATGCAATTTGAGGACTTGTAGTGCAAACCTCATTTCAGGGGGTTTTGAAAACCTAATTTGAATAAATCATTTTTGGTTAAAACAAAATTAGATAAGAATAGTTTTGGGCACTATTCACATGGCATGGTCATTGGGCAAGAGGTTTGGGACAAGGAAGATGAATATGAAGAGGGATTAGAATCCAAGAGTGCCATACACAACAATCAACAAGCAAGCAAGCAACAATTCAAACAAGCACAAGCATTGAAAAAAGGTTTAATTGGCTCCAAATTTTATAAATCCAAACATAACAAGGTGATACAAACACAGGGTGTGACAGATCTATCCCCCTTACAAGAATCTTGTCCCCGAGATTCCTAGGCTAAGCGCTAAAAAGATAAGGGAACCTGATCTAAGAGTCTTCACGCCCCCAGGTTGCTTTAGCTTCAGTGTGGTTGCTCCATTGGACCTTGAAGTACTTGATGGTGCGGCTTCGGGTGCAGCTCTCGGCTTCATCCAAAATGCGAATAGGTCTCTCACGATAATTAGGTCTAGCTGGAGATCGATGGCTTGATGGTCGATGTCCTTGTAGAGGACGGGGCGGTTGGGAACTTGCAGACACTTCCGGAGTTGTGACACATTAAAGACGTTGTGCACATCCGATAGCTCAGAAGATAGCTCTAGCTGATAGGCAACCTCTCCTCGTCTTGCGGTGACCTTGAAGGGGCTGATGTAGCTGGGTGCAAGCTTTCCTTTGACGCGGAAATGCTTTGTTCCTTTAAGAGGCGTGACTCAAAGATAAACATGATCTCCGTTGTTGAAGCTCAGTTCTCGGCGGTGAGAGTCGGTGCAACTCTTCTGCCTTGATTTGGCGGTCTCCAGACGTTCTCGGATGAGTTGAACTTGCTCTTCTGCTTCGCAGAGGCTTTGCGGTCCCAAAATTAATCCTTCTCCGGTCTCTGACCAGTTGAGGGGAGTACGGCACTTGCGTCCACACAACACCTCAAATGGTGCCATCTGAAGACTCGACTGATAGCTGTTGTTGTAGGAGAACTCGGTGAATGGTAGGCAATCATCCCACTTGGCTCCATACGCCAAGACACAAGTGCGGAGCATATCTTCGAGTATCTGATTTACTCGTTCTGTTTACCCACCAGTCTGAGGGTGAAAAGCAGTGTTGAAGGAGAGCTTGGTTCCCATGGCTTCTTGAAACTTCTTCCAGAATCTTGAGGTGAACTGGGTTCCTCAGTCCAACACAATTTCCTTTGGAACTCCATGAATACCTACAATGCGGTTGATGTAGAGGTTTGCAAGTTGGCTTCCATCATAGGTGGTCTTGACGGGAATGAAGTGGGCTACCTTGGTCAGGTGGTTGACAATGACCCAAATTGAATCATGTCCTTTACTTGACATGGGTAATCCGGTGATGAAATCCATCCCGACTTTATCCCACTTCCATTCAGGCACTTTGAGAGGCTGCAGTAGCCCAGCGGGTCGCTGATGCTCTGCTTTGACTCTCTGGAATATATCACACTTGGCGACAAACGTGCCTATCTCCCGTTTCATCCCGTGCCACCAGAATCTTGCCTTTAGGTCTTGATACGTATTGGTTCCTCCAGGATGGATGGAGTATGGAGTGTCATGAGCTTATTGCAAGATCAAGTTCTTGAGCTCCTCTTTGTTGGGTACGCAGATGCGATTCCCGAACCATACAATTCCTCGTTCATCCACTGAGAATCCTCGGGCCTTTCCTGCCTTGATCTTCCTCTTGATGCCTTCAATGCTCTCGTGTTCCTTCTAGGCTTCCTTAATATCATCCATCAAGGTGGGCTTTGCTTCGAGATTGGCGAGGAACCCGGGTGCAACCAGTGTTGGAAATATGCCCTAGAGGTAATAATAAATTGGTTATTATCATATTTCCTTGTTCATGATAATCGTTTATTATCCATGCTATAATTGTGTTGATCGGAAACTCAGATACATGTGTGGATACATAGACAACACCATGTCCCTAGTATGCCTCTAATAGACTAGCTCGTTAATCAAAGATGGCTATGGTTTCCTAGTCATGGACATGAGATGTCATTTGATAACGGGATCACGTCATTAGGAGAATAATGTGATTGACAAGACCCAAACTACAAACGTAGCATATGATCGTGTCAGTTTATTGCTACTGTTTTCTGCATGTCAAGTATTTGTTCCTATGACCATGAGATCATGCAACTCACAGCATCGGAGAAGTACCTTATGTGTATCAAATGTCGCCACGTAACTGGGTGACTATAAATGTGCTCTACAGGTATCTTCGAGTGTGTTTGTTGGGTTGGCATGGATCAAGACTGGGATTTGTTACTCCGTGTGACGGAGAGGTATCTCAAGGCCCACTCGGTAATACAAGATCACAATAAGCCTTGCAAGCAATGTGACTAAGTGTTAGTCATGGGATCTTGTATTATGGAACGAGTAAAGAGACTTGCTAGTAACGAGGTTGACCTAGGTATGGAGATACCGACGATCGAATCTCGGACAAGTAACATACCGAAGAACAAAGGGAACATCATATGGGATTAACTAAATCATTGACATAGAGGTTCGACCGATAAAGATCTTCGTAGAATATGTAGGAACCAATATGGGCATCCAGGTCCCGCTATTGGTTATTTACCATAGAGGTGTCTTGGTCATGTCTACATAGTTCTCGAACCCGCAGGGTCTGCACACTTAATGTTCGGTGACGTTTCGGTAGTATAGTGTTATGTATGGTGGTGATCGAAGGTTGTTAGGAGTCCCGTATGAGATCCCGGACGTCACGAGGAGCTCCGGAATGGTCCGGACGTAAAGATTGATATATAGGAAGTCCAACTTTGGTCGCCGGAAAAGTTTCGGGCTCATCGGTAGTGTACCGGGAGTGCCGGTAGTGTACCGAGGGACCATCGGGAGAGGTATTTCGACACAATAGGCTACATGGGCTGCGGGAGGAGGTAAACCAGCCCCTTGTGGGCTTGCCGAAGCCTCCTCTAAGGGCCCATGTGGCTGGAGTGGTTTGAGAAGGAAAAAATCCAAAGGTGGAGAGGTGGAAAGAGTTTCCAAGTGGAAAGGAGGAATCCTACTCCTAATAGGATTGGAGTAGGACTCCCCCACCTCCAATTTCGACCAAACCTTGAGGGTTTTAGCCTGACCACTCCCCTCCCTCCCTCCTATATATACTAGAGGATTTAGAGGAAAAAGCTAACCCTAATAGCCACGTGCTACCTCTCCTCTAGATCGTAGTTTCTCCTCTAGATCAGTTTTCGGTGGTGCTTAGGTGAAGCCCTGCCGAAATAGCTCCACCACCATCGCCGCAACGCCGTCGCGCTGACAGAAAACTCATCTACCGTGTTTCTTAATGCTTCCCGCTTAGCAATCTACAAGGGTATGTAGATCCACTCTCCCTCTCGTAGATGCTCATCACCATGGATAGATCTTGCGTGTGCGTAGGAAATTTTTTGTTTCCCATCCAACGTTCCCCAACGGTGGTATCAGAGTTAGGTCTATGTGTAGATGAGATCTCGAGTAGAACACAAAGAGTTTGTGGGCGTTGATGCTTAGATTGCTTCCTCCCTTGGTCGTGTTTTGTTTCAGTGGTATTGTGGGATGAAGCGACCCGGACCAACCTTACTCGTATGCTTACGAGAGACCGGTTCCATCGACTGACGTGTAACTTCATTGCACAAAGATGGCTGGCGGGTGTCTGTTTCTCCTACTTTAGTTGGATCGGATTCGACAAAGGCAGTCCTTGAGAAGGTTGAAAAGCAACTTATGTATCACCATTGTGGTTTTGCGTAGGTGAGAATTGTCGTTGCTAGATACCCGTAGCAGCCACGTAAAACTTGCAACAACCACTAGAGGATGTCTAACTTGTTTTTGCAGGGTATGTTGTGATCTGATATGTCCAATTACATGATGAGATATACGTGATGTATGAGATGATCATGTGTTGTATAGAATATCACGACTTGCATGCCGATGAGTACGGCAACCGGCAGGACCATAGGGTTGTCTTTAATTATTGTATGACATGCGTGTCAATCATAAGCGCTATGTAATGCTTTACTTTATCGCTAAACAGTAGCAATAGTACTAGAAGCATGGTGGGCATGGCAACCTCGATGGCGACACGTTGATGGAGATCAAGATGATGGAGGTCATGGTGTCATGTCGGTGACGATGGAGATCATGCCGGTGCTTTCAAGATGGAGATCAAAAGCACAAGTTCATGGCCATATCATGTCACTTATGATTTGCATGTGATGTTAATCCTTTTATGCACCTTGTTTTGCTTAGGACGACGGTAGCATTATAAGGTGATCCCTCACTTAAATTTCAAGATGAATTGTGTTCTCCCCGAGTGTGCACCGTTGCGAAAGTTTGTCGTGTCGAGACACCACGTGATGATTGGGTGTGATAGACTCTACGTTCACATACAATGGGTGCAAGCCAGTGTTGCACATGCAGAACACTCAGGTTAAACTTGACGAGGCTAGCATGTACAGACATGGCCTCGGAACATAAGAGACCGAAAGGTCGAACATGAGTCATATCGTAGATATGATCAACATGATGATGTTCACCATTGAAACCACCTCAACTCACGTGATGATCGGACTTGAGTTGGTGAATTTGGATCATGTATCACTCGAATGTCCGGAGGGATGTCAATTTGAGTGGGAGTTCTTCAGTAATATGATTAATTGAACTCATTATCATGAACATAGTCAGTTGTGTCTTTGCAAATTATGTTGTAGATTACTTGCTCGCGTTGTAGCTCCCTTGAATTTTTATATATTCCTCGAGAAATGGAGCTGAAAGATGATGGTAGCAATATTGCGGACTGGGTGCGTGATCTGAGGATTGTCCTCATTACGGCACAGAAGGCTTATGTCCTTAATGCACCGCTCGGTGCGCCAACCCCTCTAGTGTCGTCTATAGATGTTGTGAACATCTGACAGGCATGTTCTGATGACTATTTGATAGACTAGTGTGTCATGCATTATGGCTTAGAATTGAGGCTCCGAAACATTTTAAACGTCACGGAACATATGAGATGTTCTAAGAGCTGAAATTAGGATCTCAGGCTCATGCCCGTGTTGCGACATATGAGATCTCCAACAAGATTCTTTGCCTTCAAGATGAAAGAGAATAGCTCAATTGTTGAGCATGTGCTTAGATTGTCTGGGTGCGACAATCGCTTGAATTGAGTGGGAGTTGATCTTCCAGATAAAATAGTGATTGATATAGTTCTCCAGGTCACTATCACTAAGCTACTATAACTTGGTGATGAACTATAAAATGCCAGGGATAGAAATAATGATCCCTGAGCTGTTCGCGATGTTTGACACCGCGAAGGTAGAAATCAAGAAGGAGTGTCAAGTGTTGATGGTTAGTAAAAACCACTAGTTTCGGGAAGGGCAAGGGCAAGGAGGGAAACTTCATGGATGGCAAGTCAGTTGCTGCTCTAGTGAAGCAACCCAAAGTTGAACCCAAACCCGAGACTAAGTGCTTCGATTATGAGGAGAGCGGTCACTGAAGCGGAACAACCCTAGATACTTGGTAGATAAGAAGGCTGGCAAGGTCGACAAAAGTATATTTGATATACGTATTATTGATGTGTACCTTGCTAGTACTCCTAGTAGCACCTGGGTATTGGATACCGGTTCGGTTGCTAAATGTTAGTAACTCGAAATAAAAGCTACAGAATAAACGGAGAACTAGCTAAGGGTGAGGTGACAATGTGTGTTGGAAATGTTTCCGAGGTTGATGTGATCAACATTGCATGCTCTCTCTACCTTCGGGATTAGTGACGAACCTAAATAAATGTTATTTGGTGTTTTGCGTTGAGCATGAACATGATTAGATCATGTTTATTGCAACACGGTTATTCATTTAAGTTAGAGAATAATGGTTATTCCATTTACATGAATAATACCTTCAATGGTCATGCACCCGGTGAGAATGGTTTGTTGAATCTTTATTGTCATAATACACATGTTCATAATATTGATGCCAAAAGATACAACGTTAATAATGATAGTACCACATACTTGTGGCACTACTGCTAAATGTCATATTGGTATGAAGCGCATGAAGAAACTCCATGGTGATGGATCTTTGGACTCATACGATTTCGAATTAGTTGAGACATGCGAACCATGCCTCTTGGGCAAGATGTGTTGGGTTACGTTGCATGGGAAACAAAAAAATTCCTATGCGCACGCAAGATCTATCCATGGTGATGAGCATCTACGAGAGGGAGAGTGGATCTACATACCCTTGTAGATCACTAAGCGGGAAGCGTTAAGAAACGCGGTTGGTGTAGTCGAACGTCTTCGCAATCCAAATCACCAAGCGTCCCGCGATCTCATCATGATCCATCCCACGATCCAATAATGATCCGGCCTGCGAACTCATCACGATCTGTCCCTCGATCTTGATCACGGTCCTTCCGATCTAGCGCCGAACGTACGGCACCTCCACGTTCAGCACACGTACAGCTCGATGACGATCTCCGCCTTCTTGATCCAACAAGAGGGAGGGGAGAGGTGGAGAGTTCTCCGGCAGCATGATGGCGCTCCGGCGATGGCGGTGGAGCTATTCCAGCAGGGCTTCGCCTAAGCACTGCAGAAATCCGATCTAGAGGAAAAACTATGCACTGGAGGAATGGGTAGCGCGTGGCTGAAAATCTTGTGCCAAAAACCCTAAAACCTCTAGTATATATAGGAGGAAGAGAGGAGGAGGATTGGATCCCAAGGATCCAGCCCTTGGTTCGGACGAACCAAGGAGGATTGGAAGATTCCTCCTCCAATCCTAGTAGGACTAGGACTCCTCCTTATTTTTGCCTTTTTTGCCTTTTCCAACTTTTTCTCTTTGGACTTTTCTTCCCAGCCGCATGGGCCTTGTGTGGGACTTCCACCAGCACACTAAGGGCTGGTATTTACTCTCCCACAGACCATGTAGCCTCTTGGGTCAAAATACCCCTCCCGATGGTCTCCCGGTACACTACCGGCACTCCCGGTACACTACCGATGAGCCCGAAACTTTTTCGATGACCAAAACAGGACTTCCTATATTTCAATCTTTACCTCCGGACCATTCTGGAGCTCCTCGTGATGTCGAAGATCTCATCTGGGACACCGAACAACCTTCGGTCACCACCATACATAACTCTATACTATTGAAACGTCACCGAACCTTAAGTGTGCAGACCCTGCGGGTTCGAGAACTATGTAGACATGACCGAGACACCTCTGCGGTCAATAACCAATAGCGGGACCTGGATGCCCATATTGGTTCCTACATATTCTACAAAGATCTTTATCGATCGAACCTCTATGTCAGGGATTCAGTTAATCCCGTATGATGTTCCCTTTATTCTTCGGTATGTTACTTGCCCGAGATTCGATCATCGGTATCTCCATACCTAGTTCAACCTCGTTAACGGCAAGTCTCTTTACTCGTTCCGTAATACAAGATCCCATGACTAAAACTTAGTCACATTGCTTGCAAGGCTTATTGTGATGTTGTATTACCGAGTGGGCCCTGAGTTACCTCTCTGTCACACGGAGTAAAAAATCCCAGTCTTGATCCATGCCAACCCAACAGACACCCTCGGAGATACCTGTAGAGCACCTTTATAGTCACCCAGTTATGTTGCCATGTTTGATACACACAAGGCAATCCTTCGGTGTCCGTGAGTTGCATGATCTCATGGTCATAGGAACATATACTTGATAGGCAGGAAACAGTAGCAATAAACTGACACGATCATATGCTAGGTTTGTACTTTGGGTCTTATCCAGCACATCATTCTCCTAATGATGTGATCCCATTATCAAATGACATCTCATGTTCATGACTAGGAAACCGTAGGCATCTTTGATCAGCGAGCTAGTCCATTAGAGGCATACTAGGGACATGGTGTTGTCTATGTATCCACACATGTATCTGAGTTTCCGATCAACACAATTATAGCATGGATAATAGACGATTATCATGAACAAGGAAATATGATAATAACTAATTTATTATTGCCTCTAGGGCATATTTCCAACAGTCTCCCACTTGCACTAGAGTCAATAATCTAGTTCACATCACCATATGATTCGCATTGTTATGAATCTAACACCCAATGAGTTCTCAGGCTCGATCATGCTTTGCATGTGAGAGCGGTCTTATAGTCAACGGGTCTGCGACATTACGATCCGTGTGTACTTTGCAAATCTCTATGTCAAACTATAAACACTGCTACCACACTCCACTTGGTACTATTCCAAATGGCTGCTCCACTATACGTATCCGGATTGCTACTAAGAGTCATCCACATTAGTGTTAAAGCTTGCATCAACGTAACTCTTTACGACGAACCCTTTATCACCTCCATAATCGAGAAACATTTCCTTAGTCCTCTGGTTACTAAGGATAATTTTGACCGTTGTCCAGTGATCCACTCGTGGACCACTCTTGTACACCTTGATAGACTCATGGCAAGGCACACACAGGTGCGGTACACAGCATGGCATAATATAGAGCCTATGGCTAAGGCATAGGGGACGACATTCGTCCTTTCTCTTTCTTATGCCATTGACGAGCTTTGAATCTCACTCAACATCACACCTTACAAATCAGGCGAGAACTCTTTCTCTCACTCATCCATTTTGAACTCTTTCAAAATCTTGTCAAGTTATGTACTCATTGAAAGTCTCATCAAGCATCTTGATCTATCTCTATAGATCTTGATGTTCAACAATTAGGTAGCTTTACCCGGGTCTTCCTTTGAAAATCACTTTTCAAATAACCGTTTATGCTTTCCAGAAATTCTACATTATTTCCGATCAACAATATGTCATCCACATATACTTATCAGAAATTCTATAGTGCTCCCACTCACTTTATTGTAAATACAAGTTTCTCGTAAACTTTGTATAAACTACAAAACTTTGATCACCTCATTAAAGTGTCTATTCCAACTCCGAGATGCTTGCTTCATCCCATAGAAGGATCACTAAAGCTTGCACACCTTTTAGCATCCTTAGGACTGACAAAACCTTCTGGTTGTATCTCATACAACCTTTCCTTAAAGAAGGAAACGATGTTTTGACATCCATCTGCCAGATTTCATAATTGAAAAATGCAGCAACTGCTAACATAATTCCAACAGACTTTAGCATTGCTACGAGTGAGAAAGTCTCATCGCAGTCAACTCCTTGAACTTGGCGGAAACTTCTTTGCGACAAGTCAAGCTTTATAAATGGTGACATTCACCATCAGCGTCTGTCTTCATCTTAAAGGTCCATTTGTACTCAATGACCAGCCATCCAAGGAGCAAGTCTACCAAAGTCTATACTTGGTTTTCATACATGGATCCTTTCTCGGATTTCATGGCCTCTAACCATTTGTCAGAATCTAGGCCCATCATCGCTTCTCCACAACTCGTAGGTTCATCGTTGTCCAACGACATGACCTCCAAGACAGGGTTGTCGTACCGCTCAGGAGGAGTACACATCCTTGTCAACCTACGAGGTTCGATAGTAACCTTATCTGAAGCTTCATGATCATCATCTTTAACTTCCTCTTCAACTAACGTAGACTTCACAGAAACATCTTCCTGCGCTGCGCTACTCTCTAGTTGAAACAAAGGTTTAACAACCTCATCAAGTTCTATCATCCTCCCACTCAATTCTTTCGAGAGAAACTTTTTCTCGGGAAAGGACCCGTTTTAGCAACAAACACTTTTTGCTTGGATCTGAGATAGAAGGTTCACCCAACTGTTCTTAGGATAATATATGAAGATGCATTTGTCCGCTTTGGGTTCAAGATCATTAGGTGAAAACATTTTCCACACAAACGTCGCAGCGCCAATCATTAAGAAATGTCAGCTTCGGTTTCTGCCAAACCATATGGTGTCATCTCAACGGATTTAGGTGGTGCCCTATTTAAAGGGAATGTGGTTGTCTCTAATGCATAACCCCAAAATGATAGTGGTAAAAGGATAAGAGACATCATAATTCGCACCATATCCAATAGAGCACGACTATGACGTTCGGACACACCATCACACTATGGTGTTGCAGGTGGCGTGAGTTGTGAAACAACTTTCACATTGTCTTAAGTTGTATACCAAACTCGTAACTCAGATATTCACCTCCACAATCATATCGCGGACATTTTATCTTCTTGTCACGATGATCTTAAACTTCACTCTGAATTTGCTTGAACTTTTTCAAACGATTCAGACTTGCGTTTCATTAAGTAAATATACACTATTATCTACTCAAATCATCAGTGAGGGTAAGAAAATAACGATATCCACCGCATGCTACAAGACTCATTGGATTGCATACATCAACATGTATCATTTCCAATAAATCACTTGCCCGCTCCATCAAATCAGGAAACGGGGTCCTTAGTCATCTTGCCCAAGAGGCATGGTTCGCATGTCTCAACCGATTCGAAATCGAATGAGTCCAAAGATCCATCAGCATGGAGTTTCTTCATGCGCTTTATACCAATATGACATTTAGCGGTAGTGCCACAAGTATGTGGTACTATCATTATTAACTTTGTATCTTTTGGCATCAATGTTATGAACATGTGTATTACTACGATCAAGATTCAACAAACCATTCTCACTGGGTGCATGACCATTGAAGGTATTATTCATGTAAACAGAATAACCATTATTCTCTAACTTAAATGAATAACCCTGTTGCAATAAACACGATGTAATCACGCTCATGCTCAACGCAAAACACCAAATAACATTTAGTTAGGTTCGTCACTAATCCCGAAGGTAGAGAGAGAGTGCGATGTTGATCACATCAACCTTGGAAACATTTCCAACACACATCATCACCTCACCCTTTGCTAGTGCTCCGTTTATTCCATAGTTTTTATTTCAAGTTACTAACATTTAGCAACCGAACCGGTATCCAATACCCAGGTGCTACTAGCAGTACTAGCAAGGTACACATCAATAACACGTATATCAAATATACTTTTGTTGACGTTGCCAGTCTTCTTATCTACCAAGTATCTAGGGTTGTTCCGCTTCAATGATCGCTCTCCTCATAATCGAAGCACTAAGTCTCGGGTTTGGGTTCAACTTTGGGTTGCTTCACTGGAGCAGCAACTGACTTGCTATCCATGAAGTTTCCCTCCTTGCTCCTGCCCTTGTTGAAACTAGTGGTTTGACTAACCATCAACACTTGACTCTCCTTCTTGATTTCTACCATCGCGGTGTCAAACATCGCGCACAGCTCAGGGATCATTATTTCTATCCCTGGCATTTTATAGTTCATCACCAAGTTCTAGTAGCTTGTTGACAGTGACTTGGAGAGTTATATCAATCACTATCTTATCTGGAAGATAAACTCCCACTTGATTCAAGCGATTGTAGCACCCAGACAATCTGAGCACATGCTCAACGATTGAGCTATTCTCTTTCATATTACAGGCAAAGAATCTTGTTGGATATCTCATATCTCACAACACGGGCATGAGCTTGAGATCCTAATTTCAGCTCTTAGAACATCTCATATGTTTCGTGACATTCAAAACGTTTCGGAGCCTCAATTCTAAGCCGTAATGCATGATGCACTAAACTATCAAGTAGTCATCAGAACGTGCCTGTCAGATGTTCACAACATCTATAGACGACGCTAGAGGGATTGGCGCACCGATCGGTGCATTAAGGACATAAGCCTTCTGTGCAGCAACGAGGACAATCCTCAGATCACGGAGCCAGTCACAATATTGCTACCATCATCTTTCAACTCCATTTCTCTAGGAACATATAAAAATTCAAGGGAGCTACAGCGTGAGTGATCTACAACATAATTTGCAAAGACACTACTGACTATGTTCATGATAATGAGTTCAATTAATCATATTACTTAAGAACTCCCACTCAAATTGGCATCCCTCCGGTCATTCGAGTGATACATGGTCTAAATTCACCAACTCAAGTCCGATCATCACGTGAGTTGAGGTGGTTTCAATGGTGAATATCATCATGTTGATCATATATACTATATGACTCACGTTCGACCTTTCGGTCTCTTGTGTTCCGAAGCCATGTCTATACATGCTAGGCTCGTCAAGTTTAACCTGAGTGTTCTGCATGTGCAACATTGGCTTGCACCCGTTGTATGTGAATGTAGAGTATATCACACCCGATCCTCACGCGGTGTCTTGACACGACGAACTTTCGCAACGGTGCACACTCAAGGAGAACACAATTTATCTTGAAATTAAGTGAGGGATCACCTTATAGTGCTACCGTCGTCATAAGAAAAACAAGGTGCATAAAAGGATTAACATCACATGCAAATCATAAGTGACATGATATGGCCATGAACTTTTGCTTTTGATCTCCATCTTGAAAGCACCGGCATGATCTCCATCGTCACCGACATGACACCATGATCTCCATCAACGTGTCGCCATCGGGGTTGTCGCGCCCATCATGCTTGTACTACTATTGCTACCGTTTAGCGATAAATTAAAGCATTACATAGCGCTTAATGATTGACACGCAGGTCATACAATAATTAAAGACAACCCTATGGCTCCTGCCGGTTGCCGTACTCATCGACATGCAAGTCATGATATTCTATACAATACATGATCATCTCATACATCACATATATCACATCATGTAATTGGCCATATCACATCACAACATACCCTACAAAAAAAAGTTAGACATCCTCTAACTGTTGTTGCATGTTTTACGTGGCTGCTATGGGTATCTAGCAAGAACAATTCTCATCTAAGCAAAAACCACAACAGTGATACACTAGTTGCTTTTCAACCTTCTCAAGGGCCGCCTTTGTCGAATCCGATCCAACTAAAGTGAGAGAAACTGGCACCCGCAATCCATCTATGCAACAAGTTCCGGTTGAGGGAACCAGTTTCTCGTAAGCGTACGAGTAATGTTGGTCCGAGCCGCTTCATCTCACAATACCGCGGAACCAAAACACGACCAAGGGAGGAAGCAATCTAAGCATCAACGCCCACAAACTCTTTGATCTCATCTACACATAGACCTAGCTCAGGATGCCACTATTGGGTTATGTTGCATGGGAAACAAAAAATTTCCTACGCGCACGCAAGATCTATCCATGGTGATGAGCATCTACGAGAGGGAGAGTGGATCTACATACCCTTGAAGATCGCTAAGCGGGAAGCGTTAAGAAACACAGTTGGTGTAGTCAAACGTCTTCGTGATCCAAATCGCCGAGCATCCTGCGAACTCATCACGATCCGTCCCGCGATCCAATCACGATCCATCCCGCGAACTCATCTTGATCACGGTCCTTCCGATCTAGCGCCAAACGGACAACACCTCCACGTTCAGCACACGTACAGCTCGATGATGATCTCCGCCTTCTTGATCCAGCAAGAGGGAGCGGGGAGGGGGAAGAGTTCTCCGGCAGCATGATGGCGCTCCGACGATGGCGGTGGAGCTATTCCGGCAGGGCTTCGCCTAAGCACTGCAGAAATCCGATCTAGAGGAGAAACTATGCACTGGAGGAATGGGTAGCGCGTGGCTGAAAATCTTGTGCCAAAAAACCTAAAACCTCTAGTATATATAGGAGGAAGAGAGGAGGAGGCTTGGATCCCAAGGAGCCAGCCCTTGGGTTGGCCCAAACAAGTAGGACTAGGACTCCTCCTTATTTTTGCATTTTTTTTCACCTTTTTCTCTTTGGACTTTTCTTCCCAGCTGCATGAGCCTTGTGTGGGACTTCCACCATCCCACTAAGGGCTGGTATTTACTCTCCCACAGCCCATGTAGCCTCTTGGGTCGAAATACCCCTCCCGATGGTCTCTCGGTACACTACCGGCACTCCCGGTACACTACCGATGAGCCCAAAACTTTTCCGGAGACCAAAATAGGACTTCCTATATATCGATCTTTACCTACGGACCATTCCGGAGCTCTTCATGACGTCCGGGATCTCATCTAGGACTCCGAACAACCTTCAGTCACCACCATACATAACTCTATACTACTGAAATGTCACTAAACCTTAAGTGTGCAGACCATTCGGGTTCCAGAACTATGTAGACATGACCGAGACACCTCTACGGTCAACAACCAATAGCGGGACCTGGATGCCCATATTGGTTCCGACATATTCTAAGAATATTTTTATCAATCGAACCTCTATGTCAAGCATTCAATTAATCTCGTATGATGTTCCCTTTGTTCTTCGATATGTTACTTGCCCGAGATTCGATCATCGGTATCTCCATACCTAGTTCAACCTTGTTAACGGCAAGTCTCTTTACTCGTTCCGTAATACAAGATCCCATGACTAACACTTAGTCACATTGCTTGCAAGGCTTATTGTGATGTTGGATTAACGAGTGGGCCCTGAGTTACCTCTCTGTCACACGGAGTAACAAATCCCAGTCTTGATCCATGCCAACCCAACAGAAACCATCGGAGATACCTGTAGAGCACCTTTATAGTCACCCAGTTACATTGTCACGTTTGATACACACAAGGCAGTCCTCTAGTGTCTGTGAGTTGCTTGATCTCATAGTCATAGGAACAAATACTTGACATGCAGAAAACAGTAGCAATAAACTGACACGATCATATGCTACGTTTGTAGTTTGGGTCTTGTCCATCACATCATTCTCCTAATGACGTGATCCCATTATCAAATGACATCTCATGTTCATGACTAGGAAACCATAGCCATCTTCGATCAACGAGCTAGTCCATTAGAGGCATCCTAGGGACATGGTGTTGTCTATGTATCCACACATGTATCTGAGTTTCCGATCAACACAGTTATAGCATGGATAATAAATGATTATCATGAACAAGGAAATATGATAATAACCAATTTATTGTTGCCTCTAGGGCATATTTCCAACAAGATGACTAAGGACCCCGTTTTCCGGATTGATGGAGCGGGCATGTGATTTATTGGAAATGATACATGTTGATGTATGCAATCCAATGAGTCTTGTAGCGTGCGGTGGATATTGTTATTTTCTTACCTTTGGTGATGATTTGAGTAGATAGAGTGTATATTTACTTAATGAAACACAATTCTGAATCATTTTAAAGGTTCAAGCAAATTCAGAGTGAAGTTTAAGATAATCGTGACAAGAAGATAAAAATTTCTGCGATATGATCGTGGAGGTGAATATCTGAGTTACGAGTTTGGCATACAACTTTATATAATGTGAAAGTTGTTTCACAACTCATGCCACCTGGAATACCATAGTGTGATGGTGTGTCCAAACGTCATAGTCGTGCTCTATTGGATATGGTGCGGGCTATGATGTCTCTTATCGTTTTGCTACTATAGTTTTGGGGTTATGCATTAGAGACAACTACATTCACTTTAAATAGGGCACCATCCAAAATTCGTTGAGATGACATCGTGTGAATTATGGTTTGATAGAAACCTAAGCTGTCATTTCTTAATGTTTGGGGCTGTGACGCTTGTGTGGAAAAATGTTTTCACCTAATGAGCTCGAACCCAAAGCGGACAAATGCATATTCATAGATTACGCTAAAAACATTTGGGTGAACCTTCTATCTTAGATCCAAGCATAAAGTGTTTGTTGCTAAAACGGGTCTTTTCCTGAGAAAAAGTTTCTCTCGAAAGAATTGAGTGGGAGGAAGATAGAACTTGATGAGGTTGTTGAACCTTTGTTTCAACCAGAGAGTAGCGCAGCACAGAAAGATGTTTCTATGGAACCTACGTCAGTTGAAGCGGAAGTAAATGATGATGATCATGAAGCTTCGTATCAAGTTACTATCAAACCTCGTAGGTCGACAAGGATGCGTACTGCTCCTGAGTGGTACGACAACCCTGTCTTGGAGGTCATGTTGTTGTACAACGATGAACCTACGAGATATGGAGAAGCGATGATGGGCCCGGATTCCGACAAATGGTTAGAGGCCATGAAATCCGAGAAAGGATCCATGTATTAAAACCAAGTATAGACTTTGGTAGACTTGCTCGTTGGACGGCAAGTCTTCGAGTACAAATGGACCTTTGAGATGAAGAAAGACGCTGATGGTAAATGTCACCATTTATAAAGCTCGACTTGTCACAAAGAAGTTTCCGACAAGTTCAAAGAGTTGATTGCGGTGAGACTTTCTCACTCGTAGCGATGCTAAAGTCTGTTGGAATTATGTTAGTAGTTGCTGCATTTTTCAATTATGAAATCTGGCAGATGGATGACAAAACATCGTTTCCTTAACAGTTTACTTCAGGAAAAGTTGTATGTGATATAACCAGAAGGTTTTGTCGGTACTAAGGATGCTAAAAGGTGAGCAAGATTCAGTGATCCTTCTATGGACTAAAGCAAGCGTCTCGGAGTTGGAATATACACTTTGATGAGGTGATCAAAGTTTTTGAGTCTATACAAAGTTTATGAGAAACTTGTATTTACAATAAAGTGAGTGGGAGCACTATAGAGTTTCTCATAAGCATATGTGGTTGACATATTGTTGATCGGAAATGATGTAGAATTTCTGGAAAGCATTAAGGGTTGTTTGAAAGGAGTTTTACAAAGGAAGACCTGGATAAATCTACCTAATTGTTGAGCATCCAGATCTATAGAGATAGATCAAGATGCTTGATGAGACTTTGAATGAGTACATACCTTGACAAGATTTTGAAAGAGTTCAAAATGGATTAGTCAGAGAGAAGTGTTCTCGCCTGCTTTGTAAGGTGTGAAGTTGAGTGAGACTCAAAGCTCGACCACGGCAGAAGAAAGAGAAAGGATGAATGACATCCCCTATGCCTTAGCCATAAGCTCTGTATAGTATGTCATGCTGTGTACCGCACCTGTGTGTGCCTTGCCATGAGTCCGTCAAGGGGTACAAGAGTGATCCAGGAGTGGATCTCTGGACATCGGTTAAGATCATCCTGAGTAACTAAAAGACTAAGGAAATGTTTCTCGATTATGGAGGTAAGAATGAGTTCGTCGTAAAGAGTTACGTCGATGCAAGCTTTGACACCAATCCGGATGACTCTTAGTAGCAATCCGGATACGTATAGTAGAGCAGCCATTTGGAATAGCTCCAAGTGGAGTGTGGTAGTAGTGTTTATAGTTTGACATAGAGATTTGCAAACTACACACAAATCTAAATGTCCCAGACCCGTTGACTATAAGACCACTCTCACATGCTAAGCATGATCGAGCCCCAGAACTCATTGGGTGTTGGATTCATAACAATGCGAATCACATGGTGATGTGAACTAGATTATTGACTCTAATGCAAGTGGGAGACTGTTGAAAATATGCCCTAGAGGCAATAATAAATTGGTTATAATCATATTTCCTTGTTCATGATAATCGTTTATTATTCATGCTATAATTGTGTTGATCGGAAACTCAGATACATGTGTGGATACATAGACAACACCATGTCCCTAGTATGCATCTAATAGACTAGGTCGTTGATCAAAGATGGCTATGGTTTCCTAGTCATGGACATGAGATGTCATTTGATAACGGGATCACGTCATTAGGAGAATGATGTGATGGACAAGACCCAAACTACAAACGTAGCATATGATCGTGTTAGTTTATTGCTACTGTTTTATGCATGTCAAGTATTTGTTCCTATGACCATGAGATCAAGCAACTCACTGACACCAGAGAAGTACCTTGTGTGTATCAAACATCGTAACATAACTAGGTGACTATAAAGGTGCTCTACAGGTATCTCCGAGGGTGTCTGTTGGGTTGGCATGGATCAAGACTGGCATTTGTTACTCCGCGTGATGGAGAGGTATCTCAGGGCCCACTCGGTAATACAACAGACTAAGTGTTAGTCACGAGATCTTGTCTTAAGGAACGAGTAAAGAGACTTGCCGGTAACGAGGTTGAACTAGGTATGGAGATACCGACGATCGAATCTCGGGCAAGTAACATACCGAAGAGCAAAGGGAACATCATACGGGATTAACTGAATCCTTGACATAGAGGTTTGACCGATAAAGATCTTTGTAGAATATGTAGGAACCAATATGGGTATCCATATCGTGCTATTGGTTATTTACCATAGAGGTGTCTCGGTCATGTCTACATAGTTCTCGAACCCGTAGGGTCTGCACACTTAAGGTTCGGTGATGTTTCGGTAGTATAGAGTGATGTATGGTGGTGACCGTAGGTTGTTCGGAGTCCCGGATGAGATCCTAGATATCACGAGGAGCTCCGGAATGGTCTGGAGGTAAAGATTGATATATAGGAAGTCCTGTTTTGGTCGCTGGAAAAGTTTCGGGCTCATCGGTAGTGTACCGGGAGTGTCGGTAGTGTACCGGGGGACCATCGGGAGAGGTAGTTCGACCCAAGAGGCTACATGGGTTGTGGGAGGAGGTAAACCAGCCCCTGGCGGGCTGGCTTAAGCTACCTCTAAGGGCCCATGCGGCTGGAGTGGTTTGAGAAGGAAAAAATCCAAAAGTGGAGAGGTGGAAAGAGTTTCCAAGTGGAAAGGAGGAATCCTACTCCTAATAGGATTGGAGTAGGACTCCTCCACCTCCAATTTTGACCAAACCTTGAGGGTTTGAGGCTGCCTCCTCCCCTCCCTCCCTCCTATATATACTAGAGGATTTAGAGGAAAAAGCTAACCCTAATAGCCACGTGCTACCTCTCCTCTAGATCGCAGTTTCTCCTCTAGATTAGTTTTCAGCGGTGCTTAGACGAAGCCCTGCTGGAATAACTCCACCACCATTGCCACAACGCCGTCGCGCTGACGGAAAACTCATCTACCTCTCCGCTCCTCTTGCTTGATCAAGAAGGCAGAGATCGTCATCGAGCTGTACGTGTGCTGAACGCGGAGGCGTCGTCCGTTCGGCGCTAGATCGGAAGGACCGTGATCAAGATCGCGAGACGGATCGTGATGAGATCGCGGGACGGATCATGATGAGTTTGCGGGGCGGATCGTGATTGGATTGCGGGACGGATCGTGATGAGATCGCAGGATGCTTGGCGATTTGGATCACGAAGACATTCGACTACACCAACCGCGTTTCTTAACGCTTCCCGCTTATCAAACTACAAGGGTGTGTAGATCCACTCTCCCTCTCGTAGATGCTCATCACCATGGATAGATCTTGCATGTGTGTAGGAAAAAATTTCTTTCCCATGCAACGTTCCCCAACAACCAGTTCCAAGCCGAAGCTTTCAAGCTCTTCGTATAGGGCGGGTAGCCTTTCCTTAATCATGGTATTCAAGGAACAAGCATTTCTGCTTAAGGCGTCTGCTACCACGTTACCCTTTCCGGGTTGGTATTGAATACTGAGGTCGTAATCCTTGATCAACTCCAACCAATTTCCCTACCTCATGTTCAATTCCCTCTGCATGAAAATATACTTCAAACTCTTGTGGTCTGTGTATATCTCACATTGCTTCCCCAGAAGGTAATGTCGCCATGTCTTCAAGGCATGACCCACGGCTGCCAACTCAAGATCATGAGTTGCGTACTTCTCCTCATGAGGTCGTAGCTGTCTGGATAGATATGCTGCAACTCTGCCTTCTTGCATCAGAACACCTCCAAGCCCGGTTCTGCTTGATGCATCACAATATATCACAAACTCCTTGTGAATATTAGGGGTGGCCAAAACTGGGGCTATGGTCAATCTCTTCTTGAGCTCCTGGAAGCTTTCCTCGCACTTAGCTGTCCATTCGAACTTCTTGTCCTTCTTCAAAAGTTGGGTCATGGGTCAGGCAATGCTCTAGAACCCTTCCACGAACTTGCGGTAATATCTCGCGAGTCTGAGGAAGCTCCTGACTTCCTTCACGGTGGTTGGGGTTTTCCATTCAGTCACGGCTTCAATCTTGGCATGATCCACTGATAATCCTTCTGCAGTCAACACATGACCCAAGAATCCAACTTCACGCAGCTAGAATTCACACTTACTAAATTTGGCGTAAAGCTGGTACTCTCGAAGCTTATCTAGAACCAATCTCAAGTGTTCCTCGTTCTCCTCTTCAGACATGGAGAAGACGAGTATGTCATCAATGAAGACGACAACGAACTTGTCCAAGTACTCCATGAAGACCTTATTCATGAGATACATGAAGTAGGCAGGGGCATTGGTTAACCCAAATGACATGACCGTGTATTCATACAGGCCATACCGGGTTACAAATGTCGTCTTCGGAATGTCTTGGGGTCTAATTTTCAGCTGATAGTACCCAGACCTGAGGTCGATCTTGGAAAACACCTTGGCTCCATTCAACTGATCAAACAGGTCTTCAATCCTGGGGAGTGGGTACTTGTTCTTTATTGTGAGTTCATTGAGAGAACGGTAATCGACACAGAGTCTGATAGTTCCATCCCTCTTTGACACAAATAAAATAAGTAATCCCCAAGGAGAGGCACTAGGGCGAATGAATCCTTTTCTGAGTCGATCTGCTAGTCGCTTCTTTAATTCAGTCAACTCTTCGAATCCCATCTTGTAGGCCTTCTTAGTGATGGGCCTTGATCCGGGCATAAGCTCAATGATGAACTCAATGTCGCGGTCAGGAGGCATTCCGGGCAGCTCATCAGGAAACACATCCGGGTATTCATATACCACTGGCACTTGATCCAACTCAATTCCTGATAGACAGTTAGCCTGAGGGGTTTGAGTGGAGGTGGGGTAGGGGACATACTTGACTACCACTCCTTGGCTATTAGTCATGGTGACAATCCTCTTGGCACAATCTAACAAGCCTTCGTGCTTGGTTAACCAGACCATGCCTAGGGTCACATCCAAGCCTTCTGAGTTCAGGATGATAAGGTGTGCTAGGAAATCTACCCCGTTGATGTTAATCTCAACACCCTTACAACCTATCCCAGACTTCATAACTGATCCCGGGGTTTGTATCAACAAATGACTACCCAGGGGTGTAGGCTTCATGCCACTCTCTAGCGCAAACTTTTGGGTGACAAAAGAATGCGAAGCTCCACAATCAAGCAGTACTGTTGCTGGGGTTGAGTTGACGAGGAACGTACCCAGTATGATGTCCGGGTCTTCCTGGGCTTCCTCTGTGGTGACGTGGTTCACACGACCCTTGCCATTGTTGGGCTGGTTGCGGGGAGCAGGGTTCCTTGGGGGTGCTCCACGACCTTGACCTTGGTTTGGCGCATTAGAGCACAGTGCATCTAGCTTCTTGTTGGGACACAACCTAGAGATGTGTCCTGGCTGACCACATCCAAACCAAGTGACTTGCCCAGGGTTGTTGTTGTAGTTTCTGCCACCGTTGTTGTTATTGGAATTGTTGTAAGCTGGCATGGGATTGACATACTGCTGAGGCTGGTAGCTCGAACGAGGCGCAGGAGGTCTAGCCTGTTGTGGCTGATAGGTTGGCTTGGCTGGGGCTCGCTTCCAGGGGCGAGGCTTCTGGTTACTAGAGCTACCCTTGCTAATCATCTTGCGCTTGCGAGTGTCGTCTATGGCACGACGCTTGTCTTCCAGCATGAGGGCCCTGTTCACCAGGTCGAAGAAGGTACGACAGTCATAGACGGTGAGTTGATACTGAACGGTCTGTTGAAGTCCTTCCATGAAGCGTTCCTTCTTGGCAGCCTCCGTGCTGACATCTTCAGGTGCATACCTTGACAACATGTTGAACTTCTTCAGGTACTCCTTGACAGAGCCACTTCCTTGCTTCAGCGCTTGGAATTATCTCTTCTTGATAGCCATGATCTCAGAAGGAATGTGGGTAGTGCGGAATCCTTCATTGAAGTCATTCCAAGTGATCACACGCTCACCTTGCATGACCTTGAATTCATCCCACCAAGCTCGGGCGGTACCTCCAAGGCAGTGAGAGGCATAAAGCACCTTCTCACGGTCCTCATTGCAATTGACCAGTGCAAGGAGATCTTTGATGGTGCGGATCCATTCATTAGCATCCAATGGTTCAGTAGTCTCACTCAAGGTTGGGAGCAAATTGCTCATGAACTCAGACAGAGTGGAGCAGCCATTGTCGTTCCTGCCTTGCTGCTGGTTGTTCACAAGGGCCTGCACCATCTGCTGGATAGCAGCATTGTTGGCTTAGCGTTCCTCCCGGAGAACTTGGAGAAACTGAACTATGGTCATGTTATCCGGTGGAGGTGGTGGCGGGGGAATGTCGCCTTGTGGCTGCTCCTAGTGTCCTTCAGCATGAGCAGCCCCACCAGCTCCCTGTTGCTGGCTTGAATTCCCGGCTTCAGGGTTGGCGAATGAGCTATTGCGGGTAGAAGTCACCATCCTGTTTGGAGCAGCCAAGTCAAACAATTGGGATAGACGAGAGGAAAAGCAATAATGGAAGAGTGTGCCTAAGGGGGTTGGTTGAGTGCAAGTGTGTTAAAACAAAGGTCGAAAGACCAACATATATTAAGACGAGATAGACGATGGAGTCGCTTACATGTTGCCTAAGGCAAAAGTGCGACTTGCATCGGAACACAAACAACAAAACAAACAACAAGCACACATGGTTTCATATGAACCATTACACGGACTCGACTTCGCATGAGGGGTACATGACTAATCCTACCCTAGGGTTTCTCGGACTTAGGTGGTGGAGTGCTCGGTCTCGTAGTCACGCTCCTCTAGGTCTTCCTCCTGCTCATCATCTAAACGGGCATCACTCCTGGTCGAAGGGGTCGGGGAGCGAGGAGGTCCATCCCAATGGCGCTTTGCTGGAGGGTCGGTGAAGAGCTCACGGTACTCCTTTGCACTCATGTGATGAGGACGTGTGGGTGCATCACTAGTTGGGGGTACTCCTCCTCTGTAAGCGACAGCTGGTCATCCCTTGGGGGCTCCATCCTTCTTGATATTGTCTAGCTTCATCTTGGATTGCCAGAGTAGCTCTCGGGTGTGATGAAGTTCCTCGCAGAGCTTCCCGGACTCCTTAATCAAGTGGTGAACCAGACTATCGGCAAAGAGGCTGAAGTAGGTCTGGAATTTGAGTGGTGTGCCATCCTCCTGAGTCGGAACCAGTGTCCAACTCTCGCCAAGATCGTCCTTCCTAAAGGGAAGGTAGCGAGTAGCCGGCTCATCAGCCATCTCTGGAATGATGTCTCGAAGGTGTAGGAGTGCCTTGCGCGCAGCTGTCTCGACTGCAAGTATCATGGTCTCCAACCATGGTCCTTCAAAGAACCAACTAGTCAGGGAGTCGTTTTCCTTCACGAGCACATCCACGTGGTACTCCTTCATGACGGCATCGACCTAGTGCTCGTGGTAGAGGAAAATGGGTGGTTGGCGAAACTGGCACTTCTCCAGGCTATCCCCAAGGAGTAAGGGAAAGCTAGATGTCAGGAAAGCTTTGGGTATGACAGCCATCTACAAAGGTTTGAAGGGAGTAGAGTCAGCAAAGTGTTGTGTGAAGAATAGAAGAGGTAAATAGTACAGAATTCCTAAGTATAGGTGCTAAGTGTAGTTTTGAAAATAGTTTTATCCTGACTAACGTCCATGCTAACTAAGGGCTTCCTACAGTCAGGATGGCTGTGATACCAGCTCTATGAGACCCTGACTCATAAGTCGTGATCACCGAATGCACGTGTACAGTGATCCCACAGATCATTGCTCACTGAACACACAGAAGCTGAATAACAGGAGTCTTACATCCACATTTAGCGTCTTACACAAATGAAGAGCACGAAGGTCTAGTCTTACATAGATAGGGCCACAAGGGCCAAACACTTAAACAGAACAAACAACGGAAATCTTGATCGAAAGCGTGAACCCATGCCATCTGCCTTAACCTACAGGCATTCTGATTGGGAAGCATCCTAGTTCGCATGTTCATCTCCAAGGAACCCTTCAACATACTCCTATTCTTCCATGCCTGGCCAATTAAATAACTAGTGGCAAGCCAATGAGTACTTTTAATGTACTCGCAAGCAACCCAAGTTGTGGAACAAGGTAATAATGATGCATGATATAGCACTAAGTAGGTGGGGAAAGCCAATTTTGAATGCAATGACATGATCAAGTAACTAAGTAAGCATGCATCAACAGTTGGCAAATATCCATATGAACAAGTTACAGATATCATCATAAACAGGGGTTGAACATCTCATGTTCATTTATCACCTCAAGTCTTCAGACTTGACTCAAGCCTCATCAGTCCATCACCCCCCCCCCACACACACACACACCAAGTTTTACGAAAACATCTGGACATAGTCTAAGCAGCACCACCCAACTGTCCTTGACCATGGACATGGCTATTCCAATAGTTTTACACTCTGCAGAGGTTGCACACTTTACCCACAAGACTCGGGTAGCTTCCGTGTCATCCATGACACGCGGTATATAACATACCCGAGGTAAGCACCCAAACAATACCTTTCCCCTGGCGATACTAAACAAAGAGTCCACTCGATTGGTACCCAGCCCTCATGATGTACATACTTTGAGCCTCGCTCCAGATTGTACCATCCATGAGGGGACCAACGATGTGCCCAGTGCCTGTGAAGACAGCGCATGATCGTCCATACCACGCCACTCCCGCCACTAGTAATGCGGGCTCCTTGCCAGTACCCACCAAGGTAATCAACAGAGCCCCATCCCATAAGGGGTATCATGGTTGCGCATGTAAGGTTGGGATGGTCGACAAATCTTAAATCTAATCCATTTTCGAAAACACATTCACTTGCTCCAGTACACCACTTCTTTCTCAAGTGGTCACCCATATCATCATCATCTACTTCGGGCATTAGTGGCACCCAATGGGGTTTTCAAAAACTCTTTGAGATCATCTCCACCTTTACATGACTATGCATAAATCCCAAACCCACTTGTGTAGAATCTACTAGCATCCTATCTACACCCACCAGCATAACCCTCATAAGGTGGTAGGGTCATGCACGATGCAAGTGTCAACGGTAAGAGTATCGGAGGCATCCCACCGAAGGGGGAACACCACATCATGATAAATCATCAAAACAACAAGTGATATATGTCATGCATGAAAAGTTTCTTAACATGTTCAAAGGGTTGCTTGCCTAGCTCAACAAAGTCTTTGGGGTCTTCAAAGTCTTCGGGTCCAACTCCTTCGTCAATAGCGCAATCTATCGTCGCGAATAATAGCGATAAAAATAAGCATCACACACAAATAGAGCACTCAAGATAACATTAAGAATGCTACTCTACTCTAATAAATACAAGAAACCATACGAAAAATATTCTCCTAAGGTTTTGAAGTTCATAATGTTTTGAAATCTAGTTTTAACAGTGGCTAAAAATGCCAAAAAGGTGTTTTACAATAAAGTTGTACATAAAATGTTTTCAAATATTTATACAAGTGGCACTAATAAATTCTATGGAATATTCTAGGAATTTAGGTGGAAGAATATTTGGAATTTGATTAATATTGAGCTTTGCGGGATTTTTGCAAAATCCCACAGAAAATAAAAATAAAAAGGGCACACGACCCTGAGCCAGAGCCAGCTTGCAACTAGGCCGGCCCAGAGGCCAACCAGCCCAGGCGAACCAGTGCGTGCGCATGCCCGCATTCAAACCTGACAGCTAGGGCCCGAAGGCCAGTGACAGAGAGAGGAGGAGGATGGATGTGAGGATGACAGGCGGGCCCCCCTGTTATCTCCAACCTTGCGATAGGGAGGCCGATGAGCTCATCGGCGACGATGCAGGGCATAGGGAGGCTAGCTGGAGGCGGGAACGTTCTCAGCGTCGACCTGTCGTTCCTCTGGAGGTCAAAGAAGTGTCGCAGGCGGTCGGAGTCGCAGGCGGCGAGCGCCCGCGGCGGAGGACGATTTGGGAGGGATCGTCGGGGCCTCTCCGAGCTGCAAACGGGACGGGTTCGAGGGGGAAATGGGTCAGGAGAGCAAGGGGAGACCAGTGGGAGGAAAATGGGGACCGGAGAGGGTCGCTACCAGGAGATCGGCGATGAGGTCGCCGCGGCGGTCCACGGCTCGATCCCGAGCACAGAGGCTTTGAGAGTTCTCCTGGGCACGTAGGGTGGCTACTGGGAGAGGTGAGAGGGACCGAAGGGGAGATAAGGGCCAGGGGGCCCTTATATAGGCGGTGCCCGGTTCACCAAGCTCGGGTGCGCCTACGAGCTCGTGGCCGGGGCCAGAGGCCATGGTAGAGGGAAGGAGTGACTCTGGGGTGCACGTGGGGTTGGTCTAGGCCGAGGCGAGAGAGGAGAGAGGCGGGGGAGCATGCATGTGAGAGCTCCGAGGTTGGCCGGCTCGGGCGGCCGCGACACGTGCGAGCAGGGCCAAAGGAGGGAGAGAGAGGAGGGGGACAAGGGGCGGCATGCTGCGGACGCCGAGGCCGACCATCTAGCGAGAGGGGGCGCCCAAGGTGGTCGGGGCCATGCAGTGGGCAACGGCTACAGTGCCTGTCGGCACTATAGCATGCACCAGAGCACGCGTTTAGCATGCCACGGCATGATAACGGTGTCTTGTGCATGGCCAAGGGTGTCTACGAGGATCTAGGTGTGCCTAGGCTAGGGAAAAATACATTGGATGTCCTGGGAGAGAGATAGAATAAGAGGAGAGGGGGAAGAGAGCTCCTGCCAGGGTTGTCCAGAGGTGAAAATGGGGGATTTACCCCAACTTCCTGTGGCCTATGGACTTGGGATTCTTACTGGAGGGGTAAGAGGTGAGGGAGCAAGTGTGGTAAAAATTTGGAGGGAAGGGGAAAAGTAAAAGGTGGTCAAAACATGACTTTTCCAAATCTGCAAAAGGTGTTTGATGGGGATTAGGGCAAGGAAATGGACTTTCCTTGCCATGGGATTTGATAGGATCAAATGGTGGTTGAAAATAAGCCTGATCACCAAGTTTGAGATCAAATGAGCAAAGTTGACAATAGATACCTTGTGAACCCTAGAAACTAACAGAATCAAGTTTCTATAAATCTAGTTGTGCTAAGATATTACCCTTGATGCACCACTTAGTGTAGCATCATGATTTTGTGATTCGAGCATGTCCACAAAGTTTGGGGTCAAGTGTAGAAACTTCACAATGTAAAGTTGTTCAAATTTGAATCTGGACAAGAAGGCTTTTGGGATGGTTTGATGAACCAACAACTTGGATTGAGCTGAAACTTTGCAAGATCATCACCTATGCTAGTGTTGACTTGATGCAATTTTCTTGTAATTTATCGAGAATATTTCTTATAGAAATATTTCAAAAGCTTGATTTGAACAGAAGGGTTTTGAGGGGTTTTGCCCATGATTTGAACATGCTCATGTGTTTAAACTTATATATATGGAAAATATATGTCCAATGAATTTTCCTAAATTTTCTCAAATATTTGTAAAGCATTTAAATAATTTTTCCCTATGAAAAACCATTTCTGGTCTTAAGAAAAAGCCTTCAACTAAAATAATAAAATAATCTTTAAAAATAATATTTGGTGGTTTTGGGAAGTCGTATATGTAGTAGGTTTGAAATAAAGCCTTTGGGGAAGAAGGATCCACCCAATTTGAGTACTTGTAGTGCAAACCTCATTTAGGGGGTTTTGAAAACCTAATTTGAATAAATCATTTTTGGTTAAAAAAATTTGATAAGAATAGTTTTGTGCACTATTCACATGGCATGATCATTGGGCAAGAGGTTTGGGACAAGGAAGATGAATATGAAGAGGGATAGAATCCAAGAGTGCCATACAGAGCAATCAACAAGTAAGCAAGCAAGCAACAATTCAAACAAGCACAAGCATTGAAAAAAAGTTTTAATTGGCTCCAAATTTTATAAATCCAAACATAACAAGGTGATACAAACATAGGGTGTGACAGTGCTACTAACATATTTATCCATGTAATATTCTTTATTGTGGCATGAATATTTAGATCCGTAAGACTGGAAACAAAAGCTTACTATTGATATAAACATAGTAATGTTTCAAGCATACTAGCAAAGCAATTGTATCTCTTAAAAATATAATGGCAAAAGAAAGTCATCCCTACAATATCATATGGTCTAGCTATGCTCCATCTTCCCCACACAAAGTATTTATATCATGCATAACCCCAATGAAAAGTCAAGCAATTGTTTGCACACCTTAATTTTCTCAAACTTTTTCAACTCTCACGCAATACATGTGCATAAGCCATGTATATAGCACTATAGGTGGAATATAATATGGTGGAGGTTGTCAAGGAAAGGGAGAAGATAGTCTCACATTAACTAGGCATATCAACGGGCTATGGAGATCCCTATTAATAGATATCAATGTGAGTGAGTTGGGATTGCCATGCAACAGATGCACTAGAGCTATAAGTGTATGAAAGCTCAAAAATAAACTAAGTGGATGTGCATCATTAAGAAAAATTCCACTAGCTATATGAAAGTGACAAAATAGGAGACTCTCTATCATGAAGATCATGGTGCTACTTTGAAGCACAAGTGTGGAAAAAGGTAGTAGCAATGTCCCTTCTCTCTTTTCTCTCATTTTTTTGGTGGGCATCTAAGGCCTCTTTTATTCTTTTTTATTTGGGCTTCGTTGGCCTCTTTTTTTTCATAAAGTACGGAATCTCATCCCCACTTGTGAGGGAATCATAACTTCCATCATCCTTTCCTCACATGGGATATGCTCTATTAATGATAATTATCACACTTTTATTTACTTACAACTCAAAATAAAATTACAACTCGATATCTATGACAAAATATGACTCAATATGCAATATGGAAGTGATGGTGCAAGTCATAAAAGGAAATGGTGGAAGTTGCATGGCAATATTTCTCGCAATGGATATGGAAATGCCATAATAGGTAGGTATGGTGGCTGTTTTGAGGAAGGATATATGGTGGCTATTTTGAGGAAGGTATATGGTGGTTGTTTTGTGGAAGGTGTTTGTTGTACCGGCGCAAGTTGCGAGGTACTAGAGAGGCTAGCAAAGGTGGAAGGGTGAGAGTGCATATAATTCATGGACTCAACATTAGTCATAAACAATTCACGTACTTATTACAAAAGTCTATTAGTCATTGAAGAAAAGTATTAAACGCATGCTCCTAGGGGAGAGGTTGGTAGGAGTTAACCATCGATATCCCGCGCTCCCGACCCACACACAAAGGTCAACAATCTATAAATAAGTCATGCTCCAACTTCCTTACATAACGGTTCATCATACGTGCATGCTACGGGAATCACAAACCTTTACACACGTATTTTTACCAAATCATAATTACTTCCTAACATGTCTCTTAATATTACCATCTTTATATCTCAAAACTTTATGCGAGGAATCAAACTTCTCATAAATACCCAATGCACTTAATATGGAAGTTTTTATTATATCCCTCTTGGCTGCCTATTATATTAGGACTAAATTCCTAACCAAAACCAATTACCATGCTGTTTTAGAAACTCTCAAAATAATATAAGTGAGGTACGAGAGTTCAATTATTTCTATAAAACGCAAACACCACCGTGCTCTAAAAAATATAAGTGGAGCACATAGAGCAAAATTACCCAACTCAAAAGATATAAGTGAAGTACATAGAGAATTATAACAAATACACGATTCAGCGTGTGTCTCTCACAAGATGTGTGAAGCAAGGATGATTGTGGCAAACTAACAATCAAACACTCATATCATACAAGACGCTCCAAGCAAAACACATATTATGTGGTGAATAAAAATATAGCCTCAAGTAAATTTACCGATGGATTGAATACGAAAGAGGCATCCCCAAGCTTAGGATCTTGCCACTCCTTATTCCATAGTCCATCAAAACTTTACCCAAAACCTGAAAACTTCACAACACAAAACTCATGAGATCTGTTAGTATAAGAAAATAAATCGCCACTTTAGGTACTGTTGTGAACTCATTATTTATTTATATTGGTGTTATACCCACTGTAATCTAACTTCTCCATGGTTCATACCACATGATACAACCCAAAGATTCATCAAGATAGGCAAACAACTCAAAGAAAACAGAATCTATCAAAAATAGAACAGTCTGTAGAAATCTGAAAACTTCGTATACTTATGTAACTCAAACAATTCTGTACAATTTGTACAACCTGGGAAATTTATATATCAAACTTGTGTAAAACTTTCAGACACATTCGACGCACTAAAAAATTTAGAAAAATCCTGGACCGAGCACAAAAGTTTTTGTTTTTTAGCAAGATCAAATCAACAACTATCATAGATCACCCCAAAGGTTTTACTTGGCTCAAACACTAATTAAAACACCAAAACACAATTACTACAGAAGTAATAAAGTGGTAAAAACTCAAAAATAGAAGCAAAAACAGAACACAAAAATAAAATTAGGTTGCCTCCCAACAAGCGCTATTGTTTTACGCCCCTAGCTAGGCATAATGATTTCAATGATGCTCACATAAAAGTAGTAATTGAAATATGCAAGAAAGGATCATGAATCTCATGAAAAGCACATTTAAGTCTAACCCATTTCCTATGCATAGGTATTTTGTGAGCAAACAATTTATGGGAACAAGAATCAACTAGCATAGGAAGGCCAAACAGGCATAACTTCAAAATTTTGAACACATAGAGAGGAAAATTGATATTATTGCAAGACCTACAAGCATATGTTTCTCCCTCATAATAAATTCAGTATCATCATGAAGGAATCCCACAATATAAAAATCACACAATGCATTCTTTTCATGAGCAATTATAGCATACGTGTCATCACCAAAACTTGGGGAACAAAAAATGTCATCTTTATCAAGCATAGCATCCCCAAGCTTGTGCTTTTGCATATCGTTAGCATCATGGATATTCAGAGAATTCATACTAAAAACATGGCAATCATGCTTTTAATTCAAGGAGATATCATGAATCACCTTATAATTTCCTCTTTAACACTTCATCAAAATTGTCATTATTTTGAAGCAAAAGTTCATAGAGATAATCAACTGCACTCAACTCACTAGCAATTGGTTCATCATAATTTGGTATTTTGAAAAGATTAGCAAGTGGATGAGGATCCATATCAATAGATTCTTAGTAATCAAATATGCAAGCAAATAGAAGGCACTTGGCATCACAAGCAAACATAGCAAACGGGAAGAGGAACGGGAGAAGGGCGAATAAAAAGGCTAATCTTTTTGGTATTTTCTGAAAATCGTTTTAGAAGTGGGGGAGAGGAAAACGAGAGGCAAAAGGCAAATCATGTAAATGCAAGAGATGAGTTTGTGATGGGTACTTGGTCGGCTTGATGTGTATCCTCCCAGCCAACGGCGCCAGAAATTGGCAAGTTGACGGGAGAGATCTTGTCTTGACTTGCTATGTTCCTCCCCGGCAACGGTGCCAGAAATCCTTCTTGCTACCTCTTGAGCATGCATTGGTTTTCCCTTGAAGAGGAAAGGGTGATGCAGCAAAGTAGATAAGTATTTCCCTCAGTTGTTGAGAACCAAGGTATCAATCTAGTAGGAAGAACAAGCAAGTCACCAATGGTTGCACCTACACAAACAATCAAACTCTTGCACCCAATACTATGAAGGGGTTGTCAATCCCTTCACGATTATTTGCAAGGATTAGATCCGATAGATATAGATGTAACCAAGAACAGAAAGTAAAATGTAAATAAATTGCAGCAAAGCGTTTTTGGTATTTTTGGTTTATTGATCTATAAGTATATTATGGAAAGTAGACCCGGGGGCATAGGTTTCACTAGAGGCTTATCTCTTGAAGGCGAATATCATGGTGGGTAAACAAATTACTGTCAAGCAATTTATAGAAAAGCGAATAATCATGTAGTTATCAAAGGCAATGATCATTCATATAGGCATCACGTCTGTGTCAAGTAGACCAAAATGATTCTGCATCTACTACTATTACTCCACACATCGACCGACTCCCGCCTGCATCTAAAGTATTAAGTTCATAAGAATAGAGTAACGCATTAAGAAAGATGACATGATGTAGAGGGATAAACTCAAGCAATATGATGAAAACCCAATCTTGTTACCCTTGATGGCAACAATACAATACATGCCTCGCTACCCCTACTATGTCACTGGTTGAGAACACTGCAAGATTGAACCCAAAACCAAGCACTTCTCCCATTGTAAGAATTACCAATCTAGTTGGCCAGACCAAACCAATAACCTGAAGAGACTTGCAAGGATATGAAATCATTCAAATAAGAATTTAGAGGAGATTAAAATAAGATTCATGGATAATCTGAACATAAACTCACAATTCATCGGATCTTGACAAACACACCACAAAAGAGAATTACATCGGATAGATCCCATGAAGATCATGGATGTCGTAGCGGAACGAACACATATGGGATTAGAGGGACCCCTTTTGGTTCAGCGGGGAGGAAGGCTCGCACAAAGAGAAGGTCTGATGAATGATGCGCGGGGATTTTACCCAGGTTTGGACCACAAAGATGCGTAAATCCTACTCTTGCTTGGTTGTATTGTGGGTGTCTTTAGGGTTCTAGCTACAGGAGCGCTATGAACAGCTGCTACACATATGAGCTAGAAGGTCCAAGAGAAGTTGGTAAAAAGGTCCTCTACCGTAACACCCTAGGCCTCCTTTTATATGATTAAGGGGATCCCAAGAGTGATGTGCAGTGCGTACACAGGGTGTACAGAGCTACAGTGCTATCATGCCTAACACTGACGGAGTAGGACAGGTGCATTTAATGCACCGTCAGGCATCTCTGACTATCAATGGGACGGTACAGGAGCCCGTTCCATCGGCACCGCTTAGCCCCTCCATCGCCCGCGCCGCGACACGTTCCCAGGTGGAGCGACACCTGGCATGTGCATTAGCGGGGCCTTGCCGGGTCTTCGCCTTGTCAGGGCTTTGTCTTGCCTGAGGGTTTGATGGCCATCCCGACAAGGTCTTGTCAGGGGTCTTGATTTTCTTGTACTTGTATCCAACAGCTCCTTGTCGGGCCTCGTCGCCAGGGTGGCTACTACTGCCCGTGCATGAGTAAGGGGCACTAGAGAACCCAAAACTCTAGTGCACCAATAGGAGCCCCAGGCCTGGGCCACACATGATGCGAAGCGTTGCTTGGCTAGGCCCAAACAGTGCACGAGCATGCATGGCAGGACCTTGTGGTTGTGATCATTTGAGCTTACTGCGCGTCCCCACGATACCCATTGATTGCGGGACTCTGGGGACCCCGACTCATAAGTCGTGATCACCGAATGTACGTGTACAGTGATCCTAGAGATTAGTGCTCACTGAACACATAGAAACTGAATAAGAAGAGTCTTGCATCCATTACATATCGTTTTACTCAAATATGGCCCTTAAGGCCTAGTCTTCATAACCTTGCAGCGAAAATCTTCATTGATAGCGTGAACCCGTGCGATCTGCCTTAACCCTACAGGCAATTTGACTAGGAAGCGTCCTAGCTCGCATGTTCAGCACCAAGGTATTCTTCATTCAATCCTGTGCTTTCATGCCTGGCCAATAAAATAACCAGTGGCAAGCCAATGATTACTTTGAATGTACTCGCAAGCAACCCATGTTTGGAATAAGGTTCAACAGAGCATGATATAGCACTAAGTAGGTAATTTTGCAGAAAGCTAATTTTGAGTGCAGTGACATGATCAACTAACTTATGTAAACATGCATCAACAGTTGGCAGATATCCATATGAGCAAGTTACAAATATCATTGTAAACTGGGGAGGTGAACATCTCATGTTCACTCATGTCATCAAGTCATCTAACTTATCTCAAGTGTCATCTATGTGTCATCCACACACACGCACACACACATCAAATTTAGAAACCATGGACGTAGCACAAGAGCGGTCATCCAACTATCCTTGACCATGGACAGGGCTATTCGAATAGTTTTACACTCTGCAGAGGTTGCACACTTTACCCACAAGACTCGGGGAACTTCCGTGTCATCCATGACTCGCGGTATGTTACATACCAGAGGTAAGAACTCGAACAATGCCTTTCCCATGGTGATACTAAACAAAGAGTCCACTCGTTGGTGCCATACCTCATGATATATATCACACGTATCATCCATGAGGGCACGCAATGGTGTGCCCAGTGCCTGTAAAGACAACGCATGGCCTTCCACTTTCGAGACGACCCCGTCTCGAGAGTGACCACTTCACTCTCGCCACTAGTAATGCGAGCCCCCTGCTAGCACCAACCATAGTAATCAACAAAGCCCCGTCCCATAAGGGGTATCGTGGTCGTACATGTAAGGTTGGAATAACGGTCACAACTTACACCAATCCATTTTCGAAAAATGCACACACTCACTTGCTCCGGTACATCACTTCTTTAACAAGTTGTTACCTAGCTCATAAACATCTCCCTCGGGCATTAGTTGCACCCGACGGGGTTTTCGAAATGTCTTTGAAATCATATCGTTTCCATCATCATGCATATTCCCATCCCACTTGCGTGCCAACAAGAGGCAAGCTAACTACTCCCACCCGCACAACCCTCATAATGAGGTAGGGTCATGCATGATGCAAGTATCAACAAGAAAGTATCGGAGGCATCCCACCGAAGGGGAATACCACATCATCATGATCAATGCCACGAAATAAAGTGCTATATGACATGCAATAAAAGTTTTCATAGTCATGGTCAAAGGGTTGCTTGCCTGGCTTAGCAAAGTCTTCAGGGTCTTCAAAGTCTCTGGGTCCAACTTCGAGCACTTTGCCTACTTTGTCAACTATCGTCGGAAACAACCGCAATAAGAAACACAACAAGCAAAGAAATATAGTGCTCTATAAATAGGAAATATATTTTTCTCGAACACCTCTGGTCATGAGAAAAAAAATAACCAAGGAGGTTTTGTTGCATGTGGGTCAAGGGGGAGTTTTGAATGGTGGAAATAGGGGAATTGGTGGTCCTACAAGAAGTCTATGGAAAACCTTTTTATAAAAATGGGTGGATGCACCCAACAATGAGAGCATCATTTTAGAATCATGTGGGGAGTGGTTTCACTCGATTTGGAGTTGGGATGAATTCCCTAGGATTTTCCTAAGATGAAATTAATGGAAAATGGGCCATTTTTTAGATCCAACAGAATAGGTGCACGGTAAAAATGTTCACCATGGCTACATAAATAAGGGATGATTTTTGGAGTATCTGGAAACTTGAATCACTCCATTTGGAGCTATAATGAATGCTCTAGGGATTTTAGAAGGTGGCCCTTAATAGTTCAAATTTGAATTTAAATTTGAGACTAAAACAAAGGTGTGGTGGAAAATAATGCAACTGGAAAAATTAAATAGGTGGTATTTTAGGAGAATGTAGGAACTTGAATCATCCAATTTGGAGTCCAAATGAATTTTCTATGAATATTTGAATTTCACTGGTAAAGGTAAAAGGAAAGAAAAATCATCACCCAACTAGGCTAAGACACGCACTGCGTGCGGGATAGAGATTGGGCAGGCCTAGTGGCTCGGTCGGGTGCACGCAGAGGCCACGTCAAAGGCGCACTCAGGGAAACCGTTTTCCCCGAGCAAAAGCGACGCCGGGCAGAGCCCGTCTCCACTTAAACAAGGGGGCCCGGCCCTTGGCTTGCCGATAGGTGGGGTCCACCTGTCCGGATGTTCCCCCTCCTCCTGCCCAGGCAGGGGAGAAACAGGGGAGGGGAGGCCTAGGGGCGTCGGCGATGCTCCTAGTGGCTCAAGCCGCCTCCGGCAAGGCTCTGGCCACCGGCGCGCTCAGGAGAAGGAGCCGCACCACCCCCGGGGTTGTGTTTTCGCATGGGAGGGCCATGAAGAGCACAATGTTAGCCACGATAGACCCCAACGATGGTGGCCGTGGGACTCGGGACTCCAGCACTAGAGGGAGGGAATGGAGCACGGAAGCTGACCTAGGGGATGGAGGGGGCGCTCTAGTGAGGCTCGTAGGCGAAGGGGGAGGCCGCGGGCTTCGAATTCGAGATGCATCTGGTGGAAGGGCTACGGCCATGGGGACGGAAGGAGGGCATAGGAGGGAGGGGGAACCGGTCCAAGGGCTTCGCGGGAGAGAGAGGGAGAGAAAGGAGCAGAGATGGGGGCTCGGGGAGGGCCTTAAGTAACCTGGGGGCGAGCTCACCATGGACCAAGATCTTGGCGAGGTTGTGTCCATCCCTAGCATGCTCGGGCAATGTCTGGCCCATGTCTACGACTCTTGTGGATTTGGTCTCGGTACAGGGGAGGAAAGAGAGGGAGGGGGAAGCACAGACGCGTCGCGCATGTGAGGTCGCCCATTGGCGCTCTCGCGCGGCCGGCGGGCGTGCGAGGGAGGCCAGCTGGATGGAGAGAGAGGAGGGGGATAGGGCCATGGAGTGTCTCGGACATCTAGGGCCTCGATTGGCTTGCGGGGGAGGCCCGAGGTGGCCAGAGGACGCGAGGTCAGCACTCGGATGCTCTGCCTCGTGCTCCAGAGCACGCTTTTGGCTAGCGTGCGTGCGTACTTACGCGCTTTGGAAAGCCCACTTGTGCCCAAAAGCTGATGGGGAAGTAAACAATGCGGTATGGAGCATTGGATGCTCTGGTTGCTTAATGGGAGAGTGGAGAGGCTGAGAGAGAGGGGGAAGGGCTGTCCAGGGGGTGCAATTGGGGATTCCACCCCCTCAATCATGGAACTGGGTATTGGCATTGCTACTGGAGGTACCTGGAGACCAGGAGGGGTTGTGGTAGAAATATGGGCTCAAGGAGAGCACTACTGGCCCTTCAATTATTGAGTAAGAATAATGGACAGAAGGTGTTTGATAGGTGTTTGGAATAGATAAAGGATTTCCCTTGCTATGAAACTTAACAGGATCAAATAGTTGGGATAAATAAGCTTGGTCACCAATTTTTAGATCATATGTTGAAAGTTGTCAATGGACACTTTGCAAACCCTAGAAATCAACAGAATCAGGTTTCTATAGATCTAGGCCTGCAAAACTATTCTCCCTGATGAACCACTTAATGTAGCATCATCATCTGGGTAATAAAACATGTCCACAAAGTTTGGGATCAATTGGGGAAACTTGATAATGCAAAAGTTCCCAATTCTTGAAATCAGCAGAAAAGGATTTGGGGGGATTTGGACAAGTGTGTCTGTTCTACTTGATGAACCACTTGGTGTGGATGCATTATTAGAGGAGTTGAACATGTCCACAAAGTTTGAGGATAATTGGAGACAATTTGCAGTGTAGAGTTGCTCAAATTAGGATCTGGACAAAGAGGTTTTTGAATATTTTCGTGTATCAAATCAATTGGGATTGAGATGCAATTTTGCAGGCTTATCACATATGTCATATGTGTCATGCTAGAATTTTCTTGGATTTATTTGAGAAAATTTCCTATAGAAATATTTCAAATGCCTGAAATAGGCACAAATGGTTTTGAAGGTTTTGTCCAATATTTTGAACATGACCATGTGTTGAAACTCTTATATATGTTCAATATATGTCCACTGAGTTTTCCTAAATTTTCTCAAATATTTTTAAAGCATTTAAATAATTTTTCCCTATAAAAGACCATTTCTGTCCTTAAGAAAAAGCCTTTAAATAAAATAGCAAAATAATCTTTAAAAAATATTTGGTGTTTTTGGGAAGTCATATATATAGTGGGTTTCAAATAAAGCATTTGGGTAAAGAGGATCCACCCAATTTCGGGACTTGAAGTGCAAATCTCAAATCAGGGGGTTTTGAAAACCTAATTTAAATAAATCCGTTTTGGCCAAAATAAAATCTTATAAAAATATTTTATGTCCTATACACATGGCATGATCATTGGGCAAGAGTTTAGATCAAGGAAATGAGTTTTGAGAGTAGGAGGATGTTTTATGAATTATAGAGCACTAGTAAGCAACCAGACAAGCAAAGCAAATGACACACAAGTCAAGCATTCAAATGCACTCAAAAAGTTTTAATTGGCCCTAATTTTAAGTCATGTTAACTTAGTCATGAGGCAAAACATGGGATGTGACTCACCTACCCCCTTACAAGAATCTCGTCCCCGAGATTCCTAGGCTAGGTGTAGAAAGGATGTGAAAATCCAGGAGTGAGGTAGTCTTCACGTTCCTATGTGGGATCTTCTCCGGCGTGGTTGTCCTTCTGGATCTTGAAGTCCCTGATGATATGTCTTCGAGTGCATCATTGACTTCATCTAAGGGTGAACGGGGCCCTTGCAAGGGCCTGGCTTGCGTGTATATTCCAAGGTCGGAATACGTGGCCAAGTAGTGTGTTTGTGTGTTGGTCCTGAGGTTGCTCATGTTGGTTAGTGACATCAAGATGCATCACGTTAGAATAGAAGGGTCGAGCCTTGGTATAGCTTCTCGTTGACGGGGAAGTCCTTATCTTCCTTAAAGCAAGAGGTCTTCAGTAGCAGGTGGTCTTCATCCTTGAGAGTGTTGAAGCGCGTCATCGTAGGCTTCTCGTGGAGACCTTCTGCTTGAGTAAGTTGCCCAGGTAGATTCTCCATTCTTCTTTGGCAGTTTGTCTTCATCGTCATGGACGCTCTTTTTTGGAGGATCTTTGAGTGTCTACTCTACTAGTCTCTCCGTAGACATCCTGGTAAAGGTTAGGGCCGAGTCTCGTCCCTAAGACTAAGCTTAGAGACTTGGTGTCAAAATGGGTTCTATCATCTAGGAAGGTCTCTAAGGGGTTCTAAATAAGGTGACTATCGAGAGTATAGATCAGCCATCTAGTCCCTAAGGTCTGAGGCTTGGCAAGCGGGGTGAACTACCTTTGACAGGTGTTTTACCATAATCCAGTGAGGGTTTACACCCTAGATGGGACCAAAAGGGGCTAATAATGAAGTCATGACAGTCGTCCCACTTTATTCCAGGCATCTGGAAGGAGGGGGAATGTCATGCCCACCGTACGCCGTCAAGGTGGTGGAGTGAGAGGTGTTATCAACTTCTCGATTCCTTCCTAGTCAGGAGCTGATGGATAACGAGTCATAACAAGGGGTTCCTTAGTCCTCTTGATGTGCAAGGGCTTCATCGTGCTTCGACGTCCGTGCTTCTTGGTATAGTCTAGTTGATATAGATGGCAGGGGGGTGGTTGACTTCTCTTGCTTCATCTTCTTCGTCGGGCTCCTTAACCATAGTGGTCCTTCGTATTGCATGGGCAAGAATGTCTTTTTCTATAGCGAGGGTTCTTCAAGTAGTCCAACTCTTTCAACGTGAAACCTTACACTTGAGAGGCATGGTAATTGGTGTTCATGGGCTTGTCCGAACAGGACTAAGGTGTTCCTTCCTCTCGTTGGGTAAATAAGTATGTCATCCGTGAGGATAACAACATGTTCCTCCCAATACCACATAAACACAATGCTCATGGGATGTGTGCTAGAGGTGGTCGTTTGTTCTGGGTGGTCACTTGTCCATGGGCTTGTGTTCCAACCTAATACAGGTCCTTGTGGCCACCTTCCATATGAACATGTCTGGTGGATGTCGGGGTGGAGTATCGACTATATTTAAATGACTTAGAGCCAAGACCCATGGTCATAAACTGATCATATTGTGGCCCAATAAAGCTCGGAGGTTTCAAGGAGCTTAGGATGTGAGTGAACGTCTAGTGCTAGCGTAAGAATGAAGGATGTTTGTTCACTATGATCACTGCTACTTCTCGAGCATGCGTTGGTTCATGTGAGGAGGAACGATTGATGTAGCAAAGTAGATAAATATTTCCCTCAGTTGTTGAGAACAAAGGTATCAATCCAGTAGGAGATACAAGCAAGTCCCCAAAAGATGTACCTACACAAAGAATCAAACTCTTGCACCCAATGGTATAAAGGGGTTGTCAATCCCTTCACAGTTACTTGCGAGGATGAGATCTAATAGAGATAGATTGCTTGAATGGAAAGTAAAATAAAAGGTAAAAATAATGCAGCAAAGTATTTTTGGTTTTAGATCTGAAAGTATAAGATGGAAAATAGACCCGGGGGCCATAGGTTTCACTAGAGGCTTCTCTCATGATGGCAAGTATTACGGTGGGTGAACAAATTGCTGTCGAGCAATTGATAGAAAAGCGAATAATTATGAATATATCCAAGGCAATGATTATGCATATAGGCATCACGTCCATGTCAAGTAGACCGAAACGATTCTACATTTACTACTATTACTCCACACATCGACCGACTCCTGCCTGCATCTAGAGTATTAAGTTCATGAAGAACAGCGTAACGCATTAGGTAAGATGACATTATGTAGAGGGATAAACTCACGCAATATGATGAAGCCCCCATCTTTTTATCCTTGATGGCAACAATACAATACGTGCCTCGCTACCCCTACTTTGTCACTAGGTGAGGACACCGCAAGATTGAACCCAAAACTAAGCACTTCTCCTATTGCAAGAATTACCAATCTAGATGGCCAAACCAAACAATAACTCGAAGAGACTTGCAAAGATATGAAATCATGCATATAGGAATTCAGAAAAGACTCATATTCATAGATAATCTAAACATAAACCCACAATTCATCGGATCTCGACAAACACACCGCAAAAGAGTATTACATCGGATAGATCTCCATGAAGATCATGAAGAACATGGTATTGAAGAGCAAAGAGAGAGAAGAAGCCATCTAGCTACTAGCTATGGACCCGAAGGTCTGTGGTGAACTACTCGCGCATCATCGAAGGGGCAATGGAGTTGATGTAAATGCCCTCTGTGATCGAACCCCCCTCTGGCAGATTACCGGAAAAGGCTCCAAGTTTGGATCTCTCGGGAACGGAGGCTTCTAGCGGCGGAAAAGTGTTTTCGTGGCTCGTTCTGGTATACAGGGAATGTTTGGGAATTTATAGGCCGAGAAATAGGGATAGGAGAGTTGTCGTGGTCCCACAAGCCTGGGGGCGTGCCCTACCCCCTAGGCGTGCCCCTAGGGCTTGTGGCCCCATGGTGGCTCTCCCGACTTCATCTCCAAGTCTCCTGGTTTGCCTCTGGTGCAAGAAAAATTATTCCAAAGATTTTATTCCGTTTGGACTCCGTTTAATATTCCTTATCTGCAATTCTCAAAAACAAGGAAAAACAGAAACTGGCACTAGGCTCTGGATTAATAGGTTAGTCCCACAAATAATATAAAATAGCAAATTAATGCATATAAAACATCCAAAACAGATAATATAATAGCATGGAACAATCAAAAATTATAGATACGTTGGAGACGTATCAATCACTAGCTCCATAATGAACCCAGTGCAAGGCAGGGGTTATTGATGCTCAACAGGTGATCTGGCAAATCCGTGTATTAAACATGTGATCAGAGGTTTGATCCGGGGTAGCTTGGGAGGTCTAGGTTGGGCTAGGGAGGGGTTTCCAATCTTGAGGGAAAAGCATAACTCTGCGGGGTTGCATTTGGTTGATTAGGTTGTGCTCAAAAGTCTTCAACTATAGTTGTTTCTCGAGGTGGATCCTTGGTGCATCTTGTCTTGCCGGTCTTCGGTTGATGAGAGGGGAAGAGGGAAAATAGCATAGAGGAGAGTGCCTAAGGCGATGGTATAGTGCAAGTGCAACCAAGCAAGTGTCGAAAAGGCCAAACACAAACATCTAGGTAGGTCATATAGTCGCGCACTCGTTGCCTAGGGCAGAAGTGTGACTTAGACCAAAGCACAAACAAGCAAAAACAAGCAACACACAATCATGGTTCTATAAAAACCATCATACGGACTCGACTTCACATGGGGGATACACGACTCATCCTACCCTAGGGGTTCTCGGACTCAGTAGTTGTGCTTGCTTCACGTCTTGGAGAGGAGTCCGCTTAGTCTTATAGGTCTTCTTCAGGTGTCGTTATGTCTCTGTTTGTTGTTCGTCGAAATGATCCTGGTTGCGCCTGAAGAGTCCTTGATGACTTTAGGTCTGGTGAGTTGACGACGAAGGTGATTCTCCACAGTTGTTGTTCACAGGGTCTTCTAGTGTCTTCGTAATCGTGACAGTGCCTTCTTGTCTTCTGATATGTCGAGGGTTCTAGGTAGGCAATCTTTTTTGCAATGACATTAACAAGGCATGGTAGAGTTGTATCTTGTCGGTCACGTTGACGATATCATCGACACCAAGAGCGAGGGACGATGAGGACCGTTTTCCTGCTCACTATAGTGAGGCGGACCAAATGGAGAGGTTCTCAATCATCGGTGGTTGCCAACACGTCATTGGTAATGACAGGATTGCTCTATTCGTGATGCATATAATGATCTTGCATATCTTGTGCCTTGGTCATCATAGGCCAAGGTTGCATCATTCCGTGGCAGTGTCGAGGGTGTCACCATCTTCCTAGTCTTATGCCTCCATCCCTCGAGAAGGTTTCCTCTATTGGTATCGTCTTGTCGTGGTGTCGTCAAACTCGTGTGGAAGTCTGAGAAGGTGGCTTCCTTCTAGGTTACCCACAAGGATCTCAAGGAATCCAGTTGTCACGCCCAAGATGCGATCCTATCCTTATTTTGGCACAAGGGCCTTAACAAGGATAGGAGCATATCTCGTCATGTAGCAATAATGGATATCATTACAAGTACATGTACAGAAAAGATGAGTATATGGAATTGGCTTACACTCGCCACAAGCTACATCAATATCACATCAATACAACAACATACTCAAACATCATCCAGAAGAGCAGGGTCCAACTACGGACGAAATCAAACGATAAAATGACATCCATCCTTGCTATCTCAGGTTGCCGCCTGGAACCCATCCTAGATCGATGAAGAAGAAACAGAGTAACTCCAAATCAAACAAGCATCGCACTCACGTCAAATCATCGCATTACCTGTACCTGCAACTGTTGTTGTAGTAATTTGTGAGCCACAAGGACTCAGCAATCTCATTTTCAAGGGTATCAAGAATATTAAAGCTTAATGGGTGAGGTATGGTGAAGTGGTGAGGTTGCAGCAAGCGACTAAGCCTTTATTTGAGTGGCTAACTTACGAATACAGAAAGTAAAATATGGTGGTTTACGCAGAACGGACATGAACTAGAAATGATCATTAACTGATCCTGAACACCTACTTACGTCAAACATAAGCCCACCGTGTTCTCTCTTGGATAAGGACTCACGAGATGAGACAGTCACGATTACGCACACAGTTGGTGTATTTTATTTGAGTTTAGTTCAAGTTTACTATGACCGAGTGCTAGACAAAGTTTCCAAGTTTGCCACATAACCGTGGGCATGGCTTTCCGAAAGATTTAATCCTGTAGGGGTGCTCCAACTCATCCATCACAAATGAACCACATGAAGTGAGAATAACCTCGACGACGGATCTCGTGATCTTCCTAGGAAATTGTACAGGAAATCCGCAATCTCGAGATAGCTCAAAGTATTTTCAGAATTCTTACTCAAGACGTACGATAAAGGTAAAACAAATCCAGTAAGGCCGTCTGACATGTCGATGAACCCGATAGGAGCCGCGTATCTCGTTCTCAGGACACGACAGATAAGCGAAGCGTATGGTAGCCTGATAGACATCTCCCGAGTTGCCCCGGGTTGGCCCCGCACGGTGCTCTAGTTTGGACCAACACTCATGAGGAGCACTGGCTTGGGTTGTTGATTAAGATCCACGGGTGCCGGCGGGTCCCTATGCAAGTTTATTAGTTATTAGGCAAATGTAGTACCAATGTTGGGCCTTTCCGAACAAGTTTTATCCTAAAACAAAAATCAAGGGGATCCACATAACAACCCCGAGCATGTTAGGAGCGCTCAATTATGGAACATAACATCGATTCATAAGTAACTAGGGCGACAACAGCGGAACAAAACACCAAGAAAAAGGCCAAGCCTTCCCCCTTTACCAAGTATATATGTTCATTAAATTAAATAGCAATAATATAGTGATAACAAAAAAATGTCCATGTTGACACACGAAGCAATTGCACCTGCAGCTAGAAACGCTATAAGAAAGGCTGAGCAAACGGTAACATAGCCAAACAATGGTTTGCTTGGATGTAGAGGGGTTAGAGGCTTTTCATGACAATGTTGGGAGGCTTGTCAAATAACTGGTAGGTAGCATGACATAACGATAAAAGCGGGACAACTAGCATTGCAATGATAGTAGTGGTATCCAGGGAAATGTGTCATCTTGCCTGAGATCCCGCTTGGAAGAAGAACAATTCCATGAAGCAGACAACCAACGTAGTCGAATGAATCCTCACACTCTGAACGTTTTCAGAACTCTATCAAGAAGCAAACCGAAAACAAACAGTCAACACATGAGAAACACCACAACATATTCATGGCATGATGCGCAACCAAATATGATGCATGTCCGGTTTAATATGCAAGGCATGGCATGGCATGGCAAGAACAACAAACAATTATTACATATTAAGTGAAGTTTAATATGCAACGAGTTGCATATTGACGAAACTTCATGTTCGAATTATTTAGTTCACTCTCGTTAGGTACTCATCAATATTAAATGTTGTTTGACATGCAAGAGATAAAGCACAAACAACTACATCACCTAGGCAATTTAAATGAGGCCGGAAGCAACGAATAACAATTTCGTAACGACCTCATATGCATATTATGAATTTGGTCAAGATTTGTCCTCAGCATATTTTATAGTTGTTAAACAGCAATATAAAGTGTGTCATGAGACTATGCATGTTTTTCTAGTTAAGTTACATATGTAGATCATGAAAATCAGAGCCACTGTTATTTAGTTACGAGACAAACCGTTTCAGCATGTCATTTTCGCAAATTACATGAAAATAGCAAGGTAAACCTTTTAAACACGTGTGAGAATTGAAAATTGTGAATCTACACAAAATTCTAGTCATTTTACATATATAATTTTTTTTACTTCGATGCATGGATAATGATTTATGAACAATGAAAAATAATGACTTTTGTTGAAATTATTAAAATACTGAAATAATAACTAAACCCTCGGACACGAAATAAAAACCATACATGGGCCCGAAGCATCTCAGCGCAATGGCCCAAGGCTAGAATCGGCCTAAGTGGTCATACGTGTGTGGGTAAAAACAAAATGCAGAACAAACAAAGCTCCCGTGGGATTCGATCCCAAGACCTCAAGGATAGGGTGTAGTGACTCCTACCACTGAGCTGCTATGTAGGACCATGCTAAAATGAGGGTGTTGCATTTAATAAAGTGACTCAACAGCGAGGCCTTTCTCACCGTAACTCGCGGTGGACATTGCCGGCGACGGAAGCCAACAACAAAAGTTGTTGCGGTGGTAGAGGGCCGGCGGGGGTGCAGGGAAGGACTGGGAATACGGGATCCAGGCGTGGGCGGTGGGGATGAACGGATCCGACCCTCGGGGCACCGAATCCGGCTGTTCCTGTCCATGTTCACCACCGCTGCACATGCAGGATCCATGGTGCCACGAGTAGCTTCAGAGGCGGCAGGGGAGCACTTCCTGCGCACACGAGCGAAGGGGAAAAGAGATTTTTGAGAGAGGAAAATAGCAACAGAGAAAGACGAGGGAAGGTGACAGCGACGGAGAGCTCGCCTGAGTGGCCAAGGGTGTGGGCAGGAGGCGACTGGGACGGGCTGGAGATGGTCGGATCCGTCCATGGGGGCGCGGCGGCGCAGCAGGTCAAAGGGGGGCGTCGATGGGAGTCTTGTCCGACAAGGCGAGCAGCTCGAGCATCGGGCCATGGCGTTCTCTGCAGGGATGAAGAAAAGAGAGTTTGACAGAGAAAAGTGGAACACGGGACCGAGAGAAAAGATGGGGAGGAAGAAGAAGGAGCGACATGGAGGAGAGTAGGGGAGATCGGGCGACTCATCTGCGGGCTGCCCTGCCAGCGGCGCGAGGCGAGGAGATCGCTCTAGCAAGGTGGCACGCGGGTCCGCCGGGCCGGGCGTCCGCAAGAGGCAACCGCGCCACGGTTGCACTGGGCTCGAGGATGGGCTCAACCCGGATCGGGGCCAGCGGCGGGGCTTCTGCGGGCGATGGATGCGGCGAGGTGAAGGGGGGTTGGCTCAGTGGGGAAACAGAGGAAGTGCGGGATTTGAGCTACGAGGATCCCAAAGAAGACATGGAGTGGCGGCGGGGATGATGGGACCCTAGGAATTAGGGTGGGACTATTTATATAGCTAGGATGGTAGGTTAGGGATAAAATGATCCTTCGATTCGGATCAGATGACGAAGAAAAATAACAGGTTAGGAAGTTCAATTAAAAACGATGATAGTTTTGGGTATTATGGTGTTGATTCGGACCCAACGGTCATGATCGTACATTTCGGGTTCGGGGAAGTTTTCAGGCTAGGTTGCGAGCGGGTCGATGCACTCGGCAGAGAGGCTAGGCAGAGACGAGAGGGAAAACTGACAGCCTGGTATCAGTTTTTTACAAAATCGAAAACGACTGCAATTTGACCGGCTATAATGCGGCTATAGGTTTAACGGTTCGCATATCAAACGGACTCTGAACGCGACGAAATTTGACAGACGGTCTTCCTAGAATAAAACAAGACCACAAGCCAACTTCCGACCCAATCCGAGAAAGTTTTTATGCACACTTTTAAAAATAATATTTTATCGATGTGGCGGGCTCGTGCGTGTGTGGTTGGTCTCGAAACGGGCGACGCCGCGAACGAAGAGAACAAGCAGCTACAAATGGATGCAAGTTTTCAAAAATGAGTGCTGATGCTATGCAGATGATGTGAATGATGCAACGATGAATGCGACAACCATACGAATCACACGACAACAAAGGAATAAAAGGGGAATCTTCTGGAGCGTCGGTCACGGGCTGTTACAACTCTCCTGCACTACACGAGAATCTCGTCCCGAGATCTAAGAATGAGAAGGGGAAGAGAAAGAGCAAGAGGTAAACTTAGTTGCTTCTCTAACAAACGAGTGAAACTAATGAAACATGAAGGTTGGAAAGAGATGAAGAACGACATGAGGAACAAGCAAGAATTCAAAAGAAAATTCGGCAGCACTTCGGTAGGGAAGAGAGGCAAAACTTGATACGAAGGAAAATAACTTGAACATAGAACACCACACTTCGATAAAATGAATAAGCAAAGAAAGAACATGACCTTAATCACACTAGATGTGAGTTGAGAAGAGAAACACCACAATGCCTCCGGAACAAAAGAATAGAAGCTAGATCTTCGGAGAGAAGAGAATGAAGAAGAAAACGACAACTTCTACTACCATTGAATTGAAAAGCATAGATTGAACGTAGTTGTTGAAAACCCAACAACGAGAATAATAAGCTTGTTGTGGGCTTGTGGAACTCATCTCAAAATTATGAGGTGATAACCCGCCATTGACAAAACAAGGATTGCTTGAGAGCAACAAGATATGCAAAAAAAATTCACCAAGAGGAGGAGGAGGCACTTGAATCATTTATAACACCATGAAAGCAACAATCCTTAAGAAATGCCTTAGGTGAAATCCAATCCAAGATAACCCCGAGAAGACACGATGGGTTTACTTATCTCATTCTTGACAATTTTCCTTCGAGACTCCTCATAATCAAGAATTCTACAATACCATCTCAAAAGATAATGGAGAAGGAATTGAACTTAGAAATCCAAGATAAAGAACACTTGAGCACCTCCAACAAGAATCTTGAAGAACACTTCAAGAAGAATTATATCCTTAACAAACCACCATGAAGAATCTCTAGAAATGAGAGGATGATAGAAAAGAATTGAACACAATAAGAAGATTGAGGCCTTGCTATTATTTAGATGAAGCTTAGAGACAAGATACTTGAGAAAACTAGGAACTCTGAAAAGAAACGATGATCACTTGGGATACGGAATTTGATATGATGAACAACTCCGGAAGAAGGGTTGAAATCACCTCGATGAAAAGAATAAGAATTATGTTATGCATATCCTTCATCAATTTAAATTGATGACAAGCAACGGATTTAGCATACCACTTATTCTTCTTGAAAAGATTGAAGAGAGAGATAGAACACAAAGTTGAAGAAGTCTTGAATAAGAACATCGATAAGAATTAGAAACTAAAGAGGATAATCCAAATGAATGATAAAACATGAGAACGAAGAGAGCATGATCCACCTAATAGAAAACTTGAACAAAGCACCGGAATAATTGAGATACGAACAAAGGAACAACACTTGAGAACGAAAGCTGAAAGCTGAGAATGAAGAAATCTTCTGAAACGATGGCCTTCGGAGGATCGAGAAATGAAAACAATTATGAAATGCTCTGGATAGATAAGGATGGAACTACTCATGATCAAAACAATTTGAGAGGATAGCAATAAGCTGAACCATGAACCTCTAGGAGAATGGAATAAGATTTAAGAGAAACTCTCCTTCGGTCTTCAATGATGAGAATGATGATGAGAAACAACACCATGATTTGCCAAGGCACTCTGGAACAATGAATAAAGAAAGTTTTGCCAACGATGGAAATGATTTAGAAGAAATCTTCGAGAAGGCATATGACTGATGAAATTCATTCCTACGTCATATTAGAAGAGACCTTGAGAACATCTCCAGAAAATATTACAAGAGCCAGGTAAGATCCTGGGGAAAAACCTGTGAGTTATGGGCCCACTTAAAGAATTACCGTTGAAATGATTCCTTAGAACGAGAGATTGCACCGGTACAACTGAAACTTGATGAGGTGAGAACCTCAAAATAATTGAAAGGATTTGAATGAATACACTAAACTTCTAAGACATCTTCAGCACTCCGGATAGAGAGAGAGACGAATAGACAAGAGAGGATTGGATAAGAATTTCCATCATATGAAAGCATTGAAGGCATAAAAGGACATGATGAACATCAAAATCTTGAATTGAATTCACTGGAGAAGAATAACAACAAGAATAAAGAATACGAGGATAGATCTTGAAATTGAAACTCCTGAGAATATCCAAAGGAATCACCGGAAAAACATAAGAAAAGATAGCGGAAGCCTCACATGAATAGAAAAGATACTTGGATGAGAATTTAATCACTGAAGAAAAAGGGCGGGAGGGTGTTAAAAACAAAGAAAACTTGGAACAGATGGAGTGAACTCTGGGAAAGAATAAGAGGATTGACCTTGCAATTATTGAAATAATTGAATTCACTTGAAGAGAGCACACCGGATGAAAAGAATTGATATGACAACTTGATTGAGCAAAATAATTAGCATTCCCACAGAATATGAGAACGCACCTTAGGAAATATGAAATCACCACTTTACATCGAAGCAACACGAATTACCATACAAAACAAAGGACGAGGATTACGAAACAAGCTGGAACAAATTCATGACAGAGATTCCGCTCAATATTTTTGTGGTAAGGTTCGCACGGGCTCGATCATACATTAGATTTTCATATTGAAATGATGCTCGAATATGCTCCCTAGGCATAGAAAACTACAAGGCTTGACGAAGCATATCTGATGACATATATCAAGACTGTCCTCTGTAAGAAAGAACGTGAACAAACGAATCCAATAGATGTCGAACCCCAACCTCACATCATGATCTGTTGGAAGATAGCCTAGGTAACTACTTGAATTCCCACCTAAGAACTCCCAAAACTTTGTGGTTATGCAATCTGGCGTTGAGGATATAGGGAGGTAAAATATCTCACACAACTAACAAGCCCTACACTCCAACTATATCCATCCATCAACGCATAACCAGAGGCTTCGGAACTCCATCTATCTCAGACACCCGAAAACACAACGATACCAAACATGGCAGTACCCCAGACGCCTCCCCAGTACTGGGTGACTCCGACCTTATCTCGCCACGAAAAGTATTGAAGTAATTTCTAACATCCTTTGTCCTGAGATACTAGGGAAACTGAACGATAACGATGTGTCAAGAGTCCCCTGGAGCTCTACTCCTCGGTAACATGAGGCACCAAGTACAGAACTCCGTCACATGGGCATCATATAGATTCCAAAATATCCATGTGATCCTAAAAAAAATTGAGTGAGAAGAGGGTAGAATCAAAATTCCTAATTCGTAATTCCACACCGGAGTATAGAAGAGAAGTAAAAAGGAGCCTACTCTCCGATATAACTAGACTCAAAATAGTTTTTCACTAGACTCGACTTGGCCAAGTTTGATGAATCAAGGGGGCTCCTAGGTCGGTACAGGCTCTGATACCAACTTGCCATGACCAAGATGCGATCCTATCCTTATTTTGGCACGAGGGCCTCGATAGGGATAGAAGCGCATCTCGTCGTGTTGCAAGAATGGATATCATTAGAAGTACATATACAGAAGAGATGAGTATATGGAATTGGCTTACACTCACCACAAGCTACATCAATGTCACATCAATACAACAACATACTCAAACATCATACAAAAGAGCAGGGTCCGACTACGGACGAAATCAAACGATAAAATGACATCCATCCTTGCTATCCCAGGCTGCCGCCTAGAACCCATCCTAGATTGATGAAGAAAAAGAAGAATAACTCCAAATCAAACAAGCATCGCACTCACGTCAAATCATCACATTACCTGTATGTGCAACTGTTGTTGTAGTAATCTATGAGCCACAGGGACTCAGCAATCTCATTTCCAAGGGTATCAAGACTATTAAAGCTTAATGAGTGAGGTATGGTGAAGAGGTGAGGCTGCAGCAAGCGACTAAGCATTTATTTGAGTGGCTAACTTACGAATACAGAAAGTAAAGTATGGTGGTCTACGCATAACAGACGTGAAGTAGAAATGATCACTAACTAAACCTGAACACCTACTTACGTCAAACATAACCCCACTGTGTTCTCTCTCCGATAAGGACTCACGAGAAGAGACAATCACGATTACACACACAGTTGGTGTATTTTATATGAGTTTACTTCAAGTTTACTGTCGGGGCCCCGATCCTAAGCCATAAGAATTCAGCTTGTAACACATCACATCACTTTGCGGTCTCACGCACGGTTATCTCCACGGCTGTCACCTTACCTGGGCCGGGACCGTTTGCATCTTTTGACTCACGTATGTGAATGTGTCACTAGCATCAAATGTCAAATAACCCGGGCCGACATGACTAGTTGTAGAACCCAAGTGGAACATCCGTACAGGGACAGGCATACGTAACCCAGCAATGCAGGTGTCGATCTCTAGCGTGTGTAGACGAGTCATAGCAAGGTACAAGGACTCCATTACGCCATGGGACATAAATGTCATCACTGCACGTAGATGAGTCGTAGGAGGCTACAGGGACTCCATTACACTGCGAGACATTTCCTCGAAGGGACAGACACAGCAGCAAAGAAGGATACACGCCGGTCAATCAATGTGTCCGGAGCAGTAGCAAGCTACCAAGGCTCGGTGGAAGCACAAAGAGGCATTTCCCCGTAAAGAGTACTACTAAAGGCACATAGCTAGGTGTCGACTCCCATACATACCGTTGCATGTCACACGTACGCACGACATGCTCGATATGCATAGATACAACTATGACATCACAACATAACCATACAACATTACAACATTTATTTAGAAGGATCGGAAGAGCCAACACAATAAGATGTTACAAAAAAGGATCACAAGACCCAACATTCAGAGCATTCAAACAAACAAGCGGAAGTTAAACATGTCTGGGTACAGACATCTACAAAAGTGGCTGGAGGAGCCTGAAAAGCTACAACGATCCTACCAAAGGAACCAGACCTCTATCTAGGATTACCAAGCTAATCCGATCAACATTGAACTTCACGTCGTAAATACCACTAATGAGACTGACGTCTCCTCTGCAAAAACATAAATTAAGCAAACGTGAGTACAAGGGTACTCAGCAAGACTTACATCAGAACTAACTACATATGCATCAGTATCAATGAAGGGGGTTGTGGAGTTTATTGCAGCAAGCCAGCTTTGACTCTTGGCTAACATGTACTACGACTACAAGTGCTTTCTTTGAGGTGGAATAGCGTACACGAGTCCACATATTCACCAATCAATACACCACTATGGATCCACTCCCGTCTCCCTACGAGAAGGCCATCCATAGCACTCACGCTTATCTTGCGTATTTTAGAAGTATCCGTTTCACTTATCTATGAACCACATAAGTTCTCCAAGTAGACCATATCCGAGGACGCAGCTATTCAAATAGATTCATAACCCTGCAGGGGTGTACTTCTTCACACATGCTCTCGCCACTTATCACCATATGCATGTCATGCATCTCGGCAACCTTCAAATGGAAGCACTGGCGTGGGCGTCGGCCACGACTGTCAATCACACAAGACCCTAGTCCAGGTTTATCACCTATTTGAGACTGAACCCGCACGGAAGTCCGGCCGAAATTTCCGCTATGGCCTCAAACGATGTGCGCAGGGTTCCCAAGCCCACTGTTCGGGTGCCACTTGGTACAACGTGCCACTGTGCCTATACCGCATCACAGTCCACCCTGTCGGGAAGTGCTATGCACGGCTGCCGACACTTTTCCTACAAACACCAGAAACTAGTTGCAACCCCTGGACAGAGATCTGGTCGATTAATAAGTCGAGCGGGGTCATATTTTAGGACCCAATGTGTGGTAGTAACTGTCTTGGATCATAAACACGGAACTCAGTTCTTAGGGACGGTCCCAATGAGACAACCCGCCATGTACTCCTACATGGCCTCTCATCGCTACCTTTACAAAATCGTGTTCACACACTTAGCTCTCACACAGTAGGACATGAACACTGTCATTCCGGTTCATTGCCGAGATAGATCAGACCCGACATGACATGACTCTAAGAATAGCAGGCACAGTAAGTAAGAAAGCATGGATGAGTAAGCACAACAAGGCTCAAGCAGTTGCTACTCATGCTAAGTGGTTTCAACTATTTACTATGGCAAAGATAGGTCATGCAAAGGAATGGGTTCAACTACCGAGAATAGGTAACAGTTGAATCGTTGTTGTCCTAATGTAGTAAAAGAGAGTAGGAGCAAGAGAGTGGATTCATATCAGTATGCTCAAGGGGGTTTCCTTGCCTGACAGTCCTGAAGATAATACTTCTCATCATTAGTGTCAATGTTCACATCATCAGAACCATCTTCTACCGAAAGGGAACACCACCGGTAAAACAAGGAAGGAACACATTCAATGCAATGCAACAAACATGATGCATGATATGACAAATTAGGGTACTGAATTGACCTAGAGGAATAATTAGCCAAGTTAATTGAACAAGTGGAATTCAGGTACTGAATTGACCTAGTGGAATTGAAACAAGTTTGAATTCCAACTCCAAATGATATTTCCTATATCGCTCTAATCATAAAATGTCCTATTTGGTGATGTTAACTTGTTCAAACATGCATGATAATGGCATAAATAGATTAATTGGATTTTTCTGATCATTATTCATATATAAATTATTTCCATCTGAGCTACGGTTGAATTTCTATGATTTTTGGAAGTTTTAAACATTTTCTAAAATTAGTTTATTATAGTAATTCATTAACTGCGTCAGCCTGAGGTCATGCTTGCATCAGCAAGTCAACAGACCCGGTCCAGGTCAAACCTATTGTGTGGGACCCGCCTGTCATTGACTCGGGGACTAACCCAGTTAATTAACTTAAACTAATTAAATCAGAGGGGTTAATTAGTTCGGTGGGGTCCAGTGTCAGTGACTGAGAGGGTTGGTTAGTGGCTAAGTAAACCGGCCACGTCAGCATGCTGGGGTGTGACTGGCGGTGACCATCCAGGGCGGCGGAGGCACGCCAGAATTTTGCTACCGGCGTTGGTTTAGTGTGTCGAGGCCACCAGGGCGTAGTCCCAGACCGTGCGCATCCAGAGGGGACCACGGGGGGGGGGTTGTTGGATCTCATCGGAGGCGAGCTCGTGGCGGCGGCCGGAGCTCGGCTTGCGGGGATGACGGCTAGAGGGCATGGGAGAGCAGGGCGCGAGGGGGAAAACGGGCGGTGGCTCACCGCGGGGTCGAGCAGAGGCGACTACGTGGTCGGGGAAGCTTCGGATGGAGTGAATCGACCGACGGCCCTCGTCAGAGCCGAGGACGAAGACGATGATGGCAGCGATGTAGGGGCTTCCGGCTTGATTTCTTCTACGAGGAGATGCTGCTCGACGGCGGAGGCGATGAGCACGATGGGGGAAGGGCTCGACGAGGACAGAGACTAAGGGGCTGAGAGCAGTGGCAACGAGCTCCGCTCGGGTCCGAGGGAGAGGGAGTAGAGGGAGAGAGAGAGCAGCAGAGAGAGGGGATAGAGCTCGAGGGGGTCCAGGGGGGTCGTGGCGCTCTCAGGGCTAAGGGGGAGACATGCACAGAGGCAGGAGGTGGCCACGGCGACCGCGGGCGTGTCGACACGCCTCTGCCTACTAGCAGAGGTTGAAGACGACCGCCTCGCTGGTGGGCTGGGCCTAGCTACAGGGTTGGACCAACAGTGCCAGGTAAGTTTCTTTCATTTTTTTTATTTTTGTTTTCTATTTCCAATTTCTGCTTTGTGTTATAATTTTGTTTGGGCAAAACTATAAAGCAAAAATTCCTAAAAATATTTGTGGGGTATATTAGTAATATTTACAAGCTCCACAAATAGTTTAAAAAAAATTGAGGCAACTAAAATATTTACAATGCTTTAGTAGTGATTTTCAGAAACTTTCCTATTTTATTTAATTTACCAAAATAGTTGTTAAAATATAATTCACCCCTCATATGTTGTTGCCAACATTTATCAAAGAGGGGAACATTTTTGAAGAGCATTTTGGATTCACTCAAATATCTTAATAGTTTAACCTATTTGGATTTTATCTATGCTAGGGTTTGTTAGCCCCCATTTCAAATTAATTTAAATTTAGACATGATGACATGATGCACATGCTGATGTTGATGCAAACAATTCAAGCAAATTCTAGGGCTGTGACAACTCACCCCCACTAAACAAGAATCTCGTCCCGAGATTCAGGCATAGGGTATGAGGACAAAGGGGACACAACTACCACAATCTTCACGATCCAATTTCTCTTCTCGAAGATGTTGCTTCACGTCATCATCTTGATTTTGACATCTTTGTTTTCAAGATCTTCATCCAACAGAAAGACAACAATGATAGAAAGCTCTACAAGAATCGATCTTCTCAAAGATCGAGAGACTCAAGATCAACTCATGGAATGAGACATAAAAATGTCTCTTGAGCTGAGACTCAAAACACACATCGAGAACAACGAATGAAGCAGATAACGGATGTTCAATAGGTAGGCACTAATTCCATGCTAAAGCAGATGGTGAAGAGGTTTGAAAGTAGCGAGGAGTTAATTGCCCTTCATACCATAACGGGCACCTTAGGGAAGGTGACTCGTAGGATTATCCTTTAAGTGGCAAAAAGAATTACCTTTGATCCAAAGATCACTAAAACTATTTATGACAACCTAAGGCAATTCACAAACGAATGTTGGAAGGAATTCAATGGATGGCATACTCAGATCGAAGGGAAACTAGAGTTATAAAACAACTCGATAACGGAAGGCGCATTCCAATTAAAACCGAGAGTATAACCCAGTGTCTGAGCGTGCTCTCAGGAACTTGGGCATCTCCATATTCATCAGGGTTTTTATCAACATCCGTGCCAAGGATCCTGGCAACACCTCATACTACCATGATGAATAATGATGGAGGATGCAGATGCAAAGGAGGACAACACTTTCTCAGATTTCACCTTAGCTATGCCAAGGGAGCGAAATCTGGAAGATCGACCGAGGGACATTTAGCACTCTGGTTCTAATGTTCTCCTTGATGTACTAGCATAACCCCAATTATGTGTCAGGTGTTATGACTAGAATATCAAGTAAAGGTCGGACTTCGGGATCTCAAAGGGTCCATAAGGATAAACTTCTAGGACAAGTCTACAAGGTCCTCATGGGGAGGTGGCCAAGTTGCTGAAACAAGATATTATAATAGTAGGTCTTCCGAATAGGTATGTTAGCCACAACATCCCTTTGCCGGGTTACAGAGAGACCAATATTATAATTCTTGGGGAAAGGTCCCAACCATTATATCTGCCTGAGATTCAGATCTGGTTGGTACCGGGATATTCTAGACTCAGCATGTCCAAAGTGGAAAGGTTGCAACACAAATCGAAGAGATGATGTTGCGAGATTCTCGGGAAATGAACTACGGAAGCCAACTCCAAAATATGAGTTGGATTGCAAGGCACATGTGAACACGATCTCCAAGGCAAGCATGACCACGTGGTCTTACAACAGAACACTACCGAGTTCGGTTAGGAACCATCATTGGGGTAACGAAGTCCTTGCTTAACTCGTACGAATAGGTCTTAAGAAGGAACTTATTTGCCTTAAACAAGTCAATCAGTGGCTTGGTGTGCTAAGGATTGCATATGGAATGGAGATGATCAGTCTATCAAACCATAGAATACTTCGCATGTGCATGACTGACTTGGGATGATTCCTACGAAAACAAAATGACCTTTCTCAAGTTCATGGCGGCAACTTGCACCATATGCACATGAACTAAGAGTAAGTCACTTCTTACACCAAACATATGCTTCATGTACAGAACACGGAGATATTTCTTACAATAGTTTCCAACACTAGTTTAATGTTCATAATGAATCATGGAACATATGAAAATGTTGTCGATGGGCTCAACCACAATTCATCGAGATATCCATATAGATGGAATTCCACAACTATGAGAACAAGGTGATAGCATTGGTCAGACCAAAGGATATAATGGCGTATGCTCGAGGATACATCCACGAGTAAAAACAACATTAGGACGATCTTTGGTTCTGATTTTGATTTGACGATAGCCCAAACTCAAATCAAAGATTGAAAAAGACAATGAATACAACAATTGATCACAAGGTTCAACCTGTCAAGATATCATCTTTCTTCTACACACACATGCACAAAAACACAAAGATATCCCTTTGACATGAGCTAAGTTAGATCAAGCTTTTATCTTTCAACTCTCCAAGTTGTTGTTTAGCTTAACCAACTAGTTCAGGGTATCCAATACAGATTCTTGGAGAAATGTGATTTATAGAAAAACCATCTTGATCACGAACTCAACATAACGGTCAGGGGACAGCCTGGTGATACTTCCGAGAAGATATTCAGAAAATCACGATTCACCGGTATGTTATCAAGCTTGAGAGCAATCTTGCTTTTCAAGGCAAGACGATATGATCAACAGAGCGAAGGATTGGCACAATCCTAACTCATTGATCGAAAAGTGCACCGTGGAAAATGGACTAGGCAGCACGATCAATCTTAGACTAGTGGTTTAAAAACCAACACACCAAGAATGAAAATATTGTCCATTAACTACCAAGCAACGAAGTTGCTAGGAGTATTGATTATGCGCATCACGATTCACTTGTCGGTGTTCAGGCTGCAAACAACACAGAGACCGGGAATGAATGATGATGGCGAGAAGTATCACTGCATGAGGATTTCATAAGAGGGAGTGTAGTTCTCATGATAATCTTGACATGAAGAGGATAATACCTCAAGGTAGAACAGAGCAAAAGCTGGATCGACATTTTGATCTGGGGAATACAACTGCTTTGACCCAATCCAAGAAATGGGTGAGACACGGGAGTTTGTTTCTCCTAGTCATTCTGAAATAGAATAGCTTGACAGACCACAAGAATAGTCGACATCGATAACACAATGCATGACATACTCTTGACTATCCATTGATAGATAAAGGTCGGAATACAATTGAAGAAGGACAACTCAAGAGCACATGATTTTTCCTGAGTCTTAGATGCATGGATTGAATATGTCAAACAGAGTTCAACATGTTTCTTCCAGATAATCCATGCAGAAATGAAAGAATTGGCAGGCTCACAACTATGAAATGGAGGACTCATCACGAGCACTCTTGTTGTGATCTTTTGTTCATGAGGAACTTTTGCCATGATGGTTCATGGTATTGGAAGGATGATATACCATGAACCTTGAGGTCTATAACAAAGTTACTAATATCCTAAAGGAACAAGCAAATACTATCAACGGAAGTGAGCAGAATGATTCTTAGGTTCAAGAACCCAGATACAAAATACCTATCGACTAAGTAGCATCACAACATGCTTTCGATGACGATGGCCAGAATTATCACACTGAGAACAAAAGACACAACTAGACTGCTGGGTGGTTCACTGAAACAACATGGTTTCCTAACACTTCAACAAACACGTCGAGGTAATAAAGTACCTCAACTCAACAATTAGTGTGCTTTGTCTGGCTTGAAATACATTGACTCAAGATGAAAGAGTTTTGCAATTGCATCAGATAATTTAGAAACCCTGGATAACTCGGACAACATAACAACTGTACGGGCATGAAATATGAGGCAACCTGCAAGACAACTGACAACAAGATATTGAATTCTTATAGAGACATCGATCCAGAAAGAGAACATCTTTCCTATAGGTCTCCAGCATAGTAACTCATCATCCTAATAGATAGATGAGAAGGCCTAATTCTTAATCCCCGTAGAAAAGAAGAGGGTGACTCGGAATTAGAATGACACAAGGAAAGGAGTAAAAAGAGCCTTACGTTCTCTTCCACAATCAATTCCCTTATATAACTAAAGCAGTTCTAGACTCAACATCGACCAGTTTGGCTTGGTAATCCTACAGGCAGTCAAGCTCTGATACCAAAGCTGTCGCCCGATCCTAAGCCATAAGAATTCAGCCTGTAACACATCACATTACTTTGCAGTCTCACGCACGGTTATCTCCACGGCTTCCACCTTACCTGGGCCGGGACCGTTTGTGTCTTTTGACTCACGTATGTGAATGTTTTGCTAGCATTCAAATGTCAAAGAACCCGGTCCGACATGACTAGTCGTAGAACCCAAGTGGAACATCCGTACAGGGACAGGCATATGTAACTCAACAATGCAGGTATCGATCTCTAGCGTGTGTAGACGAGTCATGGCAAGATACAAGGACTCCATTACGCCTTGGGACATAAATGTCATCAATGCACGTAGACGAGTCGTAGCAGGCTACGGGACTCCATTACATTGCAAGACATTCCCTCAAGAGACAGACACAGCAGCAAAGAAGGATACACGTCGATCAATCAATGTGTCCGGAGCAGTAGCAAGCTATCAAGGCTCGGTGGAAGCACAAAGAGGCATTTCCCCGTAAAGAGTACTACTAACGGCACACAGCTAGGTGTCGAATCCCATACATACCGTTGCACGTCACACGTACGCATGACATGCCCGATATGCATAGATACAACTATGACATCACAACATAACCATACAACATTACAACATTTATTTAGAAGGATCGGAAGAGCCAACACAATAAGATGTTACAAAAAAGGATCACAAGACCCAACATTCAGAGCATTCAAACAAACAAGCGGAAGTTAAACATGTCTGGGTACAGACATCTACAAAAGTGGCTGGAGGAGCCTGAAAAGCTACAACGATCCTACCAAAGGAACCAGACCTCTGTGTGGGATTCCCAAGCTAATCCGATCAACATTGAACTTCACGTCGTAAATACCACTAATGAGACTGACGTCTCCTCTGCAAAAACATAAATTAAGCAAACGTGAGTACAAGGGTACTCAGCAAGACTTACATCATAACTAACTACATATGCATCAGTATCAATGAAGGGGGTTGTGGAGTCTTATCTTGCGTATTTTAGAAGTATCCATTTCACTTATCTATGAACCACATAAGTTCTCCAAGTAGTTCATATCCGAGGACGCGGCTATTCGGATAGATTCATAACCCTGCAGGGGTGTACTTCTTCACACATGCTCTCGCCACTAATCACCATATGCACGTCATGCATCTCAGCAACCTTCAAGTGGAAGCACTGGCGTGGGCGTCAGACACAACCGTCAATCACACAAGACCCTAGTCCAGGTTTATCGCCTATTTGTGACTGAACATGCATGGAAGTCCGGCCGAAGTTTCCGCTATGGCCTCAAATGATGTGCGCAGGGATCCCAAGCCCACCGTTCGGGTGCCACTTGTTACACCGTGCCACTGTGCCTATACCGCATCACAGTCCACCCCGTCGGGCAGCACTATGCACGGCCGCCAGCACTTTTCCTACAAACACCAGAAACTAGTTGCAACTCCTGGACAGAGATCTGGTCGATTAATAAGTCGAGCGGGGTCATATTTCAAGGCCCAACATGTGGTAGTAACTGTCTTGGATCACAAACACAGAACTCAGTTCTTAAGGACGGTCCCAATGAGATAACCCGCCATGTACTCCTACATGGCCTCTCATTGCTACCTTTACCAAATCGTGTTCACACACTTAGCTCTCACACAAATAGGACATGAACACTGCCATTCCGGTTCATCGCCGAGATGGATCAGACCCGACACGACACGACTCTAAGCATAACAGGCATAGTAAGTAAGCAAGCATGTATGAGTAAGCACAACAAGGCTCAAGCAGTTGCTACTCATGCTAAGTAGTTTCAACTATTTACTGTGGCAAAGACAGGTCATGCGAAGGAATGGGTTCAACTACCGAGAAGAGGTAACAGTTGAATCGTTGTTGTCCTAATGCAGTAAAAGAGAGCAGGAGCGAGATAGTGGGTTCATATCAATATGCTCAAGGGGGTTTGCTTGCCTGACAGTCCTGAAGATAATACTTCTCTTCATTAATGTCAACGTTCACATCGTCAGAACCATCGTCTACCGAAAGGGAACACCACCGGTAAAACAAGGAAGGAACACATTCAATGCAATGCAACAAACATGATGCATGATATGACAAATTAAGGTACTGAATTGACCTAAAGGAATAATTAGCCAGGTTAGTTGAAGTGGAATTCAAAAAAGTTTGAATTCCAACTCCAAATGATATTTCCTATATTGCTCTAATCATAAAATGTCCTACTTGGTGATGTTATCTTTTTCAAACATGCATGATCATGGCATGATTCATTGGATTTTTCTGATCATTTTTCATATATAAATTATTTCCATCTGACCTACGGTTGAATTTCTATGATTTTTGGAAGTTTTAAACATTTTCTAAAATTAGTTTATTATAGTAATTCATTAACCGCGTCAGCCTCAGGTCATGCTTGCGTCAGCAAGTCAACAGACTCGGTCCAGGTTAAACCTGTCGTGTGGGACCCCCCTGTCATTGACTCGGGGACTAACCTAGTTAATTAACTTAAACTAATTAAATCGGAGGGGTTAATTAGTGCGGTGGGCTCGAGTGTTAGTGACTGAGAGGGTTGGTTAGTGGCTAATAAAACCGGCCACGTCAACACGCCGGGTTGTGACCGGCGGTGACCATCCAGGGCGGCGGAGGCACGCTGGAATTTTGCTACCAGCGTTGGTTTAGTGTGTCGAGGGCACCAGGGCGTAGTCCCGAACCGTGCGCATCTAGAGGGGACCACGGGGGGGGGGCATGGGGTCACCAGAGCTCGTCGGAGGCGAGCCCGTGGTGGCGGCCGGAGCTTGGCTTGCGAGGACGGCGGCTAGAGGGCACGGGAGAGCAGGGCGCGAGGGGGAAAACGGGCGGTGGCTCACCGCGGGGTCGAGCAGAGGCGACTACGGGGTCGGGGAAGCTTCGAACGGAGCGAACCGACCGGCAGCCCTCGTCGAAGCCTAGGACAAAGACGATGATGGCGGCGATGCAGGGGCTTCCGGCTTGATTTCTTCTACGAGGAGATGCTGCTCGACGGCAGAGGCGATGAGCACAATGGGGGGCTCGGCGAGGACAGAGATTGAGGGGCTGAGAACGGCAGCGACGAGCTCCGCTCGGGTCGGAGGGAGAGGGAGCAAAGGGAGAGAGAGCAACAGAGAGAGGGGATAAAGCTCGTTGGGGTCCATGAGGGGTCATGGCGCTCTCAAGGCTAAGGGGAAGACACGCAGAGAGGCAGGAGGTGGACACGGCGACCGCGGCCGTGTCGACACACCTCTGCCTACTGGCAGAGGTTTAAGACGACCGCCTCGCTGGTGGTTTGGGCCTATCTACAGGGTTGGGCCAACAATGACAGGTAAGTTTCTTTCATTTGTGTTATTTCTGTTTTCTATTTCCAATTTCTACTTTCTGTTATAATTTTGTTTGGGCAAAACTATAAAGCCAAAATTCCTGAAAATATTTGTGGGGTATATTAGTAATATTTACAAGCTCCACAAAAAGTTTCAGAAAAATTGAGGCAAATAAAATATTTACAATGCTTTATTAGTGATTTTCAGAAACTTTCCTATTTTATTTAATTTACCAAAATAGTTGTTAAAATATAATTCATCCGTGATATGTTGTTGCCAAAATTTATCAAAGAGGGGGAACATTTTTTAAGAGCATTTTGGATTCACTCAAATATCTTAAGAGTTTTACCTATTTAAATTTTATCTATGCTAGGGTTTGATCACCCCCATTTCAAATTAATTTAAATTTAGACATGATGACATGATGCACATGCTGATGTTGATGCAAACAATTCAAGCAAATTCTAGGGCTATGACATTTAGTATGGCCGGGTGTTAAACAAAGTTTCCAAGTTTGCCACATAACCGCGGGCACGGCTTTCCGAAAGATTTAACCCTGTAGGGGTGCTCCAACTCATCCATCACAAATTAACCACACGCAGCGGGAATAACCTCGACCATGGATCTCGTGATCTTCCTAGGCAATTTCACAGGAAATACGCAACCTCAAGATAGCCCGAAGTATTTTCAGAATTCCTCACTCAAGACGTTCGAGAAAGGTAAAACAAATCCAGCAAGGCCGCCCGATATGTCGATGAACCCGATAGGAGCCGCGTATCTCGTTCTCAGGACACGACTGATAAGCAAAGCGTATGGTGGCCTGATAGACATCTCCGAGTTGTCCCAGGTTGGCCCCGCACGGTGCTCTAGTTTGGACCAACACTCATGAGGAGCACTAGCCCGGGTTGTTGATTAAGATCCACGGGTGCCGGCGGGTCCCTATGCAATTTTATTAGTTATTAGGCAAATGTAGTATCAATGTTGGGCCTTGCCAGACAAGCTTTATCCTAAAATGAAAATCAAGGGGATCCCCATAACAACCCCATGCATGTTAGGAGCATGCATGTTAGGAGCGCTCAATTGTGAAACGTAACATCGATTCACAAGTAACTAGGGGAGGCAAGAGCGGAACAGAACACCGAACAAAAGGCCAAGCCTTACACCCTTTACCAAGTATATATGTGCATTAAATTAAATAACAATAATATAGTGATAACAAAAGAATGTCCATGTTGACACACGAAGCAATTGCACCTGCAGTTAGAAACGCTATAAGAAAGGCTGAGCAAACGGTAACATAGGCAAACAATGGTTTGCTAGGATGTGGATGTGTTAAAGGCTTTTCATGGCAATGTTGGGAGACTTATTAAACAAGTGGTAGGTAGCGTGACATAACGATAAAAGCGGGACAACTAGCATAGCAATGATAGTAGTGATATCCAGAAAAATGTGTCATCTTGCGTGAGATCCCGCTTGGAAGAAGAACGATTCCATGAAATAGACGAGCCAACGTAGTCAAACGAATCCTCACACTCCGAACGCTTTCGGAACTCTATCGAAAAGAAACAAACCGAAAACAAACAATCAACACACGAGAAACACCACAACATATTCATGACATGATGCGTAACCAAATATGATGCATGTCCAATTTAATACGCAAGGCATGGCATGGCATGGCAAGAACAACAAACAACTACTATATATTAAGTGAAGTTCAATATGCAACGAGTTGAATATTGACGAAACTTCACGTTCGAATTATTTAGTTCACTCTCGCTAGGTACTCATCAATATTAAATGTTGTTTGAAATGCAAGAGGTGAAGCACAAACAACTACATCACCTAGGCACTTTAAATGAGGCCGGAAGCAACGAATAACAATTCTGGAACGACCTCATATGCATATTATGAATTTGGTCCAGATCTGTCCACAACATATTTTATAATTGTTAAACAGCAATATAAAGTGTGTCATGAGATTCTACACGTTTTTCTAGTCAAGTTACATATGTAGATGATGAAAATCGTAGCCACGGTTATTTAGTTACGAGACAAACCGTTTTAGCATGGCATTTATGCAATTACATGAAAACAACAAGTTAAACCTTTTAAACACATGTGAGAGTTGAAAATTATGAATCTACACGAAATTCTAGTCATTTTACATATATAAAGTTTTTTACTTCGATGCATGAATAATGATTTATGAACAATGCAAAATAATGACTTTTGCTGAAGTTATTAGAGCATTGAAATAATAGCTAAATCCTGAGACAGGAAATAGAAAAACATACATGGCCCGAAGCATCTCAGTGCAACGGCCCAGGGCTAGAATCGACCTAAGTGGTAATGTGTGTGTGGGTAAAAAAAAGAAATGCCGAAAAAGAAAACGAGGCATTCAATCCAAAGACCTCATGGATAGGGTGTAGTGACTCCTACCACTCCAATGCTATGTGGGATCATGCTATAATGAGGGTGCTGCGTTTAATAAAGTGACTCAACAGCGAGGCCTTTCTCACCGTAACTCGCGGTGGACATTGCCGGCGACGGAAGCCAACAACAAAAGTTGCTGCGGTGGTAGAGGGTCGGCGAGGGTGCGGGGAAGAGCTGGGAATATGGGATCCAAGCGAGGGCGGTGGGGATGAACGGATCCGGCCCTCGGGGCATCGAACCCGGTTGTTCCTGTCCATGTTCACCACTGCTGCACATGCAGGTTCCATGGTGCCGCGAGGAGCTTCAGAGGCGGCAGGGGAGCACTTCCTGCGCACACGAGCAAAGGGAAAAGGAGATATTTGAGAGAGGAAAATAGCAACAGAGAAAGACGAGGGAAGGTGACAACGACGGAGAGCTCGCCTGAGTGGCCAAGGGCGTCGGCAGGAGGCGATTGGGACGGGCTGGAGATGGTCGGATCCGTCCATGGAGGCACGGCGGCGCAGCAGGTCAAAGGGGTGCGTCCATGGGAGTCTTGTCTGACAAGGCGAGCAGCTCGAGCATCGGGCCACGGCTTTCTCTGCAGGGATGAAGAAAAGATAGTTTGACAGAAAAGAGGAACACGGGACCGAGAGAAAAGATGGGGAGGAAGAAGAAGAAGGAGCGACATGGAGGAGAGTAGGGGAGATCGGGCGATTCATCTGCGGGCTGCCCTGCCAGCGGCGCGAGGCGAGGAGCTCGCTCTAGCAAGGTGGCACGCGGGTCCACCGGGCCGGGCGTCCGCAAGAGGCAACCGCGCCACGGTTGCACTGGGCTCGAGGACGGGCTCAACCCGGATCGGGGCCATCGGCAGGGCTTCTGCGGGCGATGGATGCGGCGAGGTGAAGGGGGTTGGCTCAGTGGGGAAACAGAGGAAGTGCGGGATTTGAGCGATGAGGATCCGAAGGAAGATGTGGAGTGGCAGCAGGGACGATCGGACAAGGGACCTTGTGCCTAGGAATTAGGGTTGGACTGTTTACATAGGTAGGATGGATAGCTTAGGAGTTAAAATGATTTTCCGATTCGGATCGAATGGTCAAGAAAAATAACAGGTTAGGAAGTCCAATTGAAAAATCGATGATGGTTTGGGCTATTACGGGGTTGATTCGGACCCAACGGTCCTGATTTCGGGTTCGGGGAAGTTTTCGGGCTAGGTTGCAAGCGGGTCGATGCACTCGGCAGAGAGGCTAGGCAGAGACGAGAGGAAAAACGGGCAGCCCGACATCAGTTTTTTACAAAATCGAAAACGACTACAATTTGATCGGCTATAATGTCGCTATAGATTTAACAGTTCGCATATCAAACGGACTCTGAACGCGACGAAATTTGACAGGCGGTCTTCCTAGAATAAAACAAGACCGCAAGCCAACTTCCGACCCAATCCGAGAAATTTTTTATGCACGCTTTTAAAAACAGTATTTTATCGATGTCGCAGGCGCGTGCGTGTGTGGTTGGTCTCGAAACGGGCGACGACACAAACGGAGAGAACAAGCAGCTACGAATGGATGCAAGTTTTTCAAAATCAGTGTTGATGCTATGCAGATGATGCGAATGATGCAAAGATGAATGTGAGAACCACACGAATCAAACGACAACAAAGGAATAACAGGGGAATCTTTTGGAGCGTCGGACCTGGGCTGTTACACCAGTGGTCCGGGGCACAGGGGTACTAATGACCGTTTCCAAGGTTTTGAAAAGTAGGTGAGGAGAGGCAAAAGAAAAATGGAGGAAGTGCTAAGGCACAATCCTTTAGGTTATCTGAAAGCTTAGAAGAGGTAAGAAATATGGCAGCCTTTGCAAATGTTTTGAAGGGTATGGGGAAACAATTTTGTCCTAACTAATGTCCATGCTAACTAAGGGCTTCCTACAGTCAGGATGGCTCTGATACCAGCTCTGTGGGGACCCGACTCATAAGTCGTGGTCACCGAATGTACGTGCACAGTGATCCCAGAGATCAATGCTAACTGAACACACAAAAACTGAATAACAAGAGTCTTACATCCATTACATACCATTTTACTCGAATATGGCCCTTAACGCCTAGTCTTTATAAACTTGCAGCGATAATCTTCATTGATAGCATGAACCCATGCCATCTGCCTTAACCCTACAGGCATTCTGACTGGGAAGCGTACTAGCTCGCATGTTCGTCACCAAGGTATTCTTCATTCAATCCTGTGCTTTCATGCCTGGCCAATAAAATAACCAGTGGCAAGACAATGAGTACTTTAAATGTACTCGCAAGCAACCCATGATTGGAACAAGGTTCAACAGAGCATGATATAGCACTAAGTAGGTAATTTTCCAGAAAGCTAATTTTGAGTGCAGTGACATGGTCAACTAACTTATGTAAGCATGCATCAACAGTTGGCAGATATCCATATGAACAGGTTACATATATCATAGTAAACAGGGGGTGAACATCTCATGTTCACTCATGTCATCAAGTCATCTGACTTATCTCAAGTGTCATCTCTGTGTCATCCACACACACACACACATCAAGTTTAGAAACCATGGACGTAGCACAAGAGCGGTCATCCAACTGTCCTTGACCATGGACATGACTCTTCGAATAGTTTTACACTCTACAGAGGTTGCATACTTTACCCACAGGACTGGGGGAACTTCCGTGTCATCCACGACTAGCGGTATGTTACATACCCGAGGTAAGCACCCGAATAATGCCTTACCCATGGTGATACTAAACAAAGAGTCCACTCGTTGGTGTCATCCCTCATGATATACATCACATGTATCATCCATGAGGGCATGCAACAGTGTGCCCTGTGCCTGTAAAGACAGCGCATGTCCTTCCACTTTCGGGACGACCCCATCTCGAGAGGGACCACTTCACTCTCGCCACTGGTAATGCGGCCCCCTGCTAGCACTAACCATAGTAATCAACAAAGCCCCTTCTCATAAGGGGTATCATCATCATACGTGTAAGGTTGGAATAACGGTCGCAACTTACACCAATCCATTTTCGAAAACCGCACACTCACTTGCTCCAGTACACCAGTTCTTTATCAAGTGGCTACCTAGCTCATCAACATCTTCCTCGGTCATTAGTGGCACCCGATGGGGTTTTCGAAAAGACTTTAAAATCATATCGTTTCCATCACCATGCATATTCCCATCCCACTTGCGTAGCAACAAGAGGCAACCTAAGTACTCCCACCCGCACAACCCTCATAAGGAGGTAGGGTCATGCATGATGCAAGTATCAACAAGAAAGTATCGAAGGAATCCCACCGAAGGGGAATACCACATCATCATGATCAATGCCACGAAATAAAGTGCTATATGACATGCAATAAAAAATTTCATAGTCATGGTCAAAGGGATGCTTGCCTGGCTCAGCAAAGGCTTTGGGGTCTACAAAGTCTCCGGGTCCAACTCCGAGCACTTCGTCTACTTCATCAACTATCGTGGGAAACAACCGCAATAAGCAGCACAACAAGCAGAGAAATATAGTGCTCTATAAATAGGAAATATTTTTTTCTTGGACACCTCTGGTCATGAGAAAAATAAATAACCAATGAGGTTTTGTTGGATGTGGGTCAGGGGGGAGTTTTGAATGGTGAAAATAGGGGAATTGGTGGTCCTACAAGAAGTCTACAGAAAACCTTTTTATAAAAATGGGTGGATGCACCCAACAATGAGGGCATGATTTTAGAATCATGTGTGGAGTGGTTTCACTGGATTTGGAGCCGGGATGAATTCCCTAGGATTTTCCTAAGATGAAATTAATGGAAAATGGGCCATTTCTTAGATCGAATAGAATAAGTGCATGGTCAAAATGTTCACCATGGCTACATAAATAAGGGATGATTTTTGGAGTATCTGGAAACTTGAATCACTCCATTTGGAGCTATAATGAATGCTCTAAGGATTTTATACGGTGGCCCTTAATAGTTCAAATTTAAATTTGAGACTAACACAAAGGTGTGTTTGAAAATAATGAAAGTGGCACCATTAAATAGGTGGTATTTTTAGGAGAATGTAGGAACTTGAATCATCCAATTGGAGTCCAAATGAATTTTCTATGAATATATGAATTTCACTAGTAAAGGGAAAAAAGGAAAGAAAAATCCTCACCCAACTAGGCTAAGACACGCACTGCGCGCAGGATAGAGATTGGGCCAGCCCAGTGGCTTGGCTGGGCGCGTGCAAGGGCCACATCGAAGGTGCACTCAGGGAAGCCATTTTCCCCGAGGAAAAGCGACTCCGGGCGAAGCCCGTCTCCACTTAAACAGGGCCCCCGACCCTTGGCTCGCCGACAGGTGGGGCCTGCCTGTCGTGTTCTTCCCCCTCCTCCTGCCCAGGCAGGGGAGAAACAAGGGAGGCAAGGCCAAGGGCCGCCGGCGATGCTCCCGGCGGCTCAGGCCGCCTTCGGTCAGGCTCCGACCACCAGCGCGCTCGGGAGAAGGAGCCGCACCACCCCCGGGGTTGTGTTTTCGCCGGGGAGCCCCCCGAAGAGCACAACGTCAGCCACGGCGGGACCCGACGATGGTGGTCGCGGGACTTAGTACTCCGGCACCAGAGGGAGGGAATGGAGCACGGGATCTAACCAAGGGGAAGGAGGGGGCGCTCTGGTGAGGCTCGCAGGGGAAGGGGGAGGCCGCGGGCATCAAATTCGAGATGCATCCGGCGGAAGGGCTATGGCCATGGGGACGAAAGGAGGGCAAAGGAGGAAGGTGGAACCAGTCCAGGGGCTTCGCGAGAGATAGAGGGAGAGAAAGGAGCAAAGAGGGGGCTCGGGGTGGTCCTTAAGTAGCCTGGGAGCGAGCTCACCGTGGGCCAAGATCTTGGCGACGTTGTGGTCGTCCCTAGAATGCTCGGGCAACCTCTCGCGCATGTCTACGACTCTCATGGACTTGGTCTCGGTCCAGGGGAGGAAAGAGAGGGAGGGGAAGCACAAACGAGTCGCGCATGCGAGGTCGCCCATTGGCGCTCTCGGGCGGCCGGTGCGCGTGCGAGGGAGTCCAGCTGGAGGGAGAGAGAGAGGAGGGGGACATGGCCATGGAGTGTCCTGGACGTCGAGGGCCTCGACTGGCGCGCGGGGAGGCCCGAGGTGTCCAGAGCACGCTTTTTGCCGGCATGGGCGCGTACTGACGCGCTCTGGCATGTCCACTTGTGCCCAAAAGCTGATGGGGAAATAAACAATGTGGGATGGAGCATTGGATGCCCTGGTTGCGTGATGGGAGAGTGGAGAGGCTGAGAGAGAGGGGGAAAAGGTTGTCCAGGGGGTGCAAGTGGGGATTCCACCCCCTCAATCATGGAACTGGGTGTTGGCATTGCTACTGGAGGTACGTAGCGATCAGGAGGGGTTGTGGTAAAAATATGGGCTCAAGGAGAGCACTACTGGCCCTTCTATTATTGAGTAAGAATAATGGGAAGAAGGTGTTTGATAGATAATTGGGATAGCTAAAGGATTCCCCTTGCTCTGAAACTTAACAGGATCAAATAGTTGGGATAAATAAGCTTGGTCACCAATTTTTAGATCATATGTTGAAAGTTGTCAATGGAAACTTTGTAAACCCTAGAAATCAACAAAATCAGGTTTCTGTAGATATAGGCCTGCAAAGCTATTCTCCCTGATGAACCACTTAGTGTAGCATCATCATTTGGGTAATAGAACATGTCCACAAAGTTTGGGATCAATTGGGGGAACTTGATAATGCAAAAGTTCCCAATTCTTGTAATCAGCAGAAAAGGGTTTGGGGGGATTTGGGCAAGTGTATCTGTTCTACTTGATGCACCACTTGGTGTGGATGCATTATTAGAGGATTTGAACATGTCCACAAAGTTTGAGCATAAGTGGAGACAATTTGCAATGTAGAGTTGCTCAAATTAGGATCTGGACGCAGATGGTTTTGGAATATTTTGGTGTATCAAATCAATTGGGATTGAGGTGCAATTTGGCACGATTATCACATATGTCATATGTGTCATGCTGGAATTTTCTTGGATTTATTGGAGATATTTCGTATAGAAATATTTCAAATGCTTGAAATAGGCAGAAATGGTTTTGAAGGTTTTGTCCAATATTCTGAACATGACCATGTGTTGAAACTCTTATATATGGACAATATATGTCCACTGAGTTTTCCTAAATTTTCTCAAATATTTTTAAAGCATTTAAATAATTTTTCCCTATAAAAGACCATTTTTGGCCTTAAGAAAAGGCCTTTAAGTAAAATAGCAAAATAATCTTTAAAAAATAATTGGTGTTTTTGGGAAGTCATATATATAGTTGGTTTCAAATAGAGCATTTGGACCCCGTTAGTTGGTTTCCCATCTTTGCATAAACTTTGCCGAGGTAGTTCCTAGCACTACCCTCTTCCGCCATTACTTTACTCCCCGCATCCAACAAGGCAAAGCCCTTTCTGGCGCCGTCGCTTGGATTCCACGGCAAGGAACCAAGGAGGTCTACCCAGACGGGGCCTACTACGATAGGTGGGATGAGTGGCGAGGCAAATAGTGCTGGATTCAGGAGGAGAAATTCCAGCCTTTCTGCTTGCCGCGGCGAACCAAGATGGTGCACGGCTACGACTGGAGTGCCCTTGACCCTGAGAATGGGAAGCTCACAGTCGCGACCACCAGGATTCACCGCCTTAGAAGCGCCGGTCTCACCGTAGAGATGATAGGCGTCGATTTCCTTCGTCGGCACATTGTTCCCCTGCAGAATAAGGGGAGGCCAGCTTGGGAATTCTGGAACGCGGCGGACATCATGAGGCTGCGCCCCGGGCAGAACCACAATTTGATAGTTATGCAACACGGAGCTCTCTGCCAGAAACTATTCAGGAGTGTCGTGGTATGTGAGCTGCCGGCAGGCATAACCCCCCTGTGCAACAAATCTGCTTTAGGTCGAATCATCGCCATGATGCCGGCCTTTGACGCCCACAGGCTTGACGCATCCTGGATTGAGCCATCTGTAGAGCAGGAGCAAGAGTTCTTTGATAACTTGGCGGAGGCGGCCATCCGCAAGGAAGAGGGCCTCGTCCGCGACACCACTGAGAAAGAAATGGTATACATTGCCAGTAGGGCGGAGGAAGGGGATCTTGCTATGGAGGCCGGCAGTGCCGGCTTCTTGGAAGAGGAAGCTAGCGGAGGGGAAACACTGCCAAACAAAAATCTTGATGGGCAGGGCGGGACCGCCAAGGAGAAAGGCGACACATCTGCCCGGGGCTATCCTGCGGTAGACACAGCTGAGGAGGAACTGCTCGAGGAGGCCCCGTCTCTTGTGACAACGAAGAGGCGCGTCCTTCGGAGCGCCGCCTCTGGTCTTCCGGTTCGCCAAGCTCCTTCGAGCAGTGCAGTCCCTGGCAAGGGGGTGGCCGGCAAGGCCACGTGGCGGAAGAAGCTCACCAGCAACCTACGCCTACCCCGACCAAGCGACCCAGGAGCACTCCTCCACCTCCCTCCACGGGCACCATGGCAGAAGTCGCCTTCGACCTCTCTGCCCTTAGCTCGGGAGAAGAAGATGAGGAGTAAGGACCTTGTCGTATCTTTTCCCTTTCGAATTTCTGGTTTTACTTAACTCATTTACTTTGCCTTGTCTTGTCTCCACAGGGATGTGGAAACACCGGCGCAAAGGGTGGCAAAGAGAGCGAAGACCTCGACGAGTGAGGAGTTGCCGGCAAGCGCCTCAAGTGCGCCATACACGATCACCGTCAACTCGGAGGCCAACCTGCGACGTAGTCCTCGACTCAGCCTCAGGTGCAGCCCCCAGTGTGACCCCATTACTCACTTCCCGCTGGCAAGTGCCGGGGTGTGCATCTTCACTGCTGACATCACCGGACATTGTGGAGGAGGGCGGCGACAAGGAGAACCATCAGAGGCCGTCCCTGATATGCCGCCTCCATCATCTACACCGCCTAGATACGGATCCTCGGCGAGGACTTCCTCCAGCATGCTTTATCATGATGAGGGAGAGCCGACAAGCATGGGCACCGGCAGGTCTTTGCCGGCGACCGTCGTTGGTGCAGGTACTCTTTATTATGTTCATCTTTTTTTGTCTTGTTGAACTTCCACCTCAGCTTTGTTTGGTTTGTTTTCTTGGCCTTCAGACATGCCCTCGATGGAGGGCATGGATGTCGATACCGTCATTGAGGAGACCGCTATGGATGCTGCCGCTGAGGCTGACAGGATCGTTGTTGAGGAGGCCATCAATAGTGCTGCCGCCAAGCCGCTAAAGCCGCCTAGAATGCTGCCGCCGAGGCTGCTAGTGCTGAGGCTGCCAAGGCTGCGCGGGAAGAGGTTGAGAAGGCCAGCGAGGAGGCTAGTGACCATACAGACGGCACTCCTGCCGGAGGAGCGCCAGGTGCTACGCCGGCAATAGAGCGCCCAGCTGCCGGGGAGGTGGCTGTCGAGGACCAACCGCCCACATCCGAAGCTCCTTCGTCGAGCAAGTACCTCAGGGTTGGCGATAATTTGTTTGTCAGCATCCCTGGCATGGCAAGCACTAGGGGCCATCTGAAGGGGATCTTTTTGAAGAGGCGATCATTATCGCTACCGGGCTAGAGATTGTTGATGTACCAAGTGCCAGCAACATCAAATCCCAAGAAGAGAAACTCCTCCAGACCATGGGCGACAGCTTCCGAAAGCTCCAAGCACTTCACCACGCCCGGAAGGAGAAATTGGACTCCAGGGTAGTAGTTATGTAAGCGGCCGAGGCCAACTTTCAGGAGCGCGTCGAAGAAACTCAGGCCTGGTTCGCCCAAGCTTCCCAGGATCTGAAGTTTGGTCGGGCGCAATTGAGCCAAGGCTGGAGCCAACTCTTCATGCAGCAGCCCGACGCCGAGCAGGCGCAGGAGGAGGCCAAGCAACGGGCTGCTGCAGAGAAAGCTCCCTTGACGGAGCGCCATATCGGGCTTGATGCCCATGAAGAATAGCGTGTCACTCATGAGAAGGCGCTTGCCAACAAACTTCACGGCAAGGAAGTGGAGATCGAGGAGCTTGTCGCGCGGCAAACCCAGGAGCTGGAGCGGAAACACAAGGAGACACTCGAAGCTCTAACTACAAATCATGCCGGCAAGGTGAAGGAGGCTGCCAATGTTGCCGAAGCTGCAGAGGCCGCCAATAACATCCTGGAGGAGAGGGTGAAGAAGCTGGAGGCAGGCCTTGAGGATCTCGACAAGGAGGTCTCGTTACTCAAGTCTAAAAGAGACAAAGCCCTCGACAGCCTAATGGAGATGCAGGTCACCATATTCGACAAGACCAAACAACTCTCTTCAGCTAGCGAATCCATTGATGATCTGAACATGAAGCTCGCTACGCTGACCGAGACTCTCAAGACCGCCAGGACCTATGAGAAGGCTCTGGTCAAGGATCTCCAAGACGAGAAGGAGCTGGTGAAGAGTGCCGCTACTATCCATAACGACTATGTACACGGAGTACAAGTCTGGACTGAGAAGCTCGTCGATGTCACGGAGAAGCTTGTCACATAACTGCCTGTCATGGGCCTGGAAGGTTTCATGTACTCTTCTGATGGCAGAATGTCCACGAGTGCCAAGATAACCATATTCTTCGACTATATGCTTGGAGCCTTGCAGCAACTTCACTCTGACCGAGCATCCTACCTGGCTAGCGAATCATGCAAGCTCTGCCAGGCCGTTCTTCGCAAGGTGCTCGTCAAGGAGGCGCACAAGAACCCCGGCATCAACTTCTCCAACGTCCTCGACCACTTGCCGAAGGGTGTAGATGTCAAGGCGCTTGCAGAACTTGTTGCGCCCATCGTCGACAGGGTCAACCAAGTCAAGCGGGTTGAAGGTGATCACCAGGATTAGTTGCCTTACTTTTCGCCGCCACCCATGGCAAGAAAAATTTGTCTTATGTCAGAATCACGGCAAGATTTATGTAATATAACTTGCTATGCTTTGAACACATGTTATGTTATCCTCCATTTTTAATTTCTTTCTATATGCATTTGTTGGGGAACGTTGCATGGGAAACAAAAAATTTCCTACGCACCCGCAAGATCTATCCATGGTGATGAGCATCTATGAGAGGGAGAGTGGATCTACGTACCCTTGTAGATCGCAAAGCGGGAAGCGTTAAGAAACACGGTTGGTGAAGTCGACTGTCTTCGCGATCCAAATCGCCGAGCGTCCCACGATCCAATCACGATCCGTCCCGATCAAGCACTGAACGGACGGCACCTCTGCGTTCAGCACACGTACAACTTGATTACGATCTCTGCCTTCTTGTTCCAACAAGAGGGAGCGGAGAGGTAGAAGAGTTCTCTGGCAGCGTGACGGCGCTTTGGGGATGGTGCTGGAACTATTCCGGCAGGGCTTCGCCTAAGCACTACAGAAATCCGATCTAGATGAGAAACTATACACTAGAGGAATGGGTAGCACGTGGCTGAAAATCTTGTGCCAAAACCCTAAAACCCTCTAGTATTTATAGGAGGAGAGGAGGAGGAGGCTTGGCTCCCAAGGATCCAGCCCTTGGGTCGGCCGAACCAGGAGGGAGGAGTCCTCCTCCTCCACTCCTAGTAGGAATAGGACTCCTTCCTAATTTAGCCCTTTTGCCTTTTTCCACCATTTTCCTTTTGGGCTTTTTCTTCCCAGCCACATGGGCCCTTTGTGGGACTTGCCCACTAAGGGCTGGTATTCATCCTCCCCCAGCCCATGTAGCCTTTTGGGTCGAAATACCCCTCCCGATGGTCTCTCGATACACTATCGGCACAACCGGTACACTACCGATGAGCCCGAAACTTTTCCGGCGACCAAAATAGGACTTCCTATATATCAATATTTACCTCTAGACCATTCCGGGGCTCCTCGTGATGTCCAGGATCTCATATGGGACTCCGAACAACCTTCGGTCACCATCATACATAACTCTATACTACCGAAACGTCACCAAACCTTAAGTGTGCAGACCCTGTGGGTTCGAGAACTATGTAGACATGACAGAGACACCTCTACGGTCAATAACCAATAGCGGGACCTGGATGTCAATATTGGTTCCTACATATTCTACGAAGATCTTTATCGGTCGAACCTCTTGTCAAGGATTCAGTTAATCCCGTATGACGTTCCCTTTGTTCTTCGGTATGTTACTTTCCCGAGATTTGATCGTCGATATCTTCATACCTAGTTCAACCTCGTTACTGGCAAATCTCTTTACTCATTCCATAATACAAGATCCCGTGACTAACACTTAGTCACATTGGTTGCAAGGCTTATTGTGGTGTTGTATTACCGAGTGGGCCCTAAGATACCTCTCCGTCACACGGAGTAACAAATCCCAGTCCTGATCCATTCCAACCCATCAGACACCCTCGGAGATACCTGTAGAGCACCTTTATAGTCACCCAGTTACGTTGCGACATTTGATACACACAAGGCACTCTTCCGGTGTCCGTGAGTTGCATGATCTCATGGTCATAGGAACATATACTTGACATGCAGAAAACAGTAGCAATAAACTGACACAATCATATGCTACGTTTGTAGTTTGGGTCTTGTCCATCACATCATTCTCCTAATGATGTGATCCCATTTATCAAATGACATCACATGTCATGGCTAGAAAACCTTGACCATCTTTGATCAATGAGCTAGTTCACTAGAGGCATACTAGGGACAAAGTGTTGTTTATTTACCCACACATGTAATCTGTTTCCAATCAATACAATTATAGCATGGATAATAAACGATTATCATGAACAAGGAAATATAATAATAAAAACTTTATTTATTGCCTCTAGGGCATATTTCCAACAGCCTCCCACTTGCACTAGAGTCAATAACCTAGTTCACATCACTATGTGATTTAGCCCTTGGAAGAGGTTTAGTCAACGTGTCTGTAACATTCAGATCCGTGTACACTTTGCAAATATTTATGTCCTTTTCCTCGATGTAATCGCGGATGGAGTTGAAGCGTCGCTTTATGTGTCTGGTCCTCTTGTGAAACCTTGGTTCCTTGGCTAGAGCAATGGCACTAGTGTTGTCACAGAACAGGTTCATTGGATTCAGTGCACTGGGCACTACTCCAAGATCTATCATGGACTGCTTCATCCAGACACCTTCCTTTGCTGCCTCCAAGGCTGCGATGTACTCCGCTTCGCACGTAGAATCGGCTACCATGCTTTGCTTGGAACAGGACCAGCTTACCGCTCCCCCGTTGAGAATAAATACGTATCCGGTTTGTGACTTATTGTTATCCGGATCAGTGTCAAAGCTTGCATCGACGTAACTCTTTACGATGAGCTCTTCATCACCTCCATAAACGAGAAACATTTCCTTAGTCCTTTTCAGGTACTTAAGGATATTCTTGACCGCTGCCCAGTGCTCCATTCCAGGATTACTTTGAAACCTTCCGGCCATACTTATGGCAAGGCTGACATCGGGTCGTGTGCACAACATTGCATACATGATAGAGCCTATGGCTAAAGCATAGGGGATGACACTCATCTTTTCTCTATCTTCTCTAGTCACTGGGCATTGAGTCTTACTCAACTTCACACCTTGTAACACAGGCAAGAACCCCTTCTTGGACTGATCCAATTTGAATTTCTTCAAAACTTTATTAAGGTATGTGCTCTGTGAAAGTGCTATTAAGCGTCTCGATCTATCTCTATAGATCTTAATGCCTAATATGAAAATAGCTTCTCCTAGGTCCTTCATTAAAAAACTCTTGTTCAAATATTCCTTCATGCTTTCCAGCATTTCTATATTGTTTCCAATCAGCAATATGTCATCCACATATAATATTAGAAACGCCATAGAGCTCCTACTCACTTTCTTGTAAATACAAGCTTCTCCATAAACTTGTATAAACTCAAACGCTTTGATCACCTCATCAAAACGCTTATTCCAACTCCGAGATGCTTGCACCAGCCCATAAATGGATCGCTGGAGTTTGCAAACTTTGTCAGCATTCTCTGGATCGACAAAACCTTGTGGTTGCATCATATACAACTCTTTCTCAAGGAAACCGTTGAGGAACGCTGTTTTGACATCCATCTTCCAAATTTCATAGTCGACATAAACAACTATTGCCAACATGATTCTGACAGACTTAAGCATCGCTACGGGTGAGAAGGTCTCATCATAGTCAACTCCTTGAACTTGTGAAAACCCTTTGCCACAAGTCGAGCTTTATAGACGGTGACATTACCGTCCGCGTTTGTCTTCTTCTTAAAGATCCTTTTGTTCTGAATGGCCTTTCGCCCTTCAGGTAATAATTCCAAAGTCCATACTTTGTTTTCATATATGGATCCCATCGCGGATTTCATGGCCTCTAACCATTTCTCGAAATCCGGGTCCATCACCGCTCCTCCATAGCTCGTAGGTTCATTGTTGTCCAACAACATGGCCTCCAAGACAGGGTTGTCGTACCACTCAGGAGTAGTACACGGCCTTGTCGACCTACGAGGTTCAATAGCAGCTTGATCTGAAGCTTCATGATCATCATCATTAACTTCCTCTTCAATCGCTGTAGGTTCCACAGAAACATCTTTCTGCGCTGTGCTACTTTCTAGTTGAAGTAAAGGTTCAATAACCTTATCAAGCTCTATTTTCCTCCCACTCAATTCTTTCGAGAGAAACCCTTTCTCAAGAAATGTTACGTTCTTAGCGACAAACACTTTGCCTTCGGATCTGAGATAGTAGGTATACCCGACTGTCTCTTTCGGGTATCCTATGAAGACGCATTTCTCTGCTTTGGGTTCCAGCTTTTCAGGCTGAAGCTTTTTGACATAAGCATCACATCCCCAAACTTTAAGAAACAACAACTTTGGCCTCTTGCCAAACCATAGCTCATATGGCGTCGTCTCAACGGATTTTGATGGTGCCCTATTTAAAGTGAATGCAGCTGTCTCTAATGCATAACTCCAAAACGATAATGGCAAATCAGCAAGAGACATCATAGAACACACCATATCTAATAAGGTTCGATTACGACGTTCGGACACACCATTACGCTGTGGTGTTCCAGGCGGTGTCAACTATGAAACAATTCCACACTGTCTTAAGTGACTGCCAAACTCCTAACTTAGATATTCACCTCCCCGATCAGATCACAGGAATTTAATCTTCTTGTTACGATGATTCTCAACTTCACTCTGAAATTGCTTGAACTTTTCAAATGTTTCAGACTTGTGTTTCGTTAAGTAAATATACCCATATCTTCTTAAGTCATCAGTGAAGGTGAGAAAATAACGATATCCACCATGCACTGTAACATTCATTGGACCGCACACATCAGTATGTATGATTTCCAATAAGTCACTTGCCCGATCCATTGTTCCAGAGAACGGCGTTTTAGTCATCTTGCCCATGAGGCATGGTTCACATGTGTCAAGTGATTCAAAATCAAGTGACTCCAAAAGTCCATCAGCATGGAGCTTCCTCATGCGTTTTACACCAATATGACCTAAATGGCAATGCCACAAGAAAGTGGTACTATCATTATCAACTCTACATCTTTTGGCATCAATGTTATGAACATGTGTGTCATCACTATCAAGACTCAATCTGAATAAACCCCTCACATTGGGTGCATGACCATACAAGATATTACTCATATAAATAGAACAACCTTTGTTCTCTGATTTAAATGAGTAACCGCCTCGCAATAAACAAGATCCATATATAATGTTCATGCTTAACGCAGGCACTAAATAACAATTATTCAGGTTCATCACTAATCCCGATGGTAATCGAACAGAGAGCATGCCGACGGTGATCACATCAACCTTGGAACCATTTCCCACGCGCATCGTCACTTCATCCTTTGCCAACCTTCATCTATTCCGTAGTTCCTGTTTTGAGTTGCAAATGTGAGCAACTGAACCGATATCAAATACCCAGGCACTACAACGAGAGCTAGTAAGGTACACATCAATAACATGTATATCATATATACCTTGTTTGTCGTCGACCGCCTTCTTGTCAGCCAAGTACTTGGGGCAGTTCTGGTTCCAGTGACCAGTTCCCTTACAATGAAAGCACTCAGTTTCTGGCTTGGGTCCACGCTTGGGCTTCTTTACAGGAGTAGCAACTGCTTTGCCATCCTTCTTGGTTTTACCCTTCTTGCCCTTGCCCTTGCCATTCTTCTTGAAACTAGTGGTTTTATTGACCATCAACACTTGATGTTCTTTCTGGATTTCAGACTCAGCGACTTTTAGCATCACAAACAGCTTGATGACTGACTTGTTCATCCCGTGCATGTTATAGTTCATCACAAAGCTCTTGTAACTAGGTGGCAGTGATTGAAGAACTCTGTTAGTGATCGCCTCTGGCGGAAGGGCAATTCCCAACTCCACTAGATGAGTCGAATACCCAGACATTCTGAGTATATGTTCACTGATAGACCCGTTCTCCTCCATCTTGCAAGCATGGAACTTATCGGAGGTCTCATACCTCTCGATTCGGGCATTCTTCTGAAAGATAAACTTCAACTCCTGGAACATCTCATATGCTCCATAACGTTCAAAACGTCTTTGAAGTCCCGTTTCTAAGCCATACAATATTGCACACTGAACTATTGAGTAATCTCCAGAACATGCCTCCCAAGCATTCTTAACGTCTTCGGATGACATGTCTTCTGGTTGGTCACCAAGTGGTACATCAAGGACATATGATTTCTGGGAAGCCGTGAGGATAATCCCCAGATTATGGGCCCAGTAAACAAAGTTACTTCCATCATCTTTCAACTTAGCTTTCTCTAGAAATGCATTAAAATTCAGGGGTGCTACTACGCGAGCCATTGATCTATAACACAAATATGCAAAGGTTACTTAGACTATTGTTCAAGATAATGAGTTTAGTTAATCAAATTACTAAAGCTCCCACTCAAATTGACACCCCTCAGGTCATCTGAGTGTCACATGATCCAAATTCACCGACTCAAGTCTGATCATCACGTGAGTTGAGGTGGTTTCAATGATGAACATCATCATGTTGATCATATCTAGTATATGACTCATGTTCGACCTTTCGGTCTCTTGTGTTCCGAGGCCATGTCTGTACATGCTAGGCTCATCAAGTTTAACCCGAGTGTTCTGCATGTGCAACACTGGCTTGCACCCATTGTATGTGAACGTAGAGTCTATCACACCCGATCATCATGTGGTGTCTCGACACGACGAACTTTCGCAACGGTGCACACTTAGGGAGAACACAATTCATCTTGAAATTTAAGTGAGGGATCACCTTATAATGCTACCGTCGTCCTAAGCAAAACAAGGTGCATAAAAGGATTAACATCACATGCAAATCAAAAGTGACATGATATGGCCATGAACTTGTGCTTTTGATCTCCATCTTGAAAGCACCAGCATGATCTCCATCGTCACCGGCGTGACACCATGATATTCATCATCTTGATCTCCATCAACGTGTCGCCATCAGGGTTGTCGCGCCCACCATGCTTCTACTACTATTGCTACCACTTAGCGATAAAGTAAAGCATTGCATAGCGCTTAATGATTGACACGTAGGTCATACAATAATTAAAGACAACCCTATGGCTCCTGCCGGTTGCCGTACTCATCGACATGCAAGTCATGATATTCTATACAATACATGATCACCGGCATGACACCATGATCTCCATAATCTTGATCTGCATCAACGTGTCGCCATAGGGGGTGTCGCGCCCATGATGCTTGTACTACTATTGCTACCGTTTAGCAATAAAGTAAAGCATTACATAGCGCTTAATGATTGACACGCAGGTCATACAATAATTAAAGACAACCCTATGGCTCCTGTCGGTTGCCGTACTCATCGACATGCAAGTCGTGATATTCTATACAACACATGATCATCTCATACATCACATATATCACATCATGTAATTGGACATATCACATCACAACATACCCTGCAAAAACAAGTTAGACGTCCTCTAATTGTTGCTGCATGTTTTACGTGGCTGCTACGGGTATCTAGCAAGAACAATTCTCACCTATGCAAAAACCACAACGTTGATACATAAGTTGCTTTTCAACCTTCTCAAGGACCGCCTTTGTCGAATCCAATCCAACTAAAGTAGGAAAAACAGACAACCACCAGCCATCTTTGTGCAACGAAGTTACATGTCAGTCGATGGAACCGGTCTCTCGTAAGCTTACGAGTAAGGTTGGTCCGGGCCGCTTCATCCCACAATACCGCTGAACCAAAACACGACCAAGGGAGGAAGCAATCTAAGCATCAATTCCCACAAAATCTTTGTGTTCTACTCGAGATCTCATCTACACATAGACCTAGCTCATGATGCCACTGTTGGGTACGTTGCGTGGGAAACAAAAATTTTCCTACGCATATGCAAGATCTATCCATGGTGATGAGCATCTACGAGAGGGAGAGAGGATCTATGTACCCTTGTAGATCGCTAAGCGAGAAGTGTTAAGAAATGCGATTGGTGTAGTCTAATGTCTTCGCGATCCAAATCGCCGAGCGTCTTGCGATCCAATCACGATCCGTCGCGATCAAGCACCGAACGGACGGCACCTCCGCGTTTAGCACACGTACAGCTTAATGACGATCTCCGCCTTCTTGATCCAGCAAGAGGGAGTGGAGAGGTAGAAGAGTTCTTCGGCAGCGTGACGGTGCTTCGGCGATGGTGGTGGAACTACTCCGGCAGGGCTTCGCCTAAGCACTGCAGAAATCCGATCTAGAGGAGAAACTATACACTAGATGAACGGGTAGCACGTGGTTGAAAATCTTGTGCCAAAACCCTAAAACCCTATAGTATATATAGGAGGAGAGGAGGAGGAGGCTTGGCTCCCAAGGAGCCAGCCCTTGGGTCATCCGAACAAGGAGGAAGGAGTCCTCCTCCTCCACTCCTAGTAGGATTGGGACTCCTTCCTAATTTAGCCCTTTTGCCTTTTTCCACCTTTTTTCTTTTGGGCTTTTTCTTCCCAGATGCATGGGCCCTTTGTGGGACTTCCTCCAGCCCACTAAGGGCTGGTATTCATCCTCCCACAGCCCATGTAGGCTCTTGGGTCGAAATAAACCTCCCGATGGTCTCCCGGTACACTACCGGCACTCCCGGTACATTACCGATGAGCCCAAAACTTTTCCGGCGACCAAAATAGGACTTCCTATATATATATATATCAATCTTTACCTCTGGACCATTCCGGAGCTCCTCATGATGTCCGGGATCTCATCTGGGACTCCAAACAACCTTCGGTCACTACCATACATAACTCTATACTACCGAAACGTCACCAAACCTTAAGTGTGCAGACCCTGCGGGTTCGAGAACTATGTAGACATGACCGAGACACCTCTATGGTCAATAACCAATAGCGGGACCTGGATGTCCATATTGGTTCCTACATATTCTACGAAGATCTTTATCGGTCGAACCTCTATGTCAAGGATTCAGTTAATCCCGTATGACGTTCCCTTTGTTCTTCGGTATGTTACTTGCCCGAGATTCGATGGTCGGTATCTCCATACCTAGTTCAACCTCATTACCAGCAAGTCTCTTTACTCGTTCCATAATACAAGATCCCATGACTAACACTTAGTCACATTGCTTGCAAGGCTTATTGTGATGTTGTATTACTGAGTGGGCCCTGAGATACCTCTTCGTCACACGGAGTAACAAATGCCAGTCTTGATCCATGCCAACCCATCAGACACCCTCGGAAATACCTGTAGAGCACCTTTATAGTCACCCAATTACGCTGCGACATTTTATACACACAAGGTACTCTTCCGGTGTCCGTGAGTTGCATGATCTCATGGTCATAGAAACATATACTTGACATGCAGAAAACAGTAGCAATAAACTGACACAATCATATGCTACGTTTGTAGTTTGGGTCTTGTCCATCACATCATTCACCTAATGATATGATCCCGTTTATCAAATGACATCACATGGCAATGGCTAGGAAACCTTGACCATCTTTGATCAACGAGCTAGTTCACTAGAGGCATACTAGGGACAAAGTGTTATCTATTTACCCACACATGTAATGTGTTTCCAATCAATACAATTATAGCATGGATAATAAACGATTATCATGAACAAGGAAATATAATAATAATAAACACTTTACTTATTGCCTCTTGGGCATATTTCCAACAGCATTCACCCTATGCTTGATTGGAGACTTGCCGGTGCACACACCCCTACTGCGAGCGCTAGGTGCGGGACTTTAGCAGCCTGCTGGCGGGCTTGCTTCCGGCAAGAGACCCTGGTGTTTTCGATGCAGCCACCTAGACTGTTGAGCAGACTCAAAATAGAATAAGGGCACAACCAATCGCAACACGGTTCCTTCGCCTGCAGGTTTTCCATACAAGAGTCAAAATCGTCCAAGAAAAATAGTTTCACAACAAGAATTCACTTGGGGTTTTGCAACTTATCTTTTCGCTGCCGTACTCCTTCTGGCAAGATTATTTTTGAACTTCGCTCGTAGGTATCCATACCACCATTCCCCCTGGCAAAGTTGCACGCGAGGTAACCTTCTGTTCTTTGAGAAAAAAAGAGAAAATATGGATGTGGAACCTTGGCAGTCCGTTAGCTCTTACCGGGAGTAAGTGCAATGCAATACCTCACACCAACATGCACATAAGTAAACATGAAAATCAACAAGATTTGCAGAACAGTTATCTTTATTGAACTACGCATAGGGTCTGCGCCATGCTTTGTACCAAGGATTACATGCTTCAGCGGCAAGACTTGTACAAAAGTTGGTTGCCGGGAGGCCCGGCAACCACGCCTCATGGGTAGAACTTGCAAAGATGTTCGATATTCCACGAGTTGCTCACTAAGATGCCATCTTCAGTCTCCAGGTGGACTATGCCAGGCCTAGTGACTCGTACTACCCGATAAGGGCCTTCCCACTTCGGCGTCAACTTGTTGGAATTCTTGGCGGATTGAACTCGCCAAAGAACAAGGTTGCCTTCCTCAAGACTTCGAGCGTTAACTTTGAGGCTATGATAGCGGCGCAAAGCTTGCTGGTAGCATGCAGCTCTCATAGCAGCCTGAAGATGGTCTTCCTCAAGGAGCGTCGCGTCATCTTGCCGCAACTGCTCTTGCTCGAGCTCATCATAAGTGAGCAGTCGATGTGACCCGTATATGAGTTCTATGGGGAGAACTGCTTCCACCCCATATACGAGGGAGAAGGGTGTCTGGTCGGTAGCTCGATTTGGTGTTGTTCTGATTGACCAAAGAACCACCAGTAACTCATCAATCCAGTGCCTTCCGCACTTGTGCAGCTTGTCAAAATTTCTTGTCTTGAGTCCTCGAAACACTTTAGCATTAGCCCTTTCCGCCTAGCCATTTCTCCTTGGATGGGAAACAGAAGCAAAACAGATTTTGCTGCCAAGGTCTTGGACATACTGCATGAAGGTGCAGCTCGTGAACTATGTGCAGTTGTTAGTGATGATCCTGTTGAGAACACCAAAGCAACAGACTAGTCCTTTGAAGAACTTGACGACTGACTATGCTGTCACCTTTCTCACTGCTTCCACTTCCGGCCACTTTGTGAACTTGTCGATTGCAACATACAAGTACTCAAAGCCCCTGGAAGCGTGGGGAAAGGGGCCCAAGATGTTGAGCCCCCAGACCGAAAATGGCCAGGAGAGAGGGATTGTCTGAAGGGCTTGAGGTGGTTGATGTAATTTCTTCGAATGAAACTGGCATGCTTCACACTTGGTTACTAGCGCAGTCGCATCCTGGAGGGTAGTGGGCCAAAAGAAAACTTGCCGGAATGCCTTACCGGCAAGTGCTCTTGATCCTATGTGGGAGCAACATATGCCTCCATGTTTCTCTGCCAACAGCTCTAGTCCATCCTCTCGAGAAATGCACTTGAGTTTCGCACCATTCGGTCTCTTTTCTGCATAGGACATTGCCCACGAACTGGTACATATTAGACCGACGAGCTACTTTCTCTGCTTCCTCTTGTTCCTCATGGAGTTCCCCTGTTTGAAGGAAATGGACGATGTGTTGTGCCCATGCTAGAGCCTGGGGCTCGACAACAAGGACTAAAGGCATATTCTCTGTCGGGGGAGCATTTGTCTCAACAGCAAGTGCCTGAGGCCCTGCCGAAGCCTGCTGCCCCCCCGCAAGCCTGGCAGGAGCGTGTGCTTCCACGGCAAGAGCCTTAGGCTCTGCCGGAGCATGGCTCTCACCGACAAGCCTGGCGTTGTCCCCGGCAATCTCCTCGCCGGCGGCTTCTGGGAGCTCTGCCGTGAAATATTTGTCGGAACTCAACTTTCTTCTTTTCTCTTGTCCAGTTGATGGTGTCATGGAGGGTTGAGTCAGTCGGAGCACGAAAGTTCCTAGTTCGACGGGCAACTTAAGGGCACCACACTTTGACATGCCATCAGCAACGCTGCTCTCTGCACGTGGAACGTGTTCCATTTACAGACTATCAAAATGTTCTTCCAACTTTCTTAGTTCATCTACATAAGCTTCCATCAACGGACTCTGATAATCCTTGTTCACTTGCATGACGACAAGCTGAGAATCACCCCTGACAATAAGTTTCTTGTTCCCAAGGTCTGTCGCGATCCTGAGACCGGCAAGCAGCCCTTCCTACTCAGCAGTATTGTTCGTTCATCTCTCCGGGAGAAAGTGCATCTGAACCACATATTTGAGGTGCTCTCTGGTGGGTGCGACAAGAAGCACTCTAGCACCGGCGCCTTGAAGTGAGAAAGCTCCATCAAAATACATGATCCACTCTTGGCTGGTTTCCTTGCCGGGGAGGGTTGACGCTGAAACTTCTTCATCAGGCGCTGGGGTCCATTCTGCAATGAACTCTGCCAAGGCTCTGCTCTGAATAGTCGAAGTGCTTTCAAACTTGAGACCAAATCTTGTCAGTTCCAAAGCCCACTCCATAATCCTGCCGGTAGCTTTTGGGTTCTGCAAGATCCGCTGCAGCGGGAAGCGAGTGACGACGGTGATCTCATATTCTTGGAAGTAATGGCGCAACTTCGAGGCCATAAGGAGGCCCAAGAGCAACGTTTGCATTCCAGAGTATCTTGACCTTGCCCCATGCAAAAGGGAGCTGACAAAATAGACTGGGCACTGCACCACCTTCTTCTTGTGAACTATCTCATTCAACTACGCAGATCCTTCCTTGCTGGCAGCAGACCCTGCCGGGGAATGTCCTGGCTTGTTGCTTGGCAGTCCTGCCGCTGCCGGTGCTTCTTCATCAACTTCCCTTTCAGCCACTAGTGCATCACTCACCACTTGATTTGTTGCCGCTAGATATAGAAGCAACGACTCTTGCAGTTTTGGCGCGACTATGACTAGCGGAGAGGAGAGGTACTTCTTCAAATCTTGCAGCGCTGCCTCCGCTTCCGGAGTCCATTTCATCAGACCTGCCTTCTTCAAGATTTTGAAAAAGGGCAGGGCGCGCTCAGTAGATTTTGAGATGAACCTACTCAGAGAAGCAATGCAGCCAACAAGACATCGCACATCCTTGACACGTCTTGGTGCTTCAATCTTCTCGATTGCTTTGATCTTGTCAGGATTTTCTTCAATTCCACGTTGATATACAAAGATCCTGAGAAGTTTGCCGGATGGGACACCAAACACGCACTTCTTAGGGTTGAGCTTCATGTTGATCTTTTGTAGATTTGCAAATGTTTCTTCTATGTCTGATATGAGTGTAGCTTTGTCCTTGGTTTTGACCACTATGTCATCCATATAAGCCTCCATATTTCTATGTAGCTGGGCTCAAAACCAATATGGACCGCTCTCGCAAATGTAGAACCAACACTTTTCAACCCAAAAGGCATACGCAAAAAGCAATATGTACCACATAGGGTGATAAATGCGGTCTTCTCCTCGTCTTCCTTGGCCATGAAAAATCTGATGATAGCCAGAATAGGCGTCAAGGAAAGACAACAAGACACAGCCGGTAGTGGAGTCCACAATCTGGTTGATGCATGACAAGGGAAAAGGATCTTTGGGGCAGGCTTTATTGATGTCCGTGAAGTCAATGCACAACCTCCATTTTCCATTCGCCTTGTGCACTACAACTGGATTGGCCAACCACGTTGGATGAAGTACTCCTCTGATCAAGCCAACCGCTTCTAATTTCTTGATCTCCTCGGCAATGAACTGTTGCCGCTCCAAAGCTTGCTTCCTGACCTTTTGCTTGACGGCAAGGAGGTGCTCAATCACCCTCCTGGGAACACCGGGGATATCAGATGGTTGTCATGCAAACACATCAACATTCGCCCGCAGGAAGGCAATGAGTGCACTTTTCTATTTGTCCTCAAGGGTGGAACTTATGGTGAAAGTTCCTTCCGTACCAAGGAGCCGTGCACCCCAAGGAGCTCTTGCCGGTGTAGCTGCCTTGGACTTCTTGCTCTTGCCGGTGGAGCTCTCTGGCACATCGTCAACGGGAGCGCAGCACCCCAAGGAGCCGCGCTTGCCGAAATGTGCACCAGAGGCCTAGCGGTCTTCTTCCCCTTGGGAGCTTCAGTAGCAGGAGCAAATGCCTTGGCGGCAGGTGCTGCAACTGCCTCCCTGTAGAGTTGGTCGGCGCAGATAAGTGCGCCTTTTCTTGTCGGAGTTGATCGTGATGACGCTCATTGGCCCGGGCATCTTCAGCACATTGTAAGCGAAGTGGTTGGCGACCATGAATTTGGCCTGTGCCGAGCGACCAAGGATACCATTGTATGGCAACGAGATCTTGGCAACGTCAAAAACGATCTTCTCTGTCTTGAAATTGATATCACTCCCAAACTTCACCAGCATCGTGATCTTGCCCATCGGCTGAGTCCTCCCTGAATTGACCCCTTGGAAAGCGCCTGTGGGCTGGAGATCTTCATCAGGAATTTGCTGCCTCTGGATGACATCAGGCGAGATCAGGTTTAGGTTGGCCCCACTATCGACTAGCATCTTTGTCACATTGAGGTTGCGAATTGTTGGCGAAACCAATGGCAGGCACCCGACCACAGTCGTAATATCAGGGTGGTACTCGGCGTCGAAAATGATAGGAGTGCTGGACCACTTCAGAGGTCTCTGAGCACCGATAGACGGCTCCGCCGCATTAACCTCATGCGCCCATTGTTTAAGTTGGCGGTGAGAGGAATGCGATGAGGCACCTCCCTCAATGCACATCATCTCTATAGCCTTTTGGAACTCATGCTAGCTGGACTCGTCGTCCTCTTCGACGTCATCATCATCATCACCCTCTTGCTTGTCGTGGCCACGAGCGGGCCAGTCTTTTTGTTGTTTGGGCTTGCCGCGGCGACCTCCTCGGCCAACGCACTTCTTTCCAAACCCCTCCGCACCATCCTGGACTTTCTCCTTGTCTCGCCTCTTGTACTCGGCTTTTTGCTTCTCGGCAAGCTTCTCAACTTGCCGGCAGTCCTGGAGATCGTGGCCCTTGGTGCGATGGATCTTGCAATACTGCTTGACCGAGCCTTCCGGCTTGTCGGCAGCCGCCATCGTCTGATAGGAGACGCACCCAACAACATCCTTGCCGGGGTCATCAACCTTGCCCTTCTTGGCAGTACCGGGGTTGCCAGATCCCTCGACGAGAAGCACGACCTTGCCCTTACGATTCTTGTTACGCCGCCGTCCTTTCTTTGCCAGGGTGGCGGTGTCTTCATCCCCAGAGTTGACCCCTGCGCCAGTGTCCTCGCCGGGGAGACTTCTCCCTTCTTTAGCCCGAGCACGTTGATCTGCTAGAGCATAAAGCTCGGCAACATCCCTGACCTTGTTCATTGCCAGCTCCTCCCGCATCATGCGGTTTGCATGTTCTGATGGAACGCACTAATAATAGCGGCAGGACGAACATCTGGTATATTGTGGTGCACGTGGATGAACCTTTGGATGTACTTGCGCAAAGTCTTGCCTGCTTATGAGGGATGATGTGCAAATCGCTCTCTTGACCAGGATCTTGGTGGCCTGCGGTAAAGGTGCCAACAAACTCGTGGCACAGGTCTTCCCAGGAGGCGATGGATCCTTCCGGCAGGTGCATCAACCACAACCTAGCGATGGGCTTAAGCACTAATGGGAAGTAGTTGGCGAGTATCTTGTCGTCGCGAGCCCTGGCAGAATGCACCACAATGGTGTAGATTCTCAAGAACTCTGATGGGTGAGTCTTGCCGTCGTACTTCTTCGGGACCTCCGGCTTGAACGTGCGGTAATTGGGCCACTGGACTTGCCGCAACTCACGGGTAAACGCTGGACAACCCACCTTGTAAGGTAGGCTGGCAGGATACCCTGGCGTGGGCTTGTTTACAGAGGGCCCCCGTGCTTATCAGATTGATGGCGCGCTTCCTGCCATCACTCGATTGTAGTTCGAGCATCTTCCTTGTTTCGTTCCCTAAGAACTTGATGCTAGTCGCGGCGAGTCTGTGGATCGGAAAACACCGTCGAGTAGCCATCGTAAGCGTCGGTCCGTCGAGTCGGTGACCGGCGTCGTCGTTGTGGAGGAGAGTGCATTGTGGTCACACTGCCTCCGGCCTTCTCACCACTAGCGTGAACCGGCTCGATGGACCGAAACTTTTCAGCGAGGCTGAGGAGGCTCGGAATGGTGGCTCTCCATTCGTCGAGCTTCTCTGCAGCCAGAGGGAAGTTCAGGAGTAGGTGTGCTTGCGCCATTGCTTATTTCGACGTAGTCGGCAGCGAACGACGCGAGGAACGTGAGGTGTTCAGACTTCTAACGGTGTTAGAATGAGCTTCGTCGCGGCCCCGCGATGGCATGCGGCTCCCACTAGCATGTTGGCGAGCATGTTGGTCCTGCACACCTTGGGAGTGATGCGTAGGAGCTTTTCCGTGGGGACATTGGGAACCATGGGTGCCGTGGCACGGCTCTTCACGCGCGTCCTGGGAAGGTTGCGGTGTAGGAGCCGGCGTGGGTGACCTAGAAGGTACCCTTCCATCCTCAAAGTTCACTGTACCACCCACAGGCGGTACAGCTCCGTCCTGAGACCCAGCAACGAGGGGTTCCGGTCGCCCCCACGACCGTCTCTGTTGCGGGGGTCGCTGCTTGCTTGGTCTTGATCACCGAAGCATCGCGGAAGTTCTGAACCTACGCCTCCGCCTCCACCCACGTCTACACCATCGCCTGTCTGTGTAGCTATAGGGACAGTGGACGTGGATGGGCCAACCACCATCAGGCCCTTCTTATTGGGGTCCATGGCGATGATGATTATGAAGGAACTGGCACGCTGATCACCAGAACAGGTTCACGCGACCTATCCCCCCTACCTAGCGCACCAAAGATGTCATCACGGAACGAACACTTATGGGATCAGAGGGACCCCTTTCGGTTTGGCGGAGTAGAAGGCTCACACAAAGAGCAGGTGTGATGGACGACGCACGGGGATTTAACCCAGGTTCGGGCCGCAAAGATGCGGAAAACCCTACTCCTGCTTGGTTGTATTGTGGTTGTCTTTAGGGTTCCAGCTACATGAGCGCTATGAATAGCTGCTACACGTATGAGCTAGAAGGTCCAAGAGTAGTTGGAAAAAAGGTCCTCTACCGTAACGCCCTGGACCTCCTTTTATATGATTAAGGTGATCCCAACAGTGGCGTACAGTGCGTACATGGGGTGTACAGAGCTATAGTGCTATCATACCTAACACTGACGGAGTAGGACATGTGCATTTAATGCACCATCAGGCATATCTAACTGTCTACGGGATGGGATAGGAGCCCGTCCCATCGGCACCGCTTAGCCCCTCCATCGCCTGTGTCGCGACACATGCCCAGGCAGAGCGACACCTAGCCTGTGCGCTGGCGGGGCCTTGCCGGGGCTTCGCCTTGCCGAGTCTTCACCTTGCCGGGGCTTTTTGTTGCCTGATGGTTTGATGCCTGTCCCGGCAAGGTCTTGCCGAGGGTCTTGATTTTCCTGTACTTGTATCCAGCAGCTCCTTGCAGGGCCTCGGGCCAGGGTGGCTACTACTGCCCGTGCACAAGTAAGGGGCATTGGAGATCCCAAAACTCTAGTGCACCGACAATGGAGAACATGGTATTGAATATCAAAGAGAGAGAGGAATCCATCTAGCTACTAGATATGGACCCATAGGTCTGTGTTGGACTACTCACGCATCGTCGGAGGGGCGATGTAGTTGATGTAGATGCCCTCCGTGATCGAAACCCCCTCCGGCAGATTACCGGAAAAGGCTCCAAGATTGGATCTCTTGGGAACGGAGGCTTCCGTTGGTGGAAAAGTATTTGCATGGCTCCTTTTGGTGTTGGGGGAATATTTGGAAATTTATAGGCCAACAATTATGGTTAGGAGACCTGTCGGGAGGCGACAAGCCTGCTAAGCGTGGTGAGAGGGGCCGCGCCTAGTAGGCTTGTGGCTCCCTGGCACCACCCCTGTTGTGCACTCCAAGCTTGATCGATTTGTTTCCTTCCAAAAAATTCCTTCTGAAGGTTTTATTCCGTTTGGACTCCGTTTAATATTCCATATCTACAAAACTCAAAAACAAGGAAAAACAGAAACTAGCACTAGGCTCTAGATTAATAGGTTAGTCCCAAAAATAATATAAAATAGCATATTAATGCATATAAAACATCAATATAATAGCATGCCATCATCAAAAATTATAGATACGTTGGAGATGTATCAAACGACCTGCGACGCGTGACACAACGGGAAGGAGAGACACAAGTACATACAACGCTTCCCAAGCGTCCGCCTCAAGATTCCAAAGGCGTCGTATGAAGCCAACATCTCGGCGTTCACCGACGGCATCAGGGACCTCAGGATGAGAGAGGAGCTCTCCATCCACGATGACCTGTGCTCAGTTCTGGAGATGTTCAACCTGGAGAGCAAGTGTGCGAAGGCCGAGACAAGCCACCTCTCCCTCTGTGAGCTTCTGGAGGCGGACCCCGAGGATAAGAAGGCAAAGTCCAAGGAGGTGAAGCCCAAGAACCCCACCGTGCTGGCAGTAGATCCCGAGACGAAGTGCGGTCAAGACCAGGAAGAACCTCCCAAGAGAAACTGCCCGTATTGCATTTTCACTACAACAACACCCATAGCACCAATGACTGCCAAGAGCTTAGGGAGCTCCATGATGAACGCCTTGGTCACCACCCCGAGCGCGGTGGCTATGGCTATGGCCATGGAGGAGGCCGTAGTGGAGGCCGTTGGGGTAACCATGACTCGTGGCAGTGCTGGCGTGACCAGCCTCATGAGGACTACTGGCATGACCAGCCTCGCAAGGATCACTTGCGTGATGAGCCACGCAACGGACCCTGGCATGATCAACCTAGGGAGGCACGTCTTCAGGACAGGACCTTCCTTCCTCCGCTGCCGCCACCAAGGAGGAACGACGATGACCGAAGGGATGATGGGGTAGGGGGGCTTCCAGGAGCCTCGTGCGGTCGCCTGCATCCTGGGCGACGCCCAGGCCCCAGCCTCCAACCGAACCTTCAAGCAGTTCTCTCGCGAGGTGAACACCGCCCTCCCGAAGCTTGAGGTCACCCGTCCCCTCAAGCGGTCAAAGTGGGCCATGACCTTCGACACCAAGGACCAGCTCAAGTGCTCAGCTACAGTGGGCGATCTCCCTTTGCTCTGCACACCAGTCATCAACAATGTTTTCTACACCAAGACCCTCATCGAGAGTGTGAAGGACTCAATGTTCTCTCCATCGAGACATTCGAGACGCTCCAGGTGCCCTATGACCATCTCATGACGACCAGACCCTTATCAGGGGTGACCGACGATTCCACCACACCGCTAGGGTAGGTGCACCTCTCGGTCACCTTTGGCAAGTGCGAGAACTACCACACTGAGCTCATCGACTTCGACGTTGCCCACATCGTCCTCCCGTACAACGCCATCCTCGGGTACCCTGCCCTCGCCAAGTTCATGGCAGCCATTCATGTAGGATCGAAAGTAGGTCTAGAGGGGGGTGATTAGACTACTTGACCAAATGAAAGTTTTGTCTTTTCCCAATTTTAATTCTTGGCAAGTTTTAGCATTCATAGCATATCATGCATATCTAAGAGCGTAGCAGCAGAAAGTAAAGACACTGCACATGTAAGTAAAGAGAGGGTTAGGAAAGCAAACACAAGTGATGACACGATGATTTTTCCCATGGTCCCGATAGGTGGTTCTATCATACGTCCACGTTCATAGAGTCTTCAACCCACGGAGGGTAACGGTCGCGAGAGTCCACAGAGGGCTCTACCCACGGAGGGTTCCACGAAGAAGCAACCTTGACTATTCCATGCGGCTTTCGTCCACGAAGGACTAGCCTCACTATGGGTTGATCTTCCCGAAGTAGGCGATCTCCTTGCCCTTACAGACTTCTTGGTTCACTCCAGAACACGAAGTAGGAGGCTCCCAAGCGACACCTAACCAATCTAGGAGGCACCACCCTCCAAAAGGTAATATGCTTGGTAATGACGATGAACTCCTTGCTCTTGGGCTTCAAGATGATAGACTCCTCAACACACAATCACTCTCTCACATATTTGGCTTGGTATAAGAGATGGGATTGGCCGAAAGAAACTTGGGGAGGCTAGAAATCAAGATGCATAAGGTTGGAGTGGAAGATCTTGACATCAACACAAGGGTAGGTGGTTCTCTCTCAGAAAACCGACCAGGATAGGTATGGAATAGTTCTGAGTGCTTCTATTTCGAGTAGGTAGTGGTGGAGGGGTATATATAGGCATCCCCAAAAATCCAACCATTACACACAAAATGACCAACTCGGTGACACCGATGTGTAAATCTCGGTGGTGCCGAAGTGACAAAAAGTGGCAACATTTGAATCTCGGAGGGACCGATACATGAATCCCGGTTGTACCGACAAGGTGACCAACGATCAGATTGTAACATCCCAAACTTTGGAATGTTATAATAAATATTAGAATGATTGTTTGTTTGATTTAGTAATTGAATTTGAGTGAAAATTTGAAACTTTTTGAAACTTTTGAAAGTTTAATGAGAGGGAATGAAATAACTTTCCCAAAACCTTCAATCTCCATTTTGATCACCAGGAATTCAAATTATTTTCATCACAAAACCCTAGAGTGAAGATGACATGACTTCTTCCATTTAAAGAAATGAAAAGGGATTTGAAAATGATTTGAATTTCATTTGAAAACATTTCAAATTCAGAAACTTTAAGCAACTCAATGATTTTCATGAGAGAGGATAAAATGACTTCTTCAAATTATATGAAATATGAGTTGGAAGTAAAATAAAGCTTTGAAAAGTGAATGTGAAAATCTCTGGATTTTCTTTTGGAATCATTTCATATTTGGTTCCTATTCAAATTTTCAAAGTATTCAAACCCCTGACAGAAATTTGAGAGGAGTAACATGACACTCCAAGACAGGGGGTAATTTGTGAAGTTTTTGAATCATCAAACCCAAAAAGTTATTTGAAAAAATATTTGCAAAAGTAAATAAAGCCAATTAAGGCATTTTCTGAAAAATGATTTTTTAAAGTATTCAAATGCCAGAATAAAAATGTCCATTAAATGGAATTTATTATTCTGTTAATTTTGATATAACATTTGACTATATTTGGAACTTATTCGAATGCATTAAATAGGTTTTATTGCTGTGGAAAATTAATAAAGGAAATTTATTCGCGTGTATTAAAAATGGCCAGCCCACCAGCCTTAAAGTCCCGAGACCGTTACCGGTCGGTCACCGTCGCTGCTAATCCTGCCCCTCTCTCTCAGACGCGTGGGATCCGCCATCCGTTCGCGAGACACCGCGGTCGCCTCCCTCCTCCATTCACTCCCGAGACCACGCCGGCGAAACCTCGTCGTGGATCTCGCCTCCTTCCAATCCCCGGTCCTCTGAGCCCCCTATAAGAAGCCGCCAGACCCCTCTCTCCATTCCCCTTGTTTCCCCTCCTCCCGCGCCCTCCCACTACCGGAATCCCTCGCCGGACTTCTCAAGCGCCGCCGTGCCATTAACACGCCACCGCTCCACCCTGCCCTCCCTGAGTTTCCCCGAGCCATCACAGAACTTGCCGCACTCTCCTGCACCTCCCCATCCCCTGTCAAAGGCCCGGACCCCTGGAACGCCCTAACCTCCAACATCGCCGGAACCCCATCTCCACCGAAACACCCCAAGCTCGTGCTCGTCGACCCCGTCGCTCCCTCACCACTTGGACGCCACCAGACTCGCCACCGTGTTCCCCTGCGTCGCTTGGTGCCATCAGCCGCGCCAAAGGATCACCTACGCCACCTCCACGAGCACCTCTCCGTCCCTGCCTCGCCGGAGATCTCCATCGCCGGTGACATAAGCACGGTGAGCCTCTCCCACTCCCTTCCGACCGTCGGATCCAGATGAAATGGCTCAGATTAGAACAATTTAAATAGCGAACCGGTATCCCTTTCATTTCGGTCGTCCGCCCGTAGCACACCCCCGTAGCCAATAGCAGAGCTCCATGTGTACCCCTATCCGTTCGAAGCAAAACTTTTCTTTTTCTGTTTTAATTACAAAAACAGAATAGTTCTGTTTTTATTTTCTTTATATCTTTTATGTTTTTAATTATTTTAAATTGATTCTTCTTGCATTAGATCACAATTTTTATCTAGTTTCTGTAGATATCAAATTTGACCATGTTTGAACATTTAAATTTGAATTTGAACAGATTTGATTTAATTTTTTTCTTCTGTATATGATGAGTTCTAAAATGAAGTTTTGAATGATTCTTTTTCCTACTTGTCACTAGTGACCATAGCTATCATTTGGTAGAGTTTGAGAATTTTTATAATAATTTTATATAGTGTTTTCAAACCAAACAAAATCTGTTTAGTTTCATATTAGTTTATTTATATTGATTTACTTTGTTTTATTTTGAAAATATGAATATGATTTATATTAAGTTTCAGATTTCATTTAGTTTTGTTGTTCCAAACCTTAGTAATTTACTTGCTGTTAACAAAAGTTAATTTGTTTAGTTTATAAATTTTGTTGTAGGGATCTATACCCTCTTTCAAATAGGTATAGTTGTTTCAAAAGCAAATTTGTTAGTAACAATCCTTTTAACTAAAGTTTTAAGTAATTACATTCTGTTTTCTAATAAAATTTGTAGTAATTCCTTTCTGTTAAGAAATTCTTAGTTAATAAAAATAATTTAGTTTTGCTCTATTAATGTAGGAAACTATATTGTTCATCATTAGGTAATGTTTTATAAAACAACTTAGTATTAGTATAGATTATTTTCACAAAAGTTTTAAATGATTTAATTCTGTTTTAAAATAAATATTTTTACTAATTATTTTCTGTTAACTATTAGTTTGGTTACAAAATCATAGTTTGGTTTTAGTAGTAGTTTAGCCACTAAAACTTAGAGTCCATTGCTTTGCTTTGTTATGTATTGATATGTTGGTCTAGTAATGACTAGTTGGTTCTTATTTACAAATATTTAAAATAATTGTTTTATGAGTTTTATTTTCTGTTAACTTAGTTGTTTCATAATTTGTTTTTCTTTTAGTTTATGGTTGTGCTTGTAGTTAAGTTCATTAGGCAAACACTTATGTTGTTTAGGATAATGTTTTCATAGTTTTACTTGTTCTTCAAAATTAATTCTTTTTGCTAGTAAAATATTTACTAAAATGCTTTAGTTGTATTTTACTTTGTTATTGTTTTGTTACTATTTGAAAATAATTGTTTGTAAGGGGAAAACTACTTTAGTTGCTTTTATGAAAACTTTCTTGATTTTAACTTTTGTCTTAAGTATTTCCTTCATCAACCTTGTTGTTTTTGTTTCTTGTGTTATCTTGTGATTGTTAGTTTGATTGATAGAAGTGTTTGCTTATGTGAATGCAATGGTTGTTATATAGATTTCTCATCGGAGAGTGACGAATAGTCTATCAAGTTATTTCTGAGAGCAATATTATTTCTTCATCAACAGTACAGGCAAGTTTTTTCATACCTATGTTTTATTGCATGTAGGTGGCGCTATCGTACATCCACGTTTATGGAGTCTTCTACCCACGGAGGGTAACAGGCGTGAGTGTCCACGGAGGGCTCCTCCCAAAAGGGTCCACGAAGTAGCAACCTTGAATATTCCATACGGCTTCCGTCCACAAAGGACTAGCCTCACTATGGGTAGATCTTCACGAAGAAGGCGATGTCCTTGCCCTTACAAAATTCTTGGTTCATTCCACAACACGAAGTAGGAGGCTTCCAAGCAACACCTAACCAATCTACGAGGCACCACCCTCCAAAAGGTAATATGCTTGGTAATGACGATGAACTCCTTGCTCTTGGGCTTCAAGATGATAGACTCCTCAACACACAATCACTCTCTCACATATTTGGCTTGGTATAAGAGATGGGATTGGTCGAAAGAAACTTGGGGATGCTAGAAATCAAGATCCATAAGGTTGGAGTGGAAGATCTTGACATCAACACAAGGGTAGGTGGTTCTCTCTCAGAAAACTGACCAGGATAGGTATGGAATAGTTCTGAGTGCTTCTATTTCGAGTAGGTAGTGGTGGAGGGGTATATATAGGCATCCCCAAAAATCCAACCATTACACACAAAATGACCAACTCGGTGACACCGATGTGTAAATCTCGGTGGTACCGAAGTGACAAAAAGTGGCAACATTTGAATCTCGGAGGGACCGATACATGAATCCCGGTTGTACCGACAAGGTGACCAACGGTCAGATTGTAACATCCCAAACTTTGGAATGTTATAATAAATATTAGAATGATTGTTTGTTTGATTTAGTAATTGAATTTGAGTGAAAATTTGAAACTTTTTGAAACTTTTGAAAGTTTAATGAGAGGGAATGAAATGACTTTCCCAAAACCTTCAATCTCCATTTTGATCACCAGGAATTCAAATTATTTTCATCACAAAACCCTAGAGTGAAGATGACATGACTTCTTCCATTTAAAGAAATGAAAAGGGATTTGAAAATGATTTGAATTTCATTTGAAAACATTTCAAATTCAGAAACTTTAAGCAACTCAATGATTTTCATGAGAGAGGATAAAATGACTTCTTCAAATTATATGAAATATGAGTTGGAAGTAAAATAAAGCTTTGAAAAGTGAATGTGAAAATCTCTGGATTTTCTTTTGGAATCATTTCATATTTGGTTCCTATTCAAAATTTCAAAGTATTCAAACCCCTGACAAAAATTTGAGAGGAGTAACATGACACTCCAAGACAGGGGGTAATTTGTGAAGTTTTTGAATCATCAAACCCAAAAAGTTATTTGAAAAAATATTTGCAAAAGTTAATAAAGCCAATTAAGACATTTTCTGAAAAATGATTTTTTTAAATATTCAAATGCCAGAATAAAAATGTCCATTAAATGGAATTTATTATTCTGTTAATTTTGATATAAAATTTGACTATATGTGGAACTTTTTCGAATGCATTAAATAGGTTTTATTGCTCTGGAAAATTAATAAAGGAAATTTATTCGCGTGTATTAAAAACAGCCAGCCCACCAGCCTTAAAGTCCCGAGACCGTTACCGGTCGGTCACCGTCGCTGCTAATCCCGCCCCTCTCTCTCAGACGCGTGGGATCCGCCATCCGTTCGCGAGACACCGCGGTCGCCTCCCTCCTCCATTCACTCCCGAGACCACGCCGGCGAAACCTCGCCGTGGATGTCGCCTCCTTCCAATCCCCGGCCCTCTGAGCCCCTATAAGAAGCCGCCAGACCCCTCTATCCATTCCCCTTGTTTCCCCCTCCTCCCGCGCCCTCCCACTACCGGAATCCCTCGCCGGACTTCTCAAGCGCCGCCGCGCCATTAACACGCCACCGCTCCACCCTGCCCTCCCTGAGTTTCCCCGAGCCATCACAGAACTCGCCGCACTCTCCCGCACCTCCCCATCCCCTGTCAAAGGCCCGGACCCCCTGGAACGCCCTAACCTCCAACATCGCCGGAACCCCACCTCCACCGAAACACCCCGAGCTCGTGCTCGTCGACCCCGTCGCTCCCTCACCACTTGGACGCCACCAGACTCGCCACCGTGTTCCCCTGCATCGCTTGGTGCCATCAGCCGCACCAAAGGATCACCTACGCCACCTCCACGAGCACCTCTCCGTCCCTGCCTCGCCGGAGATCTCCATCGCCGGTGACATAAGCACGGTGAGCCTCTCCCACTCCCTTCCCACCGTCGGATCCAGATGAAACGGCTCAGATTAGAACAATTTAAATAGGGAACCGGTATCCCTTTCATTTCGGTCGTCCTCCCGTAGCACACCCCCATAGCCAATAGTAGAGCTCCACGTGTACCCCTATCCGTTCGAAGCAAAAATTTTCTTTTTCTGTTTTAATTACAAAAACAGAATAGTTCTGTTTTTATGTTCTTTATATCTTTTATGTTTTTAAATATTTTAAATTTATTCTTTTTGCATTAGATCAAAAATTTTATCTAGTTTCTGTAGATATCAAATTTGACCATGTTTGAACATTTAAATTGGAATTTGAACAGATTTGATTTAAATTTTGTTTTCTGAATATCATGAGTTCTAAAATGAATTTTTGAATGATTCTTTTTCCTACTTGTCACTAGTGACCATAGCTATCATTTGGTAGAGTTTGAGAATTTTTATAATAATTTTAAATAGTGTTTTCAAACCAAACAGAATCTGTTTAGTTTCATATTAGTTTATTTATATTGATTTACTTTGTTTTATTTTGAAAATCTGAATATGATTTATATTAAGTTTCAGATTTCATTTAGGTTTGTTGTTCCAAACCTTAGTAATTTACTTGCTGTTAACAAAAGTTAATTTGTTTAGTTTATAAATTTTGTTGTAGGGATCTATACCCTCTTTCAAATAGGTATAGTTGTTTTAAAAGCAAATTTGTTAGTAACAATTCTTTTAACTAAAGTTTTAAGTAATTACATTCTGTTTTATAATAAAATTTGTAGTAATTCCTTTCTGTTAAGAAATGCTTAGTTAATAAAAATAATTTAGTTTTGCTCTATTAATGTAGGAAACTATATTGTTCATCATTAGGTAATGTTTTATAAAACAACTTAGTATTAGTATAGATTATTTTCACAAAAGTTTTAAATGATTTAATTCTGTTTTAAAATAAATATTTTTACTAATTATTTTCTGTTAAATATTAGTTTGGTTACAAAATCATAGTTTATTTTTAGTAGTAGTTTAGCCACTAAAACTTAGAGTCCATTGCTTTGCTTTGTTATGTATTGATATGTTGGTCTAGTAATGACTAGTTGGTTCTTATTTACAAATATTTAAAATAATTGTTTTATGAGTTTTATTTTCTGTTAACTTAGTTGTTTCATAATTTGTTTTTCTTTTAGTTTATGGTTGTGCTTGTAGTTAAGTTCATTAGGCAAACACTTATGTTGTTTAGGATAATGTTTTCATAGTTTTACTTGTTCTTCAAAAGTAATTCTTTTTGCTAGTAAAATATTTACTAAAATGCTTTAGTTGTATTTTACTTTGTTATTGTTTTGTTACTATTTGAAAATAATTGTTTGTAAGGGGAAAACTAACTTTAGTTGCTTTTATGAAAACTTTCTTGATTTTAACTTTTGTCTTAAGTATTTCCTTCATCAACCTTGTTGTTTTTGTTTCTTGTGTTATCTTGTGATTGTTAGTTTGATTAATAGAAGTGTTTGCTTATGTGAATGCAATGGTTGTTATATAGATTGCTCATCGGAGAGTGACGAATAGTCTATCAAGTTATTTCTGAGAGCAATATTATTTCTTCATCAACAGTACAGGCAAGTTCACTTTGACCATCTTTTCATACCTACGTTTTATGTCATGTAGTGACATCATTCAACAAATCCCTCCCGTAGTGTTATTGAAATTCTTGTAGTTGAGTAGAATGCATGAGGTAGGAACCCACCACTGGTTACTAAAGCCTCGGGAACGTTAGTTACTTTTATGCTATGCTAAAGTAGACGGGGTTTGGTATGAGTGTTCGTGAGTGGTGTGAAGAAGGACTCTACGTCAACATGACAACTTCATGAAGGCATCTTCAAGTCCTGCATCTGCAAGGCCTCAAGACTTCAAGACTCGAGAAGACAAGTTTTCAATACACACTACTGGGTGAAGGATGGTTGATTGGGCACCCTAGAGAAACCAGTGAGTGGCCGGGATGCATGGAGAAGCGCCATGACATCTTGCGGAAAGCTTCACCCAGACTCAAAGAGAAGGATGAATACTTCATGCCCGGAAGCTTACCTGTGTAGCCACAAGTCATTATGGGCTCTGGCTTGGTTGATCTTTGTTGTGACTCTGCTGGGCAGTGCTACGAGATGTAGTCGACGTTAGGATTGGATGGGCACTGTCGGACAGTCAGGGAAACACTCTGAAAGACCATGTTTCTTTCATCCTGTTCTCTAACACCAGGCAGTGCGAGGACTTACCAGGAGGGAAAGAATCTTGTGGGTAAAGTACACAACACTCTGCAGAGTTAAACCTAATCGATTAGCCGTGTCCCCGGTTACGGACAATTTGAGCTTCTAGACTTGGATCTATCTCTGAACTCTCAACACTGGACTGATAACTAATTGTGGGCAACTTATGATACTTATGGGCATTGAGACATTGGTTAGCGGAACCATGTCATGATAGGTAACTCCATAGTGAAATTCCTGATATTCTTTTGTTGTAGGAAAATAAAATCAGCTTTTACGCAAAAACTTAGACACAGAGCCACAAAGCCTTTGCATATAGAATAGTCTTTATTCTTCTGTTCTACTATGGTGATCTTGCCAGTACATTCCATGTCTGACCTACACGGCTGCAACGTCTTATGTTGCAGATACTCTTCTACGACGGGTAAGAGTACGATTCAGGGTTACGGTCCGCACTCAACTTGCCGTTGGTGTTATTGGGACTCCACTCCCGTTGACTGTATCCGCTGCTATTTTAAGGTATATATTAGTTTTACGTTATTTACATGTGATTGCACTTTGATATATACATTGATGTACTATGTGTGCTAGCATACTGATCCAGGGATGGCACAGAAACACACAGAGGCTTGACTCGTTTTGAGTCGGGTCGCTACACAGATTTACCAAACTCGGTGACACCAATTCACCATTTTCGGATGGACCGAAAATGTGAACTTGCGTAACAGAAACTTGGCAACCCAACAGGGTGGCACCAAAGCAGTGTCGTCTGCACCGAAGTGTTAGGGTTTGGTTGAGTCTATCTAGGGTTTGGAATCGGTGGCATCGGAATAGGAATGTTGGTTGCACTGATTTTGCATATTTGGCTTTGGACAGACCTTGGTGGGAGATTTTGTGGATGTTTTGGTGACTATCACTTGTGCACGTTTGAGCATATTGTTCACCAACAAAACCTTACCCCCTTTTAATAGTGTTGGCTTTCCTATGGACTCAAAGTGATTTCTCACAAATGTACAATATAGAGTCCTCTTGCTTGCAGCTTGGCCAACCTTTTTCCTTGCATCTTGGGGTAATTCCACAATCCTTTGGCCATCCCCATAATTTAACTTTTCCTGAAATATACTTGGTGGAAACATTAGTTCAAACCACCAAGGGAGCAAATGTGGTTTCAATCTCCCCCTTTTTGGTAATTGATGACAACATATAGATCAAAGCTTCGACAAAGATATAATCAATGAATATAGTCATCGCTTTGAGAAGTTGTGATAAGCAAGAGCTCCCCCCTAAATTTGTGCATTATTTTTAAATTTGTGTTTGAATGCAAATGCACAATCGATTAGGTACATTGGTCACTTCTTACATGTCACATACCACTTGGTGGTGTGCGAGAGTAATTGGAATGAACATCATAGCACAACACAATCAACCAAAGATGAATGATCAACACATAAGCATTAAGATGATAGGAAATAGTAGCATCGCACAATAAAGCGTATGATCAAACATCATCAAACGTATCATCAAAAGCAACCAAAAGAAATTGTTTTTGAAAAAGCGATAAACACCAAAACGCTCTCTCACTCGAAGCCTAAAGATCTATATACACTTCTCCCCCTTTGGCAACAAATTACCAAAAAGTTCAAAGGCATACATCTAAGCGTTCTTGGGCTGATCTCCTCCGGTTGTTGATGAAGGAGTCAAGAGAACGGTGTCGGCAAAGATCTCTGCAGATGTCGTGGATTGAGCTGGAGTAGACACTGGATGAACTGGAGCTGATGGAGCAAGAGGTGTGCTGACAGTAGCAGGAGCTGATGAAGAGGGCCTCAAGTCTGGTGTAGGCATTGTGGCTGATCTAGCCCGAGTAGTGAACTGAGTGTTCATCCTGAGAGGTGATCCATCCTCATCCTCATCATCACCATCTGAAGAAGTAGAAGAGACCCGAGGGATGTGCACCGAGTCAACTTCCTTTTGAAGCTCTATGACTGTCTTAGTAACCTTGTCCACCTTGTCACTAAGAGTCTTGATCCTTGTCTCAAAGATCCTCACAAGACTGTTCTGGTTGTCCAGAATACTCTTGATATCCTTCTGCATACCGTTAACTGCTGAGATCAAAAGATACATTTGCTCGTTTATGGATCTAGGGGCTGGAGCACTAGCGGCTCGAACTGCTTCTGCCTGTGCCTATGCTGTAGCAGATGTGGGATGATCTGAATCCATCACCACAACATTATCCTCGAGATCTGGCTATAGGGGCATATGTGGACGATCTAGAGAAAAAATGTGCTTCTCCAACTGAGAGTTGATGAGCATCTGGATGTAGGGTGCATAGCAGTAGGAGCGCTTTTGATCAGCAGCAACCCTCTTGATTGTCTCAACAATCAAATCCATGACTCCAATCCTGGTATGTTGGTCAAGGTGGATCAACATGTTGATGGAGTAGCCTCGGATCATCTTGTCATCTCCTGACTTGGGCATCAAGGTATGCCTTAGAATAGTGTTCATGGTACGGAGGCCTGCTTGCAGATAGTAGATGGATCCTAGCTTGTGAGATTGCACTTTGTCTGCGGGGATAGGAGTATACATATCCTTCATGGCATTGTGTCTCGCCTTGGATTCTGAGTATACATCCAGATCACCATCCTGAACATCTGGAACTCCTAGAAGTGTAGCCCACTCCTCAACAGTGGATTCATACCTTGCTCCTTCAGTCATCCATACAATTCTACCATCTCCATAGAAATGTGCAGTGGAGTAGAATTGCATGATCATCTCATCGTTCCATGCAGTAAGCTCTCTGCCAATGAACTCATCCAGACCAATGCAGTGGAAATTATCTTTTGACACTTGGAAAGTAGTCCTCATTCTTCTTAATGAATTTCCAATCAACATATCCCATATCTCTAATAGTTGGGCTCTTGTCAAGGAGCACTGTCTCATAAAAGTCCTGTTGCTCTCTGGTGTAGAACCTGTAGTTAACAACAGTTTTCTTCCTTTGGGCATAAGGATCTATAGCTCTCAAAGCTCTTAATCCTGACTCTTTCCTCTTCTTCATGGGTTCAGCAACAAAGTGGATGACATCATGTACTAGAAAATATGGTCTAAGTTTCATCAAATTAGTCAAGTCATCATCATCTTCAAGTCTGGAGGCAGTTCCCTTGTTCTTTTCAGAAGCTGGAATGTCTCTGGTAGTCCTCTTGGACTTTTGTGCAGCAGCTTTCTTGGATGTAGGCTTGGTGCTCTTGGAAGTGCCAGACTTTGGCATGGCATCAGCCATAAGCTTCTTGTCCATCTTCTTGGGAGGAGCCTTTGCAGCTGGCTCATCCTCCTTCCTCAGCACCAACACCAGTAGCCTCCTCTGGATCTTCATACATGGAGGTAGGCCTTCTTATCACATGAATAATCCTCTTTCTGGATTTCTTCTCCCCTGCCTTCTTAGGCAAAGACTTCCTTGGGGGATCTATAGTCATTGTGGTCCTGGCACTCTCAGGTGCTCTCATAGCTGCAGAAGGTGCATATACTTTGCTAACCACCCTCCTGGAAGAGGTGGCTTCATTAGCAGATTTCTTGCCAGCCTTTTCTTGCTTCTTGGGAAGGATATCCTCAGGAATAAAGTCTGAATCTTCTTCATCAGAATTTAGCTTCTTCCTGGTCCTAGTGGCATCCCTGGGCAACCCATGAGAGCTAGGGGTGCCTGGATCTGAAAAAGAACTCGGCTCCGGACTTGTGCTTGAACTCATATCAACTCCCTGCTCTGCCAAATTTTGACTGTCCTCAACATCTGACATACTGTCCCTGTCGATAGAGTATAGAAGAAGAGAAGTAGATGAGTCATCACAAAATGAGGCTGGATTTTGAAAGTTTGAACAATAGATTTTCAAGGTTTTTCCATTCTGTCAAATAAATATCGGTACAACCGAAACAATATTTTCGGTGTTGCCGAGACAGACTGTCTCTCTTAACAGAACCTTGGCACTTTTCTTGGTCAGACCGAAAAGAGGTTCTCGGTTCACCGAGACAGTTCTCATCATCACAGAAATACACAACGGTGAGACTGATATGTTTGTTTTGCTTCCACCGAGATTTATCGGGCGGGCGGCAAAACCCTAGAAAATTTACCATTCGCTAGTCTATAGAGGTTTTGTGTGGATAGGAATACGTGCAAAGAGTGGATTGTTGATAAACTTGAATCTAATGCGCAAGAATCGGACGAGGAGTGCAAAAGAGGTCGAATCCGTAGCCTAACTTCGTGCGGATCCGCTACGGCAGTGACGATGGAGAGGATTTCTTCAACTGTGGCGATTCCCAACGGCGGAGGAGCGCAGGGAGACAAGGGCACTGACCAGGGGTCTCGAAGGCGACATCTTAGGGTTCTAGGGCACGACGAGCGAGATTGAATTCCAAAGCATCGGGGTCCACAGCTTATATACCCACCACTGTCGATGGCACAGATTCTAACTTTTCGGTGTCACCGAGTTCCTCAACTGTTAGTTGACAGGGAAACTCGGTGCAACCGAGAAGATGGAATCAGTGGTACCGAGATTGAAAACCATATGAACCCTAGGAATTCGGTGAGACCAAGATTTTGTGGTTTGTTCCACCGAGATGCACTTGGGAGGTTTTAATGGTGAGTCCTTGTCGATACCGAACTCCGAGTGCTCCACACACAGAGGGATCAAAAAGCACTTGTTCAAATTTTGTGATGCAACATGAATAGAGTATGAGGTGAGAAAGCATAGATAGCTAAAGAGGTGGTCCTAGGCATTCTTGTATATCCAATTGGCAAAAGATAAATCAAAAGCCAAATAGCAACAATTGGATATCCTCGAATTAGAAAATAAATGCAGACCAACATGCTCACACAATAAGATGTCAAATGAAATCATGGCAAACATGCACAAACACTTTAGCATCTAACAAGCACTTGGGCGATGACGAAGTCATCTATATATGAGTATTTGACTTAGTAACCAAGTAAGAGTACTTGATCATAGGTCATACTCATCATTTAAGCACAAGTGGGGTTACCACTTTTACATAAAGCATTTAATGTTGTCACATACTAAGAGATGCTTTGACTCAAGTCTTAGAGTAAAACTCCCCCTTGATGTGACATCCCCCCATAAGACAGATAAACTAACCTTGGATTTTTTCGATGAAGACTTCATGTTGGTGAGGTAGTGGTGGATGCTCAAGGTTGATGAAGATCACCAAGAGTTGGGAGCATCCTTGATTATTCCTTACTCTTTTCACCTACATGGGTTAGTCCCAACACACAAGAGACAAATACAAGGATATCTATGGACATGGAGTGCAAAGCATGTGTGATGATGTCCATTGATTTTTTGATTACCTTGTCCCTTGCTTACCTTTGAGGTAATGTGTGACTCCTTGATCTATTGCATAGGGTTGATGTTGATTGCAAATAGATCTTGCCAATAATGAATATGAGGGAATTTCATTGGCAGAGTCACTCCTCAAGAACTCTCTAGTTCTTCTTCTTGGGAACCCACATCAAGTTTATGGGGATACTTGGTGTTGTAGTAGCACTTGTAGAAGTTGAGCTTCTAGTAGCCTTGGGAACCCACTTCACCATAGCTTGGGATTCATCTTCATATGAGTCAAAGTCCTCTTGGAGCTTGTTCTTGCCCTTGAGCTTGTGGTCTTGTGGTGGAAGGTCATCTTGAGTGTTTGTCCCCTTGGGAAGAGTATTTTCATACTTCTCCTTTTGAGGAACAAACTTGGGATTGGGATATTGACCTTCTTCCCATTCAACTCCATTAGCGTTGAAGTAGCCAACACCGCGATTCTTCCAGTATCCTCCATGCTTGCGTACAATCTCATCAAATTGTTTGTACCCTTGAAGACTCTTGTAGATACCTTTCTCTATAATCCCTTTCAATAAAGCATTTTCTTGCTCAAGTGTAACTTGGCTAAGAGAATCATCATTAATGGAATCAATAGAACTAGTAGGAGCAACATCATGGGGTTTAGCATTTTTATTGTTGCTACTAGATGAAGAATCTCTATTTCCTTTGTTACTAGTTTGCTTAGATTTGACTTGTGATATGAATGTAGACAAGAATAGTCATTTGGCAAGATAAGATGAAGTCTTCTTTCAGATATCGTCATTGATTGCTTTAAGAAATTCATGTTCTTGATCCAAATTGAGCTTCTCAAAGCATAGCTTCTCATGAGTTCTTATAAGCTCTCTATGATCTTCAAGAGTAGATTCATGGGCTACCTTAAGAGTGTTGAGTTCTTTAGTTAGTTCTTCTATTTTCATCTTGTCATCATCAATTGACCTATCTTGACTAGCATGAGAAATATCAAGTTCATTATGATTAACATCACAAGTTTTATCGCATAGCAAGTCATCATCGTAAAGAAAATCATCTTCATCACTATTGAAATCAAGATATTCGGGGTGTGATACCTTGGGGCCTTTAGCCATGAAGCAACTTCCACCTCCTTCATTTGGTGAATCAAATAGATCATAGGAGTTGGTTGTCACTAGTGCAATTCTGGCAACACCATCATCTTGGCTATAGTCAGAGTTGGAGTGATAGCTTCTCTCGGAGTGGTTGTCGGAGTTGGAGCCGGAAACCCATTCACCAACATGAGCTTGATGCTTTCTTCTTGAGTAGCTCTTGGTGTACTTATCCTTCTTCTGTGAGTCCCTACTTCTCCTTGAGGGTCTTTGTTCATAACAATCATCTCTACTCTTTCTCTCTCTTAGAGGTGATTCATATCTTGAGCTTCGTCTTCTAGGTGTCTCTTCTCTTTGTTTGTAGGGAGCCGTGCACTCATTGGAGTAGTGTCCGGGCTTCCCACAATTGTAGCAATTTCGATCATGACTTGACGAACGCTTCTCTTCATGTCTTGAGTTGGAGCTGCGATCTTTGCTTCTATTCTTGTAGAAATTGTTGAATTTCTTGACCATGAGGCTTATCTCTTCATTTGTGACAAGGTTGTCGATTGAGGTAGCGGGAGCATCACTTGTGGCTTTGTAAGCACCGCTAGACTTGTGATGAAGCTCTTCCTTGTCTTTGAGTGTCATCTCATGAGCAACAATTCCACCAATCACTTCCGTTGGTTTGAGATATTTGTAGTTGGGCATCATTTGGATCAATGTGCACACGATGTCATGTCTCTCATCCAAAGCTCGAAGTATCTTTATGATGATGAACTTGTTAGTCATTTCTTCGCTTCCTAAGCCGGCAATCTCATTGGTGATGAGAGCTAGACTAGAGTACATTTCAGTGACTCCTTCACCATCCTTCATTTTGAACTTGTCAAGTTGACCTTCAAGAACATCTAACTTGGATTGTCTCACGGACTCAGTTCCTTCGTGCATGTCAACCAAAGTATCCCAAATCTCTTTTGTGTGTTCAAGACGACTAATTTTGTTGAATTCTTCAGGGCATAGGCAGTTGAAGAGAATGTCACATGCTTGAGCATTGAGTTGCAACATTTTCAATTCGTCCGCAGTCGCTTCATGATCCGGTTCCTTTCCATCCGCAAAGAATTCACCTTGCAAGCCAACACGAACAACAGCCCAAATGGCAAGATTATGACCAAGCAAATGCATTTTCATTTTGTGCATCCAACTAGCAAAATTAGTGCCATCAAAGTACGGACCTCTACGATGATAATTTCCCTTACTAGATGCCATACTTCTCCTAGGTTGTGAAACCAATGCAATGGAGACCAAAGCTCTGATACCACTTGTAAGATCGAAAGTAGGTCTAGAGGGGGGGGGGGGTGATTAGACTATTTGACCAAATAAAAGTTTTGCCTTTTTCCCAATTTTACTTCTTGGCAAGTTTTAGCATTCATAGCATATCAAGTAACACACTACAAATGCATATCTAAGAGTGTAGCAGCAGAAAGTAAAGACATTGCACATGTAAGTAAAGAGAGGGTTAGGAAAGCAAACACAAGTGATGACATGATGATTTTTTCCGTGGTTCCGATAGGTGGTGCTGTCGTACGTCGACGTTCATGGAGTCTTCAACCCACGGAGGGTAACGGTTGCGAGAGTCCACGGAGGGCTCTACCCACGAAGGGTTACACGAAGAAGCAACCTTGACTATTCCATGCGGCTTCTGTCCACGAAGGACTAGCCTCACTATGGGTAGATCTTCACGAAGTAGGTGATCTCCTTGACCTTACCAACCTCTTGGTTCACTCCACAACATGAAGTAGGAGGCTCCCAAGCGACACCTAACCAATCTAGGAGGCACCACCCTCCAAAAGGTAATAGGCTCGGTAATGAAGATGAACTCCTTGCTCTTGTGCTTCAAGATGATAGACTCCTCAATACACAATCACTGTCTCACTGATTTGGCTTGGTAGAAGAGAAGGGATTGGTGGAAAGCAACTTGGGGAGGCTAGAAATCAAGATCCATAAGGTTTGAGTGGAAGATCTTGAGCTCAACACAAGGGTAGGTGGTTCTCTCTTAGAAAAATGAGTAGGATAGGTATGGAATAGTTCTGAGTGCTTCTCTTTCAAGTAGGTAGTGGTCGAGGGGTATAAATAGGCATCCCCAAAAATCCAACCGTTACACACAAAATGACCTACTCGGTGACACCGATGTGTAAATCTTGGTGGTACCGAAGTGACCAAAAGTGGCAACTTTTGAATCTCGGAGGGACCGATATACGAATCTTAGTTGTACCGACAAGGTGACCAACGGTCAGATTTACCAAACTTGGTGACGCCGATTCACCATTTTTGGATGGCCCGAAAATGTGAACTTGCGTAACAGAAACTTGGCAACCCAACTCGGTGGCACCGAAAGCAGTGTCGGCTGCACCAAAGTGTTAGGGTTTGGCTGAGTCTGTCTAGGGTTTGGAATCGGTGGCACCGGAATAGGAATGTTGGTTGCACCGATTTTGCATATTTGGCTTTGGACAGACATTGGTGGGAGAGTTTGTGGATGTTTTGGTGACTATCATGTGTGAACGTTTGAGCATATTGTTCACCAACAAAACCTTACCCCCTTTTAATAGTATTGGCTTTCCTATGGACTCAAAGTGATTTCTCACAAATGTAAAATGTAGAGTTCTCTTGCTTGAAGCTTGGCCAACCTATTTCCTTGCATCTTCGGGGTAATTCAACAATCCTTGGGCCATCCCTATCATTGAACTTTTCCTGAAATATACTTGGTGGAAACATTAGTTCAATGACTTATATGTTGTTATTGATTACCAAAACCACGAAGGGAGAAAATGTGCTTTCAGTTCTCCATGGCTAAAACATCCTCAAGACGCTGGGATGCCAAGGCATCATCACGGTCGCCTGTGACGAGAAGGATGCAGTCTGCTCCCTTGAGCATGCCTACCAGGTCACAACAGCCGTGAACTTTGACGATGAGCTCGATGTCCTACCAGACGAGCGCGACGTCGTGCCTCCTGAGGACACCCGCAAGAAGGTGAAGCAGCTCCTCCCGAAGAATCACCTGGGGGCTGGGACCTCCACCGCTGGTAACCCGGGCCCGGCGCCCGCTGCTAGGATGCCTCCCCCTCTCGCATCGGAAGGTGCACCCGGGGCCTCCCTTGAGGAAGGCTTGGGGGCTTCTAGTCGGGGAGCCTTGGGTCTCACCGGAGTGACGTGAGAGGAGCTCAGGTACAACCGGGAGGTGTGCTTCGACGCGCACCCCAGCAAGTAGGAAGCCAGGCACGAGGCGCCAGGAGAAAGAGATTTCATCACCAACGCGATCAGGGAGATTAAGGAGGCATAGGCCATGTGTAGTGAACACCGTCCTGTGCTGCCCAGGGAGGCAACTATCCCCGATGGCAGGCTGCGTGTCTGCATTGACATCCTAGGCCTCGCCAGGGCCTCGTCATAGGGCCTGCTCTGGCCATCGCATGTTGGACGCAGCAGGGGCTTCCCCTGCAGCTACATCTGCATGCCCTTCGGCCTCGTGAACGCGGACGCTTTGTACCAGCGCCTCATGCAGACCGCCCATGCGTCTCATGAGGCCTGACGACGCGCAGTTATTTAGGAGGTCCTAAGCCCTCGCGAGCCCCTAGAGCCTCTAGAGCACTCCAGCTCACTATGATCCATCCTAGATGACTTCCCAGACGATTCGACAGTGCCGGCATCCGGAGACTTTTGGTTTGTTCAATTGAGAGCGCCCCTCGGGCTGCATTATCCTCAGGATGCTAAGGGCCCATCCTCGTAGCTGTATTGTTTTGTGCATGCACCATACTTATTTTGCATCCAATGAATTTCCTAAGTATTCCAACTACATGCCCGGTGCTTCGTCACCATGAATGTCGCCACGTCCTTATGATCTCACCTTCGACCGCCTCATAATTAAGTGCTCGCACGGCGTCTATGCTCGGGTCTGTCCCTGCAGCGCTCATAAACCCAAGCGGTTGAGCTCTGTTTCACGGGCCAGCCCCGTGTATGTCACCTCATCGAGGCCCTTGGTGCTTATCCTCGTGTGAGCTAATCGAATGTTGGTGAGTCAGGGCATGCGGCCCGGTTCCAATAACTGCTGCTCGACACTTTGCCTTCGTGGGAGCTGCGTGCCGGATGCTTTTCCTCAGGATGGTCGCATGAGAAGACTGGGCACGGCGTCTGTGCTCGGGTCCATCCCTGCAGCGTCAAGAAACCCAACGGCCGAGCTCTGTCTGGCGGCCTGACCCCACGCACGTCACCTCCTGGTGTCATTGGTGTTCGGCCTTCTCATGTGGTGGCCTCTGGAGATTCATTCAGCACAGGTTACCCACACCCCACAGGTCCTGCAAGAGCACCCCGCGCTACACAAGTTCAGAAGAGCGCCTCATGCTACAAGAGTTCAGAAGAACGCCTCACGATACAAGAGTTTAGAAGGCCGGCTTGGGCTACAAGAGTTTAGAAGAGTGCCTCGCGCTACCAGTACTCCAAATGGCACACCAGGCTGGTGTGCACCTTCATCGCAACCTGAGTCAGGCAACGCCCCTAGGACTGGGGGCTCCCTCGGTTCAGCGCTCGCCTTCCTCCTCCTCGGCTCCACCTCGACCCTGGCCGTCAAGAGAGGGAGGACCGTGAGCAAATCCATAGTTCAAAGATCAACCCAAAACAAGGAAAGGCTACTTACTCCTCGCATGCAACCTACTTCCTCTTCAGCTCCACTTCGACGTGGGTTGGGACTCCCCCACTCCCCTTCGGCGTGGTCCTGGTAGTGCCTAGAGGGCGTACCAGCTGCTCCACACCAACCCCCGGTGCGGTGCCATCACCCGAAGAAGTGTGGAGGGTGCTCTGGGAATGCACGGTCGGCGGACCCATGCCGGCCCTGGCGGCGGTCGCCTTGCCTCTCGACGGTAGTGCTAGCTGAGGCGATCCTAGCGACTCGGTCATCTGGCTGGGATGCAAGGAGTCCTCCGGAGGGGGTGGAGCCGTGCTCTTCTTCGGGGTCACCCGACCGGACGATCGGGCGACCTTGGGGGAAGGCCTTGGCCCCCTAAGCACCTTGGCCAAGCGCTGGAAGCCAACGGCCAGGGGCTCATCGTCATCGTCTTCAAGATTGCGGAGGAGCATGCTCTGCATCGGAAGGGACACCTCCTCTTAGTCATCCACGGTCTATGCCAAATCCCCTCGGGAGTGGTGTCACCGGAGGACACCAGCATCGAGGGATTGGGATGCTCGGCTGGCGCGAGTCCCAAGTCATCAAAGTTCGGCATAGCGGTAGCCAGGGTCGCGCCATCATCGCGGCGGTATAGCGGGGCGTAGGCCTCGAGAAGATCCCCGGGATCTCCATTGAGCAGGATGTTCATGGCCCTGTCCACTCCTCGGCGGATCCGAGCCTAATGCCGCCCCTGCCTGTGTACTCCCGCATGGGCTTTGAGTGCTGCTGGAGTGTTGCCAGGCATTGCATCACGAATTCCTTCACCATCATCGCCCCCATCAGCTTCCAGGCATCCATGTCCGAGGAGACCCGCCTCAAGACGGGCACCGCCCGAGGGTCGGTGAGCTTCATAGAGTCCCACCAGAGAGTCTTCTCGGGCAGTGTCGTTGGAAGCTCTAGATGTAGGGTCAACCCGTTTGACATCCAAGAAGACCCAATGGTGTTAGTAGCCTTCAAGAGCACATTGCCGCTCTGAACCACGATGAAGAAGGCACATCTCGGCCGCTATGCGCTATCATGAAGCCACATGCTAAAGTAATGGCGGAAGAGGGCCACGGAGGCCTCACGCCCATAGTAGAAAGTGAAGATCGACAGGAGCAAGATGGACTTGGGCTGAAGGTGGAGAGCCTGGATCCCGTGTTGTGCAAGGATGGTGGAAAAGAACCCGAAGAAGGGCGGGATGAGCCCACAGAAGATGTTGTGTAGGAAGAAGGGGTAGACCGTCTTCGCCAGGGTGCACCGCTCCGCAGAGCTGCACTAGATCAAGGTCTCCCCCACTCGTTCGTGTCTCGCATTCAGCAGGAGGGTCAGAGTGAGGCCCCCCTCCTTGGCGATGGTGGATACCGTGATTGCTAGAGAGGGAGAAGAGGGGTCCTAGGCTTGAGCCTCGGGCTTCGTCTTCTCGCAGGCGCCATGCGTAGGATCCAAGAAGGAGAGCAAGAGGAAGGATGATTCTTTGTCAAGACTTGGATCAATTTATCGCTGCGGAAAGGGGATCTGAGCAAGGGAGCAAGGCGGTGAGAAGAAAGGTAATGATGGCTCCGCAATGGGCACTTGGCTCTTCTCGGCCTAGATAGTTGCCGAGGCGACTAAGGGCTGGGCCATTCGCTCCACGTCGGACGCCACGCATCGAACCTGACACCCAGGAGATTGGGGTCCCGTGGTGCTTCACCCTTCGCCCCTGGCCTTCGTCTCGAAAATAGGGTCAGCACGCCTTGGGCCCAGAGGCTGCTGTCGGTGTTCTATTACCGGCGGTACCCAGACTTGCCTGCCTGCATCCCAGCGTGTGGCCCACCAAAATGGCGTGGTATGACCAAGGGAAAGATTCCCAAGTCAAGACCCTCACGAGGACAACATCGAGACCTCCAAAGAGTGACATCCCCCCAGGTTGCCTCCCGAGGAGCAGAGATTCCTATGCAAGTGCCCAACCTCCCGAGGATGGGATGACGTGGGTTCTTATGATGAAGCCAGGAGGGCGCTAGCAGGTGTAGGGGGAGAAAAATTTCCTCTTTGGTGCTAAGGAGACAAGGACATACACGGGTTCCCAAGGAATCCCCTAAAGGTTTCCTTCTCGGTGCAATGAGACCGATACCACGAGCTCGACAGGACGGGTGTCATCGTTGAGGCCACCGCTATGTCACCTGATGTCTACTACACAACCTTCTTCTTGTAGACTCGTGTTGGGACTCCAAGCGTAGAGTTTTGTAGGACAATGGAATTTTTCCCTCAAGTGGATGACCTAAGGTTTATCAATCTGCGAGAGGTGTAGGATGAAGATGGTCTCTCTCAAACAACCTACAATCAGATAGCAAAGAGTCACTTCTGTCCCCAACACACCCAATACAATGGTAAATTGTATATGTGCACTAGTTCAGCGAAGAGATGGTGATACAAGTGCAATATTGATGGTAGATATAGTTTTTTGTAATCTTAAAATATAAAAACATTAAGGTAATAAATAGTAAACAAGGAGCAAAACGTTGTATAAATGCTTGGACACAAGGCCTAGGGTCCATACTTTCACTAGTGCATTTTCTCTCAACATTATTGACATAGTTGAATCATACGTAAATACATCTCGCGCGACAAAGAGTTTACTCCAAAGTCACAAGTAGCAGAGAACTAACGAACAAATTATTGTAGGGTCTGAAACCACCTCAAAGTTATCTTTTCCGATAAATCTTATGAGCATCCCTATAAGTGTCACAAACAGCCCTAGAGTTCGTACTAAAATAACACCTTAATATACACATCAACCAACACCCTAATGTCACCTAGATACTCCAATGTCACCACAAGTATCCATGGGCTTGATTATATGATATGCATCACATAATTTCGGATTCATCATGTTCAATCCTACACAAAGAACTTCAAAGAGTGCCCCAAAGTTTCTACCGGAAAGTCAACACAAAAATGTGTGCCAAACCCTATGCATATATTCGCAAGGTCACGGAACCCGCAAGTTGATCACCAAAACATACATCAAGTGAATCAATAGAAAATCCCATTGTCACCACGGATATCCCATAGCAAGACATACATCAAGTGTTCTCAAATCCTTAAAGACTCAATCCGATAAGAAAACTTCAAAGGGAAACCTCAATTCATCACAACAACATAGTAGGGGGAAACTACATAGGACTCAATCTATATCAATAAAGCTCGCGGTACATCAAGATCGTGTCATCTCAAGAACACGAGAGAGAGAGAGATCAAACACATAGCTACTGGTACATACCCTCAGCCCCGAGGGTGAACTACTCCCTCCTCATCATGGAGAGCGCCAGAATGATGAAGATGGCCTCCGGTGATGGTTTCCCCCTCCGACAGGGTGCCGGAACGGGCTCCCGATTGGGTTTTTGTGGCTTTGGAGGCTTGCTGTGGCGGAACTCCCCATCTAGGTTTATTTTCGGAGGTTTCTGTATTTATAGGAGTTTTTGGCATCATCCCACATCCATAAGGTTCCCGAGGAAGTCACACGCCAGGGGCGCGCCCTAGGGGGCGCCCCTATGGCTTGTGGCCTCCTCGGCCTTCCTCTCCGGTGACTCTTCGCTCCAGTATTTTTATATATTCCAAAAATATTCTTCATAAATTTTCAGCTCATTCCGAGTACTTCTATTTCTACACAAAAACAACACCACGGTAGTTCTGCTGAAAACAGCGTCAGTCTGGGTTAGTTCTAATAAAATCGTACCAAAATCATATAGAATTATTGTAAACATGGCATGAATACTTCATAAATTATAGATACGTTGGAGACGTATTAGCATCCCAAGCTTAATTCCTGCTCGTCCTTGAGTAGGTAAATGATAAAATAAATAATTTATGAAGTGTGAATGCTAGCTAGTGCACAATTTTGATCAATGATAATTCCAATCACTTTTTCTAGCATCAATATAAACCATAAACAGTAGCTCATCTCATATAACTTCTCATGATCAAATAACAAGCTATTCACATGTTAAAGTATAGATCAAAAAGCTTCTTGAAAAGTATCAAACCATATTCCTAGTCATGGAACAGTTGCAATTCATCTTATTTTTGGGAAGGGTCTATGTAAGAGCTTTGGTTTAGCAAATTCCACATACTCAACTATCATATAGTCTTCCATGATTATTGACACTCAAAGCATATTTTTAGAACAAATAGCATCCATTGAACAAAGAGAAAGATAGGGGCTTAATGTTTCGCCTCCCAACTTATTTATCATATATATAATTGTCAACAATAATAATTCATGATCAAATATATTTGTGTGGATATATATGTCTAGATCATTCCCCAACACATGATGCTTGCCAAGAGAAAAAGGCAGAATATAGGAAGTGGTGAAGATCACCATGACTCCTGCATAAAGGTAAGTACTAGAAAGTAAAAGATAGGCCCTTCACAGAGGGAAGCATTGATTTGCAAAGGTGCCAGAGCTCGAGATTTTAAAACAGAGATGAAAAATAATTTTGAGAGGTATGCTTTCATTGTCAACATCAAAACCGAGAGATCTCGGTATATTCCATGCTAGATACATTATAGGCGGTTCCCAAATAGAATGGTAAAGTTTTTACTCCCCCTGTGGGTACCCCGACTCATAAGTCGAGATCACCGAACGCACGTGTACAATGATCCCAGAGATCAATGCTCACTGAACACATAGAAGCTGAATAACAAGAGCCTTTCATCCATACTTAACGTCTTACACAAATAATGACCATGAAGGTCTTAGTCTTACACAAATAGGGCCACACAGGCCAAACACTTAAACTAGAACAAGCAGAGGAAATCCTGGTCGAAAGCGTGAACCCATGCCATCTCCCTTAACCTACAGGCATTCTGACTGGGAAGCGTCCTAGTTCGCATGTTCGTCTCCAACGAACTCTTCAACATACTCCTGTTCTTCCATGCCTGGCCAATTAAATAACAATTGGCAAGCCAATGAGTACTTTGAATGTACTCGCAAGCAAACCAAATGTGGAAGGAGGTAACAAATGATGCATGATATAGCACTAAGTAGGTAAATTGCAGAAAGCTAACTTTGTATGCACATGTCATGATCAAGTAACTAGTGAGCATGCATCAACAACTAGCAGGTATTCATGTGAACAAATTAGAGATACCATCATAAGTATCAGTGAACGTCTCATGTTCACGATAAGTCATTGGACTTAGTTCATACCTCACGCTAAGTCATCGCACTTAGCTCATGTGACCTCTTGTCACCATTACATCCATACTCACGCCAAGTTTCAAGAAAACATCCGGACGTGGCATAAGCAGCACCACCCAACTGTCCTTGACCGTGGACACGACTATTCGAATAGTTTACACTCTGCAGAGGTTGCACCCTTTACCCACAAGACTCGGGGAAGTTTCATGTCATCCACGACCCACGGTATGTAACATACCCGAGGTAAGCACCCAAACAATGCCTTTCTCATGGTGATACTAAACAAAGAGTCCACTCGTTGGTGCCATCCCTCATGATATACATCACTCGTGTCATCCATGAGGGCACGCAACGGTGTGCCCGGTGCCTGTAAAGACAGCGCATGACCTTCCTCTCAGGGACGACCCCGTCTCAAGAGTGACCACTTCATTCTTGCCACTAGTAATGCGGGCTCCTTGCTAGCACCAACCATAGTAATCAACAAGCCCCATCCCATAAGGGCTATCGTGGTTGCGCATGTAAGGTTGGGACGGTCGACCAATCTTAAATCCTCCATTTTCGAAAACACACATACTCACTTGCTCCGGTACAACACTTCTTTGTCAAGTGGTCACCCATTTCATCATCATCTCCCTCGGGCATTAGTGGCACCCGACAGGGTTTTCGAAAAGTATTTGAAATCGTAACCTTCCTTGCCATCACTATGGATAAGTCCTATCCCATTTGCATAGCATCTATTAGCAACCTAACTACTCCCATCCGCACAACCCTCATAAGGGGTAGGGTCATGCACGATGCAAGTGTCAACGAAAAAGATACCGGAGGCATCCCACCGAAAGGGGAACACCACAAAACATGATCAAATACAATGAAGGTAAAGTGCTATATGACATGCAATAAAATGGTTTCTTATCATGGTCAAAGGGCTGATTGCCTGGCTCAACAAAGACTCCGGGGTCTTCGAAGTCTTTGGGTCCAACTTCGTCGTCAATAGTGCAATCTATCGTCGTGATAAAATAACGATAAAAATAAGTAAACACACAAAACAGAGCACTCAAACCACTCCCAAAAATTTCCACCTACTCTGATAAATACTAAGAGTCATACTAAAAATATTCTACTAGAGCTTTGTTGTGAAAACTATTTGAAATAAAATAACAGAGGCAAAAAGGTGCCTAAATATAGGTTTTAAAATAAATCAGTACTAAAAACATCTTCAAACATTTTTACAAATGACACTATTAAATTCTTTGGATTATTTTATGAATTTAGGTGCAAAAATATTTGGAATTAGATTTAATTTGGGCCCAGTGGAATTTATGCAAAGTCACACAGAAAAGAAAAACAAAAGAACAAAAAAAGGCCACTGGGACCTGGGCCAGAGGCGGCCAGAGGCTGGGCCGGCCTAGCTGGCCAGCCAGCCGGCCTCGCGTGCGGTTTGATTCAAACCTGACGCGCGGGGCCCGGTCGTTAGCAATAGGAGGGGAAGAGAGAGAGCGCGGGAGGGAGGAAGAGAGGCCGACAGGTGGGCCCCACCTGTCGAGTCCTTCTCCCACCTCGACACAGGGAGGGAGGAGAGCGCACCGGCGGCAAGGGGAGGCACGACGAGGGGATCTGATGGCGGGAATTGGTTCGGCATCGACCCGCTGGTCCTCTAGAGGTGGAAGGGTGGCCGGAGTCGCCGGCGGGGAGATGGCCGCGGTGGAGGAGATTTGGGAGGGGGTCGGCGGCATCGCTCCTAGCAGCAAACCGGTCGGGGAGGAAGGGAAGAGGATGCAGGAGCTCACTTGGGGCTCGAAGAGGGAGAAAGGGAGGCCGGAGCGGGCCGATAGCCCAAGATCAACGAAGCCCCGACGTGGCGGTGCCTCGGGCGGTCTTTGGGTGGCGTAGGGGCGGAATTGGGAGTGGAAGGAGGTCCGGGAAAGACAAAGGGGGTGCTCGGGTCCCCTTTAAATAGGCGAGGCAGAGGCAGGAGGAGTGGCGAGCGCGGGAGAGCTCGGGCGCCCACCATCGAGCCATGACAAGGAAAAGAGTGGGCGACGGCAGGGTTGGGGCCCCACGGAAGATGCCCTGGAGAGCGCCGATAGGCAGAGGGGGGCCGAGGGCGTCACGTGTGTGAGCGCGGCCACTGGCCGGTTCGGGTGGTGCTGTGCGCACGTGAGGGAGGAGAGGAGAGAGGGGAGAGAGGGGGCCGTTGCCCTGACGTGTTGCGGACGTCGAGGCGCATCGACTAGCGCGAGGGGCAGGCCCGAGGTGGTCGGGTATGGGCAGGAGAGGGAGGTCAACCCTCTGGAGTGTGGCTGCTTGCTCCAGAGCGCGACTTTGGCCGGCATGATGAGGTCTTGGTGCGCTCTGACGTGCCCACTGATGTCCAGTGGCTGCGGGAGGGAGTAAACAATGGAGAAGGGGCATGGGGTGCCCTGGGTGGCCAAGAGTGAGAGGGAGAAGAGTGAAAGGAGAGAAAGATGTTGTCCAGGGGGTGCAAGTGGGGTTTCTGCCCCCCTAAATCATGGAGATAGCCATTGGTGTTTCTTATGGAGGTGGTGGGGGTCTAGGTGGAGCTGTGGTAAAAATTTGAGACCAAGGGCAAAAGTAGAAGGGGTGGAAATAACAACTTTTATAAATGGCCAGAAGGTGTTTGTGTTGTGTTTGGGATAGAAGATGGAGTTTGCTTGCCATGATATTTAACAGGGGTACATGGTGATTAGAGTTAGGCTTGATAACCAAGTTTGAGCTTGATTGAAGAAAGTTTACAATGTAACTTTGTGAAACCCTAGAAATCAACAAAATTTGGTTTCTGTAGATCCATTGATGCTAGGCCTTTACCCTTGATGCACCACTTAGTGTATCCTCACTATTTGGCCATTAGAGCATGCCCACAAAGTTTGAGGCCAAGGGAGACACTTCACAATGTAAAGTTGCTCAAATTTGATTAGGGACATGAATGGTTTTGGGATGATTTTATGAACCGAACCAACTTGGATTGGTATGAAACTTTGCAAGATCATCACCCATGATAGTGTTTACTTGGTAGAATTTTTCTTGGAATTTATTGAGAATATTTCTTATAGGAATATTTCAAAAGTTTGATCTGAACAAAAAGGGTTTTGAGGGGTTTTGCCCATGATCTGATCATGCCCTTATGTTGAAACTCATATATATGGAAAATATATGTCCACTGAGTTTCTCTAAATTTTCTCAATTATTTTTAAAGCATTTAAATAATTTCCCTTGAGGAAAAATCACTTTTGGCCTTAAGAAAAAGCCTTTAAATAAAATATGAAAATAATCTTTAAAAATAATATTTGGTGGTTTTGAGAAGTCATATTTATAGTAGGTTTGAAATAAAGCCTTTGGGAAGGAAGGGTCCACCTGATTTGAGGACTTGAAGTGCAAACCTCATTTCAGGGGATCTTGGAAACTTAAATTAGATAAATCATTTTTGGTTAAAACAAAATTTGATAAAAATAGTTTTCGGCACTATTCTCATGGCATGATCATTGGGCAAGGGTTTTGGATCAAGGAAGACGATTATGGAGTGGAATAGAACCTAGTAGTGCCATAAAACTCAATTAACAAGAAAGCAACACAACAATCAAACATAAGAACATAGAAAAAGTTTTAGTTGGCTCCAAATTTTATAAACCCAAACATAACAATGTGCTACAATCACAGGGTGTGACACACCTCCACCAATCAATCACACTCCACGGCGAGCCGAATCCACGATTACCATCCATACCAACAACATTCCATGGGGAGTTTTGTTTCATTATATTTTGATTTGATTTTTGAGCATGGAACTGGGCATCCTGAATACCATCCACTTTCTCGTGAATGATAGTGAATCAACACATATCGTGAGAATAACCCACATAGTATGGAAGATACTGACCTTCCCTTCTTACTACATGAGCGATTCGGGCATACAAAACAGAATATTATTTGAATGTTTAGAGTTTGGGACATGCCAATTTACTTGGAACAACAAGTAAATACCGCATATAGGTAGGTATGGTGGACTCTCCTGGCAAAACTGGTTTAAAGGGTGTTTGGATCCATAATTACTATTTCTACTTGGTGCGGAAGTTTTGGCTAGTATGAGGTGGAAGCAAGCACCACATGTTGGAGGATCCATAACAATATAACTTCTATACAAATATACCCAAACATAACTCATTAGGTACTATATACTATCATTTCCTCAATTTATATTTACCGATATAGGCTATGGAAACTATAGGACAAGTAGATAACAAAACTATGACAACAATCTGTCCGAATAGAACAGTCTGTAGTAATTTATTAAACCAGCATATCTATGGAACTCTAAAATTATGAAAATTTAGTACATGCTTAGTAATTTAAATTAAAACAATGTGTAAATTTTTCAGAAACTTTACACGTTCCAGTAAAATAATAAAATTCAAACACTATAGCAAAAGTTTCTATTTTTACACAGCACACATCAAAACATGCAATGCAAGCATCCTAATGCAATTCTTGGAACTTTTTAATTAAAAAAAAGATTATAAATAAAACCTAACAGAGAACAACAAAATAAAATAACGTTCCAAGCAAAACTCATATTATGTGACGAATAAAAATATAGCTCAAAGTAAGATATACTGATAGTGTTGAAGACGAAAGAGGGGATGCCTTCCGTGGCATCCCAAGCTTAGGCGCTTGAGTCTTCCTTGGATATTACCTTGGGGGTGCCTTCGGAATACCCAATCTTAGGTTCTTGTCACTCCTTATTCTCTTCATATCGGTGTCTCACGCAAAACTTGAAAACTTTAATCACACAAAACTTAACGGAACTTTGTGAGAAGGGTCAGTGTAATAAAGATAGATCATTCACTTAGGTACTGTCAAGACAAGATTCATAATTAGTACCACATGATACCTACTGTATTACATCATTCACAATATTTATATTACTCAATATAAGCTATAGGAACACTTGAAACAAGCAAACTATGCATGCAAAAAGGAATCTGTCAAAAACAAAACAATATGTAAAGATCTGAATGATCACCAAACTCACCTAACTCTAAAAATTCTGAAAAGTTAGTACATATAAAAGAATTTGCATATAAATGTTGTTTACAAAGTTCAGAAATTTTTGACTCTCCAGTAAAATCATATACTTCAAATACTAGACGCAAAGCTTTCTGTTTTTGCACAGAATTAAACAAGCAAGTATCCACACTATCCCAAAGGATTTACTTGGCACTTTATTGAAATAAAAGGCACAAAACATGATTAATACAGTAGGTTAATCATGTGAACACTTAAAAACAGAAAATAAAAGTGTTGGTTGTCTCCCAACAAGCGCTTTTCTTTAATGCCTTTTTAGCTAGGCATGATATTTCAATGATACTCTTCCAAGCCAAATTCCGATGATCATTTTATTCATACTCTAAAATATATAAGTGAAGTTCATAGAGCATTCTACAATTAATATATATATTAACCAACATCCAAGCTCAAAATATATAAGTGAAGCATACGAAGCATTCTATAAAGCCATACTCAAAAGGTTTAAGTGAAGCACAAAGAGCATTCTACAAATCCATACTCAAAATATTTAAGTGACGCGCAAAGAACATTCTACAAATCCATCAAGGACTATATCATACAAGAAGGGAGCATAAATTAAAAGACAAACATTAAAGACACATATCATGTGAACAAAACAAAAACCGAGGTATACCGATAATTGTTGAAGAATAAAGATGGGATGCCTTCCAAGGCATCCCCAAGCTTAGGTGCTTGAGTATCCTTGAAATATTTACTTGGGGTACCTTGGGCATCCCCAATACTGAACTCTTGTCTCCCCGTATTCTTCTTATATCGATACCTCCTCGATCTTCAAACACTTTATTCACACAAAACTTAACAAAACCCTCATGAGATACGTTAGTATAATAAAGCAAATTACTACTTTAGGTACTGTTGTGAACTCATTCCAAATTCATATTAGCATTATATCTACTGTAGTTTAACTTCACCATGGTTCATACCCCCCGATACAAACCATAGATTCATCAAAATAAGAGAACAATGCACAGAAAACAGAATCTGTCAAAAACAGGACAGTCTGTAGTAATCTGGAAACTTCGTATACTTATGTAACTCAAATATTCTGAAAATTTAGGACATATTAAAAAAATTACATAGAAGTACTATGTAAGAATTTTGGAAACTTTTGACGTTCTAGCAAAAAATGTAAATTCACGCACTATAGACAAAGTTTCTATTTTTGCACTGCACACACCAAACAATCAATCTAATCATCCTAAAAGTAAATTTTGGCACATTATTTTCATAATACAATGGATACATACAAGGTGATAATTATTTTACAGAAGCTTCCATGAAAAATTCTACATTGTTTCCATGATCATGAACACAAGTGTTCAAGGTCGACCCTCACTTCTCCAATGCACAACCTTCCAATCACTTCTCTTTCTGAAAAACTTCTTAGGCAAAAGGGGCAAGTAACTCTTTTTGTACTTTTCATTATTTAATTTTTTGTTTGTTTCACCAAAAACTACCAAAAGTAAAAAGGTAAAACAAAATCTATTTAGTGAATAAAGCAAACAATCATACACGAGAATATCAACCCCACGCTATTGCTCCCCGACAACGGCGCGAGAAAAGTGCTTGATGTCTACTACACAACCTTCTTCTTGTAGAGTCGTGTTGGGCCTCCAAGCATAGAGTTTTGTAGGACAATGGCAATTTTCCTTCAAGTGTATGACCTAACGTTTATCAATCTGCGGGAGGTGTAGGATGAAGATGGTCTGTCTCAAACCACCCTGCAATCAAATAGAAAAGAGTCTCTTGTGTCCCCAACACACCCAATACAATCGTAAATTGTATAGGTGCACTAGTTCGGCGAAGAGATGGTGATACAAGTGCAATATGGATGGTGGATATAGTTTCTTGTAATATGAAATTATAAAAACAGCAAGGTACCAAATAGTAAACAACGAGCAAAACATTGTATAAATGCTTGGAAACAAGGCCTACGGTCCATACTTTCACTAGTGCAATTTCTCTCAACATTATCTACATAGTTGAATCATACGTAAATACCTCTCGTGCGACAAAGATTTCACTCCAAAGTTACAAGTAGCGGAAAACTAACAAAGAAATTATTGTAGGGTATGAAACCACCTCAAAGTTATATTTTCCGATCAATCTTATGAGCTATCCCTATAAGTGTCACAAACAACCCTAGAGTTCGTACTAAAATAACACCTTAAGATACACATCAATGAAAACCCTAATGTCACCTAGTTACTCCAATGTCACCACAAGTATCCATTGGCTTGATTATATGATATGCATCACATAATTTTAGATTCAGCATGGTCAATCCAACACAAATTACTTCAAAGAGTGCCAAAAAATTTCTACCGAAAATTCAAGCAAAAATGTGTGCCAACCCCTATGGATAGATTCCCAAGGTCACGGAACCCGCAAGTTGATCACCAAAACATACATCAAGTGAATCAATAGAACATCCCATTGTCACCTGCAAGTTGATCGCAAGACATACATCAAGTGTTCTCAAATCCTTAAAGACTCAATCTGATAAGAAACCTTCAAAGGGAAAACTCAATTCATCACAACAAGATAGTAGGGGGAAAACTCCATATGATTCAATCTATAGAAACAAAGCTCGCGGTACATCAAGATTGTGTCATCTCAAGAACACGAGATAGAGAGAGAGATCAAACACATAGCTACTGGTACATACCCTCAGCCCCGAGGGTGAACTACTCCCTCCTCATCATGGGGAGCGCCGGTGTGATCAAGATGGCCTCCGGTGATGGTTTCCCCCACCGGCAGGGTGCCGGAACGGGCTCCCGATTGGTTTTTCGTGCCTCTGGAGGCTTGCGGTGGCGGAACTCCCCATCTAGGTTACTTTTTGGAGGTTTCTGTATTTATAGGAGTTTTTGGCATCGGTCCCACGTCCAGAAGGTTCCCGAGGAAGTCACAAGCCAGGGGGCACGCCCTAGGGGGGCCGCGCCCCTATGGCTTGTGGCCTCCTCGGGCTTCCTCTCCGGTGACTCTTCGCTCCAGTATTTTATATATTTTCCAAAAATATTCTCCGTAAATTTTCATCTCATTCCGAGAACTTTTATTTCTACACAAAAACAACACCATAGTAGTTGTGCTGAAAACATCGCCAGTTCGGGTTACTTCTAATAAAATCATACCAAAATCATATAGAATTATTGTAAACATGGCATGAATACTTCTTAAATTATAGATACGTTGGAGATGTATCATCAACCCCCAATGCTTTGTAGGCGAAGATCACCTTTAGTCAGGATAAGATGTACCTCCTATCCCCATTCAAATTTGCCCGTTGTGGATCCCTTCTTGCCTGTGCAATGAGGGAAGAGGACCGTGGCCCCTATAAATAGACACCCACTCCCATCGTAGAATGCAGGTCGAGTAGAGCTAGTTCATCACCACCAAAGGCCCTCGCGAGGCCACTCCACCACTGTACTAGTTCATCCTTAGCCTCCTCATGGGGTCAATCCACCACAAAGCAGGAGTAGGGTTTTACACCGCAAGGTGGACCGAACCTGGATAAATCCCCGAGTCCACTTTCTCCCTTGCTTGCACTTGCTCGTCGTAGGTAGGTTGTAGGGTGAGAAGCTTGAGACTTTGAGACATTTTAGATCCTCGCACATGACCAATTGTTCGAACATTATGGGTTTTACAAAGCCCTGAATCCGACACTTATCTATAAGGGCCGCCGCCGAGGATCGCCTCCTTTTTCGATGGAGGACGAGGTGGCCAACAAGTGATACATCTCCAACGTATCTATAATTTTAATTTTCCATGCTGATATATTATCAATCTAGGATACTTTGGGGCATTTATTTACCAATTTCTAATATTTTTTAGCACTCACCTACTGACCCAGTGCCTGAGAATGACAAGGGCCTAAGATTTTTTCAATAGTGTTACCAAAAAATGTTTTGCCCGCTTTATATGTAAAGAAAATTGCCAGAGCACAATATCTGACACAAGTTTAGCACACACACACACAAACACAAAAGTAGCACAAGACAACACCAAAGGGTTCGGTTGAGGGCATATCTCAACAAGCCCTAAGAAACACACGGACACACATACCCAACAGCGGGTGACACAGTCACAACAGGCTAATCAGGCTCGGGAGGTGGAGGCAGAAGCCGGCATGCCAGGTGGAGAGCCATTGAGTGAAGGTCGGCGATGATGGTGTCAACGGCATCTCGGTCGGAGCAGCGTCTAAGTGGCCGCCAAAGCTGCAGGGAACCACACATTTTAAAAACTATGTCAGTGGAACGTCGGAGAGGAACATGTTGAATCACCGGCTTATTGCGAACAATCTAGAGAGTCCATGTGAGCACCCCGATGGTCAGCCACCTAATGTGGCGGGCCGACGAAGGGACGGACTGAATCTCCCGGAAGAGGTCGGGGATGTTGGTTTGGCACCAAACACCATCGACGGCTTCGCGAAAGCAACTCCAGAGGAACTGAGCAGTAACACATGTGAAAAAGATGTGATTCAAGTCTTCCATTGTGCCACACAGGGGGAAAATCCCATCTCTAGGGCCATTGTGTTTTAGCACCTCCACCCTTGAAGGTACTCGACCCCTCATCCATTGCCAAAGAAGATTCTGATCTTGAGTCGCAACCTAATGTCCCACACGACAGTGAGGTCATAGGGGGCCATGGACATGGCGATGGCCTGGTACGGAGATCTAGTGGAAAATCTGCTAGAGGGTTCCAGGTGCCAAGTCATGCGATCTGTGTCATTGTTGACATCGAGCATGTGGAGGGTGATGCATTCCAGCATCTCATCCCAAGCAGGGAGATCCGGGGGACCAAGGGGTCGTCGAAACGCGAGGCACCCTAAGTCCGAAAGGGCGACCTCGACTGAAGTCCTAGGCTCCACCGCTATGTAGAATAAGTCCAGGAAGTGGACAACAAACGGAAAGTCTCCATCCCATCTATCATACCTAAATAGCGTAGCATACCCGGACCCAATCGAGATGGAAGATCCAATGCGGAGGAGAGGAAGCAAGTGGATGACTGATTGCCAGAACTAAGAACCTCCGAAGCATTGGCAGAAGGCTAGCGGCTGGCCCTGAAGGTACTTATTCCTAATGATGTCAAGCCAAAGACCGTCATCACCATTGGCAATCCTCCATAGCCATGTAGTTAGCAAAGTGGTGTTCATATGCTTGGATGATACGATCCAGAGAGCTCCCTGGTCTCAAGGCTTGCAGATGTCGGTCCAGCTAACCATGTGGTATTTCTGCTTATCGCCCTTGCCAGCCTAGTAAAATCTAGACTGGTACTTGGCAATGTCGTGGTGCAGGGTTCTAGGGAGACTATAGAATCTCATCAGGAATAGGAGGAGGCCGGAAAGGGTGGAGTTGATGAGCATAGTCCTGGCCTCCTTGGACAGCCACCTGTATTTCCACGGCTCGATCCCATGTTGGAGCTTAGTCACCATCGGCCACAAGTCTGCGACGGATAGGCGCGAGTCACTAATGGGTACCCCCAGGTAGGAGGTGGGGAAGGACCCAAGCTGAAAGTTAAGGTGGTCCGCAATGAGTTGGGCCTCATCAGGAGAGTAGCCAAGGATCATCACTTTGCACTTGTCAAAGTTGATCTTAAGCCCAGACATCTGCTGAAAGCACAGGAGGAGAAACTTCATGTTGACTATGTCATCATCAGAGCGTTCCACCATGATAATAGTATCATTAGCATTTTGCAGGAGGGAGACCCCCCTCCAACCATATGAGCAACAACCCCATGAATATGGCTGGCCACTTTGGCCTTATCGAGGATGGTAGCAAGGGTGTCGACCACCATGTTGAAAAAGAAGGGGGGAAAGGGATCCCCTTGTCTAACCCAACATAGTGTGGGGAAGTACGGTCTAGCCTCCCCATTGATGTTAATCATGGTCCGACTAGACGAGACCATCTGCATAACCTAGGTAACCCATTAGTCAGCCAAGCCCTTCTGGAGGAGCACTTTCCGGAGGGAGGCCCGGGAGATGGTGTCATATGCCTTGTGGAAGTCGATCTTCAAGAAGATTGTACACTGCCGCCTAGTGCGCAGCTCGTGTAGGACCTCATGAAAGACCAAGACTCCATCCAAGATAAATAGGTCATGAATGAAGCCCGATTGGTTAGGATGAGTGATGCGGTCAGCTAACAGGGTCACCATATTGGCATACCCCTCAGCCAGGATAGGGGAGATCATGTTGATCATCGTGGTCGCCCGGAACTGGCAGATGTCGGAGGCCCAATGATCCCATAGTTGCGGTGGGAGAGGTCAATGGTTGACACATAGAATTCTTTGAACAGGGCCATCACCTCCAGCTTAATCACATCCTAGAAGGTTTGGAAGAACTTCACGGGGAGGCCATCAGGGCCAGGGGCAGAAGTAGGATTCATCCCCTTGATGGCCGGCCAAACCTCGTCCTCAGAGAATGGGGTACTCATCGTTGCGTTCTCCCCGTCGGAGACGTGCTGGTGGGTATCCCAAAAGGACAGGGAGAAGGACAACCCTCCTCTAGCGGAGGGTGAGAATAGGGCTTTGAAAAGTCCAACAACATGGGCGCGAATCTTAATAGCGCACTGGAGGACGGTCTCCCCATCACATAAGAGGGGGATGGTGTTACAGCGACGTCGGCCGCTAGCGATGGCTTGGAAGTATGCCATGTTAGCATCACCACACAAGACCCGGTGCTAGGTGCCTCACTGGCACCAGAAAGCCTCCTCATCTGTGTAGATCACAGTCATCTAGTCCTCTAGATCATATCAAAGGAACCACTCGTCAGGGGAAAGGTCTGACGAGTCCACTCGAAGTTCTAGGGCCTGGATGGATTTGAGGAGCCCCCTCTTCCTCTCAAGGATATTATGACCCAAGTTGGCACCCCAACCCTTCATAAACTGGTGGCCAAGCTTAGGACAAAACTACAAGGAGTCAACAATAGAGGCTGACCGGTGAGGGGAATCACGCACGGCCACCCAGCGATCGCGCACCGCATCAACAAAACTGGCCTAATTAAGCCAAAAGGTCTCAAAACAAAATCTTGGCAAAAGAGGTGGTCTATAAGTCTCCGAAGAGAGCAAGAGGGGAGCATGATCCTAGACAACACGGGTAATGGCCCAGAGGGAGGAAAGTGGGCATTTGAGCTCCCATTCCGGAGCCACAAAGATCCAGTCAAGAATTGACAGCATCAGGATGGCCTGGCGGTTCGTCCGGGTGAACCCAGTGCCAACCCTATCTAGCTCTCACAGGCCAAGATCCGTGATGTAGTAATTGAAGAGCTGCATGCGAGGGAAGTTCACCCGATTATTACTCTTGTCTTTCGCACAGTTATAAGTCTCCAACGTATCTATAATTTTTAATTGTTCCATGTTTACATATTATCATTCTAGGATACTTTTTGGGTTTATTTACCAATTTATAATATTTTTTAGCACTAACCTATTGACGCAGTGCCCAGTGCCAGTTCCTGTTTTCTAGATGTTTTTGCCTTTTCACAGTTACCATACCAAACGGAGTCCAATTGCCACGAAACTTTTTGCCGATTTTTTCTAGACCAATACAAGACCTGGAAGCTTCGGAGGAGGGCTAGGAGGTGCACTAGGGGCCTACCACACATCCAGCCGCCACCCTAGGGGGGCGACCAGATATGTGGTGGCCCCCTAGAGCGTCTCCCGACGTTGTTCTCTAGCCTATGAATTCACATCTACCCTAAAAACACCAGAAGCGCTACCAAAACACCTTTTATGCCGCCGCAAGTCTATGTTTCGACGGGAGGCCATCTACAAATATGTTTTGGTGGGAGGCCATCTACACATCCGTTCCGACGGGAGGCCATCACAAGATGAGTAGAAACGATGCTGAATCTAAAACAAAAAAGTTTGACTCCAGTGCATGAATTTTCATTTTTCACTCGAGCATGATCATAATCTGAAATTTTAACAAAGTATTTCTATAAAAATTCTTGACGTTGTCCTAATGTTTAAGAATTTTTAGACTTACAAATGTATGGGATCTTTACAAATTGCTACACACTATTCTGTTTTAAACATATTCTGTTTTGCTTGCATAGTTTGCTTGTTTTATTTATGCCATGGCTTATATCGGGGGGGGGGGGGTATAATTCATGGAGAAGTTATAATACAGTACCTATTATGCAAAATGAATTTGAATCAATTTATTGCAGTACCTCAACTATGCGATATGTTTCTTATACTAACGGGTCTCATAAAGTTTTGTTGAGTTTTGTGTGATTGAAGTTTTCAAGTTTTGGGTGTGATCACGATGGACCATGGAATAAGGATTTGCAAGAGCCCAAGATTGGGTATGACGAAGGCACCCCAAGTATAATTATAAGGATACTCAAGCGTCTAAGCTTGGGGATGCCTAGAAGGCATCCCCTCTTTCATCTACATCCATTAGTATGTCACTTGGAGCTATATTTTTATTCATCACATGATATGTGCTTTGCTTGGAGCGTCGTTTTCTTTTGTTAGCTTTTACTTTCAGTTTGTCACAATCATCATTTAGTATACACATGTATTTGAGAGAGACACACCTTCATGAAAATTTGCTAGAATACTATATGTGCTTCACTTATATCTTTTGAGCTAGGCAGTTGCCCTAGTACTTCACTCATATCTTTTTGAGCATGGTGGCGTGTAGATTTTATAGAAATAATATGCTCTAGTTCTTCAATTATATTTGTTCAAGAGCTGAGTAATGGTGACGATAATTTGCTTTGGTCATAAGACTAGTCCAAGAATATTAAGTATTCAATTAATGATAATCAAAACCATCGTGTAGCACGTATATAGAAGTTGTGGATTAATGGCATTGATGTGGTAATATGAAAAAGGTGTGAGTCCAAAATCGTTGATTTATAGAAGTGTCAAGATTAAAAGATGTTAACTTGCTATTCATCTAAAAATTAAAGAGGTATGTGATGATGTGTGAGCATTTATATTCCTCATTCAAATCCTAGTGTTGTTTTGAGTCGAGGGCACGCGATGGTTAACTCCTACCAACCTCCTCCCTCGGGGCATGGGTGGAGTACTTTGATTTGTGATAAAACTAATAAAACTTTGCAATAAGTATGTGAGTTCTTTATGACTAATGTGACACCATGGACATACACATCTTCACCTTCTCATATTTGCTAGCCTCTTCGGTACCATTCTTAGCCCATTCTCACCTCGAGGACCGGTGGAAATATTCGCGGGTGCATCCAAACCCCGTGACATGATACACTCTGTTGCACATAAGCCTCATTATATCTCCCTCAAAATAGCCACCATACCTACCTATTATGGCATTTTCATAGCCATTCTGAGATATATTGCCATGCATATTCCATTGTCACTTCACATGACTAGTTCGTTCATCATTATAATGCTTTGCATGATCATATATAGTTGACATAGTATTTTTGTCAAAGCCATCATTCTTCTTATTTTTTTACATGTCATGCTAGATCATTGCACATCCTAGTACAATGCCACAGGCATTCATACAGAGTCATTGTTGGCGAACGTTGCATGGGAAACAAAAATTTTCCTACGCACATGAAGATCTATCCATGGTGATTAGCATCTACGAGAGGGAGAGTGGATCTACATACCCTTGTAGATCGCTAAGCGGGAAGCGTTAAGAAACGCGGTTGGTGTAGGCGAACGTCTTCGCGATCCAAATCGCCGTGCGTCCCGCGATCCAATCACGATCCATCCCGCGATCCAATCACGATCCGTCCCGCGATCCAATCACAAAACATCCAACGAACTTGATCCCGATCCGTCTCACGAACTTGATCACGATCATTCCGATCTAGCACCGAACGGACATCACCTCCGCGTTCAGCACACGTACAGCTTGATGACGATCTCCATCGTCTTGATCCAGCAAGAAGGAGTGGAGAGGAAGAAGAGTTCTCTGGCAGCCTGACGGCACTACGGAGATGGTGGTGGAGCAATTCCGGTAGGGCTTTGCCTAAGCACTGCAGAAAACCGATCTAGAGGAGAAACTATGCACTGGAGGAACGGGTAACACGTGGCTGAAAATCTAGTGCAAAACCCTCAATACCACTAGTATATATAGGAGGAGAGGAGGAGAGGAGGAAGCTTGGCCTCCAAGCCTCCTAGGCTTCGGCCGAATTAGGAGAGGAGGAGTCCACCTCCTCCACTCCTAGTAGGATTAGGATTCATCCTTTTTTTTCCATTTTGCCTTTTTCCATCCTTTTCCTTTTGGGTTTTCTTCTCCAGCTACATGGGCCTTGTGTGGGAGTTTCCACCAGGCCACTAAGGGCTGATATTCACTCTCCCACAGCCCATGAATCCTCTTGGGTCGAAATACCCCTCCCGGAGGTCTCCCGGTACACTACCGGCACTCCCGGTACACTACCGATAAGCCCGGAACTTTTCCGGCGACCAAAACAGGACTTCCTATATATGGATCTTTACCTCCAGACCATTCCGGAGCTCCCCGTGACGTCCAGGATCTCATCCAGGACTCCGAACAAACTTCGATCAGCACCATACATAACTCTATACTACCTAAACGTCACCAAACCTTAAGTGTGCAGACCCTACGGGTTCGAGAACTATGTAGACATGACCGAGACACCTCTATGGTCAATAACCAATGGCGGGACCTAGATGTACACATTGGTTCCTACATATTCTACGAAGATCTTTATCGGTCGAACCTCTATGTCAAGGATTCAGTTAATCCCGTATGATGTTCCCTTTGTTCTTCGGTATGTTACTTGCCCGAGATTCGATCGTCGGTATCTCCATACCTAGTTCAACCTCATTACTGGCAAGTCTCTTTACTCGTTCCATAATACAAGATCGCGTGACTAACACTTAGTCACATTGCTTGCAAGGCTTATTGTGGTGTTGTATTACCGAGTGGGCCCTGAGATACCTCTCCGTTACACGGAGTAACAAATCCAAGTCTTGATCCATGCCAACTCAATAGACACCCTCGGAGACACCTGTAGAGCACCTTTATAGTCACCCAGTTACGTTGCGATGTTTGATACACACAAGGTACTCCTCTGATATCTGTGAGTTGCATGATCTCATGGTCATAGGAACATATACTTGACGTGCAGAAAATAGTAGCAATAAACTGACACGATCATAAGCTACGTTTGTAGTTTGGGTCTTGTCCATCACATCATTCTCCTAATGATGTGATCCCGTTATCAAATGACATCGCATGTCCATGGCTAGGAAACCTTAACCATCTTTCAATCAACGAGCTAGTTCACTAGAGGCATACTAGGGACATTGTGTTTGTCTATGTATCCACACATGTATCCATGTTTCCAATTAAAATTTAGCATGGATAATAAACAATTATCATGAACAAGGAAATACAATAATAAACACTTTATTTATTGCCTCTAGGGCATATTTCCAACAGTCTCCCAGTTGCACTAGTCAATAATCTAGTTCAATCACTATGTGATTTACATTGTAATGAATCGAACACCCATGCAGTTCTGGTGTTGATCATGTTTAGCCCTTGGAAGAGGTTCAGTCAACGGGTCTGCAACATTCAGATCCGTGTGCACTTTGCAAATATTTATGTCTTTCTCCAAGATGTAATCGCGGATGGAGTTGAAGCGTCACTTTATGTGTTTGGTCCTCTTGTGAAACCTTGGTTCCTTGGCCAGAGCAATGGCACCAGTGTTGTCACAAAACAGGTTCATTGGATTCAGTGCACTGGGCACTACTCCAAGATCTGTCATGAACTGTTTAATCTAGACACCTTCCTTCGCGGCTCCGAGGCTGCGATGTATTCCGCTTCACACGTAGAATGAGCTACCACTCTTTGCTTGGAACTACACCAACTTACCGCTCCCCCGTTAAGAATAAATACGTATCCGGTTTGCGACTTAGAGTCGTCCGGATCAGTGTCAAAGCTTGCATCGACGTAACCCTTTACGACGAGCTCTTCATCACCTCCATAAATGAGAAACATTTCCTTAGTCCTTTTCAGGTACCTAAGGATATTCTTGACCGCTTGCCAGTGGTCCATTCCAGGATCACTTTGAAACCTTCCGACCATACTTATGGCAAGGCTGACATCGGGTCTTGTGCACAGCATTGCATACATGATAGAGCCTATGGCTGAAGGATAGGGGATGACACTCATCTTTTCTCTATCTTTTGGAGTTACTGGGCATTGAGTCTTACTCAACTTCACACCTTGTAATACAGGCAATAACCCCTTCTTGGACTGTTCCATTTTGAACTTCTTCAACACTTTATCAAGGTATGTGCTCTGTGAATGTGCTATTAAGCGTCTCGATCTATCTCTATAGATCTTAATGCCTAATATGAAAGCAACTTCTCCTAGGTCCTTCATTGAAAAACTCTTGTTCAAATATTCCTTCACGCTTTCCAGCATTTCTATATTGTTTCCAATCAGCAATATGTCATCCACATATAATACTAGAAACGCTATAGAGCTCCCACTCACTTTCTTGTAAATACAAGCTTCTCCGTAAACTTGTATAAACTCAAACGCTTTGATCACCTCATCAAAGCGCTTATTCCAACTCCGAGATGCTTGCACCAGTCCATAAATGGATCGCTGGAGTTTGCAAACTTTGTCAGCATTCTCTGGATCGACAAAACCTTCGGGTTGCATCATATACAACTCTTCCTCAAGGAACCCGTTGAGGAACGCTGTTTTTACATCCATTTGCAAAATTTCATAGTCGAAATAGGCAGCTATTGCTAACATGATTCTGACAGACTTAAGCATCGCTACGGGTGAGAAAGTCTCATCGTAGTCAACTCCTTGAACTTGTGAAAAACCCTTTGCCACAAGTCGAGCTTTATATACGGTTACATTACCGTCTGCGTCTGTCTTCTTCTTAAAGATGCATTTGTTCTGAATGGCCTTTAGCCCTTCAGGTAATACTTCCAAAGTCCATACTTTGTTTTCATACATGGATCCCATCTCGGATTTCATGGCCTCTAACCATTTCTCGGAATCCGGGCCCATCACTGCTCCTCCATAGCTCGTAGGTTCATTTTTGTCCAACAACATGACCTCCAAGACAGGGTTGCCGTACCACTCAGGGGTAGTGCGTGGCCTTGTCGACCTACGAGGTTTAATAGCTGCTTGATCCGAACCTTCATGATCATCATCATTAACTTCCTATTCTACCGTCGTAGGTTCCATAGAAACATCTTTGTGCACTGCACTACTTTCTGGTTGAAGTAAAGGTTCAATAACCTCATCAAGCTCTATTTTCCTCCCACTCAATTCTTTCGAGAGAAACTCTTTCTCAAGAAATGTTCCGTTTTCAGCGACAAACACTTTGCCTTCGGATCTGAGATAGAAGGTATACCCGACTGTTTCTTTCGGGTATCCTATGAAGACACATTTCTCCGCTTTGGGTTCCAGTTTTTCAGGCTGAAGCTTTTTGACATAAGCATCACATCCCCAAACTTCAAGAAACGACAAATTTGGCTTCTTGCCAAACTACAGTTCATATGGCGTCGTCTCAACGGATTTTGATGGTGCCATATTTAAAGTGAATGCAGCTGTCTCTAATGCATAACCCCAAAACGATAGTGGCAAATCAGCAAGAGACATCATAGAACGCACCATATCTAATAAGGTTCGATTACGACGTTCGGACACACCATTACGCTGTGGTGTTCCGGGCGGTGTAAACTATGAAACAATTCCACACTGTCTTAAGTGACTGCCAAACTCATAACTTAGATATTCACCTCCTCGATCAGATCGCAGGAACTTAATCTTCTTGTTATGATGATTCTCAACTTCACTCTGAAATTGCTTGAACTTTTCAAACGCTTCAGACTTGTGTTTCATTAAGTAAATATACCCATATCTACTTAAGTCATCAGTGAAGGTGAGAAAATAATGATATCCACCACGCGCTGTAACATTCATTGGACCGCACACATCAGTGTGTATGATTTCCAGTAAGTCACTCGCCTGTTCCATTGTTCCAGAGAACGGCGTTTTAGTCATCTTGCCCATGAGGCATGGTTCACATGTGTCAAGTGATTCAAAATCAAGTGACTCCAAAAGTCCATCAACATGGAGCTTCCTCATGCGTTTTACACCAATATGACCTAACTGGCAGTGCCACAAGAAAGTGGTACTATCATTATCAATTCTACATGTTTTGGCATCAATGTTATGAACATGTGTGTCATCACTATCAAGATTCAATATGAATAAAACCCTAACATTGGGTGCATGACCATAAAAGATATTACTCATATAAATAGAACAACCTTTATTCTCTGATTTAAATGAGTAACCATTTCGCAATAAACAAGATCCAGATATAATGTGCATGCTTAAAGCAGGCACTAAATAACAATTATTCAGGTTCATCACTAATCCCGATGGTAATCGAAGAGAGAGCATGCCGACGACGATCACATCAACCTTGGAACCATTTCCCACGCGCATCGTCACTTCGTCCTTTGCCAGCCTTTGTTTATTCCGTAGTTCCTGTTTTGAGTTGCAAATGTGAGCAACCGAACCGGTATCAAATACCCAGGCACTACTACGAGAGCTAGTAAGGTACACATCAATAACATGTATATCATATATACCTTGTTTGTCGTAGGCCGCCTTCTTGTCAGCCAGGTACTTGGGGCAGTTCCGCTTCCAGTGACCAGTTCCTTTGCAATGAAAGCACTCAGTTTCTGGCTTGGGTCCATGCTTGGGCTTCTTTGCAGGAGTAGCAACTGCTTTGCCATCCTTCTCGGTTTTACCCTTCTTGCCCTTGCCCTTGACTTTGCCATTTTTCTTGAAACTAGTGGTTTTATTGACCATCAACACTTGATGTTCTTTCTGGATTTCAGACTCAGCGACTTTTAGCATCGCAAACAGCTCGGCGATTGACTTGTTCATCCCGTGCATGTTATAGTTCATCACAAAGCTCTTGTAACTAGGTGGCCGTGATTGAAGAACTATATCAGTGATCGCCTCTGGCGGAAGGGCAATTCCCAACTCCGCTAGACGAGTTGAATACCCAGACATTCTGAGTATATGTTCACTGATAGACCCGTTCTCCTCCATCTTGCAAGCATAGAACTTATCGGAGGTTTCATACCTCTCGATCCGGGCGTTCTTCTGAAAGATAAACTTCAACTCCTGGAACATCTCATATCCTCCATGACGTTCAAAATGTCTTTGAAGTCCCGGTTCTAAGCCATACAATATCACACACTGAACTATTGAGTAATCTCGAGTACGTGCCTCCCAAGCGTTCTTAACGTCTTCGGAGGTCATGTCTTCTGGTTGCTCACCAAGCGGTGCATCAAGGACATATGATTTTTCGGAAGCCGTGAGGATAATCCTCAGATTACGGGAACAGTCAACAAAGTTACTTCCATCATCTTTTAGTTTAGCTTTCTCTAGGAACGCATTAAAATTCAGGGGTGCTACTGCGCAAGCCATTGATCTACAACATAAATATGCAAAGTTCACTTAGACTATTGTTCAAGATAATGAGTTTAGTTAATCAAATTACTAAAGCTCCCACTCAAATTGACATCCCTCAGGTCATCTGAGTGTCACATGATCCAAATCCACCAACTCAAGTCCGATCATCACGTGAGTTGAGGTGGCTTCAATGGTGAACATCATTATGTTGATCATATCTACTATATGACTCATGTTTGACCTTTCAGTCTCTTGTGTTCCGAGGCCATGTCTGTACATGCTAGGCTCGTCAAGTTTAACCCGAGTTTTCTGCGCGTGCAACACTGGCTGGCACCCATTGTATGTGAACATAGAGTCTATCACACCCGATCATCACGTGGTGTCTCAACACGACGAACTTTCGCAACGGTGCACACTCAGGGAGAGCACAATTTTATCTTGAAATTTAAGTGAGGGATCACCTTATAATGCTACCGTCGTACTAAGCATAACAAGGTGCATACAAGGATTAACATCACATGCAATTCATAAGTGACATGATATGGCCAGGAACTTGTGCTTTAGATCTCCATCTTGAAAGCACCGGCATGATCTTCATCGTCACCGGCACGACACCATGATATCCATCATCTTTATCTCCATCAACGTGTCGCAATCGAGGTTGTCACGCCCTGCATGCTTCTACTACTATTGCTACCGTTTAGCGATAAAGTAAAGCATTACATAGCGCTTAATGATTGACACGCAGGTCATACAATAATTAAAGACAACCCTATGGCTCCTGCCGGTTGCCGTACTCATCGACATGCAAGTAGTGAAATTCGATACATCACATGATCATCTCATACATCACATATATCACATCATGTAATTGGTCATATCACATCACAACATACCCTGCAAAAACAAGTTAGATGTCCTCTAATTGTTGTTGCATGTTTTACGTGGCTGCTACGGGTTTCTAGCAAGAACGATTCTCACCTACGCATAAACCACAATGGTGATACATAATTTGCTTTTCAACCTTCTCAAGGACCGCCTTTGTCGAATCCGATCCAACTAAAGTGAGAAAAACTTCCACCCGCAAGCCATCTAGGCAACAAGTTGCGTCGAGGGAACCGGTCTCTCATAAGCGTACGAGTAATGTTGGTCCGGGCCGCTTCATCTCACAATACCGCTGAACCAAAATCCGACCAAGGGAGGAAGGAATCTAAGAATCAACGCCCATAAACCTTTTGTGTTCTACTCAAGATCTCATCCACACATAAACCTAGCTCTGATACCACCGTTGGCGAATGTTGCATGGGAAACAAATTTTTTCCTACGCACACGAAGATCTATCCATGGTGATGAGCATCTACGAGAGGGAGAGTGGATCTACATACCCTTGTAGATCACTAAGCGGGAAGCGTTAAGAAACGCGGTTGGTGTAGTCAAACGTCTTCGCGATCCAAATCGCCGTGCGTCCCGCTATCCAATCACGATACATCCCACGATCCAACGATGATCCATCCCGCGACCGGATCATGATCCGTCCCACGAACTTGATCACGACCCGTCTCACGAACTTGTTCACGATTCTTCCGATCTAGCACCGAACGGACGACACCTCCGCGTTCAGCACACGTACAGCTTGATGATGATCTCCACCGTCTTGATCCAGCAAGAAGGAGTGGAGAGGAATAAGATTTCTCCGGCAGCCTGACGGCGTTCCGGCGATGGTGGTGGAGCAATTCCGGCAGGGCTTCGCCTAAGCACTGCAGAAAACCAATCTAGAGGAGAAACAATGCACTGGAGGAACGGGTAGCACGTGGCTGAAAATCTAGTGCAAAACCCCTCAATACCACAAGTATATATAGGAGGAGAGGAGGAGAGGAGGAAGCTTGGCCTCCAAGCCTCCTAGGCTTCGGCCGAACTAGGAGAGGAGGAGTCCACCTCCTCCACTCCTAGTAGGATTAGGATTCATCCTTTTTTTTCCTTTTTGCCTTTTCCACCTTTTTCCTTTTGGGTTTTCTTCTCCAGCTACATGGGCCTTGTGTGGGAGTTTCCACCAGCCCACTAAGGGCTGATATTCACTCTCCCACAGCCCGTGAAGCCTCTTGGGTTGAAATACCCCTCCCGGAGGTCTCCCGGTACACTACCGGCACTCCCGGTACACTACCGATAAGCCCGGAACATTTCCGGCGACCAAAACATGACTTCCTATATATGAATCTTTACCTCCGGACCATTCCGGAGCTCCTCGTGACGTCTAGGGTTTCATCCGGGACTCCGAACAAACTTCGGTCAGCACCATACATAACTCTATACTACCGAAACGTCACCAAACCTTAAGTGTGCAGACCCTGCGGGTTCGAGAACTATGTAGACATGACCGAGACACCTCTATGGTCAATAACCAATGGCGGGACCTAGATATTCACATTGTTTCCTACATATTCTACAAAGATCTTTATCGGTCGAACCTCTATGTCAAGGATTCAGTTAATCCCGTATGACGTTCCCTTTGTTCTTCGGTATGTTACTTGCCCGAGATTCGATCGTTGGTATCTTCATACCTAGTTCAACCTCCTTACTGGCAAGTCTCTTTACTCGTTCCGTAATACAAGATCCCGTGACTAACACTTAGTCACAATGCTTGCAAGGCTTATTGTGGTGTTGTATTACCGAGTGGGCCCTGAGATACCTCTCCGTCACACGGAGTAACAAATTCCAGTCCTGATCCATTCCAACCCATCAGACACCCTCAGAGATACCTGTAGAGCACGTTTCTAGTCACCCAATTACATTGCGACATTTGATACAAACAAGGCACTCTTCCGGTGTCCGTGAGTTGCAAGATCTCATGGTCATAGGAACATATACTTGACATGCAGAAAACAGTAGCAATAAACTGACACGATCATAAGGTACGTTTGTAGTTTGGGTCTTGTCCATCATATCATTCTCCTAATGATGTGATCCCGTTATCAAATGACATCTCATGTCCATGGCTAGGAAACCTTAACCATTGTAGCGACCCGACCTGAAAGGTCGAATCTCCGGTGTTTCCGTACCATCCCAAGATCATGCTGGTACACACACGGTACATCAATGTATATATCAAAGGGAAATCACACAGCATTATATTAACGAAATATCATATCGAGTCCTTTATTACAATAAAGATTACAATAAAGTGGCTGAAGGCCAACTCATGAGACTATCTAAAATCTTGCGGAAGCGTCGAAGGTAGATGAGTCCATGTGACTCCAAGGGCATCTCACCAAGTGTAGAGCGTATCCTCACTCCTGGTCGGAAAAATACTCTGCAACATGATACATTGAAGCCATATAGGTCATCATATTGAATATGATGGCAAATTCACAAGAGAGGGGTGAAAAGAAGATCATCTATTCTATATGCATATATGGCAGGTGGGATAATAAGTTTTTGCGTAAAGCCAACTTTTCCTACATCAAGAGAGGGCTAAGCAAAATTATTACTAAGTTGGTTGATTAATGAGATGGTTCCACCAACCAATTCTCATAGCCAAGTTATTAATACCCACATCATCATATTAATAGTGTTGAGAATTTTCGGAAGTTTCAGTTCCTTTGGCTCAAGTCGTCCATGACCGTGGACACGGCTAATCAATTAGGTTTGAGTACTCTGCAGAGTTTTGCACACGTTCCCACAAGATTTGGTCGCCTCCATTTGATTTCTCGCACTTCATAGTGTTTGAGAAACGGATGACCAAAACATGGTCTTCCAAAGGGTTTCCCTACGACTCTGTCGGTGCCCATCCTTTCCTACCATTCTTCTACATCTCGTAGCACCGCCTGTCCAGGGTCACCACGATATCCAACCAAGCCAGAGCCCATAATGACTTATGGCTGTGCAGGTAAGCCTTGGGTCTTGAAGCATCCATCCATCTCTTTGTGCCTGGGTGGACCTTTCCGCGTGAATACTGGCCATCTCCAGCAACACCTAGGCAAATCCACTGGTTTCTCCAGGGTGCCGTTCAACCATCATCCACCCAGAGGTAAGTTGAAAACTCGAAATCTTGAAGTCTTGATCATTATGTAGGTCTTGTAATTAACTCTCTCAACTCTCATGAATCACACAACCAACCCCGTCTACTAATAGCATAGCAAAAAGTAAAACAACGTTTCCCGGGGTCAATGTGTCAAGAGTTGAGAAGGGGTACCTACCACATGATACTACAACAGTAACCAAGTTTCCAACTAACCTACTTTGCATGCAATTGGGGTGATGGAAGAACTAATGCAATAAAAGCATGGGTAGAGATGATCAAAGTGACTTGCGTGATTGATGATCTTCGTACGTGAGTGACTCTAAGTAACAAGCTTCGCACTCCGAATAATCTAATGAAGCAAACAAGAGCACTCAATAAGCATACAACAAAATATTGTAACTCACAACCATCAACCATGAACTAGTAAACAATCAAGACAAAACAATGCACAAATCACAAGCAAGAAAACACACAAAGTTTTGTTTTCTAGAAGATGATTGATAAAACACTACTAACATAATGAAACCATTTGTATTAACCAAAACAATAGTTGACCACAAGAAAACAATAAAATATTTTATTAATAAACAGAATAAAACCAAATTAAGTTTGTTGGGAAAACTTTAGTAAAGTTTTTTTTAAATGTTTTGATAAACACTATATGAATCAACTATAGTTTTACTAACAAGAGAGCAAAAAAAACTTATTATTTATTAACAAAACATGTTCTTAACAGAAAAGAATGTACAAATAAACTTTTCTTAGAAAACAGAATTAAATTATATAAAACTTTGTTAAAAAGAATCTATTACTAAACTAGTTGTTTTAATCAAATTAAACCTATTTGAAAAGGAGTTGAGATTCCTATAACCATAAAGAAATAAATGAAGCAATTTATATTTTTATTAACAGTAAGTAGAACACCTAAAGTTTAACTAACAAAACCTACTAAATCAAATAAAACTAAATCTAATTTAAACTAACTAAAATTAAGTAAATAAAACTATACTAACTAATAGGCAGAATCTGTTTATAGCTAAAACACTAATAAGAATCATCCTGAAAATCCTCAAACTAAACATGGAGGTAGTCCTAACTAAGACCAAACAGTAGCAAAAAGATTCATATCAAAATCTATTTTTAAACTCTAGTTATTCAGATTTGAATGTTTTGAGCAAATTTGATTCAATTCAAATTTATAGTTCAAATTTAAAATCTAAAACCACAGGATGAAACTACATGAAAAATGTGAGCTATTGCAAAAAGAATCAACTCAAAACATTAAACCGATTAAAAGTTATAAGCAAAACAAATTACTAAAACACTCTGTTAACTAAAACTAAAAAAAAGAAAACTAACTACCGGACGGCCAGGGGTGACGCGGCACAATCCTATTGGCTAAGGGGGTGTGTGCGAGCGGCGCTATGGAGTCAATGGAACCGTAAAGAAAACGGTTCAGGGAATTAAGTGGTTCTAATCGGGGCCGTTGGATTTAGATCGGAGGGAGGGGAGGGGCTCGACGACTTACCGGAGAGGGAGGAAGAACTCCGGCAAGTGGTGGCGGTGGCTGGTGGTCGGAGGAGGTCAGGGAAGCGTCTCCGGTGGTCGAGTGCGACGACGGAGTGGTCCGGGATGCGGCGCTTGACGTCCGGCGTCGAACGGTGAGGTCGGAGGTGCGCGGGGAGGTCTGAGGCGACGAGCACGGCGGTGGGGACCTTCGGTTGGAGCTGCAACTCCGACGAGCTCTCCTGAGACGGTCTGGCGACAGGAGAGAGGGGTTGGGGTGGGAATGGAGTGCGGGGAGGGGCGCTCTTATATAGAGTGCTCAGGTGGGTGCGGGGAGGAGAGAGGAGGGAGACCCGGGGCGATGGAATCTCGGCGACGACGGCGTGCGCGCGAGGAGAGGGATGACCGCGCGGGCGTTACGGGCGGTCGGGGTGGGACCCAATGTCAGAGAGAGAAGAAGCGACGAATGCGTGTCGGTCGACCGGCTTGTAATCAATTCGCAAGTAACTGCCCGTGGGCCCGCCCGTTTAAATACAAAACCGTTATTGTTTTTAATAGTCAGAGTAGTAAAACCTCTTTAAAAGCATTCAAAACATTTCTATATATAGGAGTATTATATATCAAAATTAACAGAATAATAAATGCCATTTATTGAACATTTTTATTCTGTTATTTGAGTACTTTGAAAAACATAATATTTTCAGAAATTGCCTAATTGTTTTTAAATCCTTTTTGCAAATATTTTCAAAACAACCCCTGGTTTTTATTTTTCAAATAAATCACCAATTAGGTCCTGGTATGGAGTGTCATGTTCCTCCTCTCTTATTTGAACTTTTTACCAAGATTTCAAATAGGTGAAAGCAACACATTGAAAGTAGAAAGGGCTTTCGGAATTTCAGAAAAGGCATTTCAACTATTACATGTATTCAAGCAATGATGATGATAGATGCATAGCTATATTTCATAACATTCCAAAATGGAATTTTGGGATGTTACAAACCTACCCACCTTAAGATGAAACTCGCCCTCGAGATTCGGGTTGCCTAGAATATTAGGTGCGGGTGGTCTCTACGAAGATCTTCTTCGCGTTCCCAGGTGGCTTCTTCCTCGGTGTGGTGACTCCACAAAACCTTACAGAACTTGATGATCTTGCTGTGGGTAACTTTGTTGGCAGTCTCGAGGATTCTGACAGGCTTCTCCTCGTAAGTCAGATCTCTGTCAAGTTGTATGGCCTCTAGGGGCACTGTGTCTCTCAAGGGAATTTCAGTCATCTCAGCATGACACTTCTTCAGCTGGGACACATGGAACACATCATGAACTCCGGATAATCCTTCCGGCAATTCCAGCTTGTATGCAACTTCGCCTCTACGTTCAAGAATTTTGTAGGGGCCTATGAATCTGGGTGCTAATTTTCCTTTAACACCAAACCTCTTGATTCCTCGAAGCGATGACACACGAAGATATGCTCGGTCTCCCACTTCATACGTCACTTCCTTGCGTTTGCTGTCAGCATAACTCTTCTGTCAAGATTGAGCTATCTTGAGTCTGTCACGAATCAGCTTGACTTTCTCTTCAGAATCTCGGATAAGGTCGGGACCAAAAAGTTGTCGGTCTCCAACACCGTCCCACGTCAATGGTGTTCTGCACCTCCTTCCATATAATGCTTCGAAAGGGGCCATCTTCAGACTGGTCTGATAACTGTTGTTGTATGAGAATTCTGCGTAAGGTAAGTTGTCATCCCAACCGGATCCATAATCTAGCGCACAAGCTCTCAACATGTCTTCCAGAATCTGGTTGACTCTCTTAGTCTGTCCATCAGTCTGCGGATGAAAAGCTGTACTGAACTCCAGCCTCGTACCCAAAGTTTCATGTAACTGATGCCAAAACTTTGAGGTAAATTGTGTTCCTCTATCTGACACGATACTCCTCGGAACTCCATGCAGACATATGATCCTGGTCATATATATCTTGGCTAGCTTAGAGCTGGTATAGGTGGTCTTCACTGGAATGAAATGAGCTACCTTGGTCAAGTGGTCTACCACTACCCAGATGGAATCATAACCTGAACGGGTCCTGGGTAATCCTGTGATGAAATCCATACCAAGCTTTTCCCATTTCCACTCGGGTATCGGCAAAGGTTGGAGTAACCCTGCTGGCTTCTGATGTTCCGCCTTTACTCGCTGACAAACATCACATATTGCAACGTGTTCCGCAATATCCTTCTTCAAACCTGTCCACCGATAACTTTCCTTCAAATCCAGGTACATCTTGGTGTTACCTGGGTGTATCGAGTAAGGGGAATCGTGGGCTTCTTGAAATATCAACTTCCTGAGCTCTGGGTCATTGGGCACATAGATGCGGTTCTCAAACCACAGAGTTCCCTGTTCATCCTCACGAAATCCTTTAGCTTTACCATCTTTCATTTTTTGCTTAATCTCAGCTATCTCCTTGTCCGATTTCTGGGCTTCTCGAATTCTTTCGGTCAAGGTGGACTAGATTTCCAGTGTGGCAACATATCCGCTTGGAACTATCTCTAGCTTGAGCTCTCTGAGATCATCGGCTAACTCTTGGGGTAATCCTCCCGCTGTGAGTGTGTTCACATAAGCTTTTCGACTCAAGGCATCTGCTACAACATTTGCCTTACCTGGATGGTAGTGTAATCTCATGTCATAGTCCTTCATTAACTCTAACCATCTCCTCTGTCTGAGGTTCAACTCCTTCTGCGTGAAGATATATTTCAGGCTCTTATGGTCGGTGTAAACATCACAACTATTTCCGATAAGGAAATGTCTCCAGGTCCTGAGTGCGTGCACTACGGCCGCTAGTTCCAAATCATGGGTGGCATAATTCAACTCATGAGGTCATAGTTGTCTGGATGCATAAGCTACAACCTTTCCATCTTGCATGAGTACTCCTCCAAGTCCTTGACGTGAAGCATCACAATAAACCTGGAAGTCCTTCCGAATATTGGGCAAAATCAACACTAGGGCTGTGACCAAACGTTTCTTCAACTCCTGGAAACTGGCTTCACATTCCTCAGTCCAAAAATACTTAGTCTCTTTCTTCAACAACTCTGTCATGGGCTTGGCAATCTTTGAGAAATTCTCAATGAATCTCCGGTAATATCTAGCTAGTCCGAGAAAACTGCAGATCTCCTTAACTGAGGTGGGTGATTTCCACTCGGTGATGGCTTCAACCTTAGCGGGGTCCACTGCTATTCCATCTTCGGAAATAACATGTCCAAGGAATCCGACTTCCGTCAGCCAAAATTCACATTTGCTGAACTTGGCATATAACTGATGTTCTCCAAGCTTCTCCAGAACTAAACGCAAATGTTCCTTGTGTTCTTCCTCGTTCTTGGAGAATATCAAAATGTCATCGATGAACACCACGACAAATTTGTCCAAATATTCCATAAACACTTTGTTCATCAAATTCATGAAGTAGGCAGGAGCATTAGTCAAACCAAAGGACATGACAGTATACTCATACAAGCCATACCTTGTGGTGAAAGCTGTTTTGGGTATATCCTGTTCACGAATCTTCAGTTGGTGATACCTTGATCGAAGATCGATCTTGGAGAATACTTTGGCGCCTACTAGCTGATCAAACAAGTCATTAATCATCGGCAGAGGGTACTTGTTCTTGATAGTCACCTCGTTCAAGGCATGATAATCGACTACCATTCTCAAGGTTTTATCCTTCTTCTCCACCAAAAGAACTGGGGCTCCCCAAGGTGAAGAACTTGGGCGAATATACCCCTTGTCCAATAACTCCTTAATTTGCTTCTTGATTTCCACTAGATCATTTGCGGGCATCCGATAGGGTCTCTTGGAAATTGGGGCTGTCCTTGGTTGTAGCTCTATTAGGAACTCAATCTCCCTATCTGGTGGCATGCCTGATAATTCTTCCAGAAATACATCCGGAAAGTCTTTTACCACAGGTACTTCCTCCTGAACAACTCCTGTGAGGGAATTTAACCGAGCACTCATACGTGTGCGTCGGGATACATACTTAATCCTCTTGTTCTCCGGGGTGGTGAGTGAAACAGACTTGCTAGGGCAATCAAGATTTCCTTCATACTTGGTCATCCAATCCATGCCTAGGATTACATCCAATCCCTGGGATTCTAAGACGATGAGGTCGGTGGGAAAAACATGGTTTCCTATGTGAAGTTTCAAGGCATGGCATCCTATCCCTTCCATCATCATACCTCCTGGGGAACTGACCTTAATGGGCTGACTAAGGGTTTTGGTGGGCAAACCATACTTATCCACAACTACCCTTGATATGAATGAATGTGTTGCACCGGAATCAAAAAGTACTATAACTGGACGTGAATGCAATAAAAACTTACCAACCACAGTCTCGGGTTGATCATAGACTTCTTCCACGTCGAGGTGGTTCACCTGGGCACGAGGAAATGGATTTGGCTTCTTGGCTGCGGAGTTGCCGTTGTTGTTGCCATTTCCATTTCCCTGCTTGCTCTGGGGACACTCAGTAGCATAGTGCCCTGTCTTCTGGCACTTGAAATGGGTGATGTGGCTCAGATCCTTCTGAGTAGGAGCGTGACGGTGCTGGTTGTTGTTCCCATTCCCAATGTCAGTCTTGAAGTTGCCATGGTTGGGACGGGCATTCCCATTTCCTCCATGGTTGTGGCCTCCATGGTTGTGCACGGCATGAGTGTGCCTTCCAAACTTACCGGTCCCTGATCCGGTATTCCCTGAGTACGGGTAGTAGCGGGGCTTCTGATGAGCTCCAGAGTTAAACTTCCCCTGAGTGTACTTCCTCTTGCGGTTCTCAATTTGCTGCTGCTTTCCCTCCAAGATGAGGGCCTTGTCCACCAGCTCTTGGTAGTTGTTGAAGGTAGCCACTACCAGCTGCAAGCTCAACTCATCGTTGAGTCCTTCCAGAAACTTCTCTTGCTTGGCCGCATCATCGGCCACGTCTCCTGGTGCATAACGTGCCAATGTGCTGAAGTCGTCCACGTATTGGGCCACAGAGCGACTACCCTGGCGCAAGTTGCGAAACTCGCGCTTCTTCAGACTCATAGCTCCACCTGAAACATGTGCGGTGCGAAAAGCTTGCTTGAACTGCTCCCAAGTTATATCAGCAATAGGATATGTGGTGGTGTAGTTCTCCCACCATGAAGTTGCTGGTCCATCCAGTTGATGTGCGGCAAAGCGCACCTTCTCAGCGTCAGTACATCCAACGGTGACGAGTTCTCTCTCCATCTTACGGAGCCAGTCATTTGCCACAATGGGCTCAGTGCTGCTGGAGAAAGTTGGAGGGTTCAACCTCAGAAAACGGGTGAGATTATCAGCCTGGGGTGGATGGTGGTGGTTGTTGTTCTGGTTGTTGGTCTGATTCTGGATCAATAGCTGCATCAGTGCATTCTGCTGCTGAAGAAGTTGCGTGAGTTCCGGCGGGAAGGTGAAGTCGGACTCACGTCGTGGAGGCATCTTGGTGTTTTCAGAGGGGTGAGAATTAGAATAGAATAAGGGCCTAAAAGGAGAAATTCACTACCCATATGCAATGCAACAACATATCACACCAACCACTCATTCATTTATTCAATCAATGCCAAACATCGAGATACAGGTCTCCATCAAACTAAACATCGACCTACGCTTTAACGTCGAAAAAAATAAAAAATAAAAGATACATTGGAGGGCATGACTAAAGTTTTTCCTCAGAAGTACATGGTGACTGAGCCTCCTCCAGTGGTTCTCTCCTCATAGTCATCATCGTCGCTGATGAAAGGAGCCAAGTCTCCCTCAGGATGAAGATTTTCACCCATGTCCATCTGTTCCTCCAGAGTGGCGATGCGAGTGTTCACCTTGTCGATCCTCTCTAAGAAATCCTTCACCTCATATTCATGTTCGTACTCGGCTTCCCGTAAGTCAGCCTCGAGGTCAATCTCATGGTTCATCAGATTCTTGATTGTCTTCGTATCAGCACGAACTCGAAGCTCCATAGTCTTGATGTGAGTCTCTAGGGTCTGGATATAGGAAATGGTGGTGTCTGCAGTGGGAGGGGTTATGATGTTTCCATTGGCATCTCTGCGACAAACCACACTGAGTCCTGGTGAAATGGTTCCACCTCTGTATTCCTCCTGAATACGTCCAAGGGCAGGATGAATGGCCATGTCTCTCCCAAGTATCCAACTGGGTGCCACGAACTTGAAGTCGATGGGTTCCTTCCGATTCCCAAAGGTCTTCCCTGGATGTGCACCTCGATCCTGTAGCGTCCATCTTGTGGGAAGGACATGATAGGAGTCCCGGTGATGCTCGGCAAATCAATCCTCACGTCCTTGACGATCCTCATCAGCTCCTTGCCAAAGGGCATCGTTGCGTCAGGCTGGCAAAACTCCGTGATCAACACTGGGATGAAGGTGGACATCTATAAATTTTGAAATAATCGGAGAGAAGTCAGAAACGAGTAGATGAGAGTATAAGAATTTTAAAGACAGAGAGAAACAAATCCTAAGGCTTTCCAATCCTAGAGGTTACGTCCTACGGTCAGCGTGTGCTCTGATACCATTTCTGTAGCGACCCGACCTGAAAGGTCGAATCTCCGGTGTTTCCGTACCATCCCAAGATCATGCTGGTACACACACGGTACATCAATGTATATATGAAAGGGAAATCACACAACATTATATTAACGAAATCTCATATCGAGTCCTTTATTACAATAAAGATTACAATAAAGTGGCTGAAGGCCAACTCATGAGACTATTTAAAATCTTGCGGAAGCGTCGAAGGTAGATGAGTCCATCTGACTCCAAGGGCATCTCACCAAGCGTAGAGCGTATCCTCACTCCTGGTCGGAAAAATACTCTGCAACATGATACGTTGCAGCCATATAGGTCAGCATATTGAATATGCCGGCAAAGTCACAAGAGAGGGGTGAAAATAAAATCATCTATTCTATATGCATATATGGCAGGTGGGATAATAAGTTTTTGCGTAAAGCCAATTTTTCCTACATCAAGAAAGGCTAAGCAAAATTATTACTAAGTTGGTTGATTAATGAGATGGTTCCACCAACCAATTCTCATAGCCAAGTTATTAATACCCACATCATCATATTAATAGTGTTGAGAATTTCCGGAAGTTTCAGTTCCTTTGGCTCAAGTCGTCCATGACCGTGGACACGGCTAATCGATTAGGTTTGAGTACTCTATAGAGTTTTGCACACGTTCCCCACAAGATTTGGTCGCCTCCGTTTGATTTCTCGCACTTCATAGTGTTTGAGAAACGGATGACCAAAACATGGTCTTCCAAAGGGTTTCCCTGCGACTCTGTCGGTGCCCATCCTTTCCTACCGTTCTTCTACATCTCATAGCACCGCCTGTCCAGGGTCACCATGATATCCAATCAAGCCAGAGCCCATAATGACTTGTGGCTATGCAGGTAAGCCTTGGGTCTTGAAGCATCCATCCATCTCTTTGTGCCTGGGTGGACCTTTCCGCGTGAATACTAGCCATGTCCAGCAACACCTAGGCAAATCCACTGGTTTCTCCAGGGTGCCGTTCAACCATCATCCACCCAGAGGTAAGTTGAAAACTCAAAATCTTGAAGTCTTGATCATTATGTAGGTCTTGTAATTAACTCTCTCAACTCTCATGAATCACACAACCAACCCCGTCTACTAATAGCATAGCAAAAAGTAAAACAACGTTTCTCGGGGCCAATGTGTCAAGAGTTGAGAAGGGGTACCTACCACATGATACTACAACAGTAACCAAGTTTCCAACTAACCTACTTTGCATGCAATTGGGGTGATGGAAGAACTAATGCAATAAAAACTTGGGTAAAGATGATCAAAGTGGCTGGCCTGATTGATGATCTTCATACGTGAGTGACTCTAAGTAACAAGCTTCGCACTCCGGATAATCTAACGAAGCAAACAAGAGCACTCAATAAGCATACAACAAGATATTGTAACTCACAACCATCAACCATGAACTAGTAAACAATCAAGACAAAACAATGCACAAATCACAAGCAAGAAAACACACAAAGTTTTGTTTTCTAGAAGATGATCGATAAAACGCTACCAACATAATGAAACCATTTGTATTAACCAAAACAATAGTTGACAGGAAGAAAACAATAAAATATTTTATTAATAAACAGAATAAAACCAAATTAAGTTTGTTGGGAAAACTTTAGTAAAGTTTTTTTTTAAGTTTTGATAAACACTATATGAATCAACTATAGTTTTACTACCAAAAGAGCAAAACAAAACTTATTATTTATTAACAAAACATGTTCTTAACAGAAAATAATGTACAAATAAACTTGTCTTAGAAAACAGAATTAAATTATATAAAACTTTGTTAAAAAGAATCTATTACTAAACTAGTTGTTTTAATCAAATTAAACCTATTTGAAAAGGAGTTGAGATTCCTATAACCATAAAGAAATAAACTAAGGAATTTATATTTCTATTAACAGTAAGTAGAACACCTAAAGTTTAACTAACAGAACCTACTAAATCAAATAAAACTAAATCTAATTTAAACTAACTAAAATTAAGTAAATAAAACTATACTAACTAATAGGCAGAATCTTTTTATAGCTAAAACACTAATAAGAATCATCCTAAAAATCCTGAAACTAAACATGGAGTTAGTCCTAACTAACACCAAACAGTAGCAAAAAGATTCATCTCAAAATCTATTTTTAAACTCTAGTTATTCCGATTTGAATGTTTTGAGAAAATTTGATTCAATTAAAATTTTATAGTTCAAATTTAAAATCTAAAACTACAGGATGAAACTACATGAAAAATGTGAGCTATTGCAAAAGGAATCAACTCAAAACATTAAACACATTAAAAGTTATAAGCAAAACAAATTACTAAAACACTCTGTTAACTAAAACTAAAAAAAAAGAAAACTAACTACCGGACGGCCAGGGGTGACGCGGCACAATCCTATTGGCTACGGGGGTGTGTGTGCGAGCGGCGCTATGGGCGGTCAACCGAACCATAAAGAAAACGGTTTGGGGAATTAAGTGGTTCTAATCGGGGCCGTTGGATTTAGATCGGAGGGAGGGGAGGGGCTCAACGACTTACCGGAGAGGGAGGAAGAACTCCGGCGAGTGGTGGCGGTGGCCGGTGGTCGGAGGGGGTCGGGGAAGCGTCTCCGGTGGTCGAGTGCGACGACGGAGTGGTCCGGGCGGCGACGCTTGACGTCCGGCGTCGAACGGTGAGGTCGGAGGGGCGCGGGGAGGTCCGAGGCGACGAGCACGGCGGTGGGGACCTTCGGTTGGAGCTGCAACTCCGGCGAGCTCTCCTATGACGGTCTGGCGACGGGAGAGAGGGGGTCAGGGTGGAAATGGAGTGCGGGGAGGGGCGCTCTTATATAGAGTGCTCGGGTGGGTGCGGGGAGGAGAGAGGAGGGAGATCCGGGGCAATGGAATCTCGACGACGGCGGCATGCACGCGAGGAGAGGGATGACCGCGCGGGCGTTACGGGCGGTCGGGGTGGGACCCGGTGTCAGACAGAGAAGAAGCGGTGAATGCGCTCGGTCAACCGGCTTGTAATCAATTCGCGAGTAACTGCCCGTGGGCTGGCCCGTTTAAATACAAAACCGTTATTGTTTTTAATAGTTAGAGCAGTAAAACCTCTTTAAAAGCACTCAAAGCATTTCTAAATATAGGAGTATTATATATCAAAATTAACAGAATAATAAATGCCATTTATTGAACATTTTTATTCTGTCATTTGAATACTTTGAGAAAAATAATATTGTCAGAAATTGCCTAATTGTTTTTAAATCCTTTTTGCAAATATTTTCAAAACAACCCCTGGTTTTTATTGTTCAAATAAATCACCAATTAGGTCCTGGTGTGGAGTGTCATGTTCCTCCTCTCTTATTTGAACCTTTTACCAAGATTTCAAATAGGTGAAAGCAACACATTGAAAGTATTAAGGGCTTTCAGAATTTCAGAAAAGGCATTTCAACTATTACATGTATTCAAGCAATGATGATGATAGACGCATAGCTATATTTCACAACATTGCAAAATGGAATTTTGGGATGTTACAACCATCTTTCAATCAACGAGCTAGTTCACTAGAGGCATACTAGGGACATTGTGGTTGTCTATGTATCCACACATGTATCCATGTTTCCAATTAATACAATTATAGCATGGATAATAAACGATTATCATGAACAAGGAAATACAATAATGAACACTTTATTTATTGCCTCTAGGGAATATTTCCAACAGTCATATCTTCCTATTAGTTCGTCATGTTGAGTTGTACGTGACTAAAAGTGTAATGATCATCATTATTAGAACATTGTCTGAGTGAGGAAAGGATGATGGAGACTATGATTCCCCCACAAGTCAGGATGAGACTCCAGATGAAAAATGAAATAAAAATAGGGGAGTCCAAATGAGCCCACCATATAAAAAAGGGATTTTTATTTCTTTGCCCCTAGTTCGTTTGTTGTACTCATTCATCCCTACGCTCTTAACTTTGGCTCACTTTTACCCACTCCCTTGCCCGAAACCCTCAGAACAAGTTACAACGGACATTGCCATCAGGGCAATGCCTCTGATTGTTAACTCCAATTAGTGTGTCCTCTCCCGCGCATGCAACTGACCGCTGTCGTGGGGTAGCATGTGTCCATGGGACATGCCCAAAATGTTCCATTGTATAAAGAGGGGGAACCACCTCCTGATGCATCACCCCTACCATTTCCCCCAAATCCCCTCCTTGCCGCATCATCTTCCTCTCCCCCATCGCGTCGTCTCGCTTTCCTCCACTCCCTCCACCGCACCGTCTTGATCTCCCCCACCACATCCTCTTCCTCACCTTGATCGCATCCATCTATCCGATGGAGGACGGTCGTGGCGATACCGGAGCAGTGGTCGGAGAAATAGTAGTGGAGCTGTAGGGCACGGTGACCATGGATGAAGTGAAGGACGTTGGTGGTGTCCATGGCTGTGCGGGGAAACTCGCAACTGTTGCGAATGTGGAGAAGGAGGTGGCAGGCTCCACCTCAGTACCGCCGGAGCTGAAGGGGACGGCGTCGAGCATCGCAGTCGATCCCGATGCGCAGCCTGGCGAGGAGTAGGAGGTATTTGCACTTGCTTGTTAGTTACAATATTTAGCTTGTAGAGTTAGTTGCATTGGTTAGATTGTGATTGATACGGTAGTACAAATGGTTAGAGTAGTTGGTTTGATGGATGTGCCGGGGTTTTCTGTATGGGGGGATTGGGGGTTTTGTATTAGGCTTTTTTTGGATTACATTCTTTGGAAAAATGCTAGATAGATTTGTATGAGAGATAGGGATCTCTGTGCTTCAATGCTACACAGATGTATGCTTATTGGATTTGTTTTTATTGCTACACAGGTTGGTTTTTTTAATGCTACAGACATGTATGCTTATTAGATTGGGACCCTATTGTATTTGTTTTTGAATGCTACACAGATTGGGGTTTTGAATTTCATATGCCCAAATGGAATCCTTTGATTAAGAAGTTAGTTGATTCATTAGTATATAAACTTGTCCACAATATGTAGTTATATTAGCTCTGTTGTCCAATGTGTGTGCATGACAATGGAAAATGCAAATAGGATCATAGTATATTAGCCCTATGATCAATGTGTCATGTGTGCATATCTAAATTTTCAATTGGCTTCTGTATTTACTAGTGATGGATGTAATTGTATATTCAAGAGGATGATGGTTGGGGGAAAAAGAAAAAGCTGGACCTTACTGGGTTCAAGGACCCGTACGATCCAGGGTACAATGACGGTGAAGAGTATAAGGTAAGCCTACTCGAAACTTAGATTGTTCATTTAGTTCATTTGACATGGTGTATATGAATCTATAATGTATTAATGTAACTCATTCGTGTGTGCAGTATGTCTCTGGAGAAGATGTGGATGTGAACGACGGCAACTTCACGCCCTTCAAAGCGAAGGAAGAGGAGAAGATCAAGGCCAAGGGAGATGATTACTACTACAAAAGCAAGACCAACACTTGGCGCTACCCCTACTGCCGCGCCAAGCCAAAGCCAAAGTCTGGCTGCTTCGTTCACCTTCTAGATCATGCAGAAGATGTATCCATCCACGGCGAGGACTACAAGATCAGGGGCAGCATGGTGCCCTCGGGAAAGTCTTGACTCCCCTTCCTAAGTGATGTGATGATGTGTTTTACTTACTTTTGGTTGTTTGGTGAACTTTGTGTGTGAACTGTCAATAGATGGTATGGTACTATGATGGTATGGCTATCTATATTGGGTATTTGTGTGTTTTTAAATTTGTCTGCTATGATTTGTTTCGGTGTTTATTTTCTGAATTTAGGTGCTGTAATGATCACACATGCTATGATGGTATGGCTATCTATATAGTACATCATTTTATCAAATATCCCAATAACAGAGCAAAAAACATCATTTGAATGAAGATGTAATGAATTTTGTTAATAAAGGAGTATTATCCTAATTATCTGTGCCATGTTTATTAATCAAATGCATGCTTTTTCCCACCATGTCTCATTATCCGATGTTTTGATCCGGCATTCGACAGGACAATATAAATTCAAAAAAGGCAAAAAATACCTTGGCAACCTATCTATGTTTGTGTCGGAGATCATGTGTGCAAAATTTGAGGTGATTTAGAGGAGGTCAAAGAAATTTGAATTTGAGAAACACGCAGGTTTTATATTTTTTTGTTTAAAAAAATAATGGTGCTCATTTGACCTTGATCGTGCCAGCTAGGTTTTTTTTGAAAATGTCTATATACCAAGTTTAGTATTTTTCCTCGTTAGTGTCTCTTATAAAACGATGAACGACGAAGGTTTCATATTTTTTCGATCTTTTTAAAATTATTTATGCTCAGTCAAAGCCTTGGAAACCCCGTTGACCATCTCAAAACCCCTCTAAACCCCGGGGGGTTTCACCTAACCCTAGCTTCGAACGTCAGCCGTCCGATCATATGGACGGCTTCGCATTCTTGGATCATGGGGTGATCTGCGAGAGGCGATCCTGTTGGTTGTGCTCGGCTACTCGCCCACCATTGACTCCACAAAAAAACGTAGTTATTGAACCCAAAAGGAAACCAAGCACTGGTTGGGCCGTCGAATTGCGTCATTTTTTGCATCATTTTCTCTTTTTTTAGTGAATGTGCTGGCTCTGTTTTTTTTTTTTTGCTTCGTTTGAAATTACACAACAATTAACACTGCCTAGAAAATTTAGTTCTTTTTGTTCAATACAAATGCAAAATGACCAAATTTATAAGGGACAAATTTATTTTTATCATGCAAAATGGCCACAAACTATTCAAAAATTATCTCTTTTTTATATAATACATATGACCACGGATTCCCATGCGTGTAATTAGCTTATTTTTCTTCTTCTTTTCAAACCAGAGTTTCCCATGCATGTACACTCCCGATGCCATGGTGGGTGTGAAAATGGGCTACTTCATATTTGACCCCATTATTGCCATGACGAAATAACACGTAGCACTACGACTATTTAAGCCACCCTCTGCCTCTGCCATCCCTCATCCATGTCCCATCCTCTGCCATCCGCCCTTCTTGCTCTTTGACCCCTTCTCCTTCTTCTGCACATCCCTCAGCCATGCAGTACACCAGACAAACCTACCGCTTCCCACCCACCATGCCGGAGAGGCTCTACTCTACCGACATGTACGTTGAGTGCACACTATGTGTGTGGGTGATATCAAGGTGGAGGACCGCAAAGAACTTCACCGAGTTCTTCCTCACGGCCGGCTACCGCCACCTCCCGCAGGGATCTCCAATGATGTTCCATGTCGAGGAGGTGATCCAAAACAGGGTGGTGTTCGGTCTCCTTGCCCACTTCACAAACACATTCGACACATTCTACCTCCCCGGCTGGGTGTTTTGGTGTGGCTGCGAGTTCATCGCTTTTTCCACCCATAATAGGTTCACATTGTACACCAGCATCTTCCCCACCGCGTTGCGCATGCACACTCTTCTGTACCTCATCGACAACGCCCCGGAGGAGAAGTGAAGGGCGCCCGGAGGAGGAGCGAGGTGGAGAAGGCGGCGTCTAGGGTTTTAAGCCCTCTATCTATTTTTTTGAATCTATGTTATGTTAATTAATTTGTAACCGAACTATGTTGGAGATGCTATGGGTCTGTTGGCTCTTTATTAAGCTCTATTATTAAGTTTTCTATCTATTCTATTATTAACTTCTTTCTAGTTTGGACTATGTGATCGGGCTCTGGGCTTGTTGGCCATATATACATATTTACTGATTGTTTTCTTAGAGAGCTCGCTTTGTTAGTAACCACCTAGTGCATGCAGCCACAACAAACCCTTCTCTTTTTTACACAAGCCACAAATATGTCGCCACCTAGCTAGTGCATGCAGACACAAAAATAAAAACATATTGTTCAATTTATTTGTCATAGCAAAACAGGTGCATATGCGAGTGGGTCGAAAAGACTAAAACTGATCATAAAAGAATGATGCTCTAAATCAAGGAGATAAGCGTGTGAGAAGAGAGGAACCAGCGGTAGCGACCGTCGCTGCATTCGTGGCAGCTAGCGTGCAAGAAAGCGGCTCGGTCAGGGCATCGTGGCGGCATGCATCGGTGCATGCAGGCTCGGTCGGCGCGCAATGACCCATGCACGCAGGCTTGCTGGGTGCATGTATACCACGGTTCTGTCAGGGCGGCGTGCGCAGGCGAACAGCGACACCGCCCAACGCGGCCCCACTTGTCGGGTCGAACGGGCAACATAATCCAGCACGGCCCCACTCGTCAGAGTTAATGGTCAAGACATTGACCCAATGGCAATGTCTGTTGTGACCTGTTCTGAGGGTTTCGGGCAAGGGAGTGGGGAAAACTGAGCAAAATTTAAGAGCGCAGGGAATGAGTAGAGCAAGGCAACCAGGGGCATAAATGTAAAAACCCAATAAAAAGATAAAATGGGGGAGGCAAAAAGAAAAGAAAAAGAGAAAAGGCCACCATAAAAATAAAAAATAAAAATAAAATGAGAGACAAGAGAGAAGGGACTTTGCTACTATCCTTTACCATACTTGTGCCTCAAAGTGGCACCATGTTCTTCATATAGAGAGTATCCTATGTTGACACTTCCATATGCTAGTGGGAATTACCTTTTCATATAATAAACTTGGCTTGTATATTCCTATGACAGGCTTCCTCAAATGCCTGAGGTCTTCATGAGCAAGCAAGTTTGATGCACACCCCACATAACTTCAGTTGACCTTTCATACACTTATAGCTCTAGTGCATCATTTGCATGGCAATCCCTACTCCTCGCATTGATATCTATCGATTAGAATCTCGATAGCTTGTTGGTACGCCTAGTTGATGCGAGACTATCTTCTCTAGTGTTTACCCCTTTGATACCTACGACCATATTCTATTCCACCTATATGATATGTCCAATAGTTCACACTCAGGTATTGCATGAAGAATGAAAAGTTGATGCATATTGAAAAAGTATGATCCAATTGCCTGAGTTGGACACTATGGTGCTTAACATTTGTATCTATGTGGTCAAGATGGAGTCGTGCCCTGCTAATATAATAAGATGAATAGGGATAAACATTCTTTTAGGATCACATACTTTTAAATTCTAATGATTTCATTACTTATACTTGGAAATATTACTATGTTGTCATTTGTTAGTTCAATATTTCTCAATGAGAATACATACCAAAGATTACATGATGGGTAGCATGTCAAATCAAAAATTCTGTTTATAATTAACCTACTCGAGGACGAGAAGGAATTAAGCTTGGGGATACTGATACGTCTCCAACGTATCTATAATTTTTATTGTTCCATGCTCACATATTATCATTCCAGGATACTTTTTGGGTATTTATTTACCAATTTATAATATTTTTGAGCAGTAGCCTATTGACCCAGTGCCCAGTGCCAGTTCCTGTTTTCTCCGTGTTTTTGCCTTTTCAAAGTTACCATACCAAACGGAGTCCAATTGCCAGAAATAATTTTGGTGATTTTTTCACGACCAATACAAGACCTAGAAGCTTCAGAGGAGGATCAGGAGTGCACCAGGGGCCCACCATACATCCAACCGCCGCCCTAGGGGGTCGTGGCCAGATACGTGGTGGCCCCCTGGAGCGTCTCCCGGCGTCGTTCTCTGGCATATAAATTCACATCTACCCTAAAAACACCAGAAGCGCTCCTCGAAACACTTTTTCCACCACCGCAAGTCAGTGTTCCGACAGGAGGCCACCTACACCTCCGTTTCGTCACCTAGCTAGAGGGGAGGTCGATCACGGAGGGCATCTTCGACAACCTTGTTGCCCTCACCATGATGTGTGAGTAGTTCACCACAGACCTACGGGCCCGTAGGTAGTACCTAGATGGAAATCTCTCTCTCTCTCTCTCTCTCGACCTCAATCTCGATCTTCAATACAATGTTCATTGCATCTTTGCCTTAATCCATCCAATGCAATCCCTTTGTCTGGTGTGTTTGTTGGGATCTGATGAATTGTGAGTTTATGTTCTGATTATTCATGAAAAGTATTTGAGTCAAACCTGATTACTATGATTCTTATTTGCATGATGATCATAGCTTCATAATGCTCTCCGATCTATTGAGATAGTTTGGCCAACTAGATTGATATTTCTTCACTGGGAGTGGTGCGTTGTAGTAGGGTCAACTTGACGAGTTTGTATATCCCAGTGACAGAAGGGGACAAGTTGCATCTTCGTGTTGTTGCTACTAAGAATAAAACGATGGGGTTTATTCATATTAGTTGAGTTTACTTTGTCTACATCATGTAATCGTTCTCCAAGCATTACTCTGTTTGTCATGAACTTAATATGTAGAGAGGCAAGCATAGAGGCGCTCTTGAAGTGTAATAATAGTAGTAGGTGCATGCAGGAGTCGGCCTATCTGCTTATGGACGTGATGCCTATATATGTATGATCATTGCCGTGAACATTGCATAATTATTCGCTTTGATATCAATTGTCCAACATTAATTTGTTTACCAACGGTGTGCTTTGCTTATGAGAGATGACATTAGAGAACTCTACGGCCCTCGGGTCTATTCACTTATAAGTTTACAAACGTATCACTACCTTGCTTTTATTTATTACCTTTTATTTTACTTTTCACTTTACTATTATCTACAATTATTTACACAACTCACTTCCTTGCAAATAACAAGATCAAGGGGATTGACAACTCTCTTTCGTCTTTGAGTACAAGTTGTTTGTTCTTTTGTGTGCAGCCGTTGAAGATGGTTGAGGATTGGTATTTCTATTGGTTCGATAAACCTTGGTTTCATAACCGAGGGAAATACTTACCCACTTTGTTCTGCGATTATCCGTTCCTCTTCACGGAAAACCCAACACAGATCACGAGTATCACACAACGGATGAGGTTGAAATCACCACCACCACCACCGGAAGATGGGCAGAGGAGATCTTCCCGCGGAGCTCAGCTAGGAAAGACTCAGAGTGGCGGTGATCAGCTAGGCCATAAACAACAACAATCTCCCACTTGAAGTTGATGGCCCGCTCATAGATCTCCATACTGACATAGAACTCACCCCAGTCCATGCTACCTATCTCAAAGGTGGCATCCTTCACTCCTAGAAGGATGCCACTGGAATGGCCTATCGTCCCACTAGAAGGGAGCCAGTACCAAGCAAGGAGGTGAGGACTCAAGTGTTCCAACTCTTGGATGGAGAAGTCTGTCCACATAGTTTTCTAGACGGCAACAATGTTCCATCTTGGTCGAAACAACGCATGTTCCATAAGAGGGCCCACATCAAGGAACCATAGAGGGTCTGCTTGACCCCAGGACAAGGGACGCACTTTGGGCACAGAGTGTGGCAGTGCGGGAATGTGTGCGGCCATGGATTTCCGCCATAGCCACGTTAGCAGCAGGGGGTCGGGAGGAGGAGGGCTCCAGAACTGGATCCCGGAGGAAGCGGGCGTGTGACTCAACTAGTTTGCCATTGAGTATCTCATGCGCATGGATGGCCTCCATCTCCTCCAAGGGAGGGCCCACTTCCCCCTTGAAGACTATGGCAGAATCGGTCGCCGCCTTAGCTAGATGGCCAAGAGGGACCAATTCAAGAGCGGAGAACGAGCATGAGGATGAAGACGCAGGGAGCACGGTGTACCTTTCTTGATTTTCTGGGCCGCAGCCCGGAGCTCTGTCTGCTCGCGGATGGATGGGGCCAGGCGGCCTGCTGGGCAGACATCATTGATCCTGCCACTGTGCCTCGAGGAGGTAACCGGAATCGACGGCGACCGCCCTGCCTAGATTATGCAGCAGGCCGAGGGGGATCGGGGCGACCGGCCATCAGGTTGGTCACCTCTATAGCACCCATCGCAGACACAGCCAGAGATGAGGGAGGGACCAGGTCAGGCGTCGAGGTAAGCAGAGGGTTGGGGAGCCTAGGTATCTGCAATGGAGCGAAAAGATACCCCTAGACCGAGAAAGGCACATCCGGGTCCAAGAGCGGGAGTGGTGCGGCGGTCTTCAGGTGGCACGAGGACGGGTCAGTGGAGGCTGATGCTTCTCCAACGTATCAATAATTTTTGCTTGTTCCATGATATTATATTATCTTTATTGGATGTTTTACCATCATTTTATTACCATTTCATATCATTTTTTGGGACTAACCTATTGACATAGTGCCAAAGTGCGAGTTGTTGTTTTGCTTGCTTTTTACTTCGTAGAAAATCAATACCAAATGGAGTCCAATCGTGAAGAAACTTTTTGGAGATTTTTCTGGACCAGAAGACACCCAATGGACCAAAGAAGTGCTGGGGGAGTGGGCCGAGGAGACCACAACCAACCAGGCCGCGCCAGGGAGACCCTAGCGCACCTTGGTGGGTTGTGCCCTCCTAGGGCCTCCTCTCCACCACATATAATGCCTATAAATTCCCAAATATTCCAAAAATTCTTGGGGAGTCTACGAAACACAATTCCATCTAACGCAAGTTCCAAAACCTTGAGATCCAATCTAAACACCATCACAGAGGGGTTCATCTTCATCATACGTGCCTATCCGATGATGCGTGAGTAGTCCACCATAGACCCACGGGTCCGTAGGGAGTAGTTAGATGGCTTCTTCTCACTCTCTTATGATTCTCAATACAATGGTCTCTTGGAGATCTATTTTATGTAAACTTTTGCGGTCTGTTTGTGGGGATCCGATGAATTTTGAGTTCATGACCAATTTCTATCCATGAATATTATTTGAGTATTCTTTGATCTCTTATATGCATGATTGATTATCGCCTCATATTTCTTCGTCGAATCGTTGGTTTAGATAGGCCAACTACTTTGATTCTTCTTGCCATGGGAAGAGGTGCTTTGTGATGGGTTCGATCTTGCGCTGTTCTTTCCAAGTGACAGAAGGGACAACAAGACACACATGTATCATTGCTATTACGGATAACAAGATGGGGTCTATTCCTTCATGGATAGATCTGGTCTACATTATGTCATCGTTCTTATTGCATTATTCCATTTTCCATGAACTTAATACACTAGATGCATGCTGGATAGCGATCGATGTGTGGAGTAATAGTGGTAGATGTAGGCAAGAATCGGTCTACTTATCTTGGACGTGATGCCTATATAGTGATCATTGGCTTGGATATCATCATGACTATTCGATTTTCTATCAATTTCCCAATAGTAATTTGTTCATCCACCGTGCGCTATACTCATGAGAGAAGCCACTAGTGAACCCTACGCCCCCAGGTCTACTTTTCCACCATATTGCTTTCCGATCTACATTTCGCACTCTTTGTTTTTAGATCTACAGAACCAAAAAACAAAAAAAATTGTTGCATACTTACTACATTTATTTTGCGTTCTTGAGAGATCTATCTCTCCTATCTATCACTACCTAATCCATCTTATTACCATAGAGAGATTGACAATCTCTCTTTCGCGTGGGGTTGCAAGTATTTTTCTTTGTGTGCAAGTGTTGCTTATTAGGTGTTGGTGATCATCCTACTGGTTCGATAACTTTATTTTCATAACTGAGGGAAATACTTACCATCGCTATGCTGCATCATCCCTTCCTCTTTGGGGAAATACCAACGTAGTCTCAAGACACGTCAAAGGAATTTCTGGCGTCGTTGTCGAGGAGGAAGCATCATCATCTACCAGGTTCCTAATCACAAATCTCATCTCCTTTTAATTACATTATTTGCCATTTGCCTCTCGTTTTCCTCTCCCCCACTTGACCAATCTGCCGTTTTATTCGCCCTTTTTTTTGTTTTCCCTTTTTTGCCAGATATCTTCCTTGTTTGCAATCTTGTTTGCATAGTCACAATCACTCAAGAGAACACCAAGTTGTTTGATTTTTCCAATACTAATAACAAGGCTTTTATTAGTACGCCTATTGCCCCTCCTGCCACTAGTGCAGAGTCTTGTGATATTAATGCCGCTTTGTTGAATCTTGTCATGAAAGATCAATTTGCCGGTAATCATGATGAGGATGTCGCGTCCCATCTTAACACTTTCGTTAAATTGTGTGATATGCAAAAGAAAAAAGATGTGGACAATTATATTGTGAAGTTGAAACTATTTCCTTTTTCCTTGCGGGATCATGCAAAAATTTTATTTTTCTCTTTGCTTCGCAATAGTATCGATTCTTGGAATAAGCGCAAAGATGAAAGTTGTCAGAATCATGACTCAACTCTTAGAATCTTACGACCTTACGATCCAAACAAGCCCCTCCAATTCTACGATTTTGCTCATAGAATCTAAGTTTCTACGATCCTGATAGTTATGATTCTACAATTCACGATCCTACCGACGGAGCTCCGATCCGATTAGGAAACTTGATTCTGACAACTTTGGCAAAGATTATTTTATCACTAAGTATTTTACGCCCGTGAAAACTATTTCCCTTAGGACACAAATCGTGAATTTTAAGCAACTTGAGGATGAACATGTTTCCCAATCTTGGGAAACAATGAAGTTGATGATAAGAAATTGTCCTACACATGGTTTAAATCTTTGGATGATCATACAATTTTTTATGCGGGATTGAATTTTGTCTCTAGAAATCTTTTAGATTCCACTGTGGGTGATAATTTTATGGAGATTACTTTGGGTGAAGCTACTAAATTGCTAGATAATATCATGGCTAATTATTCTCAATGGCATACCGAAAGAGCACCTACTAATAAAAAAGATAATTCGGTACAGGAAATTAGTAATTTGAGTCATAAAGTTGATGCTTTGATGAAATCGGTTGCTAGTAAAAATTCTCCTATTGATCTTAATGATGTACGCTTGTCTACTTTGATTGAGCAAAATAGTGAATCCATCGATGTGAATTTTGTCTCGCGCAACAATTTCAATAACAATGCTTATTGAGGTAATTTTAATCCTAGACCATTTCCTAGAAATTCCTCTAATAATTATGGTAATTCCTATGGTAATTCTTCTTACAATAATAATAGGAACATCTTTTATATTGAGAGTAATATTAAAGAATTTATAAATATGCAAAAGGCTTTCAATACTATGATAGAAGAAAAGCTGAATAAGGTTGATGATAAGTCTAGAAGCATTGATAGAATTTCTCATGATGTTGAAAATCTCAAGTTGAAAGATTTTGTGCCTAAGATTTATGAATCTATTAAATTTTCATATGTCTCTATGGATGTAAGTTAGAAAAGAACTTCTATGCTTAGAGCTAAAAGAGAAATCTTAAAAAAAATCGTCTTCTAGTGATTGCCGCTATAAAAACGATGAAGATATTAAAGTGATTGATGTCTCTTATATTGATTACTTTTTTAGTAATATTAAATTTATAATGAATGTACTGAAGTAGAGTCAACTTTAGCTACAAGGCGTCCCAATAATTTGGCGGGTGAAAATCTTGATGAAATTTTTGATAAAAGTGGGTTTGAAGAGGTCAAAACTTTAACTAGTGATGTGCCCACTATATTCGATTGCAAAGATTTTAACTATTATAGTCGCTATTTGATTGAGTGTGTTTATTTTTTGTAATCCATGTTGAATTCACCCCATGCTTATGAGCAAAATAAAGCTTTTACTAAACATATCATTGATGCCTTGGTGAAATCTTTTGAAGAAAAGTTGGAGTTGGAGATTTCTATTCCTAGAAAATTGCATGATGAGTGGGAACCTACCATTAAGGTCAATATTAAAAATTATGAATGTTTTTCTTGTTGTCATTTGGGTGCTAGTGTTTCCACGATTCCGAAATCTATGTGATGTGCTTGGTCTTACCAACATTGAAGACTGCTCTCTTAATTTGCACTTGGCGGATTGTACTATTAAAAAGCCTTTGGGAAGAATTAATGATGTTCTTATTCTTGCAAATAGGAATCATGTACCCACTTATTTTATTGTTCTTGATATTTATTGCAATCCTTCTTGTCCTATCATACTTGTTAGACTGTTTTTATGCACTATATGTGTCGTGATTGATATGAAAAAGGCAATATTAAGTTTCAATTCCCTTGAAACTGGGTATGGAACACTTTCCTAGAATAAGAACTAAGCGACCATATGAATCAATCATGAGGGCATCCTATGGATCCAAAACCAAAGATGACAATACTTGAATCTATCCATTATGCCTAGCTAGGGGCGTTAAACGATAGCGCTTGTTGGGAGGCAACCCAATGAATAAATATATTTTTGCTTTTTCCTTTCTGTTTTTGTGTGTTGACACAATTATGCCTCTATTATTATTGTGTTTTTATGGTTTATTTAGTGTTTGTGCCAAGTAAATCCTTTAGGATGATTCATAGGATGAGTAGAAGTGATGCTCAATCCGAAACAAAAACTTCGCGTCCAGTACATGAATTTTCATTTTTTTCTGGAATGTGATATTGAGCTAAAAATTAACACAGTGTCGCTATACAATTCTTTACTTGTTCTACCTTTTCAGAATTTTTAGAGTTAAAGAAGTATGGGTATAGTACATATTACAACAAAGTGTTCTGTTTAAGACAAATTCTGTTTTCGTTACATTGTGTGCTTGTTTTGATGAATATATGGTTTGTATTGGGGGTATAAGCCATGGAAAAGTTTAAATACAGTAGGTATAATGCAATAACAAAATATGAATGGGTTTACAACAATACCTAAAGTAACGATTTGCTTTCTTATACTAACGGATCTTATGAAGATTTTGTTGAGTTTTGTGTGATTGAAGTTTTCAAGTTTGGGGTGAGATCATGATGGATGAAGGAATAAGGAGTAGTAAAAGCCTAAGCTTGGGGATGCTACCGCACTCCCTAGATATATGCAAAGAGAAACAATCAACTAAGCTTGGGGATGCCCCGAGTGGCATCCCCTCTTTCTTCTAACGACCATCGGTATTTTACTTGGAGCTATATTTTTCGTCACATATCATGTGTTTTGCTTGGAACATCTTTTATCTTTGCTTGCTTTTTCTGTTAGTTTTTTCCTTTGTATCCTTTCTGTACACACCTATTTGAGAGAGCCAAAATTATTCTATCATTTGTTATAATTTCTCTATGTGCTTCACTTAAAATTTTCGAGCTATAGAAATTGCTCTAGTACTTCACTTATATCTCTTTGAGCACGGGGTGGTTGGAATTTTTTTGTAGAAATACTCTCATGCTTCACTTAGATTAATTTGAGAGTTAGTAAATTTTGAAGAAATCCTCTCATCCCTCACTTATACCTTTTTGAGAGATGAAATATTTATGCTCATGTGCTTCACTTAAATTTGCTTGAGCTTGCCAAAAAGCAATGGAAATATATAAAATTAGTCCCAAAGTGATAGATATCCAAGGAGGATATCATAAAAAAATTCATGAAGATCATTGGACAAATTAAACTTGATTCCTTGTAATAGTTTTGAAACATGATGATAGTAATATGTGAGTCATGTTGATGGTAATTACGCTTAGTAGGAATATTGGTGTTAAGGTTTGTGATTCCCTATGCATGCAGGAAAGTCAATAATTATGCAATAAAGTTACATCCTACTTGTGGTGCATTATTTGGTGTTAGTTATGTTAAATACTCACTTATGTGAATTTTCGTTTCTTGGTTTGGTTGCTTCACAGTCTATTTGCTAGCCTTCACTTGTACCAAGTAGAAATACTACTTGTGCATCCAAATCCTTAAACCAAGTTTGGCCTTATGAGTCCACCATACCTACCTATATGCGTCATTTCCATGCCGTTCCAAGAAAATTTGTATGTGCCATCTCTAAATTTTGAAAATAATTTTTCTCTTTTGTGTGCCCGTACCGCTAATGAAACGGTGGGGAGTATCCAATATTTATCCATGCTATATGTGTTATTCTCAAGATGAGTGTTTATTCACTTGTCATTGCACTAGAGTGCGACAGTAATAGGGATGCCCATTCTCGAAATGAAAAAGAAAAAATATATTTACTTTATGTTGTCAAATAATAAATTCCTTGGAAAGTGTTGGTATGGAAGGCAACCGTGGATATGGCCCGCCATGGAAAGTGAAAGTTTGGTCGAAAAAAGGAATGAACTTTATTTTCACTTTGGGAACCGCCTATGATATATCTTGCATGGAAAGTATTGTGAGCTACTTGGTCATTTTCGTTGACAGGAAAAGCATGCCACCCAAAATATTTTTCTCTCTTAGTTAAACCTTGAGCTCTGCTACCTCTACAAATCCCTACTTCCCTCTATGAAGGGCCTATCCATTTACTTTATCCAATTTTTATTTTTTTCTTTGAGTCTCCATCTTCTCTTATAAGCACCAACTAGGGGGCACTATGATTGTACTTGAGCATTGGGCATACATAATATTTGAGTGTGTTTCATGAATGGGCCAATGATTGAGGATGATAGGCTAGGGAAAACTTTCTTTAGTGTTGATACTTTGAAAGACATGGTTGTTTGTTGACATGCTTGAGTATTGAAGTCATTATGTTAAAACTAGACTATTGCGTTGAATCATTATAAGTCCAAATGACCATGCTATACAATAGAAAAGAATGTGATGAACATGTCAGGAAGCACTCCACATCAAAATTTCTATTTTTTTATTTACCTACTCAAGGACGAGTAGGAATTAAGCTTAGGGATGCTGATACGTCTGCAATGTATCTATATTATTTGCTGGTTCCATGTTGTTATATTATCATTCTAGGATGTTTTACCATCATGTTATTAGCACTTTATATCATTTTTGGGGCTAACCTATTGACATAGTGCCAAAGTGCCAGTTGCTGTTTTTGCTTGTTTTTTACTCTGCAGAAAATCAATACCAAACGGAGTCCAATCGTGATGAAACTTTTTGGAGATTTTTTCTGAACCAAAAGACACCAAATGGATCAAAGAACTATCGGGATGTGGGTGGAGGAGACCACAACCCACCAGGCCACGCTAGGGGGGCTCAGCGCGCCCTGGTGGGTTGTGCCCTCTACGGGGCCCCTCTCCACCGCCTTTGATGCCTATAAATACCCAAATATTCCAAAAACCCTAAGGGAGTCGACAAAACACAATTCCAGCCGCCGCAAGTTCCAGAACCTCGAGATACAATCTAAACACCATCACACAAGGGTTCATCTTCATCATAGGTGCCTAACGGATGATGCGTGAGTAGTCCACCATAGACCTACGAGTCCATAGGTAGTAGCTAGATGGCTTCTTCTCTCTCTCTCTCTCTTATGATTATTAATACAATGGTCTCTTGGAGATCTGTTTGGTGTAAACTTTTGCGGTGTGTTTGTTGGGATCCGATGAATTTTGAGTTCGTGATTAGTTCTATCCATGCATATTATTTGACTCTTCTTTGATCTCTCATATGCATGATTGCTTATAGCCTCGTATTTATTCTTCGAATCTTTGGGTTAGTTAGGCCAACTAGATCGATTTTTCTTGCCATGGGAAGAGGTGCTTTGTGATGTGTTCGATCTTGCGGTGTTCTTTCCCAATGATAGAAGGGGTAGCAAGACATGGATGTATAGTTGCTATTAAGGATAATAAGATGGGGTCTATTCCTACATGAATAGATCTTGTCTACATCATGTCATCATTCTTATTGCATTACTCAGTTTTTCCATGAACTTAATACACTAGATGCATATTGGATAGAGGTCGATGTGTGGAGTAATAGTGGTAGATGCAGGCAGGAGTCATTTTACTTATCTTGGACGTGATGCCTATATAATAATCCTTGGATATCGTCATGACTATTCAATTTTCTATCAATTGCCCAACAGTAATTTGTTCACCCGCCATGCGCTATACTCATGAGGGAAGCCACTAGTGAACCCTATGGCCCCGGGTCTAATTTTCTATCATATTGCTTTCTGATCTATGTTTTTGCACTCTTTGTTTTCAGATCTAAAAAACCAAAAAACCAAAAATATATCGCTGCATATTTACTCTATTTATTTTGTATTCTTGAAAGATCTATCTCTCCTATCTATCACTACCTAATCTATCTTATTACCGTAGAGAGATTGACAACCTCTCTTTCATGTCTGGTTGCAAGTATTTGTTGTGTGTGTGCAGGTGCTATTTATTGGGTGTCGGTGATCCTCCTACTAGTTTGTTAACCATGGTTTCATAACTGAGGGAAATACTGAACGTCGTTGTGCTGCATCATCCCTTCCTCTTTGGGGAAATACCGGTGTAGTCTCAAGCCACGTCAGAGGCGAGGCGCTCGACATGAGTTGAGCCTGCCAGACCGGTCCAATCCTCACGTGTACATCCTGCTTGCCTGGCATCCCTGGTATGGATAGGGGAGGATCTGGCCCCACACTCGAAGCTGGGGCAGGAGAGGGAGGACTGAACGAGACGACTATAGGAATCCCGAAGAGTGAGGGCGAGGCCAGGGAGTGGGGCGACGCAGCGGGAGTCACCAGCATGCTGGCGCCCGAGACGTCACTTCCGCCCGGAGAAGAGAGTCCGGAAGGCAACAGGAGGGGAGCCATAGTGTGGGTAATGCCACCTTTAGAGGATCCCCAAGACTGTGGGGAGTGGGAGGGTCCTAAGAAGGTAAGCGGTTGCGGTCGGTGTAGTCCTCACCACCACCGCTGCCCCCACCATCATTCCCAACGTCAAGGTACCGAGGGCACCCGATGTGGTTGGGGGGCTGCGACCGAATGTTGAGGGCATAAGCTTGGTCGTCGAAGAAGATGCAGACTTTGTCCTAGAGCTTTCTGGAGTTGAGGCACTTTGTCTTAACATGGACCTCCTCCTCCTTGCGGAGGGAGAGCTTGTTAACCACCACCACCTTGCCCAGAATCAGCGACATGTTGCGGATGACCAGCTTAGATCGGGCAATGTCGGGTAGGCCTACTATTAGGATGTATTCTATGTCAAGGAACGCGACCGCCTTTGGGTCCATCTTCGGCTCAGAGATTTCGACCACGAGCTTGTTGAGGGCCAGAGTGGTCTCATCACTCTGGGTGCAGAGGCAAAGGCTGGCGATGTCAAGGAAGATCACGGAGAACTAGTGCACGGTAGTTGGGCTAACCTGCTAGTCCCACTCGCAACGACAGAGATGGTTGAGCTCCACTTCGATCATCTCAGGAGAAGCCACACCATCGCCCAGGACCGTGACGATGGTCGAGAGGGAAGGCTCTAGGGGTGGCACACTAGGGATCTCCATGTGAAAGAACGCCAACCCCTCGATGCCATGTCCATAAACCATTAACTCCTTGGACATCGGCCGTTCAGGACAGAGGACGGCGGGGTAGCTGGAGTCCTTGCAGAGGTAGCACCTCGGAGGGTTGTGGCATGCCACCTGGAAGTGCCCGGGGATGCCGCACTTGAAGCACAGAGGACCATCCCCCGAGGCCTTAGCCGTCCCCTCAGCCACTGTGGCGGCTGTAGCGGTGCTGCGGAGGGGGCCCTTGCGCTTCTTATTGTTGGCCCATTGCCACCCACGACCATTGTTGGGGCTCTTCGATGGTGGGAGCTGCGATTGGGAACGCTAGGGAATGTAGCAATGTGTGGGGGAGGCTTCGATCGTGGGGCGATGCCTAGTGGGTGAAACTGACCACCCGTGGCCCCAGGCGGGGGATGGTGAGGCGGGTCTAGGGTGGCGAGTGGCGGGTGGCGGGTGCAGGGTGGCCAGGCGATGACGGGAAGCTGTTGTAGGGTGGCGGGCAGCCGGCAAGGCTGCACACGAGATCGGCGACACCACCATGTGCACCCACGGGCAGCCGACCAAGCTGCGATCAGCCCATGCCACGACACCCCAGCCCTGGAACTAGAGATGGCGGCCCGAGTGCGGCAAAGGCCGGTCCTTGGAACCTGGCAAGCCATCACGACGAGCACGCTAGCAAGGAGGCACTCCCACCCCTCGGAGCACCGCTAGGGACCGCAGCGGCGATGGCCATGCGAGCATCCCGAGAGCAGCAGCCAGAGACGAGGTCAACGCCACCGAGATGCCCACCACCTTGTCAACCTCGTCCGCCAGATCATCCCACGAGGAGGACAGTGGCAAGGTGAGGGCCGGGGAAGGTGAGAGGGGGTCGAAGCCGCAGAAGGGGCCTCGGTGGTGGCCTCTGTCAGGGAGGCGGCGAAGTCGCTAGGCGCGGGAGAATTTTCAGACTCTTTCATTCCTTGTGCACACTCTTTCAACAGTGTTTGCTGACACTGCAGGCAAGAAGGAGGTGCAGTTCGTGCCCAGCGTGTGTGCACGCACGAGATGCATCACTTCATCGCCTTAGCAAGGCCCGGGACGTGATGACTGTGACAAATTTCATGGTGGTTGATGGCGGCCGTGGTCGTGGAAGAGAGTGATGCGTGTGTCGTGTAGGCGACGTCCAGCCTAATTCCTGAGCTGTAGGTGGGATATCTTGAAAAGTTTAGAAAATATCCAAGGTACATGTAGTTGTGTGTTTCAACCTACGATCTTGTAGCTTGTGTGTGAACATACATGCTCTGGACCTCTTTATAATAAATTTGTATTACCAATATCACGTGGCTTCCTTTCATTTGCTTTGAGTACAAAATGCAAGAGTTCGTGCTTCAGTCATCCATACATCAATTCTAATTATTCTTACTAACTTCACATATATCTAGTGCATGTATATATCTTCATATAAGGAATATAAATCACATTGTTCAGGCAATCTCAAATTTCAGAGGTTTTTCATTGATAATCCCTCGTTAACTTGGACTACTCTTATATCTCATTCCTATTGTGATTTTCTTTGTAGGTTGGAGTGAATATTGGTGCATTGATATTAATCTTTGAATTTGGTAGTACTAATTTCAGAAGATGACTCCATAACAATATGAGTTGGTTAAACAAGATATATTGGTCTATCAATCAATAGAATACTTCAGGTAGAATAGTATGGTGACCCATGCTCCCGCTCCCGAGCCCTACCCTGTCCCACGTCGCCTCCCGTGAGGCGGTTGGGGAGGGCTTCCATATCCCCGCCACAAGCCTCCCCTTCTCCTGCCTCCTCCTCCTCCTCCCTCGCCACCGCCAGGGGCGAGGCTGGGCAAAGCCCGACAGGCGGCAGCCGCAGCAAGGCATCTTCGTCCTCACACGCAATTGGGGGCGATCTATTGGGCATGGGCGTGGTGCTCACACCGGGTGCCGCAACGTAGCGACGCACCGGCGTGGAGGCCATGCGAGGGTGCGATTGTGGCATGAGTGGGTGTATGACTGGGGGTGCTTGTCTGCATTGTGGTGGTCGGATTTGGCCGGAAGGCAGAGTGGGATGTGGCAGCATGGGCTGGTGGATGCTGTGCTAGGTCTCGATGCTGGCGTTCATGAGTGCTCTGCTTGAGCAGGGACGACGCTGATAGCTAGGGTAGTGGTGGTTCCCCTCCTATGCTTGGTATACTCCTCGGCCGAGATGGGTTGGGATGAGGGTGCAAGTTGGTGGTGGCGATGGTCCGGTAGGTAGCACAGGGTGGTGGCGTGGCGGGTTCCATTCTCCTCGGCTGGTTCCGGCGACATGCGAGGCTGGTGTGGCTGGACGCATGCCAATGGCATCTTCTTCCCAAGGTTTGTGCTCGGGCATGTTAGATATAGGCCCGAGGTAGATTCGGACTGGTTCCTCGAGTAGTTGAGGTTGGGCTCATCTCAGGATGTGCTCATGATCGGTGTCTTCGTGGGTGCGATGTGCAATGGTGGTGGTCTCATAGAACCTAACCAGCCTACAGATCGCCATCATTAGTCGCGGACTAGACATCATGTTGGCACTCCAATGCCTACATGATGGTCATCGGTAGTCTCAGCATCGTGTCCCCAAGGTTCATCGGTACTAGTTGAGGATGTATGTGTAGACGCCTCCTACTTTTGAGGTGTGGGCCCAAATCCAGATACTAATGTTGGGCTAGGAGTGGAAGCAGGCCTTCTACACCTCCTGGTGTGGTTTGAGTGTCCTGAGGTGGTCGAATGGCAATGTGTTAGGGCAGGGATGCCAGGGTGGCAGCCACGGATGGTGGTCCCGGTGGTTGGTTCTCCGGTGGGCCTCATCACATCGGTGGCGGCTTCCCCTTTTGGTCATGTGGCGGCAAAGGGTAGTTGCTGGTGGCTCGGGCGTGTTTCATGTCATTGGTATAGGCGTCACCCAGATCCAGATCTGGGAGTTGGAACTCGCCATGAATGGCCTGGCGTCATCGATGGCACAGGTGAGCTGCCGAGCGAAAGCTCCCCGCATTGGCGCAGATGACGCCCAACGGGCGCCACCATATTCTTGATGACGCTGTTGTGGGTTCTCCTCTCCTTGACAAGGCTCGAGGTGAAGACCCATGTCCGCTTCGGACTCGGCAAAAGCGATGCTTGGCGCCGTTCTCCCTCTTGAGGGTGTTGTCATCGAGACTAGGTGTGCTAAGGCATGGTGTGGCTTTGTACTCTAACTTCCCTTTGTTCTATTTTGGTAGTGTAGTCGCACTCCCGTTATCCCTGAATCTACTATATAAGATGGCTACCTCTCCACTATGTATCGTTCGTACGTGTATTGTGTTTGTTTCTCTATCTATAAAGCAGGGTGCGAGCCTGTTTCGAGGGGATCAATACAATACCGGGTGAGAAATTCACTTTGGATCATAGTTGTAGATACCCCATTGTATAAATATACATTTTAGAAAGTAAAAAAATGAGAAACAAATCCCATGTGTACATCCAGACATTATATGTTCGTGCACAAAGTTTTGGTGAAAAGGGGAATCTTTGTGACTTGTATAGAAAAGACAATTTTTGATACTGGATTATAACTATCCACGAGACATTTTTATCCATTTTATAAATGCCACAAATTTTTGAAATAATTTCAACCTTATGATATTTGTTTCATTCAACAATTTAACCTTCGGATATAAGTGAAGGACAAGAGTAAACATCAAACTACTCTCAAAAGATATAAGTGAAGATCAATGACTAGTCAAACAATCAGGTAGATATGTGAGGACTCTCTCTCAATAAATACTTTCAGATCTGAGATTTATTTCAAACAGCAAAGAAAACAAAGGACACTCCAGGAATATCACATATCAAGTGAACAAATAGAAACTTAGTGTCGACGTAGGCTAATTGATAGTTGTTGACGAAGAGAAGTGGAATGCATATCATCCCCAAACTTAGATGCTTGAGACTTCTTATGATATTGACTTGGGGACCTTGGGCATCCACAAGCTTGAGATTTTGTGTATTGTTAATTCCTCTCATATCCTGGTTTCACCTAAGTCTCGTACAAAACTTGATCCGTACAAAACTTGAAAAGAACTCGTGAGATAGGTTATTACACATAAAAATAAATCAACATTTAATGGACTGCCAAGACAAGTTGCATAATAAGTTTCAAAAATTAGGTACTATGTACTGTCATTTACATAATTTATATCTACTGGTATGAGCGATGGAAACACTATGGTAAGTAGATAACAAACTATGACAACAATCTGTCCAAACAGAATAGTTTGTAGCAATTAATTTAAAAAGTGTACTTATCAATCTCCAAAAATTATGAAAAATTAGGACATGATAAAGAATTGGTATGAAATTATTGTGTCAAAATTTCAGAAATGTTCCATGTTCTAGTGAAATAAATAAATTCAAACCCTGCAGCAAAAGTTTCTATTAAGCAGATTGAGCTGGATCAACCTCCACTGGCTCAATCACCGCCTCGATGTTTCCAGACGTCGCAAGGTTACTTCTCCAACCCTGTTGGCAGCGACTCCTAATCTAGAAGCACTTCCAATTCACTAGAACACTCCAGTTGAGGTCGAGGCCAGGAACACTATAGATATGTTGAAAACATCAGTGACACAACAGGCGTAATATTCTTATAGCCATGATCGGATGCATTCCACACCTTATGCCAGTCACAGTAAGAGTCTTCATGTGCAATCCCTGGTGGTTTCCAGCAGCGAACACAGGCAACAGCCTTAGATTTCCCCAACCCGGCCTGTGTTATTAAATGCCCAGGCGGTTGTCGATGCAGCAAGAGCAGCACAGCAACCAGAGGCAGAAGCAGCACCAACACGGGTGACTCAACAAGGTACCGTAGATCCCTAGTTAGTGGCATTGGGGGTTGTAATTAATAGTAGGATGATCAGGGTTCCCTATCTAAGGCTGGCCCTTCGCAGCGAGTATATGCCTAAAGACTTCAAAGCGCCACACAAAGTACCCAATTATACTACAGATCTCGAGCCGACGGCATGGATCGAAAGTTACGAGTTAGACATGGATATGCTTGATGTCAGTGATGCTATGTGTGCTAAATACCTCACCATGATGTTGGAAGGGCCAACTTGAACTTGGTTGAATAATATTCCTTCCAATTCCATCAACACTTGGGCAGAGCTGAAGGAGCGCTTTATCAAGAATTTTCAAGGAACTTGCAAACGCCCAATAATGATTGTAAATCTACAACATTGCATCTAGCGTACGGACGAGTCCGCTCATCATTGGACTCGCCAGGTTGCAAGAACAATCCATTCTTCGTGTAGCGAATGCTCAAGCCGCCCTAATTCTGGAGAAAAATTGCCACTTTCAACACCTCGTTCAGAACCTCGGGTGCTTGAAGCAAAAATTCCAAGATATGGGTGACTTGATTGATGTTCTCACCAGGTATGCTGAGTCAGACAATGTGAAGGATCTAGGATCAGACGAGGGAAAAACAAGTAAGAGCAAGAAAAATGATGGCAGTAGAGGTCATCAGCAAAACCATGGTCATAATGGGAATCGCAGCGGCCAGGTCAATAACGGTAAGAGGGCGCAGCATGAAGGCGGATCAGATTTTGTTGCCAACACAAATGTTGGTTTCAAGGGTCAATAGCGAAACAACAACTCCTACAGGACTTACGCGCAACTATGATGAGGCACTCAAAGGACCTTGTCCCCAAGCACAGTTTCCCTGATAAGCCGACTGTTCATTCATGGGAGAATTTCCACTTTATGTAGGAGTTTCGCACTCAAGCTTTTCAGAATTTTCAAGGAGGCAATGGTGGAGCAAATCCGAGTCACCATGGCAGGCCCGGTGCCGGTTCATCTAGGGTGTCACAGGTCCAGGCTCCAATGGATCTGGTGGCTCATGGGCTAGTTATCAACATCATGACGGTCATAAGAATGGACAACAACGGTCTCGACAGGGTAATTAGCAGCACAACAACCAAGCAGGATTTCAGAGTAATCCCAAACAACTGAACAATGGGCAATATCATGTGTTCACCACCAACACTTGTAGGAAGGATCGCAAATGGAAGCAAAGGGCTGTTAACTTAGTTGAGCCAACTGTTCCAAGGTATGTAAACTGGTCTGAGCAACCAGTTACTTGGAGCCGAGAAGATCATCATTCGCAGGTTGACAACCCGGATGGTCTCTCTCTGGTGGTGGCACCTCAAGTTGGTGGTTATACCCTGACGAAGGTTCTCATGGACGGGGGTAGCAAGATTACATTCTATATTATGATACTTTCCATTGAATGAATCTGGCTGAGAATAAGTTACAACCTTCAACCACAATTTTTCATGGAATTGTCCCTAGAAAGTCCACTAACTCAATTGGGAGAATAACGCTCGATATTGCCTTCAGGCCAGAGTAGAATTTCAATTGTGAATCTTTTACTTTTTAGTCAAAATCAAGAGCCCTTATCACGCCATGTTTGGATTGTCATCTTATGCTCGTTTCATGGATCAGCCCTGCTATGTTTATCTCAAACTCAAGATGCCCGGACCAAAAGGCACCATTCTTGTGGATGGAAGCTAAAAGATAGCCCAAGACAAGAAGGTGATGATGCTTACGCTGAGTCTGCTTGAGCTATGGAGGATTTAAATTTTTATAGTGACAATGAAAATCCAGAAGATACGACCCCCTCAAGAAACAGACCACTGAATCTAAGCCTCAATTAATGTTTAAGCTGGCTGAGGATACTAAGCAGATTGATTTCACCCCTAGCGACTCATCTCAACAGTTTACTAGTGGGAATGGCCTGGATTCCAAATAGGAAAGCATGCTCATCGAGTTCATCCAAGAGAATCGGGACATCTTTGCATGGAAACCTTCTGACATGCCTGGGGTACAAAGGGAACTCGATGAGCACCACCTTAAGGTAGACCCAAAGATAAAACATGTACGGCAATACCTCCATTGCTATAACGAAGCGAGATGAAAGGCTATTGGGGAAGAAGTGGCATGGCTCCTTGTTGTCGGCTTCATTGTTGAAGTTTTCCATCCTGAGTGGCTAGCAAATCCAATGCTCGTTTTGAAGAAAAATGACACTTGGCATATGTGTGTTGACTACACAGATCTCAACAAGGTTTGTCCTAAAGACCTGTTTGCTCTTTCGTGCATTGATCAGATCATTGATTCTATAGTCGGTTGTGAGCGTCTGTCCTTCTTGGATGCTTACTTCAACTATCATCAGATTAAGACAACAGTTGAGGAGCAAGAAAAAACATCTTTAATTACTCCTTTTCGAGCTTTCTGCTATGTATCTATGCCCTTTGGCTTAAAAGTGCCTGGGTGACTTATCAACCATGCGTTTAGAATTGTTTGCACCCACAGATTGGTTGCAACGTTCTTGCTTATGTAGATGATATTGTTGTCAAATCTCAAAAAAGGAGACTCTGTTGGACGTTGAAGGAAACATTTGACAACCTCCGGGTATACGAGATGAAGCTCAACCCAGAAAAGTGTGTTTTTGGAGTTCCTACAGGAAAACTATGAGGATTTCTAGTTTCTGAGCGTGGTATTGAGGCTAACTCGGAAAATCTAGGCAGTGACCTCGCTCGCTAAGAGGTCCAATATTAATCAAGTTCAGCGCATGGATGGTTGTATTTTGGCCTTAAGCCGGTTCATCAGCCACCTGGGCGAGAAGGTGATTCCTCTATACCAATTGTTGAGGAAGACAGACAACTTCGTCTGGACGGATGCTGCCAATGAAGCTTTTGAAGCACTCAAGAAACAACTTGTTGAGCTGCCCGTTTTAGCCGCCCTGACTGACAAAGAGCCTATGCCCCTATACATTGCTGCAAATAATAAGCCAGTTAGTGTGGCAGGTGTCATTGAATGTAAGGAGTAAAGCAAGGAGTATCCAATGCAACGCCCTGTTTAATTTTTCATTGAAGTTTTAACATTATCCAAACAGTGATACCCGCACTGGCATAAATTGGTCTTTTGAGTCTTTATGGCTAGTTGAAAGCTGAAACATTATTTCCAGGAGTACCCAATCACTTTGGTCAGTTCAGCCCTTCTTTGAGATATTATACAAAATAGGGAAGCCACTAGCCGAGTCACGAAGTGGGCAACTGAACTTGGTCCTCACCAGTTGAAATATGTACCTCGCACAACTATTAAGTCACACACGCTGGTGGATTTCTATAAGATCGAAAGTATGTCTAGAGGGGGGTGATTAGACTATGATATGTCTCCAACATATCTATAATATTTGATTGTTCCATGCTATTATATTATCTGTTTTGGATGTTTTATATGCATTAATATGTTATTTTATATTATTTTTGGGACTAACCTATTAACCTAGTTCCTAGTGCCAGTTTATGTTTTTTCCTTGTTTTTGAGTATTGCAGAAAAGGAATGTCTGTTGGAAATATGCCCTAGAGGATATAATAATTGGTTATTATCATATTTCCTTGTTCATGATAATCGTTTATTATCCATGCTATACTTGTATTGATCGCAAACTTAGATACATGTGTGGATACATAGACAACACCATGTCCCTAGTATGCCTCTAATAGACTAGCTCGTTGATCAAAGATGGCTATGGTTTCCTAGTCATGGACATGAGATGTCATTTGATAACGGGATTACATCATTAGGAGAATGATGTTATGGACAAGACCCAAACTACAAACGTAGCATTTGATCGTGTCACTTTATTGCTACTGTTTTCTGCATGTCAAGTATCTGTTCCTATGACCATGAGATCATGCAACTCACTGACACCGGAGGAGTAACTTTTGTGTATCAAATGTCACAACATAACTGGGTGACTATAAAGGTGCTCTAGAGGTATCTCCGAGGGTGTCTGTTGGGTTGGCATGGATCAAGACTAGGATTTGTTACTCCGTGCGACGGAGAGGTATCTCAAGGCCCACTCGATAATACAACATCACAATAAGCCTTGCAAGAAATGTGACTAAGTTAGCCATGGGATGTTGCATTACAGAACGAGTAAAGAGACTTTCCAGTAACGAGGTTGAACTAGGTATGGAGATGCCGACGATCGAATCTCGGGCAAGTAACATACCGAAGAATAAAGGGAACGACATATGGGATTAACTGAATCCTTGACATAGAGGTTCAACCGATAAAGATATTCGTAGAATATGTAGGAACCAATATGGGCATCCAGGTCCCGCTATTGGTTATTGACCGTAGAGGTGTCTTGGTCATGTCTACATAGTTCTTGAACCCGCAGGGTCTGCACAATTAAGGTTCGGTGACGTTTTGGTAGTATAGATTTATGTATGGTGTTGACCGAAGGTTATTCGGAGTCACGAGTGAGATCCTGGACATCACGAGGAGCTCCGGAATGGTCTGGAGGTAAAGATTGATATATAGGAAGTCTTGTTTTGGTCACCAGAAAAGTTTTGGGCTCATCGGTAGTGTACCGGGAGTGCCGAGAGGGTGTCGGGGGACCATTGGGAGGGGTATTTCGACCCAAGAGGCTACATGAGCTGTGGGAAGAGGTATACCAGCCCTTAGTGGGCTATCCTAAGTCCCACAAGAGGCCCATGCAGCTAGAGTGGAAGGAGAAGGAAAAAAAGCCAAGGTGGAAAGAGTTTCCAAGTGGGAAGGATGAGTTCTGGTCCTACTAGGATTGGAGGATGACTCCTCCTCTCCTCCTTGCGCAAGGATAAGGGCTGGACCCTTGTGTGCAAAGCCCCCTCCCTCCCTCCTCCTATATATACTAGAGGTTTTGAGGGTTTTGAGACACAGAAAAACAGCCACGTGCTGCCTTCTTCTCTAGATCGTAGTTTCTCCTCTAGATTGGTTTCAGCGGTGCTTAGGCGAAGCCCTGCTGGAATAGCTCCACCACCATCGCCCCAGCGCGGTCGCGCTGCCGGAGAACTCATCTACCTCTCTGCTCCCTCTTGCTGGATCAATAAGGTGGAGGTTGTCATCAAGCTGTATGTGTGCTAAACGCAGAGGTGTCGTTCGTTCGGCACTAGATCGGAAGGACAAGGATGAAGATCGCGAGACGATTCGTGATGGGATTGCGGGATGGATCGTGATGGGATTGCGGGAAGGATCGTGATTGGATCGCGAGATGGATCGTGATGGGATCGCGGGATGCTCGGCGATTTGGATCACAAAGAGGTTTGACTACATCAACCGCGTTTCTTAACGCTTCCTGCTTGGCGTTCTGCAAGAGTATGTAGATCCACTATCCCTCTCGTAGATGCTCATCACCATGGATAGATCTTGCGTGTGTGTAGGAATTTTTTTGTTTCCCATGCAACGTTCCCCAATAGTGGCATCATGATCTAGGTCTATGTGTAGATGAGCTCTCGAGTAGAACACAAAGAGTTTGTGGGTGTTGATGCTTAGATTGCTTCCTCCCTTGGTCGTGTTTTGGTTCAGCGGTATTGTGGGATGAAGCGGCCCGGACCAACCTTACTCGTACTCTTATGAGAGACCCGTTCCATTGACCGACGTGTAACTTCGTTGCACAAAGATGACTGGTGGGTGTCTGTTTCTCCTACTTTAGTTGGATCGGATTCGACAAAGGCGGTCCTTGAGAAGGTTGAAAAGAAATTTATGTATCACCGTTGTGGTTTTGCATAGGTGAGAATTGTTCTTGCTAGATACCCGTAGCAGCCATGTAAAACTTGCAAGAACAATTAGAGGACATCTAACTTGTTTTTGCATGGTATGTTGTGATGTGGTATGGCCAATTACATGATGAGATATATGTGATGTATGAGATGATCATGTATTGTATACAATAGAACGACTTGCATGTCGATGAGTACGGCAACCGGCAGGAGCCATAGGGTTGTCTTTAATTATTGAATGACTTGCATGTCAATCATTAAGCGCTATGTAATGCTTTACTTTATCGCTAAGCGGTAGCAATAGTAATAGAAGCATGGTGGGCACGACAACCCCGATGGCGACACGTTGATGGAGATCAAGATGATGGAGATCATGGTGTCATGCTGGTGACGCTGGAGATCATGACGGTGCTTTAAGGATGGAGATCAAAAGCACAAGTTCATGGCCATATCATGTCACTTATGAGTTGCATGTGATGTTAATCCTTTTATGCACCGTGTTTTTCTTAGGAGGACGGTAGCATTATAAGGTGACCCCTCACTAAAATTTCAAGATCAATTGTGTTCTCCCCGAGTGTGCACCATTGCGAAAGTTCGTCCTGTCGAGACACCACATGATGATCGGGTGTGATAGACTCTACATTCACATACAACGTGTGCAATCTAGTGTTGCACATGTAGAACACTCGAGTTAAACTTGACAAGCCTAGCATGTACAGACTTGGCCTCAGAACACAAGATACCGAAAGGTCAAACAAGAGTCATATACTAGATATGATCAACACGATGATGTTCACCATTGAAACCACCTCAACTCACGTGATGATCAGTATTGAGTTGGTGAATTTGGATCATGTATCACTCGAATGACTGGAGGTATAGCCATTTAAGTGGAAGTTCTTAAGTAATATGATTAATTGAACTCATTATCACGAACATAGTCAGTAGTGTCTTTGAAAATTATATTGTAGATTACTAGCTCACGCTATAGCTCCCTTGAATTGTTATATGTTCCTAGAGAAATAGAGTTGAAAGATGATGGTGGCCATATTGCGGACTGGGTCCGTGATCTGATGTGAGGATTTTCCTCATTGCTGCACATAATGCTTATGTCCTTAATGCACCGCTCGGTGCACCCCCCCTCTAGCGTCGTTTGTAGATGTTGTGAACATCTGGCAGACACGTTCCGATGACTACTTGATAGTTTATTGCGTCATGCTTTACGGATTAGAATTGAGGCTCCAAAAACGTTTTGAACGTCATGGAACATATGAGATGTTCTAAGAGCAGAAATTGGGATCTCAGGCTCGTGATGGTGTTGTGAGATATGAGATCTCCAACAAGATTCTTTGCCTGCAAGATGAAGGAGAATAGCTCAATCGTTGAGCATGTGCTCAGATTTTCTGGGTGCTACAATCGCTTGAATCGAGTGGGAGTTGATCTTCCAGATAAGAAAGTGATTGATATAATTTTCCAAGTCATTGTCACTAAGCTACTAGAGCTTCATGATGAACTATAAAATTCCAGGGATGGAAATAATGATCCCTGAGCTATTCACGATATTTGACATTGTGAAGGTAGAAATCAAGAAGGAGCATCAAGTGTTGATGGTTAGTAAAACCACTAGTTTCGAGAAGGGCAAGGGCAAGGAGGGAAACTTCATGGAATGCAAGTCAGTTGTTGCTCTAGCGAAGCAACCTAAAGTTGAACCCAAACCCAAGACTAAGTGCTTCTATTATGAGGAGAGTGGTCGCTGAAGCAGAACAACCCTAGATACTTGGTAGATAATAAGGCTGGCAACATCGACAGAAGTATATTTTGATATACGTGTTATTGATGTGTACCTTGCTAGTACTCCTAGTAACACCTGGGTATAGGATACCGGTTCGGTTGCTATATGTTAGTAACTCGAAATAAAAGCTACGGAATAAACGGACACTAGCTAAGTGTGAGGTGACGATGTATGTTGAAAATGTTTCCAAGATTGATGTGATCAACATCGCATGCTCTCTCTACCTTCGGGATTAGTGACAAACCTAAATAAATGTTATTTGGTGTTTGCATTAAGCATGAACATGATTGGATCGTGTTTATTGCAACACAGTTATTCAATTAAGTTAGAGAATAATGGTTATTCTGTTTGCATGAATAATACCTTCAATGGTCATGCACCTAGTGAGAATGGTTTGTTGAATCTTGATCGTAGTAATACACAAGTTCATAACATTGATGCCAAAAGATACAAAGTTAATAATGATAGTACCACATACTTGTGGCACTACCGCTAAATTTCATATTGGTATAAATCGCATGAAGAAACTCCATGTTGATGGATCTTTGGACTTATTCGGTTTCAAATCGGTTCAGACATGCGGACCATGCCTCTTGGGCAAGATGGCTACACACCCCATTTTTAGTATGATGGAGCGGGCTAGTAACTTATTGAAAATGATACATATTGATGTATACGGTCCAATGAGTGTTGTAGTGTGCGGTGGATATCGTTATTTTCTTACCTTCACTAATGATTTGAGTAGATATAGTGTATATTTACTTAATGAAACACAAGTCTGAAGCATTTGAGAAGTTCAAGTAGAATCAGAGTGAAGTTTGAGCTCATCGTGATGAGAAGATAAAATGTCTACGATATGATCGTGGAGGTGAATATCAGAGTTATGATTTTGGTATACGACTTAAGACAATGTGAAAGTTGTTTCACAACTCATGCCACCTGGAACACCATAGTGTGATGGTGTGTCTATATGTCGCAGTCGTGCTCTATTGGATATGGTGCAAATTATGATGTCTTTTATCATTTTGCCACTATCATTTTTGGGTTATGCATTAGAGACAACCACATTCACTTTAAATAGGGCACCATCTAAATCCGTTGAGATGACACCATATGGTTTGGCAGAAACCTAAGCTGTCATTTCTTAGAGTTTGGTAATGCGACACTTATGTTTGAGAAGCTCGAAGCCTCGAACCCAAAGCGCAAAAATGCATCTTCATAAGACAGGCTAAGAACAGTTGGGTATACCTTCTATCTCAGATCCTAGTACATAGTATTTGTTGCTAAAACTAGGTCCTTTCTCGATAAAAAGTTTCTCTCGAAAGAATTGAGTGGGAGGAAGATAGAACTTGATGAGGTTTTTGAACCTTTGTTTCAACTAGAGAGTAGCGCAGCGCAGAAAGATGTTTCTGTGGAACCTACGTCAGTTGAAGAGGAAGTAAATGATGATGATCATGAACCTTCGGATCAAGTTACTATAGAAACTCATAGGTCGACAAGGACGCGTATTGCTCCTGAGTGGTACGACAACCCCGTCTTGGAGGTCATGTTGTTGGACAACAATGAACCTATGAGCTATGGAGAAGCGATGATGGGCCCGGATTCCCACAAATGGTTACAGGCCATGAAATCCGAGAAAGGATCCATGTATGAAAACCAAGTATATACTTTGGTAGAATTGCTCATTGGACGACAGGTCGTCGAGTACAAATGGACCTTTAAGATGAAGACAGACGCCGATGGTAAATGTCACCATTTATAAAGCTCGACTTGTCACAAAGAAGTTTCTGACAAGTTCAAGGAGTTGACAGTGATGAGACTTTCTCACTCGTAGCGATGCTAAAGTCTGTTGGTATTATGTTAGCATCAGTATTAACTCTCTGAGAATCTTGCTCAATTCTCTTAGGATGGCCCTCAGGATACAAAGGTTCCTGAGTCATTCTACCTCCTCTAGTCACAACTTTAAAAGAATGATCATTTTCTTTACTATTCATATCATTAAGCAAATCATTTTGAGCCTCAAGTGCTTGTTCTACTTGAGTGGTTACCATGGAAGCATTTTTACTAATAAGCTTAAGATCATTGACAGTTCTACTCAAATAATCACCCAAGCAATCAAGCATATAAGCATTATGTTTCAATTGTCTACGAACATAAGCATTGAAATTGTCTTGCTTCACAATAAAATTATCAAATTCATCCGAGGATTAGCTAGCAGGATTATTATAAGGAATATCTCTTTCATCAAATCTACAGAGAGAATTTACCTCTACTACCTGTGTCGGGTTATCAAGACCATGTATTTCTTCAATAGGTGGTAGATTCTTAACATCTTCAACTTTAATACCCTTTTCTTTCATAGATTTCTTTGCCTCTGGCATATCTTCAGGACTGAGGAATAAATACCTCATTTCTTCAGAGTTGGCTTTGAAGGTAGTTCAGGAATAGTCCAATCATTATCATTGCTCAACATATTATTCAATAGTAATTCAGCTTGTTCTATAGTTCGTTCCGTGAAAACACAACCAACACAACTATCTAGGTGGTCCCTAGAAGCATCGGTTAGTCCATTATAAAAGATATCAAGTATTTCATTTTTCTTGAGAGGATGATCAAGAAAAGCATTAAGTAATTGGAGAAGCCTCCCCCAAGCTTCTGGGAGACTCTCTTTTCAATTTGCACAAAGTAAATATTTCATGCAAGGCAGCCCTTTTCTTATGGGCAGGAAAATATTTTTCAGAGAAGTAATAAATCATGTCCTGGGTACTACGCGCACAACCAGGAGTAAGATAATTAAACCATATCTTAGCATCACCCTTGAATGAGAAAGGAAACAACTTAAGAATATAGTAATAGCGATTTTTTCTCATGAGTAAATAGGGTGGCTATATCATTCAATTTGGTAAGATGTGCCACAATAGTTTCAGATTCATAACCATGGAAAGGATCAGATTCAACCAAGGTGATTAACTTAGGATCGACAGAGAATTCATAATCCTTATTACTAACAAAGATAGGTGAAGTAGCAAACCTAGGATCATATTGCGTTCTTGCATTCAATGATTTTTCCTTCCACTTGCGAAGCAATTTCTTCAGATCATCTCTTCCTTACAAGCAATAAAGTCCCTAGCTACCACTCCATCCATAACATAGCCCTAAGGTATATCAGGTAATTCATATCTAGGAGAGCTAGGTCCAGCAGGTGTATCATAGTGTTCAGTTTCAATAATTTCATCAGATTCAGAAATATTATCAGTTTCAGCATTGGCTCTAGCAATTTGTTCATCAAGAAATTCACCAAGTGGCACGATATCATCAAGAAAAGTATCATCATAAGCATCATGCATAGTAGAAGTAGCATCATCAATTACTTGAGACATATCAGAATTACTAGCATGTGGTGGTGTCGCAAACTTACTCATAACAGAAGGTGAATCAAGTGTAGAGCTAGATGGCAGTTCCTTACCTATCCTCATAGTTGAGGGGTAGATCTTGGTTTTTGGATCTTTAAGATTCCTCATAGTGATCAACAGATATATATCCCAAGTGACTCAGAGAATAGAGCTATGCTCCTAGCAACGGTGCCAGAAAAAGGTCTTGATAACCCACAAGTATAGGGGATCGCAACAGTTTTCGAGGGTAGAGTATGCAACCCAAATTTATTGATTCGACACAAGGGGAGCCAAAGAATATTCTCGAGTATTAGCAGCTGAGTTGTCATTTCAACCACACCTAAAAGACTTAATATTTGCAGCAAAGTATTGAGTAGCAAAGTAGTACGGAAGTAACGGTAACAACGACAAAAGTGATAGGAGCAGTTTTGTAGTGTTTGTAACAATAGCAACAGAAAAGTAACTTAGCAAAGATCAAAATATGGAAAGCTCGTAGGCAATGGATCTGTGATGGATAATTATGTCGAATGGCATTCATAATGCAATAGTTATAACATAGGGTGACACATAACTAGCTCCAATTCATCAACGTAATGTAGGCATGTATTCCATATATAGTCATACATGCTTATGGAAAAGAACTTGCATGACATCTTTTGTCCTACCCTCACGTGCTAGCGGGGTCCTATTGGAAACTAAGGGATATTAAGGCCTACTTTCAACAGAGAACCAGACCAAATCATTAGTACTTAGTGAATACATGAACTCCTCAAACTACGGTAATCACCGGAAAGAATCCCAGTTACTGTCACCCTGGGGGATGCGGATCATAACTCATAATAGGTGTGTACAACTTGCAAGATAGGATCAAGAACACGCATATATTCATGAAAACATAATAGGTTTAGATCTGAAATCATGGCACTCGGGCCCTAGTGATGAGCATTAAGCATAGCAAAGTCATAGCAACATCAATCCCAGAACATAATGGATACTAGGGATCGAACCCTAACAAAACTAACTCGACTACATGATAAATCTCATCCAACACATCACCGTCCAGCAAGCCTACGATGATACTACTCACGAACGGTGGGGAGCATCATGGAATTGGTGATGAAGGATGGTTGGTGATGACGAAGCCCAACACGGACTCTAGATCTGGTCTCCCGAGGAAGAACAGGAGATGGCGGCAGCTCCATATCATGAAACTCGATGAACTCTTCTTGATTTTTTCTCCCCGAATAGGAATATATAGAAGTCGAAACAAGGTCGGAGGAGCGTCAGGGGGCCCACAAGCCACAGGGGCGCTGCCTAGGGGTGGGCGCACCCACCAGACTTGTGGCTAGGTGGTGGGGCCCATGTAGTTCATTCTTTCACCAATATTTTTTATTAATTCTAAAAATATTCTCCATAAATTTTCAGGTCAATCCTAAAACTTTTATTTCTGCACAAAATAACACCAAGGCAATTCTGTTGAAAACAACGTCAGTCCGGGTTAGTTCCATTCAAATCATCCAAATTAGAGTCCAAAACAAGGGCAAAAGAGTTTGGAAAAGTAGATATGTTGGAGACGTATCAGTGATCTCCTTGACCTTACAAACTTCTTGTTCACTCCACAACATGAAGTAGGAGGATCCCAAGCGACACCTAACCAATCTAGGAGGCACCGTCCTCCAAAAGGTGATAGGCTCGATAGTGTCGATGAACTCGTTGGTCTTGTGCTTCAAGATGATAGATTCCTGACCACTCAATCACTCTCTCACATATTTGGCCTTGGTGGAAGAGATTGATTGGGTGGAAAGCAACTTGGGGAGGCTAGATATCAAGATTTATATGGATGGAGTGGAATGGCTTGATCTCAACACATGAGTAGGTGGTTCTCTCTCAGAAAAACTGATGGGATAAGTGGCGATCTGTTTTCTGAGTGTTTCTTGCCAGTGAGTGGTGGTGGAGGAGTATATATAGGCATCTCCAAACATCCAACCGTTACACCTAAGGTGACCAACTGGGTGACACCGAAGTATGAATCTCGATGGTACCAAGTTGCCCTCCAAAGGTGGCAACTTCTGAATCTCGGTGAGAACGATCCAAAGATCTCGGCTGTATCGATAAGGTGACCAATGGTCAGAATCCACAACTTGGTGACACCGATCCAAAAATCTTGGAATTTCCAATTTTGAGAATCGAGGTAATAGAATGTTGTCAAGCTAAACTCGGTTGAACCGATGCAGAATCGGTTGCACCGATGATCTAGGGTTTGGCTGGATTCTGTCTGAGTGGGAATTGTTGGTTGCACCAATTTACGTGGTAGGCTTGGACATACTTTTGCAGAAGAATTTGTGGGTGTTTTTGGTGACTATCACTTGTGCATGTGGAGCATTTTTGTTCAGCAACAGTACCTTACTCCTTTGAATAGTATTGGCTTTCCTATGGACTCAAAGTGATTTCTCACAAAGTAAAATGGAGAGTCCTCTTGCTTGAAGCTTTGCCAATACAATTCCATTCATCTAGGGGTTTCTCGACAATCTTCTTTGCCGACCAATCACCGAACTTTTCATGAAATATGCTTAGTGGAAACATTAATTCAATGATATATATGTTGTTATTAATTACCAAAACCGCCAAGGGCGCAAATGTGCTTTCAATCTCCCCTTTTTGGTAAATGATGACAACATATAGATCAAAGCTTCGACATATGATATAATCAATGAATATAATTGTTGCTTTGAGAAGTATGTGATAAGCAAGACCTCCCCCTGAATTTGTGCATTATTTTGAATTTGTGTTTGAAAGCAAATGCACAATCGAGTAGGTACATGGGGCACTTCTTCCATGTCACATACAACTTGGTGGTGTGTGAGAATAATATGAATGAATATCATAGCACAACACAATCAAGCAAAGTGCACGATCATCTCATAAGCATCATAAAGATAGGAAGTGGTAGCAACACACATCAAGTGTATGATCAAACACCAACAAAGTTTAACACAACCAAACCAAAATATATCAATGTTATTGAAAAGTGATAAAAAAAGCAATGCTCTCTCTCTCTCCAAGCCCTAATGATCTATACAACTTCACCCCCTTTGGCAACAAGTTACCAAAAAGTTCAAAGGTATAGAGCTAAATGCTCTTTTGGGGCTGATCTCCTCCGGTAGCTGACGTAGGATTTGAGAGAATGACATCATTGAAGACTTCTGCAGACGTCATGTATGGATTTTGTCACATCCCTAGCTAGATGTCATAGGACAGTATGTCATCATGTTTCAATTTTGCATCAACATGAAATGGGGATTAAAAGAAACCCCAAGCTCACATTGGAATCAAATTAATTAAAAGTTTGTGAAAACTCAACAAACTCAATATGCCAATACAAAATGTTCCCTATGTGTGATAAATATGGACATGAATATATCATGGGCCATTTTAAATATTTGAAAAATTATAGCAATTTAAAAATAAATAACAAAGCCTCTGAAAATGCCAAATAAAGCATTATCAATACTTTATATTTCAAAATATCCTGAAACTTTTTATTGGAGTTTGAAATATTCAAACTTGATATTATAAAATATTTGGGATATTTTATCAAAGCATTTGTACCTGAAAAAGAAATAAAACAAATGTCAAAAATAGAAAAACGGGAAGAAAAGAAAAGAAAGAGGAAGAAGCCCAGGGGGAACCGGCCCATGTGGCCCGTGCCAGTCATCCCTGTTCTCTCGCCAAGAGGACAGGGGTGTGCACTCGCCACGTGCGGGCACACGGCGGCCACCTCCTCCCTGCCTGGCTGCTGGCTTGGAGTGCTCGGAGAGCGCCAGCGCGAGGCCTCCTCACCGTGGCCTCTTCTCCTCCCCTCTCTCCCTTGCGTGCTCTCTCTCTCTCTCGCCCCCTCTCCTCCCCTCCTCTCCTCTGTTCTTCCCTCGCCGAACTGAAGACGCCGCCGATTCGCCATCTCCTGTGCGTCCCTGACCATGCCAAGGCGCCAAAAGGCCCTCCGGTGAGGCCCCGGATCGTTTCCCCCTAGCCCCAACGTTGTTCCCCTCTGCTAGCCCCCGCCTGTCACCAGAGCCGAGAGGAGCTCGCCGCCGGTCATGGTGTTGTCGTGGCCATAGTAGCTACAACTCGCACCTGACTGCGGGCTCGTGCTCATGGTGCGTCTAGGGTCCCGTAGCCGCCTCTAGCTCCTCCTGCCGTGCCCTTTAGCGCCGTAGCTGGTCCTACCCGAGCCGCTGCTGTCACTGAGCTCATCGCCGGCATCGACCCCGACCACCCTAGCCTCTGGCTTTGGGCTAGATCGACGCGCTCTCGAGCATAGGCCCTCCCAGTGCCCTCCGCCGTCCTTTTGGTCGCTGGACGAGGGGATCCGACCCCCTCCGCCGTCCCTGACGTCACCGGCGGCTCAACGCCGGCGAGTCAACCGACGCTGACCATGGGATTTGACCCTAGGTCAACAGGCAAGTGGGGCCCGCCCCCTTTCTAAATAGAATTAGTTAAAAAACCATTAGACTAACATAATTAAATTAATGGCCCACTGACCAGTGGGCCCTAACCTAATCTAATTAGTAATTAGCTAATTATTTAACCCTGTTAGTGACTGGGTCACTGACTAGTGGGTCCCACTGGTCAGGTTTGACTGACCTGGTCAGCTGACCTGCTGATGCCATGATGACGTCAGGCTGATGTAATAAAGGAATTTCTAGTTTTAAAATGATTCCAGAAAATGTTTAAAACTTCAAAAATTCATATAAATTAATCTATAACTCAGACGAAAATAATTTATATATGAAAATTTATCAGAAAAATCCAATGAATCCAATGGTGCTATTATCATGCATGTTAGAGAAACCTATGTAGATGAACTTTGGCATTTACTAATATGTTAATATATGGAATACGAAATGGAGATTGATTTTGAACCTATATTCAAACTCACTTCAAACTAACTGGGAGAATAGTTGCACTAGACCATCCTTATATGCTACCATGCCATGATGATGCATCATATTGTTGCACTTGCGTGTATTGATTGTTTTATCTGCATTGCGGTAGGCCCTGCTTCTCAGAATACCCCCAAGTATTCCAACGAAGGAGAGAACCTTTCCGCTACCCAGCAAGGCAAGCAACCCCCTTTGATCATTCCGATTATCTCTCGCTCCTGCTCTTGTTTATTGCATTAGGACAAACGTTCACTTGTCTGTCATACATGGTAGATGAACCTATTCTTTTCATGACCTGTCATTGTCACAGTAAATAGCTAAACCTTGCAACCTAGCATACCTGGTAGATGCTTGTGCCATGATGTGCTTAGCTTACTTAGCCTGCTATGCTTGCTATGCTTAGAGTTGTGTCAGGTCTGATTCATCTGGGTGATGAACTGGAGTGAAACCATGTTGTTATGATGTGATAAGCTTATGATGAACTCGATTTGGTAAAGGTAGCGATGATGGGCTATGTAGGAGTACATAGCGGGTTGTCTCATTGGGACCGTTCTTAGGAACTGAGTTCCGTGGTTGTGATCCAAGACTAGTTACTACCACACATTGGGATACTTAATTGACCCTCTCGACTTATTAGTCGCTTAGTCCTTAGTCCAGGATTTGCAAGTAGTTTCTGGTGTTTATAGCGTGCTGGAGGCCATGCGTAGCGCTGGCCCTAGGGGTGGGTTACGACGCGGTAGGCAGTGGGACGGTGTACCAAGGGTCACCCGAATGGTGGGCTTGGGAACCCTGCGCACATCGTTTGGGGACGTAGCGGAAACTTCGGCCGGACTTCCGTGAGGATTCAGTGTCAAATAGGCGATAGCCAGGACTAGAGGTCTTATGCGATTAACGGTCGTGGCCGACTCCCTCGCTGGGCTTCCGCTTGAAGGTTGCCGAGGTGCATGGTTTTAAGAGCACATGACGGTAAGTGGCGAGAGCGTGTGTGAAGAAGTACACCCCTGCAGCGTATGAAACTATTCGAATAGCCGCGTCCTTGGATATGGAATACTTGGAAAACTTCTGCTGTCCATAGATAATCAAATGGATACTCATAAAAATATCAAGACAAGTGTGAGAACCGTGGATGGCACTCTCCTAGGAGAGGGAAGTGAATCCATGGTGGTGTATTGTCATGGAGTTAGTGGACTCATGTGCGATATCTAAAATTTAAACAAAGAGTTAAAATTGTGTAGTGTAGGTTAGCCATGAGTCAAAGCTGGCATTGCTGCATAAACTCCACCACTCCCCTTGTTGATACATGAGTATGAAAAGACTAGGTCTGTTTTAAAGACTTGCTGAGTACGTTTGTACTCACGTTTGCTTAATAAATATTGCAGATGAGACCCAGGACCCATCAGGTGGATTCTTTCTAGATGTCGATGATGCCGAATAGCTAGTGTCCCAGCTACGACCTTATGCCCTGTGGCGGGTTGTAGATAGTCAGGCCATGTGCCTTTTTACCCTTTCATCTATCTGAACTCAGACAACTTATGCTTCCGGTTGGTTTGTATGAACGTGTTTGTATAACTTGAGTGTCGGGTCATGTAACCCCTATCTGTAAGAACATATTATGCAAGGCTCGTCCGAGCCTCTTAAATAAAAGTTGTGTTGTTGTATGGTTATGTTGTGATGCCATAGTTGTATCTATGCATATCGGGCATGTCCTGCGTATGTGTGACGTGCAACGGTATGTATGGGATCCACACCTAGTCATGTGCCTTTAGTAGTACTCTTTACGGGAAACTTCCTCTTTGTGTTTCCATCGAGCCTTGGTAGCTTGCTACTGCTCCGGACACATTGATTGACCGGCATGTATCCTTCTTTGCTACTGTGTTTGTCCCTTCGTGGAAATGTCGCACAGTGTAATGGAGTCCCCGTAGCCTGCTACGACTCGTCTACATGCGGTGATGGCATTTATGTCTCATGATATAATGGAGTCCTTGTAGTTTGCTATGACTCGTCTACACACACTTGAGGCCGACACCTGCATCGTTGGGTTACGTATGCATATTTCCATACGGATGTGCCACTTGGGTCCTATGACTAGTCATGTCAGCCCGGGTTCTCTATCGTCTGATTGCCAGCAACATGTTCACATACGTGAGCCAAAAGACGCAAATGGTCCCGTCTAAGGTAAGGCTGGAGCCGTGGAGCTTACCGTGCGTGAGGCCGCAAAGTGATGTGATATGTTATAGTCTGGATTCATGTGACTTAGAATCGGGGTCCGAACAACGTTGGTATCAGAGCCTGACTGGCTGTAGGACTACCAAGCCAAACCGGTCGAAGTTGAGTCTAGAAACACTATAGAAAAGTAGGGGAATTAATTGTGGTAGGGAACGTAAGGCTCTTTTTAGTCCTCTTCCCAAGTTATTCTATGCTGAGTCTTTCTCATCTTTTCTACGGGGATAAGAACTAGGCTTCTCATCTATTGCTTAGGATGACGAGTTACTAACCATGGACTACTAGCTAGCTTGTTTGCATCTGAATGTCGGTACTTGAGTGTTGTTGGTGTGACAAACAGATGGAGAAGAGATTTGAGTCTTGTCGTGGTTTCGTCACGGCAGATGCCATAGGTAGGCTTATCAAGAGGGGGGTCGAAGGACACTGGTGGGCTCCGGGAGCGTGGTTAGGCACAAGCGGTGGCTGACACACGATGTAGCCAGGTTCGGGGCCCTCCATGGGAGGGAATACCCCTAGTCCTTCTCGGTCTAGTTGAGACAATGGTCGGGTTACAATGATGCTCCTTAAGCTGTATGGATCGAGGAGGAAGAAGGAGCTAGCCTGCTCTTCCGCCTCTCTACGTGCGTGGGTGTGGAATGGATGTGGAGCAGATGATCTATGTCGATCGTCCCTGCATGGGGGCAGCCCGGGGGGCTTTATAGGCCAACCCCCCGAAATACAATACAAGTGGAAGCTCAAAGGGGCCCTAGCTGGTAGTCTCTCTGGCCGGCTGCGTGGGCCCGGCCAGGGGGGTCTTGTCATCGGTAGGTCCCGCCGGCTGAGGGGTCCCGTTAGGAACCGGCGGGGCCTACGAGGCGGGCCCCGACGCCGGTCACATCGCGGCACGGGCCGCACCTTGTGGCGTCGTGTTGCGGCGGCCGGGCGGGGTCAACGGTACGGCCAGCTACCCTATAGCCATGCCGGGGCAGGTAACGAAGTGGTTGAGGGTGTACCGGCACTGTTGGAAGCCCGGTCACCATCCGCCAGGGTTAGAGGCCCTGACACCTTCGTTGTAGCCATATTAGCGCTGACCCTCGGCGGGATGGGGTTCACTGTAGCCATGCACGCCCCGTAGACGGTATCCAATGCTCAGCCGGCTAGGCGTAGCTCGCGGATCACCTCTAGAAGGGCGCAGCTGGACCGCAAGGGGAGGCGCCCCCCCTTTAGTCGCGTTAGGAGCCAGGGGAAAAAGGGCGCTTGAGGCTACCCCGGGGTCGTCCCCCCGTTAGTAGTTCCCGAAGCTGGGGCGGACCCGCCGACGGGCTGCGGAGGTCTTCGCCGGCTGGAAGATCGTTCTTGTGCCGCAAGCGGCCTTGAGAGTCAAGCTAAACCGGAAAGCAATGGCCGGCTCCGTAGCCGGCCGCCGCTTCGCGCGCCGCCTCGGCCTCCCCACCTGGTTGGGGAGACGCGCCACGTGGCGGAAATGACCGGGCAGTGGGGGCGGGGCCTCCCGCGGCCGCGGCCTCAGCCCACGCGCAGGGATCCTTTATGGCGCAGGGCGAACGGTTGGCATTCCCGAACGCCACAATGTCCACCCCACACACCGCGGGAATCATGGGGGTCATGCGCAGTGAATCCGGCCCCCACGGACACCCGCGCCCGTCGACGCGACCGGGCGCCCCCCCGGTGGCCATGGTGGGCAAGGGCGCCTGGGACGGCAGTGATGTGGACAAGACATTCATCGAGCACCTCCGCCACCGCCGCAAGCTCCCGGCGGAGGAGCACCTGGTGGCGCGCCCGGCCGGGCCAGAGAACTCCCTGCCCTCGCGGGAGGGCGAAGTGGTCGTCTTTGCCGACCACTTCCTCCGTGGGCTCGGGCTGTCGGCGAGCGCATTCTTCCGCCGGTTTCTGACGCGGTTCAGACTGCAGCCGCACCACCTCGCCCCCAATGCCATCCTGCAGCTGGCGGCATTCGTCACCCTTTGCGAGGGATACTTGGGAGTCGCACCGAGGCTTGACCTCTGGTGCCGGCTCTTCTTTCTAAAAAGGCAGACGACGAAGGACCCGGCGACAAAGCAGATGGTGATGACCGCCTGTGGAGGTGCCCTGATCCACGTTCGCAAAGGAACCGGCTTCCCAAAGCTCCCGCTGCACAAGTCGGTGAAGCGATGGCAGCGGGGGTTCTTCTACATGAAGAACGCAAAGCCGGAGGAGGACTACATCAACCTCCCCGACTTCGCCAACCACCCACCGACCGCGATGCTAAACTGGTGAGCGGCCGCGTCTTCGGCACCCGAGACGGTGGACCGGCTCTGTGAGCGCCTGCTCGTGATGACCGGGTTGGAGGGGCTCAAGGCCACGGACCTGTTGGCCACGGTGGTGGCACGCTGGGTGCAGCCGCTTCAGAGCCGGCCACACCTCATCTGCCAAATGGGAGGACACCATGACCCTTGCCGGCTCTCCACCAAGGAGATGAAGCCGGCCTACGTGGCGAGGAGGGTGAACGCCATTTCGACGGCGAAGATGGCGGAGGGAGAGTGGCAATGGGGGAAAACCCCGTATAGCCGGAGCTGCCCGGCACCACGGGTAAGTGACAAGCCGGTTCCCCGCCTCCATCTTCTTTTAGAGGTGAAATCCCTCCCCTTGGTCTAACCGTGAGCCGTTCGGCCCGCCCGCAGCTCTTCCCTTTGTTGCAGAACTACGGGGAGCCGGCCCCCGATACGGCGGAGTCGGATCCGGAGGAGGTCGAGGACGCCGACGACGTGGAGCCGGCTGACTCCGAGCGAGCCGTAGCATCTGGTGCCGGCGACGCGGAGACAGAGATGAAGGGGCCCGAAGAGGCCGAGTCGACGGGAGAGTCCCCTCCCCCAACGCGCATGGTCGAGGCCCCAAAGAAGCCCGAGGCCTCCGAGGATGAGGTCACAGCACCACGGAGGTGCCAACCTCGAGCTGGCGGCGGCTCCAGCCGGGGAGGCCCGGGCGTGGGCGACAAGGGGAAGGGGCCGGCTGCCACCAAGCCGGTGCCCAATCATGTGGCGACCGCGCAGCCGGGCGGCAGCCGCAGAGGCGGCGGCAAGAAACAGAAGGTTAACCAGGCGGGGCCCGTGAGGAGGGCGATCCCCGTCGTCGCCGGGTAAGTCTGCCCTCTCCTTCATCTTGGTTTTCTGGTTTGCCTCCCCCTAGTCTCTTATTTCTTCGTGACCAGGGATGCACGCGCCCTGGGGAGGACACCAGGTGGCGGGACAGAGTGGGCGGCACCGCCGATGACAGCCGAAGAGAGGGATGGCATGTACCTCATGTACTCCTTGGCAGGAGTTGCAGAGCTTGTCCGGCCCTGGACGCACATAGCCAGCTCGGGGGGCCGGTTGGGCCGTTTGTAGGTGCCGGTGAAGTTGCGGACGAAAGCCTCCTCGAAGTCCATCCGGCTGTTGATGCTGCCGGCGACCAGGCTGTTCAGCCAGGTGCGAGCCGAGCTGATCAACATGAGGGGGACATAGCAGACGACTACGCGCTTGTTCCCCCTGGCGATTCCGACGGCGGTGGTGTAGTCGATCAGCCAGTCCTCCGGCTTGGCGGCCCCGGTATACTTCGTGGTGTTGCGGGGGAGTGTAAAGCCGGGTGGAAAAGGCTCGTTGCGGATTCGTGGACCAAAGTAGGCCGGACCAATCGAGCCCTCCTCCTCGAGGAGAGCCGACTGTGCCAGCCGGTCAAGACGGAGCCGCGCGTCGTTGTGGCTGTGGGGGACGCGGGGCCTGAGCCAGGCGGCGAGCTCGGGGCGGACAACCGGCGGGATGGACCGCGCGGGTTCTTGCCGTAGGGGTGGAGTGTGCCCGCGGGTGCACCGGCTGCCGCCGGCCGGCGCTTCGTCGCGGCGGTGGCTGCCAGCCGAATTGCTGCTGCGTCGGCTGTTCACCGCCGGCTGCTCGCCTCTGCGTGATGGGGTGCGTTGAGGGTTGCTCCCCCGGGCATTCCGGATGGAGGGACGAGGGGTGCTGGAGTGTTGAGCCGTCCGGCGGTCAACAGCCCCAGAGTTCTTGCCCTCGGGAAGGGGAAACTCGGAGACGGCCCTGCCGGGGGTGAGGACGACCTGTTGTGCATTGGTGGTGTCGATGAGGTCCTTGATGTGCCGCTCTCGCGCGGCCTGCTCCTCGCCCTCCAAGGTCACCAAATCCTCATAGGCAACCTTGGCGGCACGCAGGTTGGCCGTCGGGGTGTCGTAGACGAGGAAACAGCCGCCGAGGTTTTCTGCAACCACGCGGCTGCGTTCTCGCACAACACCACGCCGGCTGGGCTCAGGGCCAGCCGGGGTGATACCATACGCGGAATTGTATTCCCGCTACGCGGCCTCCATCCGGCGCCGCTTGGCAATGAGGGCGCTGGCGTCCTCGAACAACAGGCGACGGGCCGCCTCCAGCTCGGCTCTGGCAGCGACTGGGTCTACCGTCGTAGCGATAGGGGTGCCCAGACCCTGGAGGGTGGCGGCAAGTGGGTCGGAGGTGCCGGCGCGAGTGGCGGCTGCATCGGCCTCGGCCGCTTGCACACGGCCCGAAGTGGTGGAGGAGACGGTGACCATCACTCCCACGCGGGTGTGGGGGCCGATGGCCTCGCCCGTGGCGAGCGTGCCTACGGACGAGGGTGGGTCAGTGCAGTCGAACACCTGGCTAGGGTACCCGTCGGCCTTCGGTTCTTCGGCGAGGCTCAGCTTGCCGAACCGCCCGGCGAGCGCGGCTACGTCGGGCGCTAGGTCGCGACCGAGGCACCCGTCAGAGATTCCGGCCGCGCTGCCCGCAAGGCATGCAGGGGCAAGCCCCATGAGCACGCGGTTCTGCCCGCACGCGAGGTGGTCGGGAGAGGCAATGAAGAGTCCCGCCCGAAGCGTGACTCCGTCCGGTGCCGCGGCCGGCCCCACGGTGGGCGCCAACATTCGTGGTTTGTCATGGCAGATGCCATAGGTAGGCTTATCGAGAGGGGTCGAAGGACGCCGGCGGGCTCCGGGAGCGGGATTAGGCACAAGCGGAGACTGACACACGATATACCCAGGTTCGGGGCCCTCCGTGGGAGGTAATACCCCTAGTCCTGCTCGGTCTAGTTGAGACAATGGTCGGTTTACAATGATGCTCCTTAAACTGTATGGATCGAGGAGGAAGAAGGAGCTAGCCTGCTCTTCCGACTCTCTACGTGCATGGGTGTGGAATGGATGTGGAGCAGATGATCTATGTCGATCGTCCCTGCATGGGGGCAGCCCGGGGGGCTTTATAGGCCACCCCCCCCGGAATACAACACAAGTGGAAGGTCAAAGGGGCCCTAGCCGGCAGGCTCTCTGGCCGGCTGCATGGGCCCGGCCGGGGGGGGGGTCTTGTCATCGGTAGGTCCCGCCGGCTGAGGGGTCCCGTTAGGAACCGGCGGGACCCGCGAGGCGGGCCCCGACGCCGGTCACATCGCGGCACGGGCCGGACCTTGTGGCGTCATCTTGTGGCGGCCGGTCGGGGTCAGCGGTACGGCCGGCTACCCTGTACCCATGCCGGGGCAGGTGACGGAGTGGTTGAGGGCGTGCCGACACTGTTGGAAGCCTGGTCGCCACCGCCAGGGTCAGAGGCCCTGACGCCTTCGCTGTAGCCATATCGGCGCTGACCCTCGACGGGATGGGGGTCACTGTTGCCATGCACGCCCCGTAGACGGTATCCAATGCTCAGCAGGCTGGGCGTAGCTGACGGATCACCTCTGGCAGGGCGCAGTCGGACCACAGGGGGAGGCGGCCCCCCTTTAGTCGCGTTAGGAGCCAGGGGAAAAAGGGCACTTGAGGCTACCCCGGGGTCGTCCCCCCGTCAAGTCTAGAAAGTCGAGTGATTCTGCTTTCCAATCTTTTGCAGTTGTCTCAAAATCCTTTTTGAGCAATTACAACCGTTATGCTGTCCAATTTCTGCTAGAGTCTCTAATGTGTTTGCATCATTCTCTGTTTTAGATGCCCCCTCGTCCTTCCTGTCAGGTGGTCCATCTGACCAGGTGCATTGATGTACCAGGTCACACGGCCATGTTGGTTAGAGCTATGATGGAGGCTGGCTACTGTTGGTACCTAGAGTACGTAGTGGAGGAACAATATCGAGATTTCAACCAGAGCCAGTATCTGTGTACTGTTAAGATATATCCTTCATATCCTGGAGCTGCAGAGTCGCTTCACTGGACTTATGGACTAGGTGTCACCATAGACATGGCAGTTCAGGAGGCTGCCTACACCACATTCACTATCATGAGGTTTCACCATGATCTGCTTCAGAACACAGAGTTCTGTTATGTTGCTGCTTCCATGGGAGGAGAGGATGGCTATCTTAGATCAGCCTACTATGATCATTCTCATGAGGACCCTAGGCTACAGGTGACCGCTCAGATGTTGGAGAACAGGGACCATGATGCACGTGCCCTTTGCATGGAGCTTTATGCTACCCATGCACGTCTTTGGACAGCCCTAACACAGTTGGCACCCGTCGTGCAGACAAGCTATGGAGATTTGGAGATGCTAAACCCATCGTGGACTCATCTGCCAGCACGCGTAGACTGGCCCGATGTTGGGGGCATCACCCCTCTTCGACAAGGGGACCGAGGCCACATCCGTGTCCTTACAGTTTCTAAGGATCATAGGCTAGAGTTTTTTCGGATCCTCAGGTTCAGCTCCCGGGTCACGGGGGTAACCTGTATGAGGCATTCTACGGTGATGCTTTACTACGTGGATGTTAGTTCTAGTATGGTAGTAGTCGTATCGCCACAGTCCTGCTTGTCTTGTGGGATATGATTGAGGTTGAGAGTTGAGTTCCGGAGGTGTAGATAGATAATATATAGGAAGCTTGTAATGCCTCCGATGAGTTGTGTCATCTCTCCGTAGTTTCTATTTCAGCTTGGGCTTGTACTGAACTATGTCATGGTGTGTATGAATCATGGTGTTCATAGGGCAGTTGTTATTACCATGTTGTTTGGGTGTTTACCCTGCATTCCATGTTGTCCAGTACATTCCTTATCTCATGTCGTAGAGTTGATGTCCTCTATGGCTAAGTTGTGGGTTTGTTTTCCCAGGATGGTGGAAACTAGGAATAACCCCGTGCCTGCCCCTGAGCAGAGCGAGGGAAGCCAACCAAGGCAAGAGAACCTGCCACATGCGCCCTCTTCGGCGGAAGTGATGCTTGAAGCTGAGTGGAACAAAAGGGAGACCAACAGGCTACTGGAACGAATTGAGAGAACACAATGCGTGCTCCCCGCAATGATCACAATGATGGCATGTCCCTCGGTGATTTCGTCAAGTTGTGCCCACCCAAGTATCATCATTCGGTCGACCCACTCGATGCGGATGATTGGCTGACCAGCATGTTCCGTAAGATCCGAGCTACCAATGTATCCGAGGCCAACAAGATGACCTTTGCTACCTACTTTCTAGAAGGACCCGCCAATCTGTGGTGGAAAATTATGAAGCCATGCGTCCCGCAGGCCCCGCACCAACTTGGGCAGAATTCAGCGCGGCATTCCGTACCCATCACATCCCGGAAGGGCTGATGGATCGCAAGAGAGTGGAATTTTGTGCTTTCACCCAGGGCAGACTGTCTCAGTGGATGCCTGTAGCCTTGAGTTCGGAAATCTTGCTCATTATGCTCTGGAGGAAGTTTCAACCGATGCCAAGAAATAGGCTAGGTTCCACAAGGGACATAATCCCGAGCTTCGGTGAGATCTTCGCCTGCATGAGTGCACAACCTTCCAGGCTCTCGTCAACAAGGCTATCAATGTTGTGTCTAGAAAGACTGACTATGAGGCCACGAGGAAGCACAACCGTGATTTCAGCCCCGCATCTGGCTCAGGCTCCAACAAAAGCTGGGTGTGGGTGCCCAACACGGCTCTGCCACCAAAGTACACCGCGAGGCCATCCTTCCAGGCGCCTTGCCCAGCTCAGCCCAACCCTCCAGCCATGACATTTGGAGGTCTGCCTGCCAATGCTTGTCCTCGTGCCACTATGGTCTGCTACAAATGTGGGGAACCAGGACACTACTCCCATGAGTGTCCTCAAAACAATGCCAAGCCGGCTGGACATGGGAAGCCGGGAAAAGATTTCTATGTGAAGCCAGCTCCTGCTCGTGGATGAGTGAATTGTGTTTCTGCTGAGGAAGCCCTTGAGGATCCTGATGTTATCCTACGTATGCTCCTTGTCAATAGCCATCCATCACCTGTTCTATTTGATACTGAGGCATCTCATTCTTTCATCTTAGAAAGTTATGCACAGTTGCATAACATGTCTTTTTGTGATATGCCTACTCCTTTAGTAGTTCAGACTCCTGGTTCAAAGTGGCAAACTTCTAGAGTGAGCCATGATAATGAGATTCTGGTGGATAGGTTAGTCTTCCTAGCATCTCTGATAGCCCTCAAGTCTTCGGACATCAATATCATCTTAGGCATAGACTGGATGAAAGCCCACTATGCTAAGATTTATCCTCATACTAGGAATGTTCAACTTACACATCCATTGGGTGAGATAGTTAATGTCTCCACTCGAACAACCAAGCGCCAACTCTATTCCCTCAGTGCTAGCCCTCTTCCAAAATTAGAAGATATTCCGGTAGTCCATGATTTTCTGGATGTCTTTCCAGAAGAACTGCCAGGAATTCCACCTGTCAGAGATGTTGAGTTTGTGATAGAGCTCATCCCAAGGACTGTCCCAATAGCCAGAAGACCTTATAAGATGGCACCCTTAGAACTAGCTGAACTTAAGATCCAACTCGATCAAGCTTTGAAGAAAGGTTTCATCCGTCCTAGTTCTTCTCCTTGGGCTTGTCCCGTCCTCTTCGTCAAGAAGATGGATGGATCGGATCGGATGGTCGTGGATTATGGGCCAGTGAATCTGGTCACCATAAAGAACAAGTATCCGCTCCCCAGGATCAACGGTTTGTATGATCAACTGGCTGGATCCTCAGTCTTTTCCAAAATAGGTTTGAGGTTGGGATACCATCAAATCAGAATTAGAAACGGGGACATTCCAAAAACGGCTTTTGTTACTCGTTATGGCCAATACGAGTACATCGTTATGTCCTTCGGTTTAACCAATGCCCCAACCACCTTCTCTCGCATGATGAATTCGATCTTCATGGAGTATTTGGATAAATTCGTCATGGTTTACCTCAATGACATACTCATCTACTCGAAGAACGAATAGGAACATGGCGAGCATCTAAGGCTGGTATTGATGAAACTTCGAGAGCACCGTCCGTATGCCAAATTCTCCAAGTGTGAATTTGGGTTGCCAAAAGTGACCTATCTAGGCCACATGATCTCTGGTAAAGGTATTGCTGTCAATCCCGAGAGAGTTCAGGCCATCCTTGATTGGACTCAACTTGAATCGGTTAAGCAAGTTCGGAGTCTCCTTGGCTTAGCGAGCTATTGTCGCCGCTTTGTCGAGAATTTCTCCAAGGTTGCGAGACCTCTAACTGAACTCCTCAATAAAGATAAAAAGTTCGAGTGAACTCCACAATGCGAGCACAATTTTCAAGAGTTGAAAAGACGACTGACCTCTGCTCCCGTTCTGGTGCCACCAGATTTCTCTAAGGACTTTGTTATCTATTGCGACGCCTCGCGACAAGGATTTGGTTGAATTCTCATGCAAGATCGCCATGTGATTGCATACGCATCTTGACAGTTGCGTCCACATGAGGATAATTATCCGACACATGATCTTGAGCTTGCAGTTGTGGTGCATGCACTGAAAACCTGGCGACATTACCTTCTGGGTAATCGTTGTGAAATTTACACTAATCACCGAAGTCTGAAATATATTTTCACCTAGCCCGATTTGAATCTCAGGCAAAGACAATGGGTTGAGAAGATTATAGATTACGACTTAGGGATAACTTACACCCTGGGGAAAGCCAATGTCATGGCTGATGCACTAAGTCGTAAGTCTTATTGTAACAACCTGAAGTTACAACAAGGTCAACCACTTCTCTATGAGGAATTTCGGAAGTTGAACCTCCACATTGTTCTTCAAGGATTCCTATCCAACCTGGTGGCGAAACCTACTCTTAAGGATCAAATAGTAGCTGTCCAAAGGTATGACAAAGGTATATCCCGGATCAAGGAGAATATTGCTAGCGGAAATGCTAAAGATTTCTCCAAGGACGATGAGGATTGTTGTGTTCTTTCAGAACTGGTTGGTGGTTCCTAAGAGCACACGCTTAAGATAGCTGATCCTTAAGGAGGCTCATGATTCTCCTCTCACAATTCATCCGAGTAGTACCAAGATGTATTAGGACCTATGCCAGAGGTTCTGGTGGACTAGGATGAAGAGAGAAATTGCCCAATTCGTTGCTATTGCGACGTTTGTCGTCGCGTTAAGGCAGAACATCAAAGGCCTGCTGGCACCGTTCAACATTTAGCTATTCCTGAATGGAAATGGGATAAGGTCGGTATGGATTTCATTACCGGATTTCCCAGGACCAAGAGAGGGAATAATGCTATCTTTGTGGTCATTGACCGCCTTTCCAAAGTGGCTCATTTTCTTCCTGTTTGGGAGAGTATAACTGCTAGCCAGCTAGCGGAGTTATATGTTTCTCGAATAGTCTCTCTTCATGGTGTTCCATTGGAGATTAACTCACACCGTGGAAGTATCTTTACTTCTCGATTTTGGGAAAGTTTTTGAACCGCTATGGGGACTCATCTATCTTTTAGCACTGCTTTCCACCCGCAATCAAGTGGTCAAGTTGAGCGAGTCAATCAAATCCTCGAAGACATGCTCCGAGATTGTGTTATATCCTTTGGTATGAATTGGGAGAAATGTCTTCCATTTGCTGAATTTGCTTATAACAATAGTTATCAATCAAGCTTGGGCAAAGCCCTTTTGAAGTTCTCTATGGACGAAGGTGTCGATCACCTCTTAACTGGTCAGAAAACGGAGAGATGCAACTCTTTGGCCTCGATATGATCCAAGATGCAGAGGAGCAAGTTCGCATTATTTGTGAAAAGTTGAAAACAGCCCAATCTCATCAAAAGAGCCAATATGATCGCCATCATAAGGCTGTGACCTATGAAGTTGACGAGAAGGCTTACCTTTGGGTTACACCTCTGAAGGGTACCCATCGATTTGGTATCCAGGGCAAGTTGGCTCCTCGTTACATTGGAACTTTTTGCATTCTTGCTAGACGAGGAGAGGTTGCCTACCAATTGGGACTTCCGCCGCATCTTTCCAAGGTTCATGATGTCTTCCATGTCTCACAACTCAGGCGTTGCTTATCGGACCCTGCCCGTGAAGTAGACCACGAAGCGCTTGATCTTCAAGATAACCTTACATATCGAGAATACCCTGTTCGTATTCTTGATCAAGCTGAGCGTACCACTCGGCGTCAGAACATCAAGTTTCTCAAGGTTCAATCATCACACCATTCTGAAAAGGAGGCCACATGGGAAAGAGAAGATCGTCTTTGACTAGAGTACCCCGCGCTCTTCCCGACGACATCATAAACTCGGGACGAGATTCTTTTGAGTGGGGGTGAGTTGTCACATCCCTAGCTAGATGTCATAGGACAGCATGTGTGTGCATCATGTTTCAATTTTGCATCAACATGAAATGGGGATTAAAAGAAACCCCAAGCTCACATTGGAATCAAATTAATTAAAAGTTTGTGAAAACTCAACAAACTCAATATGCCAATACAAAATGTTCCCTATGTCTGATAAATATGGACATGAATATATCAGGGGCCATTTTAAATATTTGAACAATTATAGCAATTTAAAAATAAAGAACAAAGCCTCTGAAAATGCCAAATAAAGCATTATCAATACTTTATATTTCAAAATATCCTGAAACTTTCTATTGGAGTTTGAAATATTCAAACTTGATCTTATAAAATATTTGGGATATTTTATCAAAGCATTTGTACCTGAATAAGAAATAAAACAAATGTGAGAAATAGAAAAATAGAAAGAAAATAAAAGAAAGAGGAAGAAGCCCACGGGGGAACCAGCCCATCTGGCCCATGCCAGTCATCCCTGTCCTCTCGCCAGGAGGGCAGGGGCGTGTGCTCGCCGCGCGCGGGCACACGCCGGCCACCTCCTTCCTGCCTGGCTGCTGGCCTGGAGGGCTCGGAGAGCGCCAGCATGAGGCCTCCTTGCCGTGGCCTCTTCTCCTCCCCTCTCTCCCCTGCGCTCTCTCTCTCTCTCTCGCGTGCACACTCTCTCCCCCCTCCTCTCCTATGTTCTTCCCTCGCTGAACTGAAGATGCTGCCGATTCGCCGTCTCCCATGAGTCCCCGACCACGCCAAGGCGCTAGAAGACCCTCCGGTGAGGCCCCAGATCGTTTCCCCTGTTGGGGAACATTGCATGAGAAACAAGAAATTTCCTATGCACACGCAAGGTCTATCCATGGTGATGAGCATCTACGAGAGGGAGAGTGGATCTACATACCCATGTAGATCGCTAAGCGGGAAGCGTTAAGAAACGTGGTTGGTGTAGTCGAACATCTTTGCGATCCAAATCGCCGAGCATCCTGCGATCTCATCATGATCTGTCCCGCGATCCAATCACGATCCATCCTGCGAACTCATCATGATCCGTCCCGCGATCTCATCACGATCCGTCTCGCGTTCTTGATCACGGTCCTTCCGATTTAGCGCTGAATGAACGACACCTCTGCGTTCAGCACACATACATCTCGATGACGATCTCCGCCTTCTTGATCCAGCAAGAGGGAGCAGAGAGGTAGATGAGTTCTCCGGCAGAGCGACGACATTGCAGCAATGGTGGTGGAGCTATTCCAGCAGGGCTTCGCCTAAGCACCGCAGAAAACCGATCTAGAGGAGAAACTGCGATCTAGAGGAGAGGTAGCACGTGGCTATTAGGGTTAACTTTTTCCTCTAAATCCTATGGTATATATAGGAGGGAGGGACGGGAGGAGGCAGACTTAAACCCTCATGGTTTGGTCGAAATTGGAGGTGGAGGAGTCCTACTCCAATCCTATTAGGTGTAGGATTCCTCCTTTCCACTTGGAAACGCTTTCCACCTCTCCACCTTTGGATTTTTTCCTTCTCAAACCACTCCAGCCGCATGGGCCCATAGAGGAGGCTTTGGCAAGCCCACCAAGGGCTGGTTTACCTCCTCCCACAGCCCATGTAGCCTCTTGGGTCGAAATACCTCTCCCGATGGTCCCCCAGTACACTACCGGCACTCCCGGTACCCTACCGATGAGCCCGAAACTTTTCCGGCAACCAAAACAGGACTTCCTATAAATCAATATTTACCTCCGAACCATTCCGGAGCTCCTCGTGATGTCCGGGATCTCATCCGGGACTCATAACAACCTTCGGTCACCACCATACATAACTCTATACTACCGAAACGTCACCAAACTTAAGTGTGCAGACACTGCGGGTTCGAGAACTATGTAGACATGACCGAGACACCTCTACGGTCAATAACCAATAATGGGACCAAGATGCCCATATTGGTTCCTACATATTCTACGAAGATCTTCATCGGTCGAACCTCTATGTCAAGGATTCAGTTAATCCCGTATGATCTTCCCTTTGTTCTTCGGTATGTTACTTGCCCGAGATTCGATCGTCGGTATCTCCATACCTAGTTCAATCTCGTTACCGGCAAGTCTCTTTACTCATTTCATAATACAAGATCCCGTGACTAACACTTAGTCACATTGCTTGCAAGGCTTGTTGTGATGTTGTATTACCGAGTGGGCCCTGAGATACCTCTCCGTCCCACGGAGTAACAAATCCCAGTCTTGATCCGTGCCAACCCAACAGACACCCTAGGAGATACCTGTAGAGTACCTTTATAGTCACCCAGTTACGTTGCAACGTTTGATACACACAAGGCACTCTTCTAGTGTCAGTGAGTTGCATGATCTCATGGTCATAGGAACAGATACTTGAGATGCAGAAAACAGTAGCAATAAACTGACACGATCATATGCTATGTTTGTAGTTTGGGTCTTGTCCATCACACCATTCTCCTAATGATGTGATCCCGTTATCAAATGACATCTCATGTCCATGGCTAGGAAACCTTAACCATCTTTGATCAAGGAGCTAGTCTATTAGAGGCATACTAGGGACATGGTTTTGTCTATGTATCCACACATGCATCTAAGTCTTCGATCAATACAATTATAGCATGGATAATAAACGATTATCATGAACAAGGAAATATGATAATAACTAATTTATTATTGCCTCTAGGGCATATTTCCAACATCCCCTAGCCCCGACGTTGTTCCCCTCTGCTAGCCCCCGCCTGTTGCCAGAGCCGAGAGGAGCTCGCCGCCGGTCATGGCGTAGCCGGGGCCACAGCGGCCACAACTCGCACCTGACCGCGGGTTCGGGCTCGTGGTGCGTCCAGGGGCCTGCAGCTGCCTCTAGCTCCTCCTGCCCTGCCCTTTAGCGCCGTAGACGGTCCTGCCTGAGCCGCCGCGGCCGCTGAACTCGTCCCCGGCGTCGATCCCGAGCACCCCCATCCTTTGGCTTGGGGCTAGATCGACGCGCTCTCGAGCGCAGGCCCTCCCAGTGCCCTCCGCCGTCGGTTTGGTCGTCGTCGGAGGGGATCCGCCCCCCTCCGCCGCCCCTGACATCGCCGGCGGCTCAACGTCGGCGAGTTAACCGACGCTGACCACGGGGTTTGACCCCAGGTCAACTTTCAAGTGGGGCCCACCCCCTTTCTAATTAGAATTAGTGTAAAAATAATAATTAAACTAACTTAATTAAGTTAATGGCCCACTGATCAGTGGGCCCTAACCTTATCTAATTAGTAATTAGCTAATTATTTAACCCTATTAGTGACTGGGTCACTAACCAGTGGGTCCCACTGGTCAGGTTTGACCTGGCCTGGTTAGCTGACCTGCTGACGCCATGATGATGGCAGGCTGATGTAATAAAGGAATTTCTAGTTTTAAAATAATTCCAGAAAATGTTTAAAACTTCAAAAATTCATATAAATTAATTTGTAACTTAGATGAAAATAATTTATATATAAAAATTTATCAAAAAAATCCAATGAATCTGATGGTGCTATTATCATGCATGTTAGAGCAACCTATGTAGATGAACATTGACATTTACTAATAGGTTAATATATGGAATATGAAATGGAGATTGATTTTGAACCTATATTCAAACTCACTTCAAACTAACTTGGACAATAGTTGCACTAGTCCATCCTTATATGCTACCATGTCATGATCATGCATCATATTGTTGCACTTGCGTGTATTGATTGTTATTTATCTGCATTGCGGTAGGCCCTGCTTCTGAGGATACCCCCGAATATTCCAACAAAGGAGAGAACCTTTCCACTACCCAGCAAGGCAAGCAACCCCCTTTGATCATTTCGATAACATCCCACTCTCTCGCTCCTGCTCTTGTTTATTGCATTAGGACAAACGTTCACTTGTTTGTCATACACGGTAGATGAACCTATTCTTTTGCATGACATGTCATTGTCATAGTAAATAGCTAAACCTTGCAACCTAGCATACCTGTTAGATGCTTGTGCCATGTTGTTCTTAGCTTACATAGCCTGCTATGCTTGCTATGCTTAGAGTTGTGTCAGGTCTGAGTCATCTGGGTGATGAACTGGAGTGAAACCATGTTGTTCTGATGTGATAAGCTTATGATGAACTCGATTTGGTAAAGGTAGCGATGAGGGGCTATGTAGGAGTACATAGCGGGTTGTTTCATTGGGACCATTCTTAGGAACTGAATTCCGTGTTTCTGATCCAAGACTAGTTACTACCACACGTTGGGATACTTAATTGGCCATCTCCACTTATCAGTCGCTTAGTCCTTAGTCCAGGATTTGCAAGTAGTTTCTGGTGTTTATAGCATGCTGGAGGCCGTGCGTAGCGCAGACCCTAGTGGTGGGTTACGACGCGGTAGGCAGTGGCACGGTGTACCAAGGGTCACCCGAATGGTGGGCTTGGGAACCCTACGCACATCGTTTGGGGCCATACCGGAAACTTTGGCCGGACTTCCGTGCGGGTTCAGTCTCAAATAGGCGATAGCCTGGACTAGAGGTCTTATGTGATTGACGGTCGTGGCCGACTCCCTCGCTGGGCTTCCGCTTGAAGGTTTCCGAGGTGCATGGTTTTAAGAGCACACGACGATAAGTGGCGAGAGTGTGTGTGAATAAGTACACCCCTGTAGGGTATGAAACTATTCGAATAGCCGCGTCCTCGGATATGGACTACTTGGAAAACTTATGTTGTTCATAGATAATCAAATGGATACTCATAAAAATATCAAGACAAGTGTGAGTACCGTGGATGGCACTCTCCCAGGAGAGGGAAGTGAATCCATGGTGGTGTATTGTCATCGAGTTAGTGGACTCGTGTGCGATATCTAAAATTTAAACAAAGAGTTAAAATTGTGTAGTGTAGGTTAGCCATGAGTCAAAGCTGGCATTGCTGCATAAACTCCACCACTCCCCTTGTTGATACATGAGCATGAAAATACTAGGTCTATTTTAAAGACTTGCTGAGTATGTTTGTACACATGTTTCCTTAATAAATGTTGCAGATGAGACCCAGGACCCATCAGGTGGGTTCTTTCTAGATGTTGACGATGCCGAATAGCTAGTATCCCAGCTACGACCTTATGCCCTGTGGTGGGCTGTAGACAGTCAAGCCATGTGCCTTTTTACCCTTTCATCTGTCTAAACTTAGAGAGCTTATGCTTCCGCTTGGTTTGTATGAACTTGTTTGTATAACTTGAGTGTCGGGTCATGTGACCCCTATCTGTAAGAACATATTATGCAAGGCTCATCTGAGCCTCTTAAATAAAAGTTGTGTTGTTGTATGGTTATGTTGTGATGCCATAGTTGTATCTATGCATATCGGGCATGTCCTGCGTACGTGTGACGTGCAACGGTATGTATGGGATCCGACACCTAGTCGTGTGTCTTTAGTAGTAATCTTTACGAGAAACGGCCTCTTTGTGTTTCCATCGAGCCTTGGTAGCTTGCTACTGCTCCGGACACATTGATTGACCGGCATGTATCCTTCTTTGCTGCTATGTCTGTCCCTTCAGGGAAATGTCTCACAGTGTAATGGAGTCCCTCTAGTCTGGTATGATTCGTCTATGTGCGATGATGGAATTTATGTCTCACAATGTGATGGAGTCCTTGTAGCTTGCTATGACTCGTCCACACACGCTTGAGGCTGACACCTGCATTGTTGGGTTACGTATGCCTATTTCCGTACGGATGTGCCACTTGGGTCCTATGACTAGTCAAGTCTACCCGGGTTCTCTGTCGTCTAATTGCCAGCGACATGTTCACATACATGATCCAAAAGACGCAAACGGTCCCGACTAAGGTAAGGCTGCAGCCATGGAGCTTACCATGCGTGAGGCCGCAAAGTGATGTGATATGTTACATTCTGGATTCATATGACTTAGAATCGGGGTCCCAACAAATTTGGAGTAGCAACTGGAGGAACTGGTGGAGCTGATGGAGCTGGAGGAGTTGTAGCAGGTGCTGATGAAGAAGGCCTCAAGCTGGATCTATAATTGTAGGAGTCTAGGCCTGAGTTCTGAACTGAGTGCATGTCCGGAGAGGTGCACTATCCTCCTCGTCATATGTAGTGGTTGGAGTGGGCATGGAATCAATTTTTTTCTTTAGATCATTCACTGTCACTGTGAGCCCATCCACCTTGTTGTTGAGAATATGAAATTTGCTGTCAACAATCCTTGCAAGGCTATACTGGTTCTTCAGAATGTTCCCTATGTCCTTCTGCATGCTGAGCACAGAGCTAAGGAGAAGATCCATTTGCTCACTCCGTGTCTTGGGCGCCTGATCACTAGTGTCTTTGGCTGCCTGTGCCTGTGCTTGTGCTGCAGCTGATGTGGGATGATCTGGGTTCATCACCACAACATTGTCTTCTAGCTCTAGCAAGAGTGACAAATGCGGTCGATCAAGTGCAAAGATATGCTTCTCCAACTGAGAGTTGGTAAGCATCTAGATATAAGGTGCATAACCACATGATCGCTTTTGATCTGCAGCAATCCTCTTCATTGCCTCAACTATCAAGTTCATCACTCTGAATCTGTTTTGTTGATCAAGATGGATCAACATGTTGATAGAGTACCCTCTAACCATTTTCTCGTCTTGAGACTTAGGCAACAAGGTGTGCCCCAAGATGGTGTTGATGGTGTGTAGACCAGCCTAGAGGAAGTAAATGGATCCTAGCTTGTGAGATTGCAGATTTGCAGCACGGATCTCCTTGTACATGTTCCTCATGGCATTGTGGCTTTCCTTGGGCTCAAAGTACACATCAAGGTCACCTTCTTCCACCTCTGGGACGATGGCATCCCAATTCTCAATTGTGGATTCATACCTGGTGCATTTTGTCATCCATACAATCCTACCATCTCCATAGAAATGAGCAGTGGAGTAGAATTGCATGATCATTTCATCATTCCGAGCAGTGAACTCCTTACCAACCAGCTCATCAAGACCAATGACATGGAAGTTATCTTGCACACTTGGGAAGCAGTCTTCATTCTCCTTGATGTACTTCCAGTCCACATACCTCATGTCACTCACAAAAGGGCTCTTGTCAAGTATAACTGTTTCATAGAAGTCCTGTTGTTCCTTTGTGTAGAACCTGTAGTCTACAACAGTCTTCCTCCTCTGAGAATATGGATCAATGGCTCTCCAATCCCTCAATCCTTGGTCATTCCTATTCTTCATGTCCTCGGCTAGCAAATGGATGGCATTGTGCTCTGCAAGGTGTGGCCTCAGCTTCATCAAAACTGACATAGCATCCTCCTCAGCATCTCTGGAGGTTGAACCCTTGTTCTTCTTAGTAGTAGGAATGTCTTTGGTAGTCCTCTTGTGTTTAGGAGCAGAGGGTTTCTTGGGTGTAGTTGGCTTTCTCTTGGAAGGATATTGGCTTGGCATAGCATCTGAAAGCAGCCTCTTCTTCTTCTTCTTCTTCTTAGGAGGAGCCTTGGCAGATGGCTCTTCCTCCTATCCCTCAACAGTAGCCTTTGTTGAGTCCTCATACGTAGAGGTAGGTCTACCCACAACATGTATGATCCTCTTTCTGCTTTTCTTCTCTCCAGCATTCTAGGGCATGGTCTTCTTTGGGGGCTCAATAGGCATAGAAGCCCTAGCACTCTCATATGCTTTCACTGCCCCTGAGCTGGCATACTCTTTTCCGACAACCTTCCTGGAAGAGGTAGCCTCAGTTGTAGGCTTCTTGGCAGTTTTGTTAGCCTTGTCCTACTTAGCCTTGGCAGGAATCTCATCAAGCACAAAATCAAAGTCTTCTTCCTCCTTGCTCTGGTTGCTGCCTTCAGCAGGTCTGGAGAGCTAGGAACATAATCATAGGAAGATGAGCTCCTATCTGGACTAGTGCCTGGACCTGTGTCCACACTGAGATCTCTGAGGTCATTTTGTCTATCTCCTCAAACTAACATCTCTCACCCTGTGAATAGAATATAGAGGAGTAGATAGGTTGAATCATCACAAAATTCCAAAAATTTTCTCAAAGTTTGAACTAAGAATTCTCAAGATTTGCATTCTGTAGAAGGAATATCTGTACAACCAAGGAAAATATTTTGGATCCACCGAGACAAACAGCCTGCTTCACAGAAACTTGCCACCCATTTCAGTGACACTGAAAATGGACACTCGGTTTCACCGAGGCTGTTCTCAGTTGACCTAAAACAGAATTGGTGCTGACGATTCTTTTACTTTGGATCCACCGAGATTTGAAGAGTGGACAACAAAACCCTAAAAACTCATTGTTCGGTATTCTAATGGAAAATTTTTGTGGATAGATAGATCTCAAAACGTGGCCTATCGATGGAAAAGCCCTAATGCACATGAGTTGGAGGGAGGAGTGCACAAGGGGTTGAAATCGTACCTTAGTTTGGTTATGATTCTGCTATGGCGGTGAAGATTCCATCAACGGCGATGACTTCGAATGGTGTAGGCACTTGGGAAGACCAAGAAGACGAACAGGGGTCCAAGGACGATAGCTAGGGTTTTGGAGGGGAGGACATTTGAAGGAGTAATTTCAAAAGTCGGGTCCACCTCTATATGTACCCATCGCTGTGAGTGACACTGGTTCAAACTTATCGGTGCCACCGAGTTCCTCAACTGTCAGCTGACGGGGAAACTCGATGAAGCCGAGAAGATGGAATCGGTGTTACCGAGTTTGAAAACTAGATCAACCCTAGGCATCGGTGAGACCGAGAATATTGAGTTGGTTCCACTGAGATGCACTTGGGAGGTTTTAATGGTCAGTCCTTGTCGATACAGAACTCCGAGTACTCACAAAGAGAGATTGAGAAGTACTTGTTCAAATTTTGTGATGCAGCAAGAATAGAATATGAGACGAGAAAGTATAGATAGCTAGAGAGGGTTCCTAGGAATTCTTGTCCATCCAATTGGCAAAAAGAAAATCAAAGTCCAAATAGCAACAATTGGATGTCCTCGAATGGATAAAGAAATGTAGACCAACATGATCACACAATAAGATGTCAAATGAAATCATGGAAAACATGCACATCCATACTATCATCTATCAAGAATTTTTGAGATGACATAGTCATCTATATATGAGTATATTGACTTAGGATCCAAGTAAGAATACTTTATCATAGGTCATACTCATCGTTTAAGCACGAGTGGGGTTGCCACTTTTACATAAAGTTTGTTAATGTGGTCACATACAATGAGATGCTATGACTCAAGTCTTAGAGAAAGCTCCCCCTTGATGTGACATCCCCCCTTTGCGAGGGATAAACTAACCTTGGGATTTTTCGATGAAGACTTCATGTAGCTGAAGTAGTGGTGGATGCTCAAAGTTGATCAAGATCACCATGAGTTGGGAGCATCCTTGTTGTTTGTTACTCTTCTCACCTACATGGGTTAGTCCCAGCACACAAGAGACAAACACAAGGATATCTATTGACATGGAGTGCAAAGCATACATGATGATGTCCATGGTTTGTTGATTACCTTGTCCCTTGCTTACCTTTGAGGGAATGTGCGACTCCTTGAACTATTGCATGGTGTTGACGTTGATTGAAACTAGTTCTTGCCAATAATGAATGTTATTGAATTTCATTGGCGGAGTCACCCCTCAAGAACTTCTCTAGTTCTTATTCTTGGGGAACCACATAAAGTTGACGGGGATGCTTGGTGTTGAATTAGCACTTAGAAGTTGAGTTTGAGGTAGCCTTGGGAACCCACTTCACCAAAGCTTGGTATTCAGCTTCATATGAGTCAATGTCCTCTTGAAGCTTGTCCTTTCCCTTGAGCTTGTGTTCTTGTGGTGGAAGGTCATGTTGAGCTTTCGTTCCCTTGGGAAGAGTATGTTCATACTTATCCCTTTGAGGAACAAACTTGGGCTTGGGGTATTGACCTTCTTCCCATTTAACACCATTAGTGTTGAATTAGCCAATACCATGGTTCTTCCGGTATCCTTCGCGCTTGCGTACAGTTTCCTCAAATTGGTTACACCCGGCAAGACTCTTGTAGATACCTTGATCTATAGTCCCTTTCAAAAGTTCATTTTCTTGCTCAAGTGTAACTTGGCTAAGAGAAGTGTTAGTGGTATCAATAGAACTACTAGAAGCAATATCATTAGATTTAGCATTTTTATTGCTACTAGTTGAAGGACCTTTCTAGCCTATGTTACTAGTTTGCTTAGCCTTAACATGTGCAATGAATGTAGACAAGGGAAGTCGTTTGGCTAGATAAGAGGAAGTTTTCTTTCGAATATCGTCATTGATAGCTTTAAGGAATTCATGCTCTTGCTCCAAATTGAGCTTCTCAATGCAGAGCCTCTCATGTGTCCTTTCAAGCTCTCTATGATCTTGTAGAGTAGACTCGTGAGCTAACATAAGAGTGTTTAGTTCTTGAGTTAGTCTATATTTCCAACTTATCATCGTCACATGACTTATCTTGACTAGAGTGATTACTATCAAGTTCATTTTGACTAATATCACTAGATTTGTCAAATAGCAAGTCATCATATCCTAGCAAGTCATCCTCATCACTATTGAAATCAAGATACTTGGGGTGTGATACCTTGGGTCCTTTAGCCATGAAGCAACTTCCACTCCCTTCATTTGGTGAATCAAATATTTCGTAGGAGTTGGTCGTCACTAGTGCAAGTCCGGCAACACCTTCATCTTGACTATAGTTGGAGTTGGAGCGATAGCTTCTCTCAGAGTGGTTGTCCGATTCGGAGCCGGAAAACCATTCACCAACATGAGCTTGATTTCTTCTTTTTGAGTAGCTTTTGGTGTACTTGTCCTTCTTCTTTGAGTTCGTACTTCTCCTTGAGGGTCTTCGTTCATAACGATCATCTCTACTCCTTCTCTCTCTTCAAGGTGACTCATCTCTTGAGGTTCGTCTTCCTGGTGACTCTTCTTTTCTTTTGTAGGGAGTTGTGCACTCATTGGAGTAGTGCCAGGGCTTCCCACAATTGTAGCAGTTTCCGCCATGACTTGAAGAACGCTTCTCTTCATGTCCCGAGTTGGAGCTTCGATCTTTGCCTCTATTGTTGTAGAACTTGTTTAATTTCTTGACCATGAGGCTTATCTCTTCATTGGTGACAAAGTAGTCACTTAAAGTTGTGGGAGCATCACTTGTGGCTTTGTAAGCACCGCTAGACTTGTTGTGAAGCAATTCCTTGTCTATGAGTGTCATCTCATGAGCAACAATCCTTACAATCACTTTCGTAGGCTTGAGATATTTGTAGTTGGTCATCATTTGGATCAATGTACACAGTTTCATATCTCTCATCCAAAGCTCTAAGTATCTTCTTGGTGATGAATTTGTCGGTCATTTATTTGCTTCCTAAGCCGGCAATCTCATTGGTGATGAGAGCTAGCCTGGAGTACATCTATATGACTCCTTCACCATCCTTCCTCTTGAACTTGTCAAGCTGACTCTAAAGAACATCCAACTAGCATATCAACCAAAGTATCTCAAATCTCTTTTGCATTCTCCAGACGGTTGATTTTGTTGAATTCTTCGGGCCATAGGCAGTTGAAGAGAATAGCACAAGCTTGAGCATTGTATTGCAACATCTTCAATTCATCCGCGGTCGCTTCACTATTCGGTCCACCTCCATCAGTGAGGAATTCACCTTGCAATCCAACATGAATAATAACCCAAACGGTGGGGTTATGACCAAGTATATGCATTTTCATTTCGTGCTTCCAACTAGCAAAATTTGTGCCATCAAAGTATGGACCTCTATGGTGATAATTTCCCTTGCTAGATGCCATACTCTCCTAGGTTGTGAAACCAATGCAATGAAGACCAAAGCTCTTATTCCACTCGTAGGATAGAAAGTATGTCTAGAGGGGGGCTTAGACTACTTGACCAAATAAAAATTCTACCTTTTCCCAATTTGAAGGGTTGGCAGATTTTAGAAATGATAGCAAGTCAAGCACACCCTACACATGCATGTATAAGAGTATAGCAGCGGAAAGTAAAGACAAGCTTATGTAATAGAGCATGAGTAGGAAGATCAAATGCAATTTGGAAGCATGGAGATTTTTATTGTGGTTCCAATAGGTGGTTCAATCATAAGTCCACATTTATGGAGACTTCAACCCACGGAGGGTAACGGTCGCAATAGTCCACGGAGGGCTCTACCCACAAAGGGTTCCACGAATAAGCAACCTTGTCTATACCGTGATAGACAACGTCCATGGAGAACTAGCCTTATTCGGGGTAGATCTTCACGAAGTAGGCGATCTCCTTTCCCTTACAAAATTCTTAGTTCACTCCACAACACGAAGTAGGAGGCTCCCAAGCGACACCTAACCAATCTAGGAGGCACCACCCTCCAAAAGGTAATAGGCTCGATAGTGTCCATGAACTCCTTGCTCTTGTGCTTCAACATGATATACTCCTCAACTCTCAATCACTCTCTCACAGATTTGGCTTTGCTGGAAGATATTGATTGGGTGGAAAGCAACTTGGGAGGCTAGAGATCAAGATTCATATGGATGGATTGAAATGGCTTGATCTCAACACATGAGTAGGTGGCTCTCTCTGAGAAAAACTGATGGGATAAGTGGGGATATGTTCTGAGAGCTTCTCTTGCGAGTGAGTGGTGGTGTAGGGGTATATATAGGAATCTCCAAAAATCCAACTGTTCCAACTAAAGTGACCAACTCGGTGACACCAAAGTATGAATCTCGGTGGTACCGAGTTGCTCCAAAGGTAGCAACTTTTGAATCTCGGTGAGACCGCCAGAAAGATGTCGGCGGTACCGATAAGGTGACCAACAGTTAGAATCCACAACTCGATGACGCTGATCCAAAATCTCAGAATTTCCGATTTTGAGAATCGAGGTAACAGAATGTTGGCAAGCTAAACTCGGTGGCACCAATGCAGAATTGGTTGCACCGATGATCTAGGGTTTGCCAGGGTTCAGTCTGAGTGGGGAATCAGTGGGACCGAATGGGAATTGTTGGTTGCATCGATTTACATGATAGGCTTGGATAGACTTTTGCGGAAGACTTCGTCGGTGTTTTTGGTGACTATCACTTGTGCACGTGGAGCATTTTTGTTCACCAACAGTACCTTACCCCTTTTAATAGTATTGGCTTTCCTATGGACTCAAAGTGATTTCTCACAAAGTAAAATGTAGAATCCTCTTGCTTTAAGCTTTGCCAATCCAATTCCTTGCATCTAGTGGTTTCTCGACAAACTTTTTTGCGAACCCATCATTGAACTTTTCCTGAAATATGCTTAGTGGAAACATTAGTTCAATGAGATCTATGTTGTTATTAATTACCAAAACCACCAAGGGAGCAAATGTTCTTTCAATTTCATCAATGATTGGATAGAATTACAAATCCCTAAGGATAGACCAGATAATACATACTGGACAATACACTTTGATGGATCCCGGCAATTGGAAGGCCCAAGGGCTGGAGTTGTCTTTTCTTCTCCAAGAGGTGACAAATTTTGTTACGTTTTACAGCTTATGTCCCCCTATACTAGCAATGCAGCAGAGTATGAGGCTCTCCTACATGGTCTCCTCATGGCTAAGCAGATGAATTTAAGCCGGGTCGGGTGTTTGGGCGACTCAGATCTAGTCACCCAACAAGTTTCTGGACCTTGGGATTCCAAAGACCCTCTTCTGGCAGCTTACTGACGAGTAGTCACAAACATTACCAGTCATTTTCATGGTTATCAAGTTGATCATATTGGTCGCCGTATCAATGAGGCAACTGATGCCTTCTCAGGGATTGGCTCTCAGCGTAAGCCGGTCCCCCCAATGTGTTTCTGGATGTGCTTCATCCACCTTTGGTCAAGTTACCATCTGAAGAAGATTTATCTATTCCAAACCCAAAAGCACACTTGGTGGCGGCTCTTCATGCTATCCCTGATTGGACATTACCATATTTAGCTTACTTGACTAGAGGCAAGCTCCTCGATGAAAAAATCATCACCCGACAGATCATCCGACATTCAAAGTCCATGACCATAGTTAATGGCGAGTTACACCGTCGAAGCAGCACTGGCATATTTCAGTGATGTGTTTCTCCTACCGAAGGCCAAGAAATTCTCAATGAAATCCATGCATGCGATTGTGGTCACCAAGCCGACTCAAGATCCTTGGTGGCGAAAACTTTTTGCCATGGGTTTTACTGGCTTACAGCTCCGGTAGATGCAGAGGATATTGTGCGCAAGTGGGACGAATGCCAGAAATTCGCTCGACAAGCTCATGTGTCGGCTCAGGAGTTGCATATCATTCCCATCACTTGGCCCTTTGCAGTTTGGGGACTTGACATGGTAGGCCCATTTAAGCCGTCTTCTGACAAGAAAATTCACCTATTAGTGGCGGTTGATAAGTTTACCAAGTGAATTGAAACAGAACCACTCAGTAATTGTGACGCCGAGACAATAGTCAAGTTTTTGAAGAAGTTGATCTTGCGTTTTGGTTATCCACATAGCATCATCATGTACAATGGCACCAACCTCTCCAAGGGAGCTATGGAACAGTTTTGTCAGCATGAACACATCAGGCTTGACTTCTGATGTTGCTCATCCACAGTCTAATGGACAAGCTAAGCGAGCCAATCAAGAGATCTTAGGAGGAATAAAACCTCAGCTCATGCTTCCCTTACATTGTACTCCTTGTTTCCAGGTCGAGGAACTCCTCGCAGTAATTTGGAGTATATGGACCACTCCGAACAAACCAACCAGATATACACTGTTCTTTCTGGTTTATGGAGGAGAGGGAGTGCTACCAAGTGATATTCGGCATAATTCACCCAGAGTCACTGCATATGTTGAAGTAGACAATGATCACACGAGTTAGGATTCCTTGGAGGCCTTGGAAGAACAGCATGACCTCGCGGCGGCTTGATCAGCTATATATCAGCAAGACTTGCGTCGCTTCCATAGCCGTAGGATGCGCAGCAGGACCTTCCAAGAAGGTGACTTAGTGCTCCATTTGATCAAGAGAAAAGAGGGATGCATAAGCTCTCCCCACCTTGGGAAGTACCTTTTGCCACCAGTAAAAACCTCAACAATGGGTCATACTACTTGATTGACATCCATGAAGGATCATATACTTCCGTAAAAGAAATTACTTTTCCATGGAACATTGCTCATCTTCGGCCATACTACACTCAGAGCCACCGACTCCACACCATTGTACATTCCTATGTATATACCTTTTGTGCTCAATATAATAAAGCCGTAACCCCCAAACCTCGGGATCACTGCCATTTTAGCTACAAAATTGCATGAGCCTTTATTCTTTGACCATAAGTCACTTGGTGGCTCCAGACTCAGTGAGTTAGCCATTCGTAATTTCCCTCTTGACTAGGCTAAAATCCAAAAAAACAAAATTTTGGTTAAACAAGCCTCTTTGCAAGATGTTTCTCCGAACAAACTGACCCAGTGTACTCTAGATAAGTCAATCCTTAGGGACCCGGAACTTATCTAGGTTGAAACACTGGCTTGTGTCATGAGAGAGCCGACCTACAGAGAGCTAGGATAAACCAAGGGCTATAAAGCCAGCTTCATGAAATATAGGGCTTGAGCTTCAAAATCTAGTCTTAAAGTCGTGCTATAAAACGTCGGCTTATTTAATATCTAAGTTTAAATTTACAGTATATATTGTACCTAAGTTTTCAGTTACAGTGTCACCATTTATTATTCCGGCTCAAAAAGTTGAGATCTAGATTAAGATATTGCAGCCATATTGTGGCCAGTTTTCTACTTCATCTTTCAATAACCAATAAATTTTGGTTGACCATTATGGGTCGGCTCATATTGCCGGCTCAAACGCCATGAAAAGCGGCGTCTCATGGGGCCAAAAGGTTGTCTCCACCTTAAAACATAAGATGATATTCAAGAAAGTGGTGATTCATCGCAAATTCAAGACGTCAAGCAAAATCATTGTAACATCCCAAATTTTGGAATGTTATAATAATTATTAGAATGAATTGTTGTTTGCTAGAGTGATTGAAAGTGAGTGAAAATTGAAACTTTTTGAAAGTTTGATGAGAGGGAATGAAATGACCTTCCCAAAATTTTCAATCTACATTTTGATCACTAGGAATTCAAATTCATTTCATCACAAAACCCTAGAGTGAAGATGACATGACTTCTTCCATTTAAAGAAATGAAAAGGGATTTGAAAAGAATTTGAATTTCATTTGAAAAATATTTCAAATTCAGAAAACTTTATGCAACTCAATGATTTTCATGAGAGAGGATAATATGACTTCCTCAAATTTTAAGAAATATGAGTTGGAAGTTTAAAAGAAGGAATTGAAAGAGCTTTTGAAAACCTCTGGATTATTTTGAAAATCCATTTCATATTTGGTCCCTATTCAAAATTTTCAAAGTATTCAAACCCCTGACAAAGATTTGAAAGGAGTAACATGACACTCCAAGCCAGGGGGTAATTTGTGAAGTTTTTTGAATCATCAAACCCAAAAAGTTATTTGAAAAATATTTGGAAAATTAAATAAAGCCAATTAAGGCATTTTCTGAAAAATGATTTTTTTAATGTATTCAAATGCCAGAATAAAAATGTCCATTAAATGGCATTTAGTATTCTGTTAATTTTGATATAAAATTTGACTATATTTGGAATTTATTCGAATGCTTTAAAGGTTTTTGAAACGCTTTGGAAAAACATTAAATAGAAACGGTAACGGTTTATAATAAAACCGGCCGGCCCAACGACATTAAATGCCGAGACCGTTACCGGTCGGTCGCCCGCTAATAACGCCCCCTCTCTCTCTCTCTCACTGACAAGCCGGTCGCGCCGCCTGACCACAAACATCACCGGTCATCCTCCTCCTCCCACGCGCCCGATGACCACCGGCGAGCACTCGCCGTGGATCTCGCCTCCTTCCATTCCCCGACCCTCTGAGCCCCCTATAAGAAGCCGCATACCCCTGCGCCTCCATTCCCCCTGTTTTCCCCTTCTCCCATGCACTACCCTCACCAGAATCTCTCGCCGGAGATACCCACAGCCGCCACGCCATTGTTGCTCCCCTACTCCACCCTGCCTTCCCCGAGCGCCACTGAGCCCTCTACCCAACTCCTCTCACCCGTGCGCACCACCCCACCTCTCTGCGTCTCCATACACCCACCAGAACGGCGCAACCATCAACCTCGTTGGAGCTCCACATCCACCGAACCGCCTCCGAGCTAGTGGTCGTCAACACCGTCGCCCCCTCACCCCTCCGACGCCACCATCGCCTAAACTAAGCTCCCGTGCGTCGACCAGTGCCGGAGACATCGCCGGAGACCCTCGGAAGCCATATCCCCGACGACCTCGACGTCCCTGCCTCGCCGGAGTCTCCATCGCCGGCGACATAAGCACGGTGAGCCTCTCCACCACTCCCCTCAACCGTCGGATCCAGATGAACGGCTACGATTAGAAATTTTATTTCGCGAAGCGTTTTCCCCTTAGGCTCGGTCGACCGCCCATAACACTCCGCACGCACACACCTAGACCAACCAGAGAACGCCACGTCACCCCCTGACCGCTAGTTAAGTTTTTCGTTTTTTCTGTTTTCTGTTTTAAAAACAGATTTAGCTCTGTTTTCATTTTAATCATATCTTTTATGTTTTTAACTATATTAAATTGATTCTTTGTGCATTAGATCAAAATTTTTATCTAGTTTCTGTAAATATCAAATTTGACCATGTTTGAACACTTAAATTTGAATTTAAACAGATTGGATTTAAATTTTGTTTTCTGAATATCTTGAGTTCTAAAATGAATTTTTGAATGATTCTTTTTCCTACTTGTCACTAGTGACCACAGCTATCATTTGGTAGAGTTTGAGAATTTTTATAATAGTTTTAAATAGTATTTTCAAACCAAACAGAATCTGTTTAGTTTCATATTAGTTTATTTATATTGATTTACTTTGTTTTATTTTGAAAATCTGAAAATGATTTACATTATGTTTTCGATTTCATTTAGTTTTTTGTTCCAAACCTTCGTAATTTACTTGCTGTTAACAAAAGTTAATTTGTTTAGTTTATAAATTTTGTTGTAGGGATCTATACCCTCTTTCAAATAGGTATAGTTGTTTTAAAAGCAAATTTGTTAGTAACAATTCTTTTAACTAAAGTTTTATATAATTAGATTCTGTTTTCAAATAAAATTTGTAGTAATCTTTTCTGTTAAGAAATGTTTGTCAATAAAAATGGTTTAGTTTTACTCTATTATAGGAAACTATGTTCTTTATCATTAGGTAATGTGTTATAAAACAGTTTAATTTAATAGAAACTCTTTTCACAAAACTTTTTGATGATCTAATTATGTTTTGTAATAAAGGTTTTTTATAAATTATTTTCTGTTAACTTAGTTATTTTACAAAATGTTTTCTCTTAGTTTATGGTTGTGCTTGTAGTTAAGTTCATTAGGCAAACACTTATGTTGTTTAGAATATTGTTTGCATAGTTTTACTTGTTCTCCAAAAGTAATTCATTTTGCTAACAAAATATTTACTAAAATCCTTTTATTATATTTTACTTTGTTTTGGGTTTTGTGTTACTTTTGAATTTGTTGGAGTTTTGTGTTTCAACTTTGTCTTAAGTATTTCTTTCATCAACCTTGTTGATTTTGTTTCTTGTGTTACCTTGTGATTGTTAGAATTGATTGCTAGTATGATTGCTTATATGTATGCAATGCTTGATTATAGATTTCATCGGAGAGTGACGAATAGTCTATCAAGTTATTTCTGAGAGCGATCTTTCTCTTCATCAACAGTACAGGCAAGTTCACTTTGACCATCTTTTCATACCTACGTTTTATTGCATGTAGTGACATCATTCAACATATCCCTCCCGTAGTGTTATTGAAATTCTTGTAGTTGAGTAGAATGCATGAGGTAGGAACCCACCACTGGTTACTAAAGCCCTGGGAACGCTAGTTAGTGCAATGCTATGCTAAAGTAGACGGGGTCTGGTATGAGTGTTCGTGAGTGGTGTGAAGAAGGACTCCACGTCAAAACGACGACTTCATGAAGACATCTTCAAGTCCTGCATCTTCAAGACCTCAAGACTTCAAGACTCGAGAAGACAAGTTTTCAATACACACTACTGGGTGAAGGATGGTTGATTGGGCATCCCTGGAGAAACCAGTGGATGGCCGGGATGCATGGAGAAGCGCCATGACATCTTGCGGAAAGCTTCACCCAGACTCAAAGAGAAGGATGAATACTTCATGCCCGGAAGCTTACCTGTGTAGCCACAAGTCATTATGGGCTCTGGCTTGGTTGATCTTTGTTGTGACTCTGCTGGGCAGTGCTACGAGATGTAGTCGACGTTAGGATTGGATGGGCACTGTCGGACAGTCAGGGAAACACTCTGAAAGACCATGTTTCTTTCATCCTGTTCTCAAACACCAGGCAGTGCGAGGACTTACCAGGAGGGAAAGAATCTTGTGGGTAAAGTACACAACACTCTGTAGAGTTAAACCTAATCGATTAGCCGTGTCCCCGGTTACGGACAATTTGAGCTTCTAGACTTGGATCTATCTCTGAACTCTCAACACTGGACTGATAACTTAATGGTGGGCAACTTAAGATACTTGTTGGTATTGAGACATTGGTTGGCGGAACCATGTCATGATAGGTAACTCTATAGTGAAATTCCTGATATTCCTTTGTTGTAGGAAAACAAAATCAGCTTTTATGCAAAAACTTAGCCACAGAGCCATAAAGCCTTATTGCATATAGTATGGTTTATTCTTCTATTCTTCTATGGTGATCTTGCCAGCATATTCAAAATGCTGACCTACACGGCTGCAACGTCTTATGTTGCAGATACTCTTCTACGACGGGTAAGAGTACGATTCAGGGTTACGGTCCACACTCAACTTGCCGTTGGTGTTATTGGGACTCCACTCCCGTTGACTGTATCCGCTGCTATTTTAAGGTATATATCAGTTTTACGTTATTTACATGTGATTGCACTTTGATATATACATTGATGTACTGTGTGTGCCAGCATACTGATCCAGGGATGGCACAGAACACACAAAGGCTTGACTCGTTTTGAGTCGGGTCGCTACAATCATGCTACCAAATTTCCATACTTCAAAGTACTGGGAAGTTACATGCACGATGGCACAATAGATAGATAAAGTTTTGCTATGCCTATTACAGGCTCACATCAGGAGCAAGAAAAAATTAGAGTTTTTTGCCCAACACTAGGGGGCTGGAATCGCCTGGCGGCTTATACAACTTCGATTTCAACCCGCCTTCAATTCTCTTGTGCTCTAGCCGCCTCGAGGTCTTATTCTGCTGGCTCATCCTCATCATCAAACTGCTGGTCTTTCTGTAGACACATGGAATAGCCCGGGACCGACGCTCCAGAAGATTCCCTTTCTTTCCATTCTCGTTTGAGTTTCATTTGGTTGCTGTATTCATCATTGCATCATTCACATCATCCTCATAGCATCGTCACTCGTTTTCAAAAACTTGCATCTGTGAGTAGCTGTCGCTTCTCTCTATTCGTGCGGTCAACCTTTCGAGACCAACCACACGCGCAAGCGCCCGGATCATCATTAAAAAAACCATTTTTAAAGAACGTGAAAAATATTCTCGGATTGGGTCGAAACCTGGCGTGCGGTCTTATTATAGCATAGGTAGACCGCCTGCCAAATTTCGTTGCATTCTGAGTTTGTTTGATACCCCAACGGTCAGTCGTTGCATTCTGGCGTTCGGTTTACTATCGGACGTTTTTCGGTGTTTAAAACTCGTGTCACGGGCCGCAACTTCCCTCTCACATCCCCACCTAGCCAAACTACACAGACCACTAGCCCACCTAACACCTACCCCTCCAACCCGACCGTCCAATCGCGATCGAAGGGTCGAAAAAACACCCCTAACCCTAAACATGCCTATTTAAGCAGCTCCCTCATGTCATTTTCGAAATCCCTAGCCTCCCACCTCGTTTTCCGTGTGCCCCAATCATTAGCGTCTCTCCTCCCACCAACCGCTATCGGCCCGCCAGAGCCCATCTGGGCCCTAGCAGGCCCGTGCGCCCTAACCGCCGTCCCCGAGCGCGGATCGGGACGATCCCCGATCCAGCGCCGCAGCCTGCTGTCCCCGCCTGCAGCTTCGCCCGTGCCAGACCTTGCCGGAAGCCCCGCCGGAGCTAGCCGCTGCCGGCGAGCACCTCATCCAGGCGAGCCCACCTGTTGTTTCCCTCTGTCTCCTCTCGATCTCTCTCTCATCTCAGTGCTCTCTCTCTGTGAAGCCCCTACAGGAGCTCCACCATGGCCGCCTGGATCTCCCTTCCGTGTCGTCTCCGGCCCTCTCATCGCTGGGAATGGAGCCCCTTGGCCAGGATCTGCCAGTTCCGCTCGCGTCCTCGCCGCTTTGCTGGCCGGAGCCCCCCTTCATGTCGCCGCCTGAGCTCCTTGTGCCACCATGTCTCCTGCCTCGTGCGGGCACAGAGGAGGAGACGACCACGGGGGCCTCTCCAACCGCCAGCCCAGCCGGACCCGAAGGCCCACCACAACAGTGGTGTGTCTCCCCGTGTTGAACCTTGTCCCGGCCCACTGGCATGCCGGCCTTCCGACCTAGCCAGCTCGCTCGCCGTCCCATGGCCACGCTGGTGAGCGCCCCTTTGCCTAACCATCGCCATAGGCGCGAGTTAGTATGTTGTGACCCTATTGACTCTTGGGCTAGCCAGATTTGGCCCAATGCATTTTTTCCTCTGGACGAATTTGTTAAATAAACCAGGACATTACATAATTTCAGAAAAAACATATTTTTTTGCACTGCTCATAAATAATTAACCGTCCATCATATGTAAAAACTTTATATATGAAAAGTGACTACAATTTCGTGTAGATTCACAATATCCAACTTTCATGTGTGATAAAAATGTTTAACATTGGTGTTTGCATTAATTTGTTTAAATTCCATGGAAAATGATTTATTTCATAACTACCAAAACCGTAGTTCCGATAAAAATGTTTTACATATGTAACTTGACCTGAAAAACATGTAGAATCTCATGCCACACTTTATTTCCATGTTTAATAAATATAAAATTGTTTTAGGATAGATCTAGCCCAAACTTATAATTTGCATATTGGGACGTTTCGGAAATGCTATATGATGCTTCCGTCCTCATTCAAAATGCTCAGATGATGTAGTTTGTTATTGCTTCACCTCTTGCCATGTCTAGCAACATTCAATATTGATGAGAATCTAACGAGAGTGAACTAAATAATTTGAACGTGGAGTTTCATCAATATGCAACTCGTTACATATTGAACTTCACTTAGTATGTAGTACTTGTTGTTGTTCTTGCCATGACATGCCATGCCTTGCATATTAAACCGGACATGCATCATATTTGGTTGCGCATCATGCCATGAATATGTTGTAGTGTTTCTTGTGTGTTGATTGTTTGTTTTCGGTTTGCTTCTTCTTGATAGAGTTTCGAAAGCGTTTGGAGTGTGAGGATTCGTTCGACTATGTTGGCTCGTCTTCTTCATGGACTTGTTCTTCTTCCGAGCAGGATCTCAGGCAAAATGACACATTTCCCTGGATACCACTACTATCATTGCTTTGCTAGTTGTTCCGCTTTTATTGTTATGTCATGCTACCTACCACTTGTTTGACAAGCCTCTGAACATTGCCATGAAAAGCCTCTAACCCCTCCACATACCAGCAAACCTTTGTTTGGCTATGTTACCGCTTGCTCAGCCCTCCTTATAGTGTTTCTAGCTGCAGGTGCAATTGCTTTCATGTGATAACATGGACATTCTTCGTTATCACAATATTAATGCTATTTAATTTAATTCACATATATACTTGGTAAAAGGTGGAAGGCTTGGCATTTTGCTCAGTGTTTTGTGTGTTTTGTTCCATCTTTGCCACCCTAGTTACTTGTGTACCGGTGTTATGTTCCATAATTGAGCACTCCTAACATGCTCGGGGTTGTTATGGGGACCCCATTGCTTTTATTTTTAGGATAAAGCTTGTCTTAGAAGGCCTAACATTGGTACTGCATTTTCCTAATAACTAATAAAATGCATAGGGACCCTCTGGCACCCGCAGATAATTTAATCAACCCCTGGGCCAGAGCTCCTCATGAGTGTTGGTCCAAAACAGGCTGCCTGCGAGGCCGCCTCAAGGAAAATCGGAGATTGGTTTTCCTCGTAGCTAGTCCCATCCGGTCGTGTCCTGAGAAAGAGATACACGGCTCTTATCAGGTTCGTCAACACGTAGGGCGGTCTTGCTAGACTTGTTTTACCTTTTTCGAATGTCTTGCGTGAGGAACTTTGATCTTCTTCGGGCTATCCTGGGGTGTCAGATTTCCCTTGGAATTGCCTAGGATGATCACGAGATCTATGGTCGAGGTTATTCATGTGGTGTGTGGTTAATTTGTGATGGATGAGTTGGAGCACCCCTGCAGGGTTAAATCTTTTGCAAAGTCGTGCCCGCGGTTATGTGGCAAACTTGGAAACTTTTTTTAACACCTGGTCATAGTAAACTTGAAGTAAACTCAAATAAAATACACCACCTGTGTGCGTAACTGTGACTGTCTCTTCTCGTGAGTCCTTATCCGAAAGAGAACACGATGGGGTTATTATTGACGTAAGTAGCTGTTGAGGATCACTTGGTGATCATTACTAGTTCATGTTAGTTATGCATAGACAACCCACTTTATTTTCTGTATTTGTAAGTTAGCCACTCAAATAAATGCTTGGTCGCTTGCTGTAGCCTCACCACTTAACCATACCTCGCCCATTGAGCTTTAATAGTCTTGATAACCTTGGAAATGAGATTGCTGAGTTCTTGTGGCTCACAGCTTCTACAACAACAGTTGCATATCAGCTAATGCGATGAATTGACGTGAGAGAGATGCTTGTTTGATTTGGAGTTCTTCTTGTTCATCATCAATCTAGGATGGGTTCCACGTGGCAGCCTGGGATAGCAAAGATGGATGTCATTTTATCGTTTGGTTTCATCCGTAATCGGGCCCTTCTTTTCTATATGATGTTTGAATATGTTGTGTATTGATGTGATATTGATGTAGCTTGTGGCGAGTGTAAGACAATTCCATATACTCATCTCTTCTGTAAATGTACTTGTAATGATATCCATTCTTGCAGCACGACGAGATGCGCTTCTATCCCTGTTGAGGCCCTCGTGCCGAAATAAGGATAGGATCGCATCTTGGGCGTGACAAGTTGGTATCAGAGCCTGTACCGACCTAGGAGCCCCCTTGATTGATCGAACTTGGCCGAGTCGAGTCTAGTGAAAACTATTTTGAGTCTAGTTATATATAGGAGAGTAGGATTCTTTTTACTCCGCTTCTATGCTCTAGGGAGGAATTACGACTTAGGAATTCTTATTGTACCCTCTTCTCACTCATAATTTTTTTAGGATCACGCGGGTATTTTGGAATCTCTATGATGCCGATGTGACAGAGTTCTGTACTTGGTGCCTTCTATTATCGAGGAGTAGAGCTCCAAGGGATTCTTGGCACATCATTATCGTTTAGTTTCCTTAGTATCTCAGGATAGAGGATGTTCGAAATTGTTTCAATACTATTTGTGGCGAGAGGAGTCGGGCATCCCTAGTACTGGTGGAGAGAGTTCGGATGTACTGCCATTCTTAGTCTCGTGGTGTTTTCGAGGGTCTGAGGTAGATGCGTTTCCGAGACCTCTGGTTATGTGTTGACGGATGTGTTACATTGGAGCATAATATTATTGTTAGGATTTGAGTGATGGATTTTGCTCCTTGTATCCGTGGACCCGATTGCATAACCGGAACATTTCGGGAATTCTTAGGTGGGAATTCAAGTAGTTACCTAGGCTATCTTCCAACAGATATGATGTGAGGTTGGGGTTTGACATCTAGTGGATTTGTGTGTTCACTGTCTTTCTTACAGCGGTTCTCGTTGTGTCTTAAAGAGTCCTTGTAGCTTGCTCCGACTCGGGGACGCATCGTATGTCATGTGCACTGCCTTGAAAATGATGGCTACTATAAGATCGAGCCCGTGCAAACCTTACCACGAAAATATCAAGCGGAATCTCTGTCATGTATTTGTTCTGGTTTGTATCGTAAGCCCTGTCCTTTGTTTTGTTTTGTATATGGTAACTCGAGTTGCTTCGATGTCAAGTGGTGATCCCATATCTTTCTGATGTAGTGTTCTCATATTTCTTTGTGAATGCTAATTCTTTTTCTCAATCAAGTTGTCATATCAATTCTTTCTATCCGATCTGCTTCTCTTCAAGATAATTCAATTCTCTCTAATATTTGCAAGATCAATCCTCATATTTCTTTCTGGAGTTCATCTCATCTATCCCAAGTTTTCTTTGTTTTCCCCACCCTCTTGCCCCTTTTATTCAATGACTGAATTCTCATCCAAGTGCCTTTTCTATTCATGTGATGCTTCCGCTATCTTTTCTCTAGTATTGTTGGCGATGATCCCTTGTGAAGATTCTCAGGAGTTTCAATTTCAAGATCTATCCTCATATTCCTAGTTCTTGTTGTTATTCTTCTTCGATAGATTCAATTCAAGCTCTCGGTGTTCATCATATCCTTTCTCATTCGTTCAATGGTTTCCATGTTGGAATTTCTTTTCCAAGCCTCTCTTGTTTTTTTTGTCTCTCTATATTCTATCCGTAGTGCTGAAGATATCTGAGAAGACTTTCATTTCCATTCATATCCTCTTAAATTATTTTGACGTTCTCACCTCATCAAGTTCTTAACTTTTCCGGTGCAATCTCTCTTTCTAAGCAATTGTTTGAATGGTGGTTTCTTTTCAATGGGCTCATAACCCACAGGTTTTATCCCGGGATCTTACTTGGCTCTTCTAATCTTTTTTGTAGATGCTCTCAAGTCCTATTCAAATATGATGTAAGAATGATTTTCATCAGTCATATTTCTTCTCCAAGGTCGCTTCTAAATATTTTCATCATTGGCTCAACCTTCTTTATTCATTGTTCTGGAGTATCTCAGTAAATCATGGTGTCGTTTTTCGTCATCATTCTCTGCATTGAAGACTGAAGGATGGTTTCTCTTAAGTCATTGTTCATTCTTCCAAAGATTTATGGTTTCAGCTTGTTGCTACCCTCTCAAATTCTTTTCAATCATGAGTAATTCTTTCCATATCTATCCGGTGCACTCAGAGTGGTATTCATTTCTCGATCCTCCGAAGGGCATCATTTTAGAAGATTTCTTCGTTCTCAGCTTTCGGCTTTCGTTCTCAAATTCTTCTCAATTCTTGTCCCTTCGTTCATATCTCAATTATTCGGGTGCATGGTTCAAGATTTCTCTAGGTGGATCATGATCTCTTCATTCCCATGTATCTTCGTTCAATCGTAGTATCCTCATTCGTTTGTGAATTCTTACCGGCATTCTCATGCAAGACTTCTTCAAGTTTGTGATCTCTCTCTCTTTGTATTTCTCTTTCTCTTCAATTCCTTGCAACAAGAATAAGTGGTGTGCGAAATCCGTTGCTTGTCATCAATTTAACTTGATGAAGGATAGGCATAACATAATTCTTATTCCTTTTCATCAAGGTGATCTCAATCCTTCTTCTAGAGTTGTTCACGATATCAAATTCTTGATTCTAAGTTGTCCATCTTTTCATTTCCGAAGTTCCAAGATCAAATATCTCTTCGCAAAGCTTTAGCTAAAGCATAGCAAGGCTTCAATCTTGTCGTTTCGCAACCTTCAATTCGTTCTACCATCCTTTGATTTCAGAGTTCTAGCGGAGGTTCTTCATGGTGGTTCATCAAGATTTCTTTTATTTTCAAGTGTTCTTCAAGATTCTTGTTGGAGGTGCTCAAATGTTCTTTATCTTAGAGTTCTGCGCGCATTTCCTTCTCATTGTCCTTTGAGATGCTTTTATTAATTTCTTGAGGAGTCTTGAAGGTAAATTGTCAAGAATGATATAAGTAAACCATCATGTCTTCTCGGAGTTATCTTGGGTTGGTTTTCACCTTAAGCATTTCCTAAGGATGTTGCTATCATGTTGTCATAAATGATCCAAGTTTCCTCCTTCTCCTCTTGGTGAAAGAAGTTTTGCATATCTTGTTGCTCTCAAGCAATCAATTGTTTCTGTTGTGGCAGGTTGCCACCTCATAATTTTGAGATGTTTTCCATAAGCCCATACAAGCTATTATTTCAATGTTGATTCTTCATCAACTCCATTCAACCTATGCTTTTCAAATTCATTTGTGCTAGAAGTTGTCATTTTCTTATCCGTTCATTTCCTTCCATCAATGCAGTTTCTATTCTCTTGTTAGGGAGGCCTTGTGATGTGCTCTCTTCAATCCATCATCTTGTTTTATCAAGATCATGTTCTTTCGTGCTTATTCATTTTACCGGAGTGTTGTATTCTGTGTTCAAGTTCCTTCCATCTCATTAATTTTTCCTGTCTATCCTACCGAAATGTTGCCGAAATATCTTTTGAATTCTTGCTTGTTCCTCATGTCGTTCTTCATCTCTTTCCAACCTTCATGTTTCATTGGTTTCACTGGTTGGTCAAAGAAGCAACTAAGTTTTACCTCTTGCTCTTTCTCTTCCCCTTCTCATTCTAGATCTCGGGACGAGATCCTCATATAGTGGAGGAGAGTTGTAACAACCCAAGACCGACGCTCGAGAAGTTTCCCTTTTTTCCATTCTTGTCTGTGTTTTGTTTGGTTGCTGCATTCATCATTGCAGCATTCACATTATCTGCATCCGTGAGTAGCTGGCGGTTCTCTCTGTTCGTGTCGTCAACCTTTCAAGACCAACCACACACGCACACGCCCGCGGCATCGTTAAAAAACCGTTTTTAAAGCGTGTGAAAAACATTCTCAGATTGGGTTAAAACTTGGCGCGCGGTCTTATTATAGCGTAGGTACATCGCCTGCCAAATTTCGTCACATTCCGAGTTAATACCCAACGGTCAGTCGTTGTAGTGCGGTCATTGGTTTATTATCGGACGTTTTTTGGTGTTTAAAACTCGTGTCACGGGCCGCAACTTCCCTCTCATTCCCACCTAGCCCAACTACACAACCCACTAGCCCACCTAACACCTACCCCTCCAACCTGACAGTCCGATCGCGATCGGAGGGTCAAAAAACTACCCCTAACCCCAAACCTGTCTATTTAAGCAGCTCCCCATGCCATTTTCGGAATCCCTAGCCTCCCACCTCATTTTCTGTGTGCCCCCATCATCAGCACCTCTCCTCCCACCAACCGCCAACGGCCCGCTAGAGCCCATTTGGGCCCGAGCAGGCCCGCATGCCCCAACCGCCCGTCCCCGATCGCGGATCGGGAGGAGTTCCGATCCAGCGCCGCCGCCTGCTGTCCCCGTTCACAGCTTCGCCCGTGCTAGACCTTGCCAGAAGCCCCGCCGAAGGCAACCGCCGTAGGCGACCACCTCATCTAGGCGAGCCCCGCTGCCGTTTCACTCTGTCTCCTCTCGATCTCTCTTTCATCTCAGTGCTCTCTCTCTCTGTGTGACCCCCCTGCAGGAGCTCCACCATGGCTGCCCAGATCTTCCTTTCACGTCATTTCAGGCCCTCTCGTCGCTAGGAATGGATCCCCTTGGCCCGGATCCGCCAGTTCCCCTCGCGTCCTCGTCGCTCCGCTCGCCGGATCGCCCCTCCATGTCGCCACTTGAGCTCCTTGTGCCGCCATGGTCTCTTGCCTCGTGCGGTCACAAGGGAGGAGACGACCGTGTGGGCCTCTCCAACCGCCAGCCCTGCCGGACCCGAAGGCCCATCCGCAGCCGTGGTGTGTCTCCCTACGTTGACCCTTGTCAAATCCCACCAGCATGCCAGCATTCCGGCCCAGCCAGCTCGCTCGCCGGCCCATGGCCATGCTGGTGAGCGCCCCTTTGCCTAACCATTGCCATAGGCGCGAATTAGTATGTTGCACCCCTATTGACTGTTCAACTAGCCAGATTTGGCCCGACGCGGTTTCTTCCTCTAGACGAATTTATTAAATAAACCAGGACATTGCATAATTTTAGAAAAACCATATTTTGGCATTGCTCATAAATAATTAATCGTGCATCATATGTAAAAACTTTATATTTGAAAAGTGACTAGAATTTCGTGTAGATTAACAATATCCAACTTTCATGTGTGATAAAAATGTTTAACATAGCTGTTTGCATTAATTTGCATAAATGCCATGTAAAATGATTTGTTTCATAACTACCAAACCGTAGTTCCGATAAAAATGTTCCACATATGTAACTTGACCAGAAAAACGTGTAGAATCTCATGCCAAACTTTATTTCCATGTTTAAGAAATATAAAATTGTGTTAGGAAAGATCTGGACCAAATTCGTAATTTGCATATGGGGACATTTCAGAAATGCTATATGGTGCTTCTGTCCTCATTTAAAATGCCTAGATGATGTAGTTTGTTATTGCTTCACCTCTTGCCATGTCTAACAACATTTAACATTGATGAGTACCTAATGAGAGTGGACTAAATAATTCGAACGTGGAGTTTTGTCAATATGCAACTCGTTGCATATTGAACTTCACTTAATATGTAGTACTTGTTGTTGTTCTTGCCATGCCATGCCCTGCCTTGCATATTTAAATGGACATGCATCATATTTGGTTGCGCATCAAGCCATGAATATGTTGTAGTGTTTGTTGTGTGTTGATTGTTTGTTTTCGGTTTGCTTCTTCTCGATAGTGTTCCGAAAGCTTTTGGAGTGTGAGGATTCATTCGACTACGTTGGCTCGTCTTCTTCATGGACTCGTTCTTCTTCCGAGCGGGATCTCACGCAAGATGACACATTTCCTGGATACCACTGCTATCATTGCTTTGCTAGTTGTCCCGCTTTTATCGTTACATCATGCTACCTACCACTTGTTTGACAAACCTCCGAACATTGCCATAAAAAGCCTCTAAACCCTCCACATCGCAGAAAACCTTTGTTTGGCTATGTTTCGGCATGCTCAGGCCTTCTTATAGTGTTTCTAGCTACAACTGCAATTGCTTTCATGTCACAACATGGACATTCTTTGTTATCACAATATTAATGCTATTTAATTTAATGCACATATATACTTGGTAAAATGTGGAAGGCTTGGCATTTTGCTCGGTGTTTTTTTTTCATCTTTGCCGCCCTAGTTACTTGTGTACCGGTGTTATGTTCCATAATTGAGCACTCCTAACATGCTCGGGGTTGTTATGGGGACCCCCTTGATTTTTGTTTTAGGATAAATCTTGTCTTGCAAGGCCCAACATTGGTACTACATTTTCCTAATAACTAATAAAATGCATAGGGACCCGTCGGCACCCGTAGATAATTTAATCAACCCCCGGGCCAATGCTCCTCATGAGTGTTGGTCCAAAACAAGCTGCCTGCGAGGCCGCCTCGAGGAAACTCGTAGATTAGTTTTCCTCGTAGCTTGTCCCATCCGGTCGTGTATTGAAAATGAGATTCGCGGCTCTTATCAAGTTCGTTGACACGTCAGGCGCTCTTGTTGGACTTGTTTTACTTTTCTCGAATGTCCTACGTGAGGAACTCTAATCTTCCTCGGGCTATCTCCAGGTGTCAGATTTCCTTTGGAATTGCCTAGGATGATCATGAGATCCGTGGTCAAGGTAATTCCTGCGGGGTGTGGTTAATTTGTGATGGATGAGTTTGAGCACCCCTGCAGGGTTAAATCTTTTGGAAAGACGTTCCCGCGGTTATGTGGCAAACTTGGAAACTTTGTTTAACACTCGGTCATAGTAAAGTTGAAGTAAACTCAAATAAAATACACCAACCGTGTGTGTAACCGTGGTTGTCTCTTCTCGTGAATCCATATCCGAAAGAGAACATGGCGGGGTATGATTGATGTAAGTAGGTGTTCAGGATCACTTGGTGATCATTACTAGTTCACGTCCGTTATGCGTAGACCACCCACTTTATTTTCTGTATTCGTAAGTTACACACTCAAATAAGTGCTTAGTCGTTTGCTACAGCCTGACCACTTAACCATACCTCACCCATTGAGCTTTAATAGTCTTGATACCCTTGGAAATGAGATTGCTAAGTCCCTATGGCTCACAGATTCTACAACAACAGTTGCAGGTACAGGTAATACGATGAATTGTCGTGAGAGAGATGGTTGTTTGATTTGGAGTTCTTCTTCTTCTTCTTCTTCTTCATCAATATAGGATGGGTTCCAAGCGGCATCCTGGGATAGCAAGGATGGATACCATTTTATCGTTTGGTTTGGTCCGTAGTCGGACCCTGCTTTTCTGTATGATGTTTGAAAATTTGTTGTGTATTGATGTGATATTGATGTAGCTTGTGGCGAGTGTAAGCCAATTCCATATACTCATCTCTTCTGTAAATGTACTTGTAATGATATCCATTCTTGTAGCACGACGAGATGCGCTTCTATCCCTATCGAGGCCCTCGTGCCAAAATAAGGATAGGATCGCATCTTGGGCGTGACACCACTGGATTGATTTAAGAGATTGAAAATCTAAAGGCCCTAGAACAATATCTAACGCATCAACATTAGGAGCGAAGGTGTTCTTACGTCGAGGCGACACCAGCTCAAAGGGCTCATCTTTTGATGTGTTAATGTGCTCATTGTCCATTGAATAAGCTACATGATAGTGAGACACATCAACCTCCTCATTTAGGAGAGTCGTCAATGGCCGAGTCTCGCTCATGCACTTGGCGAAATCCTCATGCGAGAACTCTGAGCCATCCAGTTTGAATTCGGGGAATCCATCTAATAAAGCTTCCAGGTCCATCTCAAGCAAATATGTTTTTGCATGGGCGAGAGCCATATTAGCTCCAGCCCGAGCCCTCGATTTCCGAAACTTAGCAACCCATTGCAGCACGGTCGACAGTTCCTTCAGCATATATTTAATGTTCCTTGGAGGGTGTTTCAAGTTCTTTACTGCCATAATGGCAAAGACAAATCCTCTAAAAAGTTGCTCCACATAGGTGAATATTGCCTTTAGCTTCACAATGGGAAGCATCACAAGGCTTTGCTCTTTTCGTCCTGCATAGAAAAACAAGTGAGACAACGGGCCGCCATATCATAACCGGAAATTCAACATCAAAAAATTATGAGTACATACCAAAGATGGAAGTCAACATCTCGTTTATTTACTTCACGAGAGTGCGAATAATCTTCCTTCATAGTCCCAAGCTGCTCCTCAGCTTCTTCAGCATGCGTCATGAGGGCGCCTTTTTCTTCTTCAAATGTCTTATTGGCTTGATCAAGAAGATCATTCGCTTCACAAGAAGAATTTTCAAGATGAGAAACCACTAGCTCCGCCTCAGTTTATAATCTCATTTCCTCTTTGAGATGTTTCTGTAGTTTTACAGCATCAAATTCATCATCTTCTACAAAACCTTGTCAAACATGCAAACATTATCAAAAGCTATTTCTACAAAGTCTCAAGCCGCCTTATAAAGGTGACTCGACCCTTGGGGGCTATGACACTTCAAAGTTGGTTTCATCCTACCAAAAGTCTCGTGCGGTTGTAAACAATCCACATGACACTTGGGGGATAATGTGCAATTTTCTCGATCACACAACAACAAGACCCGGCTATTTCACAAAAATGAGCCGACCCTTGGGGGCTACAGGTTTTTTGAACTTACAAGCCAAGTATTCACTTCCTATGAATGAAGACCTGGCTATCTCAATGAGATAAGCCAGCCCTTGGGGGCTAGATCAGTGTTCCATTCTGTACTCAACACAAGTACCGACTCAATATCATCATAATGACTCGACCCTTGGGGGCTATAAATGCTTCTCATATAAATATATTGAAGAGCCATCTCACCGTTTTCATACTAAGATGGCACTTGGGGGCTAAAGATAGTATATAAGAACACACACTTAAGGCACGAATTTTAACTCATACTTCTCTTTGAGGGCATTGACTAAGTTCATTTTGATTTCCGAGCTCTCATTTAGCCGGGTCAAGTATTGTTGATAAACATCTTTAGCATCAAGTGCAAATAGATCAGGAAGTTTCAATTTGAATTTTCCCTTTTCCAAGTTCATCGGCTCATCCTTGGCTATAATTTTAGCTAGGGTGGTGGAGATACCAGGAGCGTGGAAAATTTCCTTCACAATAACAACTTCTGGAGTATCTGATACTTGTGATCTGTGTTGGGTTTTCTGTGAAGCGGAACGGGTTATCACAACACAATGTGGGTAAGTATTTCCCTTAGTTGTGAAGCCAAGGTTTATCGAACCAATAGGAATACCAATCCTCAACCGTTTTCAGTGGCAGCACCCAAAAGAACAAACAACTTGCACCCAACGCTGGCAAGAGGGTTGTCAATCCCCTTTGGTCTCGTTATTTGCAAGCAAGTGAGTTGTGTAGATAATTGTACATAATTTTAAATTGAAAAATAAAATAAAAGCAAATAAATGGCATCAAGGTAATAGTAGAGTTTTGTAAATATATAAGTGAATAGACCCAGGGGGTAGTGTTCTCTAGTGGCATCTCTCATAGAAATAGCATATGGTGGGTAAACAAATTACTATTGCGCAATTGATAGAAAAGATAATAGTTATGCAGTTTTCCCGGCAATGATCATGTGTATATAGGCATCACGTCCATAAGCAAATAGGTTGACTCCTGCCTGCACCTATTACTATTATTTCACTCATCGACTGCTATCCAACATGCATCTTGATTAATAAGTAAAACTAAGTAATGCTTGGAGAACGATGACATGTTGTAGACAAAGTAAACTAAATCAATATGAATTAACCCCATTGTTTTATCCTTAGTATCAGCAACACAAAGATGTATCTTCTCCCCAATCTTGTCATTGGAATATAGAAACTCATGAGGTTGAACCTACCACAACGCACCACTCCCACCGAAGAAATATCAATCTAGTTGGCCAAACTATGTCAATAGATCGGAGAGCATTACGAAGCTATAATGATCAAGCAAATAAGAATCATAGTAATCAGGTTTGACTCAAATTCTTTTCATGAATAATCTGAACATTGTATTGAAGATCTAGAGAGAGAGAGATTTCCATCTAGGTACTACCTATGGACCCATAGGTGTGTGTTGAACTACTCACACATCATCATGAGGGCAGCAAGGTTGATGAAGAGTCCCTCCGTGATCGATCCTCCCTCCGGCAAGGTGCCGAAACGGAGCTCTAGATGGGCTCCTGTCGGGACAGAGATTTGCGCCAACGTAAAAAGTGTTTTGGGACCTCTCTAGTGTTTTTGGTTTATTGGAGAATTTATAGGCTAGAGAGGGACATCGGGAGACCCATGAGGGGCCACCACAAATCAGGGCGTGTGCCCTGATGTGTGGTGGGACCCTCATGTGCCTCCCGGCCTCCTCCCGAAGCTTCCCGGTCTTCTTTTGGTGAAGAAAAAATCATCAGAAAGTTAAATGGCAATTGGACTTCATTTGGTACTGTAAACCTGAAAAGTAAAAAAACATGCAAAAAACAACAACTAGCACTGGGCACTAGGTCAATAGGTTAGTGCTCGTAAAAAAAATTGGTAAACAAATGCCTAAAAAGTATCCTAGAACGATAATATATCAGCATGGAACAATAAAAAATTATATATACGTTGGAGACATATCAGCAACCCCAAGCTTAATTCTTGCTCATCTCTCAAGTAGGTAAATGATAAAAACATAATTTTTGATTTGACATGCTACCCATTATGTAATCTTTTGTATGTATGCTTATTGAGAAATGGTGAATTAAAAAACATTAGCATAACAATAATTATAAGTATAAGAAACAAAATCATTGATTTTCCAAAGTATATGATCCTAAAAGAATGTGTACCCCCATTCATTTTATTATATTAGAAAGGCATGACTTCGTCTTCACCACATCAATAAAAATGTTAAGCACCACAGTGTCCAAGTCAGGCAATTGGGTCATACTTTCTCAGTATGCATCAACTTTTTATTCTTCACGCAATACATGAGTGTGAACCATTGGACATTGCATGTAGGTGGAATAGAATATGATGGTAGATATCTAATGGGTAAAAAGTGGAGATGATAGTCTCACACTACCTAGGCGTACCAACGAGCTATGGAGACGCTCATCGATAGAAGTCAATGCAAGGAGTAGGGTTTGCCATGCAAATGACGCACTAGAGATATAAGTGTATGAACGCTCAATTGAAGTTAAGTGGGTGTGCATCCAACTTCCTTGCTCATGAAGACCTTGGGCATTTGAGGAAGCCTGTCATGGGAATATACAAGCCAAGTATATAGTGAAAAGGTAATTTCCCACTAGCATATGGAAGTGAGAAAACAAGAGACTCTCTATATGAAGAACATGGTGCCACTTTGAGGCACAAGCATGGTAAATGATAGTAGCAAAGTCCCTTCTCTCTTTTACTCTCATTTTTTCTCATGGTGGGCTTTTCTCTTTTTCTTTTCTTTTTGCCTCCCCCATTTATATTTATATTTTTATATGGTGGGATCATTTGGCCTCCCCCGATTTTTTTTTTCCGGAGTCTCATCCCGACTTGTGGGGGAATCATAGTTTCCATCATCCTTTCTTCATTGGGACAATTCTCTAATAAGGATGATCACCACACTTTTATATACTTACAACTCAATATGAAGAACTGATAGCACGATATGACTGTATATGAATGCCTCTCGTAGTGTACCAAGATGTGCAAGATCTAGCATGTCATGTATCAAAAATATGATGAACGGTGGGTTTTCCACAAATACTATGTCAGCTCTATATGATTATGCAAAGGAATATGATGATGAAGGAACTAGTCATGTGAAGTGACGATGCAATGTGCATGGAAATATATCTCAGAATGGCTATGGAAATGCCATGATAGGTAGGTATAGGGTTGTTTTCAGGAATATACAACTAGGCTTATGTGTAACAGAGCGTATGATGTCATGGGGTTTGGATGCACTGACGAAAGTTGCACCGATCCTCGAGGTGAGAATGCACTACGCATGGTACCGAAGAGGCTAGCAAATATGAGATGGTGAGAATGCATATGTTCATGGTGACACATTATACATGAAGAACTCACATACTTATTGCAAAGTTTTATTAGTTTTGTCACAAATAAAATTACTACTTGCATGCGCCGAGGGAGGAGGTTGGGAGGAGTTAACCATCGCGCCCCCCTATCTAGAAACAACACTAGGATTTCAACGAGGAATAGAAATGCTCACACACCATCACCATGCCTCTTTAATTTTTAGATGAATAATAGGTTAACACCTCTTAATATCAACACTTCTACGAATCAATATTGTTGAACTCACACATTTTTCATATTACCACATTAATGTCAATAACCTGAAATTTCTCTATATGTGCTACATGATGGTTTTGATTATTACTCATTGAATACCTATTATTTTTAGACTAGTCATATGACCCATGCAAATTACCATTACTATTCATTAACTCTCAAACAAATATAAGTGAAGAACAAGAGCATATTATTTCCATAAAATCTACACGCCACCATGCTCAAAAAGATATAAGTGAAGTGCTAGAGCAACTGCCAAGCTCAAAGAATATAAGTAAAGCACATAGAGTATTCTAACAAATTATGATGAAGGTGTGTCTCTCTAAATTATGTGTGTCCAAAAAACTATTATTGTGATAAACTGGAAGTAAAATCAAACAAAAGCAAATGACGCTCCAAGAAAAACACATATCATGTGATGAATAAAAATGTAGCTCCAAGTGACATACCGATAGATTGAGACAAAAGAGCGGATGCCTTCCGGGGCATCCCCAAGCTTAGACGCTTGAATCTTCCTTAGAATATTACCTTGGGGTTCCTTGGGCATCCCCAAGCTTAGGCTCTTTATACTCCTTATTCCGCGGTCCATCGTAACAACACCCAAAACTTGAAAACTTCAATTACACAAAACTCAATAAAACTTCATGAGATACGTTAGTATAAGCAACATATTGAATACATTAGGTACTATTAAAAATTGATTATTCTTTCATTTTGCATAACACGTACTGTATTCTAACTTCTCCATGGCTTATACCCCTCGGATACAATCCATAGCATAATCAAAACAAGCAAAATGTGCAAGGAAAACATAATTTTTTCAAAACATAACAGTCTATAGCAATCTATAAAGAGCCCATACTTATGTAACTCTAAAAATTCAGAAAAATTAGTAAAACATGGAGAATTTTTATAGAAATACTATGTAAAATTTCAGATCCTTATCATGCTCCAGTAAAAAAATTAAAATTCTTGTACATGAGTCAAAAGTTTATGTTTTGTTTCAACATCATTTGTACTCATCTTTTGAGTCATCAAAAAGGCTTTACTTGGAACAAACACTAATTAAAACAGAAAAACATAATCATTACCGAGGCAATAATCATGTTATGACAAAATAGCAGAAGGTATTGGGTTGTCTCTGAACAAGCTCTTTCTTTATAGCCATTAAGATAGGCTTGTGATTGTATTGATGCTCGAAGGAAAGATAATAATTGAAACATAAAGAGAGCATAATGAAGCATGTGAAAAAACATTTAATTCTAACATACTTCCTATGCATAGGCATTTTATAAGTAAAGAAATTCTCAAGACAAGTAAAATCTTGCATATGCAAATAGGAAGAGTGAAGCATTAATAATTTCAACATAAAGAGAGGTATGTGAGTAACATGAAAATTCCGATAACCATATTTGCCTCTCTGATAATAATTACATGTAGGATTATATTCAAATTCAACAATATAGTTGTCATATAAGATATTTTATCCATGATCCACATGCACAAAAGTTTTACAAACTTCCAAAGTAGGGGGATAGACATTAACTAAAGTCATGACCTCTCCAAACCCACTTTCAATATTATTGCAAACATTATTATACATAACATATTCATCATGAGGCTTAAATAAATTTTCAATATCAAGAGAAACATCATCACCCCAATCATGATCATTACAATAGGTATTGGACAAAACGAAATTATCATCCTCAAGCTTGTAGCTTTGCATATTTCTAGCATAATTGGCATTAATAGAATTTATAGTAACATCATTGCAATCATGCTTTTTGGGTTCAATAGCAAGAATTTCATTTTCAAGCTGAGGAACTATAGCAAGTTCATCTCCATAAGTATCATTAATATTGGCATCTTGGCCACAAGAATAACAAGCATCACATTCATCAAGAGGGGATATTTTAGTCGAATCAATGGAATCGTAATTTTATTCCAACGCAACAGTCATTCTCTCAATAAATTCTTTAACATAGGTATTAGAAGCATAGTTTTCCTAGCAATATTTAAGTATGGCAACATTTTCAGATTTGTAGAGAGTAGCATCATACTTTTCAATAAAATAAGTAACTTCATAAGCACCCTTAAAAGTGACAAATTCTTCAATTTTTTCGATATCGTAGTAACTATAAACACCCTTGGCGTAAGAAGATAATATTTCATTATCATTAAACTCACATAAGTAGGGAAGGTCTTTTTAGGATTCTCAAAGCAACAAGTAAAATCATATATTTTACATATATTCCAAGCATAGCACAACAAACTTTTTATTTGATGCCATAAGAGCCTCCCCTGTTGAGACAACCGGTGACGCCAAAGTAAACTAGTAACAAGCAAAGATAAATATTTTTGTATTTTTAATTTCACGAGACAAACTAAATATAACAACAAATAAAAAATAAGAACAAGTGAATGATAATTTGTGCGAACTTGCGATATTTGGTGATGGTATTCCCCTACAACGGTGCCAGAAATCCTTCCTGATACTTGTGATCTGCATTGAGTTTTCTGTGAAGACGAACGGGTTATCGCGGCACAATGTGGGTAAGTATTTCCCTCAGTTATGAAACCAAGGTTTATCGAACCACTAGGAATACCAATCCTCAACCGTCTTTAGTGGCTTCATAGAAAACAACAAACAACTTGCACCCAATGTTGGCAAAAGGGTTGTCAATCCCATTGGTCTCATTATTTTCAAGCAAGTGAGTTTTGTAGATAATTGTAAATTGCAAAATAAAATAAAATAAAATAAATGGCAGCAAGGTAATCTTTGCGTTTCTAAATATATAAGTGAATAGACCCGAGGGCCTTAGTGTTCTCTAGTGGCATCTCTCATAGAAATAGCATACGATGGGTAAAAAAATTACTGTTTGGCAATTGATAGAAAAATGAATAGTTATGCAATTTTCACGACAATGATCATGTGTATATAGACATCACACCCAGAAGCAAATAGGCCGACTGCTGCCCGCACCTATTACTATTACTCCACTCATCGACCGCTATCTAGTATACATCTAGAGTATTAAGTAAAAAATAATAATGCTTGGAGAACGATGACATGATGTAGACAAAGTAAAATCAATCAATATGAAATAACCCCATCGTTTTATACTTAGTAGCAGCAACAAAAAACTATATCTTGTCCCCTACTTTGTCACCAGGATATAGAAACTCGTCAGGTTGAACCAACCACAACACACCACTCACATCGAAGAAATACCAATCTAGTTGGCCAAACTATCTCAATACATCGGAGAGCATTACGAGGCTATAATGATCATGCAAATAAGAATCATAGTAATCAGGTTTGACTCCAATACTTTTAATGAATAATCTGAACATAAAGTCACAATTCATTGGATCCCAACAAACGCACCATACAAAGGTATTACATTGAATAGATCAAGGCAAAGATGCGATGACCATTGTATTGGAGATTAAGAGAGAGAGAGAGAGAAAGATTTTCATCCAGATACTACTTACAGACCCATAGGTCTATGGTGAACTACTCACACATCATCATTAGGGAAGCAAGGTTGATGAAGAGGCCCTTCGTATTCAATCTCCCCTCCGACAGGGTGCCAGAACGGAGCTCTATATGGGATCCTTTCGAAATAGAGACTTGCGGCGGTGTAAAAATTGTTTCGGGACCTCTCTAGGGTTTTTGTATTATTAAAGAATTTGTAGGCTAGAGAGAGACGTTGGGAGGGACACGAGGGGACCACCACATATGAGGGCACGCCCTGATGTGTGACGAGACCCTCGTGTGCCTCCAGACCTCCTCTCCAAGCTTCCAGGTCTTATTTTCGTCTAGAAAAAATCATCAAAAGTTTCGTGGCAATTGGACTTCATTTGGTACTCTAAACTTGAAAAGTAAAAAAACATGCAGAAAATAGCAACTGGCACTAGGCACTGGGTCAATAGGTTAGTGCTCAAAAATATTATAAATTGGTAAAGAAATGCCCAAACAGTATCCTAGAATGATAATATATCAGCATGGAATACTAAAAAATTATAGATACATTGGAGACGTATTAGTATCCTTGTAAGTTGATGGAACAACATCACCCTCATGAGTTGTAGGACTGGAAGGATGAGAAGGACTTGGTGGTCGAGAAGACGGCTTAGTTGACACGGCTTTGGTCTCTACCGACGTGTCCATGAAGGCCAGTTCATCATGATTGACCATTTCTACATCAATAGCCAGCTCGATCCTGGCCACCGGTTATTCTTTCCAGAGTTAGCCTGCAGAGATAGAAGCCGGTTGATAAGTGTTATATCTCAAATAAAAGTAATGGAAGAAATTAAGATCTAGTTTATTCAATACATACTGGATGAATTGGATTCTTCAAGTTGAATGGATCCAGTCCGGTTGGGAATGGGGGTACCCAGACTTGCCTGCCTGCGACCCACGGCATGGCCCTCTTCAGGGCTCCGTATGACCTAGCGCGGTTTCACTCAAGACAAGTCTTTCGCGAGAGCCCCTCCATCGCGAGGAGGACACCGCAAAGACCCCCGGGAGGGAAGGGGCCTCCCTAGGTTACCTCCCGAGGGGTGGAGATCTCTTTCCAGCACTTAGCCTTGGGAGGTCAAGGATGACGCAAGATGGGACAGGCGGGCACGAGAGGGCGTAGAGAAGAGAGTTTCCTGTTTGGTGCAAAGGAGGCAAGGACGTACGTAGTTTCCCAAAGGGTCGCACCAATGGTTTATATTTCGGTGCAACAAGACCGGGCCAGCGGGCACGACAAGAAGGATGTCATCCCCGAACCCACCTTTACATCACCACCAGTTACTTTGTAGGCAAAGACCACCTTTAGTTAGGATAAGGATGTACTCCTTGTCCTCCTTTGAATTTGGCCATTGTGGGATCCCTTCCCGCTATTGTGATAAGGGAAGAGGACTTGGGCCACTATAAATAGAGGCTAGGCACCACTGTAGAACGGGCGGCCACAAAGGCATAGATCAAACACCACTGAAGCGCCCTCGCGTGATTGCAGACCATTGTACTAGTTCATCCTCAAACCTCCTCGTGAGGCAATCTACCAAAGGCAGGAGTAGGGATTTACACTTTGCAGCGGCCCGAACCTCGGTAAATCCTCGTGTCCTAGTCTTCTCCCTGTGATTGAATGAGTTCATTGGCCTAGGTAGTCATGCGGCGAGCTTGGGGCCGGAGCTGGTGGGGGTTTTCACACACGCCCCTGAATTCGAACCTCTTTGGGTTTTGCAGAGCCCAAAATCCGACATTTGGCGCACAAGGTATGGTGCGTGTTGAGGTCTTCCTCAAGATTCGTTGCATCTCTGCTCCACTGCTCTGATGGCTGACGCTTGCCCAGCCCACACAGAGCGTCGTACCGCCCGCGTCGCCCAGATGGCACCGGTGGGCCGCACCACCGCATGCGGATACGCCTCTCCAGTGGCCGCCGCCGCCATTGGACTAGATGCCCACGAGCAGAAGGACTCGTCACACCCGGTCACCGCATGGCACGATGGCCGCACCACCACTCCATCGATCGTTCTAGCTAGTGGGCCGTCCTCCCACGCTCCCCCAAGCCGACGTGCGGGTCGGGCACACTCGCCATGGCGCACGAGCTGCTGTGTTACTGCCCTGCCCCCAACCGCTACAACGACTTGCTTGGGCGTATCGCAGAGCTTGTCTACATCGCTGGCAACGACTCAGTGCTCTATCCCCAGCCCTCTCTAGGAGACGACGTGGCCCATGATGCGCCATCCCATCCTCCTCAGCACGACGTTGACCCCGACCCCAGGCATGAAGCACACCCAAGCGACTAGCCGCGTAACCTGGAAGTGCGTGGATGCGCGCACGCTCCCTGCGCCACTGCACCAGCGTCATGACCGGGCGCCCCTGGGAGCAGCAATGCAGGACCACCAAGACCAGCCCCCTCTAGAGCGTGCAACAACCGGAGGCCCAGTGGGTTGCACGCCATCGCCCCGGAGCTGCATCCAACTGTGTGGCCCTGTAAGTACAAGCCCGACCTGCCTCCTCGCTACAATGTCAACCCAGACCCCGCTGAGCTCTTGCATCTCTACTCGTTGAGCATCCAGGCAGCCGGTGGAGACGACAAGGTCATGGCTAGCTGGTCCCTATGGCGCTTAAGGGTGGCGCGCTCTCCTCGCTCATCAACCTCCCAGAGGGGTCAATCACCTCCTAGGACAACCTACGCAAGCGTTTCGTTGCCAACTTCCAAAGCGCTCGCGGCCGTGCCCTTGTCGTGTCCAACTTGCGTCGCGTTAAGCAATAGCTGGTCGAGACCCTACACAAGTACATACAACGCTTCACTACTATCCGCCTAAAGATCCCAAGGGCGTAGGACGAGGACATCATCTCCGCATTCACCGACAGTGTCAAGGACCTCAGGATGAGGGAGGAACTTGCTATCAATGACAAACTATGCTCAGCTCTGGAGATGTTCAACCTGGCGAACAAGTGTGCAAAGGCCGAGGAGGGTCGCCTTGTTGGGGAACGTTGCATGGGAAACAAAAAGTTTCCTACGCACATGAAGATCTATCCATGGTGATGAACATCTATGAGAGGGAGAGTGGATCTACATACCCTTGTAGATCGCTAAGCGGGAAGCGTTAAGAAACGCGGTTGGTGTAGTCGAACGTCTTCGCGATCCAAATCGCCGTGCGTCCCGCGATCCAATCATGATCCGTCCCACGATCCAATCACGATCCGTCCCACGATCCGATCACGATCTGTCCCACGAACTTGATCACGATCTGTTTGACGAACTTGATCACGATCCTTCCGATCTGGCACCGAACGGACGGCACCTCCGCATTTAGCACACTTACAGCTTGATGACGATCTCCACCGTCTTAATCCAGAAAGGAGTGGAGAGGAAGAAGAGTTCTCCGGCAGCCTGACGGCGCTCCGGCGATGGTGGTGGAGCAATTTCGGCAGGGCTTCGCCTAAGCACTGCAGAAAACCGATCTAGAGGAGAAACTATGCACTGGAGGAACGGGTAGACATGGCTGAAAATCTAGTGCAAACACCCTCAATACCAAGGAGGATAGGAGGAGAGGAGGCATCTTGGCCTCCAAGCCTCCTAGGCTTCGGCCGAACTAGGAGAGGACGAGTCCACCTCCTCCACTCCTAGTAGGATTAGGATTCATCCTTTTTTTTTCCTTTTTGCCTTTTTCCACCTTTTTCCTTTTGGGTTTTCTGCTCCAGCTACACGGGCCTTGTGTGGGAGTTTCCACCAGCCCACTAAGGGCTGACATTCACTCTCCCACAGCCCATGAAGCCTCTTGGGTCAAAATACCCCTCCCGGAGGTCTCCTGGTACACTACCGGCACTCCCGGTACACTACCGATAAGCCCAGAACTTTTTCGGCGACCAAAATAGGACTTCCTATATATGAATCTTAACCTCCAGACCATTCCGGACCTCCTCGTGATGTCCAGGATCTCATCCGGGACTCCGAACAAACTTCAGTCACCACCATACATAACTCTATACTACCGAAATGTCACCAAACCTTAAGTGTGCAGACCCTGCGGGTTCGAGAACTATGTAGACATGATCGAGACACCTCTACGGTCAATAACCAATGGAGGGACCTAGATGTCCACATTGGTTCCTACATATTCTACGAAGATCTTTATCGGTCGAACCTCTATGTCAAGGACTCAGTTAATCCCGTATGATGTTCCCTTTGTTCTTCGGTATGTTACTTGCCCGAGATTCGATCGTCGATATCTCCATACCTAGTTCAACCTCGTTACTGGCATGTCTCTTTACTCGTTCCGTAATATAGGATCCCATGACCAACACTTAGTCACATTGCTTGCAAGGCTTATTGTGATGTTGTATTACCGAGTGGGCCCTTAGATACCTCACCGTCACATGGAGTAACAAATCCCAGTCTTGATCCATGCCAACTCAACAGACACCCCCTGAGACACCTGTAGAGCACCTTTATAGTCACCCAGTTACGTTGCAACGTTTGATACACACAAGGTACTCATCCGATATCTGTGAGATGCATGATCTCATGGTCATAGGAACATATACTTGTCATGCAGAAAATAATAGCAATAAACTGACACGATCATAAGCTACGTTTGTAGTTTGGGTCTTGTCCATCACATCATTCTCCTAATGATGTGATCCCGTTATAAAATGACATCTCTTGTCCATGGCTAGGAAACCTTAACCATCTTTCAATCAACGAGCTAGTTCACTAGAGGCATACTAGGGACATTGTGTTTGTCTATGTATCCACACATGTATCCATGTTTCCAATTAATACAATTATAGCATGGATAATAAACGATTATCATGAACAAAGAAATACAATAATAAATACTTTATTTATTGCCTCTAGGGCATATTTCTAACAGTCTCCCACTTGCACTAGAGTCAATAATCTAGTTCACATCACTATGTGATTTACATTGTAATGAATCGAACACCCACGCAGTTCTGGTGTTGATCATGTTTAGCCCTTGGAAGAGGTTTAGTCAACGGGTCTGCAACATTCAGATCCGTGTGCACTTTGCAAATATTTATGTCTTTCTCCAAGAAGTAATCGCGGATGAATTTGAAGTGTCGCTTTATGTGTCTGGTCCTCTTGTGAAACCTTGGTTCCTTGGCCAGAGCAATGGTACCAGTGTTGTCACAGAACAGGCTCATTGGATTCGGTGCATTGAGCACTACTCCAAGATCTATCATGAACTGCTTCATCCAGGCACCTTCCTTCGTCGCCTCCGAGGCTGCGATGTATTCCGCTTCGCATGTAGAATCAGCTACCACGCTTTTCTTGGAACTGCACCAGCTTACTGCTCCCCCGTTAAGAATAAATACGTATCCGGTTTGCGACTTAGAGTCGTCCGGATCAATGTCAAAGCTTGCATCGATGTAACCCTTTACGACGAGCTCTTCATCACCTCCATAAACGAGAAACATTTCCTTAGTCCTTTTCAGGATTTAACGATATTCTTGACTGCTTGCCAGTGATCCATTCCAGGATCACTTTGAAACCTTCCGGCCATACTTATGGCAAGGCTGACATCGGGTCTTGTGCACAGCATTGCATACATGATAGAGCCTAGGGTGAAGCATAGGGGATGACACTCATCTTTTCTCTATCTTCTGCAGTTACTGGGCATTGAGTCTTACTCAACTTCACACCTTGTAATACATGCAAGAACCCCTTCTTGGACTGTTCCATTTTGAACTTCTTCAAAACTTTATCAAGGTATGTGCTCTGTGAAAGTGCTATTAAATGTCCCGATCTATCTCTATAGATCTTAATGCCTAATATGAAAGCAACTTCTCCTAGGTTCTTCATTGAAAAACTCTTGTTCAAATATTCCTTCACGCTTTCCAGCATTTCTATATTGTTTCCAATTAGCAATATGTCATCCACATATAATACTAGAAACGATGTAGAGCTCCCACTCACTTTCTTGTAAATACAAGCTTCTCCATAAACTTGTATAAACTCAAACGCTTTGATCACCTCATCAAAGCACTTATTCCAACTCCGAGATGCTTGCACCAGTCCATAAATGGATCGCTGGAGTTTGCAAACTTTGTCAGCATTCTGTAGATCGACAAAACCTTCGGGTTGCATCATATACAACTCTTCCTCAAGGAAACCGTTGAGGAACGCTATTTTTACATCCATTTGCCAAATTTCACAATCGAAATAGGCAGCTATTGCTAACATGATTCTGACAGAGTTAAGCATCGCTACGGGTGAGAAAGTCTCATCGTAGTCAACTCCTTGAACTTGTGAAAAACCCTTTTCCACAAGTCGCGCTTTATAGACGGTGACATTACCGTCCGCGTCTGTTTTCTTCTTAAAGATCCATTTGTTCTGAATGGCCTTTCGCCCTTCAGGTAATACTTCCAAAGTCCATACTTTGTTTTCATACATGGATCCCATCTCAGATTTCATGGCCTCTTACCATTTCTCGGAATCCGGGCCCATCACTACTCCTCCATAGCTCGTAGGTTCATTGTTGTCCAACAACATGACCTCCAAGACAGGGTTGTCGTACCACTCAGGGGTAGTACGCGGCCTTGTCGACCTACGAGGTTCAATAGCTGCTTGATCCAAAGCTTCATGATCATCATCATTGAATTCCTCTTCTACCATTGTAGGTTCCACAGAAACATCTTTCTGTGCTGCGCTACTTTCTGGTTGAAGTAAAGGTTCAATAACCTCATCAAGCTCTGTTTTCCTCCCACTCAATTCTTTTGAGAGAAACTCTTTCTCGAGAAATGTTCCATTTTTAGCGACAAATACTTTGCCTTCGGATATGAGATAGAAGGTATACCTGACTATCTCTTTCGAGTATCCTATGAAGACGCATTTCTCCGCTTTGGGTTCCAGCTTTTTAGGCTGAAGCTTTTTGACATAAGCATCACATCCCCAAACTTTAAGAAACGACAACTTTGGCTTCTTGCTAAACCACAGTTCATATGGCGTCGTCTCAACGAATTTTGATGGTGCCCTATTTAAAGTGAATGCAGCTGTCTCTAATGCATAACCCCAAAACGATAGTGGCAAGTCAGCAAGAGACATCATAGAACGCACCATATCTAATAAGGTTCGATTACGACGTTCGGACACACCATTACGCTGTCGTGTTCCGGGTGGTGTGAACTGTGAAACAATTCCACACTGTCTTAAGTGACTGCCAAACTCATAACTCAGATATTCACCTCCTCGATCAGATCATAGGAACTTAATCTTCTTGTTACGAGGATTCGCAACTTCACTCTGAAATTGCTTGAACTTTTCAAACGTTTCAGACTTGTGTTTCATTAAGTAAATATACCCATATCTATTTAAGTCATCAGTGAAGGTGAGAAACTAACGATATCCACCACGCGCTGTAACATTCATTGGACTGCACACATCAGTGTGTATGATTTCCAATAAGGTACTCGCCCGTTCCATTGTTCCAGAGAACGGCGTTTTAGTAATCTTGCCCATGAGGCATGGTTCACATGTGTCAAGTGATTCAAAATCAAGAGACTCCAAAAGTCCATCAACATGGAGCTTCCTCATGCACTTTACACAAATATGACCTAAACGGCAGTGCCACAAGAAAGTGGTACTATCATTATCAATTCTACATCTTTTGGCATCAATGTTATGAACATGTGTGTCATCACTATCAAGATTCAATATGAAAAAAAACCTAACATTGGGTGCATGACCATAAAAGATATTACTCATATAAATAGAACAACCTTTATTCTCTGATTTAAATGAGTAACCATCTCGCAATGAATAAGATCTAGATATAATGTTCATGCTTAACGCCGGCACTAAATAACAATTATTCAGGTTCATCACTAATCCCGATGGTCATCGAAGAGAGAGCGTGCTGACGACAATCACATCAACCTTGGAACCATTTCCCACACGCATCGTCACTTTGTCCTTTGCCAGCCTTCGTTTATTGCGTAGTTCCTGCTTTGAGTTGCAAATGTGAGCAACCGAACCGGTATCAAATACCCAGGCACTACTACGAGAGCTAGTAAGGTACACATCAATAACATGTATATCATATATACCTTGTTTGTCGTTGGCTGCCTTCTTGTCAGCCAGGTACTTGGGGCAGTTCCGCTTCCAGTGACCAGTTCCTTTGCAATGAAAGCACTCAGTTTCTGGCTTGGGTCCATGCTTGGGCTTCTTTGCAGGAGTAGCAAGTCCTTTGCCATCCTTCTTGGTTTTACCCTTCTTGCCCTTGCCCTTGACTTTGCCATTTTTCTTGAAACTAGTGGTTTTATTGACCATCAACACTTGATGTTCTTTCTGGATTTCAGACTCAGCGACTTTTAGCATCGCAAACAGCTCGGCGACTCACTTGTTCATCCCATGCATGTTATAGTTCATCACAAAGCTCTTGTAACTAGGTGGTAGTGATTGAACAACTCTGTCAGTGATCTCCTCTGGCGGAAGGGCAATTCCCAACTCCGCTAGACGAGTTGAATACCCAGACATTCTAAGTATATGTTCACTGATAGACTCGTTCTCCTCCATCTTGCAAGCATAGAACTTATCAGAGGTTTCATACCTCTCGATCCGGGCGTTCTTCTGAAATATAAACTTCAACTCCTGGAAAATCTCATATGCTCCATGACGTTCAAAACGTCTTTGAAGACCCGGTTCTAAGCCATACAATATTGCACACTGAACTATTGAGTAATCTCCAGTACGTGCCTCCCAAGCGTTCTTAACGTCTTCAGAGGTCATATCTTCTGCCTGGTCACCAAGCGGTGCATCAAGGACATATGATTTCTGGGAAGCCGTGAAGGATAATCCCAAATTATGGGCCCAGTCAACAAAGTTACTTCCATCATCTTTCAGTTTAGCTTTCTCTAGGAACGCATTAAAATTCAGGGGTGCTACTGCGCGAGCCATTGATCTACAACATAAATATGCAAAGTTCACTTAGACTATTGTGCAACATAATGAGTTTAGTTAATCAAATTACTGAAGCTGCCACTCGAATTGACATCCCTCAGGTCATCTGAGTGTCACATGATCCAAATCCACCAACTCAAGTCCGATAATCACGTGAGTTGAGGTGGCTTCAATGGTGAACATCATTATGTTGATCATATCTACTATATGACTCGTGTTTGACCTTTCGGTCTCTTGTGTTCCGAGGCCATGTCTGTACATGCTAGGCTCATCAAGTTTAACCCGAGTGTTCTGCGCGTGCAACACTGGCTTGCACCCGTTGTATGTGAACGTAGACTCTATCACACCTGATCATCACGTGGTGTCTCAACACGACGAACTTTTGCAATGGTGAACACTCGGGGAGAACACAATTTTATCTTGAAATTTAAGTGAGGGATCACCTTATAATGCTATCGTCGTACTAAGCATAACAAGGTGCATAAAAGGATTAACATCACATGCAATGCATAAGTGACATGATATGGCCATGAACTTGTGCTTTAGATCTCCATCTTGAAAGCACCGGCATGATCTTCATCGTCACCGGCACGACACCATGATCTCCATCATCTTGATCTCCATCAACGTGTCGCCATCGAGGTTATCACGCCCTGCATGCTTCTACTAATATTGCTACCATTTAGCGACAAAGTAAAGCATTACATAACGCTTAATGATTGACATGCAGGTCATACAATAATTAAAGACAACCCTTTGGCTCCTGCTGGTTGCCGTACTCATCGACATGCAAGTCATGAAATTCTATACATCACATGATCATCTCATACATCACATATATCACATCATGTAATTGGCCATATCACATCACAACATACCCTGCAAAAACAAGTTAGACGTCCTCTAATTGTTGTTGCATGTTTTACGTGGCTGCTACGGGTTACTAGCAAGAACGATTCTCACCTACGCATAAACCACAACGGTGATACATAATTTTCTTTTCAACCTTCTCAAGGACCGCCTTTGTCGAATCCAATCCAACTAAAGTGAGAAAAATTGCCACCCGCAAGCCATCTAGGCAACAAGTTGCATCGAGGGAACCGGTCTATCGTAAGCATACACGTAATGTTGGTCCGGGCCGCTTCATCTCACAATACCGATGAACCAAAATCCGACCAAGGGAGGAAGCAATCTAAGCATCAACGCCCACAAACATTTTGTGTTCTACTCGAGATCTCATCTACACATAGACGAAGCTCATGATGCCACTGTTGGGGAACGTTGCATGGGAAACAAAAAATTTCCTACGCACACGAAGATCTATCCATGGTGATGAGCATCTACGAGAGGGAGAGTGGATCTACATACCCTTGTAGATCGCTAAGCGGGAAGCGTTAAGAAACGCGGTTGGTGTATTTGAACGTCTTCGCGATCCAAATCGCCATGCGTCCCGCGATCCAATCATGATCCGTCCCGCGATCCAATCATGATCCGTCCCATGATCCAATCACGATCCGTCCCACGAACTTGATCACGATCCGTCTGACGAACTTGATCATGATCCTTCCGATCTAGCACCGAATGGATGGCACCTCCGCGTTCAGCACATGTTCAGCTTGATGATGATCTCCACCGTCTTGATCTAGAAAGAACGAGTGGAGAGGAACAAGAGTTCTCCGGCAGCCTGACAGCGCTCCGGCGATGGTGGTGGAGCAATTCCGGCAGGGCTTCGCCTAAGCACTGCAGAAAACCGATCTAGAGGAGAAACTATGCACTTGAGGAACGGGTAGCACGTGGCTGAAAATCTAGTGCAAAAACCCTCAATACCACAAGTATATATAGGAGGAGAGCAGGAGAAGAGGCAGCTTGGCCTCCAAGCCTCCCAGGCTTCGGCCGAACTAGGAGAGGAGGAGTCCACCCTCTCCACTCCGAGTAGGATTAGGATTCATCCTTTTTTGCCTTTTTCCACATTTTTCCTTTTGGGTTTTCTTGTCCAGCTACATGGGCCTTGTGTGGGAGTTTCCACCAGCCCACTAAGGGCTGACATTCACTCTCCCACAGCCCATGAAGCCTCTTGGGTCGAAATACCCCTCCGGACGTCTCCCAGTACACTACCGGCACTCCCGGTACACTACCGATAAGCCCGGAACTTTTCCGGCAACCAAAACAGGACTTCCTATATATGAATCTTTACATCCAGACCTTCCAGAGCTCCTCGTGACGTCCAGGATCTCATATGGGACGTTGAACAAACTTCGGTCACCACCTTACATAACTCTATACTACCAAAACGCCACCAAACCTTAAGTGTGCAGACCCTGCGGGTTCGAGAACTATGTAGACATGATCGAGACACCTCTACGGTCAATAACCAATGGCGGGACCTAGATGTCCACATTGGTTCCTACATATTCTACAAAGATCCTTATCGGTCGAACCTCTGTGTCAAGGATTCAGTTAATCCCGTATGATGTTCCCTTTGTTCTTCGGTATGTTACTTGCCCAAGATTCGATCGTCGGTATCTTCGTACCTAGTTCAACCTCGTTACTGGCAAGTCTCTTTACTCATTCCGTAATACAAGATCCCGTGGCCAACACTTAGTCACATTGCTTGCAAGGCTTATTGTGATGTTGTATTACCGAGTGGGCCCTGAGATACCTCTCCGTCACATGGAGTAACAAATCCCAGTCTTGATCCATGCCAACTCAACAGACACCCTCGGAGACACCTGTATAGCACCTTTATAGTCACCCAGTTACGTTGCGACGTTTGATACACACAAGGTACTCCTCCGATATGTGTGAGATGCATGATCTCATGGTCATAGGAACATATACTTGACATGCAGAAAACAGTAGCAATAAACTGACACGATCATAGGCTACGTTTGTTGTTTGGGTCTTGTCCATCACATCATTCTCCTAATGATGTGATCCCATTATCAAATGACATCTCATGTCCATGGCTAGGAAACCTTAACCATCTTTCAATCAACGAGCTAGTTCACTAGAGGCATACTAGGGACATTGTGTTTGTCTATGTATCCACACATGTATCCATGTTTCCAATTAATACAATTATAGCATGGATAATAAACGATTATCATGAACAAAGAAATACAATAATAAAAACTTTATTTATTGCCTCTAGGGCATATTTCCAACATGCCTCTCACTCCTTGAGCTTCCAGAGGCGGACCCTGAAGACAAGAAGACCAAGACCAAGGAGGCGAAGCGCAAGGCCCCCGCGGTGCTGGCAGTGGAAACTGAGGCGAAGCACAATTGAGACAAGGAACCCTACGTGGGAGGGCAACCATTCTACATCTTCCATGGCACCAATAGCCACAACACCATCGACTAGCAGGAGCTCAGGTTGCCGCCCTGGGCATGGCGATCGTGGCTATGGTCGCGGTGGAGGTCGCAGTGGAGGCCGCTGGTACAGCCGAGACCCATGCCTAGAGTGGCATGACTCGCTTCGGGAGGACCACTCGAGCTATCAAGCTCGGGAGGACCGCTGGCGTGACGAGCCTTGGGAGGGGCCACGTCGCGATCAGCCTTGTGAGGCCTGCCCTCGCTAGGCCGGCCTTCCCCTACTACCGCCGCCACCTAGGAGGAAGGAAGAAGATAGGAAGGACGATGGGGCTGGGGGCTTCCAGGAGGTCAGGGTGATAGCTTGCATCCTGGGCGGCGCCCAAGCCCTAGCGTCGAACCACATCTTCAAGCAGTTCTCGTGGGAGGTGAACGCGGCTCTCCCAAAGCTTGAGGTTGTGAGCCCCCTCAAATGGTCCCAGTGCACCATCATGTTTTACTCCCAAGATCAACTCAAATGTTCATCCATGGAACGTGCACTCCCCATGCTGTGCACACCAACCATCAGCAATGTCCTCGTCACCAAGACACTTATCAACGATGGCGCAGGGCTCAATATCCTCTCCATTGAGACGTTCGAGACGCTCCAAGTGCCATACGACCAGCTCATGCCAACCAAGCCATTCTGAGGGGTCACTAACGGGCCCACGGTCCCCATCAGACAGGTGCGCCTGCGTGTCACCTTAGGTGGGCGCAAGAACTAGCACACCAACTACATCATCTTCGATGTCGCCCACATCCACCTCCCGTACAAAGTGATACTCAAGTACCCCGCCCTTGCCAAGTGCATGGTGGTGACACACCATGGCTACAATATCCTCTAGATGTCGGGGAGTGGTGGCGTCATCACCATCGCTTGCAATGAGAAAGACGCCATTTGCTACCTCGAGCATGCCTATCGTGCCGCAGTGACCAAGCTTTCAGATGACGAAGGGGGCGTTGTGACTTGCGAGGATGTCCCTAAGAAGAAGAAGCAGCTCCTCTCCATGGGGCGCTAGGGGGCTGGAACCTCTAAGGACGGTGCCTCAGGCTCCGTTCCCGGGGCCAAGGCACCTTCCTCCCATGCATAGGAAGGCTTGCTCAACGCTTCCCTCGGGTCGGGCTTGGGGGCTTCCACCTGGAAGGCTACTGACCTAACCAACGAGCCGAGGGAGGTGTTCGGGCACAACCTAGAGGCGTGTCTCGGTGCGCGTCCACCCAAGCACGGAGTATGGCCCAAGGCTCTAGGTTTGCGGGAGTTCATCGCCGGCACAATCGAGGAGCTTCGCGAAGCACAGGCCATGCGAGGCGAGCGTCGCCCTGCATCACCAAGTGCGACTACCGTCGTTGGCTCGGGCACCAGGCGGCGCATCTGCGTCGACGCACCCGGCATCAATAGGGTCGCATCCCAGGACTGTTGGGGAAGGTTGCATGGGAAAAAAAATTCTCCTACGCTTCACCAAGATCAATCAAGGAGTTGAGCATCTATGAGAGGAGATATTGGATCTACGTATGTGGGGACCCCGACTCATAAGTCGTGATCACCAAATGCACATGTACAGTGATCCGAGAGAGCAATGCTCACTGAACACACAGAAGTTGAATAACAAGAGTCTTACATCCACATTTAGCGCCTTACACAAATAAAGACCATGAAGGTCTAGTCATACATTTATAGGGACATAGGGGCCAAACACTTAAACAGAACAAACAACGGAAATCTTGATCAAAAGCGTGAACCCATTCCATCTGCCTTAACCTACAGGCATTCTGACTGGGAAGCGTCCTAGTTCGCATGTTCTTCACCAACAAATTTTTCGACGTATTTGTGTTCTTCCATGCCTAGCCAATTAAATAGCCAGTGGCAAGCCAATGAGTACTTTGAATGTACTCGCAAGCAACCCAAGTTGTGGAACAAGGTCATAATGATGCATGATATAACACTAAGTAGGTAATTTGTGGAAAGCTAACTTTTAATGCAATGACATGATCAAGTAGCTAGGTAAGCATGCAGTAACAGTTGGCGGATATCCATATGAGCAAATTATAGATATCATCGTAAGCAGGGGTTGAACATCTCATGTTCATTCATCATGCTAAGTCATCGGATTTAGCTCAATTGCCATGATAAGTCATCAGACTTAGCTCAAGTACCATATTTGTCTCGAACTCACACACACACAACAGTTTGTGAAAACCTTTGGACGTAGCACAAGAGCGGTCATCCAACTGTCCTTGATCGTGGATATGGCTATTCGAATATTTTTACACTCTATAGAGGTTGCACACTTTAACCACAAGGATCGAGAAACTTCCGTGTCATCCACGACTCGCGGTAATTCACATACCTGAGGTAAGCACCCAAACAATGCCTTTCCCCTGGCGATACCAAACAAAGAGTCCACTCGATTGGTACCCAGGCCGCATGATGTACATCACTCGTAGCATCCATGCGGGGACCAACGGTGTGCCCGGTGCATGTGAAGACAACGCATGATCGTCCATACCGGCATGACCCCGTATCGGGAGTGACCAAGCCACTCCCACCACTAGTAATGCGGGCTCCTTGCTAGTACCCACCAAAGTACTCAACAGAGCCCCGTCCCATAATGGGTATCGTGGTTGTACAGGTAAGGTTGGAATAAAGGTCACAACTTACACCAATCCATTTTCGAAAACCACACACACACACTTGCTCTGGTACACCACTTTTTTTTGAAGTGGCCACCCAACTCATCATCTCCCTCGGGCATTAGTGGCACCCGACGGGGTTTTCGAAAAGTCTTTGAAACCATTTCTCCCTTTCCATCACTATGCATAAATCCCATCCCACTTGCATAGCATCTATTAGCATCCTATCTACACCCACCCGGATAACCCTCATAAGGTGGTAGGGTCACGCACGATGCAAGTGTCAATGGTAAAGGTATCGTAGGCAACCCACCGAAGGGGGGGAAGCATCACATCATGTTCAATTATTGGAACAACAAGTGCTATATCTCATGCATGAAAAAGTTTCTTAACATGGTTAAAAGGGCTGCTTGCCTAGCTCAACAAATTCTTCGGGGTCTTCAAAGTCTTCGGGTCCAACCGCCTCGTCAATAGCGCAATCTCTCGTCGTGATAAACAATGGTAAAAATAAGCATCACACAAAAAAAGAGTACACAAGCTAATATTAAAAATGCTATACTACTCTGATAAATACTAGAAACTATAATAAAAAAAATTGTTTAATATTTTGTTATGAAAATCATTTTTGAAAACTATTTAATAGAGGCAAAAGATGCCTAAATATAGGTTTTAAAATAAAGCAATGCATGAAAGATTTTCAAAATTTTATACAAAAGGCACTATTAAATTCTATGGAATATTACAAGAATTTGGGTGGAAAAATTAGGGTTATAGGATTTATTTTCAGACCTATGGAATTTTTGGAAGCAAGGGGGAAAGAAAAAGGGAAAAGGCACTATGCCTTGGGCCAGAGGCATCCCACTGCTGGGCCGGCCCAGGCCAACCAGGCCAGGCGCGCTGGTGCCCTCTCATGCGTCAAGATTCAAAGCTGGTGTGCGGGGCCCAGTGGCCAGCGAGAGAGAGGGAGACCATGGGAGGGGAGAGGTGAGAGGCCAACAGGTGGGACCCCCCTGTCGGATCCTTCTCCCACCTCGGGACACGAAGGGGGAGAGCTCACCAACAGTGAAGGAGGGCACGACGAAGGTAGGCGAGAGCAGGGATGGGCTCGGGGCTGAGCTGCCGGTCCCCTGGAGGTGGAGGGGGCACCGGAGGTGGCCGGAGTCGCCGACGGTGAGAGAGCGCGGCATAGAAGCTTCGGGAGGGGGTCGTCACGGCCGACTCGAGCTTCATGGAGGGCGGAAATGAGGGGGGTTCACGTCAGTGCGGCAAGGGAGGACTAGTTAGAGAAGAAGGAGGGTCGAAGGAGGTAGTTACCAGAAGATTGACGGTGGCGATGCCGCGGCGATCTCCGGTCGATCCAGAGTGCTCGAGCACGGGTAGGTTGAGCTGGTGGCGCAGGGCCGCTCTGGAGAAGGAGGAGGGTCAGCAGAGGGAAGGAGAGGCCTTGAGGGTGGCTTAAATAGCAAGCCCCCGGTCCACCATGGATGTGTGCGCCGGCGACGACGCAGGCGGGCGCTACAGGCCTTGGGGGTTTGCGGAGATGGGTCAGGGGTGTTCTTGGGTGATGCCTAGGACCAACGAGAGGGAGAGAGAGAGAGCGGAGGTAGGCCCTAGCGCTAGCGCATGTGAGCTCGCGCGTTGGTCAGCTTGTGCGGCGCCAGGCACGCACGACCAGGGGCGAGAGAGAGAGACAGGGAGGAGGGGCCCGGCATTTCGGAGGGTTGCGGACATCGAGGGAACCTCGGGGGACAGCTTCCGCCATCCCAAGGCTATCGGAAGCCCTCGGGATGCTCCAGCTATAGTGTGGATATGCACTGTAGCGCGCTCTAGAGCATGTCTTTGGCATGCCATGGCATGTCTGCATGCTCTGGACGCGCCCCTGCGTGTGCACTAGCTCCTGGACGATTAGGAGATGCTATAGGAGCTAGGGGAGGCTAGAGGAACAAAAATGGGGGAGGAAGAGGGTAGAAATGTCCCTGCCATGGTGAAAGAGAGGGGTAAATGTGGGTTTTACCCCACTTACCCAATGATCCTTGGCCAAAGAAATTTACTGGGGGTTGCTGGTGACCCTGAGAGGCTGTGGTCAAAATCTTATGGCAAGGGGAATAGTAGAAGTGGAGAAAATGATGGTTTCTAGAATTGACCAGAAGGTGTTTGATGGGGTTTAGGAGAAGCAAATGGACCTTGCTTGCCTTGAGATTTGATAGGATCAAATTATGGTTAGAAATAGGCCGGATCACCAAGTTTGAGCTCAAATGAGCAAAGTTGACAATGGAAACTTTGTGAACCCTAGAAACTAACAGAATAAGGTTTATGTAGATCTAGTTATGCTAAGATGTTACCCTTGATGCACCACTTAGTGTAGAATCATTATTTGGTGATTAGAGCATGTCCACAAAGTTTGGGGTCAAGGGTAGAAACTTCACAATGTAAAGTTGTTCAAATTTGAATCTGAACAAAAGGGGTTTTGGGATGGTTTGATGAACCAAATCAAATTGGATTGAGATGAAACTTTGCAAGATCATCGCCTATGGTAGTGTTGACTTGCTGGAATTTTTTGGAATTTATTGAGAATATTTCTTATAGAAATATTTCAAAATCTTGATTTGACCAAAAAGGGTTTTGAGGGGTTTTCCCCATGATTTGAACATACCCATGTGTTGAAACTCATATATAAGGAAAATATGTGTCCACTGAGTTTCCCTAAATTTTCTCAAATATTTTGAAATCATTTAAATAATTTTTCCCTATGAAAAACCATTTATGGTCTTAAGAAAAAGTCTTTAGATAAAATATAATAGTAATATTTAAAATTAATATTTGGTGGTTTTCGGAAGTCATATATGTAGTAGGTTTGAAATAAAGCCTTTGGGGAAGAAGGATCCACCCAATTAGAGCACTTGTAGTGAAAACCTCATTTCAGGGGATTTTGAAAACCTAATTTGAATAAATCAATTTTTGGTTAAAACAAAATTTGATAAAAATAGGTTTGGGCACTATTCACATGGCATGATCATTGGGCAAGAGGTTTGGGACAAGCAAGATGGATATGAAGAGGGATAGAATCTAAGAGTGACACATACCACAATCAACAAGCAAACAAGCAACAATTCAAACAAGCACAAGCACTGAAAAAGTTTTAATTGGTTCCATATTTTATAAATCCAAACATGAAAAGGTGATACAAACACAGGGTGAGATAAGGTATCCTTGTAGATCGCTAAGCGGAAGCGTTAAAGAACGCGGTTGATGTAGTGGTACGTCTCCGCGATCCAAATCGCAAGCCGTCCCATGAACTCCCGATCAAGTGCTGAATGGACGGCACTTCCGCGTTCAGCACACATGAAGCTTGATGAAGATCTCCGCCTTCTTGATCTAGCAAGAGGGAGTGGAGAGGTAGATGGGTTCGTCGGCGGCACGACGACGTGGTGGCGGTGGTGGTGGAGCTGATCTGGCAGAGCTCCGCTAAGCGGCGCCGAACCAATCTACTAGAGGAGAGGCAATCAGGGAGGGAGGAAGGGCTGCGTTGTGACTTGTGGTGCTGCAGCCCTCCCTCCTATCACATATATATAGGAGGGAGAGGAGGAGGGGGCTCCCTAGATTTTCCCCTAGGGTGGGGCGGCGGCCAAGGGGGAAACTTGGCCCCGAAGGCAAGTGGGGTGCCCCCCCTTGGGCCAACCCTAACCCTTCCAGCCACATGGGCTTTAGGTGTGAGGGGCGCCCAGACCACCAGGGGCTGGTGCACCTCCTGTCACAGCCTGTGGGGCCCTCCACGGAAGGTGGACCCCCCCGGTCGACCCCCGAAACACTTCCGGCACTCCCGTGATAAAACCGGTAAGTCCCAAAACTTTTCCAGAACCCGAATACCAACTTCCTATATATCAATCTCTACCTCCGGACCATTCCGGAGCTCCTCGTCATGTCTGAGATCTCATCCAGGACTCCGAACAACCTTCTGTCACCAACATACATAACTCATCTCTACTGAAATGTCACCGAACCTTACGTGTGCAGACCCAGCGGGTTCGAGAACTATGCAAACATGACCGAGACATCTCTACGGTCAATAACCAATAGTTGGACCTGGATGCCCATATTGGTTCCTACATATTCTACAAAGATCTTTATCGGTCGTACCTCTATGTCAAGGATTCAGCTAATCTCGTATGTTGATCCCTCTGTTCTTCGGTATGTTACTTGCCCGAGATTCGATCGTCGGTATCTCTATACCTAGTTCAAGATCATTACCGGAAAGTCTCTTTACTCGTTCCTTAATACAAGATCCCATGGATAACTCTTTAGTCACATTGCTTGCAAGGCTTATAGTGATGTTGTATTACCGAGTGGGCCCTGAGATACCTCTCCGTCACACAGAGTAACAAATCCCAGTCTTGATCCATGCCAGCCCAACAGACACCCTCGGAGATACCTGTAGAGCACCTTTATAGTCACCCAGTTACGTTGCGACGTTTGATGCACACAAGGTGCTCCTCCAGTGTTAGTGAGTTGCATAATCTCATGGTCATAGGAACAAATACTTGACATGCAGAAAACTGTAGCAATAAACTGACAAGATCATATGCTACGTGTATAGTTTGGGTCTTGTCCATCACATCATTCTCCTAATGATGTAATCCCGTTATCAACTGACATCTCATGTCCATGACTAGGAAACCATAGCCATCTTTGATCAACAAGCTAGTCTATTAGAGGCATACTAGGGACATGGTGTTGTCTATGTATCAACACATGTGACTGAGTTTCCGATCAATACAATTATAGCATGGATAATAAACGATTATCATGAACAAGGAAATACGATAATAACTAATTTATTGTTACCTCTAGGGCATATTTCCAATAGTCTCCCACTTGCACTAGAGTCAATAATCTAGTTCACATCACCATGTTATTTGCATTGTTACAAATCTAACACCCAATGAGTTCTGGGGCTCGATCATCCTTTGCATGTGAGAGAGGTCTTTTAGTCAACGGGTCTGCGATATTGAGATCTGTGTGTACTTTGCAAATCTCTATGTCATATTGTAGACACTGCTACAACACTCCACTTGGAGCTATTCCAAATGGCTGCTCCACTATACATATCCGGATTGCTATTAAGAGTCATCTAGATTGGTGTTAAAGCTTGCATCGACGTAACTCTTTACGACGAACTCTTCATCACCTCCATAATCGAGAAACATTTCCTCGGTATTTTAGTTACTAAGTATAATATTGACCGCTATCCAGTGATCCACTCTTGGATTAGTCTTCTACCCCTTGACGGACGCATGGCAAGGCACACACAGGTGTGGTACACAACATGGCATACTATATAGAGCCTATGGCTAAAGCATAAGGGACGACCTTCACACCTTACAAATCAGGCAAGAACTCTTTCTCTGACCGATCCATTTTGAACTCTTTCAAAACATTGTCAAGGTATGTACTCATTGAAAGTCTTATCAGACGTCTTGATCTATCTCTATATATCTCGATGCCCAATATTTAAGTAGCTTCATTCCAGGTTTTCCTTTGAAAAACTCCTTTTCAAACAACCCTTTCTGCTTTCCAGAAATTCTACATCATTTTCGATAAACAATATGTCACCCACATATGCTTATCAAAAACTCTATAGTGCTCCCACTCACTTTATTGTAAATACAAGTTTCTCGTAAACTTTGTATAACTCAAAAACTTCGATCACCTCATCAAAGCGTATATTCCAACTCCGAGATGCTTGCTCCAGACCATAGAAGGATTGCTGGAGCTCGCACGCCATTTAGCATCCTTAGGACTGACAAAACCATCAGATTGTATCACATACAACCTTTCCTCAAGTAAACTGCTAAGGAAACGATATTTTAACATCCATCTGCCAGATTTCATAATTGAAAAATACAGCAACTGCTAACATAATTCCAACATACTTTAGCATCGCTACAAGTGAAAAAGTCTCATCCCAGTCAACTCCTTGAACTTGTCGGAAACTTCTTTGCGACAAGTCGAGCTTTATAAATGGTGACATTTACCGTCAGCGTTTGTCTTCATCTTGAAGGTCCATTTGTACTCGATGACCTGTCATCCAACAAGCAAGTCTACCAAAGTCTATACTTGGTTTTCATACATAGATCCTTTCTCCGATTTCATGGCCTCTAACCATTTGTCAGAATCCGGGCCCATCATTGCTTCTCCATAGCTCGTAGGTTCATTTTTGTCCAACAACATGACCTCCAAGACAGGGTTGTCGTACCACTCAGGAGTAGTATGCGTCCTTGTCGACCTACGAGGTTCGATAGTAACTTGATCCGAAGCTTCATGATCATCATCATTAACTTCCTCTTCAAGAGACATAGGCTCCATAGAAACATCTTTCTGCGCTGCGCTACTCTCTGTTTGAACAAAGGTTCGACAACCTCATCAAGTTCTATCTTCCTCCCACTTAATTCTTTCGAGAGAAACTCTTTCTCAAGAAAGGACCCATTTTAGAAACAAACACTTTGTACTCGGATCTGAGATAGAGGGCATACCCAACTGTTCTTACAGTATTCCTTGAAGATGCATTTGTTCGCTTTGGGTTCGAGCTCTTTACGTGAAAACTCTTTTCACATAAGCATCGCAGCCCTAAACATTAAGAAATGACAGCTCAGGTTTCTGCCAAACCATATGGTGTCATTTCAACGGATTTAGATGGTGCCCTCTTTAAAGTGAATGTAGTTGTCTCTAATGCTAAACCCAAAACGATAGTGGTAAAACGATAAGAGACATAATAATTCGTACCATATCCAATAGAGCACGACTAGGACGTTCGGACACACCATCACACTATGGTGTTCCAAGTGGCGTGAGTTATGAAACAACTTTCACATTGTCTTAAGTTGTATACCAAACTCGTAACTCAGATATTCACCCTCACGATCATATCGTAGACATTTTATCTTCTCGTCACGAAGATCTCAATCTTCACTCTGATTCTGCTTGAACTTTTCCAACGCTTCAGACTTGTGTTTCATTAAGTAAATATACACTATATCTACTCAACTCATCAATGAAGGTAAGAAAATAACGGTATTCACCGCATGCTACAACACTCATTGGAACGTATACATTAATATGTATCATTTCAAATAAGTCACTTGCCTGTTCCATCAAGTCGGAAAATGGAGTTTTAGTCATCTTGCCCAAGAGGCATGGTCTGCATGTCTCAACCGATTCAAAATCGAATGAGTCCAAAGATCCATCAGCATGGAGTTTCTGTAGGGGAACGTTGCATGGGAAACAAAAAAATTCCTACGCAAACTCAAGATCTATCTATGGTGGTGAGCATTTAATAGAGGAAGAGTGGATCTACGTACCCTTGTAGATCGCTAAGCGGGAAGCGTAGAAATGCGGTTGATGTAGTCGAACATCTTCGTGATCCAAATCGCCGAGCGTCCCGCGATCCAATCATGATCCATCTCGCGATCCAATCATGATCCGTCCCGTGATCCAATCACGAATCGTGTCGCGATCTTGATCACGGTCCTTCCGATCTAGCACCGAACGGACGACAGCTCCGCGTTTGGCACACGTATAGCTCAAAGAAGATCTCCACCTTCTTGATCCAGCAAGAGGGAGCGGAGAGGTAGATGAGTTCTCCTGCAGCGCGACGGCGTTGTGGCGATGGTGGTGGAGTAATTCTAGTAGGGCTTCGCCTAAGTATCGCTGAAAACTGATCTAGAGGAGAAAACGATCTAGAGGAAGAAGAGGGCAGCACGTGGCAGTTAGGGTTAGATTTTTCCTCTAAATCCTCTAGTATATATAGGAGGGATGGAGGGGAGGAGGCAGCCTTAAACCCTCAAGTTTTGGTCGAAATTGGAGGTGGAGGAGTCCTACTCCAATCCTATTAGGAGTAGGATTCCTCCTTTCCACTTGGAAACTCTTTCCACCTCTCCACCTTTGGATTTTTTCCTTCTCAAACCACTCCAGACGCATGGGCCCTTAGAGGAGGCTTCGGCCAGCCCACGAGGGGCTGGTTTACCTCCTCCCACAACCCATGTAGCCTTTTGGGTCGAAATACCTCTCCCGATGGTCCCCCGGTACACTATCGGCACTCCCGGTACACTATCGATGAGCCCAAAACTTTTCCGGCGACCAAAACAGGACTTCCTATATATCAATCTTTACCTACAGACCATTCCGAAGATCCTTGTTACATCCGGGATCTCATCCGGGACTCCGAACAACCTTTAGTCACCACCATACATAACTCTATACTACCAAAACGTCACCGAACCATAAGTGTCCAGACCTTGCGGGTTCGAGAACTATGTAGACATGACCGAGACACCTATACGGTCAATAACCAATAGAGGGACCTGGATGCCCATATTGGTTCCTACATATTCTACCAAGATCTTTGTCCGTCGAACCTCTATGTCAAGGATTCAGTTAATCCCATATGATGTTCCCTTTGTTCTTCGCTATGTTACTTGCCCGAGATTCGGTCGTCGGTATCTCCATACCTAGTTCAACCTCGTTACCGGAAAGTCTCTTTACTCGTTCCGTAATACAAGATCCCGTGACTAACACTTAGTCACATTGCTTGCAAGGCTTATCGTGATGTTGTATTACTGAGTGGGCCCTGAGATACCTCTCCGTCACACGGAGTAACAAATCCCAGTCTTGATCCATGCCAACCCAACAGACACCATCGGAGATACCTATAGAGCACCGTTATAGTCACCCAGTTACGTTGCAATGTTTGATACGCACAAGGTACTCCTCCGGTGTTAGTGAGTTGCATGATCTCATGTTCATAGGAACAGATACTTGACATGCAGAAAACTGTAGCAATAAACTAACATGGTCATATGCTACGTTTATTGTTTGGGTCTTGTCCATCACATCATTCTCCTAATGATGTGATCCCGTTATCAAATGACATCTCATGTCAATGGCTGGGAAACCTTTACCATCTTTGATCAACGAGCTAGTTTTCTAGAGGCATACTAGGGACACGGTGTTGTCTATATACCCACACATGTATTTAGTTTCCAATCAATACAATTATAGCATGGATAATAAACGATTATCATGAACAAGGAAATATGATTATATGTAATTTATTATTGCCTCTAGGGCATATTTCCAACAGTCTCCCACTTGCACTAGAGTCAATAATCTAGTTCACATGACCATGTGTTTCGCATGGTTATTAATCTAACACCCAATGAGTTCCGGGCTTGATCATGCTTTGCATGTGAGAGAGAGGTCTTTTAGTCAACGGGTCTGCGACATTTAGATCCGCGTGTACTTTGAAAATATCTATGTCATATTGTAAATACTGGTACCACACTCCACTTGGAACTATTCCAAATGGCTGCTCCACTATACGTATCCGGATTGCTACTAAGATCCATCCGGATTAGTGTTAAAGCTTGCATCAACATAACTCGTTACGACGAACTCTTCATCACCTCCATAATCGAGAAACATTTCCTTAGTCCTTTAGTTATTAAGGACAATCTTGACCGCTGTCCAGTGATCCACTCCTAGATCACTCTTGTACCCCAAGACAGACTCAAGGCAAGGCACACACAGGTGAGGTACATAGCATGGCATATTATATAGAGCCTATGGCCAAGACATAGGGGACGACGTTCGTCCTTTCTCTTTCTTCTGCCGTGGTCGAGCTTTGAGTCTCACTCAACTTCACACCTTACAAATCAGGCAAGAACTCTTTCTTTAACTGATCCATTTTGAACTATTTCAAAATCCTGAAAGGTATGTACTCATTGAAAGTCTTATCAGATGTCTTGATCTATCTCTATAGATCGCGATGCCCAACAACTAAGTAGCTTTATCCAGGTCTTCCTTTGAAAAACTCTTTCCAAATAACCCTTTATGCTTTCTAGAGATTCCACATCATTTCCGATCAACAATATGTCATCCACATATGCTTATCAGAAACTCTATAGTGCTCACACTCACTTTATTGTAAATTCAAGTTTCTCATAAACTTTGTATAAATTCAAAAAACCTTTGATCACCTCATCAAAGCGTATATTCCAAATCCGAGATGCTTGCTCCATCCCTTAGAAGGATTGCTGGAGCTCGCACACATTTGAGCATCCTTAGGACTAACAAAACCTTCTGGTTGTATCACATACAACTTTTCCTCAAGTAAACTATTAAGGAAACGATGCTTTGTCATCCATCTGCCAGATTTCATAATTGAAAAATGCAGCAACTGCTAACATAATTCCAATAGACTTTAGCATCGCTACGAGTGAGAAAGTCTCATCGCAGTCAAATCCTTGAACTTGTTAGAAACTTCTTTGTGACAAGTCGAGCTCTATAAATGGTGACATTTACCATCAACGTCTGTCATCATCTCAAATGTCCATTTGTACTCGACGACCTGCCGTCCAACGAGCAAGTCTACCAAAGTCTATACTTGGTTTTCATACATGGATCCTTTTTGGATTTCATGGCCTCTAACCATTTGTCAGAATCTAGGGTCATCATCGCTTCTCCATAGCTCGTAGGTTCATCGTTGTCCAACAACATGACCTCCAAGACAGGGTTGTCGTACCGCTTAGGAGCAGTACACATCCTTGTCAACCTATGAGGTTTGATAGTAACTTGATGTGAAGCTTCATGATCATCATCATAGACTTCCTCTTCAACTAACGTAGGCTTCACAGAAACATCTTCCTGCGCTGTGCTACTCTCTGGTTGAACAAAGGTTCAACAACCTCATAAAGTTCACTCTTCCTCCCACTCAATTCTTTCGAGAGAAACTCTTTCTCGAGAAAGGACCCAGTTTTAGCAACAAACATTTATGGTTGGATCTGAGATAGACGGTTCACCCAACTATTCTTAGGGTATTCTATGAAGACGCATTTGTCCGCTTTGGCTTCGAGCTCATTAGGTGAAAACATTTTCCACACAAGCGCCGCAGTACCAAACATTAAGAAATGACAGCTTAGGTTTCTATCAAACCCTAATTCACACGGTGTCATCCCAACGGATTTAGATGTTGCCCTATTTAAAGTGAATGTAGTTGTCTCTAATGCATAACCCCGAAATTATAGTAGAAAAATGATAAGAGACATCATAGCACGCACCATATCCAATAGAGTACGACTATGACATTCGGACATACCATCACACTATGGTGTTCCAGGTGGCATGAGTTGTGAAACAACTTTCACATTGTCTAAAGTTGTATGAAAAACTCGTAACTCAGATATTCACCTCCACGATCATATCACACACATTTTTATCTTCTTGTCACGATGATCTTAAACTTCACTCTGAATTTGCTTGAACCTTTCAAACGATTTAGACTTGTGTTTCATTAAGTAAATATACACTATATGTACTGAAATCATCAGTGAAGGTAAGAAAATGACGATATCCACCGCATGCTACAAGACTCATTGGATTGCATACATCAACATGTATCATTTCCAATAAATAACTTGCCCGCTCCATCCTTCTGGAAAACGGGGTCCTTAGTCATCTTGCCCAAGAGGCATGGTTCGCATTTCTCAACCGATTCGAAATCAAATGAGTCCAAAGATCCATCAGCATGGAGTTTCTTCATGTGCTTTATACCCATATGAGATTTAGCGGCAGTGCCACAAGTATGTAGTACTATCATTATTAACTTTGTATCTTTTGGCATCAATGTTATGAACATGTGTATTACTGCGATCAAGATTCAACAAACCATTCTCACTGGGTGCATGACCATTGAAGGTATTATTCATGTAAACAGAATAACCATTATTCTCTAACTTAAAGAATAACCGTGTTGCAATAAACAAAATCTAATCACGTTCATGCTCAACGGAAAACCCCAAATAACATTTATTTAGGTTTGTCACTAATCCCGCAGATAGAGAGAGCGTGCGATGTTGATCACATCAACCTTGGAAACATTTCCAACACACATCATCACCTCACCCTTAGCTAGTTCTCCGTTTATTCCGTAGCTTTTATTTTGGGTTGCTAACATTTATCAACCGAACCGGTATCCAATACCTAGGTGCTACTAGGAGTACTCGCAAGGTACATATCAATAACACGTATATCAAATATAATTCTGACGATGTTGCCAGCCTTCTTATCAACCATGTATCTAGGGTTGTTCTGCTCCAGCAACTGCTCTCCTCATAATCGAAGCACTTAGTCTCGAGTTTGGGTTCAACTTTGGGTTGCTTCACTAGAGGAGCAAGTGACTTGCCATCCATGAAGCTTCCCTTCTTTCCCTTGCCCTTATTGAAACTAGTGGTTTTACTAACCATCAACACTTGACGCTCCTTCTTGATTTCTACCTTTGCGGTGTCAAACATCGCGAACAGCTCAGGGATCATTATTTCTATCCCTGGAATTTTATAGTTCATCAACAAGTTCTAGTAGCTTAGTGACAGTGACTTGGAGAACTATATCAATCACTATCTTATCTGGAAGATCAACTCCAACTCGATTCACGCGATTGTAGCACCCAGACAATCTGAGCACATGCTCAACGATTGAGCTATTCTCTTTCATCTTGCAGGCAAAGAATCTTGTTGGAGATCCCATATCTCGCAACACCGGCACGAGCCTGAGATCCTAATTTCAGCTCTCAGAACATCTCATATGTTCCGTGACGTTCAAAACGTTTTGGAGCCTCAAATCTAAGCCGTAATGCATGACGCACTAAACTATCAAGTAGTCATCAGAACGTGCATGTTAGATGTTCACAACATCTACAGACGACGCTAGAGGGGTTGGCACACCGAGTGGTGCATTAAGGACATAAGCCTTCTGTGCAGCAATGAGGACAATCCTCAGATCAAGGACTCAGTCCGCAATATTGCTACCATCATCTTTCAACTCTATTTCTCTAGGAACATATAAAAATTCAAGGGAGATACAACGCGAGCAAGTAATCTACAACATAATTTGCAAACACACAACTGACTATGTTCATGATAATGAGTTCAGTTAATCATATTACTGAAGAACTCCCACTCAAATTGACATCCCTTCGGTCATTCGAGTGATACATGATCCAAATTCACCAACTCAAGGCCGATCATCACGTGAGTTGAGGTGGTTTCAATGGTGAACATCATCATGTTGATCATATCTACTATATGACTCATGTTTGACCTTTCGGTCTCTTATGTTCCGAGGCCACGTCTATACATGCTAGTATCGTCAAGTTTAACCCGAGTGTTCCGCATGTACAACACTGGCTTGCACCTGTTGTATGTGAAAGTAGAGTCTATCACACCCGATCATCATGTGGTGTCTCAACACGACGAACTTTCGCAGCGGCACACTTGGGGAGAACACAATTCATCTTGAAATTTAAGTGAGGGATCACCTTATAATGCTACCGTCGTCCTAAGCAAACAAGGTGCATAAAAGGATTCACATCACATGCAAATCATAAGTGACATGATATGGCCATGAACTTGTGCTTTTGATGTCCATCTTGAAAGCACCGGCATGACACCATGATCTCCATCATCTTTATCTCCATCAACGTGTCACCATCGGGGTTGTCGCACCCACCATGCTTCTACTACTATTGCTACTGTTTAGCGATAAAGTAAAGCATTACATAGCGCTTAATGATTGACACGCAGGTCATACAATAATTAAAGACAACCCTATGGCTCCTGCCGGTTGTCGTACTCATCGACATGCAAGTCATGATATTCTATACAACGCATGATCATCTCATACATCACATATATCTTATCATGTAATTGGCCATATCACATCACAACATACCCTGCAAAAACAAGTTAGATGTCCTATAATTGTCGTTGCATGTTTTACATGGCTGCTACGGGTATCTAGCAAGAACAATTCTCACCTACGCAAAACCACAACGGTGATACATAAGTTGCTTTTCAACCTTCTCAAGGACCGCCTTTGTCGCATCCGATCCAACTAAAGTAGGAGAAGCAGACGCCCTCCAGCCATCTTTGTGCAATGAAGTTACACATCAGTCAATGGAAACGGTCTCTCGTAAGTGTATGAGTAAGGTTGGTCCGGGCCGCTTCATCCCACAATACCGCTAAACCAAAACATGACCAAGGAAGGAAGCAATCTAAGCATCAACGCCCACAAACTCTTTGTGTTCTACTTGAGATCTCATCTACACATAGACCTAGCTCATGATGCCACTGTTGGGGAATGTTGCATGGGAAACAAAACTTTTCCTACGCACATGCAAGATCTATCTATGGTGATGAGCATCTTCGAGAGGGTGAGTGGATCTACGTACCCTTGTAGATCGCTAAGCGAGAACCGTTTCTTAACGCGGTTGATGTAGTTGAACGTCTTCGCGTTCCAAATCGCCGAGTGTCTGCGATCCAATCACGATACATCTCGCGATCCAATCACGATACGTCCCGCGATATGATCACGAATCGTCTCGCGATCTTGATCACGGTCCTTCCGATCTAGCGCTGAACGGACGGCACCTCCGCGTTCAGCACACGTACAAATCAATGATGATGTCCACCTTCTTGATCCAGCAAGAGGGAGCGGAGAGGTAGATGAGTTCTCTGGCAGCATGATGGCGTTGCGGCGATGGTGGTGGAGTAATTTCAGCAGGGCTTCGCCTAAGCACCGCTAAAAACTGATCTAGAGGAGAAAACGATCTAGAGAAAGAAGAGGGCACCACGTGCCAATTAGGGTTAGCTTTTTCCTCTAAATCCTCTAGTATATAGAGGAGGGAGGGAGGGGAGGAGAAAGCCTCAAACCCTCAAGGTTTGGTCGAAATTGGAGGTGGAGGAGTCCTACTCCAATCCTATTAGGAGTAGGATTCCTCCTTTCCACTTGGAAACTCTTTCCACCTCTCCACCTTTGGATTTTTTTCCTTCTCAAACCACTCCAGCCGCATCGGCCCTTAGAGGAGGCTTAGGCAAGCCCACCAAGGGCTGGTTTACCTCCTTCCACAGCCCATGTAGCATCTTGGGTCGAAATACCTCTCTCGATGGTCCCACGATACACTATCGGCACTCCCGATACACTACCGATGAGCCCAAAACTTTTCCGGCGGCCAAAACAGGACTTCCTATATATCATTCAATACCTCCGGACCATTCCGAAGCTCCTCGTTACGTCCTGGATCTCATACGGGACTCCGAACAACCTTCAACACCACCATACATAACTCTATACTACCGAAATGTCACCGAACCTTAAGTGTGCAGACCCTGCGGGTTCGAGAACTATGTAGACATGACCGAGACACCTCTACGGTCTATAACCAATAGCGGGACCTGGATGCCCATATTGGTTCCTACATATTCTACCAAGATCTTTATCGGTCGAACCTCTATGTCAAGGATTCAGTCAATCCCGTATGATGTTCCCTTTGTTCTTCGGTATGTTACTTGCCCGAGATTTGATCGTCGGTATCTCCATACCTAGTTCAACCTCGTTACCGGCAAGTCTCTTTACTTGTTACGTAATACAAGATCCCATGACTAACACATAGTCACATTGCTTGCAAGGCTTATCGTGATGTTGTATTACCGAGTGGGCCCTGAGATACCTCTCTGTCACACGGAGTAACAAATCCCAGTCTTGATCCATGCCAACCCAACGGACACCCTCGGAGATACTTGTAGAGCACCTTTATAGTCACCCAGTTACGTTGCGACGTTTGATACACACAAGTTACTCCTCCGGTGTCACTGAGTTGCATGATCTCATGGTCATAGGAACAAATACTTGACATGCAAAAAACAGTAGCAATAAATTGACACGATCATATGCTATGCTTGTAGTTTAGGTCTTGTCCATCACATAGTTCTCCTAATGACGTGATCCCGTTATCAAATGACATCTCATGTCCATGACTAGGAAACCATAGCCATCTTTGATCAATGAGCTAGTCTATTAGAGGCATACTAGGGACATGGTATTGTTTATGTATCCACACATGTATCTGAGTTTCCGATCAATACAATTATAGCATGGGTAATAAACGATTATCATGAACAAGGAAATATGATAATAACAAATTTATTATTGCCTCTAGGGCATATTTCCAACTGTTTCTTCATGCGATGTATACCAACATGACATTTAGCGGCAATGCCACAAGTATGTGGTACTATCATTATTAACTTTTTATCTTTTGGCATCAATGTTATGAATATGTGTATTACTACGATCAAGATTCAATAAACCATTCTCCCAAGAGGCATGGTCCGCATGTCTCAACCGTTCTACCAAGGGTTGGTGCGCCTCCACTCACAGCCCATGGGGCGCTCTGGGCTAGTGGACCCCCCCCCCGGTGGACCCTGGAACTTTTCCGGAACCCGAATACCGAATTTCTATATATCAATCTTTACCTTCGAACCATTCCAGAGATCCTCGTCATGTCTGCAATCTCGTCCAGGACTCCGAACATCCGTCGGTCACCAACATACATAACTCATCTATACCGAAACATCAGCGAACCTTAAGTGTGAAGACCCTATGGGATCGAGAACTATGCAGACATGACCGAGACACCTCTACGGTCAATAACCAATAGCGGTACCTGGATGCCCATATTGGTTCCTACATATTCTACGAAGATCTTTATCGGTCGAACCTCTATGTCAAGGATTCAGTTAATCTCGTATGTTGTTCCCTTTGTTCTTTGGTATGTTAGTTCCCCGACATTCGACCGTCGGAATCTCTATACCTAGTTCAATCTTGTTATAGGCAAGTCTCTTTACTCGTTCCATAATACAATATCTCGTGGCTAACTCTTTAGTCACATTGCTTGCAAGGCTTATAGTTATGTTGTATTACCGAGTGGGCCTTGAGATACCTCTCCCTCCCACGGAATAAAAAATCCCAGTCTTGATCCATGCCAATCCAACAAACACCCTCGGAGATACATGTAGAGCACCTTTATAGTCACCTAGTTATTTTGTGACATTTGATACACACAAGGTACTCCTCCGGTGTGAGTGAGTTGCATGATATCATGGTCATAGGAACAGATACTTGACATATAGAAAACTGTAGCAAGAAACTGACACGATCATATGCTACGTTTATAGTTTGGGTCTTGTCCATCACATCATTCTCCTAATGATGTGATCCCGTTATCAAATGAAATTTCATGTCCATGACTAGGAAACCATAGCCATCTTTGATCAACGAGCTAGTCTATTAGAGGCATACTAGGGACATGGTGTTGTCTATGTATCCACACATGTATCTGAGTTTTCGATCAATACAATTATAGCATGGATAATAAACAATTATCACGAACAAGGAAATATGATAATAACAAAAAAAATATTGCCTCTAGGGCATATTTCCAACAGTTTCTTCATGCGATTTATACCAACATGACATTTAACGGCAATGCCACAAGTGTGTGGTACTATCATTATTAACTCTTTATCTTTTAGCATCAATGTTATGAACATGTGTATTACTACGATCAAGATTCAATAAACCATTCTACCAAGAGGCATGGTCCGCATGTCTCAACCGTTCTACCAGGGGTTGGTGCGCTTCCTCTCAAAGCCCATGGGGCCCTCCATGGCAGGTGGACCCCCAGGTGGACCCCGGAACTTTTCCGGAACCCGAATACCGACTTGCTATATATCAATATTTACCTTTGGACCATTCCGGAGATCCTAGTCATGTCTGCGATCTCGTCTGGGACTCCGAGCATCCTTCGGTCACCAACATACATAACTCATCTATACCGAAACATCATCGAACCTTAAGTGTGCAGACCCTGTGGGATCGAGAACTATGGAGACATGACCGAGACACCTCTACGGTCAATAACTAATAGCGGTACCTGGATGCCCATATTGGTTCCTACATATTCTATGAAGATCTTTATCGGTCGAACCTCTATGTCAAGGATTCAGTTAATCTCGTATGTTGTTCCCTTTGTTCTTCGGTATGTTAGTTGCCCGATATTCGACCGTCGGTATCTCTATACCTTGTTCAATATCGTTATAGGAAAGTCTCTTTACTCGTTCCGTAATATAAGATCTCATGGCTAACTCTTTAGTCACATTGCTTGCAAGGCTTATAGTTATGTTGTATTACCGAGTGGGCCCTGAGATACCTCTCCATCACACGGAGTAACAAATCCCAGTCTTGATCCATGCCAACCCAACAGACACCCTCGGAGATGCATGTAGAGCACCTTTATAGTCACCCAGTTATGTTGCGACGTTTGATACACACAAGGTACTCCTCCGGTGTCAGTGAGTTGCATGATATCATGGTCATAGGAATAAATACTTCACATGTAGAAAACTGCAGCAAGAAACTGACACGATCATATGCTACATTTATAGTTTGGGTCTTGTCCATCACATCATTCTCCTAGTGATGTGATCCCGTTATCAAATGACTTCTCATGTACATGACTAGGAATCCATAGCCATCTTTGATCAACGAGCTAGTCTATTAGAGGCATACTAGGGACATGGTGTTGTCTATGTATCCACACATGTATCTGAGTTTCCGATCAATACAATTATAGCATGGATAATAAACGATTATCATGAACAAGGAAATATCATAATAACTAATTTATTATTGCCTCTAGGGCATATTTCCAAAAAGGACATCTTCTGGCCGTCGCGCATCGGTCACGGCGGAGTCTACCCATGCAACTACATCAGCATGCCTTTTGGTCTGGTGAACGCAGTCACAACGTATCAGCACCTTGCCCAAGCCATGCTTGTGCCCTACAGGTTCAGGCGCCACGAGGTGCTGGTGGAGGCGCCAAGCCCGCACAATGGCCCTGGGCCTTGGGAAGTACTGGGCTCGTGAAGGCTAGGCTCACGGAGGTGCAAGGTCAGCCTCCAGCGACCACCTTGACGCTTCATCGGTACCGATGCCAGGTGGGTTTTTGGTTCATACCAGGTAACTTTTTGGTTTGCTCTGTTTGAGGGCGCCCGTCGGGCCACATTATCCTTAGGCGGTTAGGGCGAGTCCCCACAGCCGCGTCATTTACGCATTCACTAGAACCTTTCATGCATTTTGATCAATTTCCTAAATATTCCAACCTGCATGCTTGATGCATCGCCAGCATGAATGTCATCGCCCCTAATGATCTAGCCTTTGATTGCCTCGTGATTAATGGCTGGCACAATGTTTGTGCTTGGGTTTGTCCCTACAATGTTGGTAAATCCAAGCGATCAAGCTCTATGTCGCGGTCCATCCCCCTACACGTCACCTCCCGTGGTCCTTGGTGATTCGTCCTAGCATGAGCTATTCGAGAGTGGGTGAGTTAGGGTGCGTGACACGGTCCCTTCAACAATATTTGGCCTTTCGCTGCCACGGGAGCCATGGTCGGGTGTGTTCTCCTCTGAGTTGTCGCATGAGAAGACTAGGCACAACATCTGTGCTCGGGTCCATCCCTGCAACATCGATAAACCTAATGGTTGAGCTCTGTCTGGCGGGCTGGACCCATTCACGTCACCTCCTGGGGTCATTGGTTTTCGACCTTCTCATGCGATGACCCTTGGAAATTCATTCGGCGCTGGTTTCTTCAAATTATACAGGACATGTAATTGCACCCTCCATGTAGCGACCCGACCTGAAAGGCCAAGTCTCCGGTGTTTCCGTACCATCCCAAGATCATGCTGGTACACACACGGTACATCAATGTATATATCAAAGGGAAATCACACAGCATTATATTAATCGCAATCTCATATAAGTCCTTTATTACAATATAAATTACAATAAAGTGGCTAAAGGCCAACTCATGAGAATATCTAAATCTTGCGGAAGCGTCGAAGGTAGATGAGTCCATCTGACTCCAAGGGCATCTCACTGAGCATAGAACGCGTCCTCACTCCTGGTCGGAAAAATACTCTGCAACATGATACGTTGCAGCCGTGTAGGTCAGCATACGGAATATGCCGGCAAAGTCACAAGAGAGGGGTGAAAATAATCAGTTAGTCTATATGCTTATATGGCAGGTGGTGGTGTAAGTTTTGCGTAAAGCCAAGTTTTTCCTACATCGAAGGGGGTTAAGCAAAATATTACTAAGTTGGTTGATTAATGAGATGGTTCCACCAACCAATTCTCATACCCAAAAATTTTAAATACCCACATCATCATATTATTTGTGTTGAGAGTTCCGGAAGTTCCAATTCCTTTGGCTCAAGTCGTCCATAACCGTGGACACGGCTAATCGATTAGGTTTAAGTACTCTGCAGAGTTTTGCACACGTTCCCCACAAGATTTGGTCGCCTCCGTTTGATTTCTCGCACTTCAAGGTGTTTGAGAAACGGATGACCAAAACATGGTCTTCCAAAGGGTTTCCCTGCGACTCTGACGGTGCCCATCCTTTCCTACCGTTCTTCTACCTCTCGTAGCACCGCCTGTCCAGAGTCACCACGATATCCAACCAAGCCAGAGCCCATAATGACTTGTGGCTGTGCAGGTAAGCCTTGGGTCTTGAAGCACCCATCCATCCCTTTGTGCCTGGGTGGACCTTTCCGCGTGAATACTGGCCATCTCCAGCATCACCTAGGCTAACCACTGGTTTCTCCAGGGCGCCGTTCAACCATCATCCACCCAGAGGTATGTTGAAAACTTGGAGTATTGAAATCTTGATCATTATGTAGGTCTTGAAATTATTAACTCTCTCAACTCTCATGAATCACACAACCAACCCCGTCTACTAATAGCATAGCAAAAGGTAAAACAACGTTTCCCGGGGCCAATGTTGTCAAAGGGTGTTGAGAGAGGTATCTACCACATGATACTACTACAATGTAACCAAGTTTCCAACTAACCTATCTTGCATGCAACTGGGGAGATGGTAGAACTAATGCATATAAAACATGAGTAAAACATGATCAAAGTGACTTGCCTGATTGATGATCTTCGTACGTGAGTGACTCTAAGTAACAAGCTCCGCACTCCGGATAATCTAACGAAACAAACAATGCACTCAAATAAGCATACAACCAAAATAAGTACTCATAACATTCAGCAAAGAAGTACTAAACAAACAAGGCAAACAATGCACAAAAGTCTCTAGCAAGAAAAACACACAAAGTTTTGTTTTCCAAAAGGTGAGGGATGAAAACACTACTGACATAATAAAACTATTTTGAAATGATAAGACAATTGTTGTTAGCAAAGAAACCATAGCATATTTTATTAATAAACAGAATATAATCAATTTAAGTTTGTTGGGAAAACTTTAGTAGAGTTTATACAAGTTTGAGATAAACACTATATGAATCAACTATAGTTATATTAACAAAAAGAATGAAAACTAAACTTATTATTTTGTTAACAAAACATGTTCTTACAGAAAATAACTTACAAATAAATTTGTCTTAGAAAACAGAATTAATTATACAAAACTTATTTGAAAACAAAACTATTACTAGTTAGTTGTTTTAATCAAATTATGCCTATTTGAAAAGAAGTTGTGATTCCTATGTTAAATGAAATTAAACTAGGCAAATTTATATTTTTATTAACAGTAAGTGAAAACACTAAATGTTTACTAACAGAACCTAATAAACAAATAAAACCAAATTCTAAATCAAACTAATCAAAATTAAGTTTATAAAACTATATTATAATAATAAGCAGATTCTGTTTTTGGTTAGAACACTAATCAAATATATCATGAAAATCCTCAAACTAAACATGAAGGTAGTCCTAACTAATACCAAACAGTAGCAAAAAGATTCATATCAAAATCTATTTTTAAACTCTAGTTATTCAGATTTGAAGATTTTAAGCAAATTTGATTAAATTCAAATTTTATAGTTCAAATTTGAAATTTTAAAGTACAGGGTGAAACTACATGAAAAATGTGAGCTATTGCAAAAAGAATCAACTCAAAACACTAAACTGATTAAAAGATATAGCTAAAACAAATTTGGAATACATTCTGTTTTCTGAAAAACAAAACTGAAAAAAAACTAACGAACGGTCGACTAGGGTGACGTGGCGACCTGTGAGTGGCTGAGGTGGGTGTCCGAGCGGTGCTTCGGGCGGTCAACCGATCCTAAACAGAAAACGGTTCGGGAATAAGTGACTTCTAATCTGAGCCGTTGGGTTTGGATCGGAGGGAGGGAAATGCTCACGGTGTAAAGGTCGCCGGCGTGGGGAAACTCCGGCGAGTCCGGAAGTGGTGAACGCGACGGCGAGGCGTTCCGGTGGTCGGGGAGGACGAGGAAGTGGTCCGGGCGACGGCGACGGTTCTCCGGAGTCGATTGGTGGCGACGGCGAGGCGAATGGTGGTCGGGGGTGGTGGCTACGGTCGACGGCGACTTCCGGTGGTGGTGGAACTCCGACGAGCAATCGACGGCGTCTCGGTGAGAGAGAGAAGGGGGCTCGGGGGGGAAACGGATGCGGGGCAGTGGGGCTCTTATATAGGCGCTCGGGGGGGTGCGGGGAGGAGAGAGGGGAGAGATCCGGTGAGGGGGGGAGCGACCGGCGTCGGGTCCGGCGCGCGCGAGGGAGGGAGAAGACGACGACCGAGCGAGGAAACGGTCGGATGAGTGGGGTCCAGCGTCAGAGAGAGAAAGGGGCGTCCGTTGCGCGCGGTCGGCCGGCTCGTAGTTATTGCGCGAATAAAACCTGTGGGCCGGCCCATTTAATACCGGAAACGGTTACCGTTACTGTTTAATAATTTCCAGAGACATTCAAAAACTTTTAAAGCATTCAAATCGTCTCTAAATATAGGGATATTGTATATCAAAATTAACATAATAATAAATGCTATTTAATGAACATTTCTATTCTGTCATTTGAACACTTTGAAAAAAATATTATTTTCAGAAATTGCCTAATTGTTTTTAGATCCTTTTTGGCAAATATTTTCAAAATAACTCCTGGTTATTTTTGTTCAAATAATTCACCAATTTGACCCTGGTGTGGAGTGTCATGTTACTCCTCTCTTATTTTGAACATTTAACCAAAATTTCAAATAGGGGAAGCAACATAGGGAAAAGTAGAAAGGACTTTCAGAAAAATCAGAAATGGCATTTCAACTAACACATAAAATCAAGCAATGGTGATGATAGATGCATAGCTATATTCATAACATTCCAAAATGGAATTTTGGGATGTTACACTCCACTGGAATACTCAGGCACAACCCACCTTTGACGTAGGGCCTCATGAGCCTGCGACGGCTCACAAGTGCCCATATACACCTCCTAGTTCTACTGTGCAACTCACATGTACGAACTTAATGGGACGTACACGCCCGGGGGGCTCTGGAGACGGGGCCCCCCATTCCCATGCCTAGGTGGTAGCCCCATGCTCCGTGTTGGTAGACAACACTGTCGCTCAACGGCTATCCCAACGCAACATGGAAGCCCCATGCTCTGCGTTGGTGGGTAAACAACTAAGGGCGCCCGATCGGCTGCATCCAACCTGAATACGGCCCCTCGCGGCTCCGTCTCACCGCATTCCCCTGGGATGCTCGCATGGCGGGGCTGCATGAGGGCTACGCCTAGGCCGGTCCTGGCGCACGCCACCTTCCCAGGTCCCTGATACCTGGTCTTCATGCGTCCCTCTTAGGCGAAAGCTGACGAGGAAAGGTATGGGAGCCGCTCGTACAATAAGGGGGACCCCTGAGCATCGCGACTCAGGGGCCTCACTGGTCACGTAGCCCCTCACCCCTTGGCACCGTTCTGGTGATCCGGACGCCGCAACGGCGGTTGAGTTATGCGTGAGACTGGGCCCTACAGATGGAGAGCTCAGGGCACTCCAAATATTCAAGTCAACCCCGTCTTTGCCACGTTCCCTTCATGAGGGCTGCTCGTACGTCTAGGAGGACTCTTGAGCATCGCGACTCAGGAGCCTCACTGGTCACGTAGCCCCTCACCCCTTGGAACCGTCCTAGTGATCCGGACGCCCCAACGATGGCTGAGGTATGCGAGGGACCGGGCCCTGCCGACACAGAGCTCAAGGCGCTCCAAATCTTCAAATCAACCCCATCTTCACCAAGTTCCCTTCATGCGGGCTGCTCTTACGTTAAGGGGGACTCCTGAGCATCGCGACTCAGGAGCCTCACTAGTCACATATCCCCTCACGCCTTGGAACCATCCTGGTGATACGGACGCCCCAACAGCAGCTGAGGTATGCGCGGGACCGGTCCCTGCCAACACAAATTTTAAGGCGCTCCAAATCATCAAGTCAACCCTGTCTTTGCCACGTTCCCTTCATGAGGGCTCCTCGTACATCAAGGAGGACCCCTGAGCATCGCGACTCAGGAGCTTCTTTGGTCACGTAGCCTCTCGCCCCTTGGCACTGTCCTGGTGATCCGGATGCCCCAATGGCGGTTGAGGTATGTGTGGGACCGGGCCCTGCCGATGCAGAGCACCACAACAAGCAGGAAGGAAACAAGGCGAGAAAAGGAACCACACAATTTAGCAGTCATTACAACAATTAAAATGTCTCAAGAAATTCAAAGAAGTAAAACGCCTCCGCGAGGCACAATGAACGTTCCAGGAAAGGACTCATGAAGAGGTGCTAGGAGGAGCTCGCGCCAATGCTCGTCCCAACCGCGAGGGGCTCATCGTCAATGTTGCTGCCATTTTCATCGCCATCACTATCCCTTGTAGCCGCAGGAGGTGAGGGAATGACGACATGGGTGAACTTCTTCATCAGCACCGCCACGACACCCTCCACGGCTGTTGCCGTTGTGGCGCGGACCTCAGGATCGATCGGGCGGATCACAAAGCCGAAGCCAAAACTCGGCTCACGAAGGTAGAGGTGGCTGAATACGCGCATCGCGGCCTTAGAGAAGAGGTCACGGCACTCACTCTGCAAGACTCTCTCCCTGGAAATGGCACCCTCAAGCACCTCAATGAGCATTGAAGAGAGCCCCATGAAGCCGCTCTCAGGAGACACCAGGGGTTCCACCAATCCCGCCCTAAAGATGGAGTTCAGTGCTTGGCGGAGCCTGAGCTCGACGGAGGGGAGGGCATTGAGCTCCGCAGCCTTTCCCTCCTCAGCGGCGACAAGGGTCGTCTCCCTAGAGTCGAGCTGAGCCTTCTCCGCAGCTACTTCCCCTTTCAGCTTGTCCAGATGCTTGCGCTCCGTGGCCTGGTTGGTCGCCGCCTTGGACAGTGTGAAGTCACGGTCGGCAAGCTTGGCCTCGAAGGCCTTGAGGTCTTCTTCCCACTGGCGAAGCTGTTCTGCAAGTGCAGTCTTCTCCTCCCGAAGAGTTGTCAAGCGGACCCTCACCTGGTCGTAGCGCTTCATGATAGATCCGGCATTGACCTGCACCACGTGACGGGCTGCCTTGGAGACGTGACTTCCTTCCTACTCTTAGCCACGGTGGCCTTGGCTTGGCTCCAAACTGCCACAGCAGAGGCGTCAGCCTAGAGCCTCCCGAAAAAGGAGCTCCAAGCGCTCTCTCACGAGCCGATCATCTCCCGAGGGTGTCCCGGGCCTGACCTAGCATGGTGTAGGCCCCATCGATGGCGCCAAGGCCACACATAGGAGGTGCCAGGGCCTGGCCCGAAGATGGCACCTGCGCGGCGGCAGGAACCGCCTTCAGGGGGCAGAACCAAGAAGAGCAGGGGCGCCGAAGGCTACGGTACCACCATAGGTAAGACATGGAGAGGCGGTTTCCATGGCCAGTTGGGCCTCGAGGGCATGTTCCTCAGGCAGCGGCATGGATGCACCCCCAAGGGCAGAAGCAGCCGCTCCAACGGGCGTTGGGGGATCCATGAGCACGACAAGGAGAGTCGCCTCATGAGCCTCCTCGCCCATGACATCCGGCACTCCATCATGCGTCGGCAGGGCACCAGGAACGGACGTCACGTCGGAGGGCACCTTTAGCTTGATGCACAGCTTCTTCTTCCTCGCCCTTGGCACAACGGCACTCCTGGTTACCAAGCAAAGAAGGTACCATCAGTGCACAAGCTACCGACATATAGCTAAAACCAAGCAAGACTACATACTCTTCCACATTGACCCACTTTCTCTTCTTCTCCACCATGGCGAAGGCGGAAGTGCCCTCGCCCTTCTGTGAGCAGGCTCCATCACGCGGAGGAGCAGAGGAGCCGCCTGCAGGGGTCGTGGACGGGGAAGCCGCACCAGCCCCAGACGCGGTCACCTAGCCCACAGGCTGCAGCTTGGGCAGGGGCGAGGCTGGTGCCCTAACCACCTTGCTTACACAGGCTGGTTGCTCCAGAGGAGGCCCGACCTCACTTTTCTTTGGGGTCACCCTTCCGGTGGACCATGTGGCCCGAGGCGTGAGCCACAGCCCCCTCTAGACTCTGGCGGGACACGGCGGACTTGCGGTAGGGAGTTCACCGACGTTGTCGTGATCTTTGAAGCCGCGGAGAAGCGCACTCCACGACGGATGAGACACTTCCTCCAATTCATCATCCTCTGCCTCCGCCGAGTCTTCCTCATCTGAGGTCTCGTCAGAGGACACCGCCACCGGGGAACCAGAGCACTCGACCAGGGAGAGCCCTAGTTCGTCAAAGGTGGGCATCGCGGCGACTAGATTGGCCTTGTCGTCATGGCAGTACAAAGGGACATAGGCCCGAGGAAGGTCCCCAGGTCGCTGTTGAGCAGGGTCGCCACAACCCTGTTCAGCTCCCCGGGGGTCAGGCATAGGGACCAAAGCCTGATGTCATAACCACTGCCCTGGTACTCCCACATGGGCCTCGAGTGGGCCTGGAGCGGCGCCAGGCGTTGCGCCAGGCACTCCTTCACTATCATCCCCCAGGTCAACTTCCTAGTGCTGATGTCTTGGGAGATCTGCTCCAGGATGGGCCTGGCCTGAGGGTCGGAGAGCTTCGTGGAGCCCCATGCAAGACTCTTCTCTAGTAGCCCCTTCGGAAGCTCCAGGCGGGAGTTGACACTCTTTAGATCCAAGAAGACCCAACGGTGCCTAGAGTTCTCCACCTTCTTCCTAGCCTTCAGGAGCATGTTCCCGCTCTGAACCATGACGAAGGAGACGTACGCTGACCACTAAGCATCGTCATGGAGCCGTAGGCTGAAGAAATGGTAGAAGAGGACCACCGAAGGCTTCATGCCCACGAAGGCCTCGTAGTAAAAGGCAAAGACAGACAAGAGCAGGATGGAGTTGGGTTGCAGATGGAGGGCCTGAATCCCATAGTGCTCAAGGATGGCGGTGAAGAACTCGGAGAAGGGTGGAACGAGCCCAAAGAAGATGTTGTGGAGGAAGAATTGGTAGACCGACCTGGCCAGGCGCTACTTCTCTGCGGAGCCGGACCATATCAAGGTCTTCCCCTACTCGTTGGACTCGTCCGCCATCAGTGAAAGCATCGAGGCAAGGTCCTCGTCCTTGGCTATGGTGGACTCAAAAAGCATCGGCGAGATGGAAGCGGAGGTTGAGCCCAGAGCTTCGAGTTTCGACTTGCCGGCGGGAGCCATCGAGATGTCCTTGAGGTGGAGCAAGCAAGAAGGAGAACGGTGCAGTACTGAGATCTAGAGAAGTTCTCACAAAGGATGGGGATCTGAGCAAAGGAGCAAGAGCATTGGGAAGGAAGGCAATAATGGCTCCACACCGGACGTCAGGCTTCTGTCAGTCCGGGTAGTTGTTGAGGAGGCATGGGAGCGGAGATGTCCACGTGTAACCACGCACCGCGCGCTAGGCCTGGCCCGCAGGCGATGAGGGGCAGCGGTGCTTCGGGTTGTCTTCTTCGGCTTCTCCCTGAAGCAAACTCGAGTGTGCCTCGGGCCCAGGGGATACTGTCAGCATCATGGGAATGCGGGTACCTAGACTTGCCTTCCTACGGCCCAAGGCATGGCCCGCTTTAGAGATCCGTATGGCCCAGCGTGGGGTCACTAAACACAAGGCCCTCGTGAGAGCCCCTCCCTCGCGAGGAGGACAACACCAAGACCCTCGAGAGGGAAGAGTCCTCCCTAGGTCTCCTCCCGAGGGGTGGAGATCTCTATGCAGCACTCAGCCTCGGGAGGTCAAGGATGACGCAAGACGGGCCAGGCGGGCACCAGCACGCGCAGAGAAGACAATTTCCTCTTTGGTGAAAAGGAGGCAAGGATGTATGCAGGTTCCCAAAGCGACGCACCAAAGGTTTCCATTTTGGTTCAACAAGACTGGGCCAGTAGGCACGACAGGACGGATGTCATTGCCGAGCCCACCTCTGCATCACCACTGGTTACTTTGCAGGCGAAGACCATGTTTAGTCAGGATAAGGACGTACTCCTCGTCCCCCTTCGAATTTGGCTGTTGTGGGATCCCTTCCCGCTATTGCGATAAGGGAAGAGGACCCGGGACACTATAAATAGAGGCTAGGCAGCTCTGTAGAATGGGCAACCAGAGAGGCACAAATCGAACACCACTGAAGCACCCTCGCGAGGTTGCACACCACTATACTAGTTCATCCACAAACCTCCTCGCGACGCAATCCACCAAAGGCAGGAGTAGGGTTTTATGCTTCGCAACGGCCCGAACCTGGGTAAATCCTCGTGTGGTAGTCTTCTCCTTGTGATTGAGTGAGTTTGCCGGGCTAGGTCATCGTGCGGCGAGCTTGGGGCCATCGCACATGCCCCTGAGTTCGAACCTCTTTTAGTTTTGCGGAGCCCAAAATCCAAAAGTTACACTTCTCTTTGGAGTGGGCAAAGAATTTCTTGGTCTCCTTGGACATGATAGCTTCATTCAAGTTTTTCTTGCTCAAACGCTACAAATCCTTTGGCTCGCTAGAGTAGTTTCACATTAAGTCACCCCTTATGCTGATGGATTGAATCCGCCAGGCTATCCAACATCGTATCAGATTGATCCTTGTAAGTCCATTGGCTTTTTGGGCTCTTAACTTTGGCATCATAGGGGCCAGCAATTACCTCTCCTGATCAGTTGGCCAAACCAGAAAATCAGTGACGCCAAGCCAGTCTAGTCTATAACCAGGCAGTGGGTTCTTTCCTGTGGGGACAGTGTTCTTACAATAGAACCAAGTCTTGTTCCATCCTTTCGGATGACTCACCAACTTGGTCTCAGGAAAAGGACTATTCTTCCTCTTCTACACAAAAACGCCACCAAGTTCCACACTAGTGTCGTCCTTTGTTTCAGTCTGACGATTGAGATAGAAGAACTCTCTAAAAGTATCAAGGACGGTTCAATCTCAAGGTATACTTTGCAGAGTACTTGGAATTGACAAATACTGGTCATCGAGTTGGGACCGTATCTTGTTGTTGAAGGTTCAAAAATTGAAGGAGATCCTTGAAGAATTTTGACCCAGGTGGCCGGAAGCCTCATTTCACGTGATCACAGAAACAAACTACCTCCTCTTGGTGACATTGTGGCAAGGGTTCTTCTTCAGGCGCCGCTAGCTTATCACACCTTGAGACAGTAAAAGGCCATGAGATACGAGATTTTGTAGAGTGAGCACTGACTAATGAGACCTGACCCAGCCGCAAACTTTGCTGGTCTTGTGAGTCATCATGATTTTCGCAGTCCAGAGTCTCCAGACTACAATACGGAAAAGGAAAAATGTGTCATTAGTCGGATTTGAAGCAGGTCTAGAAAGTAATAAATTGGCTTTTGACATAGGTAAATGAAAGAGACAGCCAAAACAAGCAGACATTTAAAGAAAAAAATTGCCATCTCATTTTGATTTTAAAAGTATGGCTAGTTAAACAGATCCTTCCTAAAGTAAGTTGGCATTCGACATTACGAAACGAATCGGGATTTATTTAACGAGCTGGCACTATATAAGCTAGTTAAATAGTGGATGGACAGATGATGAGTTAAGGCAGTATTTGTACAAGCTGAAATAATGATAATAAAAGTGCTTGAAAGGACTTAGCAATATTTTCCTATGGACAAACAACTTTCTCCAATGGGTGGAGGATCATCTAGATCTGATATATGCGCAAAATGGAAGAAAAATATTCCCTCGCCTATAGAGGAACCGGAACTAAGGAGTTTTTAAAAATTCATAAAACATTCAGATCTACGATGGACATTCAAAGAATGAGACGAACGGGGCATGAACACCGACAAGAACCCAAACCCTAATGGCGATAAGGGAGGTACCAGATCCTTGCGTGGAGATGGATTAGGATGGCCGCGTATTATCTAGTGACCACAGATGATCCGATGATGTTGGTGGTGCATATCGAAGGTATTGGCACAGGTGATGAGCTCGAGTGAACTTTGACTGTGTTGTGGAGGCGTGAGGAAGAAGAAGGTATAAAGAGTGAACGATGGGGTCCTGTGGCCTATTTATAAAAATGTGAAAGTTGAAATGGCACCATGAGAAACAAAACGGGTGCAGTAAATTTGTGGCTGAGACTGCGCCTATATTTTTGCGCCATACCGGATTTGGTGGTGTTTTAAAAGAGATTCGTCAAGATGACTTTGGGCGACATTGGTCAGCAAGATGACATCATGAAAACATTGGTTGAGAAATACTAAGTCATAACCAGACGAAGGATGACCCGACACAATTTTGACCCAGATGAAGTTTTCAACAGATAAAGAAGAAAGAATTGTCGTCTCATAAATTAGGCTTAGGTTCGAAAGCTTCTTGTTCAGAATTTCCCACATTTCCAAGATGGAGTTTAGCATGGATGAAACCAAACTAAACTAGGGGCTAATGTTGGCGATATACCACATGGGTATGACCCACACAAAGTATGACCCTACATACTGATGCGGCCCACGGGAAGGATGCTCCGAAAGTTCAAGGCCTAGGGGGCGGCTCATCGCAAGGCCAACTCAAGTAGATACGTTTGGTGGTACGGCTTGAGAGACAAGGAACAATAGGATTCCATTTCCATGAGGAACAAGGATTAGCAGGAATTAGATTAGATCACAGGTTGTGTGACGACCTCGACTCTGTTGTAAACTCCGGGCCTCTACCTCTATATAAAGGGGATCCTCGATTTTAGAAAGATTAGGTAAGAAAGAACGTGATATATTGCAAATGCCTCCATATGCTAAGTATATGAAGGATATTATTACCAACTAAACAAATATACTAGAAACTGAAAATGCTACCATGCTTACTAATTATTATTTGATGGTGGAGTACCTAAGAAATTGGGAGATCCTGGTATACCCACAATACCTTGCTCTATTAAGAGAAGTTATGTTAAAATTGCTTTATGTGATTTAGGAGCTGATGTTAGTGTTATGCCTTTCTCTCTTTACAAAAGACTTGATTTGAATAAGCTTACACCTACTGAGATATGTTTGCAAATGGCTGATAAATCAACTGCTTTACCTATCGGAATTTGCGAGGATGTTCCTATTGTAGTCACGAATGTTACTATCTTAACAGACTTTGTTATTCTTGATATGCCAGAGGCCTACAACATGTCGATCATCCTTGGTAGACCCTTTCTAATTACTGCATGGGTTATTATTGATTGCAAGAAAAACAAGGTTACTTTTCATGTCAATGGCTAGCAACATACCGTTCATTTTTTGAAGAAGCAACCTTTGGTTAATAATATTAATGTCATTGAGCCTAGTGCCATGGTTCTCATTGGAGATTTTAAAACCCTTCTAACTACTACCAAGTAGAGATATTATAAACTTATTGTTGGGGAGATGCAAATCCCCATAGAGGTAACTTAGTGTTATACAAAAATTCTTTGGTTTCATGTCAATCAAAAATGGTTGTTAATAAGACTTGATCAACCTTATTAGTGAATCCTTTTTGAAAGACATGTGATTGATGAATTCAGTATTCACAACTCTCTATATCACAAGTTTATCCTCTCTTATTTTTAGTTACAACAAATAAAATAGTTTGATTTTCCCGTTTTTTGATTTTTTTCGTGCAATAAAAACTTACCCAAAAATAAAAAGTCTCAGATTGCCACAAAATTATAAAATGAATTTAATATATAAGATTTTTTGCCATAAAAATTATAGTATTGAGGTTCACCTGTGGGCCACAAGCCAACCTAGGCACGCGCAGATGGCTTGTGGGGCCCACAGGCCCCCCTGTCTTATCCCTTCGGCTCACCTCATACTCTATCTCTAGAAAAAATTCTCTAGCTCTCTCTTCCCGTGTTCTTCCTCCAGAAACAGAAATGTTCGATTTCTTAGCTCGGAACTCTGTTTCCGAAACTATTTTGAGGAATTGCTCCTTGGTATGTGGCTCATCCATTCCTCCAACTAGTTTTTGCTTAAGTAGTTTATATTTTGCATATTTTGCTGCAGTTGGTGATATAGAAAATGAGCTTTCATGTTGAATTCTTTAATTTCTAAGTAGTATGAATGCTTGAGTTAGCCTCTAGGCACCCATGTGAGTAGTTGCTATCAATCTTACAAAGTTTTATTGGCATAATTTGTGGCTCAAAAATTTCAGAAATTTGTGCTTAGCAAGAGGAGGTTCCTTAGAAGGATCTCCTCAAGAAAGCGTACTTCAGATGAGTCATCGAGCGAGGGCTCGGTATGACAATCTTACGTCTAACCCCGAACTAACCAGATAGTCATGGCTGACGCCAAACCGTTCCGGTGGCGGAGTTGTGATTTCATGAGCGGTGCAGGTATCAAGGAGGAATTTGATCGTTTCATTTACAATATCGTCCTCACCCGCTTCCTTATAGATAAGTCTGTGCAACACTATAACCTTATCCATACATTCCAACATGGATTCCGGTATCAACCCAATACTTCTAGAGTGATATTTAATCTCTAGGATAAAGCCTTTAGCATGACTCTAGAAGAATTCTTGTTGCATGCAAACTCCCATTTTGGGGTTCACCCAGAAATTGTCAAAAATTGATTAAGTTTCTTGAGAATCTTTGCATTGGAGAGGATAAAGGAGTGATGTAAGCTAGAATAAGAATCATCCATTTTCCGTCTATTCGTTACTTTGCACTATGTAATGGGAAATGTGTAGTAGGAAAACAAGATTGAAGTGCATTATGTGCCCCTTACTTGAGCCTTATTCACACTGCGGTGACGAGTGAAAAACATTATAACCTTAGTGCAATTGATGCCCGCAGACTACAGTCTAACGCAGGTAGAGGTGATTTGTATGGAGGAATTTATGCTTCCTGCATGGACGCACAATTGAGAGTGTCACCCCAACATAATGATCATATTTTTCCTGAGAGATATTTAGACTATGAGGCTATGCGTCGTCATGACTTTATCATGGATAGTGCTAGGGGTTATGAGTAGGGCCTAATGTTTAATGAATATAAGCCTCTTTTGTTACGTTGCATGCGCTTGCCCTATTTAATTTTTAGGCTCGATAGAGATATTATGTTCTTGACGACGAGGTGCGGGAGTACAAAGTTGCAATGGAGGCCGCTTGCTTGGCGGAGGAGGCGGCAAGGAATACCCCACAAGCTATCACTTCAACTATTACCCAGACCAGCTTTGGTGATCACCAAGCTAGGTAAATGCCTAAGCTTGGGGGAGGACATATTTGTCACAGACATTACATTCATGTTCACACACTTCATATAATTTGACGGTGTTCATCCTCTTTCATTGTATATCCATGTTAGTTTTATTTTTTATTTTATTTTTCACATTCTTCTTGTGTCTTTGAAAAACTTTGAAAATCCAAAAATATTTGTCGCTTCATTTCAGTTTTTCTTTCTTGTTTAATTAGTTGTAGTATTAAAAAGAAAGCCCAAAAATATTTCCTTTGCATGTTGGGAGCTTTCCAGTGTAAATAATTTTTGGCATTCTTGTTTTCCCTTAGTTTATTTGCTTTCTTGAGAAAAAAAACTCCAAAAATATTTCAGTGTGTTTCTTTGAATTTATTTTCCTTCTGATTGAGTCGTGGAAAGGAGAAGACCACGATGAAAACGTTGAGTGGCTCCTATATGCTTTATTGTTGATCTGACAGAGAGCCAATATTACCTTGTCTTCTCCTTTGTATGAAAGTGCCCTGCGGATTCCAGCTTAGTCCATGGCATTCTTGCACTATTATTATTATCACATCATTCGATCAGGCAAGTGAAAGGCAATAATGGCGATATTTTATGAAGTGATCGTGGCAAAGGAAGCTAGTATGAACTCTTCTTGTTTCCCATTTTTATAAATAAATTTGGCTCGTTCGGTCTTAATTCAGTATATCATGAGTGAACAAGTATATGATGACAATTAGAGCTATAGTTTCTCATGCCATGCTTAAATATCTAGGAGTGGATAATCTTTTATCTTATGTGTCAACATGGATTAAAATGGTAATGATGTGGTATGGTAGTTGATACGGGGCATGACCCGTGGGAGTCGATCTTTCACGGAATGGAGGGGGGAAACATGAAGAACACAGGAAAGAATGAGAGAAACACGCAAAGAACATACTCCAATGACACATCCACTAGATCCACGATCATCACAAGAGATACAAAGATCCCAAATCAACCAACGGTACAAGTAGCCGTAGTGTTATCTCACTCCGGAGGAGGATCCTTGAATCCACTAGGGATCTTCCCTCTAGAGGGGCCTTGGCATCACTTGGATCTACTCCCTATGGAAGATAAGCCCCACAAGAGAGACAAGTAATGGAGCTATGCTCACAAAGTGTATGCAAAACAATAGCTAACCCTATCTATAGTCCCAAGGACCAAATATATAGGTCGCAAGAGGTAGAGGACGAAGGGGGGCCGAAGTGGGGCAAAATGGGCCTAATGGGTTGACTGGCCTGGGAGGCCCGTGTGCACGGCCTAAGTGAGCCCCGTGTGCATAGGGGTGCCTGTGGGACCAGATACGGCCGTGCGCACGGGGTTGCCATTGTAGCTTCCTAGGAGGCATGTGTGCATGGGGTCTTATGGGCCTGTGCGCATAGGGTCGTCACTATAGCTCCTGGGAGGCCGTGTGCATGGGACTACTGGTCCCGTGCGCACGAGGTCTTCTACTATCACTCGATTACCCTGGTGCGCACGGGGTCCAACAAACCCATGTGCACGGGGTCGGTTGTAGCTTGGCAGTTTGGCTGCAGCTTTGGCTCTGTCTTTTGTGTGTCCTCGTGGTTCATCCCCATGGCCTTGGATCTCTTACTCGTACCAAATGATGCATAGTTTCCCTAGGTGAGGTAGCATTGAAGTTCCATTAGCATTAATATCAATCTCAAAGAGGAGGGAGTTCACCTTAGCTTCTATTGCGTGTGCGCGAGCTCTTGTCATAGGGCCACTTGTGTCTTGTGGAGATGGTGTAGGCTTCATGGGGATGAGTGAGGGGTGCTCCGCATCATCTACCCACCCCTTGGGGAAGAGACGCCCTCAGATCAAGATCTTCATCACCATGAAATGGGGAGAGGTCATTGACATTCAAGGTATCGCTCGCGTTGTACTTGTCACGTGGAATGTCGATCTTGTAGGCATTGTTGTTGTAGCATGCCAACACCTTGAATGGGCCATCGGCACGAGGTTGTAGTTTGGATTTGCACTCATTGGGAAAATGCTCCTTCCGGAGATGTAGCCACACAAGGTTACTGGGCTTGAACAGCATGGGGTGTTTGTTGGTGTTGCACTTGGCATTGATGCATCCACTTTACGCTCGATTGTGTGCTTGGTATCTTCGTGCATCTTCTTTATGTATCTTGCCCTTGCACTTGCATCCATGTTGACGCGCTCTTGTAGTGGAACCGGGAGAATGTCCAATGGGACAATGGATTGAAGCCATAGACCACCTCGAAAGGAGATTTGTTGGTGCTGAAGTGTCATGCATGATTGTAGGCATACTCGATGATGGGGAGGCAATGTTCCCATTCCTTGATGTTCTTATTGATCAACACACATAGGAGAGTTGCAAGTGACCGGTTCGTCACCTCCATTTGGCCATTGGTTTGTGGTGGTACGCCGAAGAGAATAGTAGCTTGATGCCGAGCTTGGCGCAAAGATTCTTCCAAAAGTAGCTCAAGAACTTGACATCACGATCCGAGACAATGGTCTTGGGCACTCCATCTAGTCGTAAGATGTCCCTACAAAAGAGATTGGCAATATGGGAAGCATCATCTATGTTGTGACAAGGAATGAAATGTGCCATTTTGGAAAAGCGGTCCACAACAACAAAAACAGAATCATGGCCATTTTTTGTTCGTGGCAAACCAAGCACAAAATCCATACTAATGTCTTCCCAAGGTTGGAAAGGTATAGGAAGAGGCATGTAAAGACCATGGGATTGAGCTTTAGACTTAGCTTTGCGGCATGTAGAGCATTGGTTGGTGAAGCGTGCGACATCATGAAGCATATTTGGCCAATAGTACTTGTCGCGGAGTGTGGCATATGTCTTGTCACGTCCATAGTGACCCATTAGTCCTCCACTGTGAGCCTCTTGCAAAAGCAACAAACGAAGAGAAGACTCAGGTATACAAAGTTTGTTAGCAAGCATAACACATCCATCTTTCATATAGTAGTTCTCCCAACAAGTTTTCACTTGGGAATTGGCGTATGGAGTAGCAAAAGAAACAACATGCTCATACAAGTCTTTTATGTGCTCAAAACCAATAACAATCAATTCAAGTTGAGTAACAAGCATGAATTTGCGGGAAAGAGCATCTGCCACAACATTTTCTTTGCCCTTAATGTATTTGATGACATAAGGGAAATACTCAATAAATTCACTCCATTTAGCATGTCGTTTGTTCAACTTAGTTTGACCCTTTAGGTATTTGAGAGTTTCATGGTCGGTATGAATGATAAATTCATGCGGTCGCAAATAATGTTCCCTAACATTTAAGACCATCATCAATGTATAAAATTATTTGTCATATATATGATAATTTAGTCGAGCGCCAGAAAGTTTCTCACTAAAATACGCAATTGGGCGCTTTTCTTTAATAAGAACGCCACCTATGCCATTACCACTAGCGTCACAATGCACTTCAAAAGTTTTATCAAAGTTAGGCAGGGTAAGCAAAGTCGCATGAGTGAGAAATTTTTTAAGTTCATCAAAAGTGGTGTCTTGGGAAGGTCCTCAAACAAATGGTGCATTTTTATTGCTCAAAGCATGGAGAGGAGATGCAATAGTGCTAAAGTATTTCACAACCCAACGGTAGAAACCGGCTAGTCCTAAGAAACTACACACTTGTTGCAAATTGGTGGGTGTGGCACAATTTTTTGTGGCCTCAATCTTAGTTTCATCAACATGGACAACCTTAGACGAAGCCACAAATCCTAGGAAAACAACTTTTTCAACACCAAAAATGCATTTGTCCATGTTCGCATAAAGTTTTTCGTTCCGAAGAGTTTGCAAGACGCCCCTAGCATGTGCGGCGTGTTGTTCTAGAGAGTCGCTTAAAACAAGTATGTCATCAAAATAGACCACAACACAGTATCTAATGTAGGGGCGCAAAACATGATGCATCATTCGCATAAATGTACCTGGTTCTTCGGATAAGCCCATGTGCATCACTAGCCATTCATATAAACCAAATTTAGTTTTGAAATCCGTTTTCCACTCATTACCCTCTTGGATGCGAATTTGGTAGTAACCACTTTTTAGGTCTATTTTGGAAAATATAATGGCACCACTAAGTTCATCTAGCATGTCATCTAAGCGAGGATTAGGGTGGTGATATCTCATGGTGATAGCATTTATAGGTCAGCAATCGAAACACATGTGCATACTTCCATCTTGCTTAGGTACTAGGATCACGGGAACCGCACAAGGACTGAAACTCTCATGTACATGCCCTTTATCTATGAGTTTTTTTGACTTGCCTTTGTATCTCCTTTGTTTCATCAAAGTTGACGTGATAGGGTGCCTTGTTAGGGAGCGGTGCACCGGGGATGAGGTCGATGCGGTGTTCGATCCCTCGCTTTGGTGGTAGTCCTAGAGGTAGCTCATCGGAAAAATGTCTTGAAATTCCTACAACAATTGAGACAACATAAGAGGAAGATGTTGTGATGGGTTAGTCTGGACGACATCATCCTTACACACTATCAGATAGTGAAGGACGGTCGATGGGCTCTCACTCACATCCCTCAAATCACTTTTGGTGGCAAAAGGTACTAGGTCACTCTTATCCCTCATCGTAGAGTCACTCAATTTTGGCTTGTGGCACTCACTCGCTCTGAGGTGGATCACTCTCTCACTTTTCTATCCATAATGGGATGAAGCTTCCTTGTCGACGGTCACTTGACTTGGAGACATAGGTCGAAGCACATATTCAGTGCCCTTCATCTTGAAGCTATGGTGATTTGTCCGCCCATTGTGGATGACTCCACGGTTGAATTGCCATGGTATCCCAAGGAGTAACTGGAAAACGGACATGGGTACCACATCACACTCCATGTCGTCTTCGTAAGCACCAATCTTGAAGGAAACTAGCATGGTATGATCGACCTGTATTGTGCCGGAGTCACTTAGACATTGGACCTTGTAGGGTGAGGATGCTTTTTCTTGACCAATTGCAACTTGGAGCAAGGTTCCTCACTTGCCAAATTGTGGCAACTTCCTCCGTTGATGATAACCTTGACGGATCTTCCTTGGATACCGGCCTTGGTGTGGAAGATATGGCAACGTTGGTCCTCGTGTTCTAGTGTCAAAAACTTTGAGACAACAAGAGTGAGGCACGGATTGTTGTCATAAAAGATTTGAGAATCCTCATCATCATTGACTGGTCGGTGCATGGCCACATGTTCCAAAGCTTCCATCTCATCTTCACTCATGGAGTCATAGGTGCCGTCATCTTGAAGGATCGTGGTCCGCCTTGTGGGACACTTGTAAGTCTTGTGGCTTCGGCCTTTTCACGTGAAACACTTGATGGATCTTGTTTTTGTGGCATCCGGTGTTGATGTAGAGGATGACTCTCTTGGTTTGCTTGAAGTAGCGATGCGGGTTGACGAAGACAGCTTGTCCTTGTAGCTTGACTTGTCATCTTTTTTCATGGAAGTTCTTGTAGAGGAAGGTGTCATGGCTGGAGAAGCTTGAGTACTTGCACCGTAGGTATTGTAGGAGGTCTTGGAGTACCTGTAATCCTCTTTGCCTTGGCATTCCGCCTTGGTGGCGTGATGCACTAGCTCGAGCAAGTTAGACTAGAGTTGGAAATCCGCAATTTTATTGACTTGGTAATTGAGACCGTTCAAGAAACGCGCCATAGTTTGCTCATCGTCTTCCTTTACATTGGCTCCTATCATGGCTATCTCCATCTCTTGGTAGTACTCTTCCACCAGCTTGGTGCCTTGCTTGAGGAGTTGTAGCTTCTTGAAGAGATCATGTTTGTAGTGTGTTGGGACGAAAACCAGCTTGCATGAGGTCCTTCATTTGTACCCAAGTGGTGATTGGAGGTTCACCTCTTTATCTTCTTCGCTCAATCACTTGTTCCCACCAAATGAGAACGTAACCTTGTAACTCAAAGGAGGCCATGGCAATCTTCTTCTCCTGTTCATAGTTGTGCAACCAGAATATCTTGTCAACCTCGAGTGCCCAAGAGAGATAGTCTTCGGGGTCATTGCTTCTGGAGAACTTAGGCATGTTGAACTTGAGCTTGCCAAAGTGATTTTCCTCATTGTTGTTGCGATGGCGGTATCCTTGTCATGGGGGAGCACAGTTGTGTTGTTGACGTTGGCCTTGCCTTAGAGTTGTTGGCGAGTGTTGCATGGGAAAAAACAAATCCTACGCACACGCAAGATCTATCCATGGTGATGAGCATCTACGAGAGGGAGACTGGATCTACATACCCTCATAGATCGCTAAGCGGGAAGCGTTAAGAAAAGCGGTTGGTGTAGTCGAACGTCTTCGCGATCCAAATTGCCGAGCGTCCCGTGATCTCATCATGATCCATCCCACGATCCAATCACTATCCGTCCCACGAACTCATCATGATCCGTCTCACAATCTCATCACGATCTTGATCACGGTCCTTCCGATCTAGCGCCGAACGGACGACACCTCCGCGTTCAGCACACGTACAGCTCGATGACGATCTTTGGCTTCTTGATCCAGCAAGAGGGAGTTGAGAGGTAGACGAGTTCTCCGGCAGCGTGACGGTGTTGCGGCGATGGTGGTGGAGCCATTCTAGCAGGGCTTCGCCACTGAAACCGACCTAGAGGAGAAACTATGAACTAGAGGAGAGGCAACACGTGGCTTAGGGTTTCTTGATGTGTCCCAAGTGCTAGCCTCGCCCCTTTATTTATATGCTGAGCCCTGGGGTCGAAACTTGGAGAAAAATCATCCTCAAAGTCGGTTTGCCCGCAAGGCAAGAGTCCTTGTCGGACTCCAAGACCAGACGCCAATGTCCTCGGCGTCTGGCCCCAGACACCAGAGTATCTGGCGTCTAACCCCTGGCCTCCGCAAAACAGCTTTTGCACCTTCCTAAAGCCTCATGGGATTTACCCCTTGGCCCAAATAAAGTGGCCTTGTACCTGGAACATTTCAGGAAACATCCAAAACTATTTCCGGTGAATTCTGGAACCCTTCCGGAGACCAAACACTATTATCCCATATATCAATCTTTACCTCCGGACCATTCCAGATCTGCTCGTGACATCCGGGATCTCATCCGGGACTCCGAACAACCTTCAGTCACCACCATACATAACTCTATACTACCGAAACGTCACTTAACCTTAAGTGTAAAGACCATGTGGGTTCGAGAACTATGTAGACCTGACCGAGACACCTCTACGGTCAATAACCAATAGCGGTACCTGGATGCCCATATTGGTTCCTACATATTCTACGAAGATCTTTATCGATCGAACCTCTATGTCAAGGATTTAGTTAATCCCATATGATGTTCCGTTTGTTCTAAGGTATGCTACTTGCCCGAGATTCGATCGTCGTTATCTTTATATCTAGTTCAACCTCGTTACCGGAAAGTCTCTTTACTCGTTCCGTAATACAAGATCTCGTGGCTAACACTTTAGTCACATTGCTTGCAAGGCTTGTTGTGATGTTGTATTACCGAGTGGGCCCTGAGATACCTCTTCGTCACACGGAGTAACAAATCCCAGACTTGATCCATGCCAACCCAACAAACACCCTCAGAGATACCTGTAGAGCACCTTTATAGTCACCCAGTTACGTTGCAACGTTTGATACACACAAGATACTCCTTCGGGGTTAGTGAGTTTCATGATCTCATGGTCATAGGAATAGATACTTGACATACAACAAACTATAGCAATAAACTGACACGATCATATGCTACGTTTATAGTTTGGGTCTTGTCCATCACATCATTCTCCTAATGATGTGATCCCGTTATCAAATGACATCTCATGTCAATGGCTAGGAAACCTTGACCATCTTTGATCAACGAGCTAGTTTTCTAGAGGCATACTAGGGACACAGTGTTGTCTATATACCCACACATGTATTTAGTTTCCAATCAATAATATTATACCATGGATAATAAAGGATTATCATGAACAAGGAAATATGATAATAACTAATTTATTATTGCCTCTAGGGCATATTTCAACAGGAGCTTGATCATCCACGTGGTCAACGGGATTCGCTTGAGGTCGCTCTTCTTGTCATGGAGGGGCATTGTTTTCATGTTCATCTTGTGCTTGCCTTGGAGCGAGATAATCAATGTGTTTCTCCTCTTGCATTCGGTGTCATTGACTTTGTGGTCGCATCCGTTGTTGGCATTCTTGGTGCGCCCCTTGGCATTTTTGATGTAGAGCTTCTTGTTCTCGCGAGATTGACGTTTGCGTTTATGCAGGGCATATGTTGACTCGCGAAGCGCGCGATGTGCCTCATTTTCTTGTTCTTCACGGTGTCGGTCTTCATCACAACGGTAACACAGTCGTTCTTGCTCGAATGCGTCTTGGTCTTGTTGGTGACAGTGGTTACGCTCGCGATGTCGACCTTGAGGACCGTTGTCATGGAAGGGGCTGATCAAGTCTTGAGAAAGGTAACGGTTGTCATGTTGTTGTGGTCGACCTCAAGGAGGAGGACTCTCGCTGGAGGAGTCCTCGGAGGAGTGGCGACTTGATGTGCTTCGTCGAGTTGAACTAGAAGTTGATGATGCGCGGTTCACCATCAAGGCGCGGAGCTCGTCCATTTTGGTTGTAAGGAAGTCCCTGGTGCGTTGCTCGGATTAGCGTATGTTGGTGGCGAGGTGCTCGATGCGATTCGTGATGTCGTCTTGTGCTTGGCGCATTCCTTTTTGTGCACCAAAGAATTGTAGTTTGGTGACATAGGTGTTCGCATTGTCGTCGCGCTCCTCAAAGGACGAGTTTGTCATAGTAGTCCTATCCATAGCACTCAAGTATATGTAAGTGGTAGAATGAGGAAACACAATAGCCAATATCATTCCGAAGGTTGAAAGAGGATCAATCACTCAATGTGAAATCGTGGAAATTTTAGAATTGGTACCGTAGTTTGCCCTTCTCAGACCTACACAACGTAATGCTTTGAAGAGTAGTTTGGTTAGGATGAGTGGCACAAAATTCGAGCAAATGCGAACCAAGATGTTGTAAATGTTGAGTAAGATTCACAAAATAGCAAGACAAAGCAAATATACCAAAAGCTTTTGAGGCACTGGGAACTAGGAAATCACACTGGAATAGATATAATGGGATATGCGCAACCAAGGAATGAACAATATGAAATCTCCGCAAGGCTCGTGTTGCGCGGATACAAGAGAGACACTAGCTTGATTTCTCTAATGGGCTAGATACGCACTTGTGCACCAACCTATGAGAGTAACCGTGCCATCTTCAATCCCAAGTTTCTAGTATGTATGCAAAAGGATATGATGCTATGGCTATTGCTTACAAGTTCTTTGTAATATTTATCTTTGCTTAAAAGCTTTTTTTCTCTATGCTTGATGCATGAACCAAGATATGAGAGAAGTATGATGGATATGCATGGAAGAGACTTATGGCACAAAGTAGACAACAATGGAGTTGCACGCTAAACCAGGTATGCAGCATATGAATGTCACTATGGTGCACAAGTATCATGGCCCGACAATTATCAGCTTGCTCGTCTCAATGGGTAAGGTATGCAAATAGGCTCGGAGCTATCAATACAATGTCAAGGGATGGACAAAGATTTCATCAAAGTTACCGTCCTTGCTTACGGCTGAATGTGGCCAAAGTCGAAGTCGAGGCCGGTGATGATGAATGGGGGTGTTGATGAGGTCCAACCATCCCTAAGTAGCCGAAACATCTTAGGAAATGGAAGCCAGAAACTCAAAATCACGAAGAAAAATTGTCAATGGAGAAGAAGGATGCGTGTGTGGGTGTTGGAACCAAATGCCGAAAACAGAAAAAGTTGATGTTGTTCTGTATAGCCCATGCACACGGGATCTTTTGGGGACCGTGTGCACGAGGTGTCCAGGAAAATCATGGGAGCCCGTGCGCATGGGGTCCAGGATCCATCGACACGGGGTGCGGAAATCGTTTCGGTTTGAGCAGGAATTCGGTGGTTTTCACAAAAATTTCTGGGATTCTTTTGGATACAAAGGTAGATCCACTTGCTAAGCATCTATTGCATGGATCAAAACCAAGAAAAATCACAAGATTCAACAATTGCAAAAAAATGGTATCACTATCTTTATGGGGATTTTCGGATTAGGATGAAATCAAGCAAAAGTAGGCTAGAAAACGAAGGGGAGACTCCAAATTCGTGATCAACATGCCTCATGATACCATATGATATGGGGAAGGACCCGTGGGATTCCATCTTTCACGAATTGGAGGGGGAAACACGAAGAACACAGGAAAGAACAAGAGAAACACTCAAAGAACAAACTCGAATGACACATCCACTAGATCCATGATCGTCACAAGAGTTACAAAGATCCCAAATCAACCAACGATACAAGTAGCGGTAGTGTTCTCTCACTCCAGAGGAGGAGCCTTGAATCCACTAGGAATCTTCCCTCTAGAGGGGCCTTGGCATCACTTGGATCTACTCCCAATGGAGGATAAACACCACAAGAGAGACAATTAGCGGAGCTATGCTCACAAAGTGTATGCAAAACAATAGCTAGCCCTAACTAGAGTCCCAAGGACCAAATATATAGGTCGAAAGAGGTAGGGGACGAAGGGGGTCGAAGTGGGGCGAAATGGGCCAAATGGGTCGGCTGGCCTGGGAGGCCCATGCGCACGACCTAAGTGGACCCTGTGTGCATGGGGGTGCCCGTGGGCACGGGACACGGCCGTGCACACGAGGTCGCCATGGTAGCTTCCTAGGAGGCTCGTGTGCATGGGGTCTTCTGGGCCTATGCGCATGGGGTCGTCGTTGTAGCTCTTGGGAGGCACGTGTTCACGGGGTCTTCTAGTCATGTGCGCATGGGATCTTCTATTGTCAATCGGTTACCCTTGTGCGCACGGGGTCCAGCAAGCCCATGTTGGGGAACGTTGCATGGGAAACAAAAAAATTCCTACGCACACGTAGGTCTATCCATGGTGATGAGCATCTACGAGAGGGAGGGTGGATCTACGTACCCTTGTAGATTGCGAAGCGGGAAGCATAAAAAACACGGTTGGTGTAGTCAAACTTCTTTGCAATCCAAATCGCCGTGCGTCCCGCGATCCAATCATGATCTGTCCCGCGATCCAATCACGATCCGTCCCGCGATCCAATCACGATCCTTCCGATCTAGCGCCGAACGGACAACACCTCCATGTTCAGCACACGTACAGCTTGATGACGATCTCCACCGTCTTGATCCAGCAAGAAGGAGTGGAGAGGAAGAAGAGTTCTCCGGCAGCGTGACGGCGTTTTGGCGATGGTAGTGGAGCTATTCCGGCAGTGCTTCGCCTAAGCGCTGCAGAAAAACCGATCTAGAGGAGAAACTATGCACTGGAGGAACAGGCACCACGTGGCTGAAAATTCTATGCAAAACCCCTAAAACCTCTAGTATATATAAGAGGAAGAGAGGAGGAGGCTTGGCACAAGGTCCAAGCCTCCAAGGAGTCGGCCGAACCAGGTGGAGGAGGTGGACTCCACCTCCAATCCTAGTAGGACTAGGATTCACCCTACTTTTGCCTTTTACCACTTTTTCTCTTTAGGCCTTTTTTCCCAAACCACATGGGCCTTGTGTGGGACTTCCACCAGCCCACTAAGGGCTGGTAAAAACTCTCCCACAGCCCATGGAGCCTCTTGGGTCGAAATACCCCTCCCGATGGTCTCCCGGTACACTACCGGCACTCCCGGTACACTACCGATGAGCCTGGTACTTTTCTGGCGACCAAAACAGGACTTCCTATATATGAATCTATACCTCCGGACCATTCAGGAGCTCCTCGTGGCGTCCGGCATCTCATCCGGGACTCCGAACAACCTTCGGTAACCAACATACATAACTCTATACTACCGAAACGTCACCAAACCTTAAGTGTGTAGACCCTGCGGGTTCGAGAACTATGTAGGCATGACCGAGACACCTCTACGGTCAATAACCAATAGTGGGACCTGGATGCTTATATTGGTTCCTACATATTCTACGAAGATCTTTATCGGTCGAACCTCTATGTCAAGGATTCAGTTAATCCCGTATGATGTTCCCTTTGTTCTTCGTATGTTACTTGCCCGAGATTCAATCATCGGTATCTTCATACCTAGTTCAATCTCGTAACTGGCACGTCTCTTTACTCATTCCATAATACAAGATCTTGTGACTAGCACTTAGACACATTGCTTGCAAGGCTCATTGTGATGTTGTATTACCGAGTGGGCCCTAAGATACCTCTCCGTCACATGGAGTAACAAATCCCAGTCTTGATCCATGCCAACTCAACAGACACCCTCGGAGATACCTGTAGAGCACCTTTATAGTCACCCAGTTACGTTGCGATGTTTGATACACACAAGGCACTCCTCTGATGTTCGTGAGTTGCATGATCTCATGGTCATAGGAACACATACTTGACATGCAGAAAACAGTAGCAATAAACTGACACGATCATATGCTATGTTTGTAGTTTGGGTCTTGTCCATCACATTATTCTCCTAATGATGTGATCCCGTTATCAAATGACATCACATTTCAATGGCTAGGAAACCTTGACCATCTTTGTTGAACGAGCTAGTTCACTAGAGGCATAGTAGGGACAAAGTGTTGTCTATTTACCCACACATGTAATGTGTTTCCAATTAATACAATTATAGCATGGATAATAAAAGATTACCATGAACAAGGAAATATAATAATAAACACTTTATTTATTGCCTCTAGGGCATATTTCCAATAGTCTCCCACTTGCACTAGAGTCAATAATCTAGCTCACATCACTATGTGATTTACATTGTAATGTATCGAACACCCATGCAATTCTGGTGTTGATCATGTTTAGCCCTTGGAAGAGGTTTAGTCAACGGGTCTGCAACATTCAGATCCATATGCACTTTGGAAATATTTATGTCCTTCTCCTCGATGTAATCGCGGATGGAGTTGAAGCATCGCTTTATGGGTCTAGTCCTCTTGTGAAATCTTGGTTCCTTGTCCAAAGCAATGGAACCAGTGTTGTCACAGAACAGGTTCATTGGATTAAGTGCACTGGGCACTAGTCCAAGATCTGTCATGAACTGCTTCATCCAGACACCTTCCTTCGCCGCCTCCGAGGCTGCGATGTACTCCGCTTCACATGTAGAATCGGCTACCATGCTTTTCTTGGAACTGCACCAGCCTACCGCTCCCCCGTTAAGAATAAATACGTATCCGGTTTGTGACTTAGAGTCATCCGGATCAGTGTCAAAGCTTGCATCGATGTAACCCTTTACGACGAGCTCTTCATCACCTCCATAAACGAGAAACATTTCCTTAGTCCTTTTCAAATACTTAAGGATATTCTTGACCGCTGCCCAGTGTTCCATTCCAGGATCACTTTGAAACCTTCCGGTCATACTTATGGCAAGGCTGACATCCAGTCTTGTGCACAGCATTGCATACGTGATAGAGCCTATGGCTGACGCATAGGGGATGACACTAATCTTTTCTCTATCTTCTGCAGTCACTGGGCATTGAGTATTACTTAACTTCACACCTTGTAACACAGGCAAGAACCCCTTCTTGGACTGATCCATTTTTATCTTCTTCAAAACTTTATCAAGGTATGTGCTTTGTGAAAGTGCTATTAAGCGTCTCGATCTATCTCTATAGATCTTAATGCCTAATATGAAAGCAGCTTCTCCTAGGTCCTTCATTGAAAAACTCTAGTTCAAATATTCCTTCACGCTTTCCAGCATTTCTATATTATTTCCAATCAGCAATATGTCATCCACATATAATATTAGAAACGCTATAGAGGTCCCACTCACTTTCTTGTAAATACAAGATTCTCCATAAACTTGTATAAACTCAAATGCTTTGATCACCTCATCAAAACGCTTATTCCAACTCCGAGATGCTTGCACCAGCCCATAAATGGATCGCTGGAGTTTGCAAACTTTGTCAGCATTCTATGGATCGACAAAACCTTCTGGTTGCATCATATACAACTCTTCCTCAAGGAAATCGTTGAGGAACACTGTTTTGTCATCCATCTGCCAAATTTCATAGTCGAAATAAGTAGCTATTGCCAACATGATTCTGACAGACTTAAGCATCACTACGGGTGAGAAGGTCTCATCGTAGTCAACTCCTTGAACTTGCGAAAAACCCTTTGCCACAAGTCGAGCTTTATAGACGGTGACATTACCGTCCGCGTCTGTCTTCTACTTAAAGATCCATTTTTTCTGAATGGCCTTTCTCCCTTCAAGTAATACTTCCAAAGTCCATACTTTGTTTTCATACATGGATCCCATCTCGGATTTCATGGCCTCTAACCATTTCTCGTAATCCGGTCCCATCACTGCTCCTCCATAGCTCGTAGGTTCATTGTTGTCCAACAACATGACCTCTAAGACAGGGTTGTCGTACCACTCAGGAGTAGTACGCGGCCTTGTCGACCTACGAGGTTCAATAGTAGCTTCATCCGAAGCTTCATGATCATCATCATTAACTTCCTCTTCTACCGTCGTAGGTTCCACAGAAACATCTTTCTGCATTGTGCTACTTTCTGGTTGAAGTAAAGGTTCAATAACCTCATCAAGCTCTATTTTCCTCCCACTCAATTCTCTCGAGAGAAACTCTTTCTCAAGAAATGTTACGTTCTTAGCGACAAACACTTTGCCTTCGGATCTAAGATAGAAGGTATACCCGACTATCTCTTTTGAGTATCCTATGAAGACGCATTTTTCCGCTTTGGGTTCCAGCTTTTCAGGCTGAAGCTTTTTAACATAAGCATCACATCCCCAAACTTTAAGAAACGACAACTTTGGCCTCTTGCCAAACCACAGTTCATATGGCGTCGTCTCAACGGATTTCGATGGTGCCCTATTTAAAGTGAATGTAGCTGTCTCTAATGCATAACCCCAAAACGATAGTGGCAAATCAGCAAGAAACATCATAGAACGCACCATATCTAATAAGGTTCGATTACGACGTTCGTACACACCATTACGCTATGGTGTTCCGGGCGGTGTCAACTGTGAAACAATTCCACACTGTCTTAGGTGACTGCCAAACTCATAACTCAGATATTCACCTCCTCGATCAGATTGCAGGAATTTAATCTTCTTGTTACGATGATTCTCAACTTCACTCTAAAATTGTTTGAACTTTTCAAACGTTTCAGACTTGTGTTTCATCAAGTAAATATACCCATATCTACTTAAGTCATCAGTGAAGGTGAGAAAATAACGATATCCACCACGCACTGTAACATTCATTGGACCGCACACATCAGTATGTATGATTTCCAATAAGTCACTCGCCCGTTCCATTGTTCCAGAGAACGGCATTTTAGTCATATTGCCCATGAGGCATGGTTCACATGTGTCAAGTGATTCAATATCAAGTGACTCCAAAAGTCCATCGGCATGGAGCTTCCTCATGCGTTTTACACCTATATGACCTAAACGGCACTGCCACAAGAAAGTGGTACTATCATTATCAACTCTACATCTTTTTGCACCAATGTTATGAACATGTGTGTCATCACTATCTAGATTCAATATGAATAAACCCCTAACATTGGGTTCATGACCATAAAAGATATTACTCATATAAATAGAACAACCTTTATTCTCTGATTTAAATGAGTAACCGTCTCGCAATATATAAGATCTAGATATAATGTTCATGCTTAACGCAGGCACTAAATAACAATTATTCAGGTTCATCACTAATTCCGATGGTAATCGAAGAGAGAGCGTGCCGACGGCGGTCACATCAACCTTGGAACCATTTTCCACGTGCATTGTCACTTCGTCCTTCGCTAGCCTTCGTTTATTCCGTAGTTCCTGCTTTGAGTTACAAATGTGAGCAACCGAACCGGTATCAAATACCCAGGTACTATTACGAGAGCTAGTAAGGTTCACATCAATAACATGTATATCATATATACCTTGTTTGTCCTTGGTCGCCTTCTTGTCAGCCAGGTACTTGGGGCAGTTCCGCTTCCAGTGACCAGTTCCCTTGCAATGAAAGCACTCAGTTTCTGGCTTGGGTCCATGCTTGCGCTTCTTTACAGGAGTATCAACTGCTTTGCCATCCTTCTTGGTTTTACCCTTCTTGCCCTTGCCCTTGACCTTGCCAATTTTCTTGAAACTAGTGGTTTTATTGACCATCAACACTTGATGTTCTTTCTGGATTTCAGACTCAGCGACTTTTAACATCGCAAACAGCTCAGCGACTGACTTGTTCATCCCGTGCATGTTATAGTTCATCACAAAGCTCTTGTAACTAGGTGGCAGTGAATAAAGAACTCTGTCAGTGATCGCCTCTAGCGGAAGGGCAATTCCCAACTCCGCTAAACGAGTTGAATACCCAGACATTCTAAGTATATGTTCACTGATAGACCCGTTCTCCTCCATCTTGCAAGCATAGAACTTATCGGAGGTTTCATAACTCTCGATCCGGGCCTTCTTCTGAAAGATAAACTTCAACTCCTGGAACATCTCATATGCTCCATGACGTTCAAAATGTCTTTGAAGTCCCGGTTCTAAGCCATACAATATTGCCCACTGAACTATTGAGTAATCTCTAGTACGTGCCTCCCAAGCGTTCTTAACGTCTTCGGAGGTCATGTCTTCTGGTTGGTCACCAAGCAGTGCATCAAGGACATATGATTTTTGGGAAACTGTGAGGATAATCCTCAGATTACAGGCCCAGTCAACAAAGTTACTTCCATCATCTTTCAACTTAGCTTTCTCTAGGAAGGCATTAAAATTCAGGGGTGCTACTACGCGAGCCATTGATCTACAACATAAATACGCAAAGTTTACTTAGACTATTTTTCAAGATAATTAGTTTAGTTAATCAAATTACTAAAGCTCCCACTCAAATCGACATCCCTCAGGTCATCTGAGTGTCACATGATCCAAATCCACCAACTCAAGTCCGATCATCATGTGAGTTGAGGTGGCTTCAATGCTGAACATCATTATGTTGATCATATCTACTATATGACTCCTGTTCAACCTTTCGGTCTCTTGTGTTCTGCACGTGCAACACTGGCTTGCACCCGTTGTATGTGAATGTAGAGTCTATCACACCCGATCATCACGTGGTGTCTCAACATGATGAACTTTCGCAATGGTGCACACTCGGGGAGAACACAATTTATCTTGAAATTAAGTGAGGGATCACCTTCTAATGCTACCGTCGTCCTAAGAAAAACAAGGTGCATAAAAGGATTAACATCACATGTAAATCATAAGTGACATGATATGGCCATGAACTTGTGCTTTTGATCTCCATCTTGAAAGCACCAGCATGATGTCCATCGTCACCGGCAAGACACCATGATCTCCATCATCTTGATCTCCATCAACGTCTCGCCATCGAGGTTGGCACACCCAACATGCTTCTACTACTATTGCTACCATTTAGCGATAAAGTAAAGCATTACATAGTGCTTAATGATTGACACGCAGATCATACAATAATTAAAGACAACCCTATGGCTCCTGCCGGTTGCCGTACTCATCAACATGCAAGTCGTGATAATCTATACATCACATGATCATCTCATACATCACATATATCACACATGTAATTGGCCATATCACATCACAACATACCCTGCAAAAACAAGTTAGACGTCCTCTAATTGTTGTTGCGTGTTTTACGTGGCTGCTACGAGTATCTAGCAAGAACAATTCTCATCTACGCAAAAACCACAACGGTGATACACTAGTTGCTTTCCAACCTTCTCAAGGACCGCCTTTGTCAAATCCGATCCAACTAAAGTGAGAGAAACTGGCACCCGCGAGCCATCTATGCAACAATTTTCGGTCGAGGGAACCAGTCTCTTGTAAGCGTACGAGTAATGTTGGCCCGGGACGCTTCATCTCACAATACTGCTAAACCAAAATCCGACCAAGGGAGGAAGAAATCTAAGCATCAACACCCACAAACCTTTTGTGTTCTACTCGAGATCTCATCTACACATAAACCTGGCTATGATACCACTGTTGGGGAACGTTGTATGGGAAACAAAAAATTTCCTACGCACACAGAGAACTATCCATGGTGATGAGCATCTACGAGAGGGAGAGTGGATCTACGTACCCTTGTAGATCGCTAAGAGGGAAGCGTTAAGAAACACAGTTGGTGTAGTCAAACGTATTCGCGATCCAAATCGCCGTGCGTCCCGCGATCCAATCACGATCTGTCCCGCGATCCAATCACGATATGTCCCGCGATCCAATCACGATCCTTCCGATCTAGCGTCGAACGGACGACACCTCCGCGTTCAGCACACGTACAACTCGATGACGATCTCCGCCGTGTTGATCCAGCAGGAAGGAGCGGAGAGGAAGAAGAGTTGTCCGGCAACATGACAGTGCTCTGGCGATGGTGGTGGAGCTATTTCGGCAGGGCTTCGCCTAAGCGCTGCAGAAAAACCGATCTAGAGGAGAAACTATGCACTGGAGGAATGGGCAGCATGTGGCTGAAAATTCTGTGCAAAAACCCTAAAACCTCCAGTATATATAAGAGGAAGAGAGGAGGAGGCTTGGCACAAGGGCCAAGCCTCCAAGGAGTTGGCCGAACTAGGTGGAGGAGGTGGACTCCACCTCCAATCCTAGTAGGACTAGGATTCACCCTATTTTTGCCTTTTTCCACCTTTTCTCTTTAGGCCTTTTTTCCCAAACCGCATGGGCCTTGTTTGGGACTTCCACCAGCCCACTAAGGGCTTGTAAACACTCTCCCACAGCCCATGGAGCCTCTTGGGTCGAAATACCCCTCCCGATGGTCTCCCGGTACACTACTGGCACTCCCGGTACACTACCGATGAGCCCGAAACTTTTCCGGCGACCAAAATAGGACTTCCTATATATGAATCTTTACCTCCGGACCATTACGGAGCTCCTCGTGACATCCGGGACACTGAACAACTTTCGTTCACCACCATACATAAACTCTATACTACCGAAACGTCACCAAACCTTAAGTGTGCAGACCCTGCGGGTTCGAGAACTATGTAGACATGACCGAGACAACTCTACGGTCAATAACCAATAGCGGGACCTGGATGCCCATATTGGTTCCTACTTATTCTATGAATATCTTTATCGGTCGAACCTCTATGTCAAGGATTCAGTTAATCCCGTATGATGTTCCCTTTGTTCTTCGGTATGTTACTTGCCCGAGATTCAATCGTCGGTATCTTCATACCTAGTTCAATCTCATTACTGGCAAGTCTCTTTACTCGTTGCATAATACAAGATCCCATGACTAGCACTTAGACACATTGCTTGCAAGGCTCCTTGTGATGTTGTATTACCGAGTGGGCCCTAAGATACCTCTCCGTCACACGGAGTAACAAATCCCAGTCTTGATCCATGCCAACTCAATATACACCCTCGGAGATACCTGTAGAGCACCTTTATAGTCACCCAGTTACGTTGCGATATTTGATACACACAAGGCACTCCTTCGATGTTCGTGAGTTGCATGATCTCATGGTCATATGAACACATACTTGACATGCAGAAAACAGTAGCAATAAACTGACACGATCATATGCTATGTTTGTAGTTTGGGTCTTGTCCATCACATCATTCTCCTACTGATGTGATCCCATTGTCAAATGACATCACATGTCAATGGCTAGGAAACCTTGACCATCTTTGATGAACGAGCTAGTTCACTAGAGGCATACTAGGAACAAAGTGTTGTCTATTTACCCACACATGTAATGTGTTTCCAATTAATACAATTATAGCATGGATAATAAACGATTATCATGAACAAGGAAATATAACAATAAACACTTTATTTATTGCCTCTAGGGCATATTTCCAACAGCCCGTGCGCATGGGGTCGGTTGTAGCTTGGCAGTTTGGCTATAGCTTTGGCTTCGTCTTTCGTGTGTCCTCATGGTTCCTCCCCTTGGCCTTGGATGTATTCCTCATACCTAATGATGCATAGTGTCCCAAGGTGAGGTATCATCCAAGTTCAATCAGCATTCATGTCAAGCTCAAAGAGGAGGGAGTTCACCTTAGCTTATATTGCGCGTGCACGAGGTCTTGTCATAGGGCCACTTGTGTCTTGTGGAGATGGTGTAGATTCATGGGGATGAGTGAGGGTTGCTTCGCATCAGTAGTATAGTATTTCCCTCTGAGTAATTCGAGTGGCTTGACGTGGCCCATGTATAAACAACCATACATTCCAGTCCTCACAAGCGCCAAATGTTGTTACATCTGCAATCGGGCTGATCATGTTTCCGGTAAATGTCCTGGACTTTTGCGTTGTCAACAATGCTACTGTGTGGGCCATAAGGAATGCTTTGGGCTTCATTATCGATCGGTGTATATTTGGAGGCCCACTAGGTTCACTCGACACAGCTATTTTGGAAGTTCCTCGCACGCCCGGTTCTAGTAAACGTTCCCCACCATCCTCGATTTGGCAACCAGCACGGAAAATCTAGAGGACCCAGGAGGTGGCAGCCTCCCATGGCATGACGATATGACTCCCTTTCAGGTCCATAGTAAAGTATTCGGAGGGGCCTGATGACCCACAAGTATAGGGGATCAATCGTAGTCATTTCCATAAGTAAGAGTGCCAAACCCAATGATGTCTACTACACAACCTTCTTCTTGTAGACTCGTGTTGGGCCTCCAAGCGCAGAGTTTTGTAGGACAGTGGCAATTTTCCCTCAAGTGGATGACCCAATGTTTAGCAATCCGTGAGACGAGTAGGATGAAGATGGCCTCTCTCAAAGAGTCTCTTGTGTCCCCAACACACCCAATACAATGGTAATTTGTATAGGTGCACTAGTTCGGCGAAGAGATGGTGATACAAGTGCAATATGGATGGTGGATATAGGTTTTTGTAATCTGAAAATATAAAAACAGCAAGGTAACTAATGACAAAAGTGAGCACAAATGGTATTGTGATGCTTAGAAACAAGGCCTAGGGTTCATACTTTCACTAGTGTAATTTCTCTCAACAATAATGAACTAGTTGAATCATATGTAAATACCTCTCTGGCGATAAAGAGTTCACTCCAAAGTCAGAAATAGCAGAGAACTAACAAATAAATTATTGTAGGGTATGAAACCACCTCAAAGTTATGTTTTCCGGTCAATCTTATGAGCTATCCCTATAAGGGTCATGAACAGCCCTAGAGTTTGTACTAAAATAACACCTTAAGATACACATCAACCAAAACCCTAATGTCGCCTAGATACTCCAATGTCACCACAAGTACCCGTGGGCTTGATTATACGATATGCATCACACAATTTCAGATTCATCATGTTCAATCCAACACAAAGAACTTCAAAGAGTGCCCCAAAGTTTCTACCAGAAAGTCAAGACAAAAACGTGTGCTAACCCCAATGCATAGATTCCCAAGGTCACGGAACCCGCAAGTTGATCACCAAAACATACATCAAGTGGATCAATATAACATCCCATTGTCACCATGGATATCCCATTGTAAGACATACACCAAGTGTTCTCAAATCCTTAAAGACTCAATCCTATAAGAAAACATCAAAGGGAAAACTCAATTCATCACAAGAAGGTAGAGAGGAGAAAACTCCATATGATTCATCTATATCAATAAAGCTCACGGTACATCAAGATCGTGCCATCTCAAGAACACGAGAGAGAGAGATCAAACACATAGCTAATGGTACATATATACCCTCAGCCCCGAGGGTGAACTACTCCCTCCTCGTCATGGAGAGCATCGGGATGATGAAGATGGCCTCTGGTGATGGTTTCCCCCTCCGACATGTTGTCGGAACGGGCTCCCGATTGGTTTTTTGTGGCTCTAGAGGCTTGCAGCGGCAGAACTCCCGATCTAGGTGTCTTCTCAGAGGTTTCTCTATCTATAGGAATTTTTGGCATCGATCGCACGTCAAGGGGTGCCAGGAGGCGGTGGCAAGCCTGCTAGGCGCGGCCAGGGGGGTGGTTGCGCCTGGCAGGCTTGCTGCCTCCTCGTGGTTCTTCTGGCCCAGCTCCAATGCTTCGGGGGTCTGTTTTGGTCCACAAAAAATCATACTAAATTTTCAGCCCATCCAAGAACTTTTATTTTTGCACAAAAAACGACATCACGGTAGTTCTGTTGAAAATAGCGTCAGTCCGAGTTAGTTCTAATAAAATTATACCAAAATCATATAGAATTATTTTAAACATGGAATGAATACTTCATAAATTGTAGATATGTTGGAGACGTATCACCCAACGAGGAGCAAAAGGAAATGACAAGCGGTTTTCAGCAAGGTAATCTCTGCAAGCACTGAAATTGTAGGTAACAGATAGTTTGATAGCAAGGTAATTTGTAACGAGCAAGTAACAGTAGCGGTAAAAAAGGTGCAGCAAGGTAGCCCAATCCTTTTGAGGCAAAGTACATGCCAGAACAATCACTAGTAATAGGCAAAGTGTTCTTGAGGGTACACAGGAATTTCGTCTGGTCACTTTTATCATGTTGGTTTGATGCATGTTCTCTACCTTAATGATTTGATATGTGGGTGGACCGGTGCTAAGGTGATTTACTTACTTGAACTAACAACCTACTTATGATTAACCTTCTCGCAAGCATCTACAACTACGAGAAAAGTAGTAAGACAAAGTCTAACCATAGCATTAAACATGTGGATCCAAATCAGTCCCTTACGAAGTAGCGCATAAACTAGGGTTTAAGCTTCTGTCGCTCTAGCAACCCATCATCTAATAACTACTCCACAATGCATTCCCTTAGGCCCATTAATGGTGAAGTGTCATGTAGTCAACGTTCACATGACACCACTAACGGAATCACAACATACATATCATCAAAATATCGAACACATATCAAATTCACATGATTACTCGCAACATGACGTCTCCCGTGACCTCAAGAACAAAGGTAAATACTCACAAATAATATTCATGCTCAATATCAGAGGAGTATTGAATAGCATAATGGATGCAAACATATAATATTCCACCAAATAAACCATATAGTAATCAACTACGCAAGGTAATCAACACTACTAGTCACCCACATGTACCAATCTGAGGTTCCCGTACAAATATTGAACACAAGAGATGAACTAGGGTTTGAGAGGAGATGGTGTTGTTGAAGATGTTGATTCAGATTAGCCTCCCAAAGATGAGAGGGGTCTTGGTGATGACGATAGCTTCGATTTCCCCCTCCGAGAGGGAAGTTCCTCCGGCAGAATCGTTCCGTCGGAGGGCAAAAGTTCTCATGCCCAAGTTCCGCCACGAGGCGGCGGCGCTTCATCCCGACAGACCTCCTCTTTATTTTTGTAGGTTTTTAGGAATTTATACCAATAGAGGGGCACTGAAAGTGAGCCAGGCTGGGCACAACCCATCAGGGCGCGGCCAGGGGGGCCTGGCATGCCCTGGTGGGTTGTGACCACTTGGGGGCCCTCCTCCAGTAGTTTTCAGCTCTAGTATTTTTTTAATAAAAACAAAAATAATCTCCGTAAATTTTAAGCTCCATTGGAGTTGTGCAGAATAGGTATCTCTGGTGTGCTTTTCTTGGGTCCATAATTCCAGCTGTCGGTATTCTCCCTCTTTGTGTAAACCTTGCATATTATGAGAGAAAAGGCATTAGAATCACTCCCCAAAGCATTATTATTCAAAAAAACAAAGTAAATATAGTAAGAAATCATGATGCAAAATGGACTATCAACTCCCCCGAGCTTAGACCTCGCTTGTCCTCAAGCGAAAGCCGAAATTGAAAAACATTTCCACATGGTTTGAGAGAGAGGTGTCGATAAAACCAAAATACGGACATAGAAGCATCATGCTTATTAATATAACATCAACTAACTCTAACATAAGAACTTATTTCAATACATTTTTATCATAAGTCTTCTCATGAACAAGTAACAATTCATCACAACATAGAAGTATGAAGCATAAATCTTATTGGAAACCAACAAACTATGTTCTCAGTCAACTTTGCAACTACAAGTCATCATATTTTTAGGAAGGGTCTCATGTAGGAGCCTTTTGGCAAGTCCACATACTCAACTATAATTTAGTGTTCTATGATTGCCAACACTCACGACATACCCATGAACAAGAAGTTTCAACCGGACACGTAGGAAGATAGGGCTTATAGTTTCACCTCCCAACTCACTGACCTCAAAGGTGATGTCAACAATAATAACTCATGCCCACTCATATCCAACTGGATATATGTGCCTAGATGTTTCCTCGCCACATGATGCTTGTAAAGGGAAAAGGGAAAAAGGGAATACGGAAGAATACTTTGATGCTTGCGTAAAAGTAAAATGTCGGCCCTTCACAGAGGGAAGCATAGGTTGTCATGCGCTTACTGATTTTTATGCCCAATCCCTTAATGTAAAAGAACGTCACGCTATATTTCCCCCTATGATAGCAACCTTCAGTATGAAGTCCGTCGCTTTTATTACTTTGCCATCATAAGTTCGTATAACGCTCAATTTTCTGTTACCCTGATTGATCAAATCACTTTTAGAAGCAATTTGTATTGCCTTATTGCACCGATGAAAACTTACTTGAAGGATCTTTCTCGATCCATAGGTAGGTATGGTGGACACTCAAAGAAAGAGTTTGGTTTGGTTTTTTGGATGCACAAGTAGTATCTCTACTTAGTGCGGAATTTTTGGGTAGCAAAGATATTGGGCAAGCACCACATGTTAAAGGATCTATGAAAATATAACTTCTATGTGGATATGAACAAACATAAATCATTAAATTGTCTTCCTCGTCCAACGTCAACAATTTTGACATATAATATTTGATGGGGGCTCAAAATCATAAAAGATGTCCAAGATAGTATATTTGCATGTGAATCTTCTCTTCCCTCACTAATTCATTCATGAATTGCAACATTGACCAATGCTATGTTTGTCAATCTCCAATAAATTTTACTATTTATACTTTGCCTTATGTGATGTCATTACTCACTATAAGATTAGCATATGATTTTTTTTCATTTGTTTCTTTTCCTTTATTTGATTACAACAAGAAAGTAAAGAGGCAAAAACTAAAACTAACTTTATTATATAACTTTCACTCGACTACATAGATATATAGGCCATGGAACTAACACACAAAAATAGATGATGCTAAACTTTTATTCAACCAAAGAAAAGGGAAACTAAGGATTGAACTAAAATAGGTAAAGGTGAATAAAAGTGGTGGTGATACGATACCGGGGCACCTCCCCCAAGCTTGGCTTAAGCCAAGGGGAGTGCCCATACCCATGTACTCAAGTCTCCTTTGGTGGTGGTGATGAATAAGGTGGAGGGCTTGATGTAGGTGGTGGTGATTATGCAATAAGCTTGTCCTCCAGCTTCCAGGGCAAGGGTTCCCCATCGAAGGTTGACGCGAGAATCCCCTGAGTCCTGCAGCTGGCAGCTAGACTCATACCTTTAAATCTCGCTTCATATTCGAAGACTTGGTTTTGAAGATCATAAACTTGGCTCTGCAGAAAATTAATTTGCTCATTGAGGGTGAAGATGGTGTCCTTCACGGACCGGCTATCCACTGTCTAATCACAGGTGGATTCCGTGATCATGGAGTGACTGGCACTAAGTCCATGCTCCACCATCTTCTGGCACTTAAAGATTTCTTGTTCCACCGCCTCGAGCCTAGCCTCCATGCTTCCGGTCTTCTTGGATCCTTGAACATCGCAGATGTGGAGCACCCCCTCACGCATCTCAATGGCTTGAGGGTGCTTCATCACCTCTGTCAAGTGTGGGTTGATGACCTTCTCAAAGAACTTGTCCTTGGAGGAGCTTGGGGTAGGCATGGAGATCTAGATCTAGTGAGAAAACAACAAGAAACAAGAAGAAAGGATTTTTCTACAATGCAGTCGTCAAAACAGTCGTGGGTATATAAAGAGAATTTTTATTCTTGGGAAACAAGTATTTGGAAGGAAAACGGAGTCGGGAAGGCATCTGAGGTGGGCACAACCCACCAGGGCGCGGCCAGGGGTGCCTGGTGTGCCCTGGTGTATCGTGCTCACCTTGATCACCTTACGGTTTATTTATTTATTTTGCAAATTCTAAAACATTCCAAAACTAACAAAAAATATTTTTGCTTATTTTTCGGAGTCCGTTTACTTAGCGAATCATGTACCTCCTATTTTTAAGAATTCTAGAGTGTTTCGGAAGGTTTCTTTTATGTGCTCCTCCGGTGTCATGCTTTGGATAACATTGCTTTCAACGCTAATAGGCGTACCTGAGATATATTGTTTAATTCTTTGTCCATTTACCACCTTCGGGTTAGTACCTTCGGCATTATTAATCTTGATAGCTCTAGAACGATAGAGCTCTTCGATAATATATGGTCCTTCCCATTTGGAGAGAAGCTTTCTTGTAAAAAATCTTAAACGAGAGTTGAACAAAAGAACATAGTCTCCTATTTTGAATTCCCACTTTGGGATTCTCTTGTCATGCCATCTCTTTATTTTTTCTTTGAATAGCTTGGCGTTTTCATACGCTTGGGCTGTCCATTCATCTAGTGAGCTAATATCAAATAGCCTCTTCTCACCAGCAAGTTTGAAATCATAGTTGAGCTCTTTAATTGCGCAAAATGCTTTGTGTTCTAGTTCTAGAGGCAAATGACAAGCTTTTCCATACACCATTTTATATGGAGACATACCCATAGGACTTTTATAAGCTATTCTATAGGCCTAAAGTGCATCATCTAATTTCTTAGACCAATTCTTACGAGACCTATTGACAGTTTTTGTAATATTATTTTTATTTCTCTATTGCTAAGTTCTACCTGACCACTAGACTAAGATGATAGGGTGATGCAATTTCATTGTTAACATCATATTTATCAAGCATCTTACGGAAAGCACCATGAATAAAGTGTGAACCACCATTGGTCATTAAAAATCTAGGGACTCCAAACCTCAGAAAGATAACCTCTTTAAGCATTTTAATGGAGGTGTGGTGATCAGCACTACTAGTTGGAATAGCTTCTACCCACTTAGTGACATAATCAACCGCAACTAAAATATGAGTGTATCCATTTGAGGAAGGAAAAGGTCCCATATAATCCAAACCCACACATCAAACGGTTCAACAACAAGTGAATAAGTCATAGGCATTTCTTGACGCTTACCGATATTACCAATTCTTTGACATTCATCACAAGACAAGACAAACCTATGGGCATCCTTGAAGAGAGTAGGTGTCATGGTTTTGTCACGGCAGATGTCCAAAGACTTAGGTTCAAGGCCATCGCTAAGGCGATGGACTCAAAGGGGTTGATCGGGACGAAAGACATGGGTTTACCTAGGTTCGGCCCCTCGGAAAGAGGTAAAAGCCTACGTCCTGCTTTGTGTATATTGATTGGAGAATCAATTACAAGGGAGTGTATTTGCTTGACCTAGCTTTCGATGGATTGGTTTCTGTCTAAGCCGTCCCTAGGTCTAGCCTTTATAAAGGAGGTCAAGGCCTCGGGTTACTCGAGTCCCACACCGACTCTTACACCGTGCTTGGTCCTGTCTCTAAGCCCCCTTGCCTCCTTTGGCAAGCCGTCTCCAGGCGGCTCTCCCGCCCATGTCTTATGCCTTCTCCTGTCTCCGGGCCTTCGTCTCAGCCCATATGGTAAGCCGCCATGCAGTCTAGCCTTCCTCTTCTAGCCCACTTGATGGCGAGCCGCCAGGTAAGACCCGGCCCCTCCTTGGCAGGTCTTACCGTGGGGTTATATCCCCAACATTAGGCCCCAGATTGATTTGAGACTGTCCATGTCAATCTTCCATTTTACTTAGCAGCAAGTCTTACATCCTCATTAACTGCAAGAAAAGAATTTCATAACCCACTGTGACGTCACTTACGGATATGCCAAAAAGATTCTGTGACGTCCACAATGGATCCTCTCATTGAAACGGTCGACCTAAAAATCGAGGCGTCCATGTCAGTAAATCATCATTTCGCCTCCTTGATTCCCGCACGCATTGTTTTGCCATCACATCTAATAAATAGGGACACGAGGGGGTCGTTTATCTTTCCATCGCCCATGTCTTCTTCTTCCTCCTCCTCTCAACGCTTCACTCCTCCAAAGCTCCGCCACGCCAACCGAACTTCACTATCGTCCTCAACGCCGGCCGCTGCATCAACCTAAGCTAGTCCAGAGTCTCACCCGTGTCACCCGCATCCACAAGGTACTCTTTTCATCTTTGTTAGATTGGAATCCTTCCCGCACTGGATCCCCCTGAGTTCGTCATTGTTCCATTAGCGTGCTCCGTTGTTCATCAGATTGTTCATCGTAATGTAGACTCTTAATTAGTCCCTTGAACCCCGCAATGTTTGTTAATCCGTCGCGGCCATCCGTATAAAGTCAATACCCGCTCATCGTAGATTTGTATCCCGCTCCTTTCTGTGTATTGACTGCTTATTCTTCCATGGCACCCATTCTAGGTTTTGATTATATTTCATTTTTCCTCGCATATAGATCTTGTATCCACGGTAGTAACATGCGAAACCTGTTTTTCACACTTAGCAATATTTCTGGCATCATCCTATCAACATAACCCACCGTTACCTTGTCGCGTCTCTGGCAAAAAGTACGGGCGGCTTAGCTTTCCTCTACCATGTTGACCGTAGCTTTTTTGATTTTTTGCTTCCTAACCCGCCATACCTTTTGCTTTCCCATAGTGAACCCGCCATCATGTCTCGAGCACCCTCATCTTGTGATTGGGTTGGCTCTGGAATAACCGAGCAATTCTTGCTTGAGTTCGTAGAGATGGGCTCATTGTCGGCTCAGGATATCATCCACTGGCGAGTTCCTGGGTCAGTGAACAAGCCCACCCCAAAGGAGGGGGAGGTTGTTGTATTCGCTGATCACCTCCTCCGCAGTTTTAGCCCGCCTAGGTCAAAAAAATCCGAGGCATCCTCCACTTTTTAAAGCTTCATCCTCAAGACATTGCCCCAAATTCTGTCATCAACATGTGCAACTTCCAAGTCTTGTGTGAAGTTTACCTACAAGAAGAGCCATCTGTCGACCTCTTCCATGCTTTATTCTACGTCAACCGCCAAATAGAAGTAGCGGCTGGACCAAGCTTGGAGCTCGGTGGCATCTCCATCCAGAGACGAAGAGATCTGGCTTATCCATCCAATCTTTTGCCAAGCCACCCCAAAGATTGGAATAGGACTTGGTTTTACTGCAAGGACACCTCTCCAAAAGGAGAAAACCCATTGCCAGGTTATCGCCCTATCCGGCTCTGCACCTCCACTAAACATCCAGACCGGATGTCTACTGCAAAACGAGTGAAGTATGATACGGCTTTTGCAAAGATCAAGGCCCTCTTGGCAAACGGCTTAACTGGAGTCGATTTAACCCACTGTTGGGTCTTGTGGAAAGTCTTACCACTAAGCCAGTGTGTCCAGCTTATGTGCGAATATATGGGGGACGAGAATGATCCTCTCTATTTCAACCACACGTCTCTGATAGAAGAAAATGTCAACTTTGCTGTAAAACAACTTCTCCGTGAAACCCAGGAGGCTTGCAACACGATCGGGTTAAGACCCTTCTATGTCTCAAACCCAACTCCGGATGTAAGAAGAGACCTTCTTTTCAAAACTGATCATTCATGTCTTAATCTTATTCCTGGCATCTTTAACTCTTTTGGCGGCTCTTCATACAGGCCCACTCTAACTTCTGGAAGAAGAAATACACTCCCCAGTGAAGAAGAAGTCCCAGGCGGTTAACGCCCGTGGCTGTAAGAAAAAAACTTTGGCTCAAGAACTGCTTGCACTGAACGACTCAGAGGTAGAAAACTTGATTCCCTTAATTGTCTCTTTATGCAACTTACTGACGCCATTTGTACATAGGAGGAGATGGAAACGAGTCACGCTAATGCCCCTGAGGTAACTTACATTTCTTCCGACTCAGAGGTCTTACCGTGAGAGAAAATACGGCGAGTTGTCCGAAAAGTTCCTTTTTTGCATCCTCTTGCTTACTCAGACCCCGAATTTCTTTTGAAAAAGCAACAGCACGAGTCGTGACGTCAGACCCGGAGCTCCGGCTCTGAAGATCTTATGGCCGGCTTACCTAACCCTCCGGCTCCATGGAAATGACTGGCTGAGGTGCTCTTTTTACCAAGTCTTAATATCCGCCTTATACTCATGTACTGTCACCTTACTCTTGTACTTTATTATCTCAATTTTATAGGAGTCACCCCCTTCGTCTGGCGACTCAACTGCCTCCAAGCTTCCTCCTATGAAGATCAACCCAGAGTATGTCTTTTAACTTGTAGTGTGTGTATTACCTTTTCCCTGCACCACGTAATAACCCTTTTTTACTTCCCGGGCTCAAGCAAAACAAAGGAAGACAGGCGGGTCGATTGTTCCTATTACGGCCCAAAAAACGGAAACTGCTGAGCCGGCTCCTTCCACTCATGCTAAACCTTCTAAAGCTAATAAAGATGCACCTGAGCGCACTCCTCCACCTTCAAAGCTCCTGCGAGTCCGATGGCTGACCCTAAGCCACCCAGTCCTTCAACCGCCGTCGAAGATCCATCTCATCCTGACATTATCATCACTGGGATGGGTTACTAATCTCCTACACCTCATGTTCTGACAAAAACGCTAGCAAGATTGACACTTACTCTCCAGAAGAGCTTGACTTCGGATTTCTCGTGCTAGAGAAAATGTCTGCAGACGATCTGCATGCTGGTTACTTGAATCATCTTTCTGCCAGCCGCAACATGGAATCCAAACTTGTTGGACTAATGAAGCAAAAATATGAGGTACTCTCATTCCATTGCTTTTTCCATTATACCTTTATGTATCCCCCAAGAGCTAGTTTAATATTTCAAATGATGAACCGAGTCTTTCAAATCTTATCATACTATAAAGAATTTAGCCCGTAGCTCCCATGTAACGGGTTAGAACACATATAAGCCGGTACTTACATGAAATATAGATCCAAGTATAGCCCCCAATTCTGGGTCATTATGAAATTGATGAGCCGGAACTTTGATAGTTAAAAAGCTCGCCAGGTGTAGCCCCCAAGTCCGGGTCATTATGGAAATGATGACCCGGAACTTCCATGTAAACTTGGAGAGAAAACACATACATTAGCCCCCAAGTCCTAAGCATATTGCTTGCAATCTGCTTGGGACTTGCATCAGAATAACTTCATTATTGCTTCATCGTGGTGACTTATCTTTTATAATCTACCACTTGTACAATGCAGGAGGCATTAGAAGCAGCTGAGTCGGAGCGAGCGGATTTAAGGGCAAATCTTACCACCCAACAAACCGCCCGAGCAATAGCAGAAGAAAAATTACGATGGCTATTGAAAAACTTGAAAAGCTCCAAATTGACTTTGCCATGTATAAGGAAACTGCCGTATTTGAACAAGTCGCCCTGTCAAAGCGTGCAAATGATTTCGAGGAGCAGCTTAAGCTTACGGCAGAATAATTCAAGACTCTCAAGGGTCATATATCTAAGATGACTATCGTGATCTTTGGTAAGTATGCATGGCTTAGAAAATTTCCATGTCAAGTCAAAAATAGCTTTCGGGCGGCTTACCCTCAAATTTTTCTTTGCAGGTGAGAGAAGCCGCGAGTTATCCTCTGATAGTTTGATGAAGCGGAAGGCAATATACACTTTGACGGAGCAACTGTACAACGGAGCCATCTGCACCATCAAAACCTTGATGACTGCCAAGTATGTTCCCAAGTTCATGAAGGGGGTCATAGAAGTTTTATCCAATGTGCCCAAACAGATTGAAGAGTTGAGGTGGTCATCTGTCAGGAAAGTGGCAATAGTCTCTCTAAGCTAGTCCCTGGCCTTTGCTCCTAAACTGACTGCCGAAGAGATGATGAACGGCTTCCTGTCCAAAAAGGATGATGGCTCAGACTTTACTGAAGCTGACTACGCCAAAGGCATAAGGGCCTCCAGGGTACTTGCCTCCTCTCTTGTTGATGAGATGGATCTAACTCCCTACCAGGCGGCTTACAATGCAAACAATCAATGTCTGCGCTGCCCAACCTTTGAAGCTAGGGACTTGATCCCTGCACGCCGTAAGCCGCTCTTTTCCCCTGAAGTTGACCCGTCTCCTCTTTTTGACGAAGCTGAGTTCGAAGCCTTATTAAACTGCAACTATGTTTTGTATAATCTTCACATCGAAGAGCGCAAAGACCCGGCGCAGTTTGACCCGCAACCAATTTAAACTTTGTTATTCTTGATTGACTATAACCCGGCCTGCTGAGCCGCCAGTATTTGGATGTCTATGAAAAACTTTAAGTCCTTCATATTTTGAGCTCCTGGAGAGCTTTGTAATACACACAGTAGAATTTGATTGCCCCAGCCATGCCATCGTGCACACATGACGTTACAATCATCTTATGCACTTTTAATCTGCCTTGCATTCTTCTCACAATGTCTTACTTAACAACAGTTCATCTTAAGAGATAAAACCCTACAAAAATAAACAAGACAGAATAGTCTGCATTGTCATAGAGGCGGCTTGAAAAAGCATAACCTGGAGATGTTAAAATCTGTTGTAGCCTTGCTTCTTCTTTCATAATCTTGCATTGGCCCGGTTTGGTAAACCGGCATGATATGTAAATATGATGCAATGCATGATGTAATGTATGATGGAATGCATGATGCAATGTATGATGTTCTTGCTTTCTTTTTTGTTTTCAAAAACTCATATGATGGTTCTTCTTGGCTAGATTTGATGCTTGAACTCATACCAGTGCAGGGTCTCTAACGAGAGTGACTATCAACTCCTTTGAGCAGCTCAGGGTCTCTAGGCAAGATTAACTGATAAGAGAGCAACAAACCAGAAAGAGACACATCTGTCGGTTCTGCTGGGTGGACTTGCTGCTTGAACTCATAACAGTGCTCGGTTTCCAAGCGAGATTAAAGAGCGCAGTGTCCCAGAAAGAGACACGTACGCTGGTTCCGCTGGGTGGACTCGCTACTTGAACACATAACAATACTCGATTTCCAGGTGAGGATTGATGAGAGCAGTGTCCCTAGGGCCCATAAGCCCCCTCTCACGTGACACTGTCTGCCGTTTGAACCTTAACTAGTGCTTAGGGTCTCCTGGCAAGATTAACTGTCTGGTATGTTGGACACACAGTGTCTCTAAGCGCGTCACCTGTTGGAGAGGCATCAAAAGGGGGTAAGTTTATAACTCGTTGCACCCCTAATTATCTGGTTGACGGAGTCAACATCTGGGCCAATGACCCGCCTTATAGTGGATGAAAAGCCTGATCGAGAGGCTTTAAGCTTAACTCGGTGGGTTGAAATCCCCCAAATGACCTTGTCGATGACATCAACTTGCGCGCCATTTTGTGAGTCACCGTCTTGTGGATCGCCAACTTGTAAGTCGCCATCTTGTGGATCGCAACCTTGTAAGCCGCCATCTTGTAAGCCGCCATACAATTTTGTTGTTTTGGCTGAAGAGCCAATCAAGAGGGTGAGCGAGCTAAACCCGGTGGGTTGGAAGCCCCCAAGTGACCATGTAGAGGTGTTCATCTTTGCACAAATCTGTAATTCAAAAGAAAAAAAGCAGAGGCCCTGGCTTGAAGGGATGCCAACTTTATTATATGAAAAATATAGATATAGTGAAGTATGTATGTAAAAACATGGGAGTCGATGACTCAAGTATAGTAAGGCCGCAGATGAGCGATATTCCACGGCTGGTGGATCTCCTGTCTAGAAGTACGTGACTCTTCTCGTACGTCAATGAGATAATATAAACCATTGTTCAGATTTCTGCTAACCACGAAAGGTCCTTCCCAGGGGGAAATAACTTGTGTGCATCCATCTAATCTTGAATCAAACGTAACACCAAGTCACCTTCTTGGAATGTACGGGTCTTGACCATGTGGCTATGATAGCGACGTAGGTCTTGTTGATAAATTGCAGACCGGGCTGTTGCAAGATTGTGCACTTCATCCAAAGCATCTAACGTGTCCTGACCCGCGGCGAATCATGACGTATGTCGCTTGGTAACATGGCCTCTGCACCGTAAACCATAAAGAAAGGCGTATAACCCGTTGATCTGTTAGGTGTAGTATTGATACTCTAGAGGATGGAGGGTAGCTCCTCAACCGAACAACCCGGTGTTCATTGTAAAGGAACCATAATCCGGGGCTTGATACCCCTCAAGACTTCCTGGTTAGCTCGTTCCGCCTGACTGTTGGATTGTGGATGAGAAACAGCGGAGACATCAAGTCGGATGTGCTCACTCTCACAGAATGCCTTCATAGCCCCCTTGGATAAATTTGTTCCATTGTCCGTGATGATACTAAGAGGATAGCCAAAACGGTAGATCAATTTTTTGACAAACTGAATCGTCGTGGCTGCATCACATTTATTAACCGGCTCAGCCTCCACCCACTTGCTAAACTTGTTCACTTCCACCACGAGATGGGTCTTTTTATCCTTAGACCTCTTGAATGGTCCAACTATGTCAAGCCCCCAGACCGTGAACGGCCAAGTGGTTGTCATCATCCGCAATTCTTGATCCAACACGTGGGCACGTCTTCTGAACTTCTGACACCCGTCACACTTGGCAACCAGGTCCTTCGCATCCTTATGAGATGTCATCCAAAAGAAACCATGCCGGAAGGCCTTGGACACCAAGGATTTTGAGCCGGTGTGATGTCCACAATCACCGGCATGTATTTCATTTAAAATCTCCCTACCCTCTTCAGGAGAAACACAACATTCAAAGACATCGGTGATGCTATGCTTATGCAATTCGCCATTAACGATGGTCATGGACTTGAATCGCCTCACAATTTTCCGTGCTAGAGTCCGGTCCTCTGGCAACACGCCGTGAGTCAGGTATGCCAAGTATGGTAACATCCAATACAGAATAACATGCAGAGCCGCCACCAGTTGTCCTTCTAGGTCAGGTATAGCCAGATCCTCTGAAGGCAGCTTAACAGACGTGTGATATATCACATCCAAGAAAACGTTAGCGGCACCGGCTTACGTTGAGAGCTCGGTCTTGATAATGCATCAGTCTCCTCGTTCTTGCGACGATCTATATGATCCACCTGATAACCCTTGAAATGACCAGCAATGATATCCACCTCCTAACGATAAGCTGCCATCCATGGGTCCTTGGAGTCCCACGTGCCTGAAACTTGCTGAACTATGAGGTCTGAGTCTCTAAGGCATCTAACCCGGCTCAGATTCATCCCCTTGGCCACACGGAGGCCATGAAGCAAGGCTTCATATCCAGCTGCATTGTTAGTACAGGGAAACATTAGCCTCAACATGTAACAGAATTTGTCACCCTTGGGGAAAGTTAAGACAACTCCAGCCCCTAACCCCTCCAATTTTCTAGACCCATCGAAGTGGATTGTCCAGTATGTATTGTCCGGCTTTACCTCAGGTTATTGACACTCTGTCCAGTCATTTATGAAGTCCACCAACGCCTGAGACTTAACAGCCGTGCGAGGCACATACTTTAGATTCAGCGGCCCAAGCTCCAATGCCCACTTAGCAATCCTGCCTGTAGCTTCCCTGTTTTGAATTATATCACCCAACGAGGCAGAGCTAACCACAGTGATCGGGTGTCCAAGGAAGTAATGCTTCAACTTCTGGTTCGCCATGAACACCCCGTATATCAGTTCCTGCCAATGCGGGTACCTTTGCTTGGATTCTATGAGAACCTCACTAACATAGTAAACCAGCCTCTGAACTGGTTACTCTTTCCCTACCTCCTTGCACTCTACTACAATCACGGAGCGGACATCCCTGTTGTTAGCCGCCTCGTAGAGCAGCAAGGGCTCTTTCTCAGTCGGAGCAGCCAAAATTGGCGGCTCAACCAATTGTTTTTTGACTGCTCCCAGGGCTTCGTCCACAGCTTTACTCGAGACAAAGTCATCCGTCTTTTTCATCATCTGGCATAGAGGAATAGCGTTCTCACCCAAGCGACTGATGAAACGTCTTAAAGCAGCAATTTGACCCGCCAAGCGCTGCACATCATTGACGCTCTCCGGCTTAGCTAGTGACTTGATGGCCTTTATCTTGTCCGAGTTAGCCTCAATCACCCGTTCCGAAACCAAGAAACCCAGGAGCTTACCTGCAGGAACCCCGAAAACACACTTAGTCGGGTTAAGCATCATCTTGTAGACCCATAAGTTGTCAAACGTCTCCTTCAGATCGTCAAGCAACGTCTCCTTCTTCCTTGATTTAACTAAAATGTCGTCTACGTAAGCATGAACATTGCACCCAATCTGACCGTGAAGGCAATTCTGCACACAACGTTGATAAGTCGCATGTGCACTCTTGAGCCCAAAAGGCATAGACACATAACATAAAGTCCCAAAAGGCATTATAAACAATGTCTTCTCCTAGTCTTTAACTGCCATCTTGATCTGGTGATAACCTGAATAGGCGTCCAGAAAGCATAAACTCTCACAACCTGCCGTTGCATCAATAATCTGGTCGATATGAGGGAGAGAAAACGGGTCAACTAGATAGGCCTTATTAAGATCCGTGTAATCTATACACATACGCCATGTGTCATTCTTCTTAAGAACCATCACTGGATTCACTAACCACTCTGGGTGAAATACTTCCATGATGAAACCCGCCACCAAGAACCGGGCCACTTCCTCTTCAATTGCTTTGCGTCACTCTTCATTGAAATGATGGAGGAACTGTTTGATCGTTTTAAACTTAGGATCCACATTAAGGTGGTGCTTAGCAAATTCTCTCGGTACACCTGGCCTGTCAGATGGCTTCCATGCGAAGATGTCCCGATTCTCATGGTTGAATTCGATGAGCGGGCTTTCCTATGTGGGGTCCATGTTAGCCCCGATAGTGAACTATTTTGATGAGTCACCCGGAGTAAAATCCACCAGCTTTGTGTCATCCGCCGCAAACTTCAAGGGCGGCTCAGACTCTGTACTGGGCTTCTTCAACGGAGTCATATCCGTCGGGTCGATGTAATCCTTGTAAAACTTGAGCTCTGCCTCCACACAACTTGATTTTGCGTAAGCCGTGTCTCCTTCCTCACACTCAATGTCCATCTTCCGATCACCGTGCACCATGGTCGTTTCGTTGAAGGCCGGTATCTTGAGCTGTAGATAGACATGACAAGGCCTAGCCATAAACTTTGTGAAAGCCGGTCGGCCAAACAGAGCATGATACAGGCTCTTAATTTTCACCACTTCAAACCACAAAGTCTCCCCCCGGTAGTTGTATTCATCTCCAAATGCCACCTCTAGGGCAATCTTCCCCACTGGGTAGGCCGACTTACCTGGCACCACCCCATGAAAAACTATCGATGACGGCTTAAGAGCCTTGTCAGTTAACTCTCCGCTGGAGCGTGTCGTAGTACAAGATATTGATGCTGCTACCACCATCCATCAGTACTTTTGTAAACTTATAACACCCAACTTGAGGAGCTACCACTAGACCCAAGTGACCCGGATTATCAACCCTTGGCGGGTGGTCCTCCCGGCTCCACGTGATTGGGTACTCCGACCACTTCAAGTATCGTGGGAGAGCCAGCGTGGCCGCATTAACTGCCCTCTTGTGTAGCTTCTGATCCCGCTTGTCAAGGCTCGTAGTGAAGACATGATATTGCCCCCCACTAAGTTTCTTCGGGTTGATCTGGTATCCTGACTGGTTATTCTGTTGTTGACCACAACTACCCGACTATTGATGATGACCTCCCTAATGTCCTTGACCCTCATAACCTGAACCTGACCCGCCGGCACCGAAACCGGCTCCTGAGCCGCCCGGACCTGAACCGCCCGACGGGCCATTACCATTATTACGGTGCTGATGAAGGCTGTAATCTCGGAACTGGCGCATAATGTTGCACTCCTTCCATGTATGGGTGGCCAGTTTATCCGGCCAGCTGTGCGCGGAGCATGGTCTGTTTAGCGCCTCTTCCAGGTTGAAAGGTTGAGGTGCCTTATCCTTGTGGAACGGCGGCCTGAATTTCCATTGCCCTTAGCATGATTGTTCCCCGCATTGGTGCTCTCCACTAACTCTGATCCGCCATCCGGGTTCTTCCGTTTGCCCTGGTTGCCGTTTCCAGCCCCGTTCTGTTATTGATTCTTTCCATTGTTGCCCTTCTTACCTTGAGTTGATTTCTCATCATCGGAGCTCGGGTCCTTGGTGGTATCTGAATATGCATATTTGGTGAGAGCCGTCATAAGCTCACACATATCGTGACAAGAATGCTACAGCCACCCAAGCTTCTGTTTAAGGGGTAAAAAGCGATAGTTCCTCTCCACAATCAGAACTACTTGAGATGCTGAAATATTCTCAAACGAGTGGATCACCATCGAGACCTGCCGGACCCAATGACGGGTCGACTCACCTTCCTATTGTACATAGTGATCAAGATCTACGACCATCATAGCCCGCTTGCAGGTTCCCCTGAAATTCTTGATAAAGTGTGCTTTCAACTCAGCCCAAGACGTGATGGTATTAGGCGGCAAACCCTTCAACCAAGTGCGGGTCGGTCCTTCTAACATCATGATGAAGTATTTCGCACAAACTACCTCACTGACATCTAGCATCTCCGTGGCAAGCTCATAACTCTTGATCGAGGCCTCCGGGGGTAGATTAGCCATGTAGTTAGGCACCTTCCGCGGCCCTTTGAAGCCCTTGGGCAAACGTTCATGCCTTAAATCTGTTGTGAGACACTGCACACCAACTCCCTTGGATGAAGTGCTGATGGGGGGTTGCTGGTGCCATGGTGGGCGCCAACTGTCGTGGTTTTATCACGGCAGATGTCTAAAGACTTAGGTTCGAGGCCATCGCTAAGGCGATGGACTCAAAGGGGTTGATCAGGATGAAAGACATGGGTTTACCTAGGTTTGGCCCCTCGGAAAGAAGTAAAAGCCTACGTCCTGCTTTGTGTGTATTGATTGGAGTATTTATTACAAGGGTGCATATTTGCTCGACCTAGCTTTCGATGGATTGGTTTCTGTCTAAGCCGTCCCCGGGTCTTGCCTTTATATAGGAGGTCAAGGCCCCGGGTTACTCAAGTCCCAAACCGACTCTTATAACGTGTCTGGTCCTATCTCTAAGCCAACTTGCCTCCTTTGGCAAGCCATCTCCGGGTGGCTCTCCCGCCCGGGTATTACGCCTTCTCCTGTCTCCGATCCTTCGTCTCAGCCCATTTTGTAAGCCGCCATGCGGTCTAGCCTTCATCTTCCGGCCCACTTGATGGTGAGCCGCCAGGTAAGACCCGCCCCCTGGGCTGGTCTTACCATGGGGTTATATCCCCAATAGTAGGCCAATAAAAACTAGATTGCAATACCTTGTGAGCATTTCTATCTCCCGCATGATGTCCTCCATAAGCTTCAGAATGACATTTTCGTAGGATTTGTTCCTGTTCATGCTCAGGTACACAATGTCTAATAATACCATCCACTCCTTCTTTATAAAGATGTGTGTCATCCCAAAAGTAATGTCTCAAGTCATAGGAGAATTTTTTTTCTTTTGTTGATATGTAAAGCTAGGTGGTATATATTTAGCGACAATGTAATTAGCATAATCACAATACCAAGGTGTGTTGTGTGAGACACTTATTGTAGACAGATGTTCATCGGGGAAACTATCATCAATAGGTAGTGGGACATCAAGATTATTTTCTAACCTAGATAAGTTATCATCTATGGGGTTCTCAGCTCCTTTCCTATGAACGATATGAAGGTCAAATTCTTGAAGCAAAAAAACCCACCTAATAAGTCTATGTTTAGCATCTTTATTTTCCATAAGATATTTTATCGCAGCATAAGCGGTGTGAACAATAACTTTGGAGTCAACAATACAGGATCTAAATTTATCACAAGCAAACACAACTGCTAATTTTTTTTCAATAGTAGCATAATTTCATTGCGCACTATCTAGAGTTTTACTAGCATAATGGATAACATTCAATTCCTTATCAACTCTTTGTCCTAGGACAACACCAACAGCATAATCACTAGCATCACACATAATTTCAAAAGGCAAGTTCCAATCAAGTGGTTGAATGATAGGTGCAGAGGTTAAGGCTTTCTTGAGTGTTTCAAAGGCTTGTACACAATCTTCATCAAAAACAAAAGGGATATCCTTTTGCAAAAGATTAGTAAGAGGCCTAGAAATTTTAGCGAAGTCTTTAATGAACCTCCTATAAAAACTAGCATGACCAAGGAAACTTCGAATACCTTTAATATCTTTAGGACTTGGCATTTTCTCAATTGCATCAACTTTATCTTTATCCACCTCAATACCGTGTTCAGATATTTTATTCCCCAAGACAATACCTTCATTAACCATAAAGTGACACTTCTCCCAACTCAATAAGAGATTAGTTTGTTCACATCTCTACAAAAATCAATCAAAATTGGTTAAGCAATCATCAAAAGAAGCTCCCTAAACGAAAAAATCATCCATGAAAACCTCCACAATCTTTTCAAAAAAATCAGGGAATATAGCACTCATACATCTTTGAAAGGTAGCAGGTGCATTGCATAAACCAAAAGGCATATGTCTATAAGCATAGGTTCCAAAAGGGCAAGTAATGGTGGTTTTCTCTTGATCGGATTGTGACGCAGGTATTTGAGAGAAACCAGAATATCCATCTAGGAAACAAAAGCGTGTGTGCTTAGCTAATCTCTCTAGCATTTGATCAATGAAAGTAAAAAGGGTAATGATCTTTCCTAGTAGATTTATTCATTTTTATAAAATCAATTACCATTCTATAGCCAATGACAATTCTTTGTGGAATGAGTTCATTCTTATCATTAGGAACAACGGTAATACCTCCTTTCTTAGGGTCACAATGAACGACACTTACACATCTACTATGAGCTAAGGGATATATTATACCTGCTTCTAGAAGCTTTAATATTTCAGTTCTTACCACTTCCTTCATCTTAGGATTCAATCGCCATTGGTGATCAACAACGGGTTTAGCATCAGGTTCCATATTGATCTTGTGTTGACATAGAGAGGGACTAATGCCCTTAAGATCATCAAGAGTATATCCAATAGCATCTCGGTGCTTCCTTAGAACTTTCAATAATCTTTCTTCTGCATGTTCTGAAAGGTTAGCACTAATAATAACAGGATATATCTTTTTCTCATCAAGATAAGCATACTTCAAAGTGTCAGGCAATTGTTTCAACTCAAACACAGGATCACCTTTAGGTGGAGGAGGACCTCCAAGGGTTTCAATAGGAAAATTGTGTTTCAAGATAGGTTGTTGTTCGAAGAAAATTTGATCTATTTCATTTCTTTCACGCAAGTGCATATCATTTTCATGGTCAAGCAAATATTGTTCTAATGGATCAGTAGGTGGCACAAAAATATAAGCAAGACCAATTCTCTCATTCTTATTAGATAATTGTTTATCACGGGGTTGTCTACTGAACTTGGAAAAATTAAACTCATGAGACACATTACCAAAACTGACACCGACAGTTTATTTTTCACAATCTATCTTAGCATCGACGGTGCTCAAGAAAGGTCTACCAAAGATAATGGGAAAAAATTCGTCTTCTGGGGAACCAAGGTCTAGAAAATAAGTAGGGTATTTTACTTTCCCACACAAGACTTCAACATCTCTAACAATCCCAAGTGGTGTGAAAGTGTCTCTATTAGCAAGTTTAATAGTTACATCAATATCTTCAATTTCAGTAGGTGTTGTTTCATCCATAATTTCTTGGTATAAGGTAAAAGGGATAGCACTCACACTAGCACCTAAATCACATAAACCATGGTAGCAACAATCTCCTATTTTAACTGAGACAATGAGCAAGCCTTCTATAGGTCTATGTTTATCTTCCTCACCAGGTTTAGCAATTCTAGCAGCTTCATCACAAAGGTAGATGACATGCCCATCAACATTTTCCACCAAGAGACCTTTAACCATAGCAACACTAGGTTCTACTTTAATTTTCTTTGGGGGTTTAGGTGCTCTTATATTACACTTACGAACCACAGTGGATACCTTAGCATGTTCCTTTATCCTAACAGGGAAAGGTGATTTTTCAATATAATTGGTAGGCACAACTGGATCAACATTGTAAAAGATGGTTTCTTCTTTATCTATGACCAGTTCATTTAATTTCTTATTTAATAGGGGGATGATATTCGAACCACTTCTCCTGAGAGAGGTCAACATGAGTAGCAAATGCTTCATAGAAAGAGGCTACTATCTGAGAGTCAAGTCCATATTTAGTGCTAAACTTATAAAAAGTATCGATATTCATAAAATATTTAACACAATCAAATTCAAGCTTCATACCTGACTCATTACCTTCGTCGAGTTCCCAATCTTCAGAGTTGCGTTTAATTCTTTCTAAGAGATCCCACTTGAAATCAATAGTCATCTTCATATAAGAACCAACACAAGAAGTATCGAGCATGGATTAATCATTGAGAAAGCCAAGCATAAAAATTCTGAGTGATAACTTCCCTCGGAATGTCATGATTGGGGCATGAATATAACATTGACTTAAGCCTCCTCCAAGCTAGAGCGATTTTCTCCTTCACGGGGCCAAAAACTATATATATAATTCCGATCACGATAAACTAGATGCATAGCGTAAAACTTTTGATGGAATTCCAATTCCAAACGGTTCCAGCTCCATGATCCAAGATCATCACATAGCCTATACCATGTCAATGCTTTTCCCTCCAAAGATTAAGGAAAAACCTTCTTCTTCACTTCATCTCCGTATAAACCTGCAAGATTAAATATTCCACATATTTCATTCACATATAAAAGATGTATATCAGGATGTTCACTTCCATCTCGTGCATAAGGTTTAGCAAGCAGTTTTTCTAGCATACCCTAAGGACTTTCACATGTAACATTTTCAGCAGGTGCTATAGATGGAGGGATAACTAACTGTGGTTCTAGTCGAGGTGAAGATACCCCGAACAAACCCCTCAAAGGATTGTTCTCCATAGTAGCAAGTAGCAATAGATTTCAGCACGTAGTATAAGTTTTTCCTTACCGATTTCCACTTACCAAGAGCGCTTAACTCCCCGGAAACTACGCCAGAAAAGAGTCTTGATGACCCAGAAGTTAGGGGATCAATCGTAGTCCTTCTGATAAGTAATACTATCGAACCCAACGAGGAGCAGAAGAAAGGACAATTAGTTTTCAGCAAGGTAATCTCAGCAAGCACTGAAATCGTAGGTAATAGATAGTTTGATAGCAAGGTAATTTGTAATGATCAAGTAACGGTAAAGGTAAACAAGGTGCAGCAAGGTAGCCCAATCCTTTTGAGGCAAAGGACATGCCAGAAAAATCACTAGTAATAGGCAAAGTGTTCTTAAGGGTACACGGGAATTTTGTCTAGTCACTTTTATCCTGTTGGTTTGATTCGTGTTTGCTACCTTAATGATTTGATATGTGGGTGGACCAGTGCTAAGGTGCTTTTCTTAGTTGAACTAACAACCTACTTACGATTAACCCCCTCGCAAGAATCCGTAACTACAAGAAAAGTATTAAGACAAAGTCTAACCATAGCGTTAAACGTGTGGATCCAAATCATCCCCTTACGAAGTAGTGCATAAACTAGGGTTTAAGATTCTATCACTCTAGGAACCCATTATCTAATAACTACTCCACAATGCATTCCCTTAGGCCCATTAATGGTGAAGTGTCATGTAGTCGATGTTCACATGACACCACTAAGGGAATCACAACATACATATCATCAAAATATCGAACACATATCAAATTCACATGATTACTCGCAACATGACTTCTCACATGATCTCAAGAACAAAGGTAACTACTCACAAATAATATTCATGCTCAACATCAGAGGAGTATTGAATATCATAATGGATGTGGACATATAATCTTCCACCAAATAAACCATACAGTAATCAATTATGCAAGGTAATCAACACTACTAGTCACCCACATGTACCAATCTGAGGTTCCGGTACAAAGATTGAACACAAGAGATGTACTAATGTCGGGACCCCGATCCTAAGTCATAAGAATCCAGATTGTAACATATCACATCACTTTGCGGCCTCACGCACGGTAAGTTCCACGGCTGCAGCCTTACCTTAGCCGGGACCGTTTGCGTCTTTTGGCTCACGTATGTGAACATGTCGCTGGCAATCAGACGACAGAGAACCCGGGCCGACATAACTAGTCATAGAACCCAAGCAGCACATCCATACAGAAACAGGCATACATAACCCAGCAATGCAGGTGTCGGCCTCAAGCATGTGTAGACGAGTCATAGCAAGCTACATGGACTCCATTACGTCGTGAGACATGAATGCCATCACAGCACGTAGACGAGTCATAGCAGGCTACAGGGACTCCATTACACCGCAAGACATTTCCCCAAAGGGACAGACACAGCAGCAAAGAAGGATACATGCCGGTCAATCAATGTGTCCGGAGCAGTGGCAAACTACCATGGCTCAGTGGGAGCACAAAGAGGCAGTTTCCCGTAAAGAGTACTACTAAAGGCACACGACTAGGTGTCGGATCCCATACATACCGTTGCACGTCACACGTACGCACGACATGCCCGATATGCATAGATACAACCATGGCATCACAACATAACTATACAACAACATGACTTTTATTTAAGAGGCTCAGATGAGCCCTGCATAATATGTTCTTACAGATAGGGGTCACATGACCCGACACTCAAGTCATACAAACATGTTCATACAAACCAAGTGGAAGCATAAGTTGTGAGAGTACAGACACATGAAAGGGTAAAAAGGCACATGGCCTGACTATCTACAGCCCGCCATAGGGCAAAGGTCGTAGCTGGGACACCAGCTATTCGGCATCGTCAACGTCTAGAAAGAACCCACCTAATGGGTCTTGGGTCTCATCTGCAACATTTATTAAGCAAACGTGAGTACAAACATACTCATCAAGTCTTTAAAACAGACCTAGTCTATTCATGCTCATGTATCAACAAAGGGGGAGGTGGAGTTTATGCAGCAATGCCACCTTTGACTCATGGCTAACCTACACTACTCAACTTTAACTCTTTGTTTACATTTTAGATATCGCACACGAGTCCACTAACTCCATAGAAATACACCACCATGGATTCACTTCCCTCTCCTGGGAGAGTGCCATCCACGGTACTCACACTTGTCTTGATATTTTTATGAGTATCCGTTTGATTATCTATGAACAGCATAAGTTCTCCAAGTAGTCCATATCCGAGGACGCGGCTATTCGAATAGGTTCATACCCTGTAGGGGTGTACTTCTTCACACACGCTCTCGCCACTTATCGTTGTGCGCTCATAAAACCATGCACCTCGGCAACCTTCAAGCGGATGCCCAGCGAGGGAGTCGGCCACGACCATCAATCACATAAGACCTCTAGTCCAGGCTATCGCCTATTTGATACTGAACCTGCATGGAAGTCCGGCTGAAGTTTTCGCTACGGCCCCAAATGATGTGCACAGGGTTCCCAAGCCCACCATTCGGGTGACCCTTGGTACACCGTGCCACTGCCTACCGCGTCATAACCCACACCTAGGGTCAACGCTACGCATGGCCTCCAGCATGCTATAAACACCAGAAACTACTTGCAACTCTTGGAATAAGGACTAAGCGAATGATAAGTCAAAAGGGTCAATTAAGTATCCCAATGTGTGGTAGTAACTAGTCTTGGATCACAAACACGGAACTCAGTTCCTAAGAACGGTCCCAGTGACACAACCTGATATGTACTCCTACATAGCCTCTCATCGCTACCTTTACCAAATCGAGTTCATCATTATATCACCACATCAGGACAATATCGTTTCACTCAGTTCATCACCCAGATGAATCAGACCTGAACCAACTCTAAGCATAGCAAGCAAGTAAGCTAAGCACATCATGGCACAAGAATCTACTAGGTATGCTAGGTTGCAAGGTTTGACTATTTACTGTAACAATGTCAGGTTATGCAACAGAATAGGATCATCTACCGTGTATGACTGACATGTGATTCACTGTCCTAATGCAATAAACAAGAGCAGGAGCGAGAGAGTAGGATGTTATCAGAATGATCAAAGGGGTTGCTTGCCTTGCTGGGTAGCGGAAAGGTTCTCTCCTTCGTCGGGATACTCGGGGGTATCCTCAGAAGCAGGGCCTACCGCAATGCAGATAAGAAAGAATCAAGACACACAAGTGCGACAATATGATGCATGATCATGGCATGATAGCATGTATGGATGAGCTAATGCAACTAGTGTTCATGTTGATTTGAAATGAATTTGAATATAGGTTCAAAATCGTTCTTTATTTCAAATTCCATATATTAACCTATTCGTAACTATCAATGTTCACCTATTTATATTGCTCTAATATGAAAGACAACAGCACCATTGGATTCATTGGATTTTTCTGATAAATTTTCATATATAAATTATTTTCATATGATTTACCGATTAATTTATATGAATTTTTGAAGTTTTGAATAATTTCTGGAATTATTTTTAAACTAGAAAATGGAATTATGGCGTCAGCCTGACGTCACCACAACGTCAGCGGGTCGGCTGACCTGCCAGGTCAAACCTGACACCGTGGGGCCCTCATGTCAGCGTCAGGGGGATAATCCCCACGCTGACTGAGGTTTGACCCACAGCCGGGGCCCACTGTCAGTGGCTGGGGCTAATTAACCAGGGGGGTTTAGCCCACCTAATGACGGCCACATCGGCGCCCACCGGAGCAGGGCTGGCGGCGACCATCCGCACGGCGGCGACTCACCGGAACGCGCCTCCGGCAACCATTTGGCGCGCAGAGGGCACCGAGAGGCGGCCCTTGCACTGGTGCATCTAGCAGAGCTGCTAAGGGGCTCAGGGGCCACCGAAACGGCGGCCGGCGACAACCCGAGCAGTGGCGAGCTGCGGCAACGGCGGCAATGGCGACTATAGCGGGGTACAGGCCGCAAGAAAGGGGGAAATGGAACAGGAGCTCACTGCAGGGTCGTTAGGGACGACGGCAGGCTCGGGGGCGCGCTAACAAGCTCGAATCGTCGGAGATGAGCTTTCGCGGCTGGCGGGGAGAAAACAGCGACAGGGCATCGTGGATGGCTCCCGGCGTCTTCTAGGGTCACGGGGAGGACGAGGGGGGAGCGGCGGTTCTTGAGGGCTACTTAGCGAGACGAGGGGGCGGCTAGCGCGACGGCGGCGAGCTCGAGCAGAGCTCGGCTATGGCGGAGCATAAAGGGAAGAGAGAGGGCAAGAGGGGGAGCTCACAGGGGGAGAAGGATAGGGGAAGGAGGCCACAGCAAGGGCCTCGCGCTGGCGCCCTCCAGCCCTCTAGGCCAGCAGCCAGGCAAGGAGGAGGTGGCCGGCGTGTGGCGACCACGCACCGGGCATCCTTCTGGCCAGAGGTGGAAGAAGATCGGTTCGCCCCTGGTGGGCTGGGCCGGCTTCTTCCCTGGCCTGGGTAAAATTTTCTTTTTTTTGTTTAACTTAATTCATTTCTTTTCTAGTTTTATGACATTTGTTTTATTATTTTGCAGGTGCAAAATGACTTTGTAAAATATCCCAAGTATTTTATATCATCAATTTTGAATATTTCAAACTTGTAGAAAGACAATTCAGGATATTTTGAAGCTAAAATAATGATAATGCTTTGTTTATCATTTTCACGGGCTTTAACATTTATTTTTTAATCGCTTTAGGTGTTCAAATAATTAAAATGATCCCTGTTATAATCATGTCCAAATTTACCAGACATAGGGAACATTTTTAGTGGGCATTTTGGATTTGTTGAATTTTCACCAAATTTGAATTGTTTGGATTCAAAGTGAGCTTGGGGTTTCTTTTTGTTCCCCATTTTATGTTGATGCAATAAAATGAAACATGATGCAAGCACATGCTATCCTAGGACATCTAGCTAGGGATGTGAAACCTAAGGTTTGAGAGGAGATGGTGTTGTTGAAGATGTTGATGAAGATTGGCCTCCCAGAGATGAGAGGGGTGTTGGTGATGACGATAGCTTCAATTTCCCCTTCGGGAGGTAAGTTCCCCTTGCGGAATCACTCCGCTGGAGGGGAAAAGTGCTCCTGCCCAAGTTCTGCCTTGAGGCGGCGGCGCTTTTTCTCGAAAGTCCTCCTCTTTATTTTTTATGTTTTGGGGGAATTTATACCAAAAGATGGGCATCGGAAGCGGGCCAGGCTGGGCACAACCCATCAGGGCGCGGCCAGGGGGCCTAGCGTGCCCTTGTGGGTTGTGCCCACCTGGGGGACCTCCTCTCGTAGTTTTCAGCTCTAGTAATTTTTATTAAATACCAAAATAATCTCCATAAATTTTCAGCTTCATTGGAGTTGTGCAGAATAGGTACCTCTTACGTGGTTTTCTTGGTCCAGAATTCCAGCTGCTGGTATTCTCCATCTTTGTGTAAACCTTGCATATTATGAGAGAAAAGGCATTAGAATCACGCCCCAAATCATTATCATTCAACAACAAAAAGTTAATAACCATAGGAAATCATGATGCAAAATGGACGTATCAGGCCCCATACCAACCACCATCTCCTCTATTTTGCCTCCAAACCCCAGTCACCCAGCTCTGTTTCTATCTATGACAAAACCCTCGTCTCTCCTGCGAACGGAGAATTGTTGCGGCAAAAACATGGCTAACTTCCCGGTGCGCCTATTCGCTTTCGCTCCACTCGGCTCTACCTTTAACTGTGGACCTCAACACCATGCGTAGCACCGTGTCATGGTGATCGATAACCCTCCGCTGAACCATGCTAGGTATGCCATTGTCTCCATTAACCCTACTGTGTCGAATCATCAAAAGAGATTTTTGGCTCAATGAGGTTTGTTGCATCATCATGAAGGATCTGCACTATCAGGTAGAATGATTTTGTCTGTCCACGTGGTATTGGGGTTGTGGCTTTTGCGGATGTAGAGAGCAGAGATGAAGCGATTTGGGAGGGACCGCATGCATTAGATGAGGGCGCTTATTTTTCATTGATGTCGCATGATGAGGGTATTAATATGAGGATGCCTGCTTTGAGTACAAGGTCTGGATTATGATGTTGGCCTTCCCCATGGATTGTCAAACTAAACATTATGTTAACAAGGCAGTTTCTAGTTTTGGAAAGTTGCTGGCTTAGCCTAATAGTGGGGAAACAAAACAAGGGTATTGGTTAAATGCCACATCAAATACATTGTTGAGGTGCCTCATAGCTTTCCAGTTACTAGTGTAGGGATGTTGTCAGGTTTGGGTCGCTCTTGGTCGGTTCCAATTTATGTTCTGAATGGCAAGAACATTTCCCGAGACTAGTTGGCTATGAATATGAGATGCCAATGCTTAATGTCTCTCCTCATCCATATCAACTGCCCTACTATATAGTTATGCAACAGGCCAGATTGGATGAGCTTGCACAATAGCAGGCTCCAAATGAGGAGGAGTGGAATGTTGAACCACAGGTTGCAGAGCAAACCCAGGAAAATGGATGGAGAGTTTGGCCTGCAGTCCCTTCCCAATACACTAGATTCAGCTTCGGGATTCTTTTTGAGTATGATGGACCATCCTTGATGGATGGAGTGCCCTAAGAGCACAATTTTATTGATAATCTACCAGATGTCTGGTCAGAGGCCTCTTTGTGGAGGCGTTAGCTGATGATTTCATTTTTGGAGTACCTGGGGCAAGGAATGATTTTAGCCATGCATGTGGGGGATCTGCCCTAATAGTTCTGGTTACATACTTTGATTTTCTTTGCTAGATTGGAGGCATGCTGAAAAGGATATATACTCCTAATTTGATGCCCTCCCAGAGTGCTCTTCTGACCAATTTCTTATAAATCCCTTTAGTGCTTTTCAGCAGTTCGCAAATGAAGTTTGCTTGCAAGTCCTCAACTCTGTTACACCTGAATCTGATGTGTTTGTTAGCTCTTTTAGTGCATCACTTAGCAAAGGCCTACCCCTCTTCTTCCCAGCAGAGCTATTGCATGGGGTTGGGGTATTTCTAGATCCCTCTACGCTCAAGATCAGTTGACCTTCAGTCAGAGATAACTTGGGGATGGCCAAATGATTATTGATGGATCGGATAGTGTCGCTATGGTCACTATTGGTAATAGAATTGCTCATATGATTGATCATGAGGAGGCCCGTGTCAACACAGTGATGTTGCGCCGGAGCACACGATCAACTCAATACGATGGCTTTTTTGTCCCTTAGCCATTTGATAGCAGGAAAGGGGTCCCCAAGGTCAAGGACAGGGTTAAACCCTCAATCAAACTTGACAAGAATATAACTGCTCCGCTTGCTCCAACATCTACTACTAGTAGCTCTAGCATCACGCCTGGTATCCCCCGTTCACGCCAATCAAGCAGATGTAGAGTATTGGTACTAATCTCTATGGTTTTCCTCCCGTACAACTTACTCCTAAGAAATAACTTGCTGATTTGCACCAGGAGGTCTACCATCCAGATGCCCATGACTAATCGGAAGCAGTGGTCCATCTTATGATGAAATGTGCGTGGAATAAATTCAGAGACAAAAACATCTGGTTATCTGTAATGCTATAGATCTTAGCGGTTGTTCAGTCATATTTTGCAAGAATCAAAGCCTGAGTCTTTTGATGCTTCGTTTGTGAAGCTTTTTTGACCAATGATAAATTTGCCTTTATTCCATCCAATGGGAATTCTGGAGGCATCATCACCAGCTAGAATAGTTCGGTGTTCTCTGGTGTGATTGAGTTTACTAAATCTTTTGCGCTTAATGTTAAATTCACTTCACTTTAGACTGTCTGGTCATGTGTGAATATTTATGGCCCTTGTGAGGGACAAGCATGGGGGGATTTTGTTGATTGGTTGTTCAATTTCCAAATCGAAACTCACGAGGACTGGATACTGATAGACATGAATTTAAGAACAAAACGAGCATCATAAAGCATGTGAAAAACACATCTAAGTCTAACATACTTCCTATGCCTAGGAGTTTTATAGGAAAACAAATTCTCAAGACAAGTGAAATCTAGCACATGCAAGTAGCAAGAGTGAAGCAGTAGTAATTTCAACAGAAATAGAGATAATTGAGTAACATGCAAATTCCTATGACCATATTTGCTTCTCTCATAAAAATTACATGTAGGATCATAATTGAACTCAACAATATACCTATCATATAAAATATTATCTTTATGATCCATACACATACAAGTCTCGTAACCTTCCAAGGTAGTGGGATCATTATTACCCAAAGTTTACGCTCTTCTGAACCCACTTTTAGTAGTGTTGCAAATATATTAATCAATAATAGATTCATCATGAAGCATAGAATTATCAATATCACAAGAAACATCATGCTTATCACCCCAATCATCATCATTAGCACAATTGAGATTCATATAATTTATACTAACAACATGGTAATCATGCTTTTCATTTAAGGAACTATAATGAATCACTTTATAAATTTCACAATTTATAGATTCATAATTTTCAAGCAAGACCTCATAAAAATAATCTAGTGCACTCTCACTAGCAATTATTTCAATATAATCGGGTCTTTTGAAAAGATTAGCTAGTGGATGAGAATCCATTTATCTTAAAGTTTGCATTTACTTTCTGTTTTGGTGTGACAAAGATAAACATAACATAACTAGGCACGCAAGCGAATAGAAATATTTTCGTATTTTTCATTTTTATGAATCAAACTAAATATAATAGAAAATCAGAAGAAGAACAAGTTAATGAAAATTTGTGTGAAGTTACTTGATAGTTGCTGATGGTATTCCCTCGCAACGGTGTGAGAAATCCTTCCTGATACTCGTGATCTATGTTGGGTTTTCTGTGAAGAGGAATGGGTTATCGGAGCACAAAGTGGGTAAAATATTTCCCTTTATTATGAAACCATGGTTTATCGAACCAATAGGAATACCAATCCTCAATCGTCTTCAGCAATTGCACACAAAAGAACAAACAACTTGCACCCAACTCCGGCAAGAGGGTTGGCAACCCCCTTGACCTTGTTATTTGCATGCAAGTGAGTTGTGTAGATAATTGTAAATTGAAAAATAAAATAAACAACAACAAGGTAATGAAAGCGTTTGTGAATATATAAGTTAATAGACATGGGGGATGTAGAGTTCTCTAGTGGCATCTCTCATAGAAATAGCATACGGTGGGTAAACAAATATTGTTGGGCAATTGATAGAAAACCGAATAGTTATGCGATTTTCACGAAAATGATCACGTGTATATATGCATCACGTCCATAAGAAAATAGGCCGACTCCTGCCTAGACCTATTACTACTCATCAACCACTATCCAACATGCATCTAGAGTATTAAGTAAAACAGAGTAATGTTTGGAGAACAATGACATGATGTAAACAAATTAAAGTCAATCAATATGAATAAACCCCATTGTTTTATCCTTAGTAGCAAAAACACAAAGCTGCAACTTGTCCCCTTTTGTCACTCGGATATAGAAACTCGCCAGGTTGAACCTACTACAAAGCACCAGTCCCACTAAAGAAATATCAATCTAGTTGGTCAAACTATCTCAATAGATCTGAGAGCAATACGAAGCTATAATGATCATGCAAATAAGAATCTTGGTATTCAGGTTTTACTCAAATACTTTTCATGAACAATGTGAATATAAACTCAGAATTCATCGGATCCCAACAAACGCACCATATAAAGGGATTACATCGGATAGATCAAGCCAAATATGTGATGAACAATGTATTGAAGATCGAGAGAGAGAGAGAGAGAGAGAGAAAGAAAGAGAGAGAGTTTGCCATCTAGGTACTACCTATGGACCCGTAAGTCTGTGGTGAACTACTCACACATCATGGTGAGGGCAGCAAGGTTGATGAAGAGGCCATCTATGATAGATCTCCCCTTCGGCAGGGTGCCGGAAGGAAGTTGTAGGTGGCCACCCATCGGAAAAGATACTTGTGGTAGCTTAAAAAGTGTTTCGGGAGAGCTTTTAGAGTTTTTGGAATATATGTGAATTTATAGGCCAGAGAGGGGTGTAGGAAGGTGTTCGAGGGAGGCACAAGCCATCAGGGCGCCCCTGGTGGCGCCCCCTATTAGCTTATGGGCCCATCGTGGCTCTCTCGGCTCCTCCTGAAGCCTCCAGGTCTTTTTTGGTCCATAAAAAATCATCAAAAAGTTTCATGGCAATTGGACTTCGTTTCATACTGTAAACCCGAAAATTCATAAACATGCAGAAAACGGCACTGGGTCAATAGGTTAGTGCTCAAAAATATTATAAATTGGAAAACAAATGCCCAAAAAATTCTAGACTGGTAATATATTAGCATGGAACAATCAAAAAATTATAGATACGTTGGAGACGTATCAGCATCCCCAGGCTTAATTCATGCTCGTCCTTGAGTAGGTAAATGATAAGAAGATAATTTTTGATTTGACATGCTACCCATTATGTAATATTTTGTATGTATGCTCATTGAGAAATGATGAATTAATAAACAACAACATAGTAATATTTATAAGTATAAGAAACAAAATGAATGATTTTTTAAAGTGTACGATCCTAAAAGAATGTTTACCCCTACTCATCTTATTATATTAGCAAGGCATGACTCCGCTTCACCACATCAATAGAAATATTAAGCACCACAGTGTGCAAGTCAGGCAATGGGATCATACTTTTTCAATATGCATCAACTTTTTATTCTTCACGCAATACATGAGCGTGAACCATTGTACATAGCATATAGGTGGAATAGAATATGATGGTAGATATCAGTGGTAAAAAGTGGAGAATATAGCCTCAGATCAACTAGGCATACTAATGAGCTATGAAGATGCTCATTGATAGATGTCAATGCAAGGAGTAGGGATTGCCATGCAAATGATGCACTAGAGCTATAAGTGTGTCAAAGTTCAATTGAAGCTAAGTGGGGTGTGTATACAACTTGCTTGCTCATGAAGACCTCGAGCATTTGAGGAAGCCCGTCATCGGAATATACAAGCCAAGTTTATTATATGAAAAGGTAATTCCCACTAGCATATGGAAGTGACAAAATAAGAGACTCTCTATATGAAGAACATAGTGCCACTTTGAGGCACAGGTGTGGTAAAGGATAGTAGCAAAGTTGCTTCTCTCTTTTCCTCTCATTTATTTTTTATATTTTTTCATGGCGGTCTTTTCTCTTTTTTTGCCTCCCCCATTCATAATTTTTTTATATGGTGGGCCCGTTTGGCCTCCCACATTTTTATTTTATTTTTCGCCTGGAGTCTCATCCCGACTTGTGGGGGAATTATAGTCTCCATCATCCTTTCCTCACTGGGACAATGCTCTAATAATGATGATCATCACACTTTTATTTACTTACAACTCAATATGAAGAACATGTAGGAAGATATGACTCTATATGAATGCCTCTCACAGTGTACCAGGATGTGCAATGATCTAGCATGACATGTATCAAAAACATGATGACGGTGGCTTTGCCACAAATACTATGTCAGCTCTATATCATCATGCAAAGCAATATGACGATGAATGAACTAGTCATGTGAAGTGACGATGGAATTTGCATAGCAATATATCTTGGAATGGATATGGACATGCCATAATAGGTAGGTATGTTGGATGTTTTGAGGAAGATATAATGAGGGTTATGTGCAACAGTGTGTATCATGTCACGGGGTTTGGACGCACCGGCGAAAGTTACACCGATCGTTGACGTAAGAATGGGCTATGCACGGTACAAAAGAGGCTAGCAAATATGAAAAGGTGAATATGTGTATGTCCATGGTGTCACATTAGTCATAAAGAACTCACATACTCATTGCAAAGTTTTATTAGTTTTATCGCACATCAAAGTACTCCTTGCATGCCCCGAGGGAGGAGGTTCTTAGCAGTTAACCATGCCTCTTTAGTTTTTAGATGAATAACAAGTTAACACCTCGACTCGAAACAACACTATGATTTTAACGAGGAATATAAATGCTCACACATCATCACCATGCCTCTTTAGTTTTTATAAAAAAACAACTTAACACCTCTTAGTCTCGACACTTCTATGTGACGGGGTTATTACCCCTAGGTAGGCCAAAGCCATAGGGCTCTCTCCCCCACTTCAATAAAAAATACATTGCTGGATCGTCCTTGACCGGCGGGCACATTCCCAGTTACTTCGTGACTGGCTGGCGCGGGGCCGGCATGCTTGTTGCCAGCTGGCCCAAGGCTGGCTGTCCGAGGAGCCGGTTCAGCCCTGGGCGGCTGGGCCACGGTTGGCCGTCTCCAAGCCGTCTCTTCCATTGACCCTCAAGCGATCAGGCTCCCATCCCATCTCTGCGCGCGGGTACGACGACAATACAAGACCCCCACGACGACCCCCGGCACGGCTAGAGTGATCGCTGATGCGCGGGCACGCGTGGCTATAGTCCAGCCGGTCGTACCACTGACCTTGGCTGACCGTGACCGGGCGGGGCAACAGTGCCGGCACGCCTCGACCCACTCCTTTACCTACCCTTGCATGGCTACAGGGCCGCCGGTTGTACTGAAGACTTCGGCCAGCTAGAGCAAGGCGACACCACTGGGGCGGCCCGTGCCGTGGCAGGTGGGCGCGGGACAATCATGTAGCCGGCTGGCGGGGCCCCAGCGTGCGATGGGACCACGCAGCCGGTGGGCTTTACGGGTAACAAGACGGCACAATAGGTGGGCCCCCTGGCCAGCCGAAGAGGCTGTCAGCCCCTCCCCCCCCCCATTTAGTACTTTAGAGATATTGTAAGTCGAGGAATTGGCCTATAACCCCCCCCCCAAACCCCCCATGCACCATGGGAGGAGATTCACACACACGTGAAGGAACACTTCGCCCCACATCCACACATGTAGCAAGGGAACAAGGTTCAGGTGCTCCTTCTTCCACCTCTAGAGAACAGCTCCAGGAGCGCCCTTGTAACCACCCTCGTCTATCAACCTAGACCAAGCAGGACTAGGGGTATTACCTCCCACGAAGGGCCCTGAACCTGGGTACATCGTGCGCCCCTCGCCGCTTGTGCCTAATCCCGCTCCCTAAGCCCGTCGACGTCCTCCGGCCCCAACCACCTTCGATAAGCCTACCCATGGCATATGCCGTGAGAAAACAACGACAGTTGGCGCCCACCGTGGGGCCATACATGGCACCGGCCGGAGTCACGATCTGGGCGGGACCCTTCACCACCTCCCTCGTCTGATGCACGTCTTAGCGGAACCGCACGCTCGTGGGGCTTTCTCCGGTAGGCCATGCGGGCAGCGTTGTCGACCCCACACTCGACATCGATACGCTCACCGAGCGCTTCAGCAAGCTGAGCCTCGCTGACGCACTAGCAGTCGACGAGTACCCTAGCCAGGTGCTTGATTGCACCAACCCACCCACGATCGTGGGTGCACTCGTTGTGACCGAGTCCAACGCCTCCCACATCCACGTTGGGGTGATAGCCATTATCTCCGCCACCTCTTCTGGCTGGGCGCGGGCTGAGGCCGACGCTACCGCAGCCTGCATCGGCACATCTGGCCCGCTCGGTGCGACCCTCCGAGGCCTGAGCGCCCCCATCGCTCCGACGGCGAACCCGGACATCGCCATCGCCGAGATGGAGGCGGCTCGCCGCATCCTGTTTGAGGATGCCAGCACCCTCATGGCCACGCGACACCGCATGGAGGTAGCTCAGCAGGAGGACGCCTCTGCCTACGGTCTCACCCCGACTAGCACCGAAACCAGTCGGCGTCGGGCTGTGCCCGACCGCGGCCGCAACATGCCCGTCTACGACACCCCCGCGACCAACCTATGGGCCACCAAGGTAGCCTACGAGGATATGGCTACCTTTGAGGGTGAAGAGCATGCCGCCCACGAGCGTAACCTCAAGCACCTCATCGATGCCGCCGACGCGCAGCAACACCTACTTGCCCCAGGAGGAGCCGCCTCCAAAGGTCCCCGACCCGAGGGCGAGGGCGTTGGGACTACTAGCCGTTAGCTGGCTCAGTACTCCTACTCTCCTCATGCCTCTGGCTGGCTGGCCGAGGCGAGCAACCCCCGGCGCTCCTAGCCGTCGGGGAATGAGCAGCCGACTGTGAACAGCTGGCACAGCAACAACCCGGCTCCCAGCAACCACCGCAACGAGGCGCCGACTGGCGATAGCCGGCGCAGCCGTGGGCACACGCTGCCTCCGCGGCACGACCGGACACGGTCAGTCCCGCCAGCCATTTGTTCTGATCTCTTGGCCCGGCTCGGGCCGCGGGTCCCCCAGAGCAAAAAACGACGCCCTTCTCCGCATCGACCGGCTCGTGTAGTCGGCCCTCCTTGAGGAGGAGGGCTCGATCGGACCGGCGTGTTTCAGCCCTCGGATCCGCAATGAGCCGTTCCCGCCTGGCTTCATGCTTCCACGGGACACCTCGAAGTACAACGGGGCCACCAAGCCCGAGGACTGGCTGATCGACTACGCCACGGAGGTCGGCATCGCCAAGGGGAACAAGCATGTAGCCATCCGCTACGCTCCCATCATGTTGATAGGTTTGGTCCGCACCTGGCTGAACAGCCAGGCAGCCTGTAGCATCTACACCTGGATGGACTTCAAAGAGGCGTCCGTCCGCAACTTCACCGGCACCTTCAAGTGGCCCGTCCTCCCCTCTGAACTGGCCATGTGCGTTTAGGGGCCGGACGAGGCCCTTCGTCACTACCTCACCTGATGGACCGACCTACGCAACTCCTGTGAAGGGGTGCATGAGGTGTAGGCCATTCAGTACTTCATCGAAGGTTGTCGCAACGACACCCACCTCAAGCACAAACTCATGTGCTCCGGGCCGGCTACGATGGCAGAGCTCATGACCAAGGCGGACAAGTACACCATGGCCGACTCCGCGATTTGGGTTAAGATGACTCCGCCCGCCAAGGCGACGTCGACGCCGGCTGCGTCGTGACCGGCTGCCGACAACCAGAAGCCGTAGAACAACAAGCGCAAGACCGACCAGCCAGACTCCCCCTACGGGAGCCGGCAGGTCCCTCCATCGAGGAAGAGGAGCCGGCTGCCCAGCCCACCGGCCAGCGTCAGCGCACCGGCAAGCCTGCCTGGCAGTTCAAGCTCACGTTCGCGCAAATGCTTGACCTCCCCTGCAAGAATCACTCTGGAACCAAGCCCTCCACGCACACGCTCCAGCAATGCAGGTTGTCACAGCGACTAGCCCGGAGGGGATGGCCTTCTGGCTCCCCCCGTGTCGCCTGCTCGCGCGTCGGCCCTGGCTCCATCCCAGAACGACGGTCGCCTGCTCGACCAGTTCCCCAACCAAGACGGTTGCTACGTCGTCTTCACCAGTGAAGAGACAGACAAGCATGCTCAGCGCCGGCTCCACCGTTAGATGAATGCCACCATGCCCGCGACTCCCCAGTACATGCATTGGTTGGAGAAGCCAGTCACTTGGAGCCGTGCTGACCACCCGACCGTGATGCCAAATCCCGGCAGCTACGCCCTGGTCCTCAACCCCACCATCGCCTCAAAGAGGCGCACCTACTGCTTCTTGCAGGTGTTAATCGATGGCGGTAGTAGCATCAACATCCTCTACCTCGACATGACGCGAAAGCTGGGGCTCAAGGCAGAAGATCTGCAAGCGAGCCATACGGTTTTCCACGGCATCATGCCGGGAAAGTCCTGCACCTCATTGGCAAGATCAAGCTCGACGTCCTCTTCGACAGACCCAGCCACTTCCACCGCGAGCCGGTATGGCTCGAGGTGGTGGACCTCGCAAGTCCGGTCGGCCCTCATCAACTTCATGGCGGTCCCCCACTATGCCTACCTCAAGCACAAGATGTCGGGTCCCAAGGGGATCATCTCCATCGCCGGTGACTACAAGATATCCATCGAGTGCACACGGGACGGCAGCCGGCTGGCCGAGGCCCTAGAGATAGCAAAAGAGAAGCGGCAGCTCGACCGGCTCGTGGCCCTTGCTGCTAGCCAGCCGGCCGTGCCGGTCCCCCCCTCACAATCGGTCGGCGAGGCTTCCTTCCAGCCATCCAAGGACACCAGGTGGATCCCGCTCGACCCGGCCAACCCCGAGCAGTGCGTCACCGTCGGTTCCCGCCTCGATAGCAAATAGGAAGGCAAGCTCATCGACTTCCTCCATGAGAATCAGGACATCATTGTGTGGTCACCCAAGGACATGTCGAGTGTTCCGTGGAAGTTTGCCGAGCACAAGCTTCACGTCCGGCCGGACACTAAACAGGTCAAGCAACCCCTGCACCGTTTCTCTAAGGAGAAGCGGCATACTATACGAAAAGAGATCACCTGGCTGCTTGCAGCCGGCTTCATCATGGAGGTTTTCCACCCGGATTGGCTAGCCAACCCAGTCCTGGTGCTGAGGAAGAACAAGACCTGGCGCATGTGCATCGACTACACCAGCCTGAACAAGGCGTGCCCCAAGGACCCGTTCGCCCTGCCACGGATCTATCAAGTCATCGATTCCACGGCCGGCTTTGACATGTTGTCTTTCTTGGACGCCTACTCCGGCTACCACCAGATCAAGAAGGACCCGAAGGACCAGCTCAAGACCTCCTTCATCACCCATTCGGGGCCTAATGCTACATCACCATGTCCTTCGGCCTAAAGAACACAGACGCTACCTTCCAGCGGTGCATGCAGAAGTGTCTCCTGCCTTAGATAGGAAGGAACGTCCACGTCTACGTCGACGACATTGTCGTCAAAAGCAAGAAGCACTTCAGCCTCCTCGACAACCTCCGGGAGACGTTCACGAACTTACGCGAGTACAAGATCAAGATCAACTCGGAGAAGTGCATCTTTGGTGTCCCTATTGGACAACTCCTGGGTTTCTTCGTGTCCGCTCGCAACATCAAAGCTAACCCCAAGAAGATCCAGGTGATCGAGCGTATGCCCAAGCCAACCCAGCTCGCGACGTCCAGAAGTTCACCGGCTTCCTCGCCTCACTCTGTTGGTTCATCAGCCGGCTGGGAGAGAAGGCTCTGCCCCTCTACGGGCTCCTTCGGAAGACAGCTCTGGTCAAGCCAGGCCGCACCCTCATGAAGAAGCTGGCCATGTTTGACTGGCCCAACGAGGCGGACAAGGCCTTCCGCGGCCTCAAGTGGGCCCTCATCAGCGCGCCCATCCTGGCCGCGCCGGCTAAGAAGGAGCCTTTGCTTGCCTACATCGCGGCGACCCCACGTGTCATCAGCATCATTCTGGTAGGCGAGCGGCCGGATGAGGGAAAGACGATGCCGATCCAGCACCCCATCTACTACCTCAGCGAGGTCCTCTCTACCTCCAAGCCGAACTACCCCCACTACCAAAAGATGTGCTACAGCATATACTTCACCGCCAAGAAGGTCAAGCAGTACTTCCAAGAGCACACCATCATCATGGTGAGCATGGCCCCACTCGTCGAGATCATGAGCGGCCGGGACTCCACCGACCGGATCGCCAAATGGGTCATCGCCCTCGCCGACCACGAGATCCGGTATGAACCATATACTGTCATCAAGTCGCAGGCGATGGCCGACTTCCTCGTTGACGGGGAGGAGACCGAGTTTGTGCCGCATCCCCCAGACTCTACACATTGGCGCATGCACTTCGATGGCTCGAAGATGAGGACCGGACTGGATGCCGGCATAGTCCTCTCCTCCCCGAAGGGAGACGAACTCAAGTACGCACTCCAGATTCAGTTCGGCATGTGGGGACCCCGATTCATAGTCGTGATCACCGAATGTACATGCACATTGTTCCTAGAGATCAATGCTCACTAAACACACAGAAACTGAATAACAAAAGTGTTACATCCATTGCATACCAGTTTACTCAAATATGGCCTTTATGGCCAAGTCTTCATATCATTGCAGCGCAAATCTTCAATGATAGCACGAACCCATGCCATCTGCCTTAACCCTACAGGCATTCTGACTGGGAAGCGTCCTAGCTCACATGACCGCCACCAAGGTAATCTTCATCATAACCTGATCTTTCATGCCTGGACAATAAAATGACTAGTGGCAAGCCAATGAGTACTTTGAAGGTACTCTCAAGCAACCCATGTTTGGAACAAGGCAACAACAATGCATGATATAGCACTAAGTAGGTATTTTGCAGAAAGCTAATTTTGAATGCAATGACATGATCAAGGAAATATGTAAGCACGCATCAATAGTTGGCAGATATCCATATGAACAAGTTACAGATATCACCATAAATAGGGGGTTGAACATCTCATGTTCAGTCATCACGTCAAGTCATCTGACTTATCTCAGGTATACCATCTTTGTTATCCACACACACACACACACCAAGTTTATGAAAACACAGGATATAGTTTAAGAAGGACCTCCAACTGTCCATGACCATGAACACGGCTATTTGAATAGTTTTACACTCTACAGAGGTTGCGCGCTTTACCCACAAGACTCGAGGAACTTTCGTGCCATCCACGACTCGCGGTATATTACATACCCGACGTAAGCACCCGAACAATGTCTTTCCCATGGTGATACTAAACAAAGAGTCCACTTGTTGGTGCCATCCCTCATGATATACATCACACGTATCATCCATGAGGGCACGTAACGGTGTGCCTGGTGCCTGTAAAGAAAGCGCATGCCTTCCACTCCGGGACGACCCCGTCTCGAGAGTGACCACTTCACTCTCACCACTGGTAATGCAGGCTCCCTGCTAGCACCAAACATACTAATTAACAAAGCCCCTTCCCATATAGGGGTAGAGTGGTCACACATGTAAGGATGGGATGGTCAGCAGACCTTAAATCTAATCCGTTTTCGAAAACACACACACTCACACAACTTGCTCCGATACACCACTTCTTTCTCAAGTGGTTACCGAACTCAAAATCACTCCCTCGGGCATTAGTGGCACCCGACGTGGTTTTCATAAAGTCTTTGACAATACTTTTGTTTCCATCACCATGCATATTCCCGATCCTAGTTGCGTAGCATCTATTAGCAACCTAACTACTCCCACCCGCACAACCCTCATATGGAGGTAGGGTCATGCACGATGCAAGTATTAATGGTAAAAGTATTGAAGGCATCCCACTGAAGGGGAAACACCACATCAACATGATCAGATCATTGAAACAACAAGTGCTATATGACATGCATGAAAAAGTTTCTTAGCATGGTCAAAGGGCTGCTTCCCTGGCTTCGCAAAGTCTTCGAGGTCTTCACACACTTCTCGTCCAACTCTGAGCATTCCGTTTATCTCGTCAACTACCATCGGTAAACAACCACAATAAGCAACACAACAAGCAGAGAATAAAAATGCTCTATAAATAGGAGTTTAATTTTTCTTGGACATCTCTGGTCATAAGAAAAATAACCAAGGAGGTTTTGGTGGAAGTGGGTCAAGGGTGAGCCTTGAATGGTGGAAATGAAGGAAATGATGATCATATAAGATGTCCACAGAAAACATTTTTATAAAAAATAGTGGAGGCACTCACCCAATAGGGCATGATTTAGAATAATTTAAAAAGTGGTTTCACTGGTTTTGGAGTTGGGATGAATATTCTAGGGATTTTCAAAGTGGGTTACATATGAAGAAATGGCCCAATAATTGACATAGCAGAATAATTGTAAGGAAAAATGCTCACCACTTAGTGCATGAATTTAGATACACCTAGGAACTTGAATCACTCCATTTGGAGTTCATAAGAATTCCCTAGGATTTTGCAAAGTGGGGTTATATATAGTTCAAATTCTGAATTTGAACTATCAAAAAAGATTTATGGAAAAATGTGCAATGCACATATTTTATTAGGCCAAGATTTTAGAAGCTTGTAGGAATTTGATTCACTAAATTTGGAGTCCAAATGAATATTCTATGAATTTCTATTATTTTATTTGGAAAAAAGGATAAACAAGAAATTACCCAAAGGGCCTAAGCTACGCACTAGGCATAACTTAGCACCAAAGTGGAGTGGGCCGACCCAACTGCTCGGCCACGTGCTAGACTCTGCGTAGTATGCCTTCCGCGCATGAAAGTGGCAACAGGCCTGGGCCGTCTCCACTTAAACCGCTGGGCCCGGGCGGGTGTGGCTTATAGACAGGCTCCGTCCATCAAATCCACCTCTCTCCTCCCGCTCGAACAGGGCGGCAGGCAGAGAAGACGGGGTCGAGTGCACGCCGGCGTCTGGTCAGCGGCTCCGGCCACCTCTTGTGACGCTCCGGCCACCGGAGTGCTGAGAGCGGGGGCCCGCGTGCACCTGGGCTACCCTCAGGCCCTAGAGAGGTCGGGGCCAAGCTCAGCATCAACCATGGCAGAGGGTGTTGTTGGTCATGGGGAGAGAAGGTGTACATGTGAGGTCGTTCTGGGGGTCCGGGAGGTTCGCGGGAGAGATGAGAGGCGAAGGAAGTAGAGAGGGGGGCTAGGTGAGGCCTTAAGTAGCCATAGCATGGAGAACCATAGGCCATGTCTACGGCCATGGCTTGGATGCCGCTAGAAGCCACGGAGGTGAGTTGGTCGTGTCTGAGGGCTTTGTGGACTAGGCATACCTCGAGTGGAGAGGAGAGGGAGCGGGGAAGCACCAGGGCCTCGCGCGTGTGAGGCCGGCCACTGGCTGAGACGGACGGCTTTGGGCATGCGCAGGAGGAGGAGTGAGAGGAGGGGCCAACCAGCTGCCATGTTGCGGACGTCAAGGGGGACACGGGGGACATGCTGGGGAGGCCCAAGGATGTCGGGGTCGCGGATTAGGGGGCGGCTACAATGTCGGGGAGCACTGTAGCGTAGTCCAGAGCACGCATATGGCTGTCATGGCATGCTCCAGGATGCTTTCGATGCGTCCACCTTGTCCACTAGTTGTGGGAGTTTACTAGAGATTCCCTGGGGTGCAAGGAAGCTAGGATATAGGAGGTGGGAAGAAAATAGAGGTGGGGGAGGGCAATGCAAGGGCTGTCCAAAGGGGAATCTTGGGGTTTTACCGCCCTGAATGATTGATCCATGGCCAGGAAAACTTACTGGAGGTGCAAGGTATCTACAAGAGGCTGTGGCAAAATTTTGAGGTTAAGGAAATCAATGGAAGAGGTGAAAACCTCAGTTTTGGTTTCCCGCCTGTCGTAGTTTTGTCACGGCAGATGTCCGGGTCAACAGACTTAGGTTCAGGGCAAAGACGCAACTATGTGACGACTTGAAGGGGTTGATCGGAATCGAGAGAGACGGAGTTTACCCAGGTTTGGCCCCTCCGATGGAGGTAAAAGCCTATGTCCTGCTTGTCTGGTATTGATGATGAAGGAGATCTCTCGGTTACAAGGGTGTTGTTTGCTACCTCTAATCCCGAGAGCCTCTAATCTGTCTAAACTTGTGGACTTGTTTCTCTATCCCTCTTGGGGCGCCTTACCCCTCTTATATAAGTGGAGAGGGTAGGTTTACAAATAGAGTCCTACTAGGAGTAGGATTAGGACTAGTCTCTCTAGAATCCTATTCCGGGTCTTGTAACCTTTCGGTAGGGAGTCTTTCTCTCTTTGAGCCTTCTTTTGTGAGCCGCCTGGCGCCGGCTTACACGCTGGGTCTTGGGCCTGATCGTCCTGTGATCCACCTGCCGGGTCATTAATAAAATGTCATGTCCTTTTCGGGTCTCCTGTGAGTCGCCAGGCCGGGTCATACCGCGGGGTATATCCCCGACATTAGGCCCAGATTAGTTTGAATTTATTCATGCTAAGCACCTGAAATAAGAATAACAAATATGTTAAGTAGCCGGCTTGCTCCTTTGGCCGGCTTATGAAATGGCTCCTCAAAAATCCGGGTCTTTTTTGCATATGAAATAGTCGTCTTTGATAATCATCTTGCTTGTTAATGTCCTTTGAAAAAATATTGAGAATAGAACACCCATATGCCATTGAGTCGGCTTCCAATGATCTTTGTCGGGTCATCTCCACCGAGTCATAATCATTGATGATGTCGGGTCATTATCGTTGGTGACGCCGGGTCAAATAACTAGAATCCAGCTGACTTGATAAAAATATTGGGATGAAAATGCATCTGATGTAAAACCATACTTCCATTGTTGTGAAGCAGGGTGGCTTATATAAAATCCAGCGGGTTATGATCTTTTGATAACGCTGGGTCATAAATGTTGGTGACGCTGGGTCTAACAACTGAACTCCATAATTAACATCTTGAAAATTCTCCTCAAAGTTTTTGATATGTCCATATTACCTGTAGCCCCCAAGCTCAAAGATTATCCATGATAACTTGGTGCTTTGCAATAATATTTTGGACTGTGTAGCCCCCAAGTGTCGGGTTGTCCTGCTTGCAGCAACCTGGGACTTATAACTTGCCTTATACCTTTATAAAGCTTCGGCGGGTGTAGCCCCCAAGGGTCGGCTCATCAGAACGTGATGCGTCGGGTCTTCAATTTGAATCTCTTAATCTGTTGGAATAGTTGAATATTGTAGCCCCCAAGTGTCGGGTCACACTCCTGCGGCGACTTGGGACTTCAGAAAATTTGATGTGAGCGGTGTAGTCCCCAAGTGCCAGGTCAGTAAGAATTACTGGGCTGGGACTTTAGAAAAATATGGAAAGGCCGGCTCATCTCCTTGTGATAATATGGTCTTGCTAATAATAGTGATTTAAAAATCGGCTTTGCATTAGCCCCCAAGTGTTGTGGTGCGTGCTTGCAGCGACAGGGGACTTGCATAATTGCTAAAAGGTTGGCTTTGAATAGTGTAGCCCCCAAGTGTCAGGTTGTCTGCCTGCGGCGACTCGGGACTATGTGAGAATAATATGAGTCACCACAACTTGTTGGATGAATCTTTGACCGTGGTTGTAACATAACCCAGAACGAATATCCTGGAATAATTCCTTTGTCTTTGACATGAAATCCCTGCTCGTGGTTGCGATGCAACCCGGCAAATATATATTTGGAGAAATCCATGAGTGTTGTAGATTACTACAGAGTACGATTGAAGAAAACCGAGAACCGGTTAATTACTGACCCGACATTATATCTGATAGGGCGGCTCTTGAAAAATAATGAATTCTCCGAACCGGCCTGAAAACCCCAATCATCTAGTACTGGTTTTGATAAACCATGAAGATCCAGCCAGGTTGGCTATTAAAGATCCATTTACTCTTGCAGAGTACTTAATGGCGGCTCATCTTAAGAGATAAAACCTGCAAAAATGAACAAGACAGAATATATTCTGCATTGTTGTAAGGGCGGCTTGAAAAAGCATAACCCGGAGATGTTATAACATTGCTCCTTCTTTCATAATCTCGCTCTGACCCGGCTTGATAAGCCGACATGTCATGTGAATATGATGCAATGTATGATGCAAAGTATGATGTAATGTATGATGCAATGTGTGATGCAATGTTTGACTTGTCAGTATTTTTGGCGCGAACGCCGGTTATTAGGGTTAGATAAGCTACACCCGGAGGTGAGAAGCCCCCTACAACCGCGGCTAATCATGTTAGCCGGAGATGACATAAAGCCGGCCGATAAGGTGTTTAGAAGCGATACCCGAAGGTAAGAGGTCGCCCTCAGCCCGCGGCTAATCGTGCTAGCCGGAGATTTGGCATAAAGCCGGCCGATAAGGCGTAAGAAGTGATACCCGAATGTAAGAAGCCACCCTCTTTCGGTTGTTAGGGTGTTAGATACCCGTCGGTAAGAACCCCTACAATCGTGGCTAATCCTGTTAGCCGGAGATTTGGCATAAAACCGGCCGATAGGGTGTTAGAAGTGATACCCGTCGATAAGAAGCCCCCTTCAGCAATTTGGCGTAAACGCCGGCCGATAAGGCATTAGAAGCGATACCCGAAGGTAAGAAGCCGCCCTCAGCCCCTGGCTAATCGTGTTAGCTGGAAGATTTGGCATAAAGCCGGCCGATAGGGTGTTAGAAGCGATACCCGTCGGTAAGAAGCCCCCTTCAGCAATTTGGCATAAACGCTGGTCGATAAGGCATTAGAAGTGATACCCGAAGGTAAGAAGCCGCCCTCCACCGCGGCTAATCCTGTTAGCCAGAGATTTGGCATAAAGCCAGCCGATAGGGTGTTAGAAGCGATACCCGTCGGTAAGAAGCCCTCTTCAGCAATTTGGCGTAAACACTGGCCGATAAGGCATTAGAAGCGATACCCGAAGGTAAGAAGCCGCCCTCCGTCGTGGCTAATCCTGTTAGCCGGAGGTTTGGCATAAAGTCGGCCGATAAGGCATTACAAGTGATACCCGAAGGTAAGAAGCCGCCCTCAGCAGTCGTAGTTGACATGTCAACTGGAATATTTGTAAATTCTTCTTGTAAGTCGCCATCTTGTAATCCGCCATCCTGTATGAAGGAATGGCAGAAGCTCTAAATAAATTCAGGCACCTATGTTTAAATGGTGCATCACGGCGGTTCATCCTCTTGGGAAAATTTTAATCATCCGCCAAAAATGTAATAGCCCCCAGGATTGGGTTTTTTTCTTGCAAAGACCTGGGGGTCTCGTTAAAAACGACCAAATGTGTCTCGCCATGTCCGTAACCCCCGAGTCTTAAGTTGACTCAAAGAGGCGGCTATGAGAGTCTCCACTGATGGTTGAGGTTGACCGTGGTGGGTTATAGATGATCCCGTAAGAATTGTTTGAATGATCCGGTCGATGGTTCATCCCGGCTGGTTGTTGAAGTGAACCAAACTGTGATGGCGGCGACTTGCGCGCTTGTCCATTTGGGCGGCTCTTATCGACGAGCACTAAACCGATATGTTGATGTAGATCAAACTGTGGGTGGCGGCTTGCGCGCGTCAATTGGGCGGCTCGTACTGGTGTATACCGCTGTTGGTGTGTTGATGTAGACGTTGAAGCCACCTGCGACATGATCGCGAGAGACGGCCACGACACTGTAAGCCGGCGCAGTCGCAAGAGATGGTCACGGCGTTGCGAGCCGGGAGGTCGGTGAGTTGCGGCGTTGTTGGTGAAGACCATATCGCAAATGCGGCGACTCATAATTCCGGGTTAGCACGAGTGGTACCGGTGCGTTGATGTAGACGTAGAAATCAGCCATGGCATTGTAAGCCGGTGATGTTGTGGAAGACACCACGGCATTGAAAGCCAGCACGGATGGGGAGATACGGCCTTAGTGTTGTAAGCCGGAGCGGTGGCGAGAGACGGCCACGGCATTGTAAGGCGGTTTGGCCACAAGAGACGGCCATGGCGTTGTAGGCCAGCACGGACGTGCGAATCGCCGGTGGTGTTGTAAGCACAGACGAGAGAATCAGCCATGGGTGTTGTAAGACGGAGCGGTGGCGAGAGACGTCCATGGCATTTTAAGCCGGTTCGGCCACAAGAGATGGCCATGGCGTTGTAGGCCAGCACGGACGTGCGAGTCGCCGGTGGTGTTGTAAGCACGGACGGGAGAATCAGCCGTGGGCGTTGTAAGCCGGAGCAGACGGGTGACTCGGCCGCGGGTATTGTAAGCCGGCGCGGATAGATGACTCAGCCGCGGACATTGTGAGCCGGTGTGGCTGCAAAAGACGGTTGTGGCGTTGTGAGCCGGTACGGATGCTGGTGCCAAACGACGCTGGTGCGCCTCCATCTCCGCGATATGATGCCAATTTGGTAATAAATAATTTGTCCTGTCTAAAAAATATTACAAAGACGAAGTAATTGTTCTTCGAAGGAATTAAAAATGTATAGATAAAATAAATTGGATTGATAGTGTAGGGTAACGCAGCAGAAAACAAAAAAATTCCGACCTACGCACCAGCCCAGGACCACTATGAAGACTGCATACAAGGTCTTTTCGTTACCGACTCATAGCGCAGCGGAAGTAGAGTCGATGACGATCTGCGGTGCAGATCCCCGCAGCTAGGATTTACAACCTCCCAACCGCAAGGATGTATACCCTCATCTGCACCGTGGACAGCCCTCCGGGAGGCGGTCGGACAGTCCCCCGGACGGTGTCGCGGATAGCCCTTCGGGAGGACCTCCGAAGCTCGGACTGTCACTCGGACAGCCCTTCGGGAGGACCTCCAAAACTCGGACGGTCACATTGACAGCCCTTCGGGAGGCACTCTCGAACTAAGACCGAAACTACAATCTCTATACAGAGTTGCACACATACGGTGTCATCTATCCGGCAGGGCTTCGCCGTCCAGAACTACTTCCTGCCGGAACCCAGACAACCTTTCGGCTCTACGAAACTATTTCGCTGGGAGGGAGAGAGAGAGCTTGCAAAGTAAAGCATGTGTATGAGAGCACAAGGATGAAGAAATGGCATCCCACATCTCCTCTATTTATAGGAAAACCAAGGGGTAGGGTGGTTTTACAATAAAACCCAAAATGCACATGAATGAAGTCCTTCAACAAGGGCATAAAAGTGAAACCAAGGAACAAGAGGGACTCCATGAAGGAGTCCACCATGTGGCCGGCCACACCCTCATGTGGGTCCCCAAAAATGGCTCCAATCCATCCATGTCATCCCCAAGATCTTTTGGAGCAAAGCCCCAAAAGGTGGCTTTCCATAAAGTAGTCCAAAAAGCACTTTCACTATTCACGGCGACATTTTTCAGCGTCCGCTCGAACTGAAAATATTTATGTGGGCTTAGAACAATTCTAGTACCCCACTAAAATAATTTTCAATGCGATCCGGAACAATTCTGGAATAGTGATTTTCATCTGCGAAAAGCATCTGAAGCAGTTCCGGCAGCTCCGGAATATTTTCGGTTATTCTTCCGGAAAATTCCCAGAAGTTTCCAGAATGATTCTGGCACCCTCCAAGAATTATCAGGCATGTGCCGAAACCAATTTGACTTAATGGTATCCCTTGAAACAACTTTTCAGTTTCACCGAAACTTTACCACTGTCCGAAACTTTACCGGTGTCCGAAACTTTTCGGTGATTTTCTCTCAGACTCCCTGTCTAGTATTCAACAGATAGATGACCCTTAAGCATGTGACCCTATAGGTTCGGTGAAGCATAGACATGACCCAGAACCCCTTCCGATCAATGATCAACATCGGAGCCGTGGACACCCATATCGATCCCTATACCCACACGAATAAATATTCGAGTGAACCTCCAGTTGCCGTGTGCTATTCCTGTTGCTTCGCGATATGTTACAAATACCCGAGGTGAGACATGTTGGCATCCTCGTGTATCAACAACTTGTCCACTATGCCAGTTACCTCGTTAACGGTATTGTTCTCTTTTCTCGTTCCCGTGTTCCGGCATCCCCGTGATCAAATCACAAAGTGTCTGGCCAGACGATGATGGATACCGTAACACCGAGAGGGACCAAAGATATCTCTCCATCATCGGAGGAGCAAATCCCAATCTTGAGCTATCAAGTTACTTCACATAATTTTCCATGAACCCGTAAGCCGCCGTAATAGCCACCCATTTATGGATGACGTTTAACAAACCCCAAAGTTCATGAAGCAAGCATGAAGAAACTCGATACTCTCATGGTCTAAGGAATTATGCAAACATTAAATTCTCTGTGTTATTAACCATTAACTTATGACGAATGTATCTCATAGCATAACATCAATTCGGGTCGATTCAACACAAGTGTTCTTCTAACATTATGCCCTCAAAATTGTCGGCATAGCCATGTGCATGATCAGGAAAACAGGATCATCATGCAATAATTGAGCCAGTCTTAGAGGCCATACTAGGAATACATTTTACCGTTTATTATCCCACACGTGCACATGAGTCTCCCTCCAAGCCTCGTTTTATTTGTAGACTCGAGAATCATTGCAGTTATAGCATGGAACATAAACATAATTATGAATAGGGAGATAATCAAAAACATTTATTATTGCCTCTAGGGCATATCCCCTACAGACTCCCACTTGCACTAGAGTCAATAATCTAGTCAATGCTAATGCACTTTACACCTATGGCATACTGGTGTAAAATATGCTTCGCTTGTGGTATAGCCTGATGTCCAATGGATCCGACAACTTCAGCTCCGTGTGGAACATTGCATATCCTCGTGTTTTCACGCTATCACAAAATTCGTATTTTGTGTGACTTGGCTTTGCATATGTGTGAATCATTGGTCGAAACCTGATTCCTTAGGCTGAGCTATGGAGCAACTATCTGCAATAGTGTCTCATAGACCAAAGCCATCTTGGAACCATACTAAGTTCATGAATGAACTATGATTCAACAACTTCTTTGTCGCTTCCAAAGCGTCAACATACTTAGCCTTTGTTATAGAATTCGCCACAGTATCTTGTTTCGAACAATTTCCAACTACCGTGCCACCATATTGTGTATCACACAAAAACCTCAATTAAATCGAAAATCACATGGAGAAATGGTGGAGACTGTATCGATGTAACATATTACACCGGACTCTTCATGATTTCTGCTTGCGAGAAAACATGTCATCACTACTACTCTAGTACTCAATGACATCTTTCTGTTGTCCTATGATCAGTACTTTGATCACTTTGGTTATCCATACTCGCAACAACTTTGGAGTATCGGACATATCTGGTGGTTTTACATACCATGGAATACATGATTAATCCAAACACAAGAGTGTGTGGAATCTCCATCATGTATTTCACTCATCAGTGTTTTGGGACACTAAGTCTTGCAAAAACTCTTTCCATGTGACTTCGGCAAGAATCACTCCTTGGCGTTTTAAATGCTAAAAGGTTTTAGCACCTTGTCAATATGTATTCATTGCTTAGCCCCATTAGGTAAATCTATCTCCATAGATCATCATGTCTAATATTAAGGCTATTTAGCCTAAGCACTTCATTGAAAAAACTATTTTCAAATGAAGTCCTAATTCGTGTCAAGAAATTTATTTCCAATTAACAATGTGTCAAGTACACAAGGTTTTTAGAAATAGTATTATGCTCCCACTTACTTTCTTGAATCACAAGCATCTTCGATACCCATTTGATGAAGTCAAACTCCTTTGACCATTCCATCAAAAACGAAGATTCCAACTCCGCTTTGCCCTCTTCTGTCCATCGCTGGAACTCTGAAGTTTGCATACTTACTAGCATTCTCCGGATCGACAAATTACTTTGGACTGTATCACATACAAGTCCTAGGTTTCATTTCCATCAGATGGAAATCCTTTTGTCATCCATGTTTCATATCTCATGATTGATATATGTATTAATTGCTAGTTCAACCCGAACCGACCTTAAGCATTGCTACGGTGAAACAACCTCATCGTAGTCAACTCCTTGAACTTGTTATTTCAACAAGTCGAGATTTATGGATAAAACATTTGTATCCATACCAGTTTTCAGTTCCATAAATATTCGTTGGACTCTAAGTCCTCTAAAAGGTGTATCAAGGTTTTAATCTTGAATCACTTATATGGAAACTATCTCGGATTGTATTGGCATTTAGCCAATCCCAGAGTCAGGGCCCATCAACGCTTCCTTTATAGGTTTGCATGAGCTTTGCCTACGTGGTTCAGCTACACGTTCAACTGAAGTCCATATATTTTATTGTAGAGACTTACGTATCAGTCATAGTAGGAAACAACAGATTCACTTCCAAGGTTTCTTTCCTTTGAACTGATGACGAAGATACTGGTTATCTCGTCGAGTTGCACTGTCCTCCCACTCACCTTTTGTAAGACTATTCTCTTTAAAAGCATACCGTTTTGTGGCAAAACCCTTTGCCTCAGTATAGTGGTGGGGGAATACCCAATGACTTGGGATAACCATACAAAATAGCACTTGTCTGATTTGGAATGGGTTTGTAACCTTTTACACAAGCCCCATATTCCAAATGTTAAGAAAAGATATAACATGGTTGGGCGTACCATACCATAGCGTCATTTCAACAGGCCTGATGGATCTCTTTTTAGTGTAAAAGCTGCAGTCTCTAAAGCATCACTCTATAAAAGGGATAATGGCAAATCTATTTATGTCATTTTTGATCTTACCATGTCATAAATGGTTCGATTACATCTTCACGGACTTTCCACTTGCAGTGGTGTTCCGGGAGGTGCAAGTTATGAAACTCTTTTCACAACTCATCAGACAATTGCTAAACTTGTAACTCAAATATTCCTTTCCGCAATCAAATTGCAGAAACATAATTTTCTTGGTACAATAACTTCTACTTCATTTTTGAAAACCTTTCGAATGATTTCAAAAGATCCAGACTTACGTCTCATCAAGTAAATATCCATATATCTACTTGAGTCATTTTTGAAGGTAGAGAAATCCACTGTTTGCAATAACATTTATTTGACTACACACATCATAATGTATGATTACCAATAAGTTCTTTGCTCGTTCCTTATGGCCTGTGAACGGTATTTTAGTTAGTTCAGCTTTTGGAGGAAAGTCGCAAGTGTCAGATGATTCAAAATCAAACGACTTCAAAATCCATCATAATGGAATTTTCCATGCGGGTTTCTCCAATGTGACCAAATGCAGTGCCACACATATGTGGTATTCTTTTAGTCTTGCGACATTTAGCGTTAGTGTTATGGATGTATCATATTTCCATCAATATTCATAACATATATCTCATCTAGGATGGAATCATGGCCCTTCATGTTATTCATAATACTGAACGACAATTGTTGTTTTTATGAACAAATCTTTTGCAACAAACATTGTGCAATGGGCTAGAGTGTATGAAACTCTAAAATGAATTATGAAAGTAAACCCATAGGTAATGTATTATTATCAATATTCATAACATACGTCTCAGTCATGATGAAAGTATGGCCCTTATGTTATTCATAACACTGAACATGAAAAGTTCTCTTATGAACAACCTTCTTGCAAGATACCTTATGCAAAGGGCTAGAGTGTATGAAACTCTAAAATGAATTATGAAACTTAATACATAGGGAATACATCGATGGAAGGCATGGTAACATTTACTATGTTCCCTACGTGTATCTAAACCTCATTCCTGGCTAGTCTTTCAGGCCATAGTAGTTCTTACATTAGCGGGTATCTTTGTGACCAACTCACAATACCCAAGAATTAGTGATTAACATGTTTAACCATAATTCCCAAGAACTATATCTTTGACCAGCCTTCTATACATCAAAAACTTGTATGACATTCATACATGAGCTGGATATTCCAGTCTTCTTTAATTTTGCCATTATATTTCTAACAGTTTAACTTTTCAGTATTTCTCCTACTCTCAGAAGAAGCACCCAACTTAAGAGTGGCATTAGCCCCGGACTTCCTAGGCGTGAAAGTCTTACTAACACCCTTCGGACACTTCCTTTCTCTTTAAGTTGTTGTTTTATTCACCTTTCATCATATGACAGGCGTTCTCCTGGATCCCTCTCTTATCAGTCTAATGCATAGTAAACTCCTTTACTAATAGTTTGCAAACAAACATTGCTTTGGATATCTCATATCTTTTAGCTTTTGTCTGTCTATGAAAATGACTTTCAGATTCCATGAATGTCACATAACTATCCGAACTTTCGAACTTTCGGTCTCATGGAAGCAAACATATTTGACTTGACCGTAACGGAATTTTAGCTTTTTGGATCGAAGGACGAGAGTCATATCATCCATAGCATTAGTGGGAGAATACCGAAAACATGCGATAGGACAAGTCCTTTTTGGCACTCTTGAGGACAATCCTCACATTATGTTACCAACCGTAAAGTTTTAACCAGATATTTAACAGCTATTCAATTTTAATAGGGAAGGTGGAAACACGAGCCATTATTCTACAACTATTTTGCAAACCACACTTAGACAGTGTTCAAAATAAATTGCACTGAGAATTAAAACAAGTTAATTCTACAGTGCGCTCCCACTCAAATCAATATCTCTCATAATTGATTGTGCGTGATTCAAGATCCAAATTACAATTCAACGCCAAGGATGTATCCATCTCAAGTGACGAGAATTGCAATCGGTAGGCCAACTTGCCAATCACATCTCTATGTGACTCTTGTTCATCTTTCGATGCGTGTGTTCCGAGCTCATGACTTTCAGGCCTGAACGTCAAGACAACCAAGTGATCTCGCTGCGAGGTCTCAACTCACCCGCCTCACACTTCTCTAATCGTTCGTACCCATGTAACCATGTGATACCCCGAAGAGATAGGTTTCGTGACAGTGCTACACTTGGGAGAACACTAACTACTTGATATTCTAAGTGAGAGATCACCCTAATAAAAAGCGACTACCGCGCAATCAAGAAGGGTGCATCAAGAGGGATAAACATCTCAGGCAATTCATAATTAGCATGACATGGTATAGCCCCTTCTGATGGAGAAGTCAAGTATTTCTTTGTCTTCGGCATTCGCATCGGTGTTCACCTTTGCGAAGATTGCCACCACCTTATTGATGCACCAAATAATATTGCTATCTCTATAGCTTAATAAAAATAAGTGTATTACATAAGGTTGACACGCAGGTCATTAAAGTGCAATCATATGGCTCCAGCCATCATGCCGAATCATGACACGCAGGTCATGTTAATCAATTTACATCATATAGTCATCTCATACATAATCGAATTATTATGAACACTGCTATACCACATCACATGCACATGCAAACCATCCTGCAAAACCAAGTTAGACGCCTCTAATCGGTCCATGCAAAAAACTTGTTTTTCGTGGCTTCTAAGGTTTCGAAACAAACCGAAGCTACCAACGTCCATCATCAAGTATGATAATTCAAGTTGCTAGATTAACAATCCAGGGTGTATGAAACACGAGATAATAAAATCTCGAGCCCCATACTAAACTTCGTCATACGCGTGACCCCCATGCAGATCACTTCTGCATTGCCCTTTCGTCGGCGAAACATTCATCCTTCTCAACTATGGTGGAACCCAAAGAACTGTTAGCACTTCGTTGATCTGTCAACCAGCATACTCAGGAGCAGCATGAAAGGATCGCGGATTGCCAGAACTTTGTGAGATTCCACCATTCCGTTAAGATCAGGACTACGCAAATTCCAGGGAAGCAACAAGAACATCGGGTTACAGATTTCATCTGCTACCCGCACAAATAATTTTCAGTAATAGATCTCATCTACTACCTAATTATATTATGCAACACCCATAAATCTCCATGTATTCTAGATCGCAACCTGCATCTACGCGTAACATGGCTCTTGATGCCATTGTAGGGTAACACAGCAGAAAACAAAAAAATTCCGACCTACGCACCAGCCCAGGACCACTATGAAGACTGCATACAAGGTTTGATCTTTTCGTTACCTACTCGTAGCGCAGCGGAAGTAGAGTCGATGACGATCGGCGGTGTAGATCCCCGCAGCTAGGATTTACAACCTCCCAACCATGAGGATGTATACCCTCATCTGCCCCGCGGACAGCCCTTCGGGAGGCCGTCGGACAGTCCCCCGGACGGTGTCGCGGACAGCCCTTCGGGAGGACCTCCGAAGCTCGGACTGTCACTCGGACAGCCCTTCGGGAGGACCTCCAAAACTCGGATGGTCACATTGACAGCCCTTCGGGAGGCACTCTCGAACTAAGACCGAAACTACAATATCTCTACAGAGTTGCACACATACGGTGTCATCTATCCGGCAGGGCTTCGCCGTCCAGAACTAGTTCCTGCCGGAATCCAGACAGCCTTTCGGCTCTACGAAACTATTTCGCTGGGAGGGAGAGAGAGAGCTTGGAAAGAAAATCATGTGTATGAGATCACAAGGATGAAGAAATGTCATCCCACATCTCCTCTATTTATAGGAAAACCAAGGGGTAGGGTGGTTTTACAATAAAACCCAAAATGCACATGAATGAAGTCCTTCCACAAGGGCATAAAAGTGAAACCAAGGAACAAGAGGGACTCCATGAAGGAGTCCACCATGTGGCCGGCCACACCCTCATGTGGGGGCCCAAAAATGTCTCCAATCCATCCATGTCATCCCCAAGATCTTTTGGAGCAAAGCCCCAAAAGGTGGCTTTCCATAAAGTAGTCCAAAAAGCACTTTCACTATTCACGGCGACATTTTTCAGCGTCCGTTCGAACTGAAAATATTTATGTGGGCTTAGAACAATTCTAGTACCCCACTAAAATAATTTTCAATGCGATCCGGAACAATTCCGGAATAGTGATTTTCATCTGCGAAAAGCATCTGAAGCAGTTCCGGCAGCTCCGGAACATTTCCGGTTATTCTTCCGGAAAATTCCCAGAAGTTTCCAGAATGATTCTGGCACCCTCCAAGAATTATCAGGCATGTGCCGAAACCAATTTGACTTAATGGTATCCCTTGAAACAACTTTTCAGTTTCACCAAAACTATTCCGGTGACCTGTCTACGAAACTTTTCCACTGTCCGAAACTTTTCCGGTGTCCGAAACTTTTCGGTGATTTTCTCTCAGAATCCCTGTCTAGTATTCAACAGATAGATGGCCCTTAAGCGTGTGACCCTATAGGTTCGGTGAAGCATAGACATGACCCGGAACCCCTACCGATCAATGATCAACATCGGAGCCATGGACACCCATATCGATCCCTATACCCACACGAATAAATATTCGAGTGAACCTCCAGTTGTCGTGTGCTATTCCTGTTGCTTCGCGATATGTTACAAATACCCGAGGTGAGACATGTTGGCATCCTCGTGGATCAACAACTTGTCCACTATGCCAGTTACCTCGTTAACGGTATTGTTCTCTTTTCTCGTTCCCGTGTTTCGGCATCCCCGTGATCAAATCACAAAGTGTCTGGCCAGACGATGATGGATACCGTAACACCGAGAGGGCCCAGAGATATCTCTCCATCGTCGGAGGAGCAAATCCCAATCTTGAGCTATCAAGTTACTTCACATACTTTTCCATGAACCCGTAAGCCGCTGTAATAGCCACCCATTTACGGATGACGTTTAACAAACCCCAAAGTTCATGAAGCAAGCATGAAGAAACTCGATACTCTCATAGTCTAAGGAATTATGCAAACATTAACTTCTCTGTGTTATTAACCATTAACTTATGACGAATGTATCTCATAGCATAACATCAATTCGGGTCGATTCAACACAAATGTTCTTCTAACATTATGCCCTCAAAATTGCCGGCATAGCCATGCCCATGATCAGGAAAATAGGATCATCATGCAATACTTGAGCCAGTCTTAGAGGCCATACTAGGAATACATTTTACCGTTTATTATCCCACACATGCACATGAGTTTCCCTCCAAGCCTCGTTTTATTTGTAGACTCGAGAATCATTGCAGTTATAGCATGGAACATAAACATAATTATGAACAGGGAGATAATCAAAAACATTTATTATTGCCTCTAGGGCATATCTCCTACAGACAGCACCTGTGACCCGGCGACACGGGTGGTAGTGCGAATCATGGTGGAGGCGGCTCGGCCGGGGCAAATCAGCGGTGCCGGCCTGCAGCGGAGGCAGAGGCCACGGCGGCTCATCAGCCAGGGTAGCTCAGCGGCGCCGGCCCGCAGCGGAGGCGGAGGTCGTGGCGGCTCATCGACCGGGGCAGCTCGGTGGTGCCGGCCCGCAACGGAGGCGGAGGTCGCGGCGGCTCATCGGCCAGGGTGGCTCGGCAACGCCGGCCCGCCGTAGAGATAAAGGAGTCGCCCGACTCTTCTTTATCCGAAAAATTGTGTGCTTCTTGATCCTCGGGAGATATCCCTTCAAGAACACAAACCATCGTGCGCTGCCCCACGGTGGGCGCCAATTTTCATAGTTTTGTCACGGCAGATGTCCGGGTCAACGGACTTAGGTTCGGGGCAAAGACGCAACTACGTGGCGGCTTGAAGGGGTTGATCGGAATCGAGAGACACGGAGTTTACCTAGGTTCGGCTCCTCCGATGGAGGTAAAAGCCTACGTCCTGCTTGTATGGTATTGATGATGAAGGAGATCTCTCAGTTACAAGGGTGATGTTTGCTACCTCTAATCCCGAGAGCCTCAAATCTGTCTAATCTTGTGGACTTGTTTCTCTGTTCCTCTTGGGGCGCCTTACCCCTCCTTATATAAGTGGAGAGGGTAGGTTTATAAATAGAGTCCTACTAGGAGTAGGATTAGGACTAGTCTCTCTAGAATCCTATTCCGGGTCTTGTAACCTTTCGGTAGGGAGTCTTTCTCAATTTGAGCCTTCTCTTGCGAGCCACCTGGCACCGGCTTACACATCGGGTCTTGGGCCTGATCGTCCTATGATCCGCCTGCTGGGTCATTAATAAAATAACATGTCCTTTCCGGGTCTCTTGTGAGTCGCCAGGCCGGGTCATACCGTGGGGTATATCCCCGGCACCGCCGGAAGGTGTTTGTGCTGGTTTAGAGCTGGTTAAAAGGGTCTCCTGGATATGAAATTTACCATGATCAAGTACAATGTAGAAACAAGATTGATCACCAAGTTTTATCTTGATTGAAGAAAGTTCACAATGTAAACTTTGTAAACCCTGGAATTTGACAAAGTCAAGTTTCTGTAGATCTAGTCATGCAAGACTAATCTCCTAAATGCACCACTTGGTGTGGTGGTATTATTTGGGTATTAGAGGGTGCACAAAAAGTTTGGGACCAATTGGGAAAACATGACAATGCAAACATTCCCAATTTTTGAAATCAGCAGGAAGGGATTTGGGGGGATTGGGACAAGTGTGTCTGCTCCCCTTGATGCACCACATGGTGTAAAATCATTATTTGGGGATTAGAACATGTCCACAAGTTTTGAGATCAAAAGGAGAAACTTAACAATGTAAAGTTGCTCAAATTTGGTTCTGGACGGAAGGGGTTTTGGAGTAATCTTGGGAAGCAAAACTATTGGGATTGAGATGAAACTTGGCTAGATCATCACACAGGACATCTGTGACCTGCTGGAATTTTCTAGAATTTAATTGAGAATATTTATTATAGAAATATTTCAAATGCTAGAAATAGGTAGAGATGGTTCTGAAGAGTTTTGTCCAATATTTTGAACAAGACCATGTGTTGAAACTCTTATATATGGACAATATATGTCCACTAAGTTTTCCTAATTTTCTCAAATATTTTAAAGGAATTTAAATAATTTTTCTCTATAAAAAACCATTTCTGGCCTTAAGAAAAAACCTTCAAATAAAACAGTAAAATAATCTTTAAAATTAATATTTGGTGGTTTTGGAAAGTCTTATTTATAGTGGGCTTCAAATAAAGCATTTGGGGAAAATGGATCCACCAAATTTGGGGACTTGTGGTGCAAATCTCAAATCAGGGGGGTTTTAAAACCTAATTTAAATAAATGCTTTTTGGCCAAAATAAAATTTTGTAAAACTATTTTTAAGTCCTATTCACATGGCATGATCATTGTACAAGATTTGGGATCAAGGAAATGAATTCTTGAGGGTAGGAGGATGTTTTATGAATTATAGAGCACTCGCAAGCAATCAAACACGCAAGCAAATAACACACAAGTCAAGCATTCAAATGCACTCAAAAAGTATTAATTGGCCCTAATTTTGAGTCATGACAACTTAGTCATGAGGCAAAACACACGGCGTGACATGCCACCTCCAACAACGTGGCCGAGTACGAGGCCCTCGTCCACGGCCTCCGGCTCACCAAGGAGATTGGCATCAGGCGCATCCTATGCTTCGGTGACTCCGACCTCCTGGTGCAACAGGTCTCTAGCGAATGGGACGCCAGGGATGCCAACATGGCCAGCTATCGCTTCCACGTCCAGCAGCTCACCGGCTCATTCGAAGGTTGTGAGTTCCGCCACGTCCCCCGGGCGGACAACGAGGCGGCCGATACATTGTCAAAAATCGGCTCCACCTAGCAGGCCATCCCAGCCGGCGTCTCCCTCGAATGGCTGCTCAAGCTGTTGATCATGCCCTCCCCCGAATCAGAGTCCATCTTCGTGCCGGTCAACGCTGCCGGCCCGTCGGTGGCTTCGGCTGCTCCGCCGGTACCATCACTGATAGCTGCAGAACCGGCTCTGGCTGCCACGCCGGCACCTTCTGTGTCGGCTATCTAGCCGGCGACATCAGACCCGACTATCAAGTCGGCCACATCCGAAGTCACCGGATCTGACAACACGGCGGTCATGATGGCGATCGACGTTTCTCTCGCCGCCTCGCCCCCGGGGACTAAGGAGCCGGCCTCGGGTCCACCAAGGCGAGTGCAAGCACCACGCAGCCTCCATGACCCTAGTGGCAAGGCGTTCCGCCATGGTTTCTACTGGTCGACTGCCTTGGAGGAGGCCAACCGACTGGTCGACAAGTGCGAAGGCTGCCAGCGCTTCAGCACACAGAGCCACTTGCCGACTACGGCCCTCCAGACCATCCCCCTCTCCTGGCCCTTCGCCGTGTGGGGGCTGCACATGGTGGGCCCCTTCAAGACCGCTCGAGGCAGCATGACACATTTGCTGGTGGCCATCGACAAGTTCACTAAATGGATCGAGGCCAGGCCTACTAAGAAGCTGGATGGCCCCACGGCTGTCCGGTTCGTCGAGGACATCAAGGTCCGCTATGGTGTCCCCCATAGCATCATCACTGACAATTGCACAAACTTCACCAAGGGCGCGCTAGCACGTTTCTGCGGCAAACAAGGCATCTGGCTCGACTTGGCATCCGTCGCTCATCCATAGTCAAATGGCCAGGTCGAGAGGGCAAACGGCCTGATCCTGGCCGACATCAAGCCCCGGCTCATAGCGCCACTTGTCAAGTCAGCCAGCTGCTGGATTGAAGAGCTATCGGTTGTCCTCTGGAGCCTCAGGACCACGCCTAACCAGTTGACCGGCTACACTCCTTTCTTCCTTGTGTATGGCTCCTAGGCGATCATCCCCACCGACATCGAGTTCGACTTGCCTCAGGGCACCTTTTACCCGGAGAAGGACGCAAAGGAGGCAAGAGAATACAGCATCGACCTACTCGATGAAGCACGCGAACTAGCCTTAAGCCGGACGACCATCTACCAGCAGAAGCTCCGGCACTACCACAGCAAGCGGATCCGGCCACTCTCCTTCCGCAAGGAGACCTGGTGCTCAGGCAGATCCAGCGAACAGCCGGCCATCACAAGTTGTCCTCCCCATGGGAGGGCCCATTCATCGTCAACAAGGCACTGCACAACAACGTGTACTACCTGATAGATGCCTAGAAGCCATAAAAGCACAAGGGACACACCTCCGACGAGGAGACAGAGCGCCCATGGAGTGCGGCGCTCCTCCGCCCATTTTACTGCTGAAAACTAGTGTATGTATGTATCCTTCCCTTTTGGGATTATGAATGCAACGGGTACCCCAAGACGGCTCTTGGGACATGCCCCTTTTCATTTTTGTCCATGTTTTTCAACTCGTTCGCCGGCTCCCGGTCCCGAGGGCTAGCCGCCTAGTCCTGACGTCCTATCCTAAAGCCGACCAAGTAATGTGAGCTGAACAAGTCCTCCCACCCCTCCCAGATACAGACCGGCTCCTGGCTGTCCGGCTGACGGGGTCGTGGGGCGATGAAACTTAGCACACACGAAAAGTCAAATGCAAGGGGGTCGTCGGCTAGGTCTAGCCAGAACACTTTCTCGCCTCTGTCACTTGCCTTACCCAAAAAACTCTCATGGTTCCCAAACTCAGAGTCGGCTCCTTCAAGGCGGACGCCCTGTCCCAGCTATAGACCGGCTCTCGGCTATCGGGCTAGCGGGTCCGAAACCAATGGGGACAAGGATTTGAGCAGGCAGAACCAAAAGAGCAAACAACGGTAAGGTCAAGCCGGCAGGCAAACAACAAATATTGCAGAAACCAAAAGCTCCATAAAACATAAAAAGGCCACCGGCCATATGTTCATTGCAATACACCCCCAGTGGGTGCAAATGTGTCTTAAGATCAGTGCTGCAACTAAGAAAGAAATAGAAAAAGCATGCGGGCCGACTCAGGCTGCCGATGCGTCGCCAGCCGGCTCGATGTTGCGCCCAGACGAAGCCGCGGTGTGGGGACCCTGACTCATAAGTCGTGGTCACTGAATGCACGTGTACAGTGATCCCAGAGATCAATGCTCACTAAACACACAGAAGCTGGATAACAAGAGTCTTACATCCACATTTAACGTCTTACACAAATAATGACCACGAAGGTCTTAGTCTTACATAGATAGGGCCACACGGGCCAAACACTTGAAATAGAACAAGCAGCGGAAATCTTGGTCGAAAGCGTGAACGCATGCCATCTACCTTAACCTACAGACATACTGATTGGGAAGCGTCCTAGTTCGCATGTTCGTCTCCAACGAACTCTTCAACATACTCCTGTTCATCCATGCCTGGCCAATTAAATAACCAGTGGGAAGCCAATGAGTACTTTGAATGTACTCGCAAGCAACCCAAGTTGTGGAACAAGGTAACAATGATGCATGATATAGCACTAAGTAGGTAAATTTGCGGAAAGCTAATTTTTAAATGCAAAAGACATGATCAAGTAACTAGTGAGCATGGATCAACTATTGGTAGGTATCCATGTGAACAAATTGCAGATACCGCCATAAGTATCGGTTGAACATCTCCTGTTCATGCTAAGTCATCGGACTTAGCTCATGTGACCTCTTGCCACCATCACAACCATTCTCACACCAAGTTTCACGAAAACATTCGGACGTGGCATAGGCAGCACCACCCAACTGTCCTTGACCATGGACACGGCTATTCGAATAGTTTTACACTCTGCAGAGGTTGCACACTTTACCCACAAGACTCGGGGAACTTCTGTGTCATCCACGACTCGCGGTACATAACATACCCGAGGTAAGCACCCCAACAATGACTTTCCCATGGTGATACTAAACAAAGAGTCCACTCGATTGGTACCCAGCCCTCATGATGTACATCACTCGAGCCTCGCTCTATTCGCACCATCCATGAGGGGACCAATGGTGTGCCCGGTGCCTGTGAAGACAGCGCATGATTGTACATACCGGTACGACCCCGTATCAAGAATGAGCACGCCACTCCCGCTACTAGTAATGCGGGCTCCTTGCCAGTACCCACCAAGGTAAACAACAAAGCCCCGTCCCATAAGGGGTATCGTGGTTGCGCATGTAAGGTTGGGACGGTCGAGATATCTTAACTCTAATCTGTTTTCGAAAACACACATACTCTCCGGTACACCACTACTTTCTCAAGTGGTCACCCATTTCATCATCATCTCCCTCGGGCATTAGTGGCACCCAACGGGGTTTTCGAGAGGTATTTGAAATCATATCCTTCCTTGCCATCACTATGCATAAGTCCCATCCCATTTGCGTAGCATCTATTTGCATCCTAAGTACTCCCACCCGCACGACCCTCATAAGGTGGTAGGGTCATGCAAGATGCAAGTGTCAACGGAGAAGTACCGGAGGCATCCCACCGAAAGGGGGAACACCACAACACATGATCAAATATGATGAAAGTAAAGTGATATATGACATGGAATAAAATGGTTTCTTATCATGGTCAAAGGGCTGCTTGCCTAGCTCGACAAAGTCTTCGGGGTCTTCGAAGTCTTCGGGTCCAACTTCCTCGTCAACAGCGTAATCTATCGTCGCGAAAAACAATAAAAATAAGCAATCACACAAAACAGAGCATTCAAATTACTACCAAAAATGTCCACCTACTCTGATAAATACTAAAAGTCATACTAAAAATATTCTATTAGGGTTTTGTTGTGTAAAAGATTCTGGAAATAAAATAACAGAGGCAAAAAGGTGCCCATATATAGGTTTTCAAATAAAACAGTACTAAAAATATTTTCAAACATTTCTACAAATGACACTATTAAATTCTAGGGATTATTTCATGAATTTAGGTGGAATAAAAATTGGTATTGGATAAATATTTCATTCTATGGAATTTTTGCAAAGTCCACATAAAAGAAAAGGAAAAGAAAGGCCATTAGGACCTGGGCCAAAGGCGGCCAGAGGTTGGGCCGGCCCAGATGGCCAGCCAGCCGGCCTCGCACGTGGTCAGGTTCAAACTTGACGCGCAGGGCTCGGTCATCAGCGGCACAAGGGGAAGGAGAGAGAGCATGGGAGAGGCGAAGAGAGGCTGATAGGTGGGCCCCACCTGTCGGGTCCTTCTCCCACCTCGGGACAAAGAGGAGGGAGGGCTCACCGGTGGCGAGGGGAGGCATGGCGAGGGGATCTGGAGGCGGGAATGGACTTGGCATTGACCCGCTAGTCCTCTTGAGGTGGAAGGGTGGCCAAAGGTGGGCGGAGTCACCGGCAAGGAGATGGCCGCGGCGGAGGAGGTTCAGGAGGGGGTCGGGGCCGGCGTTTCCTGCCTCAAAATGAGCGGGGAAGAGGGGGAAACGAGCTAGGAGTGAGCTACGGGCTCAAAGGTGGAGAGGGGAGCGCCTAAGCGGGCCTGTGTCCCGAGATCGACGGAGCTCCGCCGCGGCGGAGCCTCGGTCGATCTCGAGCACTGGTGCTCGGGGCGCTTCAAAGGGGGTTCGGGGCGGTCTATGGAGGATGAAAGGGGGCCAGAGGAGGGGAGAGATATGCCCAGGGGGCTTAAATAGAGGGAGGAGGCGGACCACCGTGGACCCATGCGCCGGTGAGGATGTGGTGCTTGCTGGAGGGCTCAGGGAAGGGAGAGAAGGGGTACGCGGCGTTCCTGGGAGTCGCCCACGACCAGAGGGAGAGGAGAGAGGGGCATGGGAGCACATGCGTGCGAACCCTGCGGTTGGCTAGTTCGGGCGGCCGCGACGCGTGCGAGAGGAGGCCGGAGGAGGGAGAGAGAGGAGGGGCTGACAGAGGTGGCGTGGCTCGGACACCAAGGGGGACCAAGTGGCATGAGGGGGAGGCCCGAGGCTGCCGGAGCCATGAAGTGGGCGACGGCTACTGTAGCATGCTCCAGAGCACGCGTTTGGCATGCCAACAGCATCTTCTGCGTGGCCGGCTATGCCTAGGGGGATCTAGGGGGTTAACAAATGGGGAATAGGCCATTGGATGCTGCGGGATGCCTTAGGAGAGAAGGAAGGCTAGGAGAAAGAGTAGAAATGGGGCTGTCCAGGGGTGAAAATGGGGGTTTTACCCCATCTCCTAGTGACCTAAGGGCCTGGAGTTTTTACTGGAGATACTTGGGCAATGCAAGAAGATGTGGTAAAAAGTTGGGGGTAAGGGTAAAAGGGTAAGAGGTAGAAATAGGGGTTTTACCAAATCACTAGAAGGTGTTTGGTGGCGTTTTGGGCAAGAAAGAATCACCAGCTTACTAAGATACTTACCAGGGTCAAAGGCTAGGTAAAAATGAGATGCTTCATCAAATTTGAGCTCAAGGGGGAAAAGTTGCCAATGGAAATTTGGTGAACCCTTGAAATTGGCAAAAACTGATTTCTGTAGATCCAATGATGCTAGGCTTTAACCCTTGATGCACCACTTAGTGTATCATTACTATTTGGCCATTAGAGCATGCCCACAAAGTTTGAGGCTAAGGGGAGACACTTCACAATGTAAAGTTGCTCAAATTTGATTCTGGACAGGAGTGGTTTTGGGATGATTTTATGAACCAAACCAACTTGGATTGGGATGAAACTTTGCAAGATCATCACCCATAGTAGTGTTGACCTGCTAGAATTTCCTGGAATTTATTGAGAATATTTCTTATAGAAATATTCCAAAAGTTTGATCTGAACAGAAAGGGTTTTGAGCGGTTTTGCCTATGATCTGATCATGCCCTTGTGTTGAAACTCATATATATGGAAAATATATGTCCACTGAGTTTCTCTAAATTTTCACAAATATTTTCAAAGCATTTAAATAATTTTTCCCGAGGAAAAACCATTTATTTCCTTAATAAAAACCCTTTAAATAAAATATGAAAATAATATTTGGTGCTTTTGAGAAGTCATATATATAGTAGGTTTGAAATAAAGCCTTTGGGAAAGAAGGGTCCACCTGATTTGAGGACTTGCAATGCAAACCTCATTTTAGGGGGTTTTGGAAACTTAAATTAAATAAATCATTTTTGGTTAAAACAAAATTTGACTAAAACAGTTTTAGGCACTATTCACATGGCATGATCATTGGGCAAGGGGTTTGGATCAAGGAAGATGATTATGAAGTGGAATAGAACCAAGTAGTGCCATAAAATTCAATCAACAAGCAAGTTAGCACAACCACATAGAAATGTTTTAGTTGGCTCCAAATTTAATAAACCCAATCATAACAATGGTCTACAATCATAGGGTGTGACACGCGGCCTTCGGGTCCGCCTATGTGGTCTCCGTGACCTCGCCGCCGCCATCGGTGCTGGAAGCGGTGCTCTCGTCGACGACCTCTTTGTCCTCCGAGTCTCGGGGGTTGCCAAAGGAGTCCTCCGGGACCAGCGTGCCGTCCTCCCCGAGGACCGGTAGGAGTTCGTCCGGGTCGACATACGAGGCAAGCTCGTTGGCCCGGCGAACAAGGGAGCTCTCGCGAGCCGCCCGCTCCTCCTCCGGCACGTCCCGCATGGTAGCCAGCCGGTCCATGTCGATGCCACGGTACCATGATGTGACGAATAGGAGCCGCCGAGGCTTTCCAAGTTTCGATCCGAGCCACGGCATTCTCCAGCCACAACGCCACGCGGCTGTCTGGAGCTCCACGGCCCGGCCACAAGGCAGAGAACACCTCCTTGCCGGCCGTCTTCAGCCGCTCCACACTGCACTTAAAGGTCGATGAGTCGGTTCTCCATGGCTAGCCCAAGTTACACCATGTCCCAGACGGCATTCTCCACGAGCTCATGCCCGCGCTCCCCTAGACACTCCCGGTACTCCGCCATGGCGCGCTCGACACGGTGTTGGGTTTGCGGGAAGCGCTCTGGAAAAGAGAAGAGGAATCAGAAAGAACAACTCAAAGGCAAGAAAAACTCAGCCGGTTGAAAAGGAAAATCGAGACTTACGGTGGAAGGAGTCGTCCAGTTTGATGGCGAAGTGCAGCGACGAATCCTGCTCCCTCTCCAGCGCCACCTCCGCCTGGGCTAGCTCAGCCGTGTGCGCCTCGAACGTCTTCTCGAGGCGGGTCACCTCACCTTGGAGAGCGATGGTCCGCTGAGCAGCGTCGGTCGCCTGCTTCAACGGCGTCCTCCTTGGCCGCCACCTCCCGTTGCACATCTGCCTATAGACGCTCCTGGGCCGCCTGCCCATCCACCAGCAGGCCGCCCAGCCGGTCCCTCTTCGAGGTGATCGCCTAGACGCTCTACGCCAGCCGATCCTGCTCGGAGACCACCCCGTCCTTCTCCTTTCGGAGGGCGTTCAAATCCCCTACAAAACAAAACCAGCAACGATTAATAAGAACACACAAGACCCGGCTCGGCTGCCAAGCAGCCGGCCCAACTCCCGAGGGCTACACGCCCCCACTGGGCAAAGCGTACCTTGGACCCTCTTCAGCTCCTCCTCCAAACGGTAGAAGTCGTGCTTGCTGCCGTTGTGGATGGTGACCGCTTCGTCAAAGAGCTCCACCCGCCGGGCGTTCTCCGCTTGCCCCAAGAAGCTAGGGTTAAAGGAATGCAAGCAAAGGAAGATGGAATACAAGCAAAGGAAGATCCGGACCGGCTGCCCCGCAACCGGTCAGTCGGCCCGCATCTCTGGGGGCTACACCCGGTGGGTGCGCTTGCGTGCCGCCACTGGGAAACGAAAGCAAGCAACAGAAGATCAAGGGAAATGCAAGCAAAAGGAGATCCGGCCCGGCTGCCCCGCATCTCCAGGGCTACACCCAGTGGGTGCGCTCGCACGCCCCCACTATAAAATACAACAAAGACAAGCAAAGTTTACCTCAGCACGCTGCAGTGCACCATCGGCCGCCTCTGCAAACCTCGCCAGATCCTCGAGGCACCATGCCAGGACGCCTCCTAGCTCACCAAGTGCCGGGACCGGGCCGCCGGCAGGCGGAGGCAAGACGGTGGGGATGCGGGCCAGCGCCTCCTAGTCCTGAATCATGTCCAGCATGGACCTCCGGGACCGGCTCTCCTGGCCACCCGTTCTGACATTTGCCACGGCACCGGCTGCCGGGGGCGGGTAAGAACGACAAGGGCGCGGGAACCGGCTCCCGACTTCCCCGCGTTCTGCATTGTCAGTGCCTCCTCCCTCAGTCGGCTCGGCGCCGTGATCGCGGCGCCCGGCACCTCCGTCTCCGTGGCCGGCACCTTCGTCTCCGTGGCCGGCACCTCCGGTGCCGCCACCGGGGATTGCGACACACCAACCGGGGCCGCCTCAGCGACAGGCGGCACCACTGCTGTCTCCACCTACCGAGGCTCCTCGTGGGCCGGCTCGGGGGCCGCTCCCCCTGACCGGGGTGTCTCCGCCGTGGACGGAGGCACGACCGCCTCCATAGCCAGACCCGCGACTCGCTCAATTGAGGTCTCAACATGCGAGTCTATTCTGCCGCCGAGTCCGACGCCCGCACGGGGTCTGCTAACCTCCTCCGCCTGCCGCCGCTCGAATCCCCTGAGCGAGAGGGTCCTCCCTGGGCTCCGGACTTCGACGCTTGAAGTTCCGCGAGCCTCCTCTTCTACTCACGCAGTGTGGCTGCATGCTCCTGTGCCAGCCGGCTGGCCACCTCCGCGGGGCCGGCTGTCGACTCCACATCGTGGAGTTCGATGGGATCCCTAGGGCAGGCAAACAATCAAACGCCTGACGACACACGACTCACGGAGAGAAATCCACAAGAAACAAAACACTTACTCGGCGACAATGGGCAGGTCTCGCATGGCGTGCGCCGGCGGCTTCGAGGTGACCACCTTAGTTCACTTATGACGTAGCGACTGGGCCACCGGCTACTCCTGAGCCGGCCTCTTCCCCCGGCTGGTGGTCCCGACCGCCGAGGCGCGCGTCTGCTGCTCCTCGTTCCGCCCGCGCGAGCCCTACTGAACTATTGGGGGAGGCGCATTCAGGATTCGGACATCGCCATCATCACCATCATCATTGGTCCAATCTTTGATCGTGGGGCCGGAGGGGAACTCATCAGCGACTCTGGACCCGTCGTCTCTCGGGTCACCCGCCACCTCGGCCTCCCCCGAGGAGTCGACCCCCTCTTTGGGCCTGCCTCCCAGTTCGTAGTCCTCGGAGTCGGACTCGGCGTGCTTCGCCTTGAAGAGCTGGGGGTGCGGACCATCTGGCGTGTTCCGTCGAACGAAAAGCTATGGTTAGCATAACAAGTGAGATTGAGGACCAGCTCGAAGCATTTGAAGAGAAAGAAAAATCACTTAGGCGGGGTGTACCAGGGATGCCGGGTTGTGCTGGTCATATGGCTCCTTGCCGAAGGACCAAGTCCCAGGCGCCAGCCTGAAGGTTGTGATACGATTCACTCGCACCGCCACTCGAGTCGGCGTCATCTCAATGGTCAACAGTCGCAGGGGTCCCGGCGGCCAGACATATCGCAGATCCGGTGCGGACTTAGCTGGAGAGGTAGCACCCGGCGCGCGATGAAGGCAGCCACCAGGTCGGAGGCGACCAGCCCTTCCGCACTCCTCATGACCTGGAGCCAGCCCAACTCCCCAAGCGCGGCCCCACGTGGGGTGGACCCCGACCAGTTTACTCCAGAGGACGGGGCGTTCACGAATGCCGACAGCCGGACGTAATCCCACAGCGGGTCGGCGTTCTTCACGTAGAACAACGTCCGATTCCATCCCTTGACGGACTCGATAAGGCTGAAGTGGAGGAAGTGTGCACCGCGGCAGCACACCACTATGCCCCGGCAGGCGAACGGCTCCTCGTCATTCTTCATGGCCTTGAGGAAGAAGAGCTTCTTGAAGAGCTCCACGTAGGGAAGCATCCCAAGATAACCCTCGCACGGGATCACAGAGCCCGCGATGTAGTGAATGGCATTCGGGCCGAGGTGGTGCGGTTGGAGATCGAAGGTATCCATCAGAAATCGGAAGAAAAGACGGACCGGCAGGCCGAAGCCACGCGAGAAGTGGCAGGCGAAGACCACGTGCTCCCCCGCCTGCGGCTCGGTCACCACCTCGTCCCCCAGCACGCGGGCAACCACGCGCTCCTCCGACGGCAACATGCGGGCGCGGCAGAGCTCTGCGATGGTCTCCTCCGTGACGACGGAGCCAGCCCAGCTTCCAGAGGGGCCGCCGGCAATCGCTGCATCGGGCCGGCGCGAGGTGACGAGTGAGCGAAGCGGCGAACGAACGGCGGTGACGCTAGCAGAAAGCGGAGAAGGCAAGGAGGAAGAAGTTAAGGGGGGCAAGTGGAGCATGGCTGCCTCCACCCCTCGGCCTCCCCCTTTAAATACGGGTGCGACACCCAGGGGAAGTGGGGATTAACTGCGCCCACTCCCCCGGGATTTCTTCGCGGTCGTGAGCGCCTCGGGCTGCAACCGCCGCGCGCTGGGCATAGAAGATCCCAGCCCTTGGCACGAGGCCTACTAGGCTACGCCCGCGGCCTAGCGGGTCTAGGCCCAGTGCGATGTCCCGTCTGCCCACGGGTGCGGGCCCCACGGCATCATTACACCCCGTGTGGCGCACTACGAGCCGGCGCGGGACCCGGAGCAGCGTGGCGGAACCCGAGGCATCGGGGGCGACCTCCATCTCAACCGACCGTTCGGCTCCGTGCCGGTGGCCGCGTGTAAAGGAAGCTGTCGGCCCCCCTCGTCTGGCAGACATGGGCCCCCGTCGGCTTTGGGGGCTACTAACGGGGTTATTACCCCCAGGTAGGCCAAAGCCATAGGGTTCTCTCCCCCACTTCAAGAAAATATACATCGCCGGCTCGTTCTTGACTGGTGGCACATTGTTGGTTACTTTGCGACTGGTTGGCGCGGGGCTGGCAGGCCTGTTGCCTCCTGGCCCATGGCCGGCTGTCTGAGGAGCCGGTTCGGCCCTGGTCGGCTGGGCCACGGCCGGCCGGCTCCAAGTCAGCTCTTCCGTTGACCCTCGAGCGATCAGGCTCCCGTCCCATCTCTCTGCACGTAGGTACGGCGACAAGACAAGTCCCCCATGATGACCCCCGGCACGGCCACAGTGATCGTTGATGCGCGGGCACGCATGGCTACAGTCCAGCCGGTCGTACCGCTGACCTTAGCTAACCGCGACCGGGCGGGGCAACAATGTCGGCACGCCTCGCCCCACTCCATTACCTGCCCTCGCATGGCTACAGCGCCGGCGGCCGTACCGGAGACTTCGGCCGGCTAGCGCAAGGCGAGACCACTTGGGTGGCCTATGTCATGGCACGTGGGCGCGGTTGCGGAGCCGACTGGCGGGAAACCAACGGGCGATGGGACCGCGCCGCCGATGGGCTTTACGGGCAACAAGATGGCACAGTAGGGGGGCCCTGGCCAGCCGGAGAGGCTATTAGCCCCCCCCCCCCCCCCCCCCCGCTTAGTACTTTAGAGATATTGTAAGTTGGGGAGTTGGCCTATAAAAAACCCTGAACCCCCCATGCACTGGGGGAGGAGATTCACACACACACGCGAAGGAACACTTCGCCCCACATCCACACATGTAGCAAGGGAAGAAGGGGTTGCTGCTCCTTCTTCCACCTCTAGAGAACAGCTCCAGGAGCGCCCTTGTAACCACCCTCGTCTATCAACCTAGACCAAGTAGGACTAGGGGTATTACCTCCCACGGAGGGCCCTGAACCTGGGTACATCGTGCGCCCCTTGCCGCTTGTGCCCAATCCCGCTCCAGGAGCTCGTCGGAGTCCTCCGGCTCCAACCACCTTCGATAAGCCTACCCATGGCATCTACCGTGAGAAAACGACGACACTATGAATCAACAATTGTGGACTCACACCCTTTTCATATTACCACATCAATGTCATTAACACACAACTTCTCGATATGTGCTACATGATGGTTTTGATTATCATTCATTGAATACCTATTATTTTTGAACTACTATTATGACCCATATAGATTACCATCACTATTTTTTCAGCTCTCAAACAAATATAAGTGTAGAATGATAGATTATTATTTCTACAAAATCTACATGCCACCATGCTCAAAAAGATATAAGTGAAGTACTATAGCAAGTGCCAAGCTCAAAAGATATAAGTGAAGCACATAGAGTATTCTAGCAAATTATCAGGAAGGTGTGTCTCTCTCAAATAGGTGTGTCCAACAAATGATGATTGTGACAAATAGAAAGTAGAAGAAAAAAAGCAAATGATGCTCCAAGCAAAAAAATATCATGTGATGAATAAAAATATAGCTCCAAGTGACATACCAATGGATTGAGACGAAAGAGGGGATGCCTTCCGGGGCATCCCCAAGCTTAGACGATTGAGTATCCTTAGAATTTTACTCGGGTGACTTGGGCATCCCCAATCTTAGGATCTAGCTACTCCTTATTCCGTGGTCCATTGTGATCACACCCAAAACTTGAAAACTACAATTACACAAAACTCAACAAAACTTCATGAGATCCGTTAGTATAAGCAACATATTGCATACTTTAGGTACTATGATAAATTGATTCTTAATTCATTTTTTCATAATATGTATTGTACTCTAACTACTCCATGTCTTATACCGCCCTCCCCAATATAATCCATAGCATAATCAAAACAAGGAAACTATGCAAGCGAAATAGAATTTGTTTAAAACAGAACAACATGTAGCAATCTGTAAAGAGCCCATACTTTTGTAACTATAAAAATTAAGAAAAGTTAGGACAACATAAATAATTTGTATGTAAATACTGTGTAAAAACTTCATATCATTATCATGCTCCAGTAAAAAAGTGAAAAATCATGTATTGGGGTCAAAGTTTTTGTTATGTTCAAGCATCGTTTCTACTTATCTTGTGATTCATCCCGAAGGCTTTACTTGACACAACACTAATTAAAACATAAAAACATAATCATGACAGAGGCAACAATCATGTTATCACAAAATAACATAAAGTATTGGGTTGTCTCCCAATAAACTCTTTTTGTATAGCCGTTAAGATAGGCTTGAATTTTCAATGATGCTCACATAATAGACATGAATTCAAGCACAAAAAGAGCATCATAAAGCATGTGAAAAACACGTCTAAATCTAACATACTTCCAATGCATAGGAGTTTCATAGGAAAACAAATTCGCAATACAAGTGAAATCTAGCATATGCAAATAGGAAGAGTGAAGCATTAATAATTTCAACAGAAGGAGAGATAATTGAGTAACATGAAAATTCCTATAACCATATTTGCCTCTCTCATAATAATTACATGTAGGATCATAATCAAACTCAACAATATATAGCTATCATGTGAAACATTCTGTTTATGATCCATATGCATACAAGTCTTATAACCTTCCAAGGTAGTGGGATCATTATTACCTAAAGTTGACGCTCTTCCAAACGCACTTTTAGTAGTGTTGCAAATATCATAATCAATAATAGATTCATCATGAAGCATACAATTATCTAGATTACAAGAAACATCATGCTTATCAACCCAATCGTGATCATTAGCACAATTGATATTCATAGAATTTATACTAACAACATGGCAATCATGCTTTTCATTTAAGGAACTATCATGAATCACTCTATAAATTTTGTAATTTCTAGATTCATGCTTTTCAAACAAGACCTCATAAAAATAATCTAGTTCACTATCACTACAAATTATTTCAATATAATCGGGTCTTTTAAAAAGATTGGCTAGTGTCTAAGGATCCATTTATCTTAAATTTTGCATTTACTTTCTCTATTTGTGTGACAAAGATAAAGTTAACATAACTACGCAAGCAAGCGAATAGAAATATTTTTGGTTTTTGGTTTTTATGAAACAAACTAAACATAACAGAAAATAAAAGGAAGAACAAGTGAATGAAAATTTGTGCGAAGTTACTTGATAGTTGGTGATGGTATTCCCCAGCAACGGTGCCAGAAATCCTTCCTGATACTCGTGATCTGCGTTGGATTTTCCGTGAATAGCAATGGTTTATCGTAACACGAAGTGGGTAAGTATTTATGCTAGTTATGAAACCAAGGTTTATCGAACCAATAGGAATACCAATTCTCAACCGTCTTCAGTGGATGCACAAAAAGGAACAAATAACTTGCACCCAACACCGACAAGAGGGTTGTCAATCCCGTTGATCTCGTTATTTGCAAGCAAGTGAGTTGTGTAAATAACTGTAGATAATTGTAAATTGCAAAATAAAATAAAAGCAAATAAATAACAACAAGGTAATTAAAGCATTTTAGAATATATAAGTGAATAGACCCGGGGGCCATAGAGTTCTCTAGTGGCATCTCTCACAGAAATAGCATACGTTGGGTAAGAAAATTATTGTTGGGCAATTGATAGAAAAATGAATAGTTATGCAATTTTCATGGCAATGTGTATATAGGCATCACATACATAAGCAAATAGGTCGACTCCTGCCTTCACCTATTACTATTACTCCACTCATCAACCTCTATCCAGCATGCATCTAGAGTATTAAGTAAAATAGAGTAACGCTTGGAAAACAATGGATTGATGTAGACAAAGTAAACTCAATCAATATTAATAAACCCCATCGTTGTATCCTTAGTAGAAGCAACACAAAGGCGCAACTTGTCACCTTCTGTCACTAGGATATAGAAACTCGCCAGGTTGAACCTACTACAACGCACCACTCCCACCGAAGGAATATCAATCTAGTTGGCCAAACTATCTCAATAGATCGGAGAGCATTACAAAGCTATGTTGATCATACAAATAAGAATCTTAGTACTCAGGTTTGACTCTAATACTTTTCATGAATAATCTGAACATAAACTCACAATTCATCGGGTCCCAACAAACACACCATACAAAGGTATTACATCGGATAGATCAAGGCAAAGATGCGATGAACATTTTATTGAAGATCGACAGAGAGAGAGAGAGAGAGAGAGATTTCCATCTAGGTACTACCTATGGACCCGTAGGTCTGTGGTGAACTACTCACACATCATGGTGAGGGCGGCAAGGTTGATGAAGAGGCCATCTATGACAAATCTCCCCTCCGGCAGGGTGCTGGAACGGAGGTGTACATGGCCTCCCATCGGAATAGAGACTTATGGTGGCAAATAAAGTGTTTCAGGAGCGCTTTTAGAGTTTTTGGAATATATGTGAATTTATAGGCCAGAGAGGGGTGTCGGGAGGCACACGAGGGAGGCACAAGCTATCAGGGCACGCCCTGGTAGCGGACTCTATTGGCTTGTGGGCCCCTCATGGATCTCCCGACCTCCTTCCAAAGCTTCGGAGTATTCTTTTGGTCCAGAAAAAAATCACCAAAAAGTTTCATGGCAATTGGACTTTGTTTGCTACTATAAACCTAAAAAGTCAGCAACATGCAGAAAACAGCAACTAGCACTGGACATTGGGTCAATAGGTTAGTGCCAAAAAATATTATCAATTGGTAAACAAATGCCCCAAAAGTATCCTAGAATGATAATATATTAGCATGGAACAATCAAAAATTATAGATACGTTGGAGATGTATCAAAGGCAATGTGAATGATGTGTTTCTCTTTAATTATTTCATTAGAGCTCAATCTCTCGTTGAAATACCCATCAAGGGTAGGTATTTTGCGTGCAGTAACATGCAAGAGGACCCGCTGCTCGAGCAGCTCGATTTTCACTTCTCCTCTCTGCACTGGACTGCAGCTATCCCTAAGTCGTGCTACCTTTGGGAAAACCTGTTTTAGATCACACACCTTGCTCCATCACCACTAAAACTTCCATCCCCAAAGCCAATATCTTATGCTTTGAGAACTACTAGATTAGTCACCCTGGGTTCTTTGACATTGTCCTGTCTTCGTGGCCCAAACAATGCGATGCCCCCAACTCGGCTGCCCTACTATGCAAGAAACTAAAAAAACTTCGCTATGATCTGAAAGCCTAGAGTAAGGGCATCTCAAATCTATGCATCCTAATTGAAAACACAAATAAATTGTTGCTTGAGATTCATGGCATTGAGGATAGGAGAGGTCTATCGGTGCTAGAAGCAAACTTTAGAAAGATTCTGAAGAAGCATCTTTTAAATTTATTGGATTACAAGAGGATTTACTAGAAAAAAAGATGCGCCGTTAGGTACTTCAAAGTTGGGGATGGGAACACCAAGTTCTTCCATTCAATAGCTATAGAGCATTTCCGAAGGAACTCCATCACCTGTCTCCGTCTCCAAGAAGGCACAGTGGTCAATGATCATGTAGGAAAGGAGTCTGTGTTGTATAGTTCCTACAAGGATCCCCTTGGAAAATCTGATCTAGTAAATATGAAGGTTTATCTCTCTTGGATCATTAAAAAGATTGATGGCTTAGATGTTCTTACTGGCCCATTCACCAAGGAGGAGATCCACCATGTGGTTAAAGAGATGCCCTCGGACAGAGCTCCTGGACCGGATGGATTCAATGGTTGTTTCCTAAAGTGTTGTTCCCACATCATCAAAAAGGACCTTTATAATCCATGTGCTGATTTCTATGAGGGAAAGTTGAATCTGGAAAGCATCAGCTTGAGGTTTATCACTCTCATACCAAAGATTCAGTCACCAGAGTGCGCGAATGACTATCGCCCGATCATTCTTGTCAACTGCTATCTATAATTGCTGACAAAATTACTTGCAAACAGATTGCAGAAACTGATTCTTAAAATCATACACCACAACTAGTATGGGTTTCCTAAAGGGAGATTGATCCAGGACTACTTGGCTTGGGCGTTTGAATTCATTCACCAATGTAAATCGTTAGGGAGGAAAATAATGTTGTTTAAGTTGGATTTTGCAAAAGCCTTCGATACAATTGAGCATTCTCCAGTGTTGGAGATCATGAAGCACATGGGTTTTGATGATAGATCGCTTGGGTGGATCAGCAGTCTATTCTCATCCAAGAAATCATCTATTCTGCTTAATGGGACCCCTGGAAGACAATTCCTCTATCTCTGTGGGGTAAGTCAGGGAGATCCCCTTTTGCTTCTCATTTTTGTCCTAGCTGTTAACCTCCTACAGGCTGCCATTAATGATGCCTACAGGAATGGGCTTATCTCCAAACCCATCCCCTCTAGTATTGAAAATTATCCTGTCATACAGTACGCTGATGACACCATTGTTATCATGCCTGCGGATGCAGAGCAGGTATCCAAGATAAAGGAAATTCTTCAGGACTATGCAATCTCGGTTGGACTCAGGATTAACTTTCAGAAATCAACTATGATCCCTCTGAATGTCCCTATGGACAGGGTACAATTGCTGACATAAATCTTGCAATGCTCGGTTGGTTCATTGCCTTTCATATACCTACGCTTGCCGATGGGCACCACACGCCCCAATGTTACTGACATGATGCCGCTTGTGGCATCGGTTGAACGGAACCTATTAACTACGGTGTCTTTGTTGGACCATGGATCCAAACTAACCCCTATCAATTCGCTGGACACTTCTCTAGAGATTTGTGCAATGTGTTCCATCCCCACCCCGCCTAAAATCCTAGATCACTTAGACAAGATGTGGAGGCATTGCCTTTGGGCTAAGAAAACTAAAAATGGGTTTAATACTCTCTAACAGCTTGGGATAATGTTTGCAGACCAAAACAAAATGGAGGACTGGGAGTAATTGATCTGAAAGTGCAGAACCAAGGTATACTCCTCAAGCAGCTTCACAAATTCTATAACAGAAAAGATGTTCCTTGAGTTAACTTGATATGCACCAGCTACTATCAGACCCAAAATGTTGTGCCACATGTGACTAACCCATGTGGCTCATTTTGGTGGCGTGATCTTCTCCAGCTCTCACCCATTTACAGAGGCATTAACAGAGTGGAGGTGGGTGATGGGATCACATCTCTCTTATGGAAGGACATGTGGATGCAGATGCTGCTGTCAGAACGACACCCGAGGGCCTTCTCTTTCGCCAGGTGTGAAGATGTCTCAGTCAAAAAACTGCTTTCAGATGGTACTATTGGAGAGAATTTCCATCTACCACTTTCGGTTCAGGTCTGACATGAGATCCAGGACATGTAGTCTGACTTGAGCAGTGTGGCTCTCCACCAGGAGCAAAGAGATATGTGGCTATGTGGGGGGCAACGCACTATTCAAATCTATCAAAAACTACCAGTTTTGCTTCAGGCACATGATCGCGGATGCAGCCTTTTCTTGGGTCTAGAAGTCCAAGTGCACCATGAAATGGAAATTTTTTTGCGTGGCGTTATTATAACCCACAAGTGTAGGGGGTCGTTTGTAGCCTTTTTCAATAAGTAAGAATGTCAAACCCAACAAGGAGCTGAAAGTAGAATTAATATTCTCTCAATTTCTATCGACCACTGATACAACTCTGCGCACGCTAATGCTTGCTTCACCTAGAACAAGTATGAAACTACTTTGCGGGAATAAAACTAGAAGTACTTTGCAAGATAATAAAGAACATGGAAACAAAAGTTAGGTGTTGTTTTAACAAAATAACTATAAAAGTAAATAGTTTCGTAGCAAGCTTTTTGTGTAACACAAAAGAAAGATTGCCCATAGGCAATTGAATATGATACGATAGATACTTGTTATATGCAATGAGGGAGAGGCATACGCTAACACACTTTCCGTACTTGGACCATATGCACTTACGATTGGAACTCTAGCAAGAATCCGCAACTACTAAAGATCATTAATGTAAAACCCAACCAAATCCTGAAGTATCAAGTCCTCTTTACTGCCATACGCGACAACCCACCCACTCGGGTTTATGCTTCTATCACTCAAGCAAGCCACCATAGACAAATCATGAACATATTACAACACCCTACAACGAGGATCCCTCATGCTTGCACGACACGGAGGGCACAATAGGACAGCACCATATCAACATACAACTCACATCCATAACATCATACCACAATTAACCCATAGGACAAAAGAGATCAACTCAAACATCATAGGATAGCCAATTATCATTGGGAAATAATATATGGAGTTGAGCACCATGTTTAAGTAGAGATTACAGTGGGGAATAGAGGTGTTACACCTCTGCATAGAGAGGGAGAGAGTTGGTGTTGACAACAACAAGATTGTTGATGTAGATCACCGTCATGATGCTTGCCCCGGCGGCGTTTCGGCACCAGCGGGAGAGAGGGGGAGAGAGACCCCTCCTTATTCTCCTTCCTTGGCCTACCCATAGATGGGAGGATAGTCCCCCCTCTAGTCCATGGCCTCCATGGCGACGGAGGGATGGGAGCCCCTCTGAGATTGGATCTCCCTCTCAGTTCGCTTCTGTTTCACCTTCCCGTTTTGAGGCCGAAAACCGTTTCTTATATTCCCAGAGATCTGTAACTCCAATCGGGCTAAAATTTTGAGCGGATTTTTATCCAAACATTAGCTTAATTTTGGTCGAAGGAGAGCTCCAATCGGCATACGAGGTGAGAACCATCCGCCAGGGCATGTTTGGGCCCTGGCTCACGCCCTGGTGTCTTGTGCTCGTTGTGGGGCTCCGTTTGCGTTTATTCCACTTCTCAGAATTCACAAATGTTCCCAAAAAATCTTTGTAAAGTTTTATCGGGTTTGGACTTCGTTTGATATGGAATTTCTGCAAAATGAAAAACATACAAAAAACAGGAACTCGCACTCGACACTGGATCAATAGGTTAGTCCAATAAATCATATAAATTGTTTCCAAAAGTATGTGAAACTTGTATAATATTGGCATGAAACAATCAAAAATTATAGATATGATGGAGACGTATCAGCATCCCCAAGCTTAATTCTTGTTCGTCCTCAAGAAGGTAAATGATAAAAAACATAATTTTTCATGTGGAATGCTACCTATCATAATCTTGACCATATATCTAATCATGGCTTGAATATTAAGACACAAGTGATTCAAAGCAATAGTTTAGTTTTGACATGAAGACTTGAATACTCAGGCATCCCAACAAACAATCGTGTCTTTCAAAATATCAAGGATAAAGAACGCTATCCCCACAAAATCATATAGCCTTGTCATGCTATGTCTTCTTAACACAAAGTATAAATCATGTACTACCCCGATGTCAGCCAAGCAATTAGTTCATACTTTTTAACGCACTTTAGTATTTTCAACGCTCACGCAATACATGAGCGCAAGCCATGTATATAGCACTAATGGTGGAATAGAATGCGGTGGTAGGTTTCAAAGGGGTAAAAGTAGAGAAGAAATTCTCGCATCAACTCAGTATCAACGGGCTATGGAGATGCCCATCAATAGATATCAATGCGAGGAGTAGGGATTTCCATGCAACGGATGCACTAAGAGCTATAAATGTATAAAAGCTCAATACTAAAACTAAGTGAGTGTGCATCTAACTCTATAATGAAAAATTCCCACTAGTACATGTAAGTGACAACATAGGAGACTCTCTACATGAAAAACATGGTGCTACATTGAAGTACAAGTGTGGAATTAGCATGCCCTTCTCTCTTTGTCCCTCATTTTTTTCTATTTTTTTTTCTCTTCATTTTTTACTTTTTCTCTTTTTTCCTCTTTTTTTCTTTATCTAGAGACTCATCCCTACTTGTGGGGGAATCATAGTTTCCATCATCCTTTCCTCACTGGGGCATGCTTTAATAATGAATAATGATGATCACCACACTTCTGTTTACTTATAACTCAATATTACAACTCGATACCTAGAACAAAATATGACTCTACATGAATGATGTGCAATGATTTAGCATAGAAAAGATATCAAAAATGGACAAGCCATGGAAACATCATGCTAGATATCCTACGATCATGTAAAGCAATATGACAATGAATGCTCAAGTCATCAAAATGGAAGCGATGGAAGTTGCATGGCACTATATGTCAGAATGGCTATGGAAATGCCATAATAGGTAGGTATGGTGGCTGTTTTGAGGAAGATATAATAAGGCTTATGTGTGATAGAGCGTATCATATCACGGGGTTTGGATGCACTGGCGAAGTTTGCACCAACTCTCGAGGTGAGAATGGGCAATGTGCGGTACCTTAGAGGCTAACAAATTGTGGGAATGTAAGAGTGTGTATAATCCATGGACTCACATTAGTCATCAAGAACCCATATACCTATTGCAAAAATTTATTATCCCTTGAAGCAAAGTATTACTATGCATGCCCCTATGAGGGAGGTTGGTAGGAGTTAACCATCATGCGCCCCCGACCTTCACACAAAGATAGACAATCAAGGATAAATTGTGCTCCAACTTCCAAGCATAACGGGGGACTATACGTGCATGCATCGGGAATCACAAACCTTAACACAAATATCTCACTATACACGATAATCCACTAGTACCTCCCACATATTATCATCTCTATGTCGCAAAACTATTGCAAGGAATCAAACATATCCTATTCAGTGATCCATAAGTTTTATTTAGGATTTGTGACTAACCATGCAAATGACCAATTCATGTTGACTCATTAAATAGATATAAGTGAAGCATGGGAGTTTAATTCTTTCTACAAAATACCATGCTCTAACAAATATAAGTGAAGCGAAATAGCATTCAACAAATAACAGTTTTCTATGTGAAGAGATACAGGCAATCCAAACTTCAAATGATATAAGTGAAACACATGAAGCATTCTATAAAGCCATACTCAAAAGATATAAGTGAAGTGCAATGATGTAGGATCAAAAGTAGGTCTAGAGGGGGATGATTAGACTACTTGACCAAACAAAAATCTACTTTTCCCCAATTTTAAGTGTTGGCAGATTTTAGCATTCATAACAAGTCAAGCACACCCTACACATGCATGTCTACGAGTTTAGCAGCAGAAAGTAAAGACAATCATGAGTAGTAAAGGAAGGGTAGGAAGATCAAACGCAATTTGGAGACAGGATGATTTTTCCCATGGTTCCGATAGGTGGTGCCATCGTACGTCCACGTTTATGGAGTCTTCAACCCACGGAGGGTAACGGTCGTGAGAGTCCATGAAGGGCTCTACCCACAAAGGGTTCCATGAAGAAGCAACCTCGACTATACCACGATGGCCTACATCCAAGGAGGACTAGCCTAACTCGGGGTAGATCTTCACGAAGTAGGTGATCTCCCTGCCCTTACAAACTTCTTGGTTCACTCCACAACACGAAGTAGGAGGCTCCCAAGCGACACCTAAGAAATCTAGGAGGCACCACCCTCCAAAAGGTAATAGGCTCGATAATGTCGATGAACTCCTTGCTCTTGTGCTTCAAGATGATAGACTCCTCAATACACAATCACACTCTCACAGATTTAGCTTGGTGGAAGAGATTGATTGGGTGGAAAGCAACTTGGTGAGGCTAGAGATCAAGATTCATATGGTTGGAATGGAATGGTATGATCTCAACACATGAGTAGGTGGCTCTCTCTCAGAAAATCAGTTGGTATGAGTGGGGTTCTCTTCTGAGTGCTTCTCTTGCGAATGAGTGGTGGTGGAGGGATATATATAGGCATCTCGCAAAAACCCCAACCGTTACACCTGATAAGTTCAACTCGGTCACACCGATGTGTTAATCTCGGTGGTACCGAGTTGCCTAAAAGGTAGAAACTTTTGAATCTCGGTGAGACCGATACATAAAACTCGGTTGCACCGATAAGGTGGCCAACGGTCAGATTGTCAGACTTAGTGACGCTGACTCAACAAACTCGGTCAGACCAATTTTATGAATTTGCATAATCGAATGTTGGCAACCCAAACTCGTTGGCACCGAATCAGAATTAGTTGCACCGAAGGGCTAGGGTTTGGCTTGAATCTGTCTAAGGCTGAGAATCGGCGGCACCGAGTGGGGAGTGTGGTTGCACCGATTTGGATGTTTGGCTTTGGACAGACTCTTATGGAAGAGCTTGTGGGTGTATGTGGTGACTAACACTTGTGCATGTATGAGCATTTTGTTCACCAACAGTACCTTACCCCCTTTTGATAGTATTAGCTTTCCGATGGACTCAAAGTGATTTCTCACATAGTAAAATGTAGAGTCATCTTGCTTGAAGCTTTGCCAATCTATTTCCTTGCATCTTGGGTATTCCACAATCCTTTTGCCAATCCATCATTGAACTTTTCCTGAAACATGCTTAGTGGAAACATTAGTTCAATAACATATATGTTGTTATTAATTACCAAAACCACCAAGGGAGCAAATGTGATTTCAATCTCCCCCTCTTTGGTAATTGATGACAACATATAGATCAAAGCTTTGACATATGATATAAATAATGAATATAATCGTCGCTTTGAGAAGTATGTGATAAGCAATTGCTCCCCCTGAATTTGTGCATTATTTTTAAATTTGCGTTTGAATGCAAATGCACAATCGATTAGGTACACGGGGCACTTCTTCCATTTGACATACAACTTGATTGTGTGCAAGAGTAAATAAGAGTTAATATCATACCAGAACACATCAAGCAAAGTGAATGATCATCTGATACATCTCAAACGTATCTATAATTTTTGGTGATGGCAAGCTATTATATTATATGTTTTGGATGTTTTATATACATTAATATGCTATTTTATACTATTTTCGGGACTAACCTATTAATCTAGAGACAAGTGCCAGTTTCTGTTTTTTCCTTGTTTTGAGTTTTGCAGATATGGGATACTAAACGGAGTCCAAATGGAATAAAACCTTCGAAAGGAATTTTTTTGGAAGGAAACAATTCGATCAAGCTTGGAGTGCACGTCAGGGGAGGTGCCAGGGCACCACAAGCCTGCTAGGCGCCCCCCTGGCCGCGCCTAGCAGGCTTGTCGCTCCCTCGCAGGTCTCCCAACCCTATTCTGTGGCCTATAAATACCCAAATATTCCCCCAACATCAAAAAGAGCCACGCAAATACTTTTCCGCCGCTAGAAGCCTCCGTTCCCGAGAGATCCAATATTGGAGCCTTTTCCTATAATCTGCCGGAGGGGGTTTCGATCCCGGAGGGCGTCTACATCAACTCCATTGCCCCTCCGATGATGCGTGAGTAGTCAACCATAGGCCTATGGGTCCATAGATAGTAGCTAGATGGCTTCTTCTCTCTCTCTTTGATCTTCAATACCATGTTCTTCATGATCTTCATGGAGATCTATCCGATGTAATCCTATTTTGTGGTGTGTTTGTCAAGATCCAATGGATTGTGAGTTTATGTTCAGATTATCCAGGAATCTTATTTGAATCTCCTCTGAATTCTTATTTGCATGATTTCGTATCCTTGCAATTCTTATTTGCATGGTTTGGTTTGCCCAACTAGATTGGTAATTTTTGCAATGGGAGAAGTGCTTGGTTTTGGGTTCAATCTTGTGGTGTCCTCACCCAATGACATAGTAGGGGTAGCGAGGCACGTATTGTATTGTTGCCATCAAGGGTAACAAGATGGGGTTTTCATCATATTGCTTTAGTTTATCCCTCTACATCATGTCATCTTTCTTAATGCATTACTCTGTTCTTCATGAACTTAATACTCTATATGCAGGCAGGAGTCGGTCGATGTGTGGAGTACATGATTATTCGCTTTTCTATCAATTGCTTGACAGTAATTTGTTTACGGACCATGATATTTGCCTTCAAGAGATAAGACTCTAGTGAAACCTATGCCCCCCGGGTCTATTTTCCATCATATACTTTCAGATTTATACCTTGTTGCAATTTATTTATCTTTTATTTTCCACACTCGTTTACATCTATCTCTTTCGGATCTAATCCTTGCAAATAATCGTGAAGGGATTGACAACCCATTTATAGTGTTGGGTGCAAGAGTTTGATTGTTTGTGTAGGTGCAACCATTGGTGACTTGCTTGTTCCTCCTACTGGATTGATACATTGGTTCTCAACAACTGAGGGAAATACTTATATACTTTGTTGCATCACCCTTTCCTCTTCAAGGGAAAACCAACGCAAGCTCAAGAGGTAGCATCATCTCATAATCATCAAAAGGATAGGAAATAGTAGCAACACACATTCAAACGTACGATCAAACACGAACAAAAGTATAACGCAAGCAACCAAAAGACCAAATGTTTTTAAAACAGCAATAAAACCAAGCTCTCTCCCACTCGAAGCCTAAAGATCTATATACAACTTCTCCCCCTTAGGCAACAAGTTACCAAAAAGTTCAAAGAGATATAGCTAATCGTCCTTCTAGGGCTGATCTCCTCAGGTGGTCAATGTCGGATTCGAGAGAAGTGTGTTGGCGAAGACCTCTACAGATGTCCTGGACTGAGTTGGAGTAGCAATTGGTTGCACTCGAGGAACTGATGGAGCTGGGGTGATAGTAGCAGGTGTTGATGAAGAAGGCCTCGACTCAGGAGTTGGCACTGTAGCTGATCTGACCTTGGTAGTGAAGCGAGTAGCTGGCCTGAGAGGAGAGACATCCTCATCATCTGTAACGCCCAAGATGCATGCCTATCCTTGTTTAGGCACGGGGGCCACGACAGGGATAGAGGCACATCTAGTCGTTTCGCAAGTACAGTAACATCGCATACATGTATGAAGAGATGAGTATATGAGTTGGCTTACACTCGCCACAAGCTAAATTACAAGTCCACACAGTTTATTCAAACATCATCCAAAAGACAAGGTTCGTCTACGGATAAAAACAAACGAAGAAAAGAAGCAATGAAACTGTCTTGCTAGCCTCGAAGATCACGACCAAGGCCTCTCTACTCGTCTGGATATGTGACGTACATTCTGCCATGTTCTTCATCATACTCCCACTGGAGCTGTGTTACATCATCTAGCACGGTCTCATTTGCACCTGCACCTGTATTTGTTGTAGTAATCTGTGAGCCAGGGGACTCAGCAATCTTGTAACTCGGGTACCAAAACTATGTAAGCTTATTGGGTTGGATGGGGGTAAGTGTTGAGTTTGCAGCAGCACTAAGCATTGTATGGTGGCTAACTTACGAGAACATGAATGTAAATATAGTGGACTACGAAAGACGTTCGAATACTACCATGACCACTAAGTGAACCTGAACACCTACTTACGTCAAACATAACCCCACCATGTTCTCTCTCGATTCATGTTCATGAGCAGAGACGATCATGGTTACGCACACAGTTGGTGTATTTTATTGGAGTTTACTTCAAGTTAACTATAACCGGGTGTTAAACAAAATATCCAAGTTTCCACATAACCGCGGGCATGGCTTTCCGAAAGATTTAACCCTGTAGGGGTGCTCCAACTAATCCATCACAAATTAACCATACTCCGCGGGAATAACCTCGACCATGGATCTCGTGATCATCCTAGGCAATTCCAAATGAAAACCACACCTCGCGATAGCCCGAAGAAGATCAGAGTTCCTCATGCGAGCCATTCGAGAAAGGTAAAACAAGTCCAGCAAGACCGCCCGACGTATCGACGAACCCAATAAGAGCTGCGTATCTCGATCTCAGGACACGACGGATGAGAGATGGTTACCACACCAATCACCGAGTTTCCCCGGGTAGCGTTAATAACCTGCTCTGGGTTGGACCAACACTCATGAGGAGCACTGGCCCGGGTTGTTGATTAATTATCCATAGGGTTGCAAAGCCCTATGCATTTTTTATTAAGTTGTTTTAGCAGTTAGTACCAATGTTGGGTCTTGCCATACAAGCTTTAATCTCAACCGAAGAATCAAGGGGGTCCCCATAACAACCTCGAGCATGTTAGGAGCGCAAAATATGGAAACATAACATCGGTACCAAGTACTATGGCGGTAAAAGTGGAACAAAACACCGAGAAAAAGGCCAAGCCTTCCACCATACCAAGATATATGTGTGTGTGCATTGAATTAAATAGCAATAAATATTGTGATATCTCCAGATATCCATGTTATCACATGGACACAAAATGCACCTGCATCTAAGAATGCTATAAGAGGGGCTGAGCAGCGGTAACGTAGCCAAACAAGGTTTGCTAGGTAGTGGAGGGGTTAGAGGCTATCATGGCAATGTAGGAGGCTTGACATTCGAGTGGTAGGTAGAGCATATGTAACGTTAAGAGCAAGACATCTAGCAAAGCAAAAATAGTGTCGGGATCCGGGTACGGTCATCTTGCGTGTTGGTTCTTCAGAAGGACAAATAGTTGGGTCCTCGTAGTGGTACTCTCCTAGATCCTCGTACTCAGGTTCAACACTCGCGTCTACCCAAGAGAAACAGCAACAATAAACAAACAACCAAGTTTCAATGCACAAACAAGATGATGCATTATTCATTTGATGTAATTAACATGGCAAACCTAAGCTAGTCATGTTTCTTATGCAATAGTTAAGTTATTTACAATTCAGGACATAACCTCATGTTAAGTTGTTTGAACATGCATGATCATGGCAAATATGGATGCTTCATGCAAAATCGATGCAAATGCATATGTAAAACGTAGGAAACGGAGTAACGAATCTCACGCTACGCTCACGGCAAGGTACGAAGGTAAAATACGAGAGAAGGAAGGCCATGGGCTATTCTTTAGTATTCCAAGGTATCCACTAGTTAGGAAATTAAAACCAACCACAATGGATACAAATACAAAGCAAAACAATGGAGCATAGCTCCCACAAGTCACAAAACACTACCACACACAATTTGTCCCAAAACAACAACATAGCAACTTTCTCAACAATTATCTAGAGCTACAGGATGTTTACAACCTCAAACAAGGCATGAATAGAAAATACATAACATTCTTATCAAATCATCCAACTACACAAACTCGAAAGGACGCATGGATCACTAAGCATGAAGCTCACAAGATGGCATGATGAAACAGATTCTAGGGACTTAGTGAATATCATAGTTTTCTGGAATCTGAGTTAAGATGATAGCAAGTTGACAGCAGAAAATAATGATGCTAGAGACGACCTCATGGCATGAAAATTAATAGGATGGTAGAGGACAACATCTACTTCAAAACACTAGCACTGAGCTTGAGCTAAAACACAACAGAGCACTTGGTAGCATCCACTCAACAAAGCATAAAAATAATAACAGCTTCTCAGACAGAAATATTTAGCATGTTGAAATCAGCCACATAATATTAGCCACGTTGGAGCAAGATTCCCACTTCTATGCAAGCCTAACATGTCAAAAGAAAATACCATGGCATACTACTCATGAAACACTACCACTTTCATGTTGACACCAATATCTAAGCATGCAAGGATTAATTCTAACTAAAATGACAAAATGGCATATTGGGACAAAACGACATTTTGTAAAACTTGCTCAAATGACAAAACCAATTGCACCAATGGATTCCTAGGATTTTTCTACCCCAAAACTATATATCACACTCCTATGTTCACACTTGACAATTGCACAAAACCTAGCTCGAATCTAAGCATGCATCACTTATAAGTCAAAAATTGCCATATATGCTCATGCCAAAAATGCTTATGCACAGAAATACAAATATACTAGAAATGGAAATAAACTAATAAATAGAAAAACAACAAGAAATAAAACACAAACAAAATAATGCAAGGAGGGGACCCACCTGGCATAGTCACCAGGGCCCCCTATGTGGAAGACAAGTGGGCCATGGGCCCACTGTCATACACACACACACAAGCACACACACACACACTGGATCCACATGGGATCTCTCTGCCGCAGCAGATCCCACCAACTCACACACACACACTGGCACACACAGCAACACTCACACACACATACGATCAGGGTGTAGCCACACCGGATCCTGCACACCACACACACACTAGAACTCCACCGAAAAAGAAAACAAAAGGGTGCGGGGAGGGGATCGAACCCGTGACCTCTTGGTCGCACCCGAGACGGTTACCACTACGCTATGCTGCAGCATCTGACCGAAGGGAGGTTCTACGCTTCTAGTTCTAACCTGTCGGGGATAACTGATGAAACTAAAATAAATGACACATGTGACAGGGAACGGCGGCGGTGATTCTTGCGACAGCGGAGCCTCTCCGGCGAGGAGGACCTCCTGCGGGGGATGCGGGGACCCAAGGGAACCCATCCCTGCGGCTACAATGACTACGCGCGGCGGCAGAGGGGCGCTCGAGCTCGAGCTGACGCTCGGCTCGGGCATGGCGGAGACGAACACGGCGGAGACGCACTCGCGACCCTATGCAGCTACGAATGGCAACTGGAATGGGGAACGACGGCGGATGCTCACTTAGAGGGGGGCAAGGACGCTCGATGCAGAGAAGGGGAAGAAGAGGCTCGCGGTGGCTTCGGGTGCGCGTTGGAGACGAGGAAGAGGCCGTTGATGGGGGGCTTCCTCCATGCCCTGACGTAGGGAACGGGGCGCGGGAGGCAACACGGAGCTCCTCGACATCTCCGGCTACGAGGAGGAGGTCACCGGCGACGAGGACGATGGCTACAGCTCGGCGGTTCTGCTCTCTCTTACTCTGAATTTCTCTCTCTCTCTCTGCACTTACCTGAGAGATGGGAAGGAAGGGAAGATGGCGACGGCGCGGAGAGAAGGGGAAACCCTAGGCATGGGCACGGACGCCGAGGGGCTTTATAGGCACGGATGGGATGGCTTCCTTCGCCACCTAGGCCATGGCGGGGCCCCTGCTCGCGCTCTCTCTGAGAGGGAGCTGGAAAGGGAGGTCGAAGACGACGCGCTGAGAGACGTCGACAGATGAGGTCGCATGGAGCTAGGTGGAAAGCGCGCGAGCGGGCGGGCTGCGGATGCGCTAGCTGGGCTACAGAAAGGAAGAAGCCCATGTGGGTCGGCCACTCTCTCACAGCAATTAAATCAAAACACATGATTCCTTTTAAATAAAACAGCAACAAGACAAATAAAACCATGCATGATTGGCAAGGAGATAGAGAGAAAAGATTTATATTTTGAATCAGCAAAACATACTCTATTTTAGAAAAATGACCTTGGCATTTTTAGAACAAATTAATTATACACATATTTTAGAATTGGAATCTGTTGCATTTGTTTTTAAAAATTAGTAAGCCAGAGAATATGATTGAGAAAGATGCACAACATACTCACTAGATTTTTTAGAAGAGTTGGAACTTTTTTAATGCATTGAAATAGCATCTACAAGTACCACATACTATATTATTGGAATAAGAGGAAGAATGGGATAGATGTTTTGGAATAGGGGATACTATGAAATGGTAATAAAAAGAGGAGCATTCCAATCAAGGCCACACATGCACTCACCCCACAACACATGCAATCACTTCACAACATTCACAAGTAAACAAGGCAAAGAAATGAAATGCACTAGATGATGATCATGATCATGATGCATGAATGGCATGAAACAAAATCATAATTCATTCAAGGCACATGGCAACATAGAGGTTCACAAGAGACACATGACCAAAATGGCAAGGGAAGCACTTGGGCTGTTACATCATCATCATCATCTGTGGAATCAGGAAGAGGCACAGAGTCAACTCCCTTCTTGAGCTCAGTCATGGTCCGGTTCAAACCATCTACCTTGTCATTGAGAGTCTTGATCCTGGTCTCAAAGATCCTCACAAGACTACTCTAGTTCTCCAGTATGTCCTTGATGTCCTTCTGCATGACCTGAACTGTTGAGATCAAGAGATCCATCTACTCGTTCCTGGACCTAGGGACTAGAGCGCTGGTGTCTCTAGCTGCCTCTGCCTCTACTTCTACATGATCTTGAGCTGTAGCTGATGTGGGATGGTTTGGGTCCATCATCACAACGTTGTGCTCGAAGTCTGGCTGTAGGGGCAAGTGGGGTCTGTTTAGAGCAAATATGTGCTTGTCCAGCTTGGATTTGATGAGCATCTGAATGTAGGGTGCATAGCGGCATGAGCGCTTCTAATCAGCAGCAACCCTCTTCACAGTCTCCACTATCAGATCCATCACTCTGAACCTCTGGTGTTGGTCAATATGAATCAGCAGGTTGATGGAGTAGCCTCAGATCATCTTCTCGTCACCTGACTTGGGCCTCAAAGCATGCCTCAAAATGGTGTTGATGGTGCGGAGACCTGCCTGGAGGTGATAGATAGATCCTAGCTCGTGGGACAGAAGTTGTGCAGTAGGAATGGCATTGTACATGTCCTTCATGGCATTGTGGCTTGCCTTGGACTCTGAGTACACACAGATATCTCCATCTTGTGCCTTTGGGACTCCAATAATGGCAGCCCACTCATCAACAGTTGACTCGTATCTTGCTCCTTCTGTCATCCACACAATCCTACCATCTCCATATAAGTGAGCACTGGAGTAGAATTGCATGATCATCTCATTGTTCCATGCAGTGAACTCTCTACCAACAAACTGATCTATGCCTACACAGTGGAAGTTGTCTTGAACATTGGGGAAATAGTCTTCATTCACCTTGATGTACTTCCAGCCAACATATCTCATGTCACTCGTAGCTGGACACTTGTCAAGCAGCATAGTCTCATAAAAATCCCGTTGCTCCTTGGTGTAGAACATGTAGTCCACAGTTGCCTTCTTCCTCTGAGAGTAAGGATCAATGGCTGTCCACTCTCTCAAACATGCATCCTTCTTCTTCTTCATATCTGCAGCCAGAGGATGGGTGGCATTGTGCACTGGAAGATGTGGTCTGAGCTTCATCAATGAAGACATGCCATCCTCATCAGCTTCTCTGAAGGTAGATTCCTTGTTCTTCTCCGAAGGTGGAATCTATCTGGATGTCCTCTTGGACTTTTCAGCAGCAGCCTTCTTGGGGGCACACTTGGTTCTCTTGGAGGGACCTTGCTTTGGCATAGCATCTACCAAAAGCTGCTTCTCCTTCTTCTTGGGAGGAGCCTTGACAACTTGCTCTTCCTCCTCCTCCTCCTCAGCAGCAGCACCAGCAGCCTCCTCAGGGTCATCATACATTGAGGTAGTCCTGCCAACAACACGGATAATCCTCTTCCTCGCTTTCTTCTCTCCTGCCTACTTAGGCAATGACCTCCTTGGGGGCTCTATGGTCATGGTATCCCTAGCACTCTCAGGTGCTCTCATAGACTCTGGACAGGCATTTGTCTTGCTGACCACTCTCCTGGAAGAGGTGGCTTCATTTGCTGACTTCCTGGCAGCCTTGTCTTGCTTCTTGGCAAGAACTTCCTTAGGCATAAAATCTGAATCCTCCTCATCTGAATTCAGCTTCCTCATGGTCCTAGTAGCAACCTGGGGCAACCCATGAGAACTGGGGGCGCCTGGATCTGAAGATGAGCTAGACCCAAGGCTAGTGCCTGAACTCATGTCAATGTTCTGCTCCTGCAAATTGTGGCTGTCCTGAGCACCTGACATAAATGACCCTATGAGTAGAGTATAGAGGATTAGAAGAAGATAAGTCATCACAAAATGCAGCTTGTTTTTGAAAGATTGAACTAAGATTTCTCAAATTTTTCATTTTGCCAAATGTATATCGGCACAACCGGAACAAATTTTTCAGACCTACCGAGACAAACAGTCTCCTTAACAGAAACTTGGCACCACTTTCGATGAGACCGAAAATGGGCACTTGGTTTCACTGAGACTGTTCTGAGTCGACTAGCAAAGCAAATTGGTGCTACCTATTATTTTGCGTCGGTTCTACGGAGATTCATGGGGCGGACGGCAAAACCTAAAAAAATCGTTCGTTCGCTATACTACGGGAATTTCTCGTGGATGAATCAATCTCAAACTGTGGATAGTCGATGGAGAAACCCTAATGCGCAAGAATCGGAGGTTGGAGTGCATGAGGGGGTGAAATCGTACCCTATCTTGGTTATTACTTCGCTACAGCGGCGACAGGGGTCGAGGTTCCATCGACGGCATGGACTTCCAACGGTGGAGGCGCTTGAGAAGACAATGGCGATGACCAGGGGCCTTGGTTCGGCAGCAAGGGTTTCGGAGGGGGCGATGGTTGAAGAATAGATTTCAAAAGTTGGGTCTGTCTGTATAGAAACCCATAGCTGTCGGTGACACCAATTCTAAATTTTTGGTGTCACCGAGTTTCTCAACTGTCAGCTAACAAGGAAACTCGGTGTAACCGAGAATATGGAATCGGTAGTACTGAGATGGAAAACCAGATCAACCCTAGGCATTCGGCGAGACCGAGATTTTTGAGTTGGTTCCACTGAGATGCACTTGGGAGATTTTAATGGTCAGTCCTTCGTCGATACGGAACTCTGAGTGCTCCTCACATAGAGGGATCGAAAAGAACTTATTCAAATTTTGTGATGCAACATGAATAGAACATGAGGTGAGAAAGCATAGATAGCTAGAGGAGTGGTCCTAGGCATTCTTGTACATCCAATTGGCAAAAGAAAAATCAAAAGCCAAATAGCAACAATTGGATGTCCTCGAATGAGGAAATAAATGCAGACCAACATCCTCACACAATAAGATGTCAAATGAAAACATGACAAACATGCACAAACACACTAGCATCTAACAAGCACTTTGGCGATGACAGAGCCATCTATATATGAGTATATTTACATAGGAGCCAAGTAAGAATACTTGATCATAGATCATACTCATCGTTTGAGCACAAGTGGGGTTACCACTTTTACATAAAGCATTTAATGTTGTCACATACTATGAGATGCTTTGACTCAAGTATTAGAGTAAAGCTCCCCCTTGATGTGACATCTCCCCATAGGAGGGATAAACTAACCTTAGGTTTTGTCAATGAAGACTTCATGTAGGTGAAGTAGTGGTGGATGCTCAAAGTTGATGAAGATCACCATGAGTTGGGAGCATCGTTATTTTTTCATTACTCTTCTCACCTACATGGGTTAGTCCCAACACACAAGAGACAAATACAAGGATATCTATGGACATGGAGTGCAAAGCATACATGATTATGTCCATTGATTTGTTGATTACCTCATCCCTTGCTTACCTTGGAGGGAATGTGTGACTCCTTGAACTATTGCATGATGTTGATGTTGATTGAAACTAGTTCTTCCCAATAATGAATATGAGTGGATTTCATTGGCGGAGTCACCCCTTAAGAACTTCTCTAGTTCTTCTTCTTGGAGACCCACGTCAAGTTGATGGGGGTCCTTGGTGTTGAAGTAGCACTTGTAGAAGTTGAGCTTGCAGTAGCCTTGGGAACCCACTTCACCATAGCTCGGGATTCATCTTCATATGAATCAATCTCCTCTTGAAGCTTGTTCTTGCCCTTGAGCTTGGGATTTGTGGTGGAAGGTCATCTTGAGCTTTTGTTCCCTTGGGGGAGTATTTTCATACTTCTCCTTTTGAGGAACAAACTTGGGATTGGGGTATTGACCTTCTTCCCATTCAACTCCATTAGCGTTTAAGTAGACAATGCCACGGTTCTTCCGGTATCCTCTGTGCTTGCATACAATCTCCTCAAATTGTTTGCATCCAGCAAGACTCTTGTAGATACCTTTCTCTATAATCCCTTTCAAAGGTTCATTTTCTTGCTCAAGTGTAACTTGGCTAAGAGAAGAGTTAGTGGGATCAAGAGAACTACTAGAAGCAATATCATTGGATTTATCATTTTTATTGCTACTTGTTGAAGAACCTTTCTTGCCTTTGTTACTAATTTGCTTAGTCTTAACTTGTGGCATGAACATAGACAATAGAAGTCATTTGTCTAGATAATAGGAAGTCTTATTTTTAAGATCGTCATTGATAGCTTTAAGGAATTCATGGTCTTTCTCTAAATTGAGCTTTTCGAAGCGGAGCTTCTCATGTGTCCTTTCAAGCTCTCTATGGTCTTGTATAGTAGACTCATGAGCTAACTTAAGAGTGTTTAGTTCTTGAGTTAGTCATTCTATTTCCAACTTATCATCAACACGCGATTTATGTAGACTAGAGTGATTACTAGCAAGTTCATCTTGACTAACATTACTAGATTTGTCAAATAGCAAGTCATCTTAAATTAACAAATCATCTTCATCACTATTGAAATCAAGATACTCGGGGTGTGATACCTAGGGGACTTTAGCCATGAAGCAACACCCACTCCCTTCATTTTGTGAATCTAATAGTTCGTAGGAGTCGGTTGTCACTAGTGCAAGTCCGGCAACACCTTCATCTTGACTATAGTCGGAGTTGGAGTGTTAGCTTCTCTCGGAGTGATTGTCGGATTTGGAGCCGGAAACCCATTCACCAACATGAGCTTGATGTCTTCTTCTTGAGTAGCTCTTGGTGTGCTTGTCCTTCTCCGAGTCCCTACTTCTCCTTGAGGGTGTTCATTCATAATGATCATCCCTACTCCTTCTCTCTCTTCAAGGTAACTCGTCTCTTGAGCTTCGTCTTCTTGGTGACTCTTCTTTCCTTTTTTAAGGAGTCGTGCACTCAATGGAGTAGTGTCCAGGCTTCCCACAATTGTAGCAATTTCGGTCACAATGTGACGAACGTTTCTCTTCGTATCTTGAGTTGGAGCTTCGATCTTTGCCTCTATTGTTGTAGAACTTGTTGAATTTCTTGACCATGAGGCTTATCTCTTCATTTGTGACAAGGTTGTCGCTTGAAGTTGCGGGAGCATCACTTGTGTCCTTTTAGCACCACTAGACTTGTGGTGAAGCTCTTCCTTGTCCTTGAATGTCATCTCATGAGCAACAATCCTTCCAATCACTTCCGTTGACTCGAGATCTTTGTAGTTGGGCATCATTTGGATCAATGTGCATACGGTGTCATATCGATCACCCAAAGCTCGAAGTATCTTCTTGATGATGAATTTGTCGGACATTTCTTCACATCCTAAGCCGGCAATCTCATTGGTGATGAGAGCTAGCCTACAGTACATCTCAACGACTCCTTCACCATCCTTCATCTTGAACTTGTCAAGCTGACTTTGAAGAACATCCAACTTAGACTCTCTCACAGATTCGGTACCTTCATGCATATCAACCAAAGTATCCAAAATCTCTTTTGCATTTTAAAGATGGCTGATTTTGTTGAATTCTTCGGGGCATAGACAGTTGAAGAGAATGTCACATGCTTGAGCATTTAATTGCAACATATTCAATTCATCCGCAGTCGCTTCGCGATCTGGTTCCCTTCCATCCGCAAAGAATTCACCTTGCGATCCAACATGAACAACAGCCCAAACAGTGGGGTTATGACCAAGAAGATGCATTTTCATTTTGTGCTTCCAACTAGCAAAATTAGTGCCATCAAAGTACGGACCTCTACGGTGATAATTTCCCTCACTAGACACCATACATTACTAGGTTGTGAAACCAATGCTCTGATACCACATGTAGGATCGAAAGTAGGTCTAGAGGGGGGTGATTAGACTACTTGACCAAATAAAAATCTACTTTTTCCCAATTTTAAGTGTTGGCAGATTTTAGCATACATAACAAGTCAAGCAGACCCTACACATGCATGTCTACGAGTATAGAAGCAGAAAGTAAAGACAAGCATGAGTAGTAAAGGAAGGGCAGGAAGATCAAACACAATTTGGAGACACGATGATTTTTCCCATGATTCTGATAGGTGGTGTTGTCGTACGTCCACGTTCATGCAGTCTTCAACCCATGGAGAGTAATGGTCGCGAGAGTCCGCGAAGGGCTCTACCCACATAGGCTTCCACGAAGAAGCAACCTCAACTATACCATGATGGCCTACGTCCACGAAGGACTAGCCTAACTCGGGGTAGATCTTCACGAAGTAGGCAATCTCCTTGCCCTTACAAACTTCTTGGTTCACTCCACAACACAAAGTAGGAGGTTCCCAAGCGACACCTAACCAATCTAGGAGGAACCACCCTCCAAAAGGTAATAGACTCGATAATGTCGATGAACTCCTTCCTCTTGTGCTTCAATATGATAGACTTGTTAGTGCATCTAGTGCCCCTTAGTGATTTTGGTGTATTGAAGACTTATAGGTTAAGGCACTAATGTGTTTGTGAGTGTACACAGGCTCTATAAGTCGATGAGGAGTTTGATATATTTGGAGATTATCGACCCCTAAAAATGTATGTCTTCAAGTGAAGACTTTGCTAAAGACTTTCTGAAGACTTTGGTGAAGACTTTGTGAAGACTTTGAAAATGAAGAAGTTGGTGTGACCTTGAAGATATGTACAAGGAATATGAAGCGTGAAGACTTTTGTTTTCGTAGTTTCATTTCCTTTATTTGAGTCATAGGAAACACTGTACTGTTAAAGGGGGCCGAGCTAATACTAAGGAAAATTTCCAACTGATGCTCAACTCCAAAATCCTCAACCCATACAATCCTTCGAGTGAAGCCTTTGGAAATCTCTTACGGTTTAGATAAGTTCTTCAGTGACAGAGACTAAGTTCTTCTGGTCTCTGAGGAAACTGATCTTACTGAGGAGTTAGGATTTCGCTGGTGCAAATTGCCTACAAGTGAGGAACATGATAAGCTGAGGAATTTCATAGTTCGAAATTCCGACCGTTGCTGTGCTTAGCGCCAGCTCTCCACAATCATTCTTATCCACATAACGGCCATATCATTGGGGGCATTTATGTATCATGTCAAGTTGCACCCTGGTATAAATAGCTGACCCCCACAACCACTAGCTGGTTGGCTGCTCTGAGAGAGAACTGACACTTGTCATTTGAGAGCAACCCATCCTCTGCGGACTTTGAGAGAAAATCATCAGTGAGGAAAAACCTACAATCAAACCACAAAACCCATAGTGATTGAGCATCACTGAAGAAATTCCTGTGTGGAATCGATGCTTGTTACCTTTGAGGACTGTGCATCCTCCAGACGGTTAGGCGTCATGGTCTAGTGCTCCTGCAGTCAATTGGGGACCATGAAGTGACCTTGGTCTAGAGCATCCAGCAGTAAATTGTGAATCGCCGGGTGACCAGTTTGTGAGGGTTTTGGAAGTCTACCCTGAAGACTTACCATGAGTGTTGGGCGAGGACTGTGTGACCTTAGCTCAAGGAGAATACGGTAAGGACTATGTGTCCTTGGACTGTGTGTCCTCTGGTTTAAATACCAGGCCGCTCCAAAACAGACGTACGACTGTCACAGCAGTTGGAACTGGGTCATCTAATCATTGTCTTCATCGAGCTACCTGGTTCTATTTCCTCAACCTCCTTATTCCTCATAAACCTGTTGATGAAATTGATTATTACTATTTGATGAATTTGATTGAAGACTTTCGCAAATTCCTCACCTCAAATTCTTCAAGTTGCCTTGTTCATCACTGCTTATCCATTATCACGCTACTCTCTATTTGTGCATGTTTCATTTCATCATGAAGACTATACCGTTACTATGTTCCTCATGCACTTGTGTACTTATTCCGCTGCTAGTTATTCATCACATTTCAAATTCCTCAAAGTTGAAATTCCTCAAGTGATGAATTTGTAAAAATTGCCTATTCACCCCCCCCCCCTCTAGTCGATATAACGTACTTTCAATTGGTATCAGAGCAGGTACTCCCTCGCTCTGTGTGATTTTGGTTTAACCACCTGGAGTTTTAGTTATGTCGACTGCAGGTATGATCAAGGTTTCCGCGGGCTTTCCTACCTTCGATGGGACGGACTACCCCTACTGGAAGAACAAGATGCGTATGCACCTTGAAGCTATTGACAACGATCTCTAGTATGTTGTGGAAAATGGTGTGCCCTCTGTCACTCCCACTGTCACAGCTACTGATGTGAAGAGATTCAAGCAACTCGATTCTCAAACGAAGAATATCATTTGTGGCCATCTGAGCAAAGGTCAGTATGGCAGAGTAAGCACTTTGGAGTCTGCTAAGCTTATCTGGGATAGGCTGTCCAAAGTCAACGAAGGTGTTTCCACTCAGCGTGACTCTCGTGTTGATATTCTTTGCAATCTCTTCAACCGCTTCAAGAGACTTGACAATGAAAATTTTCAGCAAACATTTGATCGCCTCACTAATATATCCAATGAACTTCAAGCACTGGGTGCCACTGATATCACTGACCATGAAGTGGTGAAGAAACTGCTACGATCTCTCGATTCCTCATTTGATACTCTGGTTTTGATGATTCAAGAACATGGAGACTACAAAGCTCTTGATCCTACTGATATTCTTGAGAGACTCAATACTCATGAATTCCAACAAACTAAGAAAAGAGACCTCTACGGACCAAGCTATGGAAGATCTCGTGCTCTGAAGGCAAAAGCAATTTCCTCATCTGAAGAAGAAGATTCTAACAGCAGCCTTGGTGATCCTAAAGAACTAAGTTAGGAACTAGCTATGCTTGTGAGGAAATTCCAGAAGTTCTCAAGAAGAGGTGGATTTGGAAAGTCATCAAAAAGTGGCTTGAGGAAATTAGATTCCTCAGAAGATTACAAAAAGAGAACATGTCATCGTTGCAAGAAGCCTGGCCACTTTATCTCTGATTGTCCTCTCTGGGAAAAAGACTCAAAGAAGAAGAAGAAATACAAGGATGATAGTTCTGATGACTCGAAGAAAAAGAAGAAATCTTCAAAGTCCTCATCTGCAAAGTCCTCATCTTCAAAGTCCTGAAAGCACAAGAAGAATGGTTCCAGAAAGGCTCGAGCATTCATTGGCAAGGAAATGGATTCTGATGAAGAATCTGAAGAATATGAAGAAGATGAAGAATCTGAGGAGGAATCAGAATCTGGTGTCGCTAGCCTTGCTCTTGCTACCGCTTTCATCAGCAAGTCTATCTTCAGCGATGAAGAATACGACTACTCCAACGACTCTGACGTCAGCAACGATGGTCATGCTCCCACTTATTGCTTTATGGCAAAAGGCTCAAAGGTACACAAACATCATTCCTCATCTGAATCAAGTGAAGGTGAATCTGATGAATTTGTGAAACCTAGCTATGCTAAACTTGTTAAAATTGCCACTAAGCAACAAAGTGCACTTGAAAAGCTTCATAAAATGCTAGACAAAAGCGATGATCTGTTAAACCATGAAGTGGATCGGACTCAAACTCTGTTTGTTGATCTTACAACTATTCAAACAAAGTATGATAACCTTCAGAGTCATCATAACGACCTCTTAGCTGATCATGAGAAGCTTTCTTATGAATTTCTTCAAGGAAAGCAAGATCTTGAGAAACTAAGGGTGTCACATGAGGATCTCCAAAGGGAAAATGATTCCTTACTGGCTCAACAGATCAGTACCGCTCGGGAAGAATTTGGTCCACCTTGTTTGAAATGCATCGAACATGAAACTGCTAATTCTTCACCTGAATGTTCAAATGCTTCTACTGCTGCAAATTCTTCAACTATTCCAGTGGTTTCAAATTCCTCATCTAAGGATACCACAAGTATTACTGATGACAATGCAGGGTTGAAGGAATTGTATGTGACAGGCATGTACAAAAGTCTCAAAGGGCATCAAACCCTTTGTGATGTCCTCAAGAAGCAGATTCTGAATAGGAACCCTAGGAAAGAGGGTATTGCGTTTGTGAGGAAACTCAACGCTGATGGATCCTACTGGACACCTAAGAAGTACCCCAAAACCTCATGGGTTGCTGCAAAAGGATCTCCTATAGATCCATCCACTTTATCTAGCTTTACTTGTGAAACTTCATATTCCTCTGATGAGTCACTTGACTCCAATTACAAATTCTTCAAAAATTAGAGAAGTGAAGTATTTGCTAGATATGTTGGAACTAACTGCAGGAACGGTTCTCCTATGAAGAAAATCTGGGTTCCCAAGAGCTACCTACAAAATCTTCAAGTGAATGTCCTCACGACACCACTCATGAAGAATAGGAACCCCAGATCAAATTCCTCATATGGACCAAAGTCCTCACTTGGAACAAATTCCTCAAATGGTCAAAATCATCATTCTCGTGCTAATGCCTCTGTTTTGCGGGGAAAACCTAAGAGTTATGAATATGTGCATTATTCTTCAAACCATTATGTTCATAAGTCCTCGAAGAATTTCTCTGCCTATTCATTTCAGTACTCTAATCCTCACACTGTGAAACGAAGCACACTTGCTTCAATGCCTCCCTTCTCACATGGTGCTCGCAGAATGATGAACTCTTTGCCACCCCTCCAGATGTGGGTAGTGAAGAAATCAAACTGACATCTTATGCAGGGTCAGGTCTCCAGATGAATTTGAACATCTGATGAACTTGCTGGAGACCTGAGGAAATGCTTGGAAGGACGCAAGCTAACCATGATGAAATGAATTCTTCATTTCTCACGTCCTCACTTTACTTGCTTACTATCTTATGTGATGAAATTCTGCCAGATGAAATTGATAGCATATTCTTCACTCTGAAGCATATGAGTTCGTAAGTTGTACTAATTCATCTGCAGGATGATACTCTAAAAGCTACTGAGTGGGTTCTCGATAGTGGATGCACAAACCACATGACGGGTGACAAGAATCTACTGATGAATTTGCCACTCACTCCATCTCCTCTGAAGCATATCACCTACGCAGACAAAGGAAAAAAGCAAGGTATTGGGACTTGGTAAGGTTGCTATCTCAAAGGACTGAACCATGGACAAGGTGATGCTTGTTGAATCCCTCGGGTTCAACCTTATGTCTATCTCAATGCTTTGTGATCTTGATATGGTTGTCGTATTTGGAAAATATCGTTGTGTTGTCATCATGGAATCTGACAATTCCAAAGTCTTCGAAGGCTTTAGGAGAGGAGACTTGTATATTGTTGATTTCTCTATAGGTCCTCAACCTGCCACTTGCTTACTTGCAAATTCTTCAGAAGGTTGGCTATGGCATCGACGACTTGGACATGCTGGTATGAGGAACCTGCACACACTCGTGAAGAAAAAGCACGTCATTGGCATCGAGGGTGTAAAATTCCTCAAGGACCACCTCTGCGGTGCATGTGAATCTGGGAAGATGACCAGATCCAAGCATCCCTCGAAGACAATCATGACCACGACTCGACCCTTTGAATTGCTTCACATGGATCTATTTGGCCCCACTCATTACTCCGTACTAACAAATGCATCAAGTTTGTATGGCTTTGTCATTATTGATGATTACTCTCGTTACACATGGGTGCATGTTATTTTGTACAAAAATGAGGTGTAGGACGTCTTCAGACGATTTGCTTCAAGGGCTTCCACCAACTTCGGCGTCAAGATCAAGCATATCAGGAGTGATAATGGGACTGAGTTCAAGAACACTAATCTTGATGAATATCTTGATGAACTTGGTATTACTCATGAGTTATCTGCCCCTTATACTCCTCAACAGAATGGCATCATGGAGCGCAAAAACAGGACACTCGTTGAGATGGCTCGCACCATGATTGACGAATACAAAACCCATCGTCGCTTCTGGCCTGAAGCAATTGCTACTGCATGCCATATCATCAACAGGGTATATCTTCACAAAATCTTCAAGAAGACTTCATATGAGCTTATGACTAGCAAGAAACCCAATGTAAGTTATCTCAAAGTCTTCGGTGCAAAATGCTGGATCAGAGATCCTCACCACAGTTCTAAGTTTGCACTAAAAGCACATGAAGGTTTTATGCTTGGTTACGGAAAAGACTCGCACACCTACAAAGTCTTCAACACCTACCATCAAAAGGTTGTTGAAACTGTAGATGTGCGGTTCGATGAAACTAATGGCTCGCAAAGAGAGCACCTGCCTTCTGTATTAGATGAACAATCTCCTGAGGAATCCATCAAGCTGAAGGCAACAGAAGATGTCATACCTACTGAGGAAATCATTCCAACAAATGAAGACTCTCATGCTGATATACCTAAAGAAAATGGTGCTGATGAAAATCCTCAGCCTCGTCAACCTGCGCATCCAAGAGTAGCAAATGAAGTGCAGATTGACAAAATCATCGACGACATCAATGCACCAGGTCCTCTCACACGCTCAAAAGCTTCACATTTATCTAACTTTTGTGGGCACTTTGCCTTTGTCTCTATCATAGAGCCCACCAAAGTTGATGAAGCATTCAAGGAGCCTGAGTGGATTCAAGCTATGCAAGAGGAATTGCATCAATTCAAGCTCAACAATGTGTGGGAACTTGTCAAGCGGCCAAATCCTCACAAGCATAACATCATAGGTACCAAGTGGATCTACCACAACAAGCAAGATGAAAATGGCCTCGTGGTGAGGAATAAGGCTCGCCTTGTAGCCCAAGGCTATACACAGGTTGAAGGAATTGACTTTGATGAAACATTTGCACCTGTTGCTAGACTTGAAGCTATTCGAATATTGCTTGCTTATGCTAACCATCACAATATCATCTTATATAAAATGGATGTGAAAAGTGCATTCCTCAATGGTAAGCTTGAGGAAGAAGTATATGTTGCTCAACCCCCAGGTTTTGAAGACCCTAACCATCCTAACAAAGTCTTCAGATTAAACAAGGCCCTCTATGGCCTCAAGCAGGCCCCTCGGGCGTGGTAGGACACTCTGAAGGAATTCCTCATGAAGAAAGGCTTCAAACCCGGTTCACTCGACCCTACTCTTTTCACGAAATCCTATGACAATGAAATGTTCATATGCCAAATATATGTTGATGATATTATCTTTGGATGTATTGATAAACGTTACAGTGATGAATTTGCATATATGATGAGTGAAGAATATCAAATGTCTATGATGGGAGAGTTGAAATTCTTCCTAGGTCTTCAAATTCGTCAGCAAGGCAATGGCATCTTCATCTCACAAGAGAAATACCTCAAAGATGTTTTGAGGAAATTCGACATGCAAGATTGCAAAGGCGTCAAAACTCCAATGCCTTCAAAAGGACACCTCTGCACTGATGAAAATGGTAAAGATTTTGATCAGAAGGTATATCGCTCCATGATTGGCTCCTTATTGTACCTATGTGCATCTAGGACTGATATAATGCTAAGTGTTTGCATGTGTGCTCGATTCCAAGCAACACCGAAGGAATCACACCATAAGGCTGTGAAACATATTCTTCGATACTTAGCTCACACACCAACACTTGGATTGTGGTATCCCAAGGGCTCAAATCTTCACCTCGTCGGATACTCTGATGCTGACTATGCTGGAGACGTGTGGATCGCAAGTCAACCTCAGGCACATGTCATTTGCTTGGACGATCCTTAGTTTGTAGGTCCTCGAAAAAGCAGAAATGTGTTTCACTCTCTACTACAGAAGCTGAGTACATTGCTGCTGGCTCGTGTTGTGCTCAGTTACTATGGATGAAGCAAACCCTCAAGGACTACGGCATCAAGTTGAAGAATGTGCCTCTTTACTACGACAACGAGAGTGCCATCAAGATTGCTTATAACCCAGTTCAGCATTCCAAGACCAAGCACATCCAAATTCATCATCACTTTCTTCGAGATCATGTACTCAAGGGCGACATCTCCATCAACCACATTCCCACTGAAGAACAACTGGCCGATTTCTTCACAAAGCCCTTGGATGAAAAGAGATTTTGCAAGTTGTGGTGTGAGCTAAATATCTTAGAATCTTCGAATGTTCTTTGATGAAGAACACACATCCTAACACTTATGCAAAATTGATGACTTAGATGTGCAACACACGAAGTAACGTTTTTCTTCAATCAATGAAGAATAACTCTCTAAGTGTGAAGAAATTAACGAAGAATTTGATTCTCAGAACTCTACGACAATTGTACGCGGTGTCTGAAATCATCATTCTTATACGGTGGGTTACGCCACCAACCAAAATTTGAAATTCTTCAAAATTGAGCATTTTGTTGTTTTTGCAAATTCTTCAAACTATCAAATTCCTAAAATTTGCAAATTCCTCAAGTTTTTCAAATTCCTCAAATTTTCAAATTCTTCAAACTTTGAAACTCATGTTCTTCATTGACTATACATATATACATTTATATTTCAGTTTTCAATGTCCTCAACAACATTCACTTATCGCTAATTCTTCAAGTTGATTTTCATCTAAATGAATGTGATCGGACCCCTTTTCCCCTCTATGCTAAACTCAACCAAGTCTGTTCACAAATTCTTCATATGCGTTTTACTTTGAAACTCGTTCAAAGTCTTCACTGTGTCCCTGACAGCTGAAGAATTTGCGAACGAAAACTTTGAAATCTTCACTACCAAAATTTTTGGCGTTTCCCGCTCAAATAGTTCCGATTCCCGCGCCTGGATAACCCACGATCCTCCACAATCTCCACTACCCAGATCGTGGGTGACACCTGTCGCATGGAGAGCAAGGGTCAGGGGCAATCCTGTCCAAAATCTTCGGGCGGATCGGTTTTCACTTCCTATATAAATGCCCCCTTCCCAGCAACTGTGCTCGGTTACTCCGCATCTCATCCCTCTACCGAGCTCCAACCTAGCGCTGTCGCTAAAGTCATCGTCGCCAGTCAGGAAGAGCTTCACTGCCTCAACCTCGTCGTCGCCATACTCGCACCGGCCGCGTAAATCCTCACTCCCGCCGCCGCTGTAGCTGTCTCCCTCTGCCAAGCTAGGGCGTGGGAGATCTGAACGCACGAACTTCCCAATCTCATCTCTGAGTTCGTCGTGTTCTTCACCAGGGTAAATAAAATTTACTTTTACTGCCCTTGTTTGATCCTCAAATGATCTTTACATTCCTCAAAAGGTGTTTATATGTTATAAATCCAACTCTCAAGCACCTTTCATCTCCTCATACTTGATGATTTTCCCTAAGTTATGATTTTCTTCAAGATTCCTCAATTGTGCGAATTCTCAAATTTGCACAACTCTGGAACCTAAGGCAAAGAACACTTAGTGAAATTCCTCAAGACAACCATGGTCAAATTCCTCACACCTATTTTTTCAAAATTTCTGAGAACGCATATGACCTCTTCAAATTCCTCGCACCTATACTCTGTTCATAGGTACAACATGTCCACTGATGAATCACTAGGTTCTCATCAACTTAACTCATTTGCAGCACTACTTGAAAAAAAACTGTGTACCTCTTCAGAATCTTAAAGAGTTCATATTCCTCAAGTGAAGAAAATGTCTGATGGAAAGAAACCTCAGAAAGGAGGGAAGAAGCCAGATGTGCACACTACATTTGAGATCCCTAAGGATCTGTATGATGAATATTGCACACCTGATGAAGAAACACATGGAAAGGAGATGACCAAGCAGAGGAAGATCCATCTACAAAAGATTGAGAGGAGATGGGCCAAAGAATGGAGAGAATATCGTTATGTAACTCCAAATTACATGATGAAATTCACTATGAAACCACCTTGCAGCAGGCCTCCTCTTGCTCCTAACCAAATTGCTGATCCTACTAGCCTCAAAACTGGTGAGGACTTTCCTGACATGTGGGAAAAGCAACAAGCCAAGTTGGCGAGGAAAGCCAAAGAGGCAGTGAAGAAATTCAACGAGGATTATGCTGCTGCTGCCTCTGCTGGAGCTTCTGCTAGTGCTCCAAAGAAAATGGTAAAGAAATCTGCTCTGAAGATTGGTTCTTTAACATCAAAATCCTCAGTGCAAATTCCTCAAGGTCAAAGGCCTCAGCCCAGAAAACCTTTAGCACCTGGAACTGTTGCTGCTCTGTCATCTGCAACAGCCAAAAAGTCCTCAACCCCAGTGCATCTGGCAACATGCAAAACAACTGAGGGTTTCACCATAGTTCCAAAGCTCACTGAAAGCCCCTCCACAACTGCAAAGTCTTCAACCAGTCCCTCTGTGCTTAAACTGAAGAAGACATACGGACGTGGTCAAAGACCAAGTCATCACACCAACAAGGCTCTGGTTACAGTCCCCTCATGTTTTGAGGACAATGATAGTGATGATGATGAAGCTGATGATGAGGAATTGGTAGAAATCATCAGACAATGTCAGCACAGGGCTGCTAGAGCAAAGGGTAGCTCTGTTCCTCTCATGTTGGATCCCAAGATGATCCTCAACTTTATCGACATATGGCATGAAGACCCAAGCACCCCACTTTCTTCACTGAATCTGCCTCCTGAGGTGGATCATGTCCTCACCCACTTCATCTCTGAAGAACAATGGAAGAGAGAGCAAGCTCAGAGAGCTAAGAGGAACAAGACTCGCAAAGAAAAGTTTCTGCGTGAAAATGTGATGAATTTGACCCCAAATCAACTCGTCACAGTTTAGTTCGAGATTCGCACTCTCTCTCTGGATCAACAGAAATATGATGCTGAATGGAAGGGCACCAAGGTCAGACTTGTCAGGGCTGCTCAAGCAGCTGTAAAGGATCACAACACCAGGGTTGCAGCTCGATCGCAACCACAAAAGCCTCAGTTTGAAGAAATTGCTCAGACTGCAGATGAAATTCCTCAGGCTGCTGATGAAAATGCTCAGGCTGAAGAAACTGCTAAAGAAAATGCTTCTACACCAGAAGCAACTGCCAGTGCTGCTGAGGAAACTCAGACCACTGAAGAACATGCCAGGACAACCTCCAATGTTGTGCCTGAAGAATCTGATAGGCCAGCTGAAGAATCTGTTGTGCCTGAAGAAACTGAACCACCCAGGGCGGCTGCATCAGTCGTTCCTGAAGAAACTGCTACTGCTGAGGAAAATCCCCTCAAAAGAAAAGCATCAACTTCTGAAGCCCCTGTGTTGAAGAAGTTAAAAACTTTGACAAGTTCCTCAGCAACACCACTTGATGCAACTCCAATTTCCTCAGCACCAGCCTATGCTATTGTGCCAATTGGGGAAGCACATGACATTCCTCGAGAAGAAGAGAATCATTCGGCTGCTTCCTCAGAGCCTCTTGATGAGGAAATTGTCATTGATGACACTGCATCAACCCCCAAGGTATCATCACTCCAGCTTCTGGTAACTGCTGAGGAAGCTGGCGAAGACATTGATGAAGAAGTTGACATTGGTGACACTAGTCCAGTCATCAATGATGAATATTGGGAATCTGCACATCCGAATTCACCAATGGCAACTCCTCTGATGTTGATTCCTCAGTCACCTGCACATACTGAGGAAATACCTGAAGACTCTGAACACCTGTACCTTCCAGATCCTGAAGAAATTCCAGCTGCAACAGCTGAGGAAATTGATGCTCCGGCCACTGCTGAGGAACCAGCTCTTCAAATCACTCAGACTGTTGTTCCTTCCATGCCAACAGAGATCAAGGGGTGTACACGAACAAATCTTCAACCCAAGCCAAGACTGCCTCTCAAAGGCTCTGTTCGTCCCAAATTCCTCAAGACCAATCTCTTTAATGAACACATGTTCTTCTCAGGACCGAACCCCTATGACGCTACGAGGGCTGGACACAATAGGTTCTCGACTGCCACTCAACTAAATTACTATGCTCCAATCCTCTATGAGAAGAAGAAAGTCTTCGAGCACCATCAGATTCCTGACGCTGACATGGAAAGTCTTCCATCATTTACTCCTGTGCTTCAAGTTCTATATGATGCTAGACTTCTTCCATGTTGTGTTGACATCTGCGATTGGAATGAGGAAATCATCCTTCAATTCTATGCCACGTTGCATATCAGCGGAGATTCCTCAGACATTAACTCTTGGATATTGGACTGGATGACTGGCACAACACATTTCACTGCTCAAGCCTCTGAATTGCTTCAGTGTGTCCCAGTCCAAATTCCCTCAGAAGAAGCCTGCAAGTTGTTTGATGAACCTCCTCTACCCAATCAACTGATGAATGTGTTGATGAAGAACCTGGAAAGCCTCAACGCCAAGTCTTCTTAGTGAAGGATCTGCTCTATGTGCCTCTCATAGTCTATCGCATATTGACAAACACACTATGTCCTCAGAAGGGTCACAACTCTGAAGAAGAAGAAGTTCAAGGAATCATGAAGAATATGCTCTTCAATGTCATCCATGGTATTCCCATTAACTTGCATGATTTCTTCATGAGGACTTTGGCCAGTGCAGCTGTCTCTCCATTTGAGTAGAAGCCATATGCACCCTGGATTATGAAATTCATCAGGGATAAGTCCTCAGTGCACTACAAAGCTGATTTCTAGAATCATTTCAGTTTCCTGCCACCCATTGAAGTCATCAAGAGTACAATTTCATCAGTTGAAGGGAAAGGCAAGTCTGTTATTGATGAAGGAACACGTCCCCTGGATGGACAATTTTGCAAAGCCGCTTCCTTCTCCAGAAATGATGACACTGCCACACAAGACTCTGATGCAAAGGCCTCAGCTCCCAAAGAGTGTGCCCCTCGATTGATGACTGATCGTGAACTTCTTATAAGTCTTCATCAGAAGGTCGATCGCAATCATAAGTGGGTAAAGCGTCAACTTGGGTATATTGTGTAGAATATGACTGTGATGCAGAACACTGTCAAGACGAACCACTATTATGCTCATGAAAACCTCAAGCGCTCTTGGACTATGCTAACTCACATCATGTCTTCTGAAGAATTGGATGAGCTGAACTTTGAAGAATATCCTGACTTCGCTCGCTGTCCTCAGAAGAAGTTCAAGAAAGTCCAAGTTCCTCTGATGGTCACCAGTTCATATTCTTCATCTCACGAGTGCGATGAAGATGAAGACATTGACGATACTGCTGCTAGCCCTGCATAAACAATCAACCCCGACAACGTTGGCGCTCCTTCTTCACCAACAAGATGAAATTCCTCATGGGGTGTTAGTCATCACTTTTTCTTCCCTTTTGGTCTTAGATGACAAAGGGGGAGAAAATTTGAGTTAGTCTTCAAGCGGGTCTATATATATATGGGCTATTTTTGTTTAAGTTACAACTCTCGCTCTCCTGAAGTTTTTGGTTATTGAGTTGTAAACTTAAGCCCGATGGTGGTCTGACACTTTTGAACTATTTCCTCGCATGTTTATTTCCTCAAATACCTTAATGCATGCATGCTGAATTTCGTCAGACACCATTTTCCTCACGCATTTCAAATTCTTCATATCATATATTCAGATGCGTGTATGAATTACAAGATATAGGGGGAGTTCTCCATGTTTGAACCTGCCATGTGCATTTGCAGTTCAAAGCAAATTCCTCAAATATGCACATCTTCAGGGGGAGTTCTCCTATATCTTGCAATTAAATTCCTCAAAATCTGTACTTTCACTTCATATGTTTATCCCCGTTGAAAACTTAACCTATTTGTCATCAATCACCAAAAAGGGGGAGATTGTTAGTGCATCTAGTGACCCTTAGTGATTTTGGTGTATTCAAGACTTATAGGTTAAGGCACTAATGTGTTTGTGAGTGTACACAGGCTCTATAAGTCGATGAGGAGTTTGATATATTCGGAGATTATCGACCCCTAAAAATGTATGTCTTCAAGTGAAGACTTTGCTGAAGACTTTCTGAAGACTTTGGTGAAGACTTTGTGAAGACTTTGAAAATGAAGAAGTTGGTGTGACCTTGAAGATATGAACGAGGAATATGAAGCGTGAAGACTTTTGTTTTCGTAGTTTCGTTTCCTTTATTTGAGTCATAGGAAACATCGTACTGTTAAAGGGGGCCGAGGTAATACTAAGGAAAATTTCCAACTGATGCTCAACTCCAAAATCCTCAACCCATACAATCCTTCGAGTGAAGCCTTTGGAAATCTCTTACGGTTCAGGCAAGTTCTTCAGTGACAGAGACTAAGTTCTTCTGGTCTCTAAGGAAACTGATCTGACTAAGGAGTTAGGATTTCGCCGGTGCGAATTGCCTACAAGTGAGGAACATGATAAGCTGAGGATTTTCATAGTTTGAAATTCCGACCGTTGCTGTGCTTAGCACCAGCTGTCCCCAATCATTCTTATCCACATAACGGCCATATCATTGGGGGCATTTATGTCTTATCATGTCAGGTTGCACCCTGGCTATAAATAGCCGACCCCCACAACCACTAGCTGGTTGGCTGCTCTGAGAGAGAACTGGCACTTGTCATTTGAGAGCAACCCATCCTCTGAGGACTTTGAGAGAAAATCATCAGTGAGGAAAAACCTACAATCAAACCACAAAACCCATAGTGATTGAGCATCGCTGAAGAAATTCCTGTGTGGAACCAACAGTTGTTACCTTTGAGGACTGTGCATCCTCCAGACAGTTAGGCATCATGGTCTAGTGCTCCTGCAGTCAATTGGGGACCACGAAGTGACCTTGTTCTAGAGCATCCAGTGGTAAATTGTGGATCGTCGGGTGACCAGTTTGTGAGGGTTTTGGAAGTCTACCCTAAAGACTTACCACGAGTGTTGGGCGTGGACTGTGTGACCTTAGCTCAAGGAGAATACGGTAAGGACTGTGTGTCCTGGGACTGTGTGTCCTGGGACTATGTGTCCTCTGGTTTAAATACCAGGCCGCTCCAAACCAGACGTATGACTGTCACGGCAGTTGGAACTGGGTCATCAAATCATTGTCTTCATCGAGCTACCTGGTTCTATTTCCTCAACCTCCTTATTCCTCATAAACCTGTTGATGAAATTGATTATTACTGTTTGAAGAATTTGACTGAAGACTTTCGCAAATTCCTCACCTCAAATTCCTCAAGTTGCCTTGTTCATCACTGCTTATCCATTATCACGCTACTCTCTATTTGTGCATGTTTTATTTCATCATGAAGACTATACGGTTACTATGTTCCTCATGCACTTGAGTACTTATTCTGCTGCTAGTTATTGATCACATTTCAAATTCCTCAATGTTGAAATTCCTCAAGTGATGAATTTGTAAAAATCACCTATTCACCCCCCCCCCCTCTAGTCGATATAACGCACTTTCAAGACTCCTCAACACACAATCACTCTCTCATAGATTTGGCTTGTGGAAGAGATTGATTGGGTGGAAAGGAACTTGGGGAGGCTAGACTTCAAGAATCATATGGTTGGAATGGAATGGCATGATCTCAACACATGAGTAGGTGGCTCTCTCTTAGAAAATCAGTTGGTATGAGTGGGGTTCTGTTCTGAGTGCTTCTCTTGTGAGTGAGTGGTGGTGGAGGGGTATATAGGCATCTCCAAAAATCCAAACATTACACGTGATAAGTTCAACTCGGTGACACCGATTTATTAATCTCGATGGTACCGAGTTGCCTAAAAGGTAGCAACTTTTGAATCTCGGTGAGACCAATACATAAAACTCGGTTGCACCAATAAGGTGACCAACGGTCAGATTGCCAGACTCGGTGATGCCGATTCAAGAAACTCGGTTAGACTAATTTTGTCAATTTTCATAACAGAATGTTGGCAACCCAAACTTGGTGGCACCAAATCAGAATCGGTTGCACCGAAGGGGTAGGGTTTGCCTTGAGTCTGTCTAAGGCTAAGAATCGGTGGCACCGAGTGGGGAGTGTTAGTTGCACCGATTTTGGATGTTTGGCTTTGGACATACTTTTGTGGAAGAGCTTGTGGGTGTATGTGGTGACTAACACTTGTGCACGTATGAACGTTTTGTTCACCAACAGTACCTTACCCCCTTTTGATAGTATTGGCTTTCCTATGGAATCAAAGTGATTTCTCACAAAGTAAAATGTAGAGTCCTTTTGCTTGAAGCTTTGCCAATCTATTTCCTTGCATCTTGGGGTATTCCACAATCCTTTTGCCAACCCATCGTTGAACTTTCCCTGAAACATGCTTAGTGCAAACATTAGTTCAATGACATATATGTTGTTATTAATTACCAAAACCACCAAGGGAGCAAATGTGATTTCAAATGAGCATTCTATAAATCAACCATGGACTATATCATACTAGCATGGTGCATAAAATCAAAGTGAAAACTAAAGACAGAAGGCGCTCCAAGATTTACACATATCACATGAATGAAACGAATTCAAAAACATATTGCTACTTGTTGAAGAGAGATGGGATGCCTTCCGGGGCATCCCTAAGCTTAGACAGATGAGTCTCCTTGGATATTATCTTGGTATGCCTTTGGCATCCCCAAGCTTGAAATCCTGCCTCTCCTCCTTCTCCTCATATCGAGACCTCCTTGATCTTCGAACACTTCATCCACACAAAACTTAACAGAAGACTGGTAAGATCCGTTAGTATAATAAAGCAAACTACTACTTTGTGTACTATTGCAAACCCATTCATATTTTATATTTGCATTACATCTGTTGTGTTATAAATTTTTCATGGCTTATACCACCAATATAATCAATAGTTTCATCAAAACAAGCAAAACAATGCATCAAAAACAGAATTTGTCTTAAATAGGACAGTCTGTAGTAATCCGAACTTTGACCATACTTTTGTAACTCCAACAATTCTTAAAAATTAGGAGAACGTAAAGAGTTTGCATGAAAATACTGTGTTAAAATTTTAGCGCATTATAATGCTCTAGTAAAAACTTAAAATTCGTGCACTAGAGTCAAAGGTTCTCTTACAGATTCAGCATTGTTTCTACTCATCTTATGAATCATCCTAAAGGCAAATCTTGGCACCATATAATACAAAATCACACAACAAAAATAAATGACTCTTTAAAGCCATTAATCTAGGCATAAAGTCCTCAAGTAATGGATCCACCCGGATCCCAAGGTATATCAAAGCCAATTTTAATTAACAATGATTTGTAATTTAGTGCTGAGCACAAAGTGATATATATCATGTGACAACAAGGTCTAACTCTCTTCTTATGCATTGGCATGTCATAAAATAACAATTCATTCACACAGAGTAAGGGCCAATACATAGCATAAGTAGTTTCTTACAATTTTATAGTGTTGGAAACATAGAGAGGTGAAGATTTGGTTCCTCTCTCATAATAACTGCAAGTAGGAGCAGCAAGCACATGCATATTATATTCATAAAAATCATCATGTGTAGTATTAAAACGCAACCCATCAATATAATCCTTAATGAGAGCAAACTTCTCTGATATAGTGTAGTTGGGAGAATTCAAAAATATAATAGGACTATCATGTGTGGGTGCAGTAGCAACAATTTCATGCTTAACATAAGGAACTATACCAAGTTCATCTTCATAAGCATAATTCATATTGACATCATGGCCGCAAGCATAGCAAGCATCAAGTTCATCAAAAAGGGATATTTTAAACGAATCCAAGGGATCGGAGCATTCATCATAGCATCCATCATAAGGTTCATCATAGCATTCATCGTAGCATTCATCCTTCGGCATGTGAGAAGGGTAATTAAAAAAGGTATGAGTTGAAGAGTTACTCTCATTATAAGGTGGTCACAGGTAGCTAATCCGCTCTTCCTCCTTTTGTTCTTCGCTCTCCTCCTTATCTTTTTCATCTAATGAGCTAACAATTTCAGCAACTTCTTCTTCCATAGGTCCTTGCAAAATATTAGTCTCTCCAAAGGCAGCGGACATTATCTCAATAAATTCATTGATATAACCACTAGAAGCATAGTTTTCATAGAAATATTGAAGTATGGCAAAAAAAAATCAGATTCGTAAAGAGTAGCATCATACTTTTCAATCAAAGAAGCAATTTCATAGGCACCCTTAAAAGCAACAGATTCTTCAGTTGGCTCAACATCAAAATAACAATAGGCCTCCTTGGCATAATAAGATAGTATTTAATTGTCATTAAACACACATTGGTAGGGAAGGTGTTTTTTAGTTTCTTTAGAACAACAAGTAAAATCATAAATTTCACATAGATTCCAAGCATAGCAACACAAACTATTAATTTGATGCCACAAGAGTTTCCCTTATTGAGATTGCGGCATCGCACATACTAAGCAAGTTCATTTAATGATTTCCCCTCAACTAAGCTAGTTGGGATTTCAACACGAGCACAAAGGGGCCAAAGATGATCCAAGTAATATTCTTCGGTAGTACAAAACACTAGTGGTTCCTCAACTTTTGGAGCACCAAGTACATCTAATTTGTTTGGTATTTTGCGATTCCTACCCATATCTACAGATGGAAAACAAGAGCACAAAATAAAAACTACTTAGTGATAAAGAAAACAAGCACACACGAGAATATTCACCCCACGCTATTGCTCCCCGGCAACGGCACCAGAAAAAGGTCTTGATAACCCACAAGTGCAGGGGATCGTTTGTAGCCTTTTTGATAAGTAAGAGTGTCGAACCCAACGAGAAGCTAAAGGTAGAATTAATATTCTCTCAACTTCCATCGACCATCGATACAACTCTACGCACGCTAATGCTTGCTTTACCTAGAACAAGTATGAAACTACTTTGCGGGAATAAAACTAGAAGTACTTTGCAAGATAATAAAGAACATGGAAATAAAAGTTAGGTCTTGTTTTAATAAAAGAACAATAAAAGTAAATAGTTTTGTATCAAGCTTTTTGTGTAATGCAAGAGAAATATTGTCCATAGGCAATTGAATATGATACGATAGATACTTGTTATATGCAATGAGGGAGAGGCATACGCTAACACACTTTCCATACTTGGATCATATGCACTTATGATTGGAACTCTAGCAAGCATCCGCAACTACTAAAGATCATTAAGGTAAAACCCAACCATACCTTAAGTATCAAGTCCTCTTTACTCCCATATGCAACAATCGACCTACTTGGGTTTATGCTTCTGTCACTCAAGCAACCCATCATAGGCAAATCATGAACATATTGCAACACCCTACAGCGAGGATCCCTCGCGCTTGTGCGACACGGAGGGCACCATAGGACAACACCATATCAACATACAACTCACATCCATAACATCATACCACAATTAACCCATACGACAAAAGAGATCTACTCAAACATCATAGGATAGCCAAATATCATTGGGAAATAATATATGGAGTTGAGATCCATGTATAAGCAGATATTACAGTGGGGAAGAGAGGTGTTACACCGCTGCATAGAGGGGGAGAGTTGTTCTTGACAGCGGCAAGATTGTTGATGTAGATCGTCGTCACGATGCTTGCCCGAGCGGCATTCCGGCGCCATCGGGAGAGAGGGGGAGAGAGCCCCCTTCTTGTTATTCTTCTTACTTGGCCTCCCCTCTAGATTGGAGGAGAGTTACCCCTCTGGTCCATGGCCTCCATGGCGACAGAGGGGCGGTAGCCCCTCTGAGATTGGATCTCCCTCTCTATTCTCTTTTGTTTCCCGTTCCCATTTTTTGGCCGAAAACCGTTTCTTATATTCCCACAGACCCATAACACCAATCGGGCTGAAATTTGAGGGGATCTTTATCCAAAAAATAGCTTTTTTATGGACGAAGGAGAGTTCCAACCGACATACGAGGTGAGCACCACACACCAGGGCACCTTTGGGCCCTAGACTGCGCCCTGATGTCTTGTGCTCGTTGTGGGCCTCCGTTTGAGTTGAATCCACTTCTCGAAATTCAAAAATATTCCAAAAAAATCTCCTTAAATTTTTATCGCGTCTAGACTTCGTTTGATATGGAATTCTTGCGTAACAAAAAACACAAAAGAAAACAGGAACTGGCACTCGGCACTAGTTCAACAGGTTAGTCCAATAAATCATATAAATTGTTGCCAAAAGTATGTGAAATTTGTATAATATTGGCATGAAACAATCAAAAATTATAGATACAACGGAGAGATATCACCATCCCCAAGCCTAATTCTTTCTTGACCTCGAGTAGGTAAATGATAAAAAGGATAATTTTTCATGTGGAATGCTACCTAGCATAATCTTGACCATATATCTAATCATGGCACGAATATTAAGACACAAGTGATTCAAAGCAATAGTCTAGTTTTGACATGAAGACTTTAATACTCGGGCATCCCAACAAACAATCATGTGTTTCAAAATATCAAGGATAAAGAACGCTATCCCTGCAAAATCATATAGCCTTGTCATGCTCTGTCTTCTTAACACAAAGTATAAATCATGTACTACTCTGGTGTCAGCCAAGCAATTGGTTCATACTTTTTAACGGGCTTCGGCATTTTCAACTCTCACGCAATACATGAGCGCAAGCCATGGATATAGCACTATGGGTGGAATAGAATGTGGTGGTAGATTTCAAAGGCGTAAAAGTAGAGAAGAAAGTCTCGCATCAACTCAGGTATCAAAGGGATATGGATATGCCCATCAATAGATATCAATGCGAGGAGTAGGGATTGCCATGCAACGGATGCACTAAGAGCTATAAGTGTATGAAAGCTCAATACGAAAAATACGTGGGTGTGCATCTAACTATATAATGAAAAATACCCATTAGTATATGAAAGTGACAACATAGGAGACTCTCTACATGAAAAACTTGGTGCTACTTTGAAGCACAAGTGTGGAATTGACATGCCCCTTCTCTCTCTGTCTCTCTTTTTTCTTTTTCTTTCGCTTTTTTCCTCTTCTTTCTTTTTTTCTTTTTTCTTTGCCTGGAGCCTCATCCCGACTTGTGGGTGGATCATAGTTTCCATCATCCTTTCCTCACTAGGGCATGCTTTAATAATGAATAATGATGATCATCACACTTCTATTTACTTATAACTCAATATTAGAACTCGATACCTAGAACAAAATATGACTATATATGAATGTTCTGCAATGATTTAGCGTAGCAAAGATATCAAAAAAGGCACAAGCCATGGAAACATCATGCTAGCTATCCTACGATCCTGTAAAGCAATATGACAATGAATGCTCAAGTCATCAAAACGGAAGCGGTGGAAGTTGCATGGCAATTATCTCAGAATGGCTATGGAAATGCCATAATAGGTAGTTATGGTGGCTGTTTTGAGGAACATACAATGAGGCTTATGTGTGATAGATCATATCATATCACGGGGTATGGACGCATCGACGAAGTTTGCACCGACTCTCGAGGTGAGAATGGGCAATGCGCAGTACTGTAGAGGCTAGCAAATTGCGAAAAGGTAAGAGCGTGTATAATACATGGATTCACATTAGTCATAAAGAACTCATATAATTATTGCAAAATTTTATTACCCCTCGAAACAAAGTATTACTACGCATGCCCATAGGAGGGAGGTTGGTAGGATTTAACCATCACGTGCCCCCGACCTTCACACAAAGATAGACAATCAAGGATAAATTGTGCTCCAACTTCCTAGCATAACGGGAGACTATATGTGCATGCTTCGGGAATCACAAACCTTAACACAAATATCTTACTAAACACAATCATCCACTAGTACCTCCCACATATTATCATCTCTATATCACAAAACTATTGTAAGGAATCAAACATATCATATTCAGTGATCCATAAGTTTTATGTGGGATTTTATGACTAACCATGCAAATGACCAATTCCTGTTGACTCGTTAAACAGATATAAGTGAAGAAAGAGAGTTGAATTCTTTATACAAAATACCATGCTCCAATAAATATAAGTGAAGCAAAAGAGCATTCAACAAATAATGGTTTTCTATGTGAAGAGAAACAGGCAATCCAAACTTCAAATGATATAAGTGAAGCACATGAAGCATTCTATAAAGCCATACTCAAAAGATATAAGTGAAGTGCAATGAGCATTCTATAAATCAACCATGGACTATATCATACCAGCATGGTGCATAAAATAAAAGTCAAAACAGAACATAAGAGACGCTCCAAGATTTATACATATCATATGAATGAAACGAATTCGAAAACATACTGATACTTGTTGAAGAAAGATGGGATGCCTTCCGAGGCATCCCCAAGGTTAGACGATAGAATCTCCTTGGATATTTGCTTGGGGTACCTTGGGCATCCACAACCTTGAACTCTTGCCTCTCCTCCTTCTCCCCATATTGGGACCTCCTCGATCTTCAAACACTTCATCCACAAAAAACTTAACAAAAGACTGGTAAGATCAGTTAGTATAATAAAGAAAACTACTACTTTAAGTATTGTTGCCAACCCATTAATATTTTATGTTTGCATTATATCTGTTGTGTTATAACTTTCCCATGGCTTATACCACTGCTAAAATCGATAGTTTCATCAAAACAAGCAAAATAATGCATCAAAAAAAGAATCTGTCTTAAACAGGACAGTATGTAGTAATATGAACTTTGACCATACTTTTGTAATTCCAAAAATTCTTAAAAATTAGGAGAACTTAAAGAGTTTTTATGAAAATATGGTGTTAAAATTTCAGCTCGTTATCACGCTCTGGTCAAAATTTACAATTTATGCACTGGAATCAAAGGTTCTATTACAGATTCAACATTGTTTCTACTCATCTTATGAATCATCCTAAAGGCAAATCTGACACAATATAATACAAAAGCACACAACAGAAATAAATTACTCTCTAACACTTCCAGATTGTCTCCCTAGCAGCGCTTTCTTTAAAGCCATTAAGCTAGGCATAAAGTGCTCAAGTATATATCAAAGCCAATTTTAATTAACAATGATTTGTAATTTAGTAGTGAGCACAAAGTGATATATATCATGTGACAACGAAATCTAACTCTCTTCCTATGTATTTCCATGCCATAAAAGAACAATCCATTCACATAAAGTAAGGGCCAATACATGCCATATGTAGTTTCTGGCAATTTTATAGTATTGGAAACATAGATAGGTGAAGATTTGGTTCCTCTCTCATAATAATTGCAAGTGGGAGCAGCAAGCACATGCATATTATATTCATAAAAATCACCATGTGTGATAGTAAAATGCAACCCATCAATATAATCCTTAATAAGAGCAAACTTCTCTGATATAGTGTAGTTGGGAGAATTCGAAAAGATAATAGGACTATCATGTGTGGGTGCAGTAGCAACAATTTCATGCTTAACATAAGGAACTATAGAAAGTTCATCTTCATAAGCATAATTCATATTGGCATCATGGCCACAAGCATAGCAAGCATCAAGTTCATCAAAATGGGATATTTGAAACGAATCCAAGGGATCATAGCAATCATCATAGCATTCATCGTAGCATTCATGGTAGCATTCATACTTCGGCATGTGCGAAGGGTATTAAACAATGTATGAGTTTAAGAGTTACTCTCTTTAGAAGGTGAGCACGGATAGCCAATCCGCTCTTCCTCCTTTTGTTCTTTGCTCTCCTCGTCATCTTTTTCATCTAATGAGCTCAAAATTTCAGCAACTTCTTCTTACACATGTCCCTGCAAAATATTAGTCTCTTCCAAGGCAGCGGACATTCTCTCAATAAGTTCATTGAATAAGCATTAGAAGCATAGTTTTCATAGAAATATTTAAGTATGGCAAATTTTCAGATTCGTAAAGAGTAGCATCATACTTTTCAATCAAAGAAGCAATTTCATAGGCACCCTTAAAAGCAAAAAATTATTCAATTTTCTCAACATCAAAATAACAATAGGCCTGCTTCGCATAAGAATATAGTATTTCATTATCATTAAACACACATTGGTAGCGAAGGTGTTTTTTAGTTTCTTTAGAACAACAAGTAAAATCATAAATTTCACATAGATTCCAAGCATAGCAACACAAAGTTCTAATTTGATGCCACCAGAGTTTCCCATTTTGAGATATTCAGTGTTGCACATAATGAGCATGCTCATTCAATGATTTTCCCTAAACTAAGCTATTTGGGTTTTCAGCATGAGCACAAAGGGATCGAAGATGATCCAAGTAATATTCTTCGGTAGTAGGGAACACTAGTGGTTCCTCAAGTTTTTGAGCAGCAAGTACATCTGATTTTTTGGTATTTTGCGTTTCCTACTCATATCTAAAGATAGAAAACAAGAGCACAAAATAAAAACTACTTAGTGATAATGAAAACAAGCACACACATAATAATATTCACACCACACTATTGCTCCCCGGCAGCGGCGCGAGAAAAGGGTCGTGATAACCCACAAGTGTAGGGGGTCATTTGTAGCCTTTTTTGATAAGTAAGAGTGTCAAACCCAACGAGGAGATAAAGGTAGAATTAATATTCTCTCAAGTTCTATCGACCACCGATACAACTCTACGCATGCTAATGATGGCTTTACCTAGAATAAGTATGAGACTACTTTGCGGGAATAAAACTAGAAGTACTTTGCAAGATAATAAAGAACGTGGAAACAAAAGGTAGGTGTTGTTTTAATAAAAGAACTATAAAAGTAAATAGTTTCGTAGCAAGCTTTTTGTGTAACGCAAGAGAAAGATTGTCCATAGGCAATTGAATATGATACGATAGATACTTGTTATATGCAATGAGGGAGAGGCATACGCTAACACACTTTCTGTACTTGGATCATATGCACTTATGAGTGGAACTCTAGTAAGCATCATTAACTACTAAAGATCGTTAAGATAAAACCCAACCATAGCCTTAAGTATCAAGTCCTCTTTACTCCCATACGCAACAACCCACCTACTCGGGTTTATGCTTCTGTCACTCAAGCAACCCACCATAAGAAAATCATGTTGTAACACCCTACATCAAGGATCTCTCATGCTTACGCGACACGGAGGGCACCATAGGACAGCACCATATCAACATACAACTCACATCCATAACATCATACCACAATTAACCCATAGGACAAAACAGATCTACTCAAACATCATAGGATAGCCAAATATCATTGCGAAATAATATATGGAGTTCACCACCATGTTTAAGTAGAGATTACAGCGGGGAAGAGAGGTGTTACACCAATGCATAGAGGGGGGAGAGTTGGTGTTGACGGCGGCAAGATTGTTCATGTAGATCGTCGTCACGATGCTTGCCCCGGCAGCGTTCCAGCGCCACCGGGAGAGAGAAGGAGAGAGCCCCCTCCTTCTTCTTCTTCTTCCTTGGCCTCCCCTAGATGGGAGGATAGTTCCCCCTCTGGTCCATGGCCTACATGGCGGCGGAGGGGTAGAAGTCCCTCCGAGATTGGATCTCCCTCTCTGTTGTCTTCTATTTCGCGTTACTGTTTTGTGGCCGAAACCCATTTCTTATATTCCCGGAGATCCGTAACTCCAATCGGGCCGTAATTTTGAGGGGATTTTTATCCAAAAATTAGCTTTCTTGCAGCGAAGGAGAGCTCCTACTGACATACGAGGTGAGCACCACCCACCAAGGTGTGTTTGGATCCTAGCCCGTGCCCTGGTGTCTTGTGCATGTTGTGGGCCTCCGTTTGCGTTGATTCCACTTCTCAAGATTCACAATTGCAAAAAAACTCTCCGTAAAAAATTTATCGCGTTTCGATTACGTTTGATATGGAATTTCTATGAAACAAAACATAGACAAAAAACAGGAACTGGCACTGGGTACTGGATCAATAGGTTAGTCCAATAAATCATATAAATTGTTGCCAAAAGTATGTGAAAGTTGTATAATATTGGCATGAAACAATCAAAAATTATAGATACGACGGAGACGTATCACGTTGTTGGCACACAGATTGAACACTCGAGCCATGCTGCGGAGGGATGACTCTGCAAGACAACAATTATCCATGCATGCTTTGCACTCATCACCTGGAGGAAATGTTGGATCACCTCTTTTTTGGATGCCCTTTCAGTATGAACTGTTGGCCAAGGATTGGTGTCATGTGTCAAGCATAGGGCAACAGACTATTGGTGGTTCATGCCGCCAAGAGGGCTTGGCCCTCTCCCATGTTCTTGGAAGTATTCACTATTGCAGTTTGGGGCATGTGGAAGGAGAGGAATAACAAGCACTTTAGGGGGGTCATGTCGACTCACGCCTCCTGGGTAGCCAAATTCAAATCTGACTTTGGGCTCATGAAACATAGGATCAAAGAGGGTCCCTGGACCTTTGTGGACCAACTAATAGCTAGCATCCCTTGATCACATTTCATACTATTCTTTGGGGTGTCGCTCTGTGGCTTACCCCTAACTCCTCCAACCCCTCTTCTTATTACCCATGTAATTTTCTGGTGTAACTGTTGTTTGCCTTAATATAAAGTCAGTGGGGTGCCCCATTGTCCTCGGTACCTCAAATAAAAACTTGGCCCATGTGCAAACATAGAGTTGATTCAAAACCAGTGCATCCTTCATGATGTTTAAATTCAGAGTGTCATATCCTACTCATGCTATGTCTAATGTTAATTATTCACAATGCATTCTTATGACAGTTTTTGCTCTCTGGCTGGTCGCTTCTCAATCTATTGCTAGCCTTCACCTATACTAAGAGGGAATGCGTCTTGAGCATCCAAAATCCTTAAACCAAGTTATTCCACATGAGTCCACCATACCTACCTATAAACGGTATTACCCTGTCGTTCCAAGTAAATTTGCATGTGGCACCTCTAACATTCAAATAAACATTTGTTTTGTGCACTCGTCCTGCTCATGGAGTGACGAGGCAGTCGGTATCTTCCATGCTAAGTGAGTTAGTCTCAGGACGGTCGTTTATTCACCATCATTGCATGCGAGAGGCTGGTAAAAAGGATGCCTAGTCCTGCAAAATCAAAATAAATTAAACAAAACTCGTTGGGACAGTTGTATGTTGGCAGGCACCCGTGGATTCGGTCAGCTATGGTTTGTGTATGGATGGTGGATAGGAGTAAACTTTACATTCAGATCGGGAACCACCAATAATGAGTTTAGCATAGAAGATATTGAAATCCTTTGTTGTAATGTTGACATGAAAAGTACACCACCCAAAACTATGATTTCAATCCTGTTTTAAACCTTGAGCTCTAACACCTCTGCAAATCAATGCTTCCCTCTATGAAGGGACTATCTATTTACTTTTATGTTGATTCATCACCCTCTTACAAAGAGCACCATGCCGGAGAGAATTATTGTTATTTTTATGCATTGATTCTAGTTAATATTGGATGTGAGCATGACTTGATCTTTTCTACCCTGAATTATAATGTTTAGTCGTTGCTTGAATCTCAGATGTGTTGTACATTTATGTTTTGAGGTCTTAGAAAGGTCTAGCAAAATACCATGTCACCATGTTATATCATGATTTTTTTGACAAATTGTTGGCATCTGAGATATCTTATTATTGCTTACTAGTTGGTTATGTATTGCCATGGGTGAATATGATGTTTAATTGTTATCATGTATGTAGTTATTTATGATTTATGTTGAAAACTTGAAAACTAGCTAAGCATGTGCATAATGACAAGAACAAAAGAGTTTGTAAAAGTTTTCTTTATCACTTTCAGTTTATCAACTCAATTGCTTGAGGACAAGCAATGAGTTAAGCTTGGGGGAGTTTATATGTCTCCAACATATCTACTTTTGCAAACACTATTGCTCTGGCTTTGGACTCCAATTTGCATGATTTGAATGGAACTAATATGGGTTGATGTTGTTTTCAACACAACTACCTTGGTGTTATTTTTGTGCAAAAATAAAAGTTCCTGGAATTGGAGGAAAAATTTTGTGAATTATTTTTGGAATAAATAATGAATTATGGAGCGAAGATCAACCATAAGGGGGCTGCCTGTGGGCCACAATCCAACATGGCGTGCCCATCCCCTAGGGGTGCCCTAATGGCTTGTGAGGCCCACGTGGCTCCCCCAACCCTAATTGCACTCCTATAAATTCAATTCTTCAGAGAGAGAAATAAAGAGAATATTTCATTGCGTTTCACGAGATGGAGCCGCTGCCACCTCCTGTTCTTCCTCGGAAGGGTCGATCTAGAGTCCATTTGGCGCTCCAGAGAGGGGGAATCATCGACATCGTCATCACCAACCCTTATTCATCAACACCGCCATGATGCTCACCACTAGGAGTGAGTAATTCCTTTGTAGGCTTGCTGGACGGTGGTGGGATTTGATGAGATTGATCATGTAATCGTGTTAATTTTGATAGGGCTTGATCCCTAGCGTCCACTATGTTCTGAGATTGATGTTGCTATGACTTTGCTATGCTTAATTCTTGTCACTAGGGACCGAGTGCCATGATTTCAGATCTGAACCTATTATGTTTTCATGAATATAAGAGTAATTTGGATCCTATCTTGCAAGTCATATGCACCTATTATGTGTCTTGATCCACATAGCTCAAAGTGACAATAATTGGGATTCTTTCTAGTGAGTTTCGTAGTTTGAGGAGTTCATGTATTGACCATGTGTTAATGCCTTGTTCCAGTTCTCTATTAAAAGGAGGCATTAATATCCCTTAGTTTCCAATAGGACCTCACTGCCACGGGAGGGTAGGACAAAAGATGTCGTACAAGTTCTTATCGCAAGCACGTATGACTATATATGAAATACATGCCTACATTACATTGATGAATTGGAGCTAGTTCTGTGTCGCCCTAATGCGTAAATGTTACATGATTGATGTCATGTAAATCATTATCCATCACTAATCCACGTGCCTACACTTTACATATACAACACTTTACATATATTGAATCTTGCTAAGTTACTACTCCTGCTACTACTGTTACTACTGTCAACAAAATTGTTGCTATAACTATTATTGCTACTCCTATTATTTGCCATGCTACGAAACCTTTGTTGTAGAGAGATATCCCAGGTGCGGTTGAATTGACAACTCAATTGTCAGGGCCAATAAATATTATTGGCTCCCCTTGTGTCAAATCAATAAATTAGAGTGAAATACTACTTGTGAAGATTGTCGTGATCCCCTATACTTGTGGGTTATCATGGTGGAGTGGTCACGCCGCTTCTTATGTTTTTTGCAAAGTGTTAGTATAATATTTGGTTATAGGACAAGACCTGGAATAAAGATTGAGTTGTGTGTAACTAGAGGTATCTAAAGTTCAAACCCATAAAATAGATAGCAGTATCCACTGCTCTGCAATATGAACAAATATGACATATGACAATTGCGAGAACCCTCTCACGCCCCCAACTCATGATCCATACTACATCCTAGTCATTCCATTATTGATGCGTTTGGTAGCTTGCACCATTTTTTTCCTCCTTGCATTTGTGACATAGTTGGGCCTAGATGAGCAAATGCAGGCTGAAAACAATGTTGTGCATATTGTTCGGTAGCCTGGCTATAGGTTGGCTACATTAGGGGGAAAATTGCCTAGAATTTTGTTACGTTGCACTAGACATGATTAAGAGTTAGGAACTATAGAGTCATACATAGTAGCGATCTAAGGATTCAATTATACGTAATTGGGGAACAATACAGAACTTGGAGGATCCGCAACAAGTAGTAGTTAGTAGCCGCTTGAGCCTTGATCCTCTGGTTGCCAATTTCTCCCTTCTTTTTTTCCATTAAGTGGTTCGTGCCGAGTTGGTGGTGGTCGCCCAGTCCTGTCCACATAACCATGGGTTAGGTGGTCTGGCTAGCACTAGTCATGCGCCTGGTGGGGTTGGTTTTCGGGAGGGCGAGTCAAATGTTTCAAGGACGCTAACATGGCAGAAAGTATTGTGTCGTAAGTCTATTCTGTCGCATGCATGAAAAATCCTGTAAAGGGCAACATGCCAAAAGGGTGATGTGTAACACCCCAATCTAGCAACACGTTTGGAACACTATCACCTAAATAACTTTGAGAAAGTAAACCAACCCTCGTAGGAAATTTCGCTAGAGTTTCCTCTGCTTCCAAGGACATCCATGACATGCTATTCAAGTAATTATGTATCATAAGGAACAAAACATAACCATATAGCACAAAGCTACAATACTGTAACAAAGAAACACTTCGAAACTCTAGGCGATAACGTAAGTCTTAGTGGAAGTTATCTAAGTCATACAGACCAAAAGAGTAACCCTCAAACTCCAACATAAACCACCACGCGTAGTAAGGTATAAGCTATAATAGGTTCTCAAAACACGGTGCTAAAAGATAATATATGTGATATTCGTGTAGTGAAGAGGGTGTTGTTGCTACTCCCATGACTCCCATGCATGTCGTCCTCAAGGTTTATCTAAAACATATAAGCAACAAGGGTGAGTACAAAGACTCAACAAGTACATAAGGAATGATAAAAATTACTCATTCCAAGTCTTTGTTAACACCATACACTCATCGACACTCAACACATGTATTCATGTCCTACATGTCTACATGCTCATCTTGTGTATACCGGCAACGCTTGAGTGGACATCCGTTGACATCCATTTACTCCAACATGTGGAGATTGCCTCCAAAGTGGGTCATAGTCCAACAATGAAGGTCTCAAAGTACCTACACAAGTAGGAACACTTCCTTGCATTATAATTATAAGTCCAATTATGCAAATGCAAGCAACATACTTGTATCATCGTGTCATACTCATAAATAAGAAAAACAGTAGCTGGAGTAGTGATGGAATAGCAAAGGAGTAAGGCATTCTCAGGGAGTGTGGAATCCCCATTTTTATGTTTCTACTGCACCTATGTGAGGGCATAGTATGGTATGGATACTTGAACCACTGTTGACAATTATGATGGGTGGAGCCAGGCACAGAACACGTTATACTCGAAGTAGACATCGTGCCACGCACGCCACCATCATAGTCTTGCCCATAGGGTCACAACTATGATAATTAAGTGTTTACCCCATGGATGCTACCTCTCTAAGGGTTCTCTGTAATTCCCCTATCAATTACAAAGGTTAGGAACAAATGTTTTTACTATCACCTCGAATTACCTTCACATTCTAGCCCTTTACAACGAGAGGGATATACTTTTGAGTGGGGTCTCTTCACAATATTCAAAAAATTATTAAACAAAGCATTCAACAGAGGATCTCGTGTCCAAAATAATGGCTTGGATCCTACACACACCAAGGTCCATCCATATCCCTGAGAACTAGGGGTCTACTCACACATGGGGACAACAAACATTACAATGGGAGTGGTGAAAAACATGAATGAATGATACGAGTAACACACAAGACGATCCACTAGGGTTCCTAATGTTACAATGACGAGGGTGTGGATGATCATGATGATGATGACGATGATGATGACAGTGCTAATGATGTTATAGTCGCCTTGTGCTTGGTGATGAAGATGGCCTCCTTCTCCTTCTCTGCCCCCCCCCCACACACACACACCTCTGGATGAACTCCAGAGGCTAGGGTTATGCCTTCTGAACAACTTTCTGGTTACTTTGCATGTCAGATTCCCGATCCGATTTCATGTGGAGGAAGTAGTCAATCAGGTGGCAGTTCTGACTATCTATACGACCGCTCATGCAAGCGGCACAGTCGCATGGAACGACGTCTTTTGCTCTCCAAGCTTGGTGACGACTCTTTCTTTTGTCTCCTTGCTTGATTCTTGTATGACAGGTATTATCACTTTAAATACTTTATTCCACTACCATTTCTAGATATTTCTCCATATTGTGCTAAATGGTACAAAAAGCATTACCTGAGTAAAATTCCACAAAGCCTACATCTAGGCACAAAACAACTAGCAAAATTATCACATAAATTGGACTCATTAGGTATGTTCAGCTATTAGAGTAGACCACTATAAAATGTAGGGAGAAAAATATTTCTGCAAAGAGACTTGAGCCCCACTAGCTAAAATGCATGTAGGAGAGTAGGTTTCCATATAACTGTGGACATGTCAATACATTCAATGTATTGACCGTAGTGGTTGTAACATATCATGTTGCAGGTGAATACTACGAGAAGTGATTTGTGTAGGGTTTTGTGGCTCCACTCGACATGCTTCCCTATGGTGTTGATGGAGCTTACCAAGATGTCTACCTTAGATTTGCTTTTTTGCTTGTTATGAAGTATGTTTGATTATTTTAAGACTATGTATTTGACTAGCCTATGGCTAGGGTCTGTAAGGCTATTTTCTTTCTGCATCATGCGATTTAATAAAGTACATATGTGTGTATTATACAACATCGTTATTGTGTATGTCGATGATTCGATCGAGTGGTTGTCATAGAAACACACGAAGACCATATGCCTCAAAAGATGGGGCATGACATTGTGCAGTTACAAAATACTTGACAATAGATCACTATCGCCGGGACAACGATTTACACGAAACATTGAGAAAAATCAGAAACATAGCAATTAAATTGCATGTGTGATGGCTCTTGCCAACTCAGAGTCGGCTATGTAGAGTTGCTGCTTCATTGAAATGATGTTGCTTCAGCGTTTATGTGGAGAAACAATATTGTTTGGGTGTGTGAATTTAGGACCTTAACCTTAAGAAAATTCATACTCAGTTAATGGTTGTTTAAGTTACTTTCAGAGAATGTGGTTTGACACTCTTTAATTTTAAGTAATTATGTGTTGAAAACCCCACTCCTTTAAGTTGAACCAAGATATTTACATTTTTAGAAGGGTCTGATGTGTGTCAAAGAGACACACCTTAATTTGTTTGATTGTGTTTCGCATTGGAAATAGTGAAAGTATTTGCTTTTGGGAGCATAAGTTGTTAGGGGTGTCTTTTAAGTGTGGCATCTACTTTTTAATATTATTCATACAAACATGCTACGGTGGCACCTATTCTTGGCTCGAAACCTTATGATCTTGAGTATCTCGAACACTTATGGGGAGTGTTCCAGTTATTAATGCAGGAAAGTGCTTAATCACTGTCTAGAGGATATTATGTTTCTAGATGGGATTCACATGCTACGTGCTTTTTCCATTCAATATACTTCGTCTTGTTTGATTCAGCAGTCAATCTTGTTTTTGGCCCAAGATACTATGGATGATCAACTTACCACTCAAAAAAGTTTTCTTTTGTTTCTTTGTTGAGAAGTTATCCTCGACATGGTTAAATTTATTATTATGAGGTTGATTGTCGACATAAGTGTTAGATTCATCAGTGCCCACGGTCATCCAACTCATATTATTTTTTACAAGAATATCCTATTAGTGCATGAAGTGAGAACCTAAACATTTGTGACCGCCGACATTCCGATGCATGACTTGGTATCAAAAAAATCTTATACAAATCAAAGTCATAAATATTACAATAACTTAAGTATCCCTTTCATGGTGGAAGAAGATCTATAGTCTTCTACCTCATTTTAAGCAAATTTCCAAAGGAAATGTAAGGAGAGGAAACATCATTCTGCTGCGGCAAGATAATTGGGGTTTCCTGAGTTATTCCCTTTCTCCCCCATAGAAACTATGATAGTTCAAGATTGCTTTAAAACAACCCATCCAATCACCAGATTTCATACACCTGTCAAGCTGAGGCATATCAACAGCTTTAGGATCTCTAACAGATAATGTTCACAACTCAACTAAGTGATTAAATTGACAAATGGACCTATGCTTCGAGCAACAACTATTCTTCCATAAATATGTACAAAGGTCTAACTACAAAAGAGCTTGTTGATCCCATATTCAGATACAAGGTCTTCTTCTGGCTTTTGTTACACGACATGACCAAAACAAGGAGCTTGCTTCATAGGACATACTTTAATCTCCCTTATTACAATTGTGTGTCACGGTAACTCAGAGGAAACTGTCCTCCGTGTTTTTGGGATTGCCCTTTTGTATTAATCTATTTGAAATCTATTGTTGGCCACAAGAACAGCGGTATCTCGGTCTCTAATCAGATCAAGCTCACCATTCAGGTTCTGCCTTCTTCAGTTTCTATGTATATTACAATCATGGGCTATTGGCACCTAGGGCTGCAAAGGACTAGAGGATCTTTTAAGCTAAAACCATGTCTGTTAATTCCTTAAGAGGATTGCTTAGAGTTGATCTACTTCTCCGCAGGCACAAAATAAAGAATAACTTTTAGGCTCGCCTATATAGCTGGGATGAGCAATTTTTGTCCTAGTGTCCAGTGTTATCTATGGGTTTTACTAGAACAGGAATTGGTTACATGGTTGGTAGGTAACCACGGTTTTGTTTCTAGGTAACCGTAGTTTTCCTTATTTTGCTTTAGATTGTACATATTTGACACCTTCTTTATACATATGTAGTAGAACGATTGTTCTACGGTTTTGGGTTAAAAAACACATATGCCTTCCATGCTCCATGTCTTGTAGAAGCTAATTGTCTCCCCAATAAGTCCCTGTTATCAGTAGCTTTGGTAGTTGCAACAACATATAGACGTATTTGTGCCTGAAACTATTTTCTATTTTCAGATTAATTAATTGTAGAAAACGAAAGTGCAAGCAAAATAAAGTTATACTTGTTTTCAAGATGAAAATTAGACCGGTGTTTATAACTTAACTAGTGGTATTTTTTTCAAATGCCAAAGGTATGTAAATATAAGCACACAAATGTAAATAATGGTTTGCAACACTTTTTCGTATGACTTAACCATACATCCCATGATAATAAATAATAATAACGTCCAAACGTCGATAAATCGCTGCACAACATGCATCTATAACTAATACTCAGGTTAACGACCCATTCTCCCTACACGAACATTTATTTACCAGGGTCAAATTGGTTATCCTTTTATCCTTAGTGGCAAGGATTCATTATGAGCTATGTATGCTTATTGTGATCGCAATAACCATTCACGTAGATCAACACCAGCTAATGTACATTGCCCCATCTAACATATCTTTCATCTAGCCTTGGCCAAGGAATAAACTAGTAAATCTGAAAGCATGTACATGGGTACATCTATATATCATGCAAAAAATTCAAGGGAAAAGTCTGTATATAATATGGTTATAAGTCAAAAATCAATCATGCGACATAAAGGATGCCGAAGATTACAACATAATGATAAAATTGATCACAATGATGTTAGGCAACTCATGTGATCTTTGTATTGAAGTACAAGAGAGAGGATGCTACATAGCTTCTATTATGAACCAAAAAGATAATAAATAATTAGTAACGGCGAGGAACAAGACGATGATGGGTTCTCCTCGGGCGCTATAAGAACTCAAGGTTGAATCACCTTGAAATGGGTCGAGGCAACGACAAAAAATTGTGATATATTTTGACGTGGGTTTGGGGGGTATGTATAATTCATCGGGTGGAAGAAATGTTGGAGTGGTGCCTGAGGCCCCCACATGCCCTCTATAAGCGCCGCAAGGCCATGACGCGTTGGCGGGCCATGTGGATCTTGGCGAGGCCCATTCCATGTGGGCCTCTGTCCCAAGCTTTCTTCTGATCCAAAATCTTCATCATACTTTTTCCTAATTTTTTCGATCTTCATAAAATACATTTTTCTATTAAATTTAGAAAAATAAAAACAACATTTGGTATTGTGGAACTTAATTAACATGTTACCCCATATCTTACCAAAGCATCAACATAACACACACTTTCTAGGTGCAACTTGATCAATCACAATCACATTGTGTCAAAATAATTGTCCACCATGTAGTTCTAGTTTTAAAAATTCGTGAAGATATCTATGCAAAAACTTTATCTTACCAACGATATATATTAAAAAATTCAATACCAACCATAATAAAAGTCTAGCAAATATACACAATAAATTTATGTGCCAATTAATTTGCAACCATTCAACAAATATAAGTGAAACACGAAGAGTTTAAAGTGTTCCCTTTTCTTTAATACTCTAATTGATGTAATCAAAGCATATAGAGTAATATAAATAGACACCGAACTCTCTCTCTCTCTCCCTCCCTCTTGCTCATTTTAATGTAGTACTTTCAGATGTGATGATCGCATTTATTCAAAATAAAAATAAAAAAACCCTAAGAAACTACACATATTATTTGAGAAAATAAAAAATATAGGTTCAAACAGAGACATAGTGATACTTATCAAGGAAGAGGGGTATGCCTTTGGCATCCGAACTTAGATTTGAGACTTTATTAAAGTTTAATTAGAAAGCTTGAATATTTCATGTATCCTATTTTCTCTCATCATCAATGCCTACTACGGGTAGGGCCGGAATTAGAACTCAAAAATCGCGAGCCAAGCAAATAAATCATAACTCAGATTGACTGGACTCAAACTCGTTGACTCACAAGTCGAGTCAAGGTTTTATCTGTGCTTGTTAAGTGAATGTGTTTAATGAGCCAAACTAATGAATTTCTCATTTAACACGTTAACCCACTATGATAATGGACATGAGATAAGTACTAATATTGTGTTGAATGTTATCATTTCTGGAGTACGCCAAGTGTCACTTTATCATAAAAAAATTATTGTTGTGATTTGAGAAGAAACATGTGTGTTACAAATATATATATTAGATTTATTATATACATAATATATACACATTTGTATTCATGTTTATAACGATTTTAAGGAGTTAACCATTGTTATTTGCCATGTGAATATTGATTTAGATTGAGGAAGTTAAATTAAGTGAAACTTCGAGTCACTTATTGTGACCCATCTTCGAATGTTACTCAACTGGAGCACAAGTTATGGCAAAGGGCGCTAGTGTTCTAGAGTGTTGGTTGTTTCATTTACATGGGTTATTGATATATCCTCCTATTATTTGTACCTCCAATTTGCCCCCTCCCTCCTTGCTCCTCTTGTGGTGTTATCTAGGTAGTGTAAAGACAACAATGAACGTGTAGTAACTCATAAATATTTTCGTCTGCTTATTGTTACTATAGTAGAACTGCGAGGATACAAAACTAAGGAGAACCTCGAGGTTAAAGATGCCTCGATGTTGCGGGACTCGTAGGGGAGGCACCAGGAGCTATGCGCCCACGTCTGGCTGCATAGGAACTCCAGGAGAGAATTCGGGGCTTGCCAGAGTGGGACATCGGGGCATGAAGTACGTTGGCCGAAGGTGAAGAAGACAGCCATGGAGCGTCATAGGGAAGGTTCCCTACATCAATTCCTTCAGTTTGGAGGACAAGGAGACCTTGGTTTAGCTACTGGACATGGAGGTTGGGCACTAGTAGGTCATTGGCTGCGCGGAGACGAAGGGACTGTTTGGTTGGGCGCTTAGTTTGCCATGCCTAAGTAGAGGCAGGTGTGGCATGCCACAAAATGTGTGGTGGCTGGAACGAATGCCACACTTTAGGCGAACATTTCTACAGCAAAAGCTCCTGCGAGCTGTGGCGAGCCGAAGTTTAGTAACGAACCAAACGATGTTCTAGGAAGTTGTGGCACGCCACATGTTTGGTGTGGCTAGCTGAGGCTGGCAACCAAACGTCCCCGAAGACAACGGTGATGGGAGGTTCGGGCCCAAGCTTAATAGGGCCGGGAGACGCCTCCCGTGGGCCCCAAGCATCATGTGTGTGCAGCCACGAACTCCCATGTGTCTCTGCAAGCTCCATGCACATGGGTTCAACCACTCGTTTGCCGGCCTAGTCTCCCTGCTGCCTCCCGCTAGCTAGTAGTGTCGTCGCCCCACCCAAGAGAGAGAAAGAGACTGATTTTTTTACTCAGGTGTGTCCCACTAGTAAGAAACTGGGGAGAGTTCTTTTTTAGTTCTCTTTTTACTAGTGGGTCCCACATGTTAGTGAGAGGAGGATGGAGTTATGTTTTTTCTGTTTATATTCGACCTAAATGTGAACTTCTACCACCCAAGGGCATTTCATACAAAGGGTGTTTTCAAACCCCTTTGACCTGATGGAAACGATGCTCGGAGATCTTTCTATAACACCACCTAACGTCACTAGGGAGGATTTGAGCATACTCAAAATTTCGGGTAAATGTGAGGTGTGGGTTCAAGTTAGGGGGGAAATATAATTTTCCTAAGAAAAATATGAGCCACACATAGATAGACGTGTACATCTGTTCTGGCTTATGGCGTGCACTAGAGAGTCATCGCACACTGACATCCTAATCGGGCCAACCTAATTTGTAACACTCTGAGATCAACATTTTCCTTAGATGTTGATTGTGCATCATATTCATTGCAGTAGCATCACAAAAGCATCATATTGCATTTCATCTCCATTAATTTGGATAATTTTCTAATCCCGAAGCCCTATTTTATTTTTTCATTTTATTAAATGTTGAATATGTAAACCCTTCTCCCTTTGGATGTTGGAAGACTAACCTCCACACTTTGCACATGAACTTTTTATAATATTTGGGAGCTACAAAACTCTCACTTTTTGGTCCGTCCATTATCAACAACTCGTAGTTCAGACCAATTTATACATTAAATGGATCTAGTTTCTAAATAAATAAATAAATCCACTCCAAGTGGGTTGTCATTTTTCATGTCGCTTTGTCATGGCCTCAAGAGGCCACATTCAAAATTTCAAATCATTTGGATCTTGTTAGATAGCCCAAACATCTAATATATGCTCGCTATAGCCGTTTAATTAAGATAGTTATTTTTATTAAAGTTGTAACAAGTCGGCCTAGTTGGGCATCATTTAATAAAACACACTCTAGGAGAAACTTACCAAGCCTTCACCCCAGCGATGCCTAGCACATCTCAGATGGTCGTATACTTTTTGTTATGTTCGTGTTACATTTATGTCATTCATACATAATTTTATACCCCCTCTAAAATATTAATTATCATTGAAATGGATGTATCTAGACATATTTTAGTGCTATATACATTCGTTGGGGCAACAACTAATATGGATCGGAGGGAGTATCATTTTTATTGGACTAACATACTAATCCAGTGCCACGTGGCATTTCTTATTTTTCTAGTGTTTTGGGGCTATTCACGAAACCAAATTTTCGAAGCGAAAAAAGTGAATAAAAATATGACGATAAATTTTACACTAGAGAAGACCGAGGGGACCTAGTCCATGTGGAGTGGACCCACAATGTCCCTACACACCTCTAGCTCGCACTCATGGGTGATATAGGGTCGCGAGCTCAGCTCGTACTTGGGTCGGAGGTGCCTTTTGGCTGCAGACTTTCTATGGAAATTTTGATGTTGCCTTATTATTTTTGGATTTTTAGAAGTTATGAAAATCCTATTGTCAATAAAATGGCGAGAAGACTCAAATTTCAGGATCCAGAGAGAATCTAGGAAATTACTGCGAGAGAAATGATCCAATCTCAGCGAGAGGGGGGGGTCCGCCCTTTGGGTACCATGAACACCATGCACTAGAGGGGAAAAGATTCTCCCACCTAGGGGAATGGCAGTGAGGAATAAGAAGGAAGGGATCTCTATTCTCTCTTCCAGCGATGCTGAAGGAACCATACTCCATCGCCTCCATCGACCTCATCTCCATCTCCATCGCCATATCAACCTTTTCTATAGTGCATGACTCTCCCAGAAACCCTTGCAAACCTTAGGGTTTGATGCTATAAATTTTTATCCATATATTTGTTGCATTAATATTATATATGAGTACATTCTTTTGTCATACAATTGATTATTCATCTATTGAGATTGATATGAGTTCCATGTTATGCCATGGTGCTGGCCTTTAGTGCCTAACATATGAGCGCGTATGTTGGATCACATTTCCTTTTTGATAATTTCATTTTTATCTTCCCACTTCCTTTAGTATCGCGTGTAAACTATAAAGTACATCCCTAATGATTTTGAGAACCACATATTACGCCCCTTTCAGGCAAAAAAAGATTGAAACCTCGATCAATATGTATCCCTCACCTAGAAGTTTGAGTGTGGCTAAGCATGCCAGCCTTGATTCTTTCCTCCTCCCCAAGAAAAAACTCCCACTTGACTTGTTTCGTCCTCCTCCCGTCGGTGCAGCCACTTGTCCTCCCCGCCTCCGATGGTCTTTGGGCCATGGAGTTACGGACGACCTCGACCATCTCTCTAGGAGGGGACCCATTATCGTTCTTATTAGGTTTGCTTATTGGTTGGGGTTGTGCATCGGAGGGCATTGTCCCTTAGTAGGAATAGTGTCTCCAACGTTTTATCCTCAGCCCAATGGTGCGTCTAGCATCGTCAGAGAGCGTGTGGAGGAGTGTTTTCGTTCATTGTCGCATGATTTGGTTGGTGTTGGTTTTCAGTGAATCTGTTTGGATCCATTCTTCGCTCATGTGTTTACAGGTTTAATTCGTCCGATATACGAAGCTCTTCATAGGCAATGGTTTCTTCCGGTGCTATCTAGGGCCTTAGCACGAGAGCTTCAACTCTCAACTAAAACCTGGTTTTTCCCACTCCAATGGAGGAGGACGATGACAGCGACCCGCCTTCGCTCACTTCTACGTTGGTAGTCGTCACTAGGTGGTCCATGAACTTGGTTGTATTTTTTATTACCTCTAGTATTATTTGTACTGTCATGATTGATTATGAATAAATTGGAAGTTTGTCCTGCAAAAAAATCCAGCCCTCATGTCATATGGAGCTCGTGGTGACCGTCTGATAGGTGGATCTTCAGGTTGGGGTGTTGGTCTAGGGGTGATGTTTTTTTTCTTAAACCAATGTGTGATGGGGCGTGAGGTATCCATTGCGGGTGTTGCTTGGTGGTGTGGTTGTGCATTGGTCTTGCTGGCATGGATCATGTACACACTCAACTCCCTCAAACAATGTACATGTCCAAACCTATACATGCGTAACGCAACAAATCAACAACCACAACCCACATACCTGTCATCTACCGCAAAAACACAAAAAACGTACATCACAGCCCATCCCTAAAGTTGTGTGGTGCAAATCTACCTAATAACTCGCATGTGGCGGATGCGGCTACAAGTGGGCACGTGCGGCGGAGCGTGCATCTCCATCTTATTCTCCGGTCGCAAGCAGTACGGGACTAGGTAAAGAGGTGAATTCTTTATTTGATGCTTAATGCATTAAGTTCCCATCCAAACACATATGAAGTATGAGTTGGGCCAGTACATTACATTATACAACTTCATCTCCTTATGCACAAGACAAGGGGACTACCATATATTCCCCGCTATTGCTCAGCTTGCTCTGCCCCCCGAGCTAGTTAAATTTTTTTGGTCTCACGCTCGGTCTTGTTCTCATTAGCAAAAAACTAAAAACAATATTTTTTTCTATCACATTTGAAATTTTCTGTCCATTTTGAAGTGTTTATGGACTTGCAAAATGTTCATGATATTTTAAAAAATTCGTGGATATTCGAAATTTTCACAAATTTGAACAATGTCAATCAATTTATAAAACTGCCATGAATTTAGAAGAATGTTCACAAAATTTAAAAATGTTCACACTTTGTAAAAACATCTTTTTATCTGGAAACTCATTGATTTATAAACATTTAAGAAATTTACAAACTTTCACGAATTTGCAAAAAAATCACAAAGTTTACAAAAATGGTCATGAATTGAGAAAAATAAAAAGGATCCAAAAAAAAAAGTGGAGGGTCAAAGCCTGGGTAAATTTTAAGTCAAAAATAAAAATAAAAATAAAAGAGTTGAAAGCTTCTTAAAACCGCTTGGAAAGAGGTGTGTACCTGGGCCCGCCCATATCAAAGAAGTGTGGGCGTGCGTTCTCTACTAAGGATTCTCTTTGACACTGTGAACGTGAAATAAAAAACTCTTCGTTAATTATTTTGTTGTTCTTTTTTCTGTCATTGAAACTTCACCTAGATTTGAAGTAAATTACCCATTCTGCCATCAGTAAAATAAAAAAATACTCTTCATAAATGTCTTTTTTTGCATGTCATTGAAACTTTCCTTAAAGTTAACAGTAAATTACCCACCCCACCATCGGTAAGTGCAAAAAAACTCTACATTAACTATTTCTCTGAATTTTTTGTCTTTCATCAAAAGTGTCCCTAAAGTTGATGTAAATTACCCACCTTGCACCCGTAATAGTGAAAAAATGATTGTTCCTCCGAATTATTCGTACTTTATAGGGACTTCCAGTTTTTCATCCATCGTGACTCTTTTCCTTCTCATACACGCATCGAGTATGTACTCGAAAAATAATAATACACGCATCAAGGATCAACTCCAACATCAATCCATTATGAGCATGTTAGAATAAATGTGTCTTACATCTGTATGTGTGTTGGTTGGTGCATAAATTTGCAAGTACGTGTATATACATGGAGTATCAATATTTAAAATTTGAGTTAAAGACTACAATTTTATTATCTTCTTGTGACGCACGGGCCTTTTTACTATTTTTAAGTCAAAAAATATAAAAATAAAACAGTCGAAAGCTTCCTAAATCCGCTAGGAAAGAAGTGTGTACCTCGGCCAGCCCATACCTTGTACGGAAAGAAGTGTGGGCGTGCATTCTCTACTGCGAAACCCTATTTGCCGCTTGCTGCGGCAAGTTGTCACTGCACCGCACAGGGATGATCGACGAGCGTTCGACGGTGGGCCGGCCGGTAAAAGGTTTCGAGGATTCCGATTTTGCCAACCTTCGTGTTGGTTCCCAGGCAGTTTTTTCTGGTTTTGCCAACCTTGTAGAAGGTTCCAGAAACTTTGTCTTTCTGTTTCTTTTAGGTTTTTCCTTTTCTTTTCGACTATTTGTTATTTTGCTCCTTTTCTATTTTCCATTATCTTTTTTCCCTTTTTCCTTTTTTCTAGTTTTACTTTAGTCTTTTATCGTTTTTATGTTTCTTTTTTATTTTCCTTTTTTTCATTTCAGAATTTATAAATGTTTAAAATAATCCGAATTTGTTAGCATTTTAAAAATGTTCGGTATTTTAAGAATTTTGCATTTTGCATGCAATGTTCATAGTCAAATTACAGTTTTCAAAAAGTTTTTAATGTATTCATAAAATGTTCAGGTTTTCAAATTTGTTTGAGATTTTCAAAAAAAATTGTCGTTTCAAAAGTTGTTTGCTGGTTCAAAAACTGTTCTTAAATTTAAAAATAGTTCTTGCTTTCAAGAATACTTCTTTCAAAAATTTGTTCTAGTTCTCAAATTTTGTTCGCAAAATTTTAAAATGTTAAAAATAATTCACAATTTGTCTGCATGTACAGAAATGTTCATATTTTTCAAAATGATTGAATTTTTCAGAAAATGACCGGTTTTCAAATGTTTGCACATGTATTAAACAAATGTTCGCAATTCCGAATTTTCTCGGGAATTTCAAAACTGTTCTCAATTTCAAATAAAAATATAAAAGTGTTTGCGCTTTCAAAATTTTGTCCCCGTTTCAGATTTTGTTAGAAAATTAAAAAAGGATCACGTTCTGGAAAAGGTGCGGGAATTTTAAGATTTGTTCATGCTTTCAGAAATTTTCAAAATTTGTCCGTGATCTTCTCAAGGAGATTTAAGTTTGATACTTCGTTAGTTCTTTTTATATAGCGACGCATATCTGCCGCATGAGTACGTCGCTTGTATTGGCTTTCCACGAGCACACATCAGTGTATCATCGTAGGTTCAAATCCCATGTACCGCCATCCATTTTTGCAACTTTTTACCCTCTTTCCGCTGTGTACCACAATGGAACGACCCAAGTAGACTATCCCCTGTGCGATTGGCCGACTACTTGCTGCAAAGAGTGGCATACAGGAGGTCCTTCTCTACTAGCCACTCTGTTTGACACTATGAGCATGAAATAAAAAATACCCAGGACATCGCGCCTCGTTTTGCTGATCTTTTAGAAAATAGTTCTAGGTTATTTGTCTTTGGGCTTTGTTCTGTTCTATCTTTTTCTTTCGTTTCCCTTTTCTTTTCTTTCTTTCATGTTTTTATTTGTTTTCTTTTGCAAGAAATACTTGCAATCTATTCATCAACTGTGAAAGTAGTACGAAAAACATCAAAAGTAAAAAATCACATTCAGGCTCGCAGACCACCTAGCGACATTTGCAAGCACTACAATGAGCCGAAGGTGCATCGCCGTCATCGTCCCTCCATCATCACAGCCGGGCAAACCTTGTTGTAGTTGATAGTCGGGAAATCATTGTGGTAAAGCCCCAGAGGACCAGCACAACAATCGCCGCTAATAAGGAATCATGGATCGGAAGAATCCAACTTGTAAACACTTGTCTTTTCTGTCTTGTTTCTCAGTTTTTAATTTTTTTTGTTTTAGATTTAAAAATTAACAAATATATTGTATAAAGAAGCGCGAATATAGAATTTTGTATTTTTAGAATATTAAAGTACAATTTTTAAAATCATGAAAAAAAATTAAAGTTCATGAACAGTTCCTAAATATCGTGTACATTTTTTAAATACATCGTTGCGTTACCTAATGTTGTTACTTATGGACGTGGTTGTCATGCTTTATATACAACAGGTAGATCCTTTAGTAATTGTTTATAATGGACTAATCAACTTACCGTTTCGTGTAAGTTACGTGCGGCTGAAAGTTTTTTTCTATTTAGGGGAGCCATAGATGACAAAAGATAGGTCAAGATGAGTAAAAGATTCAAAACCGTACTAAAACACAACGTATCACCGCACTACTGAAACACAACGGTACGAAATCATCGCAACTACGAATTCAATGGAAGGGAGTACATCACACTACAAGGAACATTTCTAAACGTTCGCTTGTTACAATATCCAAAGATTAAAGCTTGGGGATGTCGGGGCCATCCCTAGTTTACTTCCAAGAAGGCTCAAAAGGCAAAGCTTGGGATGCTAAGCATCTCATTCCTCATCAACATACCAGTATGACCTTATTAAACTTTTTTATTCATGCATGCATTGTGTGCAGTTTATTTAAGTGCCAATTATATTTTTGTCTTCAATGTGTATAATCATCACATCTGAAAGTCGCATATGAGGAGGGAAAGAAATTTTGCATGGCTTGAATATTTACGTTATGCACATCACATATATCTGTTTGAGTAAAAGTGGTGGTTGAAACACTGTAAACTCTTTCTGTTTTACTTGTACATGTTGAAAAGTTGGGAACATGGCACTTGAGTTTAATGTCATGTTGGGCATATTTTCATTGGGTTGGTTCTGAATATTTAGATTTGCATGTTTAGTAAGAACAAAACTTGAAAAAGAACAACAACTAGTATCCAAATAAACATAATTAAATACTTGACAGTGGTTTCGAGAAATTATAAAAGCTAGCATTAGTTTGCATTTTGGTAAAACTTCTTGCATTAGATTTAAGGTAGTGGATTAATGCTCAATTAAACAATTGTCCTTCTTTCATGCACAATAAAATTGAATTCAGGAACTCTAGTTAGAGAATAAATTGGCATAGTCCCGTTATCTTAGCAACCACAGATAAAGTAATGTTTTTGATATGACTGAGGTGACAGGATAGTTAATTTTTACCAAACTCGTGTCACGGGATACTTATCTTGATGTCCTATCTATGCCATATGATGTCATGATACTTATCTACAGTTTTAAGTTGTTGATAATTAATGCAAGCTCTAAAGTTGTATACTTACACCAAAATAAACTTATTGATGTCCACTCTCATAGTGAGATATGATGCATACTTTTCTGGTCCATACAACTTTGCAGGACGACTTCCTCCGATCCTCCCATACATAAGCCCAGCATCTTGCTCAAAAAGTCCACAGTATCTACCTATTATGGCATTCTCATAGTAATTTCATGTACATTTGCCATGCGCTAGCATCATTCACTTTTATTACATGATAGAGATGTCTTCTTTATTGTCATATGATCAATATCGGACGACACTAAAATCATGGAAGCTGCAAGCCCATGGTAAATGTGCATACTCTGCATCACCCATGATTCTTGAGGTCACTCGGGGTGGGACTCGTGATATGTGACCTCCTGATTTAAACATATCTTGCATGTTGCATGTCCTTGAGGTCATGTGAGGTAACTCGCGACTTTGGGTGAGCATATGTGGTAAGGCGTCAAGGCGTATGGTTGGAATCTCAAGGAGAAAGGACATCTTGTAGGGTCAAGGAGTACAATATACCGAAAAGGGAGTCAAATTCGTTTTTGCTCACAAGTAGATACTCTTGCGATTATCTGTGTGTGGATGTGCTTTACCTTGAGATAACCATATTGTCTCATGTTTGCATATCGATGTCAACAATTACAATATTGTTTCTAGATAAGACCATAAATGATAATCATGGGTGCATTCATATTCTTAATTTTTACGCATGAGATGAGTGCTAATGTTCTATTTTTGTTAAATTATCATGCCCATGCTATTGTTGTTTTCTCTCACGTGCACTTTTGGAGTTGGGAGTTGGAATATGTACACATGATGATGTTTGATATTCAAAACGAAGGTGATTGTTTGATACAAGCTTGATACCCACAAATATTTATATCTTCGTGGTAACTAACTCGAATGCATGCACACATTTACCAAGATGAGCACAACTCGAATGCATGCACACCTTTACCAAGATGAGCGCGTAAGTTATTTGTGTCAATGGGGGTGGAAAGGGGGTCGCCAGTCAGATGTTCCATTGACAAAGGTTGTGAGCTGAGGCGGACATGTGGAGATAACCAATGCAAGAAAAAGAAGGATAAAATTGATTAGCATTAACAAAAGAAAATCGATTCGTGTTAACAAAAACTGGTTGGCAACACCATGTGATGTGCATGAAAATTATAGAGATACATGTTAGTCACTATTGATATGAATCTGAAGATGTATGCCCTGTTGCAATGTGCGGGCAATTGCCTAACACAAGTAAAAGATACTTGCGGTCAACCATATGGTTGTATCTCTCAAAAAAACCATTATAATCTGATTCTACGAAAACAATTAGTGATGGAATTAAACAGAATGAAGATCTGACATCAAAATATCCAACGGCTGACATCGGCTCCAGACGTTTATTCTTGGGGCACGTGCACAAAAAAATTCCATCAACAAAGTCAATATGGCTCAGAGATGAAGCAACGATAGTTAGATGATTCAAGGACCTTGGTGTAATTTTTATTATACATGAGGTGCTTTGTACTTTTGATGAATCTATAGATCTGAGTTTATATCATAAGTAAAAATAAAATTGAATGGCTGAAAAAGACATACATATATGTTGGGCCATGGAAAATAAATCGTCAACACCGGGGTTGGTGAGATAGGAACAGCTCATTTGCGCACTGGTCCGCCTTTGTGGTTGCACTGTTCTTTACATGCATTGAGTACGTACTCAAGTCCAAAGTCCAAAGCCAGGCTCACGCTGTTCACATTAGAATGGAAAAAAACTGCCTCTCCTCTGGTCAGGTCGCTGTATGTTACCACAATACGCATTACTCGGTTTCTTTCTTGAAAAACGTCAGCTCGTGTATTAATTAAAATCAGCAGTGCAAACACATAACTATACCTACTAACCATTTGCAAAATAAAGTATACCTATTAATAAAGGAAATAGTGCTTTTGCCTATTTTTTTGGAAATTTTGCACGAACACCCATGTAGTTTTAGTTAATCAAGTCACGGTCTTCCTTTAACTCAGATTTTTGTTTTTTCAGAAAATCCCCTGTAGTTTTGATTAATCAACCTATGGTCATGTTTTAAGTCTCATGTTCGTTTTCGCATAAAACATCCTGATGTTTGGGTTAATCAACCAGCAGTATGTATCAAATGTTTTCGAAAATATCTATATCCGATGTTTGGGTTAATCAACCAGCAGTCCGTATCAAATGGTTTTAAAAAATCTATATCGTTTAAATCCTAACTCTAAATTTAACATGTTATATAGGAAATTTGACTAAAAAATTATGTAGAATCTGACAATGATGTTATTTTTACCTATTAATCCATTGTAAAACTATTTACGGTGCAACCTTAATCAATAGCGAACGATTCAACTTTTTTCGTATCGGCGCCGATCCTCATTTAAAATGAACACCTCGACAAAAGCAGATTGGAGAAGAAAGAAACCACCTATAACCACGCATACCCACCTCGCATGAGAAATATATATATATATATATATATATATATATATATATATATAGAGAGAGAGAGAGAGAGAGAGAGAGAGAGAGAGAGAGAAAGTCTATTCATCACCCAGGTCTAGAATAAGTTATTCTTCACTCGAGGTAATATTACGATCGTTTCATAAATAAATTGCATTTCAAATGCAAATAGTTACATTTATATTGATTTACTACATAAAGTTTGACATAAAAAAATAAAAATATAAGTCATAACACCCGAAAAATCACATTTTATGTATATTTTACACTATGTTTTTATGTTTGTAAATTTATATGACATAAATATTTTTTACGGTGACTATATATTTTCTTACGGTCTCTTTTTATGTATGAAATACGATAAAATTTACGGAACGTAAAATTACGGTGCATCGATATGAAAATAGAGGGGGGTGAAGAATAACTATTCCTCGTCCAAGGTGACGAATAATCAATCTCTCTCTCTCTCTCTCTCTCTCTCTCTATATATATATATATATATATATATATATATATATATATATATATATAGGTATGTTGTGATTCTACGAACATTGCAATCGGCACCGTTAGAAAGCTTTGAGATCCGCACCTTCCTGTTTATAAAGTTCTAGTTCTTTCATTATTTGTAGAGGAATTCTATTAGGGGCATGCATGGTCAGACCTTTAGCATATAGGGGTAGACGAGAATGGCAATGTGCAAAAGGTTCCTACTAAAATTATGCATGCCTTTTTATATGTCAGTGCTCACACCATGATAGAGGTGATGTTGTTTTGGGCATTTTTTTATCCTTCCCCTTTTGCACATCTGCCAGCACGCGATTTGCAGTACTGCGTGTCTGTTCTTTCCCTTTTTTTTAATTACAGTTTGAACGCATGCAGTGAATAGTGAATTGCCCCTTCCATTTTGCACAGCCTGCGGTTTAGAGTACTTTGTGTCTGCTATTCGCCTTTTTCGTTTTAAAATTACCATTTATTTCATACATTGAATTGCCATCTACTACATCATTAACCTCCCCAGTCTGTTACCTTTTAAGTTTGCTGCTTCCTTTCACTGAAATGATTTAGAAAAATTGCTCATACATCGGTAGTTATAGAAAAGCACCAACTATAGAGCCATCTGCAATGGATTTAGAAGCAGGCGCTCAGGGCAGCCGGACAGTGAGCTCGCAATAGCCTGATGCTGGTACGATGTCACATGGAAACTTGGTGGTTCCGGTTAGTAACAAAGCTATCCAGGTACAATTTTTTCTTAATATGTTCTCTTACTAAACAGTTCAGATGCTCTGCTCTAACACTTCACTGGATTCATCGTTCTTCATTACCCAGAACTTTTATCGTAACCCTGAAGATGCTTAGCATGGTACATCAGCGCTACCTTGGTCATTAGCTTCTTCCATCTTGTCGTGATTTCCAGATTTTTTAGATTGGTTGGTGAAAATTCAGCGTGTAGGTATCGGGTCGTCGATTTCATTACCTATGAATTTGACATTTTAAGAACCCCAGATTTTTCAGATTGCTTGATGATGCAGTAGCCATATAATTTTTCAGAAAGACCTGTATTGTTTGAAATTTGAGAACCCCTCGTGCCGTGATTCCCATGTATGTATTCCGCGTGCCTGGTAATTGACAGTAGGTGCAGTCTCTGCGAGTCTGCTGTGACCCGTGAGGCTACTCCTACGAATTCTATTTATTTCTTCACATGTGACCACGCCACACCAAACACATCCAGCCAATGTACTGTAGCAGACCTGGCAAAATACAGAACAGGATAGTGTCATGGCCGGCACACCTGCCATGCCAACCAATGGTGCAGACACTTGAAACTAGGCTGGCACGTGGGGCGGTGGAGTTGAGTAGGGTCAATCTGCCAACATTGGGGTGCATTGTGTGTTAGTTCGATGTGTGTGTGAGAGTGTTGGGTGCAGCCATATGGTGTGGCGCTTCTTTTTTTTTTGAACTGATATGGTGTGTCGTTTTTTTTAAACGAGGCAAGAGCTTTGCCTTATCCATTAAATAAAAGAGAATAGAGATTGTTTGTTACAAGACTTCCAAAATACACGGCATGCAGATTAATCACATGAAATAAAAGATCCTAACTTTTTTACACCGGCGATGGTCCAAAGATTAACCTCGGTGCAGATTGGGGCTAGCAATATAGGCGGTGGAGCGTTTTTGTGCTTGAAAACCCTCGCGTTCCGCTCGTTCCATAAAGTCCAAGAGACGAGTATGGTTAGAGAGGCCTTGGCTTGTCTATTTGGCGTACCGTCGGCAGAGGTACTTGCCCACCACACCTCCATCGAGCCGAGCTGGGGCCAAGACGAAGTGTCAAACTCGAGCAAGCCAAATTTCTCGATGACCTTGTTTCGAAAAAAAAATCTCGATGATCAAAGACCAAAGCCGCCGAGAGAAGCGGCATTTGTAGAAGAGATGAGGTCTGCATTCTTGCACCCTCTTGCAGGGAGGGCAGAGATCACAATTTGGCCACACACACTTTGCCAATCTATCCCCCGTCCAAATTCGATCTTGAATAGCCAACCAAGCAGGTGTGAGTCGCTGTTGTGCAAAGTGTGCGACTTGCGGGAAGCGTCTTACCTCGTTAGAGGGACGCGGTACGTGTTAAATAGCAGGGGCGCACCTCCCTGAATAGCGCATACAAGGTGGTTGGGATTACAAGCTTGAGGATAAGAAAAGTAGGAGATAGATCACGCTACGGTTTAGGAAGAGATAAATCTCATCGGGTACAACCGACCTTAACCGAAGCTTCTAAGATACTACGTTACATCTTGTTTAACACTCTCCCTTAATCACAACTTCATCAAGTTGAGATTATGCTTAAAATCCTCAAAACTTCTTGTAGGCAATGCCTTTGTGAACCCATCTGCAATTTGATCTTTGGAATGTATAAATCGAATCTCAAGTTTCTTTTGAGCAACTCTTTCTCTGACGACGAAGTGAAAATCAATTTCAATGTGCTTAGTGCGTGCATGAAATACTGGATTGGCTGATAGGTAAGTGGCACCTAGATTGTCACACTACAAGCAGGGAGGTTTTGTACTTTGGACACCAAGCTCCTTTAGTATGGACTCGACCCATATCACTTCAGCTATAGCATTTGCTAGTGCCTTGTATTCTGCCTCTGTACTGGACCTAGAGACAGTTGCTTGTTTTCTAGCACACCATGATATGAGATTTGGACCAAAAAATACTGCAAAGCCACCAGTGGAACGCCTGTCATCCAGACATCCTGCCCAGTCAGAATCTGAGAAGGCACTAACAAGTGTAGAAGGTGACTTGCTACAATTGAGACCAACATTGAGAGTATTTTTGACATATCTAACTATAGGTTTTGCAGTTGTCCAGTGGACAGTAGTAGGTGCATGAAGATACTGGCAAACCTTGTTAACACCAAAGGAAATGTCAGGTCTTGTAAGTGTCAAATATTGAAGGTCACCTACTAGACTCCTGTATTTGGTGCTGTCATCCTGACTCAAAGCTTGGCCCTCTATAAGAGATAACTTTTCTGAGCTTGATAATGGAGTAAGTGAAGGTTTGCAACCTTGAAGTCCAGCCTTGCGAACCAAGTCTGTGGCATATTTTTCCTGAGAGAGATGAAGTCCAGTTGCATGCTGCTTCACTTCTATCCCTAGAAAATAATGCAGATTTCCAAGATCCTTCAAAGCAAACTCAGCACCAAGATCCTTCAAAAGTCCTACGATAGCTTCATTAGAGGAGCTTGTAACAATAATGTCATCAACATATATGAGAACAAATACTTGTGTGTTGCATTTATCGTAAATGAATAGAGAGGTGTCAGACTTTGAAGGGATAAAGCCAAGTGTTTGCATTTTGTGAATGAGACATGAGTACCATGCCCTTGGAGCTTGCTTCAGCCCATAAAGTGCCTTATCAAGTTTGCACACATGAGAAGGAGAATCTTGTTCTCAAAACCAGGAGGTTATTTCATGTAAACTTCCTCTTCCAGAACGCCATGGAGAAATGCATTCTGTACATCTAGTTTTCTAAGACTCCGGTCCCTAGAAACAGCAATAGACAGGACAAGATGAATAGTGGCAGCTTTTACAGCAGGACTAAAAGTATCCTCATAATCTATGCCATACCGTTGTTTAAAGCCTTTTGCCACAAGTCGTGCTTTGCAACGATCAATGGTTCCATCAGACTTCCTTTTAATTCTGAATACCCACTTGCAATCAATAAGATTGTTACCTTGTTGTGGAGGAACCAAATGCCATGTGTTATTTCTCTTGAGAGCCATGTATTCTTCTGTCATGGCTTTCTTCCAATTTTCATCACCGAGTGCCTCTTCAAGTGTGTGGGGTTCACCTGGTTCACCTGTAGAGCAAACCATTCCATATTTCATGATATGTTTATAGTTAACAGGTTTAGTTACCCCTTTCTGCAGCCGTGTACGACGAGGAGATGATGCAGTAGAGTTTTCAGCCATAGATGATCCTGCGCCAGCAATAGGAGTTGGCTGCACCGGCGGCGATCCCGAGGAAGATTCGGGGACAGAGGGAGCGTCGGGAGCCACAGTTTGAGCAGGCGGACCATCTGTGGTCACGGGCGGCGCAGCCAAATGCCTAGGGGGCGCAAAAGATCTCGCCGCATGGGAGTCATCATTTGTCCGTAACAGCATGGCCCCCTGGCGCCAGGCGGTGGAGTCGAGACTGTCGGCCGATGCATATAGCAGGCCGGTTCACCCAGATAGTGAACACCCGTGAGCGGCGCACACGTGGTCGGGCTGGATTGGAGCGGGTCGGAGACAACGCGTGAGGCAGGTGCGGGTGCGGCGCACGGTTGGAGGCGCCGGACATAGGCGCGTGCGCTTCTGCAGGTGGGGAGTCCAAGGTGGATCTGCCTGGCGCACCTGACGCGCTTCCAGACAGCGATCCCGAGGCGGATCTGCCTGGCGCACCTGACGCGTACGAAGGCGGCAATCCCGAGAAGATTTGCTCCCTGATCCGTGACACATGAGATAATGCCCATCTGTAGAATTGGATGCGGCGTTTTCTTGACTCGTGTCATCCGAGGGAGTACCTGCAACATCAAGAGGCTCAAGCAGTTCGGTGAGCGGATTAGTGATCATATGGTTAACATAGTTATGGTCCCCCGATGCACTATTTGTGAGATGTGGTGGTAGTAGGAGAATTTCTTGACGAAGCAAAGTGCCAGCATTAGGGTGGAGATTCGAGAAAGGGAATTTGGTCTCATCAAAAATGACATCACGAGAAATATAAACTCGTCCAGTAGAGACATCAAGACACTTGACCCCTTTATGTTGTGCACTGTATCCAAGGAAGACACATTGGGTGGATCGAAACATAAGTTTTCGATTGTTGTAGGGACGAAGGTTGGGCCAACAGGCACAACCAAACACACGGAGGGAAGTGTAGTCAGGTTTAACATGAAGGAGTCGTTCTATAGGTGTTTCACCATGAATGACATGACTTGGCAACATATTAATGATATGAACAGCTATGAGGAAGGCTTCATCCCAGAATTTGAGAGGCATAGAGGCTCCTGCCAAGAGGGAAAGCCCAACTTTCACTATGTGTCTATGTTTTCGTTCGGTAGACCCGTTTTGTTGGTGAGCATGGGGACATGACACATGATGTGAGATGCCAAGGGTCTGGAAGAAGGAATTAAGTTTTTCATATTCCCCTCCCCAGTCAGATTGAACAGCAATAATTTTGCTCTCAAATTTTCGTTCAACAAGAGCTTAGAAATTTTTAAAGACTTGAAACACCTTAGATCTCTTCTTGAGAAGGTAGATCGTAGAAAATTTACTGTAGTCATCAATGAAACTGACATAATATGTGTGTCTACCAACTGAGCTAGGAGCCGGACCCCAGACATCCGAAAGAATCAATTACAAAGGGCAAGTAGAAACACTAGTGGAAATAGGATAGGGTAATTGATGACATTTTGCTCTTTGGCAAGAATCACAAACAGTTTCAACGTCACGCTCACCAACAAATGGGGGCTTATTCTTTCTAAGAAAACGTTCAACTAGGGAAACGTTTCTACTGAGATTTTAAGGTATATATTAGTTTTACGTTAATTACATGTGATTGCACTTTGATATATACATTGATGTACTGTGTGTGCCAACATACTGATCCAGGGATGGCACAGACCACACAGAGGCTTGACTCATTTTGAGTCGGGTCGCTACATCTTGGCTCTGATACCATGTGCGACTTGCGGGAAGCGTCTTACCTCGTTAGAGGGACGCGATACGTGTTAAATAGCAGGGGCGCACCTCCCTGAATAACGCATACAAGGTGGTTGAGATTACAAGCTTGAGAGATAAGAAAAGGAGGAGATAGATCACGCTACGGTTTAGGAAGAGATAAACCTCATCGGGTACAACCGACCTAAACCGAAGCTTCTAAGATACTATGTTACATCTTGTTTAACACAAAGCAACTAATGAATGGATACCTCTCGCAAAAAAACTAATGAATGGATGCACTCATTCCCCGATCCCTTTTCTCTATACAAAGTTGAGCATGGTTACAGATAGCCATGGAAGGTAATTGGCATATGAACAAAATCACTAAGCTGCACTAATTGTACTGGTTGTACAACATTTTTTTGCCTCCTTTTCAGCCCCAAAAAAATGTTGCGTCATACTCTAACAGGAATCACAAGAAATCATTTTCCTGTGAGGCTTTTACCAGGTTCGTTAAACAATCGATACCAGTAACAAATTTTGACCATGCAATAAATGTTCGACACACTTTATAATTTGTGAAACTATTAAAATAATCCCACATAATACTGAATACATGAATGTCTTGACACACAAGAAATACAAATGAAACTACAGTAGGTGAAAATATAATTTATAAGTGATATTTTGCCTCAACACCACTTTCAAAATTAACGCTTTCTCTTGTATGAGGATTCCCCTCCGCAAGTCGACGAATAGTGACCTCCAAGGCGACATTTCTTGCATGTCACCACTTTTGGTGGCTTTTTCGGGCCATCGAATTCTGGGCACTTAGGAGTGTAATGACCAGGCAGACCACATTGCTTACACCTCCTCTGTGCGGATTGAGGAGTTTTATTCTTTTTGGTGATCCTAATTTGTTCTCCAGTCTGCCTTTGTTGGTTAACCTTTGGTCCTTCAACTGCATCTGTGTCAACATGGTATTCAGTTTGATGATAGACTGGTAAGGCATTATCTCCCTCGGAATCACTTGATGTTACTGTACCAACAAGGTGGCAAGGGCAAGACCTTGTGAAATGGTCTCTAGATCCGCATATCTCACACTTCCTTGTGCTCTTGTTTGATGCACCCTCAAACGCTGACTTGAAACGCTTCGTTTTGGGTCTTCCTTTGGCTGATCTTTTTTCTGGTGGTAAACAACTTTTAGAACCTTCTGTGTACATGTTCCCCGTTGCGCTCTGCAATCCTTGATCTGTTTGTTGATTATCTGTAGGTGTGGTCTGATTTTCTTTGAATCCTTGAGTTGTTTCCTGTGTTGGCACTTTGCTCTGTTGAGTTGCATTGCCTTGGTCATTAGAAGCTTGTTCCTTTGTAATTTCCGCTGCTATAATATTTTCAAGATCGTTCTTCACTTTATCAAATGCCATTATAACATGCTGGAAAGTAACCACACCCGTGTCAGCCAATTTTATTATCTCCAATGCCTTGATGTACATTATGTTGTGCCTGAAAGTCTTCGACACTTGGACGCTCGCATCTTTTTTATAATACTTCAGGTGATCTGGCATATTATCTCTAGCGTCTTTGGTCCATCTCTTCAGAATGTACCTAGCTGGGATTTGGTGGACGCCAATGTGTACCATTACCTGGAGGAAAAAAATTCATTCCATGATGTGTATGAGATCTGACATGATAACTAAAATAGTTAAACCAAAAACTGTCATACCTTCAGTACGTGACGACAAAGTAGTCTAGAGTGCTCAAACATTCTGCACTCGCATTTGAAAGTGTCGCTCTCCCTGTCAACAATAACATCATAAACAACTTTGCACCAACGCTGCCTCTGTACTGCATCAGCATGCTCCACTGTGATTCTCCCATCCACCTGATTCCCCTTAATAATGAATGGACCGGACTGATACAATTCTAGTAAAAATAGCTTGAACACGCCCCTTGTGTAGATTTTAGCTGCGTGTCTCTCTATTAGAAAGTTTGATCTTATTACCGTCCCATCCTGAAACATGATCAATATTGTGGGAATGAGAACACTACATATTCATCATTTGAAAAATAAATATAGGAAAGATATCAGACACACCTTCTTTGAGTGAGCGATTTCAAAGTCTTCCTCTTTACATCTGTCGGCAAGCATCTTTGTGTACTGTTGAAAAAATATGTTTATTGGTGCCGACCTGGAGACATAACACTTGAGCAGGTTGTTCATGCACTCGCTTCTTTGTGTGCTGCACATTTTTGCACAAAAGTCTCCCTTGAGATAAGGCTTGGCCCATTTGAAACGGCAATCATAAACCTAATGCAAAAATGAGTTTGTTTCAAGTTCGTAATGTGTCATGATCTCCTGCCATTCCTTTTCAAACTCTTCAACTGTCATCATCTCGTTTATTAGAATGTTGAAATCATTCCTAAAAGGAGTGCCATTCTTGTACATGCTCCCTGCTTTCTCCCCCGTCTTTTTTAAAACATGCCATTTGCACCAAACATGTTTGGACGAGTTCAGCACGTCAGCAATAGCAAGCTCCATTTGCCTGCTTTGGTCTGAGTCATATATGAAGAGAAATACAAAGTTGGTTACTTTTCTATCTCATAGATAATACAAAACTAAAATATATATAAATATTTTTGGCTGGTTCTGTTTGGTTTACCAGTTAATATTGTTTTGGGCGGTTTGTTGTGCATTGCTGATAGGAATGTTTCAAATGCCCACTTGAATGACTCTACAGTCTCTTCATGCAGAAAAACACAACCAAACAGGCAGCATTGATAGTGGTTATTGACTCCGACGAATAGACCAACTGGCATCTCATAAAGGTTGCTCTTGTAAGTTGTGTCGAATGTCACGGCGTCTCCGAAGCAACTGTAATCAGCCCTGCTCTTTTGGTGACACCAAAATAGACCAGACACCCTTCTTTGCTCATCTTTTTTTACTACGAAAAAGAATCCAGTGCCCTCTGCCTGCATGCTTGTGAATAAAGCTAGTGTCTTGTTGATATCATCTTTACTACATTCTTGAGCTATGGACGCACACATGGATTTGAGAGACCTTCTATGGAATGGGACATCATCGTGTGAACCATGAATGTCAGCCATCACCCCATATACCTTGGTCAGTGACACATTGTTAGAACGCAAGTGCCTAACAATGTCCTTCATTGATGCATCAACGTACTTGTGGCACTTCCATAACTTTCTTTCACCGACACCGTCTGCCAACTCATGGTTGTGTTCTAATACCACCTCTCCATAGTACCATCCGTCGTCATCGGTGCGAAGCAACCTAACCATAGCAGGGCAGTTTGTTCTACTAGACCTGGAGTTGAATTTTTTGTGAGTTCCCTAAATGAAAAACCTAGAGTCAAAACAATGTATATTATTATTGCCTAATCATATGCATTTACTTTACTTCCTTACCTCACATGAGCACAAAAGGTCCTGCTTTGTCTTGAATCCATGCTTGTTGATATACTTATTGCCATGCTTGATACCAAAACCAATTTCCCAAGAATATGCATTGAAAAATTCGAATGCATCCTTCTCTGAGTCAAATTCCATCCCTTTAAATGGCTGAAAAACAACTTCCTGCCCAATCTTCGCAGCATTTCCAAGTGCTATCTCCTTCTGACTACATCTGTCTGAACATGGTTTCCTGAACGCGGCACCCTGTCGATTCTTGGATGCGTAAGCAGAAGATTATTAATGGTTACAGGACACAACACACTAAGGGGACTACGAATCTTAGAATTCACAATTACCGTTCTTTTCTTGTCCAACCTTCAACGTTTATATCGTCAAGACTGTGTTCATCTAAATTAGGAGCATCATCAACCTTGCCTTCTCCCTGAACTGTGTCGCTTTGTAATACGTTGGCTTGAGTCTTGTTTTCGTCTTTTTTCATAGATGTAAAAAATAAAACATACAAGGCTGATTTTTTTTAGAAGTGTTACCTCCGGCCTCTACATCAGTAAGATGCATACAACCCCTTTATTAAAAGAACATAGCCAAAAGTCTGCTGATACAATCGAGCTCTAAAGGAGCTATCACAAGTTCAAAAATAAAGTTAAAATAGCCACAACCGGCAAAATAAGCATAGATGCCTATCCATCTATCCTATTAGTGGACTGCCATCCAAACCGGTTGAATATATCCCGCGCTACCATCTCCCACCAGGCAGACCCAGTAACCAAAGGCTCCCTGGCTTCCGCAAGAGTGAGTAACGACCATGTATGGATCCATGCCGACGCCGTGAATAGCACCTGCAAGAAATGAATATGTGTCTGTCTGTTAAATGTCATGTCATTCTTGCAGTTCCATACAGCCCAAAGAAGTGCACAAACTCCTATGCGTATATGTTTTGCTAAGTTAATATCCACTCCATTTAGCCACGTCCCAAACAACGTGTCTATGCTATCTGGAGGTTTAATATTGAAAGTAATTCTGACTGTTTGCCATAAAAGTTTCGCAAGTGGGCAACGGGAAAAAAGGTGTTCGATTGTCTCTTGATGATCACAAAAACTACATCTCGTGCAACCTGGCCAATTGCGCTTTGCGAGGTTATCCTTAGTAAGAATCACTTTCTTGTGAACAAACCACATGAAAACTTTGATTCTCAAAGGGACTTTGACCTTCCAAATATGGATGGATTTGGGCAGTGTTGTCGTATTTATGAGGTCCAGATACATAGATTTAACTGAAAATGTGCCTGCCGAGGAAAGTTGCCACGCAATCTTGTCGACCTCCTCCGTTAGCTGCACATCCATAAGTCTTCTGACTAGATGTAACCACTCCGCCCACCGATGTCCTATAAATGTGCGCCTAACTCGATGTTTAGAGTGGACTGTAATATTGTGGCCACATATCTCTCTTTATGTTGCACAATATTATACATAGTTGGATACTGAACGGCTAGGGGCGTGTCCCCCAGCCACGTATCTTCCCAAAACCGGGTTGTCTCTCCATTTCCAATAATGAACTTCGTTCTGTGGAAAAAATGAGGCTTAACCTTCATCAAACCTTTCCAGAAGGGAGAATCAGTCGGCCTAGCCATGACTTGGTCCAAAGTTTTGTTGTGTAGGTACTTATTACGGAGAATTTGTACCCACATGCCCTCCGTCTCTACCGATAATCTATACAGCCACTTGCTGAGTAGACATCTATTCTTGACTTCAAGGTTTTCAATTCCAAGTCCTCCCTGGTCTTTGGGTCAACATATAATGTCCCATCTAGTCAGTCTATATTTTTTCTTAACCTCATCACTCTGCCAAAAGAAACGGGATCGATAAAAGTCCAGTCGTTTCCGTACCCCTACTAGTACCTCAAAGAAGGACAAGAGGAACATCGGCATGCTCGTGAGAACCGAGTTAATCAAAATTAACCATCCTCCATATGATAGCAGCTTGCCCTTCCAGCAGCTAAGCTTCTTCTCGAATCGATCCTCTATCCTTTTACATTCTTGGTTTGATAATTTGCGATGATGAATAGGTATGCCCAAGTAGCTAAATAGCAAAGTACCCAATTCACATCCAAACAACTGTTTATAATTCTCTTGTTCCGCTTTGGCTCTCCCAAAGCAGAACAATTCGCTCTTATGAAAATTAATTTTCAAACCTGACAGTTGTTCAAATAAGCAGAGGATGAATTTCATATTTCTGGCTTTCGCTATATCATGCTCCATGAACAGAATAGTGTCATCAGCATATTGTAGGATTGACACCCCATCATCGACTAAGTGGGGTACTAACCCACCTATAAGGCCTTCCTGTTTAGCCCTTCCTATCAAAACAGCAATCATATCTGCAACAACATTGAATAGGATAGGGGACATTGGGTCTCCCTGGCGGAGACCCTTTTGAGTTTGGAAGAAATGACCCATGTCGGCATTCACTTTAATTCCAACACTCACTTTTTGTACAAAAGACTCGACTTGCTTTCTTCATAGCTCATCAAACCCCTTCATACGTAAAGCTTGTTGAAGGAAAGGCCATTTAACTTTATCATACGCCTTTTCGAAATCCACTTTGAAGATAACCCCATCTAGTTTCTTCGAATGAATTTCGTGAAGGGTTTCATGAAGCACAACCACCCCCTCTAGAATATTATGACCAGGCATAAACGCAGTTTGTCTTGGTTGCACCACCGAGTGTGCAATCTGCGTCAGCCTGTTGGTTCCAACTTTAGTAAAAAAATTGAAACTCACATTCAGTAGGCAAATAGGCCTGAATTGTTCAATACGCACCGCCCCTTCCTTCTTTTGCAACAACGTGATAGTCCCAAAGTTAAGGTGGTACAACTGCAAGTGCCCATTAAACAGATCATGAAACATTGGCAACAGATCACCTTTGATAATATGCCAACATTTCTTATAGAATTTAGCTGGAAACCCATCCGGTCCGGGTGCCTTATTATTATTCATCTGCGCAATAGCATCGAACACCTCTTTCTTCGTGAATGGTGTGGTTAATATCTCATTCTCGTCCGTCCCGAGTTGAGGAATATCACCGACAAAATGTTCATCCATGGTCACCGTGTTATCCTCCGGTGGCCCGAACAATTTCTTATAGTATTCGGAGATGTACAACTTTAGGTTATCTTGCCCAACGATTGTACCCTCGTCCTGTTCTAGCTGATAGATTTTCTTCTTTCTATGCTTTCCATTAGCTATAAGATGGAAAAATTGTGTATTATCATCTCCATCCACAACTTGTCTCACTTTTGCTCTGGGGGCCCATTTTAGCTCCTCTTCTCTAAGCATTTTCTTAAGATCAAGTTCTGCCTCTGCTTTGGATGTTCTCTCATTGTCATCCAACAACACTGTTTCAGCCTTGATATCAAGGTGATCAATAAACTCCATAAGCCTTTGCTTTTTGAGTTTATAAGCTCCGCTCTCATTCTTCGCCCAACCCCGAAGAAATTGTCTTAGATGACGTATCTTGTTTTGCCATCTGTCAATATTAGAACCACCCCCGAAGACTTGCCCCCATTCTCTCGCTATGAGGTCGATGAAGCCTTCTCGTTCGAACCATGCTAGCTCAAACGAGAAAGCATCTTTGTTGCCCACATGGGTCGCCCCTCCGGAGTCCACAAACAATGGGGTATGGTCCAAAATCACCCTGGGCAGTGCTCGTACTGTCACCCATGGGAATTTCGGCTCCCATTCCACACTGGTTAGGACCCTATCCAGTTTCTTGAAAGTTGGCTGAGGTAACGAGTTAGCCCACGTGAATTTTCTGCCCGTGAATTATATCTCCCTTAGATCCAGGATTTCGATGATAGTATTAAACATGAATGACCATCTGCCATCAAATTTGTCATTATTCTTTTCATCTCTACGCCTGATGATATTAAAGTCACCACCCACTAAGATTGGTAACCTCTCTTTCCTACAAACACGAATGAGGTCTGCTAGGAAGTCCATTTTGAACTCTGGCAGTGCCGCACCATACACGGCCACCAGCGCCCAAAGGAACCCATCTTCCTTGGACCGCACTCTAAACTTAACTACAAAGTCCCCTAGAACCACATTTCGTACTTCCAGGGTCTCGCATCGTACCCCAAGTAAGATCCCTCCGGACCTTCCTCTTGGGGGTAAGCAATGCTAGTCAAAGTCAGCTCCACCCGAAATCGTGCTAAGAAACTGAGAGGTAAAGTTGTCTCTACCCGTTTTCATTAATGCTATGAAGTCAAGCTTGTGCTCGATTGTTGCTTCTGCAAGAAATCTCCTTTTAGCCAAGTCCCCAAGACCTCTGCTATTCCAGAATATGCCTTTCATCTTTCATCATGAAATTTCTTTGCAGTCTTGAATCTAGCACTCCGGCGAACCGCCAAAACTGGGTAGACCTTTCTTTTCCAAGATCGTTTCGGCCTTTCAAGGACCACATCCCAGTCCACATAACCAGGTTCTGGAAGAGAACTCTCATTCAGTTCCGTTGGGGCCACATACCCCTCTGTACTGATGTTCTCATCGTCCTCAACTACTAGTGATGAAGAAACAAGGTCTTCACATAGACGTTCCATGTCACCCATCCCTAACTCATTAATCTCATCATCATTCATAGGCTTTACGGATGCAATCTTACGCAACATGACCATGGCTCTCTCAGCCTCTAAGTCTAACAGGGTATTAATTGAATTAGAAATCTCCGTCCCATGGCTACCCAAAGACACCCCTAACAAATTTGCATTCGAAATAATAACTGCATCTGAAAAGTTCAAAATGGAACAGGTCGTATTAACGGTCATACCTGTCGTGGCCTCGATATCACGCAGCTTAGCCGCCCTCATGGCATGGCCCATCAGTAGGTCGTCCGCGTCCGGCTGCTCCTGAAGGTGCTGACTTGACCGCCTATCACCGGTTGCCGGGTCCGGGATGCCACCATAGGCGACCACTTCCTGTTGGAAATATGCCCTAGAGGCAATAATAAACTAGTTATTATCATATTTCCTTGTTCATGATAATCGTTTATTATCCATGCTATAATTGTATTGATCGGAGACTTAAATGCATGTGTGGATACATAGACAAAACCATGTCCCTAGTATGCCTCTAATGGACTAGCTCGTTGATCAAAGGATGGTTAAGGTTTCCTAGCCATGGACATGAGATGTCATTTGATAACGGGATCACATCATTAGGAGAATGATGTGATGGATAAGACCCAAACTACAAACATAGCATATGATCGTGTCAGTTTATTGCTACTGTTTTCTGCATGTCAAGTATATGTTCCTATGACCATGAGATCATGCAAATCACGGATATCGGAGGAGTGCCTTGTGTGTATCAAACGTCGCAACGTAACTGGGTGACTATAAAGGTGCTCTATAGGTATCTCCGATGGTGTCTTGAGTTGGCATGGATCGAGACTGGGATTTGTTACTCCGTGTAACGGAGAGGTATCTCGGGGCCCACTCGGTAATGCAACATCACAATAAGCCTTGCAAGCAATGTGACTAATTGTTAGTTGCGGGATCTTGTATTACGGAACGAGTAAAGAGACTTGCCGGTAACGAGGTTGAACTAGGTATGGAGATACCGACGATCGAATCTCGGGCAAGTAACATACCGAAGAACAAAGGGAACGATATACGGGATTAACTGAATCCTTGACATAGAGGTTCGACCGATAAAGATCTTCGTAGAATATGTAGGAACCAATGTGGACGTCCAGGTCCCGCCATTGGTTATTGACCGTAGAGGTGTCTCGGTCATGTCTACATAGTTCTCGAACCCGCAGGGTCTGCACACTTAAGGTTCGGTGACGTTTCGGTAGTGTAGAGTTATGTATGGTGGTGACCGAAGGTTGTTTGGAGTCCCGGATGAGATCCCGGACGTCACGAGGAGCTCCGGAATGGTCCGGAGGTAAAGATTCATATATAGGAAGTCCCAGTTTGGTTTCCGAAAAAGTTTCGGGCTCATCGGTAGTGTACCGGGAGTATCGGTATTGTACCGGGAGTGCCGGTAGTGTACCGGAGGACCTCCGGGAGGGGTATTTCGACCCCAAGAGGTCCATGGGCTGTGGGGTAATAATAACCAGCCCTTAGTGGGCTGGGAAAACAGCCACAAAGGCCCATGGCGCAGGAGAGAAAGTCCTAAAGCAAAAAGTGGAAAATCAGCCAATAGGAGGCAATCCTACTCCAACTAGGATTGGAGGTGAAGTAGGAGTGCTCCCACCTCCTATTTCGGCCGACCCAAAGGCCTTGGCTGCCTCTCCTCTCCTCCTATATATACTAGTGGATTGGGTGGTTTTTGGATAGAATTTCCGGCCACGTGCTACCCGTTTCACCGGTGCACAGTTTCTCCTCTAGATCGGTTTTCCGCAGCGCTTAGGCGAAGCCCTGCCGGAATCACTCCACCACCATCACCGGAGCGCCGTCACGCTGCCGGTGAACTCTCTCTCCTCTCCACCTCCTCTCGCTGGATCGAGACGGTGGAGATCGTCATCAATCTGCACGTGTGCTGAACGCGGAGGTGCCGTCCGTTCGGCGCTAGATCGGAAGGACCGTGATCGAGATCGCGAGACAGTTCGTGATGAGATCGCGGAACGGATCGTGATGAGTTCGCGGGACAGATCGTGATCAAGATCGTGAGACGGATCGTGATGAGATCGCGGGACGGATCGTGATGAGTTCACGGGACGGATCGTGATTGGATCGCGGGACGGATCGTGATGAGATCGCGGGACGCTCGGCGATTTGGATCGCGAAGATGTTCGACTACACCAACCGCGTTTCTTAACGCTTCCCGCTTAGCGATCTACAAGGGTACGTAGATCCACTCTCCCTCTCGTAGATGCTCATCACCATGGATAGGTTTGCGTGTGCGTAGGAAATTTTTTGTTTCCCATGCGACGTTCCCCAACACTTCCGTGGTCGAAGGCACGGTGGGCAAAGGGCCTCCTGCCCCTTGCCGGGTCGTGCGGTCACGCGCCACCTCCAACGGCTCTTCGATGCCGTCACCTGACGGGCTGCCCGCTGTAGGCCTCTGCTGGGTGCCGTCAGTCGGCTGGCAGCCCTCCGTCGGCTGCACGTCCCCAACCTGACTGGTCCTGACCGGCAACTTCGCGCCTCCAGCCGTCCGACCTCCTGTCGATGGCTTCGCGCCATAAGACCGAGTAGCCGCATCTACGGTCACCAGCCGACCCCCAGTCACCGGACCGACGGGACGAGACTCCACACCCACGGTCACTAGTTCCGCGCTGCTAGCGGGAGCCGCATGATCCAACCCAACACATCTCAAAGTCCCCCCTCTGACCGTCTGCTTCTTGGCAGGATCGGGGTCCCGAGAAGTGTCAGAGTCCGCATTTGTACCCAGATTACATACACGGCTGATCATTCCAGGTTATATTTAAGGCTACATATGCATATCTTGGAAGAAAAATAACAAATCCACGCATCAGAATAAACTAGAAAATCCCCGCAAAAAGAGAATAAACTAGAAAATTACTATTCAGGCGATGGGAGAAAAAATAGCCTCGTAATCAATCCCAAACAACCTATACTGAAGCTCATGCGGCACATCTTGCTTGTTTCTAGATCTATCAGCATAAAAAGTTGAGATCTGTATAAGATTGACATGGCATACCTGAATCCAGACCAACGGAGCCCCCTCCACCACCACCTGCTGGCGTTGTTCCACCGGACTGATTCATTTAGTTCGCCGGAGAAAAACTCGCTCCTTTGGAAAGAGAACAACTGCGACCGTAGCTAGGGTTTGCGGATCGATATGACAAGATGCGAGGCAGGGGCTTGCTGTATATGGAGTATATTTTACTGTCCGTGACTAGCTCTTTTGACAAGCAGCGAGCCCCGTTTTGCATGTAAAGACAAAAAATGCAAGGCGATGGCCGAGGAGAGATGTACATCAATAAGTTGCGTGGAAAGACTGCTTGCAGGCTGATTCAGTGCATGCATGCTAGCTGGAAACACATAGAAAAAAGTCACGGGCCTCTAGTATCTCAGTGTCCTAGCCTTGTACTGTATGTTTTACAGAGGCTTTCTATAGTATGTTTCAGAGTGTGCAGAAGAACACTAGGTACGCACGCTAGGATAAAAAGAAATGCTATGAAGTAAAATGCTTCTTTATCTCTCATCGAGGGTGTTTTTACGTACATTGTTACATTCTAAGTTTACGTTGTAGCCAAGAGAGAGCACACGCGAAACTGGTTACCACGCCACACTATACCCTATAACACATAAGCTCCACAAAAGCACCCTCAGAAGGGAGAATGACGCTAAGCGCCGCCGTTGTCGAGTCCACAACTGACAAAAATTTACACCTAAAACCGAGTCACGAAGAGAAGCATGACGACGACGACGACGACAAGAAGATAACGAGCATGTGAGCGTCGTCATCAACGACAACTCCACTGAGGACTTCAGGACTAGCGCGGCCAGGTCAGAACTCCATGTTTGGATCAGGGCGTCACCAATATTGTCGGAGACAAAGAGCATGCCCGAGCTATCCACTACTACCTCTCACTGTCCACACGACTAAGAGGGAAAGTCATCACCATCGCACGGTGCCCGCCAAGAGCCAAGCATGCGGACCGCCATTCCAGGTCGTCGCCCTAAAATCCATGTCAGAAACACCACCAACCGCCTAGATCACAGTGCATCCACCACAATTGGAGTAAAAAGCATCTCCTTTCACTCCCAACCCCCGTAAAAAATGGAGTCCAGGTCTATGCCTCCACTGTGGGAGGCGCACATGCCCGCATTTATAGTGAGACACAATCTCGTCACTATCGACGGTCGTCACCGAGCATGCTCGTGCGACGGCATTTCCAATTTTTTTGTGTCCAATTAAAAGAATCCACACATACGATTGTGTAAGGATTGGGCAATCAAAAATGAATGTTCTCGTGTTATTATGAAGATACAAGGATACAAGAACGCCATGGGGTGTGTGACTTGCATGTTTTCAATTACAATTATATATTTATTTTTGTTGTTCCCTCTTAAGCGAGCTTAACCACGTCAAGCTTTCCCGCCTAGACACACACAAGAGAGGGGAGAGAAGAGAGACCAGTCGGGGGTGCCGGCGGAAACATGGTGGTGCTTCGCTGGGTACAACACTCATGGTATAAAAAGGTGCCTAATCCGATTAAAAGAACACATACATATGAGTGTGTAAGGTCCAGGCAACACAAATTTGATGTTGTGTGTCATTACCAAGAAATGGTTATACCCCAAAACCATGAGGGTGTGACTTGCATATTTTCAATTACCATTGTTTGTTCGTTATTATGTTTTCTTCTTATTCCGCTTAGTCACATCAAGTGTTGGTGCCTAGCCCCACGCGCAAGAGAGAGAGAGAGTGAGGTTGGAGCGCCGGTGGAAACAGGGTGGTGTCTGCTGGGTACAATGCTCATGGTATAAAATGGTGACATGTCTAATTTCACGAGTGCACACATACGAATGTGTAAGGTTTGTGAAATTGAAAATGAAGGTTCTTGTGTCATTATGATGATATGGCAATACAAGAACAACATCAACTTTTGGCGTCTTGCATGTTTTAAATTACAATTGTCTGTTTGTTATTGTTGTTTGCTCTAAAGTGAGCTTAACCACGTCAAGTGTTGGCAGCTAGACACAAAAGAGTGAGTGCGAGAGAGTGCATCCATATGATTGTGTAAGGTTTGGTCAATGGAAAATGAAGGTTTCCGTATCATTGCGGCAATACCAGAACACCATGAAGGGTGTGACTTGCATGTTTTCAATTACAATTGTCCGTCCATTATGATTTTTCCTCTCAAGTGAGCTTAACCAAGTCAAGTGCTGGCAGCTAGACACACACAAGAAAGAGGGAGAGAGTGCCTACAGAAACATGGTGGCGCTCCGTTGGGAACAACGATCATGGTATAAAAAGGAGTTCGGTCCAATTAAAAGAGTGCACTCATACGATTGTGTAAGGTTTGGTCAATGGAAATGAAGGTTCCCGCATCAGATGCTAGAACACATTGAAGGGTGTGACTGCATGTTTTCAATTACAATTCTCCGTCCATTATGGTTTTCCCTCTTCAGTTAGCTTAACCAAGTCAAGTATTGTCACCTAGACACACACAAGAGAGAGGGAGAGAGCGCCTACGGAAATGTGGTGGTGCTCCGATGGATGCAACGATCATGGTATAAGAGGTGCCCGGTCCAATCAAAAGAGTGGACTCATACGGTTGTGTAAGGTTTGGTCAGTGGAAAATGAAGGTTCCTATATCTTTATGAAGATATGACGATACTGAAACAACATGAGTGGTGTGACTTGCATCTTTTCAATTATAATTATATGTTCATTGTTGTTGATTCCTCTTAAGTGAGTTTCACCACGTCAAGTGTTGGCGCCTAGGCACACACAAAGATGGATAGATAGATAGATAGATAGATAGAGGTGTGGAGAGGTGAAGGAAACAATGTATTGCTCCGATGGGTACAATGGTCATGCTATAAAAAGTTGACCGCTCTAATTTAAAGAGTGCACACGTATAAATGTGTAAGGTTTGTGCAACCAAAAATGAAGGTCCCGTGACATGATGGGGATACGGCGATACAAGAATGCCATCAGGGGTGTTACTTGCCTATTTTAAATTACAATTCTTCGTTCATTACTGTTTTCTCTTCTTAAGCGAGATTAACCATGGAAAGTGTTGGCGCCAAGACATGCAACAGAGAGAGAGAGAGGTCGGAAGTGCCAGCGAAACATGGTGGTGGTCTGATGGGCACAACGCTCATGGTATAAAAAGGTACCCGGTCCAATTAAAATAGTGCACCCAAACAATTATGTAAGGTTTCATCAATGGAAAATAAAGGTTCCCATGTCTTTATGAGGATACCAGAACAACATGAGTGGTGCGACTTGCATGTTTTCAATTAAAATTGTCCGTCCATTATGGTTTTACCTCTTCAATGAGCTTAACCAAGTCAAATGTTGTCACCTAGGCACACACAATAGAGAGGGAGAGAGCGTATACGGAAACGTGATGGTGCTTCGATGGGTGCAACGATCATGGTTTTAAAGGTTCCCAGTCCTATTAAAAGGGTGGACTCATACGGTTGTGTAAGGTTTGGTTAGTGGAAAATGAAGGTTCCTATATCCTTATGAAGATATGACAATACTAGAACAACATGAGTGGTGTGAATTGCATCTTTTCATTTCTAATTGTCCATTCAATGTTGTTGTTTCATCCTATGTGAGTTTAAACACATCAAGTATTGGCGCCTAGACAAACATAAAGGTAGAGAGCGAGAGAGACGGCAATGAAAACGTGGTGGTGCTCCGGATGGCTACAACTCTCATGGTATAAAAGGTGTTCGATCCAATTAAAAGAGTGATCTCATACGATTGTGTAAGGTTTGGTCAATGAAAAATGAAGGCTCCCATGTCTTTTTGACGGTACCAATACCAGAACAACATGAGGGGGTATGAATTGCATGTTCAATTATAATTGTCTATTCATTGTTGGTGGTTCTTCTTAAGTGAGTTTAACCACGTCAAGTGTTGGCGCCTAGATATATACAAAGTTAGATAGATAGATAGATAGAGTTCTAGAGCTTCTAGAGCACCGGCGGAAACATTGTAGTACTCCGATGGATCCGCTGCGCATGGTATAAAAAGTCTGCTAGTCTATTTTAAAGAGTGCACACATACACATGTGTAAGGTTTGTGCAATCGAAAATGAAGGTTCCCGTGTCATTATGATGGCATAATGACACGACGATAGAAGAACACCATCAGGGGTGTGACTTGCGTGTTTTAAATTACAGTTGTCCGTCCATTCTTGTTTTTTCCTCTTAAGTGCTATTGACCACGTCAAGTTTTGGCGGTTAGACACACACACACGAGATAGATAGATAGATAGATAGAGAGTCGGAAGTGCCGACGGAAACAGGGTGGTGCTTCGATGGGTACACCACTCATGGTATAAAATGGTGTCGGTCTAGTTAAAAACGTGTACACATATAATTTTGTAAGGTTTGGTCAATGGGAAATGATGGTTCCCATGTCTTTATGACGATACGACGATACGAAAACAACATGAGAAGTGTGTCATACATGTTTTCAATTATAATTGTCCATTCATTGTTGTTGTTTCTTATTAATTAACTTTAACCCAATCAAGTATTGGCACATAGACACACAAAAAGGTAGAGAGAGAGAAACGGTGGAAACAATGGGATGCTCCAATGGGTACAATGCTCATGGTATAAAATGATGGTCGGTCTAATTTAACGTTTGAGCTTGGGGTCGGGCGGATGCTCAGTTCGAAGTGTAGGTGCCCAAGGAGAGACTAGTCAAAGGCTACCATTGTATGATTTAGAGGTGGGAGCCAGCAATTCGCTAGAGCTACAGTACAAAAATTAGCTGTCATACTGGACCTTTGTAATTTTCCTCCTCCTTTTTGCACTACTGTCATCGTGTACTTCGGAGCACTATGTGTCTGCTCTTTCCTTTTTTCTGATTTTATTAATTACCCATTTAACGCATGAAGTGAGAAAGAATATCTTGTAAAAGCGTCTACAGCCGGACCTTTCAAATGTCACAAACAAGTAATGCAACAGGGCTTTTCAAACGAGCCTCAAATGTTCGGACTGACCGGCACCCTTCATATATAACCCAAATAAGGGGCAGATATGAGGACGCCCGGGCGCGTCCGTCACGTTGGGTCTGGTCCAAGCCGATCCACCCAACCTCACATGTATTTCTCGCCATCCGCTCGTCGGATCAAATCATAGCCACTTCATTCCCCTCCACTCCACTCCTCCCCGTCACCTGAGCCCACCTCCGACCTTCTTCGATCTAGCGGGCAGCAGATTTGAATCCTTCACCTCTAGATCCGTCGAGTCCGAGCTCATCGGACGACCCCAAGGAGGAGATAGCCGTTCGGCTTGCCCTCCGCCGCTCCTGGGAGGTGGCCGCCCGACGCCAGCGCTCGGAGTCCTTCGGTCGGGAATCCATCGCGTCTGCACAATTGGTGCATGGATTTGTCGATGTTGCCTCGCTAGAGGTGGTGCGGTCCATCTAACGCTCGAACACGGTGGCGGATGTGCAACCCCTTTGTTAGTGCGCCGAGTTGGAGGAGGCGCCATGGGCGTCCTTGAACGCAAACATGGAGTGGCGTGCCCGCCATGCGAAGCAACGAGGGGGGGAGCCGGCGAAAACCTTCGGGATGGTGTACGTAGGAGAGGTGGAGTCGCACTCTCCGGCGCCCCGTATGATGAACCAGTGTGGGCACCGCAACCGCGTAATGGTGGGTGTCCGCTCCTTCCTGGAGGGATTCGTCATCGATTGCACGTCCACCGGCACCGTTCGGGTTACGGGCTCCGACGAGAAAGAGTAGGGCATGGGAGATGGCGGAAGCCCAACTCTCGTGAGTCGGTTAATGTCTCATGTCCTACTCTACCTCGCTGGCTATCGGACCAACACTACAAGAGGCGCAGCCAGCCGCTGGACATGAACACGGTCCAGCTCCGCTTATTATTAGATTTGTGTTTCATGTAATAGTATGAATTTAAGATTTCTAATTTGAGATATCAGGTTGTAAAATGCATTATTTAAGGCTTCAGAAGTCATTGACCAGACAGTTCGCGGGCAGAGGTCGGATTTACCCATCGCGACAGTAGATTTTGTAAGTTTGTAACAAGAGATGCGGCGTGTTGATAGTAGGATGGAAGATTACACAGAACACGTACCTGCTAGCTGCTTCATGAATCTCCCTTGAGCTGGTCCTGTAAGATGGAAGGTAAAAAAAGGCCTCTGCTTCATCGACTGGGCGGAAGGTGCGTGGAGATGGCAGGAAAGAATGTGCAAATACCATTGTGCAATGATGGACTCGTGAAGGGGTTGGAGCTCTGAATATTTGAGTGAAATCGGGATACTAGGCTGGATTGCGGCAGTGCTAGGAGACAGCTAGTACAACACTAGCTTTTGACTTGTTTGTCATAGACTGGATGTGTACAGAATTCTGCATGCATGTCTGACGTGAACCCATTTGAGAAAAATGTTTGAGCATGTGAAGGCCATATAGTGGCCGTGAAAAACAGGATACAACCAATGCACAGCTAACAAAACGTGGGCAAATTATACTCATAATACGACGGATCTAAAATCACGTATAATGTGCGTGCCACATGGCACTCTGAGCTATGAAAAGATGGATCTAAAATCATATTTTTTAGATGGACAGTACGACATGCATGTTCTTATGTTTGCATATAACAAAAAAAAGGATACGACAAGGCTGCATTCTCACCGCTAGTGCCATCAGATTAAATACACAATGGCATTTGTCTCCACCCAAAGAAAAACACATTTCCAAAAACGTATGTACTGCCATACTGGTCAATAGGGAGATGGATGCAGAATATGAATAGAACCTTTCTTACTCATCGGTGCCTTCCTGGCAGGAATCTAGGCCTGTGAGTCTAGAGTGGTTGTAGGTTATGGACCACCAGGCTATAAGAGGAAATTCTATCGAACCGTGAAAAATCAACAAATCCAAACAAGGAAAGGATCAGAGAACCATGTGACCAGATCCCCATGCGACTACAACGGCTGAGATTGGAGTGATCACAATGAAACAACATAAGAAGACTTTTGTCTCTTTCTCTCTCTATATATGTATATAAAGAGAGACGTCTTAACAATAACCATATTCAAATGTGAAATGGTTGTGTGAGCATTGAGGCTACCATCGGTGAGGGTTCGAAGGAGTATAAGTAACAACATGGATGAGATGGGATGTGTTGAAATAAAAGACGTGAACCTATCGGGGTCTTGAGTCTTGGTTATTGGGTTAGGGGCGTTTGATAACTTTTTGTCCGTTGCAATGCACGAGCTTTTTTGCTAGTAGAAAAAAAGTTACATCAAAGTCTCCGGGCCGTCCGTTTTCATCCTCCCAAACTGGTCGATGACACACCATTGCATGTGAAACGTTAGAGTTAGGTTGTCGTTTTGGTCATGGATCAGAATCCCTCAAGGCCACAGTTCTATTGTACCGATGCCCTAGAGAAGAAACCATCACAACTGGAGAGGTCGTAGATCCAGAAGCCAAACATGCATTATTTTCCATGTACTACCTTTGTCCCTTAATAATTGAACTAAAAATGTCTTATATTAAGGGCCGAGGGAGTAACTCGCATCAACATTGAAGACCACATCAACGCGACGAAGACCAGGCCATAGGGCCAAACTGTAAAGGAAAGTTGCCACTCCGCCAAAAAAGTGTGCAAACTATAGTCTCACTAGGCAGAACATGGAAAAAAGTGTGCCATTGATCCATTGACACGGCCACACACGACACTATGGAAAGACTCGAGGAAACCTTATTCCTTGGACAGACCACAACCAATGACGAGTCGTCGGTGAAGAGTTTAGGAAGCGTCAGCACCATCACTGCCCAATGAAACCTACTTGAAATGAGGATAAAGAAGCGAGACCTTTTATTTTCATCCACTACTTCAGCTTATTAGTAACACCCATGCCACAAATGGCAAGGGCGTTCAAATAAAAACCGATCAAATTGTGCACCTCCCTGTCTGATTGGTTTTGAAGCTTCAAGCTTGCATGTTCGTAATAACACTGTACTCTATAGGGGCGAGCGGTTATGGTAGCCAGACAGCCAGGAGGTAGAGTGGGTTCCTTTGTGCGTCGTCGGCGCCGCCACTAGTTCCCTCTCCCACCGCCAAATGCACAGGCGGCGGGAGGGAGGGGGGACCTCATTTATGTGCGTCTGGTGGGTTCTCATTAGGATTAGGTTTGAGGGAGTCACTATCGAGGCCGTTGCGGCAGCGCCGTCTCTGAATAAGTTTCTTCGAGCTCCCTTCATGGTCAGGGAGGGCTCGGGCCTTCGCATAGGAGTCATCTAGGTGGAGGATCCCCGGAACTCATCAAGGTCACGAGCTATGGTCTCTCGAGGTTGACCGACACTGGCCTTGTTGGTCCTTGGATGGATGATGGTTGTTTGGAGACGAAGATTATTCTTCAACCTCGTCCTTATGTTTTTTTTATGCATTTCATCCTCCCTCTTTGTGCTGCTGGTGGAAAGATGTCCTGCTTTGTCCGGGTGATTGTCTCGGCTTCGACGTCGAAACCAGATCCTAATTTTCTTCCATCTGGAAGAGGAACATATAGCGGTACTCAAAGCCACGGTTGGAGAGGGCTGGTGCAGGCGTATTAGATGCACATGCGTGCCTTTGTCTTTTCGATGCTGGAGCGAAGAAAAAGGGGAGAAACGTGATATCGATTATGTCATGGTTGAAGAGGATGACCTACTTGGGTCTGGTTCCGAAGTCTTGCGTTGCAGGGATCTTATCACAAGGTTCAGGGATGATGACATTAAGCTATGAAGATCTTCATGTTTTATAAGTTGTTTTAGGGTGCTCTTTGTTATTTGGATTCTTCGTGTGTTGTACGTGTGTTACGATATGCTTGTAGGGGTTAAGAAGTTTGTGTTATTTTGTGATTTAAATACAAGCATACTACCTCTATCCTGATTTATTGGTCCATTATGTATTTTTTGTCAAATTTTAACCTTAAATTTAACTACTTCATCCGTTTATTTTTGTAAGACGTTTTAGACGTTTAAGACAACGCCCAAAACAATCCAATTTGAGCTGTCTAAAACATCTAACAAAAATGAAGAGAGGAAGTAATAAAACGTTAATGCATGTCAAAAAAAATATCATTGAAAATTATGTTCATATATGAATCCAACGATACAATTTTTCATGACATACACTAACATTTTTTAGTAAGATCCATGATCAAAATTTAGCACAAAATACGAACATGAACAGTAAACATGACCAATGTGGTACTTTCTTAAATAAAAACTTGCATGCCTTTTGAAGAAAGCTTGCCCTGTTACTCAGACAACAATGCATGCAGCTCCAAATAAAAGAAACTAACAGAGAAATCGAGGTGGCTGGATTGAGATCATTTTCCTTTATGAGCGCAGACAAAAGAAAGAATCGTCGAGATCGACCTGTCGAGTGTCGACCAAGGCCGTGCAGCCATGTGTTACGACACGATTGCTGGACATGCCGTCGCTGTCGTGCAACAAACAATTCATGTATGCTCCACCATACGTGTCAGGTACTTCCTTGGCCAGACCAGTGCATCGTCACATCCATTGCCCGTTCTACGTTCTAAAGGGCACTAGTATAATTTGTTTTTCCCCGGTGGCATGCATCACCTATGGAAATTTACCAAAGCCAGTCACCGTAGAGAGATATCGCCATCCGCAAAAAATATAAAACAGAGAAATTTCGCCATAGGAGTTTGCTCATATAAGAAAATTCTCCTTTTCCTTTCTCTCAGACAGGGCCACTATATTCGACAGGAACGTAATGAAAATGTGTGGGCGCGGCAATTTAGGTTAGCAACAAGGCAGCAGTAACGATGGCACGTGGCCGTGTCAGTGCGATGTTTGGCAGTACCGCCAAAACCGGCGGCACCCACCTCGATCGAGAGAGAGAGAGAGAGTGCAAGTCGACGCAGGTGTATTCGTCTCAAGCATATACAGTATTTTTTTTACGGATACTCTCGAGCATCTCTTGTCTTTGCTTTAGGCCGTGCCAACTTATGCTTGGAATCACACGAAAGAAAAAGGACAGAAATGGACTCACGTTTGGGCCACTATCGAGTTGATTTTCAGACACACGTACAAGAAAGGTTACCGGTTTACCATTACGTCCAGGTCCGATGAACCTGGAGAATGCCTCTATACCGACATTTGCCCGTGGCGTATCGAGGTGAGGTGAGTAAATTGTTCAAAACCACAACATTTTGTGACTAGGGTATTTTTTAGCATCATTTTTATTAAAAATAACAAATGATCAACAATTATGTGGCAAGTGGGTAACAAATTGCATTAATTTAAAATTGACTCAAGTCTAACAACAAAACTAATTGGTAGGACCCGTCTATCCAGGCTGATGTGGCGAAGACTAGTCCTAGTCGATGTTTGAATTGTTGAGGTGGACAGTGGGAGACAACGGAATCGACGGCGGCGTTGCACCCGAGCGGCGTAGAATGATACATGCATTTTGCATCATGATTTCCTACTGTTATTTGTATTATTTTTATGCATAATAATGTTTTATGGAGTAATTCTAATGACTTCTCTCTCATAATATGCAAGGTTTGCACAAAGAGGGATAATGTCGGCAGCTGGAATTCTGGACCTGAAAAAGCATATCAGAGATACCTATTCCGCACATCTTCAAATGAGGCGGAACTTGGACAGGAGCCCTTTTGCCATCTGGCGGAGCGATTCTGCCACGGGAACTTCCCTCCCGGGGGGGAAATCGAAGCCATTATCATCACCAACAACCCTCTCATCTTGGGTAGGCCAATCTTCATCAACATCTTCAACATCACCATCTCCTCTCAAACCCCAGTTCATCTCTTGTGCTCAATCTTTGTACCGGAACCTCAGATTGGCACCTGCGGGTGACTAGTAGTGTTGATTACATTACGTAGTTGATTACTATATGGTTTACTTGGTCGAAGATTATATGTTCAGATCCATTATGCTATTTAATACCCCTCTAATCTTGAGCATGAATAATATTTGTGAGTAGTTACCTTTGTTCTTGAGGTCACGGGAGAAGTCATGTTGCAAGTAATCATGTGAATTTGATATGTGTTTGATATTTTTATGATATGTATGTTGTGATTCCCTTAGTGGTGTCATGTGAACGTCAACTACAGGACACTTCACCATCCTTGGGCCTAAGGGAATGCATTGTGGAGTAGTTATTAGATGATGGGTTGGTAGAGTGACAGAAGCTTAAACCCTAGTTCATGCGCTACTTCATAAGGGGCTAATTTGGATCCACACGTTTAATGCTATGGTTAGATTTTATCTTAATACTTTTCTCGTAGTTGCGGATGCTTGCGAGGGGTTTAATCATAAGTGGGAGGTTGGTCAAGTAAGAACAACACCCAAGCACCGGTCCACCCACATATCAAATTATCAAAGTAGCGAACACGAACCAAACCAACATGATGAAAGTGACTAGATGGAATTCCCGTGTACCCTCAAGAACGCTTTGCTTATTATAAGAGATCGCTTTGGCCTGTCCTTTGCCACAAAAGGATTGGGCTACCTTGTTGCACTTTATTTATCGTTACTGTTACTTGCTCGTTATCAATTATTTTTCTATAAAACTACCTGTTATCTACAATTTCAGTGCTTGCAGAAACTACCTTGCTGAAAACCACGTGTCATTTCCTTTTGCTCCTCGTTGGGTTCGACACTCTTACTTATCGAAAGGACTGCGATTGACCCCTACACTTGTGGGTCATCAAGTCTCTTTTCTAGCACCCTTGCCAGGGAGTGAAGCGCTCTTGGTAAGTGGAAATCGGTAAGGAAAAACATATACTACGTGCTGAAATTATTGTTACTTGCTACTATGGAAAACAATCCTTTGAAGGGTTTGTTCGGGGTATCTTCACCTCGACCAGAACCAAAATTAGTTGCCCCTGAACCTAATGCACATACTGAAAATATTGGTTATGAAATTCCTTCGGGTATGATGGAACAACTGCTAGTTAATCCTTATGCAGGAGATTGATCTGAACATCCTGATATGCACCTAATACATGTGGATGAAATTTGTGGATTATTTAAGCTTGCAGGTTTATCCGGAGATGAAGTTAAGAAGAAGATTTTCCCTTTATCTTCGAAGGTAAAAGCATTTACATGGTATAGGCTATGTGATGATATTGGATCATGGAACTGGAATCGATTGAAATTGGAATTCCACCAAAAGTTTTATCCTATGCATCTAGTTCATCGTGATCGGAATTATATATATAATTTTTGGCCTCGTGAAGGAGAAAGCATCTCCCTAGCTTGGGGGAGGATTAAGTCAATGTTATATTCATGCCACAATCATGATTTTTTGAGAGAAATTTTTATTCAAAAATTTTATGCTCGGCTTTCTCATAATTATCGATCCATGCTCGATACTTCTTGTACTGGTTCTTTTATGAACAAGACTATTGAATTAAAGTGCGATATTTTAGAAAGAATTAAATGCAACTCTTAATATTGGGAACTCAATGAAGGTAATGAGTCAGGTATTAAGCTTGAGTTTGATTATGTTAAATCTTTTATGAATACCGATGCTTTTCACAAGTTTAACACTAAATATGGACTTGACTTTGAGATAGTAGCTTCTTTTTGTGAATCATTTGCTACTCATGTTGATATCCCTAAAGAGAAGGGGTTTAAATATCACCCCCTATAAAAAAGAAATCAAAGAACCGGTCATAGATAAAGAGGAAACTATCATTTACAATGTTGATCCAGTTGTGCCTACTACTTATATTGAAAAACCACCTTTCCGTGTTAGGATAAAGGAACATGCTAAGGTATCAACTATGGTTTGCAAAAGTAATATTAAAGCACCTAACCCCTCTGAACAAATTAAAGTAGAACCTAGTGTTGCTATGGTTAAATATTTTTTGGTAGAAAATATTGATGGGCATGTTATTTACTTCTGTGATGAAGCTACTAGAATTGCCAAATCCAATGAAAAAGATAAACATAGACATGTAGTTGGCATGCCTATTGTTTTAGTTAAAATAGGAGATCATTGCTATCATGGTTTATGTGATATGGGTGCTAGTGTGAGTGTTATTCCTTTTATTTAAACCAAGAAATTATAAATGATATAGCACCTGCTGAAATAGAAGACATTGATGTTACTATTAAACTTGCTAACAAAGACACTGTCGTGGCTTGACACTGCGTCGGTATTTTCCCAAAGAGGAAGGGATGATGCAACACAGCTATGGTAAGTATTTCCCTCACTTATGAAACCAAGATATCAATCCAAGGAGGAAGACCACACACACTATGTAAACGGTACCTGCACACAAAGAACAAATACTTGCAACCCGACACGTAAGAGAGGTTGTCGATCTCTCAATGGTAAAAAGATAGATTAGATTGTAATAGGTTGGGCAAATAGATCTCACAAGAACACAAAAATAAAAGAAGTAAATAAAAAGTGTAGCAATGTATTTTTTTGGATCTTTGGATTAATAGATCTGAAAACAAAAGCGGCAAAAAGATAGATCGGAAAGCAATATGTAGGAAAAGTAGACCCCGGGACTTTGGTTTCACTAGTGGCTTCTCTCATGAGTATAGAACACGGTGGGTAAACAAATATTGTTGGGCAATTGATAGAAGATCAAATCATCATGACTCCACACATTGACTGCTATCCAGCATGCATCTAGTGTATTAAGTTCATGGAAAAACAGAGTATTGCAATAAGAACGGCGACACGATGTAGACAAGATCTATTCATGTAGGAATAGACCCCATCTTGTTATCCTTAATAGCAACGATACGTGCGTTCCTTGCTGCCCCTTCTGTCACCGGGAAAGGACACCGCACGATCGGACCCATCACAAAGCACCTCTTCCCATGGCAAGAAAAATCAATCTGGTTGGCCTAACTAAACCAAAGATTCGAAGGAGAAATACGAGGTTATAAGTAATCATGCATATAAGAGATCAAACAAGATTCAAATAATATTCATGGAAAGAAACTAATCATGAACTCAAAATTCATCGGATCCCAACAAACACACCGCAAAAAGTCATTACATCAAATATATCTCCGAAAGACAATTGTATTGAGAATCAAAAGAGAGATAGGAAGCCATCTAGCTACTGCCTATGGACCCGTAGGTCTATGGTGGACTACTCACACATCATCCGAGAGGCACCCATGAATACGATGCACCCCTCTATGATGGTATTAGATTGGATCTCACGGTTTTAGAACTTGCGGCGGCTGGAATTGTGTTTCGTCGACTCTCCTAAGTTTTTTGGAATATTTGGGTATTTATAGAGCTGATAGGCGGTGGAGAGGTGTCTGGAGGTGTGAACGATACATCATGGTGCACTAGGGGCCTCTGGCGTGCCCTGGTGTCTTGTGCCCTCCTCGGTGAAAGCACATTTGCTCCCTTGGTGCTTTTGGTAATTCATAACAACATATAAGTCATTGAACTAATGTTTCCATCAAGTATGTTTCAGGAAAAGTTCAATGATGGGTTGGCAAAGAGATTGTTTAATACCCCAAGATGCAAGGAAATAGGTTGGCAAAACTTCAAGCAAGAGGACTCTACATTTTATATTTGTGAGAAATCACTTTGAGTCCATAGGAAAGCCAATACTATTAGAAGGGGTAAGGTTTTGTTGGTGAACAAAATGCTCATACGTGCACAAGTGATAGTCACCAAAGACACCCACAAACTCTCTCACCAAAGTCTGTCCAAAGACAAACACTCAAAAATTTGTGCAACCAACATTCTACATTCGATGCCACCGATTCCAAACCCTAGACAGACTCAGCCAAACCCTTGCTTTTCGGTGCAGCCAATACTGCATTTGGTGCCACCGAGTTGGGCTGCCAACTTTATGTTATGCAAGTTCACAGTTTCGGTCCCTCCGAGATTGTCGAATCGGCGTCACCGAGATTGGGCATTCTGACTGTTGGTCACCTTTCGGTGCAATCAAGATTCCTATATCAGTCTCACCGAGATTCAAAAGTTGCCACCTTTTGGTCGCTTCGGTACCACCGAGATTAACACATCGGTGTTACCAAGTCTGACTTATTGTGTGTAACGGTTGGATTTTTGGGGATGCCTATATATACCCCTTCACCACCACCTACTCGAAAGAGAAGAACCCAGAACCATTCCATACCTATCCTATCAGTTTTCTAAGAGAGAACCACCTACCCTTGTGTTGAGGTTAAGATCTTCCACTCCAACCATATGGATCTTGATTTCTAGCCTCCCCAAGTTGCTTTCCACCAATCCCATCTCTTCTACCAAGCCATATATGTGAGAGAGTGATTGTGTGTTGAGGAGTCTATCATCTTGAAGCACAAGAGCAAGGAGTTCATCGACATTATCGAGCCTATTACCTTTTGGAGGGTGGTGCCTCCTAGATTGGTTATGTGTCGCTTGGGAGCCTCCTACTTCGTGTTGTGGAGTGAACCAAGAAGTTTGTAAGGGCAAGGAGATCGCCTACTTCGTGAGGATCTACCCCGAGTAAGGCTAGTCCTCCGTGGACGTAGGCCGTCATGGTATAGTCAAGGTTGCTTCTTCGTGGAACCCTCCGTGGTTAGAGCCCTCCGTGGACTCTCGTGACCGTTACCCTCAGTGGGTTGAAAACTCCATGAACGTGGATGTACGATAGTGCCACCTATCGGAACCACAATCATTGTGTCACCAATTGCGTTTGCCTTTCCTACCCTCTCTATACTTACATGTGCAATGTCTTTACTTTTCGCTGCTATACTCTTAGACATGCATGCGTAGGGTGTACTTGACATACTATGAATGCTAAAATCTGCCAAGAATTAAAATTGGGCAAAATTAGATTTTATTTCGTCAAGTAGTCTAATCACCCCCCTCTAGCTCTACTTTCGATCCTACACTCGGCCTTCCTCTCTGGCACTTCTTTGGCCCATTGGATGTCTTCTGGCCCAAAACAAATGTTCAAAAAGTTTCATGGTGTTTGGGCTTCATTTGGTACTGATATTCTGCGAAGTAAAAACCAAGCAAAAAACAACAAGTGGCACTTGGCACTATGTCAATAGGTTAGTCCCAAAAAATGATATAAAGTTGCGATAAAATAATTGTAAAACATCCAAGAATGATAATATAATGGCATGGAACAATCAAAAATTACAGATACATTGGAGACGTATCAGCATCCCCAAGCTTAATTCCTAGTCGTCCTCGAGTAGGTAAATGATAAAAACAGAATTTTTGATGTGGAATGATGCCTAACATGTTCATCACATATTATTTTCTTTTGTAGCGTGGAAATTTGGACTTTTAGATGGTTCAAAACAATAGTCTAGTTTTTGCATGAAGACATTAATACTCAAGCATACGAACAAGCAACCATGTCTTTCAAAATATCAACACTATATAAAGTTATCCCTAGACCATCATGCTCAATCATTGATGCATTCATGAAACACACTCAAATATTAGCTACACCTAATGCTCAAGTATGACCATAGTGCCCCCTAGTTGGTGCTTTATAAGAGAAGATGGAGACTCAAATAAAAATAAAAATTGCATAAAGTAAATAGATAGTCCCTTCGCAGAAGGAAGTAGGGATTTGTAGAGGTGCCACAGCTCAATGTTTAAATTGAGAGGGAGAAATATTTTGGGTAGCATGCCTTTCCTGTCAACGGAAACAACCGACAACTTTCAATACCTTTCCATGCTAGATATATCATAAGCGGTTCCCAAACAAAAAATAAAGTTTATTACTTTTTCCACCATTCTTTCATAATCCATGGATAGCCGAATCCACGGTTGCCTTCCATACAACACTTTCAAAGGAATTTATTATTTGACAAACATAAAGTAACTTTTTTTTTCATTTTGGGACTGGGCATCCCTATTACTGCCATACTCTTGTGCAATAACAAGTGAATAAACACTCATCTTGAGATAACACATCGAGTATGTAAAAATATCGGTCACCCCTTCCGCTTCATGAGCGGTACGAGCACACAAAAATAATTTCATTTTGAAAATTAGAGATGGCACATGCAAATTTGCTTGGAACGACATGGAAATACCACATATAGGTAGGTATAGTCAACTCATATGGCAAATCTAGGTTTAAGGATTTGGATGCACAAGTAGTATTTCTACTTAGTACACGTGAAGGCTATCAAATAGATTAAGAAGCAACCAACCAAGAAACGAAAATTCACATAAGAAAGCATTAAGCATAACTAACACCGAATAATGCACCATAAGTAGGATATAATTTCATTGCACAACTATTGACTTTCGTGCTTGCATAGGGAATCACAAACCTTAATATCAATATTCTTACTAAGCATAATTACTCACCAACATAACTCACATATTAATATCATCATGTCTCAAAACTATTACAAGTAATCAAGTTTAATTTGTCCAATGATCTTCATGAAAGTTTTTATTATATCCCTCTTGAATATCTATCACTTTAGGACTAGTTTCAAATATTGCCGTTGCTTTTTAACAAGCTCAAATAAATTTAAGTGAAGATCATGAGCATAAAAGTTTCATCTCAAAATAGTATAAGTGAAGCATGAGAGAATTTCCTCAAAGTTTACTAACTCTCAAATTAATCCAAGTGAAGCATGAGAGTATTTATTCAAACATGTAAAGCACGCCGTGCTCAAAAAGATATAAGTGAGGCACTACAACAATTCCATAGCTCACACTTTTTTAGTGAAGCATATAGAGAAATTCTACAAATCATTGCATAATTTTGGCTCTCTCAAATAGGTGTGTCAAGAAAGGATATTTGTGAAAAACTAAAAACAAAATCAAGCAAACACTCATATAATACAAGATGCTCCAAGCAAAACTCATGACATGCGACGAATAAAAATATAGCTCCAAGTAAGATACTGATGGTCGTTAGAAGAAAGAGGGGATGCCACTCGAGGCATACCCAAGCTTAGTTGCTTGTTTATCCTTGGATATTATCTTGGGTTGCCGTAGCATACCCAAGCTTATGCTATTTTTACTCCTTATTCCTTCATCCATCGTGATCTCACCCAAAACTTGAAAACTTCAATCACACAAAACTTAACAAAATCTTTGTGAGATCCGTTAGTGTAATAAAGCAAATCACCACTCTAAGTATTGTTGCAAACCCATTCATATTTTCTTATTGCATTATATCTAATATATTATAAATTTACCATGGATTATACCCTCCAATATAAACCATATATTCATCAAAATAAGCACACAACACAACGAAAACAGAATCTGTCAAAAAGAGAACATTCTGTAGTATATACTCTAACCATATTTCTGTAACTCAAAAAATTCTTAAAAATTAGTAAAATGCCAGAACTTCTTGTAAAAATATTTTGTAAAAAATTCAGAATATTTGTCGCTTCTGTGATTTTTCAAAATTCCGATGCTGGACGCAAAAGTTTCTGTTTTTCAACAACATCAAATCAACTATCGCCCAACATGATCCTAAAGGCTTTACTTGGAACAAACACTAATTAAAACATAAAAACACAATCATAACATTAGAATAGTTGTTTAAACAATCATGAATAGAAATAAAAAGGTAAAAATAAATTTTATTCATTGGGTTGCCTCCCAACAAGCGCTATTGTTTTATGCCCCTAGATAGGCATAATGCATAGTTTCAAGTGTTGTCGTCTTTAGTTTTTAATCCATAAGATGCCCTCATGATTGATTCATATGGTGGATTAATTATTGTTGTAGTGAAGTTTTCCATACCCTTTCTTAGTGGAAATTGAAATTTAATATTTCCTTCTTTCATATCAATCACGCCACCTATAGTGCGTAAAAATGGTCTACCAAGTATGACGGGACAAGATGGATTGCAATCAATATAAAGAACAATAAATCTATGGGATCATAGTTCCAATTTGCAGGAATAAGAAAATCATTAGTTCTTCCCAAATGCTTTTGAATAGTAGAATCTACCAAGTGCAAATTAAGAGAACATTCTTCAATATTAGTAAGACCAAGCACATCACATGGAGATTTCGGAATTGTGGAAACACTAGCACCCAAATCACATAAAGCAAAGCACTCATAATTTTTAATTTTGACTTTAATGGTAGGTTCCCACTCATCATGTAATTTTCCATGAATTTAAATCTCTAACTCCAACTTGTCTTCTAAATATTTCATCATGGCATCAACAATATGTTTAGTAAAAGCTTTATATTGTTCATAAGCATGGGGTGAATTTTATCATGGATTGCAACAAATAAATACATTCAACAGAAGAGAAACTATCATAATTAAAGACTTTGTAATCCAAAATAGTGGGCACATCACTAGTTAAAGTTTTGACCTCTCCAAACCCACTTTCATCAAAAAAATTCATCAAGATTTTCAGCCTCCAAATCATTAGGTCGCTTTCTAGCTAAAGTTGACTCTCCTTCGGGCCCTTTATCATAAATTTTAATGTCTAAACAAGGAATCAATAGAATAAACACCAACCACATTAAGATCTTCATCATTTTTATGAAAGCAATCACTAGAAAATGCTTTTTCTAAAAATTCTCTTTTAGCTCTAAGCATAGCAGGTCTTTTCTTACTTTCATATATAGAAACATATACAACTTTAATTTATTCATAATCTTAGGTGGATAAGCGTTCAACTTGACATTTTCTACATCATGGAAAATTCTATCAATGCTTCTAGACATATCATCAATCTTATTCAACTTTTTTTATATTGTAGTATTGAAAACTTTTTGACCATTGATAAATTATCTAATGTTACTCTCAAGATCAGAGTGGTTCCTATTATTATTGTAAGAAGAATTACCATAATAATTACCATAATTATTAGAGGAATTTCCAAGAAAAGGCCTAGGATTAAAATTACCTCTATAAGCATTGTTGTTAAAATTGTTTCGCGAGATGAAATTCACATCTACGAAATCACTATTTTTCTCAATGAAAGTAGACAAAGGCACATCATTAAGATCAATAGGAGCATTTTTACTAGCAACCAACTTCATAAGAGCATCAACTTTGTCACTCAAAGTACTAATTTCTTCAACCAAATTAACTTTTTTACTAGTAGGTGGTCTTTGAGTATGCCACCGTGAATAATTTGACATAATATTATCTAGAAATTTAGTAGCTTCACCCACAGTAATTTCCATAAAAGTACCACCCGCGGTGGAATCTAAAAGATTATAGAGACAAAATTCAATCCTGCATAAAAAAATTGTATGATCGTCCAAAGATTTAAACCATGAGTAGGAAAATTTCTTAGGATCAATTTCATTCTTTCCCATGATTGTGCAACATGTTCATGCTCAAGTTGCTTAAAATTCATGATTTGAGTTCTAACGGAAATAATTCTCGTGGGCGGAAAATACTTAGTAATAAAAGCATCCTTGCACTCATCCTAAGAATCGATACTATTGCGAGGCAAAGAAGAAAACCAAAATTTTGCACGATCCCGCAAGGAGAAAGGAAATAATTTCAACTTCACTATATCATTGTCCACATATTTTTTATTTTGCATATCACACAATCTTTATGAATGTGTTTAGATGGGACGCGACATCCTCATTACGAGTACCAGAAAATTGATCTTTCATGACAAGATTAAACAAAGCAGCATTAATATCACAAGACTCCGCACTACTGGCGGGAGGAGAAATCGGAGTACTAATAAAATCAATATTGTTGGTATTGGAAAAATCACACAACTCAGTATTTTCTTGAGTCACCGTTACTATGCAAACAAGATTGCAAGCAAACAAGAGATCTGACGAGAAAAAGGCAAACAAAAAGAGGGCGAATAAAACGGAATTTTTTTTGTGAAGTGGGGCATAGGAAAATGAGAGGAAAATGGAAAATAATGTAAATTGCAAGGAGATGATATTTGTGATTAGGAACTTGATGATGTCTCCCCGGCAACGACACCAGATATTCCTTTAACGTGCCTTGAGACCACGTCGGTATTTCCCCAAAGAGGAAGGGGTGATGCAGCATAGCTACGGTAAGTATTTCCCTCGGTTATGAAACCAAGGTTATTGAACCAGTAGGAGAACCAAGCAACACTATTAAACGGTACCTGCACACAAAGAACAAATACTTGCAACCTAGCGTGTAAGAGAGGTTATCAATCTCTCCACGATAAAAGATATATTGGTCTGTATGAGATTAGATAAATATATCGTGCAAGTACCCAAAATAAAATATGCAAATAAAAAGTGCAACAAGGTATTTTTGGGTTTTCAGAATAGTAGATCTGAAGCAAATGTGGAAAAAGATAGATCGGAAAGCAATATGTTAAAAGATAGACCCAGGGGCCATAGATTTCACTAGTGGCTTCTCTCATGAGTATAACACATGATGGGTAAAAAAATTACTATTGTGCAATTGACAGAAGATCAAATAATCATGACGATATCCAAGGCAATGATCATTATATAGGCATCATGTCCAAGTTTAGTAGACCGAAGCGATTTTGCATCTACTACTATTACTCCACACATCGACCGCTATCCAACATGCATCTAGTGTATTAAGTTCATGGAGAAACGGAGTAATGCAATAAGAACGATGACATGATGTAGACAAGTTCTATTCATGTAGAAATAGACCCCATCTTGTTATCCTTAATAGCAACGATACATGTGTGCCTTGCTTCCCCTTCTGTCACTGGGAGAGGACACCGCAAGATCGAACCCATCACAAAGCACCTCTTCCCATGGCAAGAAAAAATGATCTAGTTGGTCTAACTAAACAAAAGATTCGAAGGAGAAATATGAGGCTATAAATAATCATGCATATAAGAGATCAAAGAAGACTCAAATAATATTCATGGACATAAATTGATCATGAACTCAAACTTCATCGAATCCCAACAAACACACCGCAAAAGTCATTACATCAAATAGATCTCCAAGAGACCATTGTATTGAGAATCAAAAGATAGAGATAGGAAGCCATCTAGCTACTGCCTACGGACCCGTAGGTCAATGGTGGACTACTCACGCGTCATCGCAGAGGCACCAACCGATGAATCCCTCCGTGATGGTGTTAGATTGGATCTTGTGGTTCTGGAACTTGCGGCGACTAATTTTTTTCATCGACTCCTCTAGGTTTTCTGGAATATTTGGGTATTTATGGAGTTGACAGGAGGTGAAGAGGAATCCCATGGACCCCACAACCCACCAGGCCGCATCAAGGGCCTCTAGCGCGCCTTAGTGTCTTGTGGGCCCCACCGGCCTCCTCTTTGGTGCTTCCTTGGTTCCCAGGTTGTCTTCTGGTCCAAAAAAATCTCCAAAAAGTTTCGTGGTAATTTGACTTCGTTGGTACTGATATTCTGCAAAGTAAAAAATAAGCAAAAAACAGCAACTAGCACTGGGCACTATGTCAATAGGTTAGTCCCAAAAAATGATATAAAGTTGATATAAAATGATTGTAAAACATCTAAGAATGATAACATAATAGCATGGAACAATCAAAAATAATCAAAAATTATAGATACAATGGACTACTCTCACATCGCTTCCCTAGAAGGTAATGTGACCATGTCTTCAAGGCATGAAGTACGGCTACTAACTCAAGATAATGAGTAGCATAGTTCTCTTCATGAGGATTTAGTTGTCTAGATAGATAGGCTATGACTCTGCCTTCTTGCATTAGAACACCTCCAAGCCCGGTTCTCGATGCATCACAATATACAAAAAAACTCCTTGTGAATATCAAGTGTGGCAAAAACTGAGACAGTCGCCAATCTGTTCTTGAGCTCTTGGATGCTTTGTTTGCACTTCGGTGTCCACTTGAACTTCTTGTCCTTATTCAAGAGCCGAGTCATGGGTCGGGCAATGCTTGAGAAACCCTCGACGAACTTGCGATAATATCCAGCAAGCCCGAGGAAGCTTCTGACTTCCTTCACATTGTTTGGGGATTGCCATTTAGTCACGGCTACAATCTTGGCAGGGTCCACCGAAAATCCTTCCGTAGTCAACACATGACCCAAGAATCCAACTTCATGCAGCCAAAATTCGCATTTGCTAAACTTGGAATAAAGCTGGTGCTCTCAAAGTTTATCTAGGACCAACCTTAAATGTTGTTCATGCTCTTCTTTGGACTTGGAAAAGATGAGTATGTCATCAATGAAAACTACAACAAACTTTTCCAAGTACTCCATGAAGACTTTGTTCATGAGGTACATGAAGTAGGCTGGGGCATTGGTTAACCCAAATGACATGATCATGTATTCATACAGGCCATACTGGGTTACGAATGTCGTCTCAGGAATATCTTGGGGTCTGATCTTCAACTGATAGTACCCATACATGAGATCAATCTTGGAAAACACTTTGGCTCCATTTAGTTGATGGAACATGTCTTCAATCTTGGGAAGTGGGTACTTGTTCTTGTTGTGACATCATTAAGAGATCGATAATCGACACATAGACGAATAATATTGTCCCTCTCCACAAATAGAATAGGTGATCCTCAAGGAGAGGCACTAGGGCGGATAAATCCTTTCCTTAACTGCTAAGCCAACTGCTTCTTCAATTCAGCCAACTCTTCCGATCCCATTCTATAAGGCTTCTTATAGATGGGTCTTGCTCCGGGCATCAGTTCGATGATGAACTCAATGTAGCGGTCATGGGGCATTTCGGGCAGATCATCAGTAAAGACATCCGTATATTCACATACCACTGGCACTTGGTCCAATTCAACTCTGTACAGAAAATTGACTTGGGGGCCTTGAGCCGAGGTAGGGTTGGGGGCATACTTGACTTCAACTCCTTGGCTATTGGCTATGGTGACAATCGGCTTGGTGCAATCAAGCAAGCCTTGGTGTTTGGTCAACCAATCCATACCCAAGATTACATCCAAGGCTTGTGACCTCAAAACGACTAGGTCGGGTAGAAATGATACGCCGTTGATGATAATCTCAACTCCTTTACACCCTATATTGGTTCTCAACTTTGAACCCGGGGTATGTACCACCATGGGGTTACCTAAGGGTGTAGGCTTCATACAACTTTCTAATAGAAACTTTTGACTAAGAAAATAATGCAAAGTTCCACAATCAAACAAGACAGTTGGGAGTGCTGAGTTGACTAGGAACGTACCTAGTATGACGTCCGAGTCTTCTTGAGCTTCTTCTGCGGTGACATGGTTCACATGGCCCTTGCCATTGTTGAGCCGGTTGCCGGAAGCTTGATTCATTGGTGGCGCTCCATGGCTTGCCCTTGATTGTGCGTATTAGGGCACGAAGCATCTAGCTTCCTGGTGGGGCCTAGCTTTGAGATGTGTCCAGGCTGACCACATACAAAGCATGTGATTTGACATATGTTGTTGTTATTGCCACCATTGTTGTTATGGGGGTTGTTGTTGTAGGATCGAAAGTAGGTCTAGAGGGGGGGTGATAAGACTACTTGAACAAATAAAAATCTAATATTTCCCAATTTTAGGTGTTGCCAGATTTTAGCATTCATAGCAAGTCAAGCAAGCCCTACACATGCATGTCTACGAGTATAGCAGCGGAAAGTAAAGACAAGCATGAGTAGTAAAGGAAGGGTAGGAAGATCAAACGCAATTTCGAGATACGATGATTTTTCCTGTGGTTCCCATAGGAGGTGCTATCGTACGCCCACGTTTATGGAGTCCTCAACCCATAGAGGGTAACGGTCGCGAGAGTCCGTGAAAGGCTCTACCCACGGAGGGTTCCACGAAAAAGCAACCTTGACTATACCATGATGGCCTACGTCCACGGAGGACTAGCCTAACTCAGGGTAGATCTTCACGAAGTAGGCGATCTCCTTGCCCTTACAAACTTCTTGGTTCACTCCACAACACAAAGTAGGAGGCTCCCAAGTGACACCTAACCAATCTAGGAGGCACCACCCTCCAAAAGGTAATAGGCTCGATAATGTCGATGAACTCCTTGCTCTTGTGCTTCAAGATGATAGACTCCTCAACACACAATCACTCTCTCACAGATTTGGCTATGGTGGAAGAGATTGATTGGGTGGAAAGCAACCTGGGGAGGCTAGAGATCAAGATTCATATGGTTGGAATGGAATGGCATAATATCAACACATGAGTAGGTGGCTCTCTCTCAGAAAATCAGTTGGTATGAGTGGGGATCAGTTCTGATCGCTTCTCTTTTGAGTGAGTGGTGGTGGAGGGGTATATATGGGCATCTCCAAAAATCCAACCGTTACACCTAATAAGTCCAACTCGGTGACACCGATGTGTTAATCTCGATGGTACTAAGTTGCCTAAAAGGTAGCAACTTTTGAATCTTGATGAGACCGATACATAAAACTCGGTTGCACCGATTAGGTGGCCACCGGTCAGATTGCCAAACTCGGTGACACCGATTCAATAAACTCGGTCGGACCGATTTTGTCAATTTGCGTAACAGAATGTTGGGAACCCAAACTTGGTTGCACCGAATCAGAATTGGTTGCATCGATGGGCTAGGGTTTGGCTTGAGTATGTTTGAGGCTGAAAATTGGTGGCACCGAGTGGGGAGTGTTGGTTGAACCGATTTTGGATGTTTGGTTTTGGATAGACTTTTGTGGAAGATCTTGTGGGTGTATGTGGTGACTAAGACTTGTGCATATATGAGCATTTTGTTCACCAACAGTACCTTACCCCCTTTTGATAGTATTGGCTTTCCTATGGACTCAAAGTGATTTGTCACAAAGTAAAATGTAGAGTCCTCTTGCTTGAAGCTTTGCCAATCTATTTCCTTGCATCTTGGGGTATTCCACAATCCTTTTGCCAACCCATCATTGAACTTTTCCTAAAATATGCTTGGTGGAAACATTAGTTCAATGACATATATGTTGTTATTAATTACCAAAACCACCAAGGGAGCAAATGTGCTTTCAATCTCCCCCTTTTTGGTAATTGATGACAACATATAGATCAAAGCTTAGACATATGATATAATCAATGAATATAATCATAACTTTGAGAAGTATGCGATAAGAAAGAGCTCCCCCTAAATTTGTGCATTATTTTAAATTTTGTTTGAATGCAAATGTACAATTGATTAGGTACATGGGGCACTTCTTCCATGTCACATACATCTTGGTGGTGTGCGAGAGTAATAAGAGTTAATATCATAGCACAACACATCAAGCAAAGTGAATGATCATCTCATGACCATCAAAAGGATAGGAAATAGTAGCAACACACATTAAAGCGTATGATTAATCACGAACAAAAGTGTAACACAAGCAACCAAAAGACCAAATGTTTTTGAAACAACAATGAAAACCAACGCTCTCTCACTCGAAGCCTAAAGATCTATATACAACTTCTCCCCCTTTGGAAACAAGTTACCAAAAAGTTCAAAGAGATATAGCTAATCGTTCTTCTAGGGATGATCTCCTCCGGTGGTCGATGTCGGAGTCGAGAGAACTGCGTCGGTGAAGACCTCAGCTGATGTCATGGATGGAGTTGGAGTAGCAACTGGTGGAACTGGAGGAGCTGATGGAGCTGAAGTTACACTAGCAGGTGCTGATGAAGAAGGCCTCGACTCAGGAGCTAGCACTGTGGCTGATCTAGCCTGGGAAGTGAAGTGTGTGCCTCACCTGAGAGGAGAGACATCCTCCTCCTCCTCCTCCTCATCATCTGTAGAGTGAGGAAGGGCACATAGTCAACTTCCTTCTTGAGCTCGGTCACGGTCCTCTTCAACCTGTCTACCTTGTCATTGAGGGTCTTGATCCTGTTCTCAAAGATCCTCACCAAACTGTTCTAGTTTTCCAGTATGTCCTTGATATCCTTCTGCATGCCCTAAACTATTGAGATCAAGAGATTCATTTGCTTATTCCTGGATCTAGGGACTTGAGCAATAGTGGCTCTAGATGCCTCTACCTCTGCCTCTGCCTGAGCTGCAGTTCATGTGGGATGGTCTGGGTCCATCACCACAACATTGTCCTCAAAGTCTGGCTGTAGGGGCAAGTGGGGTCTGTCCAGAGCAAAGATGTGCTTCTCCAACTTTGAGTTGATGAGCATCTGAATGTAGGGTGCATAGCAGCAAGAGCGCTTCTGATTAGCAGCAACCCTCTTCACAGTCTCCACAATGAGATCCATCACTCTGAATCTCTGGTGCTGGTCAATATGAAGCAGTAGGTTGATGGAGTAGCCTCAGATCATCTTCTTTCTTCTGACTTAGGCATCAAAGTATGCCTCAAAATGGTGTTGATGGTATGGAGACCTGCCTGAAGGTAATAGATAGATCCTAGCTTGTGGGACTGAAGATGTGCAGCAGGAATGGCATTGTACATGTCCTTCATGGCATTGTGGCTTGCCTTGGTCTCTGAGTACACACATGCATCTCCATCATGTGCCTCTAGGACTCATAAGATGGCAACCCACTCTTGATAACCCACAAGTATAGAGGATCGCAACAGTTTTCGAGGGTAGAGTATTCAACCCAAATTTATTGATTCGGCACAAGGGGAGCCAAAGAATATTCTCGAGTATTCGTAGCTGAGTTGTCAATTCAACCACACCTGAAAGACTTAATATCTGCAACAAATTATTCAGTAGCAAAGTAGTATGGAAGTAACGGTAATGGTAGCAAAAGTAACAGTAGCAGTTTTGTAGTGATTGTAACAGTAGCAACGGAAAAGTAACTTAGCAAGGATCAATATGTGAAAATCTCATAGGCAATGGATCAATGATGGATAATTATGTTGGATGGCATTCATCATCCAACAGTTATAACATAGGGTGACACAGAACCAGCTCCAATTCATCAATGTAATGTAGGCATGTATTCCATGTATAGTCATACGTGCTTATGGAAAATAACTTGCATGACATCTTTTGTCCTACCTTCCCGTGGCAGTGGGGTCCTAATGGAAACTAAGGGATATTAAGGCCTCCTTTTAATAGAGAATCGGACCAAAGCATTAGCACTTAGTGAATACATGAACTCCTCAAACTACGATAATCACCAGAAAGAATCCCAATTATTGTCACCCTAGGGGATGCGGATCATAACTCGTAATAGGTGTATACAACTTGCAAGATAGGATCAAGAACACATATATATTCATGAAAACATAATATATATTCACCCTGGGGGCCCTAGTGACAAGCATTAAGCATAGCAAAGTCATAGCAACATCAATCTCAAAACATAGTGGATACTAGGGATCAAACCCTAACAAAACTAACTCGATTACATGATAAATATCATCCAACACATCACCGTCCAGCAAGCCTATGATGGGATTACTGACGAACGGTGGAGAGCATCATGAAATTGGTGATGAAGGACGGTTGGTGATGACGATGGCATCGATTTCCCCTCTCTGGAGGCCAAAACAGACTCCAGATCTGGTCTCCCAAGGAAGAACAGGAGGTGGCGGTGGCTTCGTATCATGAAACGCGATGAACTCTTCTCTCTCTGATTTTTCTCCACAAATAGGGTTATATGGAGTTGGAGATGAGGTCGGAGGAGCCATAGGGGCCCCACAAGCCTACTAGGCGCGACCAGGGGGTGGCCACGCCTAGCAGGCTTGTGGCCCGCAGGTGGCCCCCCTCTGGTTGATTCTTGCGCCAGTATTTTTTATTAAATCCAAAAATATTCTCCAAAAATTTTCAGGACAATCCGAGAACTTTTATTTCTGCACAAAAGCAACACCAAGGCAATTCTACTAAAAACAGCGTCAGTCCAGGTTAGTTCCATTCAAATAATGCAAATTAGAGTCCAAAGCAAGGGCAAAAGAGTTTGGAAAAGTGGATACGATGGAGACGTATCAACTCCCCCAAGCTTAACCCATTGCTTGTCCTCAATCAATTCAGTTGATAAACTGAAAGTGATAAATAAAACTTTTACAAACTCTGTTTGATCTGGTTGTTGTAAATACGTCTAACTGATGTTCAGATTTTCAGGAAAGATCATGGACTAACCACGTTCACAATAACATTTAGGTCTCACATTTACTCATATCGATGACATAATCAAACAGCAAGCAATAATAATAAATCTGGTATGACAACACTTTTTCAAAACAATCATGATACATCATGACAAAATGGTATCTCGCTAGCCCTTACTGAGACCGCAAAACATAAATGCAGAGCACCTCTAAAGAACAAGGACTAACTAGACATTGTAATTCACGGTGAAAGAGATCTAGTCATGCTCATACTCAATATCAATTAACAACAAAGCATACAAATGACGGTGGTGCTCTCTAACTGGTGCCTTTTAGAAGAAGATGATGACTCAACAATAAAGTAAATGGAAAGGCCCTCCGCAGAGGGAAGCATTGATTTATAGAGGTGCCAGAGCTCGAGTTTTTAAAACAGAGATAAGTAATGGTTTTTGAGTGGTATGCTTTCAATTCTCACATAACGACCAAGAGGTTTTCAACATCTTTCATGCTAGAAACATTATAGGCGGTTCCCAAATAGAATGATAAAGTTTTTATTCCCCCTCCACCAATTAGTCACTATGACAGCCCAAGTGTTGTCCCTACCTTTTATGGCATGTATCTTCTATGAACCTTGTTTTCATGAGATTAATGATATGAGTTTGAGCCTTGTTATGCCATGTGTGGTTCTTGCATTCATGCATCATGCATCATTCATCATATCATCCATCATGCCATGCCTTGTTGTGATGTGACCTTTCTTGTGTTGTGTGATGTGGTTGGAGTATGTGGTGCAACACTCCTTCTCCTTCCCCCTCTCTTATCCTTTTCATCAAGCCCTACCTAAAACCCTTTTATTCCCTTGTCATTTTATCAACATATTTAACTTGCCTTAAAATTGTTTAAAAAAATGTTCAAGTGATAGCCTGAAATATTTTAAGCATGTGAGTGGGGGTTCTTTTGTTGTTTGAGCTTAATATGATTTGGGATTTTAAATAACAAGGGGGGCTGTTGTTTTAATACTAATTAAATTAGTTGCTCTATAATTCAACATGTTAATTTTGTCAAAGAGGTCTTAATTTCTTGTTTGTAAAAGTATTTTTGTTTTGACAAAACCGTCTTATGTATGGGATTTTGTAACTGTGCTATTTCTTTTTAAATAAAAAAACCCTGCTGTTTTGTTCCCAGCGAGAGAGAGAAATGGGCTTCTCCCCCTTCCCGTGACCAGCCCAGCCCAGTGCACCTGACAGCAACCTGCCCCGTCGTTCTCACCCTCAGTGCGCGTGAGAGAGAGAGAGCAGAGAGAGCAGTGGTGGGCGCGCGCCGACGCTGTGAGAGAAGCTCACGGATGTCGAGGCCGCCCCCTACTTAAGTGCGTGGATCCCTAGGTTTTCCCCTCATCCCTCTTACCGCCGCCGCTCCTCTTCTCCCTCCTCCTCCCTTCTTCTTCTTCGTCAGGTAGGTTCAGAGAATTGGGTTCAGAAAGCAGCAGAGCGCTGGTGACTTTCTTCGGCTCGTCGTCACCGCCTGCGGTGGCGCCCATCGTCGTTGGGATGCCGTGCTCCTCATCGGTGAGGTCCGCGTTCCGTTCCCGGCGCTAGGGTGCCGTGGGAGGCTCCAAGAGTCTTCTTCTTCCTCGCTGTTGCCGTGCTCCCGAAGCTCGTTGTCGTCTCCTTCCTTGTCGTCGCCGCCATGTCGTCATCGTTCTTCCTCCTCTTCGTCATGCCCCGAGCCGTCATTGTCTGCCCTCAGTGAGCCACCTTGATGCCCCTCCTATTGCCATTGCTTAGCTCGCCGTTGCCGCAGAGCTGCTGTTGCCGCCGTTTCGTCCAAAGGCAGTGCCTTGAGGGCAGTGACCTCCGTTCCCTCGTCATGAGACGAGCGGGGATTGGTTTCTTTGTAGAGCCCGCAACTCCCGCAGCAGGTCCGCGTCGCCGGAGAGCCCCTCCGTCGCCGGGATCGCCGCCGCCGTCGTCTGTCAAAGCAGTGCGCGATGAGATTCAGTTTCGCCAGGTGAACGTGTCATGGTTAGTACTAGAGGGGTAAGTCCCCTACTTGGTCAGAACTCGCGCCGTAGCGCAGTGGTAGGGGTCGCTGCGTTCGACCGCCAGGTCTGGAGTTCGATCCCCAAATCCTCCCTTTTTTCCTTTTTCCTTTTGTTTTTCTCCTTTGCTTGCATGTAAATGTGTATGTGCTACCTTCATGATTGTAGGTTGTTTTTTCCCTTGCCGATTGTATGCGTGAGTGTAGGGTGGTGTATGTGTATGTGTATGGCATAGAGTGTGTGTGCATTTATGCTTACTTGGTGTTGTGTGTGTGTGACATACATGTATATATATGCATATATGCACTTGTGCATATATGTGTGTGTGATGAACACCCACACACCTAGGAGTGGGATTCTTAAGTATGTATGTGTCCATGTGCACTTGTGCATGTGTGGCTAGTGTGTATGTGCCTATATGCATTGTGCATATATGGTGCATGTGTGTGTGTGTGGATGAACACCCACCCTCATAGGTGGTGTGTTCATGGGTGTGTGTGTGCACATATTCTTTTAAGCATATGTAGCTATGTGTGGTTTGTGCATGCCATGTGAGTGTGTGTGTTGTTTGGATGTGTAGGTTTGGAGTGTGTGTGTGTGGGTGTGACAAGTGGGCATGCCCCACTTGTCATACACTATTTATCATTATAGAATTATTCATGTTAGTAGTGTTAAATAGATATTTTTCCAGTTTTAGCTATATTACCAAATCTGGCCATGTTCAAATATGCTCATGTGCATTTTAAGTAAGTTTTGACTTATAAGAGAGGTGGTTTTTTTGCTAGTATAGTTTGTGCCATGTTGCTTCACATGTATATATGAGTACGACCAATGATTTAGGGGTAGAAAGATCCAAGGAATCCATTGGTGCAATCAGATTTCACTTTTGGGCAAGTTTATAAATCTGTCATTTCTGGTGTGATGCTACTTTATCATTTTTGCATGAATTAAACCATGTTTGCTTTGGGGCAGGTGTCAACATGGAAGTGCTAGTCCTTTATGTCTATTATGCCATGGTATTTTTGTTTGACATGAGAATCACCCATATAAGTAGTAAACTTGCTGCAAAGTAGCTAACTTAATGCTACCAGATTAACTCAGATTCCAAAAAACTGTTATTTTCACCAAGTCCCAGAAATCTGTTTCATCATGTCAACTTGTGAGCTTCATGATTATTGATGTGTGCCTTCTTTAGAGATTGTGTAGTTGGATAAGTTGATAAGCATGTTATGTAGTTTCTGTAAATACCTTGTTTGTGGTTGTAGGATTCCTATAGCTCAAGTTATTGGCTGTGAAAGTTGCTATGTTGCTTTTTTGTGGCAGATTGTTTGTTTTCTTGTTTTGTGACTTGTGGGAGCTATACTCCATGGAATTACTTGATCTTTGGGTTTATTGTGGTTGGTTTTTCATTGACTAACCAGTGGCTACCTTGGAATGCCAAGGAATAGCCCATGTCTTTCTTTTCTTGTGTTTCGCCTTCGCATCTATCATGAGCGTACCGCAAGAACCGTAACTCTGTTTCTTACGTTCTCCATATGCAATTTCATCAGTTTTACATGATGCATCCATATTTGCCATGTTCATGCATGTCTAAATGACTTATAATATGGTTCTATCCAGATTCATTGATAGCCAATCCTTTGCATATGAAACATGACTAGATAGGATTGCCATGTTAAAAACTCTTCACATAAGCATGCATCATTCTTGCTTGTGCATTGCACCATGGATGCTTGTTTATACTTGCTGTTTCTATTGGGTAGACACGAGTGTTGAAACTGAGTACGAGGATCCAGGAGAGTACCACTACGAGGACCCCGCTTGTTGTCCCTTTGAAGAACCAACAGGCAAGATGATCGTACCCGGATCCCGATACTACTTTTGCTTGCTAGTTGTCTCGCTCTTATCGTTAAAATTGTGCTAACTACCACTTGAATGTCAGCCTCCTAATTGCCATGATAGGCTCTAACCCCCCACATCCTAGCAAACCTTTGATTGGCTAAGTTACCGCTGCTCAACCCCTCTTATAGCGTTCTTAGTTGCAGGTACATGTTGTTCCATGTGATAATATGGATTTGGCATATCACAATAATATCTGTTATTTAATTTAATGCACATATATATCTTGGTATTGGTGGAAGGCTTGGCCTTTTGCTAGGTGATTCGTTCCACTGTTACTGCCATAGTTTCTTGTTACCAGTGTTATGTTTTCCATACTTTGCGCTCCTAACATGCTCGGGGTTGTTATGGGGACCCCCTTGTTTATTCGGTTGAGATTAAAACTTGTCTAGCAAGACCCAACTTTGGTACTACATTTGCTCAACAACTTAATAAAATTTGCATAGGGCTTTGCAACCCCGTGGATAATTAATCAACCCCCGGGCCAGTGCTCCTCATGAGTGTTGGTCCAAACTAGAGCACTGTGCGGGGCCAACCCGGGGCAACTCGAGAGATTTCTATCAGGCCTCCGTACACGTAGCTTATCCGTCGTGTCCTTAGAACGAGATATGCGGCTCTTATCGGGTTCATCAACACGTCGGGTGGTCTTGCTGAATTTGTTTTACCTTTATCGAGTGTCTTGCGTGAGGGCTCTAACATTCTTCAGGTTATCTCGAGGTGTTGGTATTCCTTTGGAGTTGCCTAGGATGATCACAAGATCCATGGTCGAGGCTATTCCCATGAAGTGTGGTTAATTTGCGATGGACTAGTTGGAGCACCCCTGCAGGGTCAACTCTTTTGGAAAGTCGTGCCCGCGGTTATGTGGCAACTTGGATATTTGTTTAACACCCGATTATAGTAAACTTGAAGTAAACTCTAATAAAACACACCAACTGTGTGAGTAACCGTGATCATCTCTGCTCGTGAACATGATATGAGAGAGAACACGGTGGGGTTATGATTGACGTAAGTAAGTGTTCAGGATCTCATAGAGGTCATTCTAGATTCGATCGTTCATCGTAGGCCACTCATATTTAATTTCATGTTACGTAAGTTTAGCCAACATAAATGCTTAGTGCTGCTGCAAACTAAACACATACCCATCCCAACCTTTAAGCTTGAATAGTCTTGGTACCGGGGCGCATGATTGCCGAGTCCTTGTGGCTCACAGATTACTACAACACTCCAGGTACATGTACATATGAGTATGTGCAGGATGATCTGACGCAGCTCCAGTGGGAATATGACGAGGAAAAAGGCAGGATGTACATGACTTACCCGGATGAGTAGAGGACCATGGCCGTGATCTTTGGGATAGCGAGATAGTATCATTTGCATATGTTTTTATCGTTTGATTTTGTTCGTAGGCGGACCCTGTCTTCATCTTGATGTTTGAACTCTGTGTGGAATTGTAATTTAGTATGTGGCGAGTGTAAGCCAACTCGTATACTCATCTCTTCTATAATGTATGATGTAATTGTACTATACTTGCGAACGACAAGATGCGCCTCTATCCCTTGCGAGGCCCTCGTGCCTTAATATGGATAGGCACGCATCTTGCGCGTGACAAGTTGGTATTCAGAGCCATAGGACCATAGGAGCCTTTGCTTGATCGAACTTGGCCAAGTCGAGTCTAGTAAAACTATTTTGAGTCTAGTTATATCAGAGAGTAGGATTCTCTTTACTCCTCTTCTATGCTCTGGTGAGGTATTCGACTTAAGAATTTTGATTCTACTCCTCTTCCCGCTCAAAAAAAATTAGGATCACGCGGGTATTTTGGAGTCTATATGATACCGATGTGACAGGGTTATGTCTTGGTGTCTCCTGTCTGACTTGATTTCTTTCGGGGAGTAGAGCTCCAGGGAATGTTGGCACATCGTTATCATTCAGCTTCCTTGATATCTCAGGACGGAGAATGTTCGGAAATACTTCAATACTTGTCATGGTGAGATAAGGTCGGAGTCACCCAGTACTGGGGAGGCGTCCGGGGTACCACCATGGTTTAGTATCGTTGTGAGTTCGAGGATTCGAGTTAGATGAATTTGTGAGAGCCTCTGGTTATGTGTTGAAGGATGGATACAGTTGGGGTGTAGGATTGCTAGTTGTGTGAGATTTCCTCCTTGTATCCCCCACACCGGATTGCATAACCATAAAGTTTTCGGAAGTTCTTAGGTGGGAAATCTTGTAGTTATCTAGGATCATCTTCTTCAGATGTATGTGGGCATATACATTGTTCCAAGCAGTTAGCTCAATACTTTTGTGTTTTTGCAAGTGGCTTCTAATATCTGATGATGTTATCATAAACCAAAGAAGCATTCTTACTAATTTTTCAGTAGGAAGGTTGTGATGTTATTGGTCAATTTCTTTCAAGCATTTGATTCAGCTATGGAATTCATCTTATCAATGAGGTGCTGATGCGTTTTTTCCATCTTCAGGATGGCTCCACCAACTCGCAACAATCCGGGTCGTGGTGAGGAGCAGGATGATGTTCCACCACCACCACCACCCCCGCCGCCGCCTCCTCCTCTAGAAGCTTGGCAAGCTGTGATGGTTGTAACCAATGCGAACACTCAGATGTTGCTCAGGCTGTTGCAAGAAAGGGAGCAGGGTCAGCAAGGCTTTCAAGGGAATTTTCAGAATCAACCTCAGTTTATGACGCTCAATCAGTTCCTTGCCAACCAGCCCAAGTCTTTCACCTGTTGTGAGCAGCCTCTTGATGCTGATGATTGACTCCGTGATATGAGTAAGCATTTTGAGTGCAGCAATGTCAGGCCAGAGGACTTTGTCAGATTTGCATCGTTCCAGCTCGAGGGTCAAGCAGCTGATTGGTGGCAGCAGTACAAGGATTCCAGGGGCGATCGTGTTGTTACTTGGGACAATTTCTGTCGTGACTTCAGGGCTCATTACATTTCTACAAGCTTTGTCGAGGAGATGCTTGAGAAGTTCAGGCACCTGAAGTAGGGAAGCAAGTCTATCTATCAGTACAACATCGAGTTCCAGAATCTAGCCCGCTATGCTAAGCAAGATGTTCCAGATGACAAGGCGATGATCTATCAGTTCAGAGGTGGTCTCAAGGATGAGCTTCTGCTAGGCCTAGTTCTTCAAGAGCCTCGTGAGTTTGATCAGTTCTAAAACATGGCTTTGGAGGTCGAGGCAACTCAGCTCAAGTTGGAGAACTCAAGAAAGCATTCAAGGGATTGATATTCGTCTTCTTCCAGCTCTCAAATGGTTCCCCAGCAGCAGAAGTATTGGGTGCCAAATCCTCCTCCGTTTCATCCTCCTCGGCAGCAGAAGGAGTTCGGTGGCCGTGGTTCTTCCCACCCACCCAACCTAGGATTTCAACAGAGACCCCAGGCGTCCAAGACAGTTCTTGTTCCTCCTCCAGGCAATGTTCGTCCGCTTTCTGAGGTGACTTGTCACAAGTGTGGACAGAAGGGTCACTATGCAAACAAGTGCAACCAGCGGTGTCTTCCTCCTCCTCCTCCTCCTCTAGTCAAGCCTCCAGGAAATGCAATGGTGAAGCATAATCCCAAGTCAGCAAGGGTGAACATGGTGAATGCAGCTGAAGTAGAGTAGTCTCATGATGTGATTATGGGTAATCTCTCAGTCAATTCTATTCCTGCAAAAGTTTTGTTTGATACTGGTGCATCGCATTCATTCATCTCTAGACCTTTTGCTTGGAAGCATGATTTGAATTCAGTAGTCCTTCCTAGTCCTTTTCGGGTTTTGTCCCTAGGCAAATTGATGAGTTCGAATGTGGTTGTTCCAGATGTTTCTATCAATATGGGCAATTATTCTTTTCTGGCTTCTCCTATTGTTCTTGGTAATTCAGATATTGATCTCATCCTTGACATGGACTTCCTGGCTATGAATAAGGCATACATTGATTGCAAAGCAAAAGAAGTCAAGCTGACTCATCTTTCAGAAGATGTGATTATTTTCGCGGCTCGCGATGACACAATCCATCTCTTTGCTCTTAATGAGAAGGGTGAAATCTCGGCAATTTCTCAAATTCCGGTGGTGAATGATTATGAAGATGTCTTTCGAGAAGAATTGCCAGGAATGCCTCCGCACCAGCTAGTCGAGTTCGTGATTGATCTCAAGCCCGGGACTGAACCGGTTAGCAAGCGCCCCTATAAACTTGGCCCCGAAGAGCTGAAAGAGTTGAAGAAGCAGCTAGATGAGCAAGAACGTGTGGGACTGATCAGACCATGTTCTTCTCCATGGGGTTGTGGTGTTTTGTTTGTCAAGAATAAAGATGGCACGGATCATCTTTGTGTCGACTACCGTCCATTGAATAAGAAGACAATCAGAAACAAGTACCCACTCCCCAACATCAATGATCAGTTTGAACAACTGAAAGGTGCCAAGGTTTTCTCGAAGCTTCATCTTCGCATGGGTTATCATCAGATTCACATTCACGAAGAAGACATTCCTAAGACCGCTTTTAGGACAAGTTTTGGCTCTTATGAGTACACCGTCATGTCGTCTTGCAAATGCTCCTCCAACCTTCTCAAGAATGATGAACTTCATTTTCTCTCCTTTCAAGAATGAGTTCGTCTTGGTCTATTTGGATGATATCCTTGTGTTCTCGGAGACAGAAGAAGAGCATGCAGAGCATCTCCGCCTTGTGCTTGACAAGTTAAGAGAGCATCGATTCTATGCCAAGTTTTCCAAGTGTGAGTTTTGGCTCAATGAAGTGGTGTACCTTGGGCATGTGATCTCTGCCGAGGGAATTAAAGTGCACCCTGAGAAAGTGGAGGCAATCCTGAAGTGGGAACCTCCTCAGAGCCTGTGTGATTTTGTTCGGCATGAAATGGGAAGACTGCCTTCCGTATGCTGAATTCTCATACAACAATAGCTTTTAAGCTAGCTCACGCAAGGCCCCTTTTGAGATTCTCTATGGCAGGAAGTGTCGTACCCCGCTTAACTGGTCTAAAACCGGTGAGCGTCAGATATTGGGCAATGACATGATCTCTGAAGCAGTAGAAATGTGTCGTGTCATTCGTGAGAACCTCAAAGTAGCTCAGTCCCGGCAGAAGAGCTATTACGATAGCAAACATCGGGATGTTTCCTTTCAAGTGGATGATCTAGTCTATCTCAGAGTCTCCCCCATGAAGGGCACTCAATGGTTTGGAATTAAAGGGAAGCTAGCTCCACATTTTGTTGGTCCTTTCAAAGTTGTTGGCAAGAGAGGTGGTCTTGCATATCAACTAGAGCTTCCTCCAAATTTTGCAAATGTGCACGATGTCTTCCATGTTTCTCAGCTCCGGAGGTGCTTCAAGACTCCAGAGCGCACCATTGACCTCCAAGACATTCATCTCCAAGAAGACCTCTCTTATCGTGAGCATCCAGTTGCAATTCTTGAAGAAACTGAGCGTATGACTCTTAACAAATCTATCAAGTTCCTCAAGGTGAAGTGGTCTCATCATTCTGACAAAGAAGCTACTTGGGAACGTGAGGATCTTCTTCGTTCCGAATTTCCAGAGTTCTTTCGTTCCTAGATCTCGGGTCGAGATCCTCTTGTAGTGTGGGAGAGTTGTGATAGCCTAAGTGCTATCGCTACCTTTTATGGGATGTATTTTCTATGAACCTTGTTGTCATGAGATTAATGATATGAGTTTGAGCCTTGTTATGCCATGTCTTGTTCTTGCATTCATGCATCATGCATCATATTATCCATCATGACATGCCTTGTTGTGATGTGACCTTTCTTGTGTTGTGTGATGTGGTTGGAGTATGTGGTGCAACACTCCTTCTCCTTACCCCTCTCTTATCCTTTTCATCAATCCCTACCTAAAACCCTTTTATTCCCTTGTCATTTTATCAACAGATTTAACATGCCTTAAAATTGCTTAAAAAATGTTCAAGTGATAGCCTAAAATATTTTAAGCATGTGAGTGGGGTTCTTTTGTTTTTTGAGCCTAATATGATTTGGGATTTTAAATAACAAGTGGGCTGTTGTTTTAATACTAATTAAATTAGTTGCTCTATAATTCAACATGTTAATTTTGTCAAAGAGGTCTTAATTTCTTGTTTGTAAAAGTATTTTTGTTTTGACAAAACCCTTTTATATAATTCTGTGGGATTTTGTAAGTGTGTTATTTCTTTTTAAATAAAACCCCCCTGCTGTTTTGTTCCCAGCGAGAGAGAGAAGTGGGCTTCTCCTCCTTCCCGCGACCAGCCCAGCCCAGCGCGCCTGAAGGCAACCTGCCCTGTCATTCTCCCCGTCAGTGCGCATGAGAGAGAGAGAGAGAGCAGTGGTGGGCGCGCGCTAACTCCGTGAGAGAAGCTCACGGTCGTCGAGACCGCCCCCCCTACTTAAGTGCGCAGATCCCTAGGTTTTTCCCCTCTCCCCCCTTGCCGCCGCTGCTCCTCTTCTCCCTCCTCCTCCCTTCTTCTTCTTCGTCAGGTAGGTTCAAAGAATTGGGTTCAGAGAGCAGCAGAGCTCCGGTGACTTTCTTCGACTCGTCGTCGCCGCCTTCAGTGGCGCCCATCGTCGTCGGGATGTCGTGCTCCTCATCGGTGAGGTTCGCGTTCCGTTCCCGGCACTAGGGTGCCGTGGGAGGCTCCAAGAGTCGTCTTCTTCCTCGTTGTCGCCGTGCTCCCGAAGCTCGTTGTCGTCTCCTTCCTCGTCGTCGCCGCCGCGTCGTCATCGTTCTTCCTCCTCTTCGTCGCGCCCCGAGCCGTCGTCATCTCCCCTCGGTGAGCCGCTGTGATGCCCCTCTTGTTGTCGTTGCTTAGCTCGTCGTCGCCGCAGAGCCGCTGTCGCCGCCGTTTCATTGAAAGGCAGTGCCTTGAGGGTAGTGACCTCCGTTCCCTCGTCACGAGACGAGTAGGGATTGGTTTCTTCATAGAGCCCGCAACTCACACAGTAGGTCCGCGTCGCCGGAGAGCCCCTCCGTCGCCGGGATCGCCGCCGCCGTCTTCTGTCAGAGCAGTGCGCAATGAGATTTAGTTTCGTCAGGTGAACACGTCGTGGTTAGTATTAGAGGGGTAAGTCCCCTACTTGGTCAGAACTCGCGCCGTAGCGCAGTGGTAGGCGTCGCTGCGTTCGATCGCCAGGTCTGGGGTTCGATCCCCAAATCCTCCCCCTTTTTTTCCTTTTGTTTTATTTTTTCTCCTTTGCTTGCATGTAAATGTGTATGTGCTACCTTCATGATTGTAGGTTGTTTTTTTACTTGCTGATTGTATGCGTGAGTGTAAGGTGGTGTATGTGTATGTGTATGGCATAGAGTGTGTGTGCATTTATGCTTACTTGGTGTTGTGTGTGTGTGTGTGACATACATGTATATATATATATATGCATATATGCACTTGTGCATATATGTGTGTATATGTTTGTGTGATGAACACCCACACACCTAGGAGTTGGATTCTTAAGTGTGTATGTGTCCATGTGCACTTGTGCATGTGTGGCTAGTGTGTATGTGCCTATATGCATTGTGCATATATGGTGCATGTGTGTGTGGATGAACACCCACCCTCATAGGTCGTGTGTTCATGGGTGTGTATGTGCTCATATGCTCTTAAGCATATGTAGCTATGTGTGGTTTGTGCATGCCATGTGAGTGTGTGTGTGGTTTGGATGTGTAGGTTTGGAGTGTGTGTGTGTGGGTATGACAAGTGGGCATGCCCCACTTGTCATACACTATTTATCATTATAATATTTGTCATGTTAGTAGTGTTAAATAGATCTTTTCCAGTTTTAGCTATATTACCAAATCTGGCCATGTTCAAATATGATCATGTGCATTTTAAGTAAGTTTTGACTTATAAGAGAGGTGGGGGGTTTTGCCAGTATAGTTTGTGCCATGTTGCTTCACATGTATATATGAGTATGACACATGATTTAGCGGTAGAAAGGTCCAAGAAATCCATTGGTGCAATCAGATTTCACTTTTGGGCAAGTTTATAAATCTGTCATTTCTGTTGTGATCTACTTTGTCATTTTTTCATGAATTAAACCATGTTTGCTTTGGGGCAGGTGCAACATGGAAGTGCTAGTGCTTTATGTCTATTATGCCATTGTATTTTGGTTTGACATGAGAATCACCCATATAAGTGGGAAACTTGCTGCAAAGTAGCTAACTTAATGTTATTGTGTTCACAATGCCAAATATTTCTAAGTCGGAGAATCTGGTAATATTTTTATGCCATGTTAAGTGGATGCTACCAAGTGCTATGTTGTGAATTAGCTCATGCTCAGTGCTAGTGTTTTGAAGCAGATGTTGTCTACTACCATCTTGTTAATTTTCATGTCATGAGGTGCTACCAGATTAACTCAGATTCCAGAAAACTGTTATTTTCACCAAGTCCTAGAAATCTGTTTCATCATGCCAACTTGTGAGGTTCATGATTATTGATGTGTACCTCCTTTCCAGATTGTGTAGTTGGATAAGTTGATAAGCATGTTATGTAGTTTCTGTAAATACCTTTTTTGTGGTTGTAGGATTCCTGTCGCTCAAGTTATTGGCTGTGAAAGTTGCCATGTTGCTGTTTTGTGGCAGATTGTTTGTTTAATTGTTTTGTGACTTGTGGGAGCTATACTCCATGGAATTACTTGATCTTTGGGTCTATTGTGGTTGGTTTTTCATTGAATAACCAGTGGCTACCTTGGAATGCCAAGGAATAGCCCAGGCCTTTCTTTCTTGTGTTTCGCCTTCGTATCTGTCGTGAGCGTATCGCGAGAACCGTAACTCCGTTTCTTACGTTCTCCATATGAATTTTCATCAGTTTTACATGATGCATCCATATTTGCCATGTTCATGCATGTCTAAATGACTTAATATAAGCTTATGTCCAGATTCATTAATAACCAATCCTTTGCATATGAAACATGACTAGATAGGATTGCCATGTTAAAAACTCTTCACATAAGCATGCATCATTCTTGCTTGTGCATTGCACCATGGATACTTGTTATACTTGTTGTTTCTTTTGGGTAGACGTGAGTGTTGAAACTGAGTACGAGGATCTAGGAGAGTACCACTATGAGGACCCTGCTTCTTGTCCCTCTGAAGAACCAACAGGCAAGATGATCGTACCCGGATATCGATACTATTTTCGCTTGCTAGTTGTCTCGCTCTTATCGTTACAATTGCGCTACCTACCACTTGAATGCAAGCCTCCTAATTGCCATGATAGACTCTAACCCCCACATCCTAGCAAACCTTTGATTGGCTAAGTTACCGCTGCTCAGCCCCTCTTATAGCGTTCTTAGTTGCAGGTACAGGTTGTTCCATATGAAAATATGGATTTGTCATATCACAATAATATCTGTTATTTAATTTAATGCACATATATATCTTGGTATTGGTGGAAGGCTTGGCCTTTTGCTAGGTGATTTGTTCCGCTGTTACCACCATAGTTTCTTGTTACCGGCGTTATGTTTTCCATACTTTGCGCTCCTAACATGCTCGGGGTTGTTATGGGGACCCCCTTGTTTATTCGGTTGAGATTAAAAGTTGTCTGGAAAGACAAAATTTTGGTACTACATTTTATTAACAACTTAATAAAATTTGCATAGGGCTTTGCAACCCCGTGGATAATTAATCAACCCCCGGGTCAGTGCTCCTCATGAGTGTTGGTCCAAACTAGAGAACTGTGCGGGGCCAACCCGGGGCAACTCGGGAGATTTCTATCAGGCCTCCGTATGCGTAGCTTATCCGTCGTGTCCTGAGAACGAGATATGCGGCTCTTATTGGGTTCGTCGACACGTCGGGTGGTCTTGCTGGATTTGTTTTACCTTTATCAAGTGTCTTGCGTGAGGGCTCTAACATTCTTCAGGTTATCTCGAGGTGTTGGAATTCCTTTGGAGTTGCCTAGGATGATCACAAGATCCCTGGTCGAGGCTATTCCCGCGGAGTGTGGTTAATTTGTGATGGACTACTTGGCGCACCCCTGCAGGGTCAAATCTTTCGGAAAGCCGTGCCAGCGGTTATGTGGCAACTTGGATATTTGTTTAACACCCGGTTATAGTAAACTTGAAGTAAACTCTAATAAAACACACCAACTGTGTGAGTAACCATGATCGTCTCTGCTCGTGAACATGATATGAGAGAGATCACGGTGGGGTTATGATTGACGTAAGTAAGTATTCAGGATCTCATAGAGGTCATTCTAGATTAGATCATTCATCGTAGGCCACTCATATTTAATTTCATGTTACGTAAGTTTAGCCAACATAAATGCTTGGTGCTGCTGCAAACTAAACACACACCCAACCCAACCTTTAAGCTTGAATAGTCTCAGTACCCGGGCGCATGGTTGCTGAGTCCTTGTGGCTCATAGATTACTACAACACTCTAGGTACAGGTACAGATGAGTACGTGCAGGATGATCTAATGCAGCTCGAGTGGGAATATGACAAGGAAAGAGGCAGGATGTACGTGACTTACTCGGATGAGTGGAGGGCCATGGTCGTGATCTTTGGAATAGCGAGATAGTATCATTTGCATCTGTTTTTATCATTTGATTTCGTCCGTAGGCGGACCCTGTCTTCATCTTGATGTTTGAACTCTGTGTGGAATTGTAATTTAGTATGTGGCGAGTGTAAGCCAACTCGTATACTCATCTCTTCTGTAATGTATGATATAATGGTACTATACTTGTGAACGAAAAGATGCGCCTCTATCCCTTGCGAGACCCTCGTGCCTTAATATGGATAGGCGCGGATCTTGGGTGTGACAGTCACACTCCACGGTGAGCCGAATCCACGGGTACCATCCATACAAACACAGTTCTGCGGGAGTTTTGTTTAATTAGATTTTGCTTTTATTTCGAGCATGGAACTGTGCATCCCGATTACCAGCCACTTTCTCATGAATGATAGTGAATCAACACATATCGTGAGAATAACCAACCTAGCATGGAAGATACTGACAACCCCCAATCGCCACATGAGCGATTTGGGTCATACAAAACAGAATGATTATTTGAAGGTTTAGAGTTTGGCACATGCAAATTTACTTGGAACGACAGGTAAGTACCGCATATAGGTAGGTATGGTGGACTCATATGGAACAACTTTGGGGTTGAGGAATTTGATGCACAAGCAGTATTCCCGCTTAGTACAAGTGAAGGCTAGCAAAAGATTGGGGAGTGACCAACTAGAGAGCGACACAGTCATAAACATGCTTTGAGATTAACCAACACTGAATTCAAGCATGAGTAGGATATAAATCACTATGAACATAAATATTGTAGAGGCTATGTTGATTTTGTTTCAATTACATGCATGAACATATGCCAAGTCGAGCCACTTGAATCGTTCAGAGGAGGATACCTACCCATCATACTACATCACAACCATTTTAATATGCACGTTGGCACCCAAAACAAACCATTATCCACGCTTAGCTAATTAAGCATGGCATGGGTAACTATAATCTCTAATTGTAATTGCAAATATGTTTCACCCATAATGAACTGAATTCGGAATGATGAACTAATCTTATTTAGGTCGAGTTCGTACCGGCTTTTCTCCATTTTTCATCAAATATCGTCATTATTGCCTTTCACTTGCACGACCGGACGGTGTGGATAATAATAAGAGTGCATGTCGATTGGACTAAGCTGGAATCTGCAAACAATAACTCAAAGGAGAAGACAAGGCAACATGGGATCTCTAATAGGTAAACAATAGTGCATATGAGAGCCACTCGACATTTTCATTGTGGTCTTCTCCTTACGACCCAAAGAAAGAAAAATCAAAACATGAACGAGAAAAGCTATTCACATGGGAAAGCTCCCAACAAAAAAAAGAACCAAAAATATTTTTGGGTTTTCATTTTTTGATTCTACAACTAAGCAACTAGAAAATAAAGCTAGAACTATTTTTTTGTATTTTTCTCAAAGTTAATTAAACACACAAGAAGAAAACAAAACAAGAAAATAAACTACCATGGATGGTACAATGAAAGAGTATGAACACCGACTGCTTAAGAATAAGTGTGTGAACATGAATGTAAAGTCAGTGAGAAATACGTACTCCCCCAAGCTTAGGCTTTTGGACTAAGTTGGTCTATGGCCATGGCTGGCCCTGATAATATCTGAAGTCATAGTTGGGGTTGTACTGGGCTGCGGCAGCTACCGCCTGAACGACTATAGCATGAATGCAAGCTGATTCCGCGCACCTCTCGTACTCGTCTGCCTCCTCTCTGGTTATAAGGTATCTCTTTTTTCCTGAAAATTAAAGAAGGCATGGGCAGGAAGGGTAACATGGACAACACCCTGTCTCCGCACGAAAGAATCTGTGAGTTGATAGTATTGCTTGCATTTGTCCGACACGAATTCCTCAAGGCTGGCATTTCTTGTGTACGCGTAAAATTCTTCCTTGAAATAGGCATCACTCATGAATTGATCTGATGGCCATTCACAAGGTCGTACTTGTGCTTCCCTCAGTGGTTCAAGGTCGGGCTCACGTATTGCTAGTCTCGGGGCCTTCTTGCTCGATGAACTCCCTTGAAACACCTTCCTCGGCATTTTTTTCTTTTTTTGAAAAATTCTGAAATTTGTAGTGACTCAAAATAAAGGTGAACAAAACACGTAGCAACTACTCCCTCAAGTGCCTAGAGGCAATATCAAGCATCAAAACTACTTGGGACCATATAAATTTGACATGCAAGCTCAAGAACAAGGTCACCACAACAACAAAAATTTGCAATATTAAAATCACTAGAACAAAAACTAATCGGACCATTGGAGGAGTCACATACCGAAGAACAATCTCCCAGAATAGTTTTACGAATGAAGCTTTGAACAAGGAGATCGAAAATGGCACCAAAATGAGCTAGAACACGGGTTTGAGCAATGGTGCGATTTTTTCTGGAGGAAGATGAAGTGGATGGGTGCTGGAATAAGTGAAGGGGGCCATGTGGAACCCACAAGCCTGCTAGGCGCGGCCAGGGGGTGGCCGTGCCTTGTGGGCTTGTGAACCACTGGTGCAGCCCCCATGCAGTGTGCTTAGTGCCGAATATTTTTAAATATTGCAGAAAAATTCATACTCCATTTTCAGGACATTTGAAGAACTTTTTATATTCAAGTCACTTTTTATTGCACGGGAAACTCAGGGAACAAAAAAATAATAGAATTTTTACTTAATTTCATCCAACTAAGAGAAGTAGAAGTTGGGTACACGAAGTTGTGCTTTCTAAAATCATCCATATCATGCTCATCAAAAGGAATCCATCAATAAGGTTGATCAAGTCTTATTAATAGACTTCTTTCGAATAACATGAGACCGAAGAATTTTCAAATAACACTAAGTTACCTCAATGGGAATATGTATACCCCCAACAATAAGTATATCATATTTCTTCTTGACAGTACGAAGAGGGAATTCAAAGTCTCCAATAATAATCGTTGGAATTTTTTCAATGGAGTTCATACTATGAAGTTGAGGTTCTTTCTTCGGAAAGTGTACCGTATGCTCATTACCATTAATATGAAAAGTGGCATTGCCCTTGTTGCAATCAGTAACAGCCCCTGCAGTATTCAAAAAGGGTCTAACAAGGATGATTGACATATTGTCGTCCTCGGGAATGTCGAGAATAACAAAGTCCGTTAAGATAGTAGCATTTGCAACTACGACAAGTACATCCTCACAAATACCGATAGGTAGAGGAGTTGATTTATCAGCCATTCGCAAAGAGATTTTAGCAGGTGTCAGCTTATTCAAATCAAGTCTACGATATAAAGAGAAGGCATAATACTAACACTAGCTCCCAAATTACATAAGGCAGTTTTAACATAATTCCCTTTAATAGAGCATGGTATAGTTGGTATTCCTGGATCTCCTAATTTCCTTGGTACTCCACCCTTAAACGTATAATTAGCAAGCATGGTGGAAATTTCAGCTTCCGGTATCTTCCTTTTATTAGTCACAATATATTTCATATACTTAGCATAAGGAGACATTTTCAGTATATCGATCAAGCGCATACGCAAAAAGACAAGTCTAAGCATTTCAACAAAGTGCTCAAAATCCTCATCATCATTTTTCTTGGATAGTTTAGGAGGAAAGGGCATGGGTTTCTGAACCCATGGTTCACTTTCTTTACCATGGTTCCTAGCAATAAAGTCTCTTTTGTCATATCTTCTATTCTTAGGTTGTGGGTTATCAAGATCAACGGCAGGTTCAATCTCCACATCGTTATCATTACTAGGTTGAGCATCAACATGAACTTCATCATTAATATTATCACTAGGTTCATGTTCATCACCAGATTGCGTATCACCATCATAAATAGAAATATCATTTGTGTTTTCAGGTGTATCAGTAACAGGTTCGCTAGCAGCATGCAAGGTTCTATCATCATGCTTATTCCTGTAGGGAGACGTAGTAGTAAATCAAAATTTTCTACGTGTTCACCAAGATCTATCTATGGAGACACCAACAACGAGAGGGAAGAGATTGCATCTTCATACCTTTGAAGATCTCTAACTAGAAGCATTACAAGAACACGGTTGGTGGAGTCGTACTCGTAGCGATTCAGATCGCGGTGGACTCCGATCTTAGCGTCGAACAACGGCGCCTCTGTGTTCAAGACATTTGCAGCCCGGTGACGTCTCCTACGCCTTGATCCAGCAAGGAGGGAGGAGAGGTTGAGGGCAATATCCGGTAGCATGACGGCGTGGTGACGGTGGAGATGCGTGGTCTCCGGCAGGGCTTCGCCAAGCACTACGGAGAACGAGGAGAGGGAGGAGTAGGGCTCCACCGAGAGGAGAGGAACTCCTGTGTTGCACCCTCCAAAACCCCACATATATATAGGGGGAAGGAGGAGGAGGCACCCCATCTAGGGTTCCCACCCCTAGAGGGTGCGGCAGCCCTAGATGGGAGGGCCGGCGGCCAAGGTGGGAGGAGGGGCGGCGCCCTAGGGTGGGCCTTGGGCCCATCCGCGCCTAGGGTTTGCCCCCTCCACCCCTTGCTACGCCTTGGGCTGGGGTGGGAGGCGCACCAGCCCACCTAGGGGCTGGTTTCCTCCCACTCTTGGCCCATGAAACCTTCCGGGCCCGTGGCCCCTCCCGGTGTACCCCGGAACCCTTCCGGTGGTCCCGATACACTATCTGTGACGCCCGAAACACTTCCGGTGACCGAGACCTCACTTCCTATATATGAATCTTTACCTCCGGATCATTCCGGAGCTGCTAGTGACGTCCGGGATCTCATCCGGGACTCCGAACAACCTTCAGTAACCACATACACTATTTCCCTATAACCCTAGCGTCATCGAACCTTAAGTGTGTAGACCCTACGGGTTCGGGAGACACGTAGACATGAACGAGACACCTCTCTGGTCAATAACCAACAGCGGGATCTGGATACCCATGTTGGCTCCCACATGCTCCATGATGATTTCATTGGATGAACCACGATGTCGGGGATTCAATCAATCATGTATATAATTCCCTTTGTCTATCGGTATGACACTTGCCTGAGATTCGATCGTCGGTATCCCTATACCTTGTTAAATCTCGTTACCGGCAAGTCTCTTTACTCGTTCCGTAATACATCATCCCATGGCTAACTCCTTAGTCACATTGAGCTCATTATGATGATGTCTTACCGAGTGGGCCCAGAGATACCTCTCCGTCATACGGAGTGACAAATCCCAGTCTCGATTCGTGCCAACCCAACAGACACTTTCGGAGATACCCGTAGTGCACCTTTATAGCCACCCAGTTATGTTGTGACGTTTGGCATACCCAAAGCATTCCTACGGTATCCGGGAGTTGCATAATCTCATGGTCTAAGGAAACGATAATTGACATTGAAAAGCTTTAGCAACCGAACTACACGATCTTGTGCTAGGCTTAGGATTGGGTCTTGTCCACCACATCATTCTCCTAATGATGTGATCCCGTTATCAACGACATCCAATGTCCATGGTCATGAAATCGTGACCATCCATTGATCAACGAGCTAGCCAACTAGAGGCTTACTAGGGACATGTTGTGGTCTATGTATTCACACATGCATTACGGTTTCTGGTTAACACAATTATAGCATGAACAGTAGACAATTATCATGAACAAGGAAATACAATAATAACCATTTTATTATTGCCCCTAGGGCATATTTCCAACTGTCTCCCACTTGCACTAGAGTCAATAATCTAGTTACATTGTGATGAATCGAACACCCATAGCATTCTGGTATTGATCATGTTTCGCTCGTGAGAGACGTTTAGTCAATGGGTCTGCGACATTCATATCCGTGTGCACTTTACAAATATATATATCTCCCTCCTGAATGTTATCACGGATGGAGTTGAAGCGGCGCTTGATGTGTCTTGTCTTCTTGTGAAACCTGGGCTCCTTCGCAAGGGCAATAGCTCCGGTGTTGTCACAGAATGGAGTCATCGGGCCCGACGCATTGGGAATCACTCCTAGGTCGGTGATGAACTCCTTCATCCAAACTCCTTCCTTTGCTGCTTCCGAAGCAGCTATGTACTCCGCTTCACATGTACATGCCGTCACGATGCTTTGCTTGCTGCTCCACCAGCTGACTGCCCCTCTGTTCAAAACATACACGTATCCGGTTTGCGACTTGGAGTCATCCGGATCTGTGTCGAAGTTAGCATCGACGTAACCCTTTACGACGAGCTCTTCGGCACCTCCATATACGAGAAACATGTCCTTTGTCCTTTTCAGGTACTTCAGGATATTCTTGACCGCTGTCCAGTGTTCCACTCCGGGATCACTGTGGTACCTCCCTACCAAACTTATGGCAAGGTTCACATCAGGTCTGGTACACAGCATGGCATACATAATAGAGCCTATGGCTGAAGCATAGGGGATGACACTCATCTCTTCTCTATCTTTCGCCGTGGTCGGGCATTGAGTCGTATTCAATCTCACAACCTGTAGCACAGGCAAGAACCCCTTCTTGGACTGATCCATATTGAACTTCTTCAATATCTTTTCAAGGTATGTGCTTTGTGAAAGACCTATGAGGCGTCTCGATCTATCTCTATAGATCTTAATACCTAATATGTAAGCAGCTTCTCCAAGGTCCTTCATTGAAAAACACTTATTCAAGTAGGCCTTTACACTTTCCAAGAGTTCTATATCATTTCCCATTATCAGTATGTCATACATATAATACGAGAAATGCTACAGAGCTCCCACTCACTTTTTTGTAAATACAGGGTTCTCCATAAACCTGTACATACCCAAACGCTTTAATCGCCTCATTAAAGTGAATGTTCCAACTCTAAGATGCTTGCACCAGCCCATACATGGAGCGCTGGAGCTTGCATACTTCGTTAGCATCTTTAGGATCGACAAAACCTTCCGGCTGCATCATATACAGTTCTTCCTCGAGGAAGCCATTAAAGAATGCCGTTTTGACGTCCATTTTCCAGATCTCATAATCATAAAATGCGGCAATTGCTAACATGATTCGGACAGACTTCAGCATTGCTAGGGTGAGAAAGTCTCATCGTAGTCAACTCCTTGAACTTGTCGATAACCCTTAGCGACAAGCCGAGCCTTATAGACGGTCACATTACCATCCGCGTCAGTCTTCTTCTTAAAGATCCATTTATTTTCAAGGGCTCGCTTATCATCAGGCAAGTCCACCAAAGTACATACTTTGTTCTCATACATGGATCCTATCTCCGATTTCATGGCCTCAAGCCATTTGTTGGAATCCGGGCCCGCCATTGCTTCTTCATAGTTCGAAGGTTCACCGTTGTCCAACAACATGATCTCCAGGACAGGGTTGCCGTACCACTCTGGTGCGGAACGTGTCCTAGTGGACCTTCGACATTCAATATTACTGAAGTTACATGATCATCATCATTAACTTCCTCTCCAGCCGGTGTAGGCTCCACAGAAACAACTTCCTATGCTACGCTACTCTCCGGTTCGAGTGGAGGTACAATTACCTCATCAAGTTCTATTTTCCTCCCACTTACTTCTTTTGAGACAAACTCTTTCTCGAGAATGGATCCATTCTTAGCAATAAAGACTTTGCCTTCGGATCTGAGGTAGAAGGTATACCCAATAGTCTCTTTGGGATATCCTATGAAGACGCACTTTTGCGCATTGGGTTCGAGCTTCTCAGGTTGAAGTTTCTTCACATAAGCATCGCATCCCCAAACTTTTAGAAATGACAGCTTAGGTTTCTTTCCAAACCATAATTCATACGGTGTAGTCTCAACGGATTTTGATGGTGCCCTATTTAAAGTGAATGCGGCAGTCTCTAATGCATATCCCCAAAATGATAGCGGTAAGTCGGTAAGAGACATCATAGATTGCACCATATCTAATAGAGTGCGATTACGACTTTCAGACACACCATTTCGCCGAGGTGTGCCAGACGGCGTGATTTGTGAAACAATTCCACATTTCCTTAGGTGCAAGCCAAACTCATGACTTAAATATTCTCCGCCACGATCAGATCGTAGGCACTTTATTTTCCTGTCATGTTGATTCTCTACCTCACTCTGAAATTCCTTGAACCTTTCAAAAGTTTCAGACTTATGTTTCATTAAGTAGACATACCCATATCTACTCAAGTCATCAGTGAGGGTGAGAACATAACGGTAGCCACCACGAGCCTCGACACTCATTGGAGCGCATACATCGGTATGTATTATTTCCAACAAGTCAGTTGCTCGCTTCATTGTTCTGGAGAACGGAGTCTTGGTCATCTTGCCCATGAGGCATGGTTCGCACGTGTCAAATGATTCGAAATCAAGAGACTCCAAAAGTCCATCAGTATGGACCTTCTTCATCCGTTTGACACCAATATGACCAAGGCGGCAGTGCCACATGTAAGTGGGACTATCGTTATCAACGTTACACTTTTTGGTACTCACTGTATGGACATTTGTAACCTCATGTTTGAGATTCATCAAAAATGAACCATTGACCAGCGGGGCATGAACATAAAACATTTCTCTCATATAAATAGAACAACCATTATTCTCAGATTTAAATGAGTAGCCATCTCGCATCAAGTGAGATCCACATACAATGTTCATGCTCAAAGCTGGTACTAAATGACAATTATTAAGGTTTAACACTAATCCCGAAGGTAGATGTAGAGGTAGCGTGTCGATGGCGATCACATCGACCTTGGAACCATTCCCAACGCGCATCGTCACCTCGTCCTTTGCCAGCCTCCGCTTATTCCGTAGCTCCTGCTTGGAGTTACAAATGTGAGAACCTGCACCGGTTTCAAATACCCAGGAGCTACTATGAGTGCTGGTTAGGTACACATCAATAACAAATATATCACATATACCTTTAACGTTGTCGTCCTTCTTATCCGCTAAGTACTTGGGGCGGTACCGCTTCCAGTGACCGGTACCCTTGCAATAAAAACACTCAGTCTCAGGCTTGGGTCCATTCTTGTTCTTCTTCTTCCCGGCAACTTGCTTACCGGGCGCGGCAACAACTTTGCCGTCCTTCTTGAAGTTCTTCTTACCCTTGCCTTTCTTGAAACTAGTGGTCTTATTCACCATCAACACTTGATGCTCCTTTTTGATCTCGACCTCTGCTGATTTCAGCATCGTGTACAACTCAGGAATGGATTTCTCCATACCCTACATGTTATAGTTCATCACAAAGCTCTTGTAGCTAGGTGGCAGCGACTGGAATCATCCGGGAGATTAACTAACAGCTGAGTCAGGCGGTTGTGCAACCCAGACATCTTGAGTATGTGCTCATTGATAGAACTATTTTCCTCCATCTTACAGCTGAAGAACTTGTCGGAGATGTCATATCTCTCGACCCGGGCATGAGCTTGGAAAACCAGTTTTAGCTCTTGGAACATCTCATATGCTCCATGCTGCTAAAAACGCTTTTGGAGCCCCGTTTCTAAACTGTAAAGCATGCCGCACTGAACAAGAGAGTAATCATCGCAGCAAGAATGCCAAGCGTTCGCAACGTCTTGCTCTGCTGGGAGAATGGGTGGGTCACCTAGCGGTGCATCAAGGACATACAATCTCTTGGAAGCTATGAGGATGATCCTCAAGATACGGACCCAATCCGCATAGTTGCTTCCATCATCTTTCAGCTTGGTTTTCTCTAGGAACGCGTTGAAGTTGAGGTTGGCATTTGCGTTGGCCATTGGATCTACAATATAGATTGTAAAGACAATTTTAGACTAATTTCATGATAAGTAAGTTCACATAATCAAATTATTTAATGAACTCCCACTTAGATAGACATCTCTCTAGTCATCTAAGTGACACATGATCCATGTCAACTAGCCCGTGTTCGATCATCACATGAGATGGACTAGTCATCCATGGTGAACATCTCCATGTTGATCGTATCTTCTATACGATTCATGTTCGACCTTTTGGTCTTCCGTGTTCTGAGGCCATGTCTGTACATGCTAGGCTCGTCAAGTCAGCCTAAGTGTTTCGCGTGTGTAAATCTTGCTTACACCCGTTGTACGCGAACGTTAGAACCTATCACACCCGATCTTCACGTGATGCTTCGAAACAACGATCCTTAGCAACGGTGCACAGTTAGGGTGAAGATTTCTCTTGAAATTTTATTGAGAGATCATCTTATTTACTACCGTCATTCTAAGCAAATAAGATGTAAACATGATAAACATCACATGCAATCAATATAGTGACATGATATGGCCAATATCATCTTGCTCCTTTGATCTCCATCTTCGGGGCACCATGATCATCACTGTCACCGGCACGACACCATGATCTCCATCATTGTGTCTTCATGAAGTTGTCTCTTCAACTATTACTTCTACTACTATGGCTAACTTTTAGCAATAAAGTAAAGTAATTACATGGCATTTATGATTGACACGCAGGTCATACAATAAAAATAAGACAACTCATATGGCTCCTGCCGGTTGTCATACTCATCGACATGCAAGTCGTGAATCCTATTACAAGAACATGATCAATATCATACATCACAATGCATCACATCACATCCTTTGGCCATATCACATCACAAGGCATATGCTGCAAAAACAAGTTAGACGTCCTCTAATTTGTAGTTGCAAGTTTTACGTGGCTACTATAGGTTTCTAGCAAGAACGTTTCTTACCTACGCCAAAACTACAATGTGATATGCCAATTGCTATTTACCCTTCATAAGGACCCTTTTCATCGAATCCAATCCGACTAAGGTGGGAGAGACAGACACCCGCTAGCCACCTTATGCAACTAGTGCATGTCAGGCGGTGGAAGCGGTCTCACGTAAGCGTATGTGTAAAGTTGATCCAGACCGCTTCATCCCACAATACCGCCGAATCAAGATAAGACTAGTAGTGGTAAGCAAATTAACAAGATCGACGCCCACCACAAGTTTGTGTTCTACTCGTGCATAGATTCTACGCATAGACCTAGCTCATGATGCCACTGTTGGGAGACGTAGTAGTAAATCAAAAAAATTCCTACGTATCACCAAGATCTATCTATGGAGAAACTAGCAACGAGTGGGGAGAGATTAGATCTTCATACCTTCGAAGATCGCTAAGCGGAAGCGTTACAAGAACAAGGTTGGTGGAGTCATACTTGTAGTGATTCAGATCGCGGTGGACTCCGATCTCAGTGCCGAACAACGGTGCCTCCGCGTTCAACACACGTGCAGCCCAGTAACATCTCCTACGCCTTGATCCAGCAAGGAGGAAGGAGCGATTGGGGAAGAGCTCCGGCAGCATGACGGCATGGTGACGGTGGAGCTGCGTGGTACTCCGGCAGAGCTTCGCTAAGCACTACGGAGAACGAGGAGGTGCAGAGGTAGGGCTGCACCGAGAGGAAGAGAGAACCGTGTGTTGGGCAGCCCTGAAACCTTGCATATATATAGGGGGAAGGAGGAGGGAGGGACGCGACCTAGGGTTTCCACCCTAGGGTGGTGCGGCAGCCACCAGATCAATCTGGCCGGCGGCCATAGGGAGGGAGTGGTGCGGCTGCCCTAGGGTGGGCCTTAGGGCCCATCTGCCCTAGGGTTTGCCCCTCCTCCCACTTCAGCTGCGCCTTGGGCCTGGTGGAGGGGCGCATCAGCCCACCTACGGGCTGGTTCCCTCCACCCTCGGCCCATGCAGCCCTCTGGAGCTGGTGGGCCCACTTGGTGGACCCCGGAACCCTTCCGGTGGTCTCGGTACGTTACCGGTGACCCCCGAAACATTTCCGGTAACCAAAACCTCACTTACTATATATCAATCTTCGTCTTCGGACCATTCTGGGACTCCTTGTTACATCCAGGATCTCATCCAGGACTCCGAACAACCTTCAGTAACCACGTACACTTTTTTCCTATAACCCTAGCGTCATCGAACCTTAAGTGTGTAGACCCTACGGGTTCGGGAGACACGTAGACATGACCGAGACACCTCTCCGGTCAATAACCAACAGCAGGATCTGGATACCCATGTTGGCTCCCACATGCTCCATGATGATCTCATCGGATGAACCATGATGTCGGGGATTCGATCAGTCCCGTATACAATTCCCTTTGTCTATCGGTATGATACTTGCCCGAGATTCAATCGTCGGTTTCCGTATACCTTGTTCAATCTCATTGCTGGCAAGTCTCTTTACTCGTTCCGTAATACATCATCCCGTGGCTAACTCCTTAGTCACATTGATCTCATTATGATGATGTCTTACCGAGTGGGCCCAGAGATACCTCTCCGTCACACGGAGTGACAAATCCCAGTCTCGATTCGTGCCAACCCAACAGACACTTTCGGAGATACCCGTAGTGCACCTTTATAGCCACCCAGTTACGTTGTAACGTTTGGCACACCCAAAGCATTCCTACAGTATCCGGGAGTTACACAATCTCATGGTCTAAGGAAACGATACTTGACATTGAAAAGCTTTAGCAAACGAACTACACGATCTTGTGCTAGGCTTAGGATTGGGTCTTGTCCATCACATCATTCTCCTAATGATGTGATCCCGTTATCAACGACATCCAATGTCCATGGTCATGAAACCATGACCATGGATTGATCAACGAGCTAGCCAACTAGAGGCTTACTAGGGACATGTTGTGTTCTATGTATTCACACATGCATTACGGTTTCTGGTTAACACAATTATAGCATGAACAATAGACAATTATCATGAACAAGGAAATAAAATAATAACCATTTTATTATTGCCTCTAGGGCATATTTCCAACACTTACCTACGCCAAAACCACAACGTGATATGCCAATTGCTATTTACCCTTCATAAGGACCCTTTTCATCGAATCCAATCCGACTAAGGTAGGAGAGACAGACACCCGCTAGCCACCTTATGCAACAAGTGCATGTCAGGCGGTGGAACCGATCGCACGTAAGCGTACGTGTAAAGTTGATCCGGGCCGCTTCATCCCACAATGCTGCCAAATCAAGATAAGACTAGTAGTGGTAAGCAAATTAACAAGATCGACGCCCACAACAACTTTGTGTTCTACTCGTGCATAGATTCTATGCATAGACCTAGCTCATGATGCCACTGTTGGGAGACGTAGTAGTAAATGCAAATTTTCTACGCGTTCACCAAGATCTATCTATGGAGAAGCCAGCAAAGAGAGGGAAGAGATTGCATCTTCATACCTTTGAAGATTGCTAAGCGGAAGCGTTACAAGAACGTGGTTGGTGGAGTCATACTCGTAGCGATTCAGATTGCGGTGGACTCCGATCTTAGCGCCGAACAACGGTGCCTCCGCGTTCAACACACGTGCAGCCCGGTGACATCTCCTATGCCTTGATCTAGCAAGGAGGGAGGAGAGGTTGAGGGATAGATCTGGCAGCATGACGTCATGGTGACGGTGGAGCTACATGGTCTCCAGCAGGGCTTCGCCAAGCACTACGGAGAACGAGGAGAGGGAGGAGTAGGGCTGCGCCGAGAGGAGAGGAACTCGAGTATTGCAGCCCTCCAAAACCCAACATATATATAGGGGAAGGAGGAGGAGGCACCCCATCTAGGGTTCCCACCCTAGAGGGTGCGACAGCCCTAGATGGGAGGGCTGGCGGGCAAGGTGGGAGGTGGGGTGGCGCCCTAGGGTGAGCCTTGGGCCCATCCACGCCTAGGGTTTGCCCCCTCCACCCCTTGCTGCACCTTGGGCTGGGATGGGAGGCGCACAAGCCCACCTAGGGGATGGTTCCCTCCCACTCTTGGACCATGAAACCTTCTGAGGCCCGTGGCCCCTCCTGGTGGACCCCGGAACCCTTCCGGTGGTCCCGGTACACTATCTGTGACGCCCGAAACACTTCCGGTGACCGAGACCTCACTTCCTATATATGAATCTTTACCTTCGGACCATTCTGGAGCTCCTCGTGGTGTTCGGGATCTCATCCGGGACTCTGAACAACCTTCAGTAACCATGTACACTATTTCCCTATAACCCTAGCGTCATCGAACCTTAAGTGTGTAGATCCTATGGGTTCAGGAGACACGTAGACATGACCGAGACACCTCTCTAGTTAATAACCAACAGCGGGATCTGGATACCCATGTTGGCTCCCACATGCTCCATGATGATTTCATCGGATGAACCACGATGTCGGGGATTCAATCAATCCCGTATACAATTCCCTTTGTCTACTGGTATGATACTTGCCCGTGATTCGATCGTCGGTATCCCTATACCTTGTTAAATCTCGTTATCGGCAAGTCTCTTTACTCATTCCGTAATACATCATCCCGTGGCTAACTCCTTAGTCAAATTGAGATAATTATGATGATGTCTTACCGAGTGGTCCCAAAGATACCTCTCCGTCATATGGAGTGACAAATCCCAGTCTCGATTCGTGCCAACACACCATACACTTTCGGAGATACCTGTAGTGCACCTTTATAGCCACCCAGTTACGTTGTGACGTTTGGCACACCCAAAGCATTCCTACGATATCCGGGAGTTGCACAATCTCATGGTCTAAGGAAACGATACTTGACATTTGAAAAGCTTTAGCAGACGGACTACATGATCTTGTGCTATGCTTAGGATTGGATCTTGTCCATCACATCATTCTCCTAAGGATGTGATCCCGTTATCAACGACATCCGATGTCCATGGTCACGAAACCATGACCATCTATTGATCAACGAGCTAGCCAACTAGAGGCTCACTAGGGACATGTTGTGGTCTATGTATTCACACATGCATTACGGTTTTCGGTTAACACAATTATAGCTTGAACAATAGACAATTATCATGAACAAGGAAATACAATAATAACCATTTTATTATTGCCTCTAGGGAGTATTTCCATCAGTCTCCCACTTGCACTAGAGTCAATAATCTAGTTACATTGTGATGAATCGAACACCCATAGCATTCTGGTGTTGATCATGTTTTGCTCGTGAGAGAGGTTTAGTCAATGGATTTGCAACATTCAGATCCGTATGTACTTTACAAATATGTATATCTCCCTCGTGAATGTAATCACAGATGGAGTTGAAGCGGCGCTTGATGTGTCTTGTCTTCTTGTGAAACCTGGGCTCCTTGGCAAGGGCAATAGCTCCAGTGTTATCACAAAATAAAGTCATCGGGCCCGGCGCATTGGGAATTACTCCTAGGTCGGTGATGACACTCATCTCTTCTCTATCCTTTGCCGTGGTCGGGCATTGAGTCGTACTCAATCTCACACCCTATAACACACGCAAGAACACCTTCTTGGACTGATCCATATTGAACTTTTTCAATATCTTTTCAAGGTATGTGCTTTGTGAAAGACCTATGAGGCGTCTCGATCTATCTCTATAGATCTTAATACCTAATATGTAAGCAGCTTCTCCAAGGTCCTTCATTGAAAAACACTTATTCAAGTAGGCCTTTACACTTTCCAAGAGTTCTATATCATTTCCCATTATCAGTATGTCATCCACATATAATATGAGAAATGCTACAGAGCTCCCACTCACTTTCTTGTAAATACAGGGTTCTCCATAAACCTGTACAAACCAAAACGCTTTAATCACCTCATTAAAGCGAATGTTCCAACTCCGAGATGCTTGCACCAGCCCATAGATGGAGCGCTGGAGCTTGCATACTTTGTTAGCATCTTTAGGATCGACAAAACCTTCCGGCTGCATCATATACAGTTCTTCCTTGAGGAAGCCATTAAGAATGTCGTTTTGACGTCCATTTGCCAGATCTCATAATCATAAAATGCGGCAATTGCTAACATGATTCGGACAGACTTCAGCATCACCACGGGTGATAAAGTCTCATCGTAGTCAACTCCTTGAACTTTTTGATAACCCTTAGCGACAAGCCAAGCCTTATAGACAGTCATATTACCATCCGCGTCAGTCTTGTTCTTAAAGATCCATTTATTTTCAATGGCTCGCTTATCATCAAGCAAGTCTACCAAAGTCCACACTTTGTTCTCATACATGGATCCTATCTCGGATTTCATGGCTTCAAGCCATTTGTTGGAATCCGGGCCCGCCATCGCTTCTTCGTAGTTCGAAGGTTCATTGTTGTCCAACAACATGATTTCCAGGACAGGGTTGCCGTACCACTCTGGTGCAGAACGTGTCCTAGTGAACCTTGGACGTTCAATAGTAACTTGATCTAAAGTTTTATGATCACCATCATTATCTTCCTCTCCTGCCGGTGTAGGCTCCGCAGAAACAACTTCCCGTGCTGCGCTACTCTCCGGTTCGAGTGGAGGTACAGTTACCTCATCAAGTTCTATTTTCCTCCCATTTACTTCTTTCGAGAGAAACTCTTTCTCAAGAAAGGATCCATTCTTGGCAACAAATACTTTGCCTTCGGATCTGAGGTAGAAGGTATACCCAATAGTCTCTTTGGGATATCCTATGAAGACGCACTTTTCCGCTTTGGGTTTGAGCTTCTCAGGTTGAAGTTTCTTCACATAAGCATCGCATCGCCAAACTTTTAGAAACGACAACTTAGGTTTCTTTCCAAACCATAATTCATACGGTGTTGTCTCAACGGACTTTGACGGTGCCCTATTTAAAGTGAATGCGGCAGTCTCTAATGCATGTCCCCAAATGATACCGTTAAGTCGGTAAGAGACATCATAGATCGCACCATATCCAATAGACTGCGATTACGAGTTCAGACACACCATTTCGCTGAGGTGTGCAAGCCGTCGTGAGTTGTGAAACAATTCCACATTTCCTTAGGTGCGTGCCAAACTCGTGACTTAAATATTCTCCATCACGATCAGATCGTAGGCACTTTATTTTCCTGTCACGTTGATTCTCTACCTCACTCTGAAATTCCTTGAACCTTTGAAAGGTTTCAGACTTGTGTTTCATTAAGTAGACATACCCATATCTGCTCAACTCATCAGTGAGGGTGAGAACATAACGGTAGCCACCGCGAGCCTCGACGGTCATTGGACCGCATATATCGGTATGTATTATCTCCAACAAGTCAACCGCTCGCACCATTGTTCCGGAGAACGGAGTCTTGGTCATCTTGCCCATGAGGCATGGTTCGCACGTGTCAAATGATTCGAAATCAAGAGACACCAAAAGTCCATCTGCATGGAGCTTCTTCATGCTTTTGACACCAATATGACCAAGGCAGCAGTGCCACATGTAAGTGGGACTATCGTTATCAACCTTACACTTTTTTGGTACTCACACTATGGACATGTGTAACATCGCGTTCGAGATTCATCAAAAATAAACCATTGACCAGTGGGGCATGACCATAAAACATTTCTCTCATATAAATAGAACAACCATTATTCTGAGATTTAAATGAGTAGCCATCTAGCAACAAACGAGATCTAGATACAATGTTCATGCTCAAAGCTGGTACTAAATAACAATTATTAAGGTTTAAAACTAATCCTGAAGGTAGATGTAGAGGTAGCGTGCCGACGGTGATCACATCGACCTTGGAACCATTCCGGACACGCATCGTCACCTCGTCATTGGCCAGTCTCCGCTTATTCCGCAGCTCCTGCTTGGAGTTACAAATGTGAGCAACTGCACCAGTATCAAATACCCAGGAGCTACTACGAGCGCTGGTTAGGTACACATCAATAACATGTATATCACATATACCTTTAATGTTGACGGCCTTCTTGTCTGCTAAGTACTTGGGGTAGTTCCGCTTCCAGTGACCGGTACCTTTGCAATAAAAGCACTCAGTCTCAGGCTTGGGTCCATTCTTGTTCTTCTTCCCGGCAACTTGCTTACCGGGCCCGGCAACAACTTTGCCGTCCTTCTTGAAGTTCTTCTTACCCTTGCCTTTCTTGAAACTAGTGGTCTTATTCACCATCAAAACTTGATGCTCCTTTTTGATCTTGACCTTCGCTGATTTCAGCTTCAAGTACAACTCAGGAATGGACTTCTCCATACCCTGCATGTTGTAGTTCATCACAAGGCTCTTGTATCTAGGTGGAAGCGACTGGAGGATTCGGTCAATTATTGAATCATCCGGGAGATTAACTCCCAGCCGAGTCAGCGATTGTGCAACCCAGACATTTTGAGTATGTGCTCACTGAGAGAACTGTTCTCCTCCATCTTACAGCTGAAGAACTTGTCGGAGACGTCATATCTCTTGTCCCGGGCATGAGCTTGGAAAACAAGTTTCAGCTCTTGGAACATCTCGTATGCTCCGTGTTGCTCAAAATGCTTTTGGAGCCCCGGTTCTAAACAGTAAAGCATGCCGTACTGAACAAGGGAGTAATCATCGCAACAAGACTACGAAGCGTTCATAACGTCTTGGTCCGCTGGGAAAAAGGGTGGGTCACCTAGCGGTGGATCAAGGACATACAATCTCTTGGAAGCTATGAGGATGATCCTCAAGCTACGGACCCAGTCCGCATAGTTGCTTCCATCATCTTTCAGCTTGGTTTTCTCTAGGAACGCGCTGAAGTTGAGGGTGACATTAGCGTTGGCCATTGGATCTACAATATAGATTGTAAAGACAATTTTAGACTAAGTTCATGATAATTAAGTTCACATAATCAAATTATTTAATGAACTCCCACTTAGATAGACATCTCTCTAGTCACCCAAGTGATACATGATCCATGTCAACTAGCCCGTGTCCGATCATCACGTGAGATGCACTAGTCATCCATGGTGAACATCTCCATGTTGATCGTATCTTCTATACGACTCATGTTCGACCTTTCGGTCTTCCGTGTTCCGTGGACATGTCTATACATGCTAGGCTCGTCAAGTCAGCCTAAGCGTTTCGCGTGTGTAAATCTGGCTTACACCCATTGTATGCGAATGTTAGAACCTATCACACCCGATCATCACGTGGTGCTTCGGAACAACGATCCTTAGCAACGGTGCACCGTTAGGGTGAACACATCTCTTGAAATTTTATTGAGAGATCATCTTATTTACTACCATCATTCTAAGCAAATAACATGTAAACATGATAAACATCACATGCAATCAATATAGTGACATGATATGGACAATATCATCTTGCTCCTTTGATCTCCATCTTTGGGGCACCATGATCATCACTTTCACTGGCACGACACCATGATCTCCATCATCGTGTCTTCATGAAGTTGTCTCGCCAACTATTACTTCTACTACTATGGCTAACATTAAGCAATAAAGTAAAGGAATGCAAGTCGTGAATCCTATTACAAGAACATGATCAATCTCATACATCACAATGCATCACATCACATCCTTTGGCCATATCACATCACAAGGCATCTGCTGCAAAAAACAAGTTAGACGTCCTCTAATTTGTAGTTGCAAGTTTTTAACGTGGCTGCTATACGTTTCTAGCAAGAACGTTTCTTACCTATGCCAAAACCACAACGTGATATGCCAATTGCTATTTACCCTTCATAAGGAACCTTTTCATAGAATCCAATCCGACTAAGGTAGGAGAGACAGACACCCGCTAGCCACCTTATGCAACAAGTGCATGTCAGGCGGTGGAACCGATCTCACGGAAGCGTACGTGTAAAGTCGGTCCGGGCCGCTTCGTCCCACAATACCGCCGAATCAAGAGAAGACTAGTAGTGGTAAGAAAATTAACAAGATCGACGCCCACAACAACTTTGTGTTCTACTCGTGCATAGATTCTACGGATAGACCTAACTCATGATGCCACTGTTGGGAGACATAGTAGTAAATCAAAATTTTCTACGCATTCACCAAGATCTATCTATGGACAAACCAACAATGAGAGGGAAGAGATTGCATCTTCATACCTTTGAAGATATCTAAGCGGAAGCATTACAAGAATGTGGTTGGTGGAGTCTTACTCGTAGCGATTCAGATCGCGGTGGACTCCGATCTTAGCGCCGAACAATGGCGCCTCCGCGTTCAACACACGTGCAACCCGGTGACGTCTCCTACGCCTTGATGCAGCAAGGAGGGAGGAGTGGTTAAGGGAGAGCTCCGGCAGCACGACAGCATGGTTACGGTGGAGCTGCGTGGTCTCCAGGGCTTCGCCAAGCACTACGGAGAACGAGGAGAGGGAGGAGTAGGGATGCGCCGAGAGGAGAGGAACTCGTGTGTTGCAGCCTCCAACCCCCCCATATATATAGGGAGAAGGACGAGGAGGCACCCCATCTAGGGTTCCCACCCTAGAGGGTGCGGCAGCCCTAGATGGGAGGGCCGGCGGCCAAGGTGGGAGGAGGGGCGGCGCCCTAGGGTGGGCCTTGGGCCCATCCACGCCTAGGGTTTGCCCCCTTCACCCCTTGCTGCGCCTTGGGCCGGGGTGGCAGGCACACCAGGCCACCTAGGGGCTAGTTCCCTCCCACTCTTGGCCCATGTAACCTTCCGGGGCACATGGCCCCTCCCGGTGGACCCCTAGAACCCTTCCGGTGGTCCCGGTACACTATCTGTGACGCCCAAAACATTTTCGGTGACCGAGACCTCACTTCCTATATATGAATCTTTACCTCCGGACCATTCCAGAGCTCCTCGTGATGTCTGGGATCTCATCCAGGACTCCGAACAACCTTCGGTAACCACGTACACTATTTCCCTATAACCCTAGCGTCATCGAACCTTAAGTGTGTAAACCGTACGGATTCGTGAGACACGTAGACATGACCGAGACACCTCTCTGGTCAATAACCAACAGCGGGATCTGGATACCCATGTTGGCTCCCACATGCTCCACGATGATTTCATCGGATGAACCATGATGTTGGGGATTCAATCAATCCCGTATACAATTCCCTTTGTCTACCGGTATGATACTTGCCCGAGATTCAATCGTCGGTATCCCTATACCTTGTTCAATCTAGTTACCGGCAAGTCTCTTTACTCGTTCCATAATACATTATCCCATGGCTAACTCTTAGTCACATTGAGCTCATTATTATGATGTCTTACCGAGTGGGCCCAGAGATACCTCTCCGTCATACGGAGTGACAAATCCCAGTCTCGATTCGTGCCAACCCAACAGACACTTTCGGAGATACCCGTAGTGCACCTTTATAGCCACCCAGTTACGTTGTGACGTTTGGCACACCCAAAGCATTCCTACGGTATCCGGGAGTTGCACAATCTCATGGTCTAAGGAAACGATACTTGACATTGGAAAAGCTTTAGCAGATGAACTACACGATCTTGTGCTATGCTTAGGATTGGGTCTTGTCCATCACATCATTCTTCTAATGATGTGATCCGTTATCAATGACATCCAATGTCCATGGTCATGAAACCGTGACCATCTATTGATCAACAATCTAGCCAACTAGAGGCTCACTAGGGACATGTTGTGGTCTATGTATTCACACATGCATTACGGTTTCCGATTAACACAATTATAGCATGAACAATAGACAATTATCATGAACAAAAAAAATAATAACCATTTTATTATTGCCTCCAGGGCATATTTCCAACAATTCCTACTATTATTGGAATGACTAGGTGCATCAGTATTATTCCTTTGAGAATCTTGCTCAATTCTCGTAGGATGACCCTCACAATACAAAGGTTCCCGAGTCATTCTTCCACCTCTAGTCACAACTTTAACAGAATGATCATTGTTCTTACTATTCATATCATTAAGCAAATCATTTTGTGCTTTAAGTACTTGTTCTACTTGAGTGGTTAGCATGGAAGCATGTTTACTAATCAGTTTAAGATCATTGATAGTTCTACTCATATAATCACCTAAGCGATCAAGCATGAAAGCATTATGTTCCGATTGTCGACTAACATAAGCATTAAAAGTTTCTTGCTTAACAACAAAATTATCAAATTCATCCAAGCATTGGATAGCAAACTTATTATAAGGAATATCTCTTTTATAAAATCTACGAAGAGAATTTACCTCTACTACCTGTGTTGGGTTATCAAGACCATGTATTTCTTCAATAGGTGGTAGATTCTTAACCTCTTCAGCTTTAATACCTTTTTCTTTTATAGATTTATTTGCCTCTTGCATATCTCCAGGACTGATAAATAGAATACTTCTTTTCTTCAGAGTTGGCTTCGGAGGTGGTTCGGGAATAGTCCAATCATTATCATTGCTCAATATATTATTCAATAGTATTTCATCTTGTTCAACAGTTCGTTCCCTGAAAACACAACGAGCACAACTATCTAGGTGGTCCCTAGAAGCATCGGTAGTCCATTTTAAAAGATATCAAGTATTTCATTTTTCTTGAGAGGATGATCAGGCAAAGAATTAAGTAATTGAAGAAGCCTCCCCCAATCTTGTGGGAGATTCTCTTCTTCAATTTGCACAAAGTTAAATATTTCCTGCAAGGCAGCTTGTTTCTTATGGGCAGGAAAAATACTTTTCGGAAAAGTGATATATCATATCCTGGGGGCTACACACACAACCAGGAGCAAGAGAATTAAACCATATCTTAGCATCACCCTTTAACAAGAAAGAAAACAACTTAAGGATATAATAGTAACGAATTTTTCCCCCATGAGTAAATAGGGTGGCTATATCATTCGGTTTCGTAAGATGTGCCACAACAATTTCAGATTCATAACCATGGAAAGGATCAGATTCAACCAAAGTAATTAACTCAGGATCAACATAGAATTCATAATCCTTATAAGTAACAAAGATAGGTGAACTAGCAAACTTAGGATCATATTTCATTCTAACATTCAAAGATTTTTCTTTCCACTTGCATAGTAATTTCTTAAGATCATCTCTATCATTACAAGCAAGAAATTCCCTAGCTCCTTCCCTAACATAACCCTCAAGAATATCAGGCAATTCATATCTAGGAGAGCTAGGTCTAGCAGGTGTCTCAAAGTGTTCAGTTTCAATAATTTCATCAGTTTCAGAAGTATCATAGTTCTCAGCATTGACTCTAGCAATTTGTTCATCACGAAATTCACCCAGTGGCACAATATTATCAAGAAAAGTATCATAATAAGCATCATGCATAGAAGAAGTGGCATCATCAATTACTTGGGACGTATCAGAATTACTAGCAGGTGGTGGTGTCGCAAACTTACTCATAACAGAATGTGAATCAAGTGCAGAGCTAGATGGCAGTTCCTTACCTCCCCTCCTAGTAGAGGGATAGATCTTGGTTTTTGGATCTTTCAGATTCTTCATAGTGATCAATAGATATAAATCCCAAGTGACTCAGAGAATAGAGCTATGCTCCTCGGCAACGGCGCCAAAAAAAGGTCTTAATAACCCACAAGTATAGGGGATCGCAATAGTTTTCGAGGGTATAATATTCAACCCAAATTTATTGATCGACACAAGGGGAGCCAAAGAATATTCTCGAGTATTTGCTGAGTTGACAATTCAACCACACCTAAAAGACTTAATATCTGCAGCAAAGTATTCAGTAGCAAAGTAGTATGGAAGTAACGGTAACGGTAATGGTAGCAAAAGTAACAATAGCAGTTTTGTAGTGATTGTAACAGTAGCAACGGAAAAGTAACTTAGCAATGATCAATATGTGAAAATCTCATAGGCAATGGATCGGTGATGGATAATTATGTCGGATGGCATTCATCATGCAACAATTATAACATAGGGTGACACAGAACTAGCTCCAATTCCTCAATGTAATGTAGGCATGTATTCCATATATGGTCATACGTGCTTATGGAAAAGAACTTGCATGACATCATTTGTCCTACCTTACCGTGGTAGGGGGTCCTAATGGAAAGTAAGGGATATTAAGGCCTCCTTTTAATAGAGAACCGGACCAAAGCATTAGCACTTAGTGAATACATGAACTCCTCAAACTACGGTAATCACCGGAAAGAATCCCACTTATTGTCACCCTGGGGGATGCAGATCATAACTCGTAATAGGTGTCTACAACTTGAAAGATAGGACCAATAACACATATATATTCATGAAAACATATTAGGTTCAGATCTGAAATCATGGCACTCGGGCCCTAGTGACAAGCATTAAGCATAGAAAAGTCATAACAACATCAATCTCAGAACATAGTGGATACTAGGGATCAAACCCTAACAAAACTAACTCGATTACATAATAAATCTCATCCAGCCCATCATCGTCCAGCAAGCATACAATGGTATTACTCTGGATAGGCGGAGAGCATCATGGAATTGGTGATGAAGGATGGTTGGTGATGATGATGGCGTCGATATCCCCTCTCCGGAGCCCAAAACGGACTCCAGATCTGCTCTCCCAAGGAAGAACAAGAGGTGGCGGCGGCTCCATATCGTGAAATGCGATGAACTCTTCTCTCCCTGGATTTTTTTCTCCGTGAATAGGGTTATATGGAGTTGGAGATGAGGTCGGAGGAGCCATAGGGGCCCCACAAGCCTGCTAGGCGTGGCCAGGGGGTGGCCGCACCTAGCAGGCTTGTGGCTTGCAGGTGGCCTCCTCTGGTTGATTCTTGTGCCAGTATTTTTTTATTAAATACATAAATATTCTCCATAAATTTTTAGGACAATTCGAGAACTTTTATTTCTGCACAAAAATAACACCAAGGCAATTCTGCTGAAAACAACGTTCGTCCGGGTTAGTTCCATTCAAATCATGCAAATTAGAGTCCAAAACAAGGGCAAAAGAGTTTGGAAAAGTGGATACGATGGAGACGTATCACCCACTCATCAACAGTTGACTCATATCTTGCTCCTTGTGTCATCCACGCATACCTACCATCTCCATAGAAGTGAGCAGTGGAGTAGACTTGCATGATCATCTCATCGTTCAATGTAGTGAACTCCTTGCCAACAAACTCATCTATGCCAACACAGTGGAAGTTGTCTTGTACATTGGGGAAATAGTCTTGATTTTCCTTGATGTACTTCCAGCCAACATACCTCATGTCAATCACAACTCGACTCTTGTCAATCAACACAGTCTCATAGAAATCCTATTGCTCCTTGGTGTAGAACATGTAGTCCATAGCTATTTTCCTCCTTTGAGAGTAATGATCAATGGCTCTCCACTCTCTCAAACATGCATCCTTCTTCTTATTCATGCCAACAGCAAGCAAATAGTTGGCATTGTGCTTTGGAAGGTATGGTCTGAGCTTCATCAATGTAGACATGGCATCCTCATCCATATCTCTGGAGGTAGATCCCTTGTTATTCTTAGAAGCTGGAATCTATCTGGTTGACCTCTTGGACTTCTCACCAGCAGCCTTCTTGGGGGTAGACTTAGTTCTCTTAGAGGGTCCTTGCTTTGGCATAAAATCTGCCAAAAGCTTCTTCTACTTCTTCTTGGGAGGGGCCTTGACAACGTGCTCTTCCTCCTCCTCCTCCTCAGCAGCACCAGCAGCCTCCTCAGGGTCATCATACATTGAGGTAGCCCATCCAGTCACATAGACTATCCTCTTTCTGGCATTCTTCTTCTCTCCTGCCTTCTTAGGCAATGACCTCCTTGAGGGCTCAATGGTCATGCTAGCCCTAGCACTCTCAGGTGGTCTCATAGTCTCTGGAGGGGCATATTGTTGGAAATATGCCCTAGAGGCAATAATAAATTGGCTAATGTCATATTTCCTTGCTCATGATAATCTTTTATTGTCCATGCTATAATTGTATTGATCGGAAACTCGGATACATGTGTGGATACATAGACAACACCATGTCCCTAATATGCCTCTAATAGACTAGCTCGTTGATCAAATATGGCTATGGTTTCTTAGTCATGGACATGAGATGTCATTTGATAACGGGATCACATCATTAGGAGAATGATGTGATGGACAAGACCCAAACTACAAACGTAGCATATGATCGTGTCAGTTTATTGCTACTGTTTTCTTCATGTCCAATATATGTTCCTATGACCATGAGATCATGCAACTCACTGACGCCGAAGGAGTACCTTGTGTGTATCAAACATTCAAACGTAACTGGGTGACTATAAAGGTGCTCTAGAGGTAGCTCCGAGGGTGTCTGTTGGGTTGGCATGGATCAAGACTGGGATTTGTTACTCCCTATGACGGAGAGGTATCTCAGGGCCCACTCGGTAATACAACATCACAATAAGCCTTGCAAGCAATGTGACCAAGTGTTAGTCACGGGATCTTGTATTACGGAATGAGTAAAGAGACTTGCCGGTAACGAGATTGAACTAGGTAAAGAGATACCGACGATCGAATCTCGGGCAAGTAACATACCGAAGAACAAAGGGAACATCATACGGGATTAACTGAATCCTTGACATAGAGGTTCGACCGATAAACATCTTCGTAGAATATGTAGGAACCAATATGGGCATCCAGGTCCCGCTATTGGTTATTGACCATAGAGGTGTCTCAGTCATGTCTACATAGTTCTTCAACCCGTAGGGTCTGCACACTTAAGGTTTGGTGACGTTTCGGTAGTACAGAGTTATGCATGGTGGTGACCGAAGGTTTTTCAGAGTCCCGGATGAGATCCTGGATGTCACGAGGAGCTCCATAATGGTCCGGAGGTAAAGATTGATATATAGGAAGTCCTGTTTTGGTTGTCGGATAAGTTTCGGGCTCATCGGTAGTGTACCGGGAATGCCGGTAGTGTACCGGGGGACCATCAGGAGGGGTATTTCGACCCAAGAGGCTACATGGGCTGTGGGAGGGTGAATACCATCCCTTAGTGGGCTGGTGGAAGTCCCACACGAGGCCCATGCGACTGGGAAGAAAAGCCCAAAGAGAAAAAGGTGGAAAAAGGCAAAAAGACCAAATAAGGAAGGAGTCCTAGTCCTACTAGGATTGGAGGAGGATTCCTCCTCTCCTCCCTTCGACCGAAGCCTAGATGGGCCAAGCCTCCTCCTCTCTTCCTCTTATATATACTAGAGGTTTTAGGGTTTTGGCACAAGATTTTCAGCCACGTGAAACCCTACCCTCTAGTTAGTAGTTTCTCCTCTAGATCGGTGTCAGCTGTGCTTAGGCGAAGCCCTGCTGAGATTACTCGACCACCATCGCCGCAGTGGTGTCACGCTGCCGGAGAACTCGTCTACCTCTCTGCTCCCTCTTGCTGGATCAAGAAGGCGGAGATCGTCATCAAGCTGTACGTGTGCTGAACGCGGAGGTGCCATCCGTTCGGTACTTGATAAGGACGGATCGTGATTGGATCGTGGGACGCTCGGCGATTTGGATCGCGAATACGTTCGACTACATCAACAGCGTTTCTTAATGCTTCCCGCTTAGTGATCTACAGGGGTACGCAGATCCACTCTCCCTCTCGTAGATGCTCGTCACCATGGATAGATCTTGCGTGTGCATAGGAAATTTTTTGTTTCCCATGCATCGTTCCCCAACACATATGTCTTGCTGACTACTCTCCTAGAAGAGGTGGCTTCATTTGCTGACTTCCTGGAAGCCTTGTCTTGCTTCTTGGCAAGAACTTCCTCTGGAATAAAATCTGAATCCTCCTCATCTGAATTCAGCTTCTTCTTGGCTCTAGTAGCAGCCTTGGGAAACCCATGAGAACTGGGGGTGCCTGGATCTGAAAAGGAGCTAGACCATGGGCTAGTGCCAGAACTCATGTCAGCATTCTGCTCCTGCAAATTCTGACTGTCATCGGTATCTGACATATCTGAACCTATGAATAGAGTATGGAAGAGTGGAAGAACATAAGTCTTCACAAAATGTAGCTGTTTTTGAAAGTTTGAACGGAAAAATCTTAGATGTAGTTCACAGCAAAATGGATTTTCGGTGTCACCGAGTCAAACCTTTCGGTGCTGCCGAGACGCACAAAACTCTTAACCAAAACTTGGCAGCAGTTTCGGTCGGACCGAAAACTGCCACTCGGTCTCACTAAGTTTTGTCCTCGGTAGCACAAAAAGAAATCGATGGAACCGATTTTTCTGACTCGGTATCACCGAGATGCGATTTTGCGGGCAACTAAACCTAAATTTTTTCGATTCACTAATCTAATGAGATTTTCTTTGGATGGGGAAGTTTGCAAATGGTGGATATAAGATAAAATCAACTCCAAGGCACAAGTTTGGACGGGGAACGCAAGGAGGGCCAAATCCATACCCTAGCTCGGTGATGGATCCGCTATGGCGGCAACGAGGATGAAGATTTCATCGGCGATGGTGATTCCCAGTAGCAGAGATGCTCGGGGAAGCAAAAGTGATGACCAGGGGCCTCGAATCGGCAGCATAGGGTCTTGAGGGGGCGACGGTTGAAGAATAATTTCAAAGGTCGGGTCTGCCTCCTTATATACTGATACGTCTCCAACGTATCTATAATTTTTGATGATGGCATGCTATTATATTATCTATTTTGGATGTTTTATATACATTAATATGCAATTTTATATTATATTTGGGACTAACCTATTAATCTAGAGACTACTATCAGTTTCTGTTTTTTCCTTGTTTTTGAGTTTTGTAGATATGGAATATTAAACGGAGTCCAAACGGAATAAGACCTTCGGAAGGAATTTTTTTGGAAGGAAACAAATCGATCAAGCTTGGAGTGCATGGTAGGGGAGGTGCCAGGGAGCCACAAGCCTGCTAGGCGTGGGCACCCCCCTGGTCGCGCCTAGCAGGCTTGTCGCCTCCCGGCAGGTCTCCTAACCCTAATTCTTGTCCTATAAATTCCCAAATATTCCCCCAACACCAAATGGATCCACGCAAATGCCTTTCCACCGTCGGAAGTCTCTGTTCCCGAGAGATCCAATCTTGGAGCCTTTCCCGGTAATCTATCGAAGGGGGTTTCGATCACGGAGGGCATCTACATCAACTGCATTGCCCCTCCGATGATGTGTGAGTAATCCACCACAGACCTACGGGTCCATAGCTAGTATCTAGATGGCTTCTTCGCTCTCTTTGATCTTCAATACCATGTTCTTCACGATCTTCATGGAGATCTACCCGATGTAATCCTATTTTGTGGTGTGCTTGTCAAGATCCGATGAATTGTGAGTTCATGTTTAGATTATCCATGAATCTTATTTGAATCTCCTCTGAATTCTTATTTGCATGATTTCATATCCTTCCAAGTCTCTTTGAGTTATTGGTTTGGTTTGGCCAACTAGATTGGTAATTCTTGCAAAGGGAGAAGTGCTTGGTTTTGGGTTCAATCTTGCGGTGTCCTCACCCAGTGAGATAGTAGGGGTAGCGAGGCATGTATTGTATTGTTGCCATGAAGGGTAACAAGATGGGGTTTTCATCATATTGCTTGAGTTTATCCCTCTACATCATGTCATCTTTCTTAATGCGTTACTCTGTTCTTCATGAACTTAATACTTTACATGCAGGCAGGAGTCGGTCGATGTGTCGAGTAATAATAGTAGATGCAGAATCATTTCGCTCCACTTGACACGTACGTGATGCCTATATGCATGATCATTGCCTTGCATAACTACATGATTATTCGCTTTTCTATCAATTGCTTGACAGTAATTTGTTTACCCACCATGATATTTGCCTTCAAGAGAGAAGCCTCTAGTAAAACCTATGGCCCCCGGGTCTACTTTCCATAATATACTTTCAGATCTATAAACCAAAAATACTTTGCTGCAATTTATTTACCATTTACTTTCCGTTCTTTTTTACATCTATATCTATCGGATCTAATCCTTGCAAATAATCATGAAGGGATTGACAACCCCTTTATAGCGTTGGGTGCAAGAGTTTGATTGTTTGTGTAGGTGCAACCATTGGTGACTTGCTTGTTCCTCCTACTGGATTGATACCTTGGTTCTCAACAACTGAGGGAAATACTTATCTACTTTGCTGCATCAGCCTTTCCTCTTCAAGAGAAAACCAACGCACGGTCAAGAGGTAGCATATACTCACGGCTGTCGGTGACACCGATTTTAAATTTTCGGTGTCACCAAGTTTCTCAATTGTCAGCTGACAGGGAAACTCAGCGTAACCAAGAATATGGAATTCATGGTTCCGAGATTCAAAACCAGATCAACCCTAAGCATTCGGTGAGATCGAGATTTTGGGTTGGTTCCACCGCGATGCACTTGGGAGGTTTTAATGGTCAGGCCTTTGTTGATACGGAACTCCGAGTGCTCCTCACACAAAGAGATCAAAAAGTACTTGTTTTAATTTTGTGATGCAGCATGAATAGAATATTTGGTGAGACAGCATAGATAGCTAGAGTAGTCGTCCTAGGCATTCTTGTTCATCCAATTGGCAAAAGAAATATCAAAAGCCAAATAGAAACAATTAGATGTCCTCGAATGAGAAAATAAATGCAGACCAGCATGCTCACACAATAAGATGTCAAATGAAATCATGGCAAACATGCACAAACATACTAGCATCTAACAAGCACTTTGGTGATGACGGAGTATATATGAGTATATTGACTTAGGAGCCAAGTAAGAATACTTGATCATAGGTCATAATCATCGTTTAAGCACAAGCGAGGTTACCACTTTTACATAAAGCATTTAAGATTGTCACATACTATGAGATGCTTTGACTCAAGTCTTAGAGTAAAGCTCCCCCTGATGTGACATCCCCCCATAGGAGGGATAAACTAACTTGGGTTTTATCGATGAAGACTTCATGTAGGTGAAGTAGTGGTGGATGCTCAAAGTTGATGAAGATCATCATGATTTGGGAGCATCCTTGTTGTTTCCTTACTCTTGTCACCTACACGGGTTAGTCCCAACACACAAGAGACAAATACAGGGATATCTATGGACATGGAGTGCAAATCATACATGATGATGTCCATTGATTTGTTGATTACCTTATCCCTTGCTTAACTTTGAGGGAATGTGTGACTCCTTGAACTATTGCATGATGTTGATGTTGATTGCAACTAGTTCTTGCCAATAATGAATATGAGTGAATTTCATTGGTGGAATCACCCGTCAAGAACTTCTCTAGTTTTTCTTGGGGACCCACATCAAGTTTATGGGGATCCTTGGTGTTGAAGTGGCACTTGTAGAAGTTGAGCTTGTAGTAGCCTTGGGAACCCACTTCACCATAGCTCGGGATTCATCTTCATATGAGTCAATGTCCTCTTTAAGCTTGTTCTTCTCCTTGAGCTTGAGGTCTTGTGGTGGAAGGTCATATTGAGCTTTTGTTCCCTTGGGGAGAGTATTTTCATACTTCTCCTTTTGAGGAACAAACTTGGGATTGGGGTATTAACCTTCTTCCCATTCAACTCCATTAGCGTTGAAGTAGCTAATGCCATGGTTCTTCCGGTATACTCCGTGCTTGCGTACAATCTCCTCAAATTGTTTGCACCCGGTAAGACTTTTGTACATACCTTTCCCTATAATCCCTTTCAAAAGCTCATTTTCTTGCTCAAGTGTAACTTGTCTAAGAGAAGAGTTAGTGGGATCAGTAGCACTACTAGAAGCAATATCATTAGATTTATCATTTTTATGGCTACTAGTTGAAGAACCTTTCTTGCCTTTGTTACTAGTTTTCTTACTCCTAACTTGTGGCTTGAACGTAGACAAGAGAAGTCGTTTGGCTAGATAAGAGGAAGTCTTCTTTCAAAGATCGTCATTGATAGCTTTATGGAACTCATGTTCTTGCTCAAATTGAGCTTCTAGAAACAGAGCTTCTCATGTGTCCTTTCACGCTCTCTATGATCTTATAGAGTAGACTCATGAGATAACTTAAGAGTGTTTAGTTCTTGAGTTAGTCATTCTATTTCCAACTTATCATCATCACATGACTTATCTAGACTAGAGTGATTACTATCAAGTTCATCTTGACTAACATTACTAGATTTGTCAAATAGCAAGTCATCTTCAATTAACAAGTCATCCTCATCACTATTGAAATCAAGATACTCGGGGTGTGATACCTTGGGGCCTTTAGCCATGACGCAACATCCACTCCCTTCATTTGGTGAATCAAATATGTCGTAGGAGTCGGTTGTCACTAGTGCAAGTCTGGCATCACCTTTGTCTTGACTATAGTAGGAATTGAGTGGTAGCTTCTCTCGGAGTGGTTGTCGGAATAGGAGCTGAAAACCCATTCACCAACATGAGCTTGATGTCTTCTTCTTGAATAGCTCTTGGTGTACTTGTCCTTCTTCTCTGAGTCCCTACTCCTTGAGGGTCTTCGTTCATAACAATCATCTTTACTCCTTATCTCTCTTAGAGGTGACTCATCTCTTGAGCTTCGTCTTCTTGGTGACTCTTCTTTCCTTTTGTAAGGAGTCGTGCACTCATTGGAGTAGTGTACGGGCTTCCCACAATTGTAGCAGTTACGGTCACGACTTGACGAACGCTTCTCTTCATATATTGAGTTGGATCTTCGATCTTTGCCTCTATTATTGTAGAACTTGTTGAATTTCTTGACCATGAGGCTTATCACTTCATTTGTGACAAGGTTGTCGCATGAAGTTGTGGGAGCATCACTTGTGGCTTTGTAAGCACCGCTAGACTTGTTGTGAAGCACTTCCTTGTCCGTGAGTGTCATCTCATAAGCAACAATCCTTCCAATCACTTCTGTAGGCTTGAGATCTTTGTAGTTGGGCATCATTTGGATCAAGGTGCATACGAGGTCATATCGATCATCCAAATCTCGAAGTATCTTCTTGATGATGAATTTGTCGGTCATTTCTTCGCTTCCTAAGCCGGCAATCTCATTGGTGATGAGAGCTATCCTAGAGTACATCTCAGCGACTCCTTCACCATCCTTCATCTTGAACTTGTCAACCTGACTTTGAAGTACATCCAACGTGGATTCTCTCAAAGATTCGGTACCTTCATCCATATCAACCAAAGTATCCCAAATCTCTTTTGCATTCTCAAGATGGCTGATTTTGTTGAATTCTTCGGGGCATAGGCCGTTGAAGAGAATGTCACATGCTTGAGCATTTAATTGCAACATCTTTAATCCATCCGCAGTCGCTTCGCGATCCGGTTCCCTTCCATCCGCAAAGAATTCACCTTGCAATCCAACACGAACAACAGCATAAATGGCGGTGTTATGACCAAGAATATGCATTTTCTTTTAGTGCTTCCAACTAGCAAAATTAGTGCCATCGAAGTACACACCTCTACGGTGATAATTTCCCTCACTAGACGCCATACTCTCCTAGGTTTTGAAACCAATGTAATGGAGACCAAATCTCCGATACCACTTGTAGGATCAAAAGTAGGTCTAGTGGGGGGTGATAAGACTACTTGACCAAATAAAAATATACTATTTCCCAATTTTAGGTGTTGGCAGATTTTAGCATGCGTGTCTACGAGTATAGCAATGGAAAGTAAAGACAAGCATGAGTAGTAAAGGAAGGGTAGGAAGATAAAACGCAATTTGGAGACACGATGATTTTTCCCATGGTTCCGATAGGTGGTGCTATCGTATGTCCACGTTTATGGAGTCTTCAACCCACGGAGGGTAATGGTCGCGAGAGTCCACAGAGGGTTCCACGAAGAAGCAAGCTTGACTATACCATGATGGCCTACGTCCACGAAGGACTAGCCTAACTCGGGGTAGATCTTCATGAAGTAGGCGATCTCCATGCCCTTACAAACTTCTTGGTTCACTCAAAAACATGAAGTAGGAGGCTCCCAAGTGACACCTAACCAATCTAGGAGGCACCACCCTCCAAAAGGTAATAGGCTCGATAATGTTGATGAACTCCTTGCTCTTGTGCTTCAAGATGATAGACTCCTCAAAACACAATCACTCTCTCACAGATTTGGCTATGGTGGAAGAGATTGATTGGGTGGAAACCAACTTGGGGAGGCTAGAGATCAAGATTCATATGGTTGGAATGGAATGGCATGATCTCAACACATGAGTAGGTGGCTCTCTCTCAGAAAATCAGTTGGTATGAGTGGGGATCTGTTCCGCGTGCTTCTCTTTCGAGTGTGTGGTGGTGGAGGGGTATATATAGGCATCTCCAAGAATCCAACCGTTACACCTAATAAGTCCAACTCGGTGACACCGATGTGTTAATGGTATCGAGTTGCGTAAAAGGTAGCAACTTTTGAATCTCGGTGAGACCGATACATAAACTCGGTTGCACTGATTAGGTGGCCAACGGTCAGATTGCCAAACTCGGTGACACCAATTCAACAAACTCGGTCGGACCGATTTTGTGAATTTGCGTAACAGAATGTTGGCAACCCAAACTTAGTGGCACCAAATCAGAATCGGTTGCATCGATGGGCTAGGGTTTGGCTTGAGTCTGTCTCAGGCTAAGAATCGATGGCACCGAGTGTTAAGTGTTGGTTGCACCGATTTTGGATATTTGGCGTTGGACAGACTTTTGTGGAAGAGCTTGTGGATGTTTTTGGTGACTATCACTTGTGCATGTATGAGCATTTTGTTCACCAACAGTACCTTACCCCCTTTTGATAGTATTGGCTTTCCTATGGACTCAAAGTGATTTCTCACAAAGTAAAATGTAGAGTCCTCTTGCTTGAAGCTTTGACAATCTATTTCTTTTCATCTTGGGGTATCCCACAATCCTTTTGCCAACCCATCATTGAACTTTTCCTAAAATATGCTTAGTGGAAACATTATTTCAATGGCATATATGTTGTTTTTAATTACTAAAACCACCAAGTGAGCAAATGTGCTTTCAGTTGTTTGCAGGCCTGGGGTTGGCATACTGTTGAGGTTGGTAGTTGGTGCGAGGTGTAGGAGCTTTAGGTTGCTCAGAGTGATAGGTTGGCTTGGTCAAGGCTGACTACCATGGGCGAGGCTTCTTATTACTGGAACTATCCTTGTTGATCATCTTGGGCTTGCAGGTATCTTCCCTAGCACGACGCTTTTCCTCAAGCATAAGGGCCTTGCTCACCAGATCAAAGAAAGTTGGGCAGTCACATACAATAAGCTAATATTGCAGGGCTTGGTGGAGGCCTTCCATGAAGCATTCCTTCTTGGCTGCTTCAGTATTTACATCTTCAGGAGCATACCTTGACAGCAGGTTAAACTTATGCATGTACTCCTTGATCATGCCACTTCCTTGCTTCAGTGCCCAGAACTCACGCTTCTTGATTGGCATGAGTTCGGAAGGAATGTGTGCCTTGCAGAAACCTTCCTTGAATTCATTCCAAGTGAACACATGGCTGCCTTGCATGACTGTGAATCCATCCCACCATGGTCTAGAGGTCCCTCCGAGATAGTGGGAGGCATACAATACCTTCGCGCGGTCTTCATTGTAGTTGACCCGCTCAAGCAGATCTTCGATGGTGCGGATCCAGTCATCGACATCTAGGGGTTCAGTAGTCTTAGTGAAGGTTGGGGGTGAATTCCTCATGAATTCCGACAGAGTGCAGCGGCCATTGTCGTTCCTTCCTGGACGCACGTTTTGACAAGGATCTGAGCCATCTGTTGGATAGCAACAGTGTTGCCTTGGCATTTGCTACATGTGAACTGTGTTGGGATTTCCCCCAAAGAGGAGAGGAGATGCATCACATTAGAGACAAGTAATTCCCTCAATAAGAACCAAGGTTATCGAACCAATAGGAGAACCAAGCAAACTCACTTTGACAACACCTACACACACAAAACCATACACTTGCACCCAATGCGGGCAAGAGGGTTGTCAAGCCCCTTGAACTCGTTACTTACAAGGATTAAATCTTGATAGAGATAGATAATGTAAAGGCTAAATAAAATAAAAGTAAATAAATTGCAGAAAAGTAATTTTAGTTTTTTGTATTTATGTTTAAGTAGACCCGAGGGGCATAGTGTTCGCTAGAGGCTTCTCTCTCGAAAATAGCATATGATGGGTAGACAAATTATCGTTGGGAAATTGACAAAATTGTACAGAGTTATGAGATGTTATTCATGGCAATGATAATGTATATAGGCATCACGTCCATATACAAGTAGAATGAAATGGTTCTGCATCTACTACTATTGCTCCACGAGTTGACCGACTCCTGCCCACATCTATGGTATTAAGTTCATGACAAATAGAGTAATGCTTGGAGCAAGGTGACATGATGAAGACAAAATAAGACAAGCAAAATGTTCAGATCTCGTTGTTTTATCCTTAATGCAAACAATACAAATGCATGTCTTGTTCCCTTCTGTCACTGGGATATAGAGCACCGCAAGATTGAGCCCAGTACAACACACCACTCCCACTAAAGATAAATCAATCTAGTTGGACAAACCAAACTAATAGATTGGAGATAAATACGAAGCTAAAATAATAATGCGTAATAGAATTCAAAAAGTAGTCAATTATTTTCAATGAATAATCAAATTGTAAACCCACAATTCGTTTGATCCCAACAAACGCAATGCAAAAGAAGATTACATCGGATATATCACCGCCAGGATTGCGGTGAACATAGTATTGAAGATCAAAGAGAGAGAAGAAGCCATTTAGGTACTAGATATGGACCCATAGGTCTGTGGTGGACTACTCACTCATCAACATGGAGGCAACAAGGTTGATGTAGATGACATCCATGGTCGATTCCCCCTCCGACAGAGTACTGGAAAAGGTCTCCAGATGACCTCTCATTGGAACAGAGGCTTGCGGCGGTGAAAACCGTGTTTTTGTAGTTCTATGTTTGTTTCCAGATTTTAGAGAATTTATGGAGGTGGAATTAGGTCAGACTAAGCCATGAGGGGCCCATAAGGTAACAGGGCGTGCCTACCCCCTAGGCTCGCCTTTTTGCCTTGTCGTCTCCTCCTCTCGCTTCTTGACTCCTCCCGAAGCTCCATGGGTCTCTTTTGTCCAGAAAAAAATCGTCAAAAAGGTTCATAGCGTTTGGACTTCGTTTGGTACAGATTTCCTCAGAAACCAAAAATAGGCAAAAAACAACAACTGGCACTTGGCACTGGGTTAATAGGTTAGTTCCCAAAAATGATATAAAATAACATATAATCACATATAGTATCCTAGATTGATAATATAATAGCATGGGACAATAGAAAATTAACAAACACACTGCAAAATAAGATTACATCGGCTAGATCATCACAAGGATCATGGTGAACATGGTATTGAAGATCAAAGAGAGATAAGAAGCCATCTAGGTACTAGCTATGGGACCGTAGGTCTGTGGTGGACTACTCACACATCATCATGAAGACAACAAGGTTGATTTAGATATCCTCCATGGTCGATTCCCCCTCCAGCAGAGTACCGGAAAAGGTCTCCAGATGGCCTCCTGTTGGAAGGGAGGCTTGCGGCGACGGAAAAAGTGTTTCGGGTGGCTCCCTATCGGTTTCCTGATTTTGAGAATTTATGGAGGTGGAATTAGGTCAAACGGAGCCATGAGGGGCCTACAAGTTAACATGATTCTCCTACCCCTTGGGAATGCCCCATTGCCTTGTCGTCTCCTTGTCTCGCTTCCCAACTCCTCCTGAATCTTCTCGGGTCTCTTTTGTCCAGAAAAAAATCGTCAAAAAGTTTCGTAGCATTTGGACTTCGTTTGGTACAGATTTCCTTGAAAAACAAAAATAAGCAAAACAACAACAAATGGTACTTGGCACTGGGTTAATAGATTAGTTCCCAAAAATGATATAAAATACACCCTCCGTTCCAAAATAAGTGCCAATGCTTTAGTACTAAATTTGTACTAACTTAGTACTAAATTTGCGACACTTATTTTGGGCAGGATGGAGTAGCATACGATTCCATATAAAGTATCCTAGATTGATAATATAATAGCATGGAACAATAAAAAAATATTATTACGTTAGAGACATATCAACATCGCCAAGCTTAATTCGTGATCGTGCTCGATTAGGTAAATGGTAAAAACAACATTTTTGATATGACATGCTACCTAACATGTAATATCTTTATGTATGATCATTGAGAAACGATAAAATAATTGGTATCAGAATAATAATATCCATAAACATAAATAACATAATCATTACTTCTGAAAATACATGATCCTTAAAGAATGTTATTTCCTACACATATTATCATATCAAGCATGGCATCACTCCGCGCATAAGTATAAATCATAAGTACCCCGGTGTCAAACCAGGCAATTGGATCGTACTTCTAATGCGCTTCAACATTTTCAACTTCATTCAATACATGAGCGTGAACCATGGATATAACATATGGGTGAAATAGAGTACGATGGTAGATATCAAAAGGAGTCAAAGTGGAAAAGAACGTTTTGCATCAACTAGGTAGATCAACGGGCTATGGAGATGCCCATCAACCGATATCAATGCAAGGAGTAGGGATTGTCATGCAACGGATGCAGTGGAGCTATAAGTGTAAGAAATCTGAACAGAAGCTAAGTGGATGTGCATCCAACTTGCTTGCTCATGAAGACCTCAGACATTTGAGGAAGCCCGTCATCGGAATATACAAGCCAAGTTCTACAATTAAAAATTCCCACTAACATACGGAAATGACAACTCAGGAGACTCAGAACATGGTACCACTGTGAGGCATAAGTGTGGTAAATGGATAGTGTAACATGTATGTTTCATGTGTACAATGCATTCTTTTAACTTGTAAAACACATATAATGTGTTTGACACACACAACATATAATGTAATCCCACACAGACATGAATTTCATAGGCCATGCATTGTCCCAAATTCAAAATATTGAGTCTATGAATCACTAATATCAAGAAATTAAATAAAATACGTATGCCCAAATTCAAATAAGTATGCATGTTTGGTAGACCAATTTCCATTCTAATATTATCGTTGTCATGATCTCTAATTTAAATATTTGAATCCCCTTTAATCCAGATATTCGTCTCATATAGCTATCACTCATGCCCTTATCTCTCTAGACCCCTACACCATCACTATCTTCCAGGTCTCATTCGTGCTCCTTGTATACATCTCTCTGGTTTTGCCAAGTATTGGAAGCGACAAGTCCTCTAGGAAATCATTACATCATGCATCATCTTGCACAACATGACCATCGAGGATGAGAGAGGACAACATGAGAACTTCTAGTACATCTCCAAGGGGTCTTGTCGAGACAAAAAAATGCAAACAAGATCTAGAGATTCTTCACAGCGCATCGAAGAATTGAGAGCGGATAAGTTCAACACCAACTTCAAGATGATCTTGCTGGGAACTTGTGAGGATCTCGTAACACTTGATTCTCGTGCTTTTACCATATCTGTTGCATTATTACTTCATTTGGACCATTGTTGTGTCTGAATTTGAACAATTAGTTTTAAAATATTGAATTTGAAATGTTATTGAATTCTATGTGTTGAAATTATCAAGTTTTTAATTAATATATGTGCAAATATATAGTTGAAATGGAGCATGTAAACAAAAACATGGAAGAATTGGCAAACGGTTTTTATTAGGAGTTAATTTCTAGGTGCAATAAGCCCCATATTTCTTTCAACTCTTTAGAGGAGTTAAGGTTTGATGAGCCATCAACTTAAAATCTAGGGGGTTTATTAGGGATGCTCTAAGAGCATCTCGAGCAAAACCAATTTTTCGTAAAATTATTGGTATAGAATAAGTTAGCCCAAAAAACAAACTCCAACAGATCCTCTTTCTCCAAACATCTGAATCACAAAACACACCCTAACTCGCCCTATATAGAGGGGGAGAGGAAACCTACCCTATTAACACCATGTCACATGGCTGCCATTTGATCTCAGCACGCCACTACCACCACCCACCTCGCCGCTGCCCTCATGTCTGTCAGCGTCGTCAGCGTCCCCATGACCGCCGCATGCCTTCCTTTCTCGCGCCATGTGAGAGATTGAGAAGAAGAGACAGGAAGAAAAACAATAAAACCCATTTTGTGAACATAGTACAACAGATACGCCCACACACACACGCACATACACTCATCCATATGAATGCACATACGCACCCCCTGCCTCTGAGCACCTCCAAGATACCGAGTCGACACAACATCTTGAGATTGAGGAAGTCACCACAAGCATCTTCGTAATCGACGGGGACGTCTCATCGCCGAAAAGTCTGAAATAGATATAGGGAAATGCAATCACTAGTGCGAATCGAGGACTTAAACCCTGGTCGGTTGGTTTCACCACAAGAAACCTAACCATGAGAGCTACGCTCAGTTCAGATGGAACAAGACTTGGGTCATCGACAAGCCAACCCCACACGACGAGTGTATATTTGGGATGAGTTTATTGATGACGTGGAACAACATCACACATGGGAATACAAATAAGTGTGTTGGTAGAACCTCTGTACCATTTATAGAGATAAAAAATTATCCGTCGGGATGTTTCTAGGGTGTGTTATTTAGAATGCAGGAGTATCCAATAGGTGTCCGACAGATCGGTTCGGACGGTCCATTGTTTTGGATGTGACCAATCAAGCCATTTATTTGGTTGTATATAAGGGGAAATCCAATTCGGCTACCGGGAGCACTGGCTCCTGCGTGCGAAAAATAATTTTCCGAATATCAAAAAAATCCTAACAAAATTTGTATGTGTTTGTAGTCACATTCAAAAATGTCACCTATAATGTTTTAGGCAAAAAGGTTAAACATTGTGGCCTATGGAAAAAGAACAAATTTAAACACCAAATGTTACCTTAAAATGACACTTAAATTTGTTTTTTTCACCGACGAAATACTATTGCTCGGTTTCCTATAAAAATTGTCAAGCATGTTTATGACACTGACACGAACATCTACAAAAAAAATTCAGAATTTTTCGAAAATATTTTATGACATTTTCCACGATATTGTTCATCCAGAAGCATATGCTCCCGGGAGCCAAAACACCCCTCCCGTGTATAAGAGACAAACTAGTTATTTGGGCAGAGATCGCCATTGGTGCCTACATGGTCATACACGCAAAAGGTGACCATTTGATCCGATCAATTTCTTGAGGTGGAAGCGGAACGGTTCAGTATCTTCAAGGCTTATTCTGTTTTTTAATAGAACCATTCATGTGTTTTATAACCAAACTTGCCCATCTTTTTTTATCACAGCTCATCCCTGGCCACCCCTGCAACCAAACACGCCCTAATGGTATCTGATCGTATTCCCTGGGCTGCGCTATCCATGCCTCCGGGCTCCGGCCAACCATCGTGAAAATGGACAACCCTGCCTACCGCATGGTGTATGGGTTAAGTAATTAATTGTGCAGCTCACTCGGGCAAGTGGAGAAGAAAATAAAGTGGGTGGTAGGTGATCTGACCCACCGCCAAATAATGGGGTTTGGTGAGGCGGAGTGCTTCACCAACGACCGCAGCACAGGTTGTGCAGCCCCACGCCCTCACCAGCAACACGCACGACCTCCGGGCTCCGCTTCTATAAAACGCGCAGCCGGGATCTTGGCACCACGCCGTGCATACATTCCGCCTCTTCCCTTCGGTTCCTGGGCCTCCCGAGCAATAGAAGCGGCACAAGGTTAGCTCCTCCTGATCATGTTTCGATCTCCCATGTCTAATTCATCATTTTTCTTCAGCAATCATACTACGTGGGTCGCTTAATTACTAGCTTTATCGTGATGCGAACATGGCTATAGTTAGTTATGAGTTGGCAGTAGCACAGTATGGTAGGTTAGTCTGGCGAAAGGGGGTGACCGCGTCTTTCTCGTTCGCCGCCGGCGAGGCCGGGGGTCCTGTACGGCTCTCCCCTCCGCTTGCCGCTCCGGCAACGGTGGGAGGGGGGAGGAACCCTGGGTCCTCGGGGTTGGTGTGCAGATAGTAGGAGTAGATGTGTGTGGGTCGCGCTGTCCAGCCCGCGGCGCTACGTCCAATAAGTGTGCTGCGGCTCCTCGTCGGAGCGGCGAGCTTGGGCGTATCCGGATCCGGGCGTAGTCGACTTCGCTAGGGATCTTTTGTTCCTCCGGCTGCGTCGTCGGAGCGGCGGTTCTTGGCTCTTGGGCTCCTGTGTGGCCGGGTTTATGTGTACGGGGAGTCGCCGGCTGGCGTTGCTTCTGATGGCGACGGCGGTGGCGGCTTCTGTTCTGGCGCAGGGTTGATTAGTCATCGGCAGGCGGCTCCGGTGTTTCTCCTCGACGACGTGGTCGACCGGGGACTTCGGATCTGAGGCTCGTTGGGCACGGGGTGGTCCCCAGTCGATGTGTCCCGCCGCTTCTTGGGTCTGGCGAGTCTTCGGCTCGAAGCTCTCGCCGCTCCTTCCTCCCATGGCGGCTTTAGACGGTGGCAGATGCAGGATTGTTGACCGATCAACCCCCTCAGGGACCTATTTTTTATTTTTCTTCTTTGGGGTGTTTTTTTGCTGTTGTGCCTCAATAGGTTGCCCCTCGTGGCTTATTTGCAGGCTGTGGGGCGTGTGTTAGTTGTACTATCATACTAGTCATGAAGAGCGTTTATGTATACAATTCACAGTAGCTTGTGACAATAGCGTGATTCTGTGGCACAACTCATATGTGTTTGATTCTAATTATCGTATTTTCTTGTATTTGCAGAGCATTACTAGCACGAAAGAAATGGCGGCCGAGACATTCCTCTTCACGTCAGAGTCCGTGAACGAGGGCCATCCGGACAAGCTCTGTGACCAGGTCTCCGACGCCGTCTTGGATGCCTGCTTGGCCCAGGATGCTGACAGCAAGGTCGCCTGCGAGACCGTCACCAAGACCAACATGGTCATGGTCTTGGGCGAGATCACCACCAAGGCCACCGTCGACTACGAGAAGATCGTGCGTGACACTTGCCGCAACATAGGATTCATCTCTGATGATGTCGGTCTTGACGCCGATCATTGCAAGGTGCTTGTTAACATCGAGCAACAGTCCCCTGACATTGCCCAGGGTGTCCACGGACACTTCACCAAGCGTCCTGAAGAGGTTGGCGCCGGTGACCAGGGCATCATGTTCGGCTATGCCACCGATGAGACCCCCGAGCTGATGCCCCTCAGCCATGTGCTCGCCACCAAGCTTGGAGCTCGCCTCACTGAAGTCCGCAAGAATGGCACCTGTGCCTGGGTCAGGCCTGACGGAAAGACCCAGGTCACCGTCGAGTACCGAAACGAAGATGGTGCCATGGTACCTGTTCGTGTGCACACCGTCCTCATCTCCACCCAGCACGACGAGACCGTCACCAACGACGAGATCGCCGTGGACCTCAAAGAGCATGTCATCAAGCCGGTGATCCCCGGGAAGTACCTTGATGAGAACACCATCTTTCACCTGAACCCGTCTGGCCGCTTCGTCATCGGCGGTCCTCACGGCGACGCCGGTCTCACCGGCCGCAAGATCATCATCGACACCTACGGTGGCTGGGGAGCCCACGGTGGCGGTGCTTTCTCTGGCAAGGACCCGACCAAGGTCGACCGCAGTGGCGCCTACATTGCCAGGCAGGCCGCTAAGAGCATCATCGCCAGTGGCCTCGCACGCCGCTGCATTGTGCAGATCTCATACGCCATCGGTGTACCGGAGCCTTTGTCTGTGTTCGTCGACTCCTACGGCACCGGCAAGATCCCTGACAGGGAAATCCTCAAGCTTGTGAAGGAGAACTTTGACTTCAGGCCTGGGATGATCAGCATCAACCTCGACTTGAAGAAAGGTGGAAACAGGTTCATCAAGACCGCTGCTTACGGTCACTTTGGCCGCGATGATGCTGACTTCACCTGGGAGGTGGTGAAGCCCCTCAAGTTCGACAAGGCATCTGCCTAAGAACAGGACATCACATTGGCGTTTTTCTTGGTCTGACGCCTCTCAAGTTCGGCAAGGTGGGATCCTTTTGCTCCTGGGAAGTAAGAAGAAGCATTTGACATTGCCGCGACGTGCTACACTGGTCTTGCCGTCTGGTGATCAGTGCTAAGTTTTCTTACCGGTGTATCATTTCATATATTTTTCCTTTTCCTTTTTGTGTCTCTGAAACTGCTGAGTGATCTGCAGTTTGCTCTGTTAGTCGCTCTGTCACTTTCGCTTATTATATTCTTTGTTGTGTAGTTCCCCTCATAATGCTCTTTGTTCCGTAGTCTCGCAAAAAGTAAATAAAGAGCCATGTGGAATTTTATGCAAATTGTCATTTTTTTAAGCGGCACTGTAATTGAGAGATACTGTCCAATGTTTTGACTCATGGTTTTGTTCAGTTGGTGCAAGCCCAACTCAAGCAAAAGAGGTTTCATGAGATCTGAACTGCGAAAGTAAGTTTGATTCACCGGACTCTGTTCTTGGCCCACACTGGGGCTCAAGAATCATATCAGCATTAATCGGGTTTGGTGTAAATTCTGTTTGGAAAATTATTGAGCTGATGCTTCCTGAGAACGATCTTTGGTACGTCTAATTACTGTGTGCAAATCTCTGACACACATGGCAATCCCTACTCGCTTCAAATGCATCCTTTTGAGCGTGACACTGAATGTTCGTTCCCCATGACAATCTAAGCGAATGACGCGATCCTGTCTTATCCCTTAATCTCCCCTCAAAATCACAACCGGATGACAAATTTTGCATCTAAGCATGGCAATTCTCAATAGTTTTCTCTCATGCGGCATGACAATGCCGTTCTGTCGGCATGGCAATTTCTAAAGAAGTAGGCAAATTTCTTTTCATGTCGGCATGTTGTTGTTTGGGCACAGGCATGGCTACGGGTGGGAATTATCGCTGCAACTAAACGACATGGAGAAGTGTGCGGTGTCGCTGTCAAATTCGAAGAGCTTACGTGTCGGACATTCGAGGAGCCTTTTAAGTTATCGGTATTTATCAATGCCTTCTAATTTTTTTACATCATAACTGGGGTTTGAAGTGTTTCTTGTGCGACGGCGTCGTCTTGCGTTCGACCTCCAATGCCAAACTACATCCGAGGCGTCTTTTCACAGTCGAGCTCCAACACTATTCGGCATTTAAGGTATCCTCTTGCGTCCGAACTCCAACGCCGAATTACATCCGAGGTGTCTTTTGCAGCCGAGCTCCAACGCTGATCGGCATCTGAGCGCCAAATGACGGACTACGTCCGAGCTCCAACGCTGGACTGTGTCCGAGCTCCGACGCCGGAATGTGTCCGAGGTGTCATAGATTACCTCGGTCTTGAAAAAGTTAAAGGAGTTCATCCGAGCTTAATGCCGGAAATGCCCTCTATGGAGTCAACCACCATCCGATCGTTATGCCGAACTGCTTCCAAGGTGGTGCAGCACCTCAGTCTCGGGCTGTTTTTGCGGATATTTTCGATTGGTGCAATTTATTCTCTGCCAAGATATATAGCCAGTAACCCTCAAGGTGTGTGTCCGTTGAATGTCCGGCATGCACCTGAAGGAAAACATAAAACCGCTGATCCCAGTAGCCCCTGAGACTCAGGTCGATTCACAAAATCGGCCTAAGGATCAACTCCTAGCTCTGCGACATACTTAGGAATAGAAAAGAGGTGTAATATTTTAGAGGAGATAGTGATCGGCAAGCGGGCCCTTGAGAGAGGGTCTTGAGAAGTTGCCATAATATATTAGCTTGATGCCGGATAGGTCCAGATGATACCTATTGTTGTCCAAAGACACGTTTTCCCATAGCTCGGTCAAGCCGAACACTGAGGATTTTGAATTTTCTGCACTGAATAAGCAATGCAGTAGCCCTCGAGCCACTGGTCGGATGGCAACACCAGATCAGGGAATCGATGTGCCCCTTTAATATTTGTAAATGATAAGCACGAAGCCCAGTAGCCTCCGAGACTTAATGTGGGTCGGGGGTGGCCGAATTATGGATCGATATCCGGAGTAAATTGACTTTAACTACAATTTATGTGTAATGATTCTATGTATCCAAGTACTTTACATCATTAATACTTGGATCCGCATTGTACAAAACTTTGTCGACCGACCATCGGCTTCAACCTCCTCGGCCAGTGGTCGAGGAGTGTTTGTCCTACTTTATTAAGCCTTTATGAGCGCAAAGATTTATGGCAAACAAGGCAATCCAGCCATACAGTTTTACAAACAAAGGTACGCGGAGAGATATGTTATATTACTATTTAACGTAAGAAACATCTTCCAAAGAAAATAGTCCCCCTATCGGTTCCTTTCTTTGGGTTTTCATGCTGACCATGATCATGAAACCTCATCTTCGATCAATGTGGGAGGAAAATATTGAGGATTTTTTTGGGGGAAAGTTCTCGAACTCCATGGTCCATAATGAACCAAAATTTTCACTTTCGTCGTTGCCGACCGATTATATTCTTAAGATGGCTAGCTTTCGACTTCACCCAGTCCGAGGTACTAACCCGGATGACCCGGAAGTAACAATCACAGAGGTGCTCCCTTTACCTCCTAGCCGGACAATCGGGAACATAGGGGGTAAGCACAGGAGCCAGGCAACCCAGCTTGGCTAAAATCTTAAGTCAAATTGATTCATATTTATGCCTTTGTAACGATGATTACGGAAGGCAGCACTTGCATATTGAATATAAATTCTTTAACGCTATATGCTATTTTGACTCCTTTGTGACTGGTTATCATTTGAGAGTGGCCCATTGTCAGCTTCTATCCCTTTGTAAATGCTACGCAGGGTGTTTCCGCAGTAACAAGACGACCCTTAGCTGATGTGTCGGTGCCCGAAGGCCGTTGTGTTAGTGGAAACGAGGCAATAAGATATCTAGGCTTTATAACTTTCACTTAGCCACAGGAGCTTAAAGTTTGGGAGGCCATTTACTAGCCACCAGTTAGTGTTCGACGTTAGCCGAGGTCAAGCCATTAACACTTCGGCCAATTTTATGAACGACCCATGGGGTAACTCTATCGGTCTATAGTTTGACAGAGTCATCGGATTGTTGACCAGTTAACGCTCATTGTGACAGTCAGTTTTCGGCTTTCTCCACTGAGGTACTTAACCAATAGAATCGGAAGCACACCTAGCCGAACAAAGCGGAATGTAGGAGGCAGTCACAGGAGCAGGGCAACCCAACTATTAACCGAAGACACAATTCGAAATTGATGCATATAGAGCAATATCCTAGACGCCGAGGTGGAGGTCAACAGGGAAGATGCCAAACAGTGGGTCAAAAAAGATTTCCCGAGCTGAATTATTACATAGGGAAGATGATGTCCCTCCTCCTAAAAAACATACAAATATCTTAAAAGTGCCATAAGCTCGAAAAGCCAAACAACTTACATAAAAACTTTGATGTTCAAACTAAAGCAAGTGTTTTGGTGCCAATCCGAAAATTGGTCTTAAAATTAACATGTGCTTCGGTCGTGCTTTAACATGATACATCCGATATTTCAGACATGAAGCGGGTCATCCTTTGGCTTCAACCTCCATATCCCGAGGGCGGAGTGTTTCTCCGAGGTCTGTTTAGCAAACTAAACTCAAGCGGCTTTAGAGAGAAACTAGGCTACCCGTGTTGGGGAACATTGCATGGGAAACAAAAAATTTCCTACGCACACGCAAGATCTATCCATGGTGATGAGCATCTACGAGAGGGAGAGTGGATCTACAAACCCTTGTAGATCGCTAAGCGGGAAGCGTTAAGAAACGCGGTTGGTGTAGTCGAACGTCTTCGCGATCCAAATCGCCGAGCGTCCCGCGATCTCATCACGATCCGTCCCGCGATCCAATCACAATCCGTCCCACGAACTCATCACGATCCGTCCCGCGATCCCATCACGATCCGTCCCACGAACTCATCACGATCTGTCTCGCGATCTTGATCACGCTCCTTCCGATCTAGCGCCAAACGGACGACACCTCCGCGTTCAGCACACGTACAACTCGATGACGATCTCCGCCTTCTTGATCCAGCAAGAGGGAGCGGAGAGGTAGACGAGTTCTCCGGCAGCGTGACGGCGCTGCGGTGATGGTGGTGGAGTAATTCCGTCAGGGCTTCGCCTAAGCGCTGCAGAAAACCAATCTAGAGGAGAAACTATGCACTGGAGGAACGAGCAGCACGTGGCAGAAAATTCTGTCCAAAACCCTAAAACCTCCAGTATATATAAGAGTAAGAGAGGAGGAGGCTTGTCCCAAGGTCCAAGCCTCTAGGAGTCGGCCGAACCAAGGGGAGGAGGTGGAATCCACCTCCAATCCTAGTAGGACTAGGATTCACCCTATTTTTGCCTTTTTCCACCTTTTCTCTTTGGGCTTTTTCTCCCTAGCCGCATGGGCTTTGTGTGGGACTTCCACCAGCCCACTAAGGACTGGTATTCACTCTCCCACAGCCCATGTAGCCTCTTGGGTCAAAATACCCCTCCCGATGGTCTCTCGGTACACTACCGACACTCCCGGTACACTACCGATGAGCCCGATACTTTTCATCCGACCAAAACAGCACTTCCTATATATGAATCTTTACCTCCGGACCATTCCGGAGATACTCGTGACGTCTGGGATCTCATCTGGGACTCCGAACAACCTTCGGTCACCACCATACATAACTCTATACTACCGATACGTCACCAAACCTTAAGTGTGCAGACCCCGCGGGTTCGAGAAGTATGGAGACATGACCGAGACACCTCTACGGTCAATAACCAATAATGGGACCTGGATGCCCATATTGGTTCCTACATATTCTACGAAGATCTTTATCGGTCGAACCTCTATGTCAAGGATTCAGTTAATCTCGTATGATGTTCCCTTTGTTCTTCGGTATATTACTTGCCCGAGATTCGATTGTCGGTATCTCCATACCTAGTTCAACCTCGTTACCGGCAAGTCACTTTACTCGTTTCGTAATACAAGATCCCATGACTAACACTTAGTCACATTGCTTGCAAGGCTTGTTGTGATGTTGTATTACCGAGTGGGCCCTGAGATACCTCTCCGTCACACGGAGTAACAAATCCGAGACTTGATCCATGCCAACTCAACAGACACCCTCGAAGATACCTATAGAGTATCTTTATAGTCACCCAGTTACGTTGCGACGTTTGATACACACAAGGCACTCCTCCGGTGTCAGTGAGTTGCATGATCTCATGGTCATAGGAACATATACTCGACATGTAGAAAACAGTACCAATAAACTGACACGATCATATGCTACGTTTGTAGTTTTGGTCTTGTCCATCACACCATTCTCCTAATGATGTGATCCCGTTATCAAATGACATCTCATGTCCATGGCTAGGAAACCTTAACCATCTTTGATCAAGGAGCTAGTCTATTAGAGGCATACCAGGGACATCGTTTTGTCTATGTATCCACACATGCATCTAAGTCTCCGATCAATACAATTATAGCATGGATAATAAACGATTATCATGAACAAGGAAATATGATAACAACTAATTTATTATTGCCTCTAGGGCATATTTCCAACAGTCTCCCACTTGCACTAGAGTCAATAATCTAGTTCACATCACCATGTGATACGCATTGTTATGAATCTAACACCCAATGAGTTCTGGGGCTCGATCATGCTTTGCATGTGAGAGAGGTCTTATAGTCAACGGGTCTGCGACATTCAGATCCGTGTGTACTTTGCAAATCACTATGTCAAACTGTAAACACTACTACCACACTCCACTAGGTACTATTCCAAATGTCTGCTCCACTATACGTATCCGGATTGCTACCGCGAGTCATCCGGATTGGTGTTAAAGCTTGCATCGACGTAACTCTTTACGACAAACTCTTTATCACCTCCATAATCGAGAAACATCTCCTTAGTCTTTTAGTTACTAAGGATAATCTTGACCGTTGTCCAGTGATCCACTCCTGGATCACTCTTGTACCCCTTGACAGACTCATGGCAAGGCACACACCAGGTGCGGTACACAGCATGGCATAATATAGAGCCTATGGCTTAGGCATAGGGGACGACATTCATCCTTTCTCTTTCTTCTGCCGTTGTCGAGCTTTGAGTCTCACTCAACTTTCACACCTTACAAATCAGGAGAGAACTCTTTCTCTGACTGATCCATTTTGAACTCTTTCAAAATCTTGTCAAGGTATGTACTCATTGAAAGTCTCATCAAGCATCTTGATCTATCTATATAGATCTTGATGCTCAACAATTAGGTAGCTTTATCCAGGTCTTCCTTTGAAAAACTCTTTTCAAACAACCGTTTATGCTTTCCAGAAATTCTACATTATTTCCGATCAACAATATGTCAACCACATATGCTTAACAGAAACTCTAGTGCTCCCACTCACTTTATTGTAAATACAAGTTTCTCATAAACTTTGTATAGACTCAAAAACTTTGATCACCTCATCAAAGTGTATATTCTAACTTTGAGATGCTTGCTTCAGTCCATAGAAGTATCAGTGAAGCTTGCATACCTTTTAGCATCCTTAGGACTGACAATACCTTTTGGTTGCATCACATACAACCTTTCCTCAAGTAAACCGTTAAGGAAATGATGTTTTGACATCCATCTGCCAGATTTCATAATTGAATAATGCAGCAACTGCTAACATAATTCCAACAGACTTGAGCATCGCTACGAGTGAGAAAGTCTCACCGTAGTCAACTCCTTGAACTTGTCGTAAACTTCTTTGCAACAAGTCGAGCTATACAAATGGTGACATTTACCATGAGCGTATGTCTTCATTTTAAACATCCATTTGTACTCAACGACCTGCCGTCCAACGAGCAAGTCTACCAAAGTCTATACCTGGTTTTCATACATGGATCCTTTCTCGCATTTCATGGCCTCTAACCATTTGTCGGAATCCGGGCCCATCATTGCTTCTCCATAGCTCGTAGGTTCATCGTTGTCCAACAACATGACCTCCAAGATAGGGTTGTTGTACCGCTCAGGAGCAGTACACGTCCTTGTCGACCTACGAGGTTAGATAGTAACTTGATTCGAAGCTTCATGATCATCATCATTAACTTCCTCTTCAACTAATGTAGGCTTCACAGAAACATCTTCCTGCACTGCGCTACTCTCTGGTTGAACAAAGGTTCAACAACCTCATCAAGTTCTATCTTCCTCCCACTCAATTCTTTCGAGAGAAACTCTTTCTCAAGAAAGGACCTAGTTTTAGCAACAAACATTTTATGCTTGGATCTGAGATAGAAGGTTTACCTAACTGTCTTTAGGGTATTCTATGAAGATGCATTTGTCCGCTTTGGGTTCGAGCTCATTAGGTGAAAACCCTTTTTCACATAAGTGTTGCTGCCCCGAACATTAAGAAATGATAGCTTAGGTTTCTATCAAACCATAATTCACACGATGTCATCTCAACGAATTTAGATGGTGCCCTATCTAAAGTGAATGTAGTTGTCTCCAATGCATAACCCCAAAACGATAGTGGTAAAAGGATAAGAGACATCATAATTCGCACCATATCCAATAGAGCACGACTATGACGTTCGGACACACTATCACACTATGGTGTTCCAGGTGGTGTGAGTTGTGAAACAACTTTCACATTGTCTTAAGTTGTATAACAAACTCGTAACTCAGATATTCACCTCCACGATCATATTGCGGGCATTTTATCTTCTTGTCACGATGATCTTAAACTTCACTCTGAATTTGCTTGAACTTTTTCAAACGATTCAGACTTGCGTTTCATTAAGTAAATATACACTATTATCTACTCAAATCATCAGTGAAGGTAAGAAAATAACGATATCCACCGGATGCTACAAGACTCATTGGATTGCATACATCAACATGTATCATTTCCAATAAATCACTTGCCCGCTCCATCAAACCAGAAAACGGGGTCCTTAGTCATCTTGCCCAAGAGGCATGGTTCGCATGTCTCAACCGATTCGAAATCGAATGAGTCCAAAGATCCATTAGCATGGAGTTTCTTCATGCGTTTTATACCAATATGACATTTAGCGGCAGTGCCACAAGTATGTGGTACTATCATTATTAACTTTGTATCTTTTGGCATCAACGTTATGAACATGTGTATTACTACGATCAAGATTCAACAAACCATTCTCACTGGGTGCATGACCATTGAAGGAATTATTCATGTAAACAGAATAACCATTATTCTTTAACTTAAGTGAATAATCGTGTTGCAATAAACACGATCTAATCACATTCATGCTCAACGCAAAACACCAAATAACATTTATTTAGGTCCGTCACTAATCCCGAAGGTAGAGAGAGCGTGCGATGTTGATCACATCAACCTTGGAAACATTTCCAACACACATCGTCACCTCACCCTTAGCTAGTGCTCCGTTTATTCTGTAGCTTTTATTTCGAGTTACTAACATTTAGCAACCGAACCGATATCCAATACCCAGGTGCTACTAGGAGTACTAGCAAGGTACACATAAATAACACGTATACCAAATATACTTTTGTCGACGTTGCCAGCCTTCTTATCTACCAAGTATCTATGGTTGTTCCGCTTCAGCAACCGCTCTCCTCATAATCGAAGCACTTAGTCTCGGGTTTGGGTTCAACTTTGGGTTGCTTCACTGGAGCAGCAACTGACTTGCTATCCATGAAGTTTTCCCTCCTTGCTCCTGCCCTTCTCGAAACTAGTGGTTTGACTAACCATCAACACTTGACGCTCCTTCTTGATTTCTACCTTCGCGGTGTCAAACATCGCGAACAGCTCTGGGATCATTATTTCAATCCCTGGCATTTTATAGTTCATCACCAAGTTCTAGTAGCTTAGTGACAGTGACTTGGAGAACTATATCAATCACTATCTTATCTGGAACATGAACTCCCACTCGATTCAAGCGATTGTAGCACCCAGACAATCTGAGCACATGCTCAACGATTGAGCTATTCTCTTTCATATTAAAGGCAAAGAATCTTGTTGGAGATCTCATATCTCTCAACACGGGCATGAGCATGAGATCCTAATTTCAGCTCTTAGAACATCTCATATGTTCTGTGACGTTCAAAACATTTCGGAGCCTCAATTCTAAGCCGTAATGCATGACACACTAAACTATCAAGTAGTTATCAGAACGTGCCTGTCAGATGTTCACAACATCTACAAACAACGCTAGAGGGGTTGGCACACCGAGTGGTGTATCAAGGACATAAGCCTTCTGTGCAGCAATGAGGACAATCCTCAGATCACGGAGCCAGTCCACAATAATGCTACCATCATCTTTCAACTCTATTTCTCTAGGAACATATAAAAATTCAAGGGAGCTACAGCGTGAGCTAGTAATCTACAACACAATTTGCAAAGACACAACTGACTATGTTCATGATAATGAGTTCAATTAATCATATTACTTAAGAGCTCCCACTCAAATTGACATCCCTCCAGTCATTCGAGTGATACATGATCCAAATTCACCAACTCAAGTCCGATCATCATGTGAGTTGAGGTGGTTTCAATGGTGAACATCATCATGTTGATCATATCTACTATATGACTCATGTTCGACCTTTCGGTCTCTTGTGTTCCGAGGCCATGTCTGTATATGCTAGGCTCATCAAGTTTAACCCGAGTGTTCTGCATGTGCAACACTTGCTTGCACCCGTTGTATGTGAACGTCGAGTCTATCACACCCGATCATCACGTGGTGTCTCAACACGACGAACTTTCGCAACGGTGCACACTCGAGGAGAACACAATTCATCTTCAAATTTAAGTGAGGGATCACCTTATAATGCCACCGTCGTCCTAAGAAAAACAAGGTGCATAAAAGGATTAACATCACATGCAAATCGTAAGTGACATGATATGGCCATGAACTTGTGCTTTTGATCTCCATCTTGAAAGCACCGGCATGATCTCCATCGTCACCGGCAAGACACCATGATCTCCATCATCTTGATCTCCGTCAACGTGTCGCCATCGGGGTTGTCGCGCCCAACATGCTTCTACTACTATTGCTACCGTTTAGAGATAAAGTAAAGCATTACATAACGCTTAATGATTGACACGCATGTCATACAATAATTAAAGACAACCCTATGGCTCCTGCCGGTTGCTGTACTCATCGACATGCAAGTCATGATAATCTATACATCACATGATCATCTCATACATCACATATATCATATCATGTAATTGGCCATATCATATCACAACATACCCCGCAAAAACAAGTTAGACGTCCTCTAATTGTTGTTGCATGTTTTACGTGGCTGCTACGGGTATCTAGCAAGAACAATTCTCATCTATGCAAAAACCACAACAGTGATACACTAGTTGCTTTTCAACCTTCTCAAGGACCGCCTTTTGTCGAATCCGATCCAACTAAAGTGAGAGAAACTAGCACCCGCAAGCCATCTATGCAACAAGTTGCGGTTGAGGGAACCGGTCTCTCGTAAGCATACGAGTAATGTTGGTACGGGCCGCTTCATCTCACAATACCAGTGAACCAAAACACGACCAAGGGAGGAAGCAATCTAAGCATCAACGCCCACAAACTCTTTGTGTTCTACTAGAGATCTCATCTACACATAGACCTAGCTCATGATGCCACTGTTGGGGAATGTTGCATGGGAAACAAAAAATTTCCTACGCACACGCAAAATCTATCCATGGGGATGAGAATCTACGAGAGGGAGAGTGGATCTACATGCCCTTGTAGATTGCTAAGCGGGAAGCGTTAAGAAACGCGGTTGGTGTAGTCGAACGTCTTCGCGATCCAAATCGCCGAGCGTCCCACGATCTCATCACGATCCGTCCCGCGATCCAATCACGATCCGTCCCGTGAACTCATCACGATCCGTCCCGTGATCCCATCACGATCCGTCCCGCGAACTCATCACGATCCATCTCGCGATCTTTATCACGGTCCTTCCGATCTAGCGCCGAACGGAAGGCACCTCCGCGTTCAACACACGTACAGCTCGATGACGATCTCTGCCTTCTTGATCCAGCAAGAGGGAGCGGAGAGGTAGACGAGTTATCCGGTAGCGTGACGGTGCTGCGGCAATGGTGGTGGAGTATTTCCGGCAGGGCTTCACCTAAGCGCTGTAGAAAACCGATCTAGAGGAGAAACTATGCATTGGAGGAACGGGCAGCACATGGCAGAAAATTCTGTCCAAAAACCCTAAAACCTCTAGTATATATAATAGGAAGATAGGAGGAGGCTTGGCCCAAGGGCCAAGCCTCTAGGAGTCGGCCGAACCAAGGGGAGGAGGTGGAATCCACCTCCAATCCTAGTAGGACTAGGATTCACCCTATTTTTGCCCTTTTCCACCTTTTCTCTTTGGGCTTTTCCTCCCTAGCCGCATGGGCTTTGAGTGGGACTTCCACCAGCCCACTAAGGGCTGGTATTCACTCTCCCACAGGCCATGTAGCCTCTTGGATCGAAATACCCCTCCCAATGGTCTCCCGGTACACTACCGGCACTCCCGGTACACTACCGATGAGCCCGAAACTTTTCTGGCGACCAAAACATGACTTCCTATATATGAATATTTACCTCCGGACCATTCCGGAGCTCCTCGTGACATCCGGGATCTCATCCGAGACTCTGAACAACCTTCGGTCACCATCATACATAACTCTATACTACCAAAATGTCACCAAATCTTAAGTGTGCAGACCCTGCTGGTTCGAGAACTATGTAGACATGACCGAGACACCTCTACGGTCAATAACCAATAGCGGGACCTAGATGCCCATATTGGTTCCTACATATTCTACGAAGATCTTTATTGGTCGAACCTCTATGTCAAGGATTCAGTTAATCCCGTATGATGTTCCCTTTGTTCTTCGGTATGTTACTTGCCCGAGATTCGATCGTCGGTATCTCCATACCTAGTTCAACCTCATTGCTGGAAAGTCTCTTTACTCGTTCCGTAATACAAGATCCCGTGACTAACACTTAGTCACATTGCTTGCAAGGCTTGTTGTGATGTTGTATTACCGAGTGGGCCCTGAGATACCTCTCCGTCACACGGAGTAACAAATCCCAATCTTGATCCATGCCAACTCAACAGACACCCTCGGAGATACATGTAGAGTACCTTTATAGTCACCCAGTTACGTTGTGATATTTGATACACACAAGGCACTCCTCTAGTGTCAGTGAGTTGCATGATCTCATGGTCATAGGAACATATACTTGACATGTAGAAAACAGTAGCAATAAACATCTTTGATCCCGTTATCAAATGACATCTCATGTCCATGGCTAGGAAACCTTAACCATCTCATGTTAGGGTCAATCTTTGATCCCGTTATCAAATGACATCTCATGTCCATGGATAGGAAACCTTAACCATCTCATCTTTGATCCCGTTATCAAACCCATACGTTTTTAGTTTGGGTCTTGTCCATCACACTATTCTCCTAATGATGTGATCCCGTTATCAAATGACATCTCGTGTCCATGGCTAGGAAACCATAGCCATCTTTGATCAAGGAGCTAGTCTATTAGAGGCATACTAGGGACATGGTTTTGTCTATGTATCCACACATGCATCTAAGTCTCCGATCAATAAAATTATAGCATGGATAATAAACGATTATCATGAACAAGGAAATATTATAACAACTAATTTATTATTGCCTCTAGGGCATATTTCCAACAACTCGGCTATTGACCAAACACTCGTGTAAAAAAAGGAGTAGTAGAAAAAGACTTTGCAACGACCAAGAAGAAAACAACATTTATTATAAAATGGATCATATAAATTTAAGATCCCCCTAGTGACTTGGGTAAAAGAATTTTATGTATAATAATTGTATGTACCGAAGTACTTGTATCATATATGTGTTTGCTCGAACTTCAAACGCGTCTTAACCGACTATCGGCTTCTCCCTCTTTGGCCAAGGGCCTAAAAGTGTTATCTACTACGCCATCCGAGAATATTGGAGGTGTTTTGAATAACCAAGCAATCAGGCCATTAGCCTATAACAGACAAAGCGCACCCAGGGAACTTATGCTATATTACTAATTAACGTAAGAAGCATCTTCAAAGAAAATAGTTCAGCCAACAGTTCCTTTCTTTGGGTTGTCATGATTACCATGAGGGGTGTGCAATAGATTTATGTATGCTTGTCTTCCGTCGTGGCCGACCATAGTTGAAAACAGTAAGAGTGCTAGCTTTCGGTTTCACCCGTCTGAGGTACGAGTTCGGATGACCCAATCGTAACAATCGCAGAGGTGCCCCCTTTACTCCCTAGACGAACAATCGTCAACGTAGGGGTAAGCACAGGAGCAAGGAAACCCATCTTTATGGAACACTTAAGTCAACATGATGCATATATTGGTGTAAACACAAACAAGGAAGGGTGCGATACATTGATAATCATATGCAAGAGGAATGGCTTCATAAAGGAAGCCCCCAAGTAAATGGGGTATTTGAATTTGTTTGTAAAAACAAAGTTTTGACAAGGAAATTTTTTCGCAAAGAAATTTTTGTCAAAAAAGTATAATGCTTGGTCGAACTGAACCAATTTTAAAAATTGAAAAAAGTGGGCATGAAAGCGACTTAGCTGGTTAATGTGCTTGTGATGTGTGCCAAGCTTGTAGTGGGTCAAGGTCCCAGCCCCCAAGCTGGTCATGAGGTAGCCGAAGAAGAGCTCGGCTTGATGAAGTGACAACACAACACTTCTGAAGGCCGAGGAGAAATCCCCGGGCAAGTCGAGGAGACAGAGTAGTTCGACAGCCTGACGGCGAAGCCCCTGGTCCAGCCGAGGTGGTGGAGTAGGTCGGCAAGGTGATGCCGGGGTGATCGCGTGACAGCAGTCAAAGTTGATTTCTTGCACTCATAAAATAGTGCAATCCAAAAGTAATAACAAAGAAAGATAATAATGTTTTCTAAAAAAATTCTTCTACTTAGTTAATTTAAGTGAAGCAAATAAGTAAAGGAATATGGCCTAGGCGCCGAGGTGCCTGAATGAAGAGTCTGGTTTGACGAAGTGGCGACACTGCACGGTCGATGTGGCAAGATGAAGTCCTTGGTCGAGTTAACATGGCGAAGCTGTGATCGGCGAATGCCGAAGTCCCGTACAGGTCGGCTGGTGACGCCGAAGTCTCATGTCAGCCGATATGTTGAAGCAGGTCGGCTGGTGACGCCGAAGTCTCATGCCAGCTGATGTGTTGAAGCAGGTCGGCTAGTGAACCTGAAGTCTCATCTTAGCCAATGTGTTGAAGCAGGTCGGCTGGTGACACCGAAGTCTCATGCCAGACGATGTGTTGAAGCAGGTCGGCTGGTGACGCCGAAGTCCCCGGAGCAGGTTGATGAAGGGATGCGAAAGCCCCGATCTAGAAGAGGTGGCGGAGCAGATATGTAAGGTCACGCTAGAGCCGCATGCCGGCCGACGTGTCAAAGCAGGTCAGCGTGGTAGATGTCATCTTGAAAAAGAATCGGAGCGGCAATGCCGACGCAGGTCGGAATTTGTGACGAGGTCGATGCTGGCTTGATGAAGCAATGCAGCGCCCGACCCGTACAACTCGCGGATGACGAGGTTCGCTTGATGATTATTAGGATCTCACAATGCCGAACTATTGCTTGGATGACCGAGATGATGAGAAAATTTACTTCAAAAAGGACGTCCGACAACCCGTTCATGAAAAAGATGAACTCGGGTCGGATTTGTTTTCGCGCAGAAAATACATCCAAAATCCGTTGTACTAATCGGATATTTCCCGAAGTTTGGACAGTCGGATCGAGCTGAAATTTTGAGTGGTGATCTATATAGGAATTCCGCAGCCGATGAATGATGAGATTTTCCAACGGACGTCCGAGCTAGACGCTCGACTCCTCGCCCTAAAGTCGTTCAGATTCTTATCCAGATTTGATAGGGCTTCGGTATATAGATCGCCGGAGATTCCTCCACCGGAACACGAGGAAATTTTGCAGGATTGTTCTAGACTCAATTCTGCACAATTCCACCGAAGCAATTGTCGAAGTGACACTCGAGGAGGCGGGGACGACGAACACAAATTCGCTGTCCAGAAAAACTGCAGGGTCGTGCGAGGGCAATGTTGACGCTGAGCCCCCGAGCACTATGGAGGATTCTTCCATGGTCTTGGTTGAGATTGGAGTTGATGTTGTGAAGACACTCGTCCGATCTAGATGATCCGACGTGGCGCGCAGTCCTTGGCCTAGCCGAGGTGACCAGTCAAGCCGGCGACGAAGATGCCGACGTTGACGATGTAGCTCGGTTGCAACGCGTAGATCGCAATGGAGCCGATCTGAATTCCCATCGCACCGCAATGACTACCCAGCAGACTCTCAATGAAAGCACCAATGTTGGTGTCAAATCCGTCATATCTCATAGTAGGGGTCCTAAGCTAGGCGTCTTGGAGCGATGGTAACATGGACACAGGATTTTACCCAGGTTCGGGCTCTCTCAAGGAGATAATACCCTACATCCTTCTTTTCATTGTATTGATATGGGGGATAGTACATAGTACAGGTATCTACTACGAGATTGTAGTAATGAATATGAGATTGAGACTGTCTATTGACTAGCCTGGCCTCGGTTTATATAATGCACCGTAGGCCTAGGGTTTAGAGGAGTCCTTGTCTTGTGTGCCAAGTCTTGTGGAATCTGCCTTGTATGCATCATGGGCTCTTTGAACTGTCCCATTAGTGAATCTCCCTGGGGGTCCTCGGCTCGACCCACTGGTCGGGAGATGATATGCTGAGTACCCCCTACTTTAGGACACTGTCATGCGGAAACCGCGAAGCTGGTGCAAAGGCCAACGAGAGTGACACACCCCCAACAACAGATGTAGGTCGGTAGCAATTGAACGTTGCACGACGTATCATTCTACTACTGCATGGTGAGACTGATATGAACGATTTACTCTCCTCGTCGGAGCTCAAGCCATCATGCCACGGTGGCCTACAATTTCAAAGTTATAGGACTAAACAAGCATGTCTCCAATAATTTTAAGACCTAAAATTACATCTTCGAAGTTATATGACTAAAGTGACACACCTCTAACAGTTTTAGGACCTAAAACCGAAGTTTCAAGTTATAGGACTAAACTGACACAACTTGAATAGTTTTAGGGCTTACATTGCTAGAATTTAGTCTATTTTGGGCCAGCCCAATAGCTACTTTCAGAATTCCTAATAAATCCTAGAGGCCCACTTAGACCATTCATGCAATGCAAGAAGTGAGACTAAAGTTTAGTCCCATACCGCTCACCTAGTAGGAGTTAGACCTCCTTGTAAGGGAGTTTGTTTCTGCACATGTATGAGGATGAGAACAAGAGAGACACTCACGTGCGCTCCTCCTTTGCCGCCCGCTTCGCCACACCACGCCTCGTCACGCCGTGTCGTGGGTTGTGGGAATGAGCCGAGCCGTTGTCAAATTTTTTGCCATGCACGACTGGTATACAAAAGGTCACACGTTTGATGATTTTTTGTTGTTGTAGTGGACATTGAATATGAATGTTGCATCTTTGTATTGTTGCCTATTCGTTTTGTATCCCTCTTTTGCTTCAACTCCCGTTGCTGCATGTTCGCCTCCTTCTCAGGTGCCAATAAAAAAGAGGTCGCTCCTATCGAGAGAGACACCAGAACATCATCTTCCTCACGTCATTGAGTTCCAAACTCTGAGCTGCTGCTGGGTTCTTCCCCATCCTGGCTTGCGGTGTGCGCCGCAGGTCGGGATAGTAGGCCTTTGAAACCTCACCTCTTTGAGTCATGTACGAGAGAAGGGTGATAAGGTTTTCGGGGAGCGCTCTGCGCGTCTACTGACCTCTTCATCACGGAGGCCTCGGACATTGGCGACCACTTCCCCAATGACGAATTCTTCCCCAACGTCGACAACCTCTTTGACGACATGACCGACGACAACATCAATGCTACTATCGCACCTCAGTATGTGTCGTGTTTTTTCTGTTTGAGATCCTGCTACATTTTCTTCTTCTAGTATGTCTTCTAAATATGTTCTACTCTAATTCACATCTACACATGTTGTTTGCCTACTATTTGTTAGATTGCATGAATTGTTTTACCTCTGTTATGATAGTCACTTTTATCTACTATTTATGCTAATAAAATCTTGCTCATTTTTCCAACATATATTTTACTCTATATTTATTATAGCATGATAATTCCGTAGTGTTCGTTAGAAGTGGCTTATTGGTGGAACACTCTCTCATGATGTTGTTTGCTCAAACGAGCCTCCTATATAGAACACCCGTTCGCTCAGATTACCTACCTAAGAAAACATCACAGTATTGGCGCTCATTCAATTTGTTCTCTTATAGCAATCCTAGCAATCAGTCTACACATGAGTGAGCAATGCTACCAATCGGCCTAGTCATGAACATATGATGAACAAACATAGCAACCCTACCAATCCTACCAATGATAGCAATGCACAATCGATGGTAAGATCGAACCTAATCCAGTCAGTTCAGCATGCACGTTTCGTCAGTGAAAAGAGTCCAATCAATCAAGGGAGTGCCTAGAACTCATCTAGATGCGATATACTTTGGTCTTATTCACTTGTACCTCCTACGTCACTAATATGGGTTTTCACTATTTTTCCCTTGTGCTGCCTTTTGTTGTTGTTATGTAGGCTGGACTGGGTTTGTTTTGTACTACGTAGCTATATACACGCCGTCCACTGCTGCTTGTGTCTTGGTTTTCTTTTCACAATTGCACCAGAGTATACATGAAATAAAAAGGAAGGAAGTGCTTACATGCATGTCAAGTAGCATATACGATGCATCATGTTCACGGCTGCTTGTGTTTTTTTTTTGCATTTGCATGGATCATGTCCTTTTACTTCCCTAGATAACATGGCGACGCGTGTCTGGTTCACTCACAACCATACATATAAAAACAATACAAATTGTATAAAGCGATTCCATCTCAAATAGTTGTGGTTGCAATCAAACATGACGTCCATCGTGTGCAGTTGCACGAAGATGAGAGATTAGAAAAAATGCTATTTTTGAGAAAAAAGAATTGAGTCGTACATGCAACTAGTAGAAAAATTGAGTATATACACCAACTTTACGCACGTATGACTAAAATGAGAACATACAAAATAAAAATAAAGATACAGTTCTTTTATTTTTCATTTTCCTTAGAAATAAAATTTGTATAAATATTACCTTTGTCATGACATTTCGCATAAAAATGTTCACACATTTCAAAAATTATATATCATGTACTAAAAATAACATCTATTTAGAAAACAAATTACATACTATTTGAAACATTCCTGTGTAATTAGGAAATGTTTTACAAATGTTAAAAAAGTTCAACGTGTGTTTATTTGAAGTTTGCGGTGGTTGCAACTACAAAAAAATTAAAAAGAAAAACTGTCGCAGCCGACAACCCCCTCCCCCTGACCCCGATTGCGGTTGCTTTATACTCCTTGCGGTTGTGTTTGGTATGATGAGTTGCAGTTGCAGTTGGGCCGCGGCTATTGCAACTACTACGTAAAAACTAAAAAAAGAAAAACATTCCACCGTCAACAACTCTTCCCTCCCAACCCCGGTTGCGGTTATACCCCTTGCAGTGGCGCTTGAGTGTGATGAGTTGCAGTTGCAGTCGGGGTGTGGCAGTTGCAAGTACTACAAAAAGAATCCTGTCGCTGACAAACCCTCCCCCAGACCCTAGTTGTGGTCGCTTTATACCACTTGCAGTTGCGCTTGGATATGATGAGTTGCAGTTGAAGTCGGGTTGCAACGGTTGCAATTACTACAAAAAAACCTTAAACAAAACTCCACTGTCACCGACAAACCCACCTTGACTCGGTCGCGGTCGGTTTATACCCCTTACAGTTGTGCTTGTGTATGATGAGTTGCAGTTGTGGTCGGGTTGCGGCGATTGCAACTACTACAAGCAAACTTAAAAAAACAGCCCGCCGCCGACAACCCTCCCCCCAGACCCCGGTTGCAGTCGCTTTATACACCTTGCAGTTGCGCTTGGGTATGATGAGTTGCAGTTGAAGTTGGGTTGTGGTGGTTGAAACTACTAAAAATACTATAAATAAAATTAGTCCGCCACCGACAACCCCCCCAACTCCAGTTATGATCACTTTATACCCCTTGCAGTTGGGCTTGAGTATGATGAGTTGTAGTTGCAGTCATGTTGCAACTACTACGGAAAAAAGTAAACATGCCTATGTCGACAACCCTCCCCCCGACCCGGTTGTGTTTGCTTTATACCCCTTGTAGATGCGCTTTAGTATGATGAGTTGCAGTTGGGTTGTGGCAGTTGCGACTACTACAAAAAAACTAAAAATATTAAACTTCCCGCCGCCGGCAAACCCTCCCCTACCCCGGTTGCGGTCGCTTTATACCTCTTGTAGTTGCGCTTGGATATGATGAGTTACAATTGAAGTCGGGTTGCGGTGGTTGCAACTACTACGAAAAAAACTAAAACAAACTCTGCCGCCGCCGATAAACCCTCCCCTACCCCGTTGCGGTTGCTTTATACCCCTTGTAGTTGTGCTTGGATATGACAAGTTACATTTGAAGTCGGGTTGCGGCGGTTGCAACTACTACAAAAAAACAAAAAAAAATTGTCGCTGCTGACAAACCCTTCCCCTCAACCCAGTTATGGTCGCTTTGTATCACCCCTTACGGTTGCGCTTGGGTATTATGAGATGAAGTTACAGTCGAGTTGCGGCAGTTGCAACTACTACAACAAAACTAGTAAGAAGAAAATAGCCCGCTGGCAACCCCCCTCCCGCGACCCCAATTGCGGTCACTTTGTACCATTTGCAGTTGCTTTTTGATATGATGAGTTGCAGTTGCAGTCGGGTTGCGGCGGTCGCAACTATTACAAAAAACTAAAAGAGAAAAAATAGCACATCATCGACAAACCCTCCCCCGATCTTGCAGTGGCGCTTGGGTATAATAAGTTGAAGTTGCAATCGGGTTGCGATGGTTGCAACTACTGCGAAAAACAAAACAAAAATCTCGCCATAGACAACCCTCCCCCTTGACCCCATTGCGGTCAATTTCTACCCCTTGTAGTCGCGCTTGAGAATGATGAGTTGCATTTGCAGTCAGGGAGCGATGGTTGCAACTACAAAAAAACCATCCCGCCACCAACAAACATCCCCCCGACCCCGGTTGCGGTCACCTTATACCCCTTGCAGTTGCGTTTGAGTAGGATGAGATGCGGTTGCGGCCTGGTTGTGACGATTGCAGCTACTAAAAAAAATCAAAAAACTTCCGGTTGCCGACAACCCTCCCCTGACTCTGGTCATGATCGCTTTATACCCCTTGTAGTTGCACTTGAGTATGATGGATTGGAGTTGCGTATGAAAATGTTGTAAAAAAGACATGAAAAAAAACACATCAAGGGCAAACATAGTTCAAAAGTTGTCGCACTATATTGAAAAATAAAATAGTGGATGGATGGCCTAATCACTAATGGACAAAAATATTACTAAACAAAGACAATGGGCTACCGATACGTCTACTATATATTCTAAGCCAAGTCCTGGGCTTGTGCATCCAAAAAGGTCGGGGTGGGTTTATGAGTGCTCTCTTCGTCAATGGAAAAAGATGCGACAAAAAAGGGGTCGTGGCCGAACCAGAACCATAGATGGGCCACTACGAAGCTCAACCCGGACAAAACACAAATCTTGGTGTGATTGGATCTGGCGATTGGAAAAGTGAATGAGACCATTTTACTTCTCGGCTGATTGAGTTTTAGCAAAACTGATCAATCAATGCATAATGCTAATCGATCCAATCTGGAAATTGGGAGAAGCAACCACCCCAAAAATACTAACTGCTAAAGTCGAATCCAATTTCCAAAGAGAGGTGTGCGTTGTACTTACGATGTTCACCGTCGGAGATGGAAGTGGAGCAGGAGCGGATAATATCGGATCAAACCCGTGTGAGAACAACGGCTATACCGCGGTGGATGTCCTAACAACTACAACCAAAAACCTCACCTCTATCGCGGTCGACGTCAAAGTTGTATCAAGCGAAGTTTTGGCCGCCACTGTCGCGGTCTATGTCAGAGTTGTATCAAGCAAAGTTTTGGCCACCACAGTCGAGGTATCGGTTGAAGGAGCATCAAATTGGGCCGGCACAAGGGAAGAAAACCCTAAGGATGAAGTCAAAATCTTCGTCTTGGGCATGTCCTTATGTCGACGCCCGCAATCCCCCATCTACGCCGTCTCTATGGATGAAGTATCTATCACCGTTGGCATGGATACGAATGTAGATGAGAGGTTGTTAGTCGCCGACTGTCGCCTCGTGCAAAAGCTGGAAGGGGCCTTCGAAGCCCTCGCTAACTGAACGGGTCTCGCCCCCTCCCCGGAAGTCATCAAACTAGTGTCGGTGTTGCAGTCATCGATTAGCATGACACAGTGGTCGAGTAGCCATCAGTGAGACTGGATGGCAGTGAAAGAATGAGGGAGTGAATTGCAAAAAAATAACCACATTTGGGGCATTCTTTGTAGAAAACCACGAGGTCCCTAATCATTTGAAAAAACATCGTGCATTCACTAAACTTTTGCAGTATGCACTGATTGGGCGATTTGCTGTGTGTGAGCGTGTTTCCGACAGCTGGGTCTCGATTTGACCCTACGTGGCATAACGGTCTAGCAGACAACGCCGTCTGGTGGAAACGACTTGGTCGACTCACGTCAGACAGACCGACCGTGCTGCGCTCTCCAGAATTCTCGCTCGCTCCTTCGTTTGTCTCTAGCACTCGCAACCTTCCTCGGCCTCCTCTCCTCTCCGCTCACCGCCGGCCGCCATGGTGTCTTGAAACAACGGCGAGAGCAGTGTGGACTCCTACATGAAGTTCATCTCTTCATATGACTCCCGTATTAAGGTCAGTTGGTTTGACCGGGACTGGTTTTAGGGTTTTGATTTGTGCATTTGGGATTTTGGGTTTGTGTGGCTTCAGCTCGATTTGAACTAGTTTTTTGGGGTGCCCAGATCCCAATTACAATCGATGACCCGTTGTACACTGGTGCTGCTGACGATTTGAGGGTGATGTGTGAGCATGACAAGCTAGGGAAGAAATGTGTTGAATTCGAGGGGATAAGCAGCAGGAGGAGGTTCATTGCTTGGGTCCTATAAGTAAGTTAGCAAATTAGTTGCAAATTATCAGTTTGCCTCTCCTGTGCAGTATAGCAATTATGTTCTAGGGTTTATTGTACATTGTTCATAAGGACTGTTCATTGTTATTAGATATTGTTCATTGTTCATGGTCACTATTCATGTTAGGGACGAACATGCTCACAATAATTGTTTTTTAGTTTGGTGAGTTGACTTGATCTAACTGTATTTGCACCTTAACTGTAACTTTAACTTAACTGAATCTGTAACCTATGACAACATGTTTGATTTTTTTTTGTATTACACGAAGTTAATAATTGTGGATTAGTGCAGTGGGTAGATGACGAGTGGCCAGATCATCTGCAGAATGCTCTTCATAAATTGTGGCTTATGTATGAGGATAAGAACCATGCCAATAGGATTTCATGCCTTGAACATTCATCTACTGTGCACAATCTTACACAACAGAAAAATCAGTTGCATGAGACTTATGAGAAGCTTGTTTAAGATGTGAAGCACCTCTTGTATTCTCAGGATAATCTCCCACACGTAAATTACAAGAATGATGCTAAGAGCAACATGGAAAAGGATGCTGAGAGCAGCATGGAAAAGGATGCCGAGATCAAAAAGTTAAAGGTAGCTGTTGACTAGTTGAAGTTCATTCATGTTGCTCAAGGCAATTGCATTTGAAATATGAAGCACAATCATCTTAAAGAGAAGGAAAATATGAGCACTAATAACAAGATTCTGAAGTTTTGCTGGACTGACCTAAAGAAAGAGAAGGAGAAGCTCGATTGTTACATTGCTGAGTTGACTCAAGAGAAGGAAAAGTTGAGCATTGAGAAGAGTACATTGCGGTGTTGTGTTGCTGACCTAAAGAAAGCAGGTGAAAATAACAAGAGGAAGCTGAAGGAGATCAAGGGTATTTGTGAAGAATAATAATTTTGTGGGTCATTGTCTTTAGTTACTAGCTTTGAACTATGGCTTCTAATGTGTTAAGTTTGAATGTGTTGGACTAAGTTACTTTTGTAGCATTGAACTATGGCTTGTAATGTGTTAAGTTTGAATGTGTTGAACTACGTTACCTTTTTAGCATTGAACTATGCCTTATAATGTGTTAAGTTTGAATCTGTTGAACTAAGGTTTGTTTGTATTGTTATTTTATTGTTGGTTTGTGATGAATTGTGTGTGATGAAATTTGTGTTTGAATCCCTAGTTGTTGCATTTAGGGGTTGGTCGACGTAGAGCCACCCTAAGTGACCCAGTTGCTTCATTTAGGGGTTTGTCGATGTCGAGCCACCCTAAGTGACTTTCAGTGCATCCTATGGAGGGACTTGGATCTTTCACAATGGTTGTTTCTTTCAGCAGACATTGTTTTTTGCTTAACAGAGGATTTGGTGGCGGCGGCCCTAGAGGCTGCCATTGGTGGTGGCCATTGAGTTTGGAGTTCTTCAAGTTAAGGATAAAGTGTTATCTTTTAATATCTCAGCTAAGCAAGTTGGATTTGTCATTCTCAAGACTTGGTCTTTCTCATGTGTGGATTTCAAATGCTACTTTCATCTTTGGGGGAATGGAGGTCCTAATTGGTTTAGAGAGCTAAGGATTTGGAGAGAGAGCTAAGGATTTGGAGGAAGGAATGTGATGCTGAATGGATATTGATTAGCCCATCTAAGCGTCAAGTGGCAATGGGTTTATTGGCTATGCATAAACCTCCAAGCAGATCATCTGACAAATGAGATCACTCTGTGAAGAAGAAATTATCATTTGCTGCTTTTCATAATTATCCAGTTTGCCGAGGCTATAGATATGCTGCTACTCAAACTGAAATTGACACTCTTTCTCACGATGTAGGTTATTCTATCTCTGCTCATGAAAGGGTAATAATTCATCCTCTACCATCACCGGAGATTAACTGGACAGTTGGCCGGCCACATATTGTCATTGGATCGGTTTCTTCTTCGGCGACCATCCCAGCCATGGTGGTGGATAGGAGTTGCATAATTGCCTTCTCTCTGGTGCAGGATAGTGCGGATCTAGCGCCGCCTACTACGCTCGATAATTCAGGAGGGGACATTGGGGTTTCAAATCCCCTCGCTGCGGCCAGAATGGATAATGGGCCTATGCCCACTTCAGAGTCATCAGATTTGGCCCAATTGGGGCCTGACATCCCATCCACCCAGGAAGCAGAGAACTCATTTTATAATTTGATTTCTGGTATGGTTACGGATATTTTAACGTGCCAGATTTGTTCAAATGTTGGTCACTTTGCGGTGAACTGTCCTGTAGTTATGCCTTGCCTAGCTTGCTCGAAGGAAGTCCACCGTAGGCGGGATTGTGCGGCGCTCACTAGGGAACAGGGGTTAGTTTGGAGGAAAAAATTGCCCGAGCCAGATTTTGTGGGACCCACTACTTTAATTGATGCAGTTACTCCATCAAGGCCTGTGCCCGACGCTTCATACTCGTTTGTTGCCCCTCCCCTGTCTAGTCCCATTAGCGACCGACCAAAACCCCCCTCCTGCTCTCCGCCAGCAACACCACGACCACCATCGCCGGAGTAATACTCTGTTCCAATGGCCAACTTCCCCATTGATCCTCAGCGCTATGTTCCGCGCGGGCCACCATATCATCGATGGTGGAGACCTTTGACTTCCATAGACCTTTGTCACGCCTCCGACTGCCATCCAACAGCGACACGATGTGTTCATGATTGCAGGGGTAATGCCTCTCCCTGATCCCAATGAGATTGGGCACATGCGTCAGGCTGTAGTGGAGTTTTTGGAACCGCGAGGAGCCCAGGTGATGTCTGCTCAGCCGTGGATTTTGGGGTGGGGCTTTTCAGACTTCGTGATGCTGCTGTCTGTTTCTCCCCGATTCAACTCCCACCTCTCCCCATGGGTAATGACACTTTTGTTAGATTTATGAAGCATGATGAGGGCATTGGTTATCGTGGAACTCAAGGTTTCTGAGATGGCTGCCTGATGTTCCTGGGGTCCCATTAGATCTGCATTCCTCTGAATATCTACGAGCTGAAGTGAACACCTTTGGAAAGTTCCACTATTGGGTCAATGATGATCCGTACTTGGTCCGGAGCATTGTCTTTGCATCATTCCCGAACGATATTTTGGTTCCTAGAGATGTGGTTTTTAATGACTATGCACACATAGGTGGTGTTAGAGTTTCTTGGACAGTCCCATGCTATATTCTGGGGGCTAACTTTGCAGAACAAATGCCAAAGGACGAAGACCCCATGCCCATTAATGGACAACCAATGCCAGAGTTTCTTGCCACTCCTGCCAGGATAGCTAATGCCAGAGAACCACAACTTTGTTTTACCCCCTACCCTGCCATGGGATGGAATGAGTTGCTACCAATACCTCCACCCATGGAAGATCATGTTGATGCACACAATTGGGGGATGGGCATTGCGGGGATGATGCACCTGTTCAATGGCAGAATGAGGTGCCACCAGTTCAGGATCAAGAATCCATGGTGGTTGATCAATCTTCCGGGTCTATTTCAGAGAATGAATTTCATCAGTAGCTACAACCTGATCTGGTGAATGAGGAAGTTATCCAACAGCAGGAGAACGCATTGGCAATTGTCCCATATCAGGCACTAGTCATAAATGTGGGGCAAATCTTTGTGGGAGCTGTAAGGATGGTCTATGCCCCCCTTGCCACCAGAGTTAGCTTGGAGGAGGACTTTTCAGACTCTACTCAATGGAGATATTGTTGGAAATATGCCCTAGAGGCAATAATAAATTAGTTATTATCATATTTCCTTTTTCATGATAATCGTTTATTATCCATGCTATAATTGTATTGATCGGAGACTTAAATGCATGTGTGGATACATAGACAAAACCATGTCCCTGGTATGCCTCTAATAGACTAGCTCGTTGATCAAAGGATGGTTAAGGTTTCCTAGCCATGGACATGAGATGTCATTTGATAACGGGATCACATCATTGGGAGAATGATGTGATGGACAAGACCCAAATTACAAACGTAGCATATGATCATGTCAGTTTATTGCTGCTGTTTTCCGCATGTCAAGTATATGTTCCTATGACCATGAGATCATGCAACTCACTGACACCGGAGGGATGCTTTGTGTGTATCAAACGTCGCAACGTAACTGGGTGACTATAAAGGTGCACTACAGGTATCTCCGAAGGTGTCTGTTGAGTTGCATGGATCAATACTGGGATTTGTTACTCCGTGTGACGGAGGGGTATCTCAGGGCCCACTCGGTAATGCAACATCACAACAAGCCTTGCAAGCAATGTGACTAATATGTTAGCCATGGGATCTTGCATTACGGAACGAGTAAAGAGACTTGCCGGTAACGAGGTTGAACTAGGTATGGAGATACCGACGATCGAATCTCGGGCAAGTAACATACCAAAGAACAAAGGGAATGTTATACGGGATTGATTGAATCCTTGACATAGAGGTTCGACCGATGAAGATCTTTGTAGAATATGTAGGAACCAATGTGGACGTCCAGGTCCCGCCATTGGTTTTTGGCCATAGAGGTGTCTTGGTCATGTCTACATAGTTCTCGAACCCGCAGGGTCTGCACACTTAAGATTCGGTGACGTTTCGGTAGTGTAGAGTTATGTATGGTGGTGACCGAAGGTTGTTCGGAGTCCCGGATGAGATCCCGGACGTCACGAGGAGCTCCGGAATGGTCCGGAGGTAAAGATTCATATATAGGAAGTCCTGTTTTGGTCACCGGAAAAGTTCCGGGCTTATCGGTAGTGTACCGGGAGTGCCGGTAGTGTACCGGGAGACCACCGGGAGGGGTCTTTCGACCTAAGAGGATTTATGGGCTGTAGGAGGATGAATACCAGCCCTTAGTGGGCTGGTGGAAGTCCTACACAAAGCCCATGAGGCTGGGAAGAAAATACCAAAAGGAAAAAGGTGGAAAAAGGCAAAAAAAAGGGCCAAATAAGGAAGGAGTCCTAATCCTACTAGGAGTGGAGGAGGAGGAGTCCTCCCTCCTTGGTTTGGCCGACCCAAGGGCTGCCTTTTTGGCAGCCAAGCCTCCTCCTCCTCTCCTCCTATATATACTAGAGTATTTTAGGGTTTTGGCACAAGATTTTCAGCCACGTGCCACCCGTTCCTCTAGTGCATAGCTTCTCCTCTAGATCGGTTTTCTGTAGTGCTTAGGCGAAGCCCTGTCGGAATAGCTCCACCACCATCACCGGAGCGCCGTCACGCTGCCAGAGAACTCTTCCTCCTCTCCGCCTCCTCTTGCTGGATCAAGACGGTGGAGATCGTCATCAAGCTGCATGTGTGCTGAACGCGGAGGTGCCGTCCGTTCGGTACTAGATCGGAAGGATCGTGATCAAGGCCATGGGACGTTCGTGATCGGATCGCGGGACGGATTGTGACGAGATCACTGGACGGTTCGTGATTGGTTTGCGGGACGGTTCGTGATTAGATCGCGGGATGCTCGGCGATTTGGATCGCGAAGAAGTTCCACTACACCAACCGCGTTTCTTAACGCTTCCCGCTTAGCGATCTACACGGGTATGTAGATCCACTCTCCCTCTCGTAGATGCTCATCACCATGGATAGGTTTGCGTGTGCGTTGGAAATTTTTTTGTTTCCCATGCGACGTTCCCCAACAGATATTACATATGAAGTGCCCAAGCCACTGTCAGTTAAACCCCTCTCACCTATGGTCCTTTCTAAAAGGGCATGGGCTTTGGCTTTTGCTGATGTGCAGGTCCTGTTAAAGGATCAGTGGACAGAGGCTAGTAGGCCCATCAGGCCTGTTGCTAGGCCTTTACTTCCCAAGTTGGATTCTGCCAGCAATTCCACTGCATCCATGGACCCCATGGGGCATCTTGTTTAGATTTTACATTGCTCACCCCTGATGTTTCTTCTTCAGAGAACTTCTGCTTCACTGCCCCCACCTGTAAGGCTAGGGCAAACAGGCGTAAATCAAAGGCCCCTACCTCCCTGGTGGAATCTGAGGTGCGTCGATGCACTAGGGGCTCTGTCAGGCGGGATGGGTTTAATGCAGTTTTTCTCGAGCTAACATATGTGACGACGAAGAAGAAGCCTCGAAGCAAGCCCCTCTTGGACTCTAACACTCCAAAACAAGGCCATGAAGGAGGAGAATTCATTCAACCTCCTACACCTATCAAGGAGATCCATAAGATTGGCGAAGAGTTGGGCATTGAGGCAAACAAGCTTACGATGGAGCAACTTATGGTTGATCCCCAAGGGGCACATGATGATCCTTCCCATGATTAGCTCCCCCATCACTCAGTGGGTCTAGCGCGCACCTAAGCTGGCCTTTTTATATTTGTTTCTGTCTGATCTTTGGAACTGTTGTTTACTTTTGGTGAACTATCTGCAAGTATTTTGGGTGTGTAAAACCTCATATGTTATGCTACTTATTACCTTGGTTGGCTACTACGTAGCTTCCTATCTGGTGCTACCTAGATTTGTGTTTAATGAGTAGAAATTCACATAGAAAATGGACTGTTCTATGTTGGAATGTGTGTGGGCTAAATTCGGCTGTGAGGCAGAGAGCAGTCAAGCAAAATTTGGAGGAAAGCCAATGCTTTGTTGCATGTTTCTAGGAAACCAAGTGTGGAACTTATGCACTAAAGGAAATCAGATCTTTTTTCCCCAAACATTATGACAATTTTGCTTATGCTCCCTCAGTGGGATCCTCTGGTGGTCTGTTGGTGATTTGGAATTCTTCTTTACTGCATGGGGAACTAATTGAGATTAAATCTATTGGCATTTTAGTGAAATTCACTTCTAAAATGAGTGCAGATGTTTGGACCTTGGTAAATGTTTATGTCCCATGCAATGGGGAACATAGAGATGGTTTTGTTGATTGGCTTTACAATATCCAAATTCCATACAAGGAAAATTCATTACTGCTGGGAGATTTCAACTTTATAAGACCTTTAGATAACAGAAATCCGCCAGGAGGAGACGTTAATGACATGTTCATTTTCAATGAAATTATTGGACATCTTGATCTAGTTGAATTACCAATTAAAGGCAGGACTTACACTTGGTCCAATATGCAAGATATCCCATTGTTGGAACAAGTTGACTGGTTTTTTACATCAACTAATTGGGACACATGTTATCCACTCTCAGAAGTTTTGCCACTAGCCAGGACTGCTTCAGATCATGTCCCAAGTGTGGTGGTAATTACTACTTCTATTCCTAAAGTTAATATCTTTAGGTTTGAAATTTTTTGGACTAAGTTTGATGGTTTTATAAAGTGTGTCACCAATTCCTGGAAAAAGCAATCATTTAAGGCCCACCCTGCAGCAATTTTGCTGATAAGTTTAAAACTTTGAGGCACGATCTCAAAAGATGGCAATTAGGAATTTCCAAAATGAAAATTTCCATTCAGAAATGTAATAAGGTGATTGAATGGATTGACAATTTGGAAGAACTCAGAGCTCTATTCAGACATGAAATAAACTTCAGAAAGATAGTGAAATCCCACTTAGAACATCCGTTACATCTGCAGTACCTATATTGGAAGAACAGATGTACAATTAGATTCATTAAACTGGGGGAAGAAAACACTAAGTCCTTTCATGCAATGGCTTCAGAGAGATATAGAAGGAATTCCATTGCTAACTTGAGATTGGATGATGATACCGTGATATTTGAACATAGTCAGATGGAAGGAATCTTTTGGTCATCCTTTAAGGTAAGAATGGGTACTGCTAAAGGAATTTTAATGGGGTTTGATCTACAAAGTCTGACTAAACCTGTTCAAGGATTGGATGAGTTGACCAAACCATTAATTGAGGAGGAAATTGATGAGGTGGTTAAATGTATGACTATTGATAAAGCCCTAGGTCCAGATGGTTTTAATGGGCTGTTTCTCAAGAAATGTTGGCAAATTGTCTGTCAAGAATTCTATAACCTGGCCAATCACTTTTATGAAGGGAAGACAATGCTGGAAAGTATTAATGGATCATACATTACCTTAGTTCCCAAAAAGCCTTCTCCTAAAAAACTTGGGGATTATAGGCCAATCTCATTGACGGGGCTGGGCATTAAGTTCCTCAACAAACTGACTACAAATAGATTGCAAGAGGTTATCTTGGATTGTGTGCATAAGAACCAGTATGGGTTTATTAAAACCAAAACCATTCAGGACTGTATTGGTTGGAGTATGGAATACCTGCATCAATGTCACCACTCTAAGATGCCAATCCTTATACTTAAATTGGATTTTGAGAAGGCATTTGATTCCATTGAACATGAAGTCATTTTGTAAATCCTTAAGTACAAGGGATTTAATTGCAAAATGGAGAGGATGGATTCAACAGTTCCTATCTTATGGTACATCATCCATTCTTCTTAATAGGGTGCCATGGAAAAAAAATCTCACGAAGTTGGTGTCAGACAAGGAGATTTGATTTCACCTCTGCTTTTTGTTCTAGTTGCTGATCTGTTGCAATCAGTGGTCAATGATATGTTACAGAAGGGTCAAATCCATCTGCCAATACCATGTCATGACAAGGATTTTCCTATTATTAAATATGTTGATGATACTTTGATCATCTTCCATGCAGCAGAGGATCAACTTGTAGTTCTTAAGCAGATGTTGAAGGTGTTTTCCCAGTCAACTGGATTGAATATCAATTACCGCAAATCTTCAATGGCATCAATTAATGCCCCCCTAGAGGAAACTTAAAGGCTTGCCCAGGTTTTTGGCTATAAGGTGGGCACCATGCCATTCACTTACCTTGGTCTATTAGTTGGTACCTCGAAGCCTAATATGGAGCACCTTATGCCACTAGTCACATGTATGGAAAATAGAATGTCATCTAGTTCTTATTTTCTAGCTCAAGGTAGAAGGCTTCAATACTTAAACTCTACTCTATCTCCCTTGCCCATTTTCTTCCTATGTAGTATGGCTATCCCACCGGGTATCCTCAAGCAGTTGGAAAGAATTCAAAGGCAGTGTTTCTGGAGAAGGAATAGGAAGGAGCATGCCCCATCTTTAGCTACTTGGGAGTTAATCTGTAGATTTAAGAATAAAGGGGGTTTGAGGATCCTTAATCTTAGGCTACAAAAATGTTGGCTTACTTATGAAGCTTGCCAATAAGTTCCTAAACAGGGTTGACTTACCTTGGGTTAAGCTAATTTGGAACACATATTATCATGACAGAGTACCATAGGGTACTAAGCGATGTGGTTCTTATTGGTGGAGGAACATCTTGAAGATCTTGGACAATTTCAGAGAGGTAACTTGGGTGCAAGTTCATCAAGGGGACACAACTCTGTTCTGGGAAGATATTTGGAAGATTGGAAACTCTATAGTTCCACTCAGAGAAAATTTTCCAAGGCTCTTCTCCTATGTAAAAGACCCTTGGACCATGGTGAAATATAGATTACAATGTAATGACCTAACTTCATAGTTTAACTTGTCACTCTCTGACCAGGCATTTGCAGAATTAACAACTCTGCAAAACTTTATGGGGGAGCTTTATCTGAGTCCCAATGAGTGTGACATTTGGTCATGGTAGGGATCTAATAAGCCCTATACACAAAAATCTTTCTATACTTATGCCCATAGAGAGCACACTTTTAATACCCTCCTTAACTGGATTTGGGTTAGCTGCTGCACTCTGAAAATTAGGGTGTTCGCCTAGATGCTGATCATGGATAGGCTTAACACTAAGGACATAGTGGAGAGGATACATTGGCATTTGGATGATGGGGTTAACTTCAGAATATGTCATGCACATGTCAGGGAAGATAGAGATCATTTACTCTTCACATGTCTATTTAGTCAGAGAGTATGGAATTATCAGCAAATTGACTAGGGAGTTTGCAATGACATGTCTGCTGCGGCCACCCATGCAAAGAGGAACTTTCGAAAGCCTTTCTTCTCTGAGGTGGTGTTCACTGCATGTTGTCATATTTGGCTGGTGAGGAATGCCAAAGTTTTCCACAATAGTAGTCCAAATTTGCTGACTGGAGAGAAGGCTTCGTGACAGATGTATCTCTGGTGGCTCATAGGATCAAGCCCAGTTACAAGAGGATTTGCTTAAGCGGGTATCTTTCCTGCCCCCTGAATGTATTCCATCTTTTTAGTATTAGTTTCCTAGGCTCTTTTAGCTTTTCTTTTCTTAAGGGTTACTGAGGTAACATTGTAATATATTTGTACTGTTGTTGCTATAAATAAAAGACTATGTGGGGTTTTCCCTTACACTATTCAGTCAAAAAGTGACCCAGTTGCTTCATTTATTGGTTGGTCGACACCGAGCCACACTAAGTGACCTAGTTGCTTCATTTAGGGGTTGGTCGATACCGAGCCACCTTAAGTGGCCCAGTTGCTTCATTTAGGGGTTGGTCGACGCCAAGCCACCCTAAGTGACCCAGTTGATTCATTTAGGGGTTGGTTGACGTCGAGCCACCCTAAGTGACCCAGTTGATTCATTTAGGGGTTGGTTGATGCCGAGCCATCCTAAGTGACCTAGTTGCTTCATTTAAGGGTTGCTCGATGCCGAGCCACCCTGAGTGACCCAATTGATTCATTTAGGGGTTGGTTCACGCCAAGCCATCCTGAGTGACCCAGTTGCTTCATTTAGGGGTTGGTCGAGGCCGAGCCACCCTAAGTGACCCAGTTGCTTCATTTAGGGGTTGGTCGATGCCGAGCCACCCTGAGTGACTCAGTTGATTCATTTAGGGGTTGGTCGATGCCGAGCCACCCTAAGTGAACCAATTGCTTCATTTAAGGGCTGGTCAATGCTACTTCTCGAGCTTGCGTTGGTTTTCCCTTGAAGATAAAATGGTGAGGTAGCAAAGTAGATAAGTATTTCCCTCAGCTGTTGATAACCAAGGTATCAATCCAATAGGAGGAACAAGCAAGGCCCCAATTTATTCATCTACACAAACAATTAAACACTTGCACCCAACGCTATAAAGGGGTTGTCAATCCCTTCACGGTTACTTGCAAGGATGAGATCTGATAGAGATAGATATAAAATATTGCTAGAAGTAAAAGTAAATAAATTTGCAGAAAGGTATTTTTGGTATTTTTGGTTTATAGATATGAAACTATAATATGGAAAATAGACCCGGGGGGCACAAGTTTCACTAGAGGCTTCTCTCTTGATGGAAAATAATATGGTGTGTGAACAAATTACTGTCGAGCAATTGATAGAAAAGCGCATAGTTATGACGATATCCAAGGCAATGATTATGCATATAAGAATCACGTCTGTGTCAAGTAGACCGAAACAATTTTGCATCTATTACTATTACTCCACACATCGACCGACTCTTGCCTGCATCTAGAGTATTAAGTTCATGAAGAACAGAGTAACGCATTAAGTAAGATGACATGATGTAGAGGGATAAACTCAAGAAATACGATGAAAACCCCATCTTCTTATCCTTGATGGCAACATACAAATACGTGCCTCGCTACCCCTACTATGTCACTGGGTGAGGACACCGCAAGATTGAACCCAAAACTAAGCACTTCTCCCATTACAAGAATTAGCAATCTAGTTGGCCAAACGAAACCAATAACTCAAAGATAATTGCAGAGATATGAAATCATGCATATAATAATTCAAAAAAGATTCAAATAATATTCATAGATAATCGGATCATAAACCCACAATTCATCGGATCTCGACAAACACACCACAAAAGAGTATTACATCGGATAGATCCCAATGAAGATCATGGAGAACATGGTATTGAAGAACATAGAGAGAGAAGAAGCCATCTAGATACTATCTATGGACCCGAAGGTCTATGGTGAACCACTCATGCATCATTGGAAGGGCAATGGAGTTGATGTAGATGCCCTCCATGATCGAATCCCCCTTCGATAGATTACCGAAAAGGCTCCAAGATTGGATCTCTCGGGAACGGAGGCTTCTGACGGAGGAAAAGTATTATGGTGACTCTTTTTGGTATTGGGGGAATATTTCTGAATTTATAGGCGGAAGATTAGGGTTGGAGGAGCTACGGGGGGGCACAAGCTAGGGGGCGCCCCCCAGGGCATGCCTGGGTGGCTGGTGGCCCACCTGTAGACCTTCTGGCCTCTTCTCCAATTCTCGTAGGTTCCTTCTGGTCCAAGAAAATCCATCATAGAATTTTATTCTGTTTGGACTCCATTTGATATTCCTTTTCTGCAATACTCAAAAACAAGGAAAAACACAAAGTGGCACTAGGCAGTAGGTTAATAGGTTAGTCCCAAAAATAATATAAAATATAATATTAGTGCCTATAAAACATCCAAAAAAATTAATATAATATCATGGAACAATCGAAAATTATAGATACGTTGGAGACGTATCAACATCCCCAAGCTTAATTCCTGCTCGTCGTCGAGTAGGTAAATGATAAAAATAGAATTTTTCATGTGGAATGCTACCTAACATATTTATCCATGTAATAGTCTTTATTGTGGCATGAATGTTCATATCCATAAGACTCAAAACAAAAGATTAATGTCGACATAAAAACTGTAATACTTCAAGCATACTAGCAAAGCAATTGCGTCTCTTCAAAATAACATGGCAAAAGAAAGTTATCCTTACAAAATCATATAGTCTGGCTATGCTCCATCATCCCCACACAAAGTATTTATATCATGCACAACCCCGATGACAAGTGAAGCAATTGTTTCACACCTTTTATATTCTCAAACCTTTTCAACTCTCACACAATACATGAGCGTGAGCCATGGATATAGCACTATAGGTGGAATAGAATATGGTGGAGGTTATGAAGAAAAGGAGAAGATAGTCTCACATCAACTAGGCGTATCAACGGGCTATGGATATGCCCATTAATAGATATCAATGTGAGTTAGTAGGGATTGCCATGCAACGAATGGACTAGAGCTATAAGTGTATGAAAGCTCAAAAATAAACTAAGTGGGTGTGCATCCAACCTGCTTGCTCATGAAGAATCCCATCATTGGAATATACAAGCCAAGTTATATAATGAAAAATTCGCACTAGTATATGAAAGTGATAAAATAGGAGACTCTCTATCATGAAGATCATGGTGCTACTTTGAATCACAAGTGTGGAAAAAATAGTAGCATTGTCCCTTCTCTCTTTTCTCTCATTTTTTTGTGCACATCTTTGGCCTCTTTTTTTATTTGGGCTTCATTGGTCTCTTTTATTTTTTTAAAAGGCTGGAGTCTCATCCTAACTTGTGAGGGAATCATAGCGTCCATCATCCCTTCGTCACATGGGACAATGCTCTAATAATGATGATCATCACACTTTTATTTACTTACAACTTGATACCTAGAACAAAACATGACTCTATATGAATGCCTCCGGCGGTGTACCGGGATGTGCAATGATCCAGCCTAGCAAATGACATCAAAAAATGGACAAGCCATGAAAACATCATGCTAGTTATCTTACGATCATGCAAAGCAATATGAAAATGATGGTGTGTGTCATAATAAACGGAACGGTGGAAGTTGCATGGCAATATATCTCGGAATTCCTATGGAAATGACATAATAGGTAGGTATGGCGTCTGTTTTGAGGAAGGGTATATGGTGAGTTTAATGCACCGGTGAAAGATACACGGTACTAGAGAGGCTAGCAAAGGTGGAAGGGTGAGAGTGCGTGTAATCCATGGACTCAACATTAGTCATAAAGAACTCACATACTTATTGCAAAAGCCTATTAGTTATCGAAGAAAAGGATTAGACGCATGTTCCTAGGGGAGAGGTTGGTAGGACTCAACCATCAAGCAGCCCTGACCCTCTCTCAAAGGATGACAATCAATAAACAAATCATGCTCCGACTTCGTTACATAACGGTTTACCATACGCCCATGATATGGGCATCACAAACCTTTAACACAAGTATTTTTACCAATTCACAATTACTCACTATCGTGGCTCTAACATCACCATCTTTATATCTCAAAACTTTATGCAAGGAATCAAACTTCTCATAGTATTCAATGCACTTTATATGAAAGTTTTTATTATATCCCTCTTGGATTCCCATTATATTAGGAATAAATTCACAACCTAAACCAAGTACCATGATGTTTAAAGACTCTCAAAACAATATAAGTGAGGTACGAGAGTTCAATTATTTCTATAAAATAAAACACCATCGTGCTCTAAAAAGATATAAGTGAAGCACTAGAGCAAAATTGCCTAGCTCAAAAGATATAAGTGAAGCACATAGAGTATTCGAATAAATTCACGATTCATGTGTCTCTCTCTCAAAATATGTGTGCAGAAACTATGATTGTGGCAAACTAAAAAGCAAAGACTCATATCATAAAGGATGCTCCAAGCAACACACATATCATGTGGTGAATAAAAATATAGCCTCAAGTAAATTTACCGATGGATTAAAGACGAAAGAGGGGATGACTTCTGGGGAATCCGCAAGCTTAGGATCTTTGGTATCCTTTAATATTACTTTGGGTGCCTTGGGCTCTTGCCACTCCATATTCCATAGTCCATCAAATCTTTACCAAAAACTTGAAAACTTCACAACACAAAACTCAACAGAAAACTCGTGAGATCCGTTAGTATAAGAAAAATAAATCACCACTTTAGGTACTGTTGTGAACTAATTATTTATTTATATTGGTGTAATATCTACTGTATTCCAACTTCTACATGGTTCATACCCCCCCCCCGATACAACCCATAGATACATCAAAATAAGTAAACAACACAAAGAAAACAGAATCTATCAAAAACAGAACAGTCTGTAGAAATATTTAAACTTTGAATAATTATGTAACTCCAAAAATTCTGAAACATTAGGAAAACCTGGGAAATTTTCATATAAATCTTTTGTAAAAATTTCAGACTCATTCGTCGCACTGGTAAATTTATTAAATTCCATGTCTCGGCACAAAAGTTTTTGTTTTTCAGCAAGATCAAATCAACAATCACCATAGACCATCCCAAAGGTCATACTTGGATCAAACAGTAATTAAAACTCCAAAACACAATTAATGCAGAGTTAATAATGTGTGAAACACTCAAAAACAGAAGCAAAAACAAAAACATAAAAATAAAATTGGGTTGCCTCCCAACAAGCTTTTTCTTTTATAGCCATCAAGATAGGCTTAGGATAACAATGATGCTCACATAAAAGACAAGAGTTAAGGCACAAAGAGAGCATCATAAGACATGTGAAAAACACATTTAATCCTAACATACTTCCTATCCATACGGATTTTATAAGCAAACATTCTATGGGAGAAAGAATCAATTAGCATAGGATGGCAAAGCAAGCATAACTTCGAAACTTTGAACACATAGGGAGGAAACTTGATATTATTGCAATTCCTACAAGCATATGTTGCTACCTCATAATAATTTTCAGTAGCATCATGAAGGAATCTCACAATATAACTATCACATAAATCATTCTTTTGATGATGTACAAGCATAGAATTTTCATTACTCCCCACATAAGCAAATTCCTTTTTATCCATAGTAGTGGGAGCAAACCTAACAAAATAAGTATCATGAGACACTTGATTGACATAACCAGATTGCAAATTAAAACCATGATGATAAGTTTCACCGTCATCATGAATAGGAGGCATGCAAACATCGTAATAAATTTGCTCATCAAAACTTGGGGGACTAAAAATATCATCTTCATCAAACATAGCACCCCCAAGCTATTGGCGATGAATCACCTTATAAATTTCTTCTTTCAACACTTCATCAAAATTTTCATGATTTTCACGCAAAACTTCATAGAGATAATCTAGTGCACTCAACTCACTAGCAATTGGTTCATCATAATTTGGTCTTTTGAAATTATTAGCAAGTGGATGAGGATCCATATCAATAGATTTTTAGCAAGTGAAGATGTAAGCAAATAGAAGGCACATGGCAACACAAGCAAACAAAAATAAAACGAAAAGACGACGGAAGAAGGGCGAATAAAAAGCCAAATCTTTTTTTTCTGAAAATCATTTTAGAAGTGGGGGAGAGGAAAATGAGAGGCAAATGGCAAATAATGTAAATGCAAGAGATGAGTTTGTGATGGGTACTTGGTAGGCTAGATGTGTATCCTCCCCGGCAACGGCGCCAGAAATCCTTCTTGCTACTTCTTGAGCTTGCGTTGGTTTTCCCTTGAAGAGGAAACGTGGATGCAGCAAAGTAGATAAGTATTTCCCTCAGTTTTTGAGAACCAAGGTATCAATCCAGTAGGAGGAATAAGCAAGGCCACAATTTACGCACCTACACAAACAATCAAACACTTGCACCCAACGCTATAAAGGGGTTGTCAATCCCTTCACGGTTACTCGCAAGGATGAGATCTAATAAAGATAGATATAAAAGATTGCTAGAAGTAAAAGTAAATAAAATTGCATCAAGGTATTTTTGGTATTTTTGGTTTATAGATCTGAAAATATAATATGTAAAATAGACTCGGGGGCCATAGGTTTCACTAGAGGCTTCTCTCTTGAAGGAAAATAATACAGTGGGTGAACAAATTACTGTCGAGCAATTGATAGAAAAGCGCATAGTTATGACGATATCCAAGGCAATGATTATGCATATAGGCATCACATCTATGTCAAGTAGACCAAAATGATTTTGCATCTACTACTATTACTCCACGCATCGACCGACTCTTGCCTGCATCCAAAGTATTAAGTTCATTAAGAACAGAGTAACGCATTAAGTAAGATGACATGATGTAGAGGGATAAACTCAAGCAATATGATGAAACCCCCATCTTTTTATCCTTGATGGCAACAATACAAATACGTGCCTCGCTACCCCTACTATGTCACAGGGTGAGGACACTTCAAGATTGAACCCAAAACTAAGCACTTCTCCCATTACAAGAATTACCAATCTAGTTGGCCAAACCAATCCAATAACCTAAAGAGACTTGCAAAGATATGAAATCGTGCATATAAGAGTTCACAGAAGATTCAAATAATATTCATAGATAATCTGATCATAAACCCACAATTCATCGGATCTCGACAAATACACCGCAAAAGAGTATTACATCGGATAGATCCCCATGAAGATCATGGAGAACATGGTATTTAAGAACATAGAGAGAGGAGAAGCCATCCAAATAGTAGATGTGGAACCATAGGTCTGTGGTGAACTACTCACGCATCATCGGAAGGGCAATGGAGTTGATGTAGATGCCCTCCGTGATCGAATCCCCCTCTAGCAGATTACCGGAAAAGGCTCCAAGATTGTATCTCTCGAGAACGAAGGCTTCCGGCAGCGGAAAAGCATTATCGTGGCTCTTTTTGGTATTGGGGGAATATTTCTAAATTGATAGGTAGAAGATTAGGGTTGGAGGAGCTACGGGGAGCCCACTAGCCAAGGGGTGCCCCCCTAGGCCGCGCCTGGGTGTCTTGTGGCCCACCCGTAGACCTTTTGGCCTCTTCTCCAAGTCTTGTAGGTTCCTTCTGGTCCAAGAAAAATCATCATAGAATTTTATTCCATTTGGACTCCATTTGATATTCCTTTTCTGCAATACTCAAAAACAAGGAAAAACAGAAACTGGGACCGGGCACTAGGTTAACAGGTTAGTCCCAAAAATAATGTAAAATTGCATATTAATGCATATAAAACATCCAAAATAGATAATATAATAGCATGGAACAATCAAAAATTATAGATACGTTGGATACCTATCAGTCAACGCCGAGCCACCCTAAGTGACCCAGTTGCTTCATTTAGGGGTTATTTGACTCTGAGCCACCCTAAGCGACCCAGTTGCTTCATTTGCGGGTTGGTCGATGCTGAGCCACCCTAAGAGACCCAGTTGCTTCATTTAGGGGTTGGTCGATGCCGAGCCACCCTAAGTGACCCAGTTGATTCATTTGGGGGTTGGTCGGCGCCGAGACACCCTAAGTGACGCAATTGCTTCTTTTAGGGGTTGGTCAACGGCGAGCCACCCTAAGTGACACAGTTGCTTCATTTAGGGGTTGGTCGATGCCGAGCCACCCTAAGTGACCCAGTTGCTTCATTTAGGGGTTGGTCGACGGCGAGCCTCAGCATCATCGTAAGTATAAGATCATCATCACTGAAGTGTAAATGATAGCCTCATGCATGAAAATCTAAATGACAACATCATTATCATTATAACTAGAAGATCATGAACAACATAATCATCGACATAGTCTACATAACATCCTCATGCATAATAGTCTTGATCACAACCATAACTAGGTAACTTACATAGTGCCATCACAAACTAGCCAAAATAGGCTGAATTAAACTGGTTTCAACATCACAAACTCAAAGATGTTTTTAACATCACAAACTCAAAGTTGTTTTCAACGTCACCATCATGGAATTACTTCTTCTTGCTACCATGAGAACAATTGAACCACTCAGACATCTTATAAGATGTTTTTCTCAGCCTTCTAGTACGTGAAGCTCTTGGTGGTATGAAGCTTTTCTTTGCCCTTGGCTTAGTAGTAGCAGTAGATGAGCTTGGCCTAGCACCAGCAGTAGATGAACATGGCCTAGAAGTAGCAGCAGTAGATGAACCTAGCCTAGAAGCAGCAGCAGTAAATGAACCTGGCCTAGAAGCAGCAGAAGTAGATGCAGTTGGCCTAGAAGCAGGAGTAGAAGAAGTACTTGCTACCCTTGTTGCTCTCCTAGTTGCAACAGGAGTTGTATTTCTTGCCATGGGTGCTACTAGAGCTTATGGAGCATGGCTTGGGGCTGACGGAGCTCTTGGTGCTGGCCTTGGGGCTACTGGATCAACTCTTCTATTTTCCTGCAATGACAACTTATAAATATTAGAACATAGTATAAGAAATGTTAGCATAAACTGATGTTTTGGAAGTTGGACAATTAACCTGGTGTTAGTTCTTTCTCATTGCAAGGGCTGGCTTAAGATTTTTTTGGAAGCTAGTGTACCTATGCCCACTCAAATTGCAATTACTACACGTGATTGATGCCATCCTAGAAGTATCCTTGGGAGCTGGCTTCTCAAACTGGTTCTTTCGGCTCTTTGTCTGCTTCTTTCCTGGCTTGTCTGTGAAAACAGGTGGCTCTATGTCAAGGGTCCCAGTCTTTGTCCATAGATCAGGCCCAAGCACATGGTAGATAATTGGATTGTAGGCTTGTTGATACATTGGTTGCTTGAAGAAACCATTAAAAAATCTTCTGGATGTAGTTTAGCCTTGTTAATTGCTAAAATACCATGATTGCAAGGAACCCCAGTCATGTCCCATTTTCGACACCCACATGTATGATCTTTCATATTTACTGCACTAGTATAGATCAATTCCATCCTTGATTGAGTAACAGAATCTGGAGTGATGTTTTGCTTCTTCCAGCTTTTCAACATATGTTGGGCATATCTACCACTTAGTTGTTTGAGTCTTGGTCCTATTGGCATTAAGCTTAACCACCAATTTTGTTCTGAGGCCATCAACCATGATTTTAATTGGTTGTACTCTCACATCAAGTATCATTTTGTTGAATATTTCACTTATATTGTTGACAACCAAGTCAGTTTTACAATTTGTTTCCATGGCATTTCTAGCCCATGTATGATTGGGTATCTTACTAAGCCATTTCCAAGCTGCTTGACACTCTATTTTCATGCCATCCATTGCTTGATCATATCCATGCTCAATATACGAATAACTAGCCTGATCCATGTATTTCTTTAACTCTTCACCTCTAAAGCTAGTTGGTTGAAAGTTCCGATAAATGTATCTAAGGCAGAATCTTTGAGGGGAATTTGAGAAGACATTGGTTATTGCTTTAAGAAGACCCTGTGTAAGTAACTAATGTTTAAATATGATAGCACACGATACTATTTGTAACTACTAAGCATGGTCTAATTTGCAATTGTACTACATACAGAGTGATGTATGGGTTACCTTTTGTCTATCAGAGATGATATTGTAGTAGACATACTCCCTAACTCACCACCAAGAGCATTCTTAAGCTGTGTTAGAAACCATGACCAGCTGGTAGTGTCTTCCTTGTCAGCAATTGTAAATGCAATGGGAAAGATGTTGTTATTACCATCTCTACCAGTTGCAACCAATATTTGCTACCCTGTGGTCAACTTAATGAAGCAGCCATCAACACCAACAACAGCACATATTACATTAGTACCAAGACAACAACCATGATAACATAAATGATTGTGTTTACACAAATTAATGTAAGTACCTATGAAGGGTCTGCAACCATTTAGGAAACCTCTTTGCAAGCATTCAAGCACATGAACAAGCCATGGAATCTAGGATTTATGCTAGGATGATCCTTCAATTGCTTTGTTGTAACAATGCATATACTTCTTGGATTGGTATCCAACACAGCTTGGAGATAATCCCTTATCCTTGTGTATCGTGTCATCTGATCTCCTTGGACAACACTCTTAGTTGCTTTCCTAGCTGTGTAGGCCATGTGAATGGACACTTCTATTCCATGTTTATTCTTTAAATTGGCTATTATTGTCTGGACTAGCGTGTTTATGTTTGCCCTCAACTGTTCCTCACACTCATGTGCCAACCACCTTGCAGTTACTTTGGTGCTCTCTCCTACAACAGCACAATTGTGGTACAAGTTCATTTTCTTTATGCAAAATGTTCTCTCATGTCCAATTTGATAAGCAACAATGAAAAAGGACATTCTTCTGTACTCCAAACTGCAGTAATCCTATCTGAGCCGTTTCTATGAAAGAGTAGTTCCTGTTTTGTGAGATGTGAAACGTAAGAAGTGCCCTCTTGAATTGTTAGACATCTAGGAAACAAAGTTTCTTCACAAATTGTTCTTGTGGGTTCTCCCTCTTCTCATGATACCAAACCCTAGGCTTCTGCTTACTGGCCCTACTCTTCCTACTATTTGGTTGCCTAAATGTTGGAAGCTGAGCACCATCATTATCATCCTGACTTAAGTCACCTTGGTTGCTATCCTCATCAGATGAAGGTATCCAATCTTGCTCTATGATTTGATCCAGACTTCCATGTGATCTGGTTGTTGGCCCCTTCCTCTGACTTCCTCTTGTGCTGCTACTTCCTTCTGTACTACTTAAGATAGTATGGAATTGTTTCACAATTGACACTGCCTGGAACACCACAACATAATGGCATGTCGGAACATCATAATCGAACCTTATTAGATATGGTACGTTCTATAATGTCTCTTGCCGATTTGCCACTATCGTTCTGGGGTTATGCATTAGAGACAACTGCATTCACTTTAAATAGGGCACCATCAAACTCCGTTGAGACGGCGCCATATGAACTGTGGTTTCGCAACAAGCCAAAGTTGTCATTTCAAGTCTGGGGATGTGATGCTTATGTCAAAAAGCTTCAGCCTGAAAAGCTGGAACCCAAAGCAGAGAAATGCGTGTTCATAGGATACCCAAAAGAGACAGTTGGGTATACCTTGTATCTCATATCCGAAGGCAAAGTGTTTGTTGCCAAGAACGGAACATTTCTTGAGACAGAGTTTCTATCGAAAGAATTGAGTGGGAGGAAGATAGAACTTGATGAGGTTGTTGAACCTTTGATTCAACCAGATAGTAGCGCAGCGCAGAAAGATGTTTCTGTCGAGCCTACGACAATTGAAGAGGAAGTTAATGATGGTGATCATCAAACTTCAGATCAAGTTACTATCAAACTTCGTAGGTCGACAAGGGCGCGTACTGCTCCTGAGTGGTATGGCAACCCTGTCTTGGAGGTCATGTTGTTAGACAACAATGAACCTACGAGCTATGGAGAAGCCATGATGGGCCCGAATTCCTAGAAATGGTTAGAGACCATGAAATCTGAGATGGGATCCTTGTATGAAACACCAAAACTGTATGAAACACCAAATCTGAGATGGGATCCTTGTATGAAACACCAAAACTGAGATGGAGAAGCTAAACATGATCAACACCAAAACTGTATGGGTGTTCGATTCATTACAATGTAAATCATATAGTGATTTGAGCTAGATTATTGACTCTAGTGCAAGTGGGAGACTGTTGGAAATATGCCTTAGAGGCAATTATAAAATGGTTATTATTATATGTCCTTGTTCATGATAATTGTTTATTATCCATACTATAATTGTATTGACTGGAAACACATTGCATGTGTGGATATATAGACAACACTGTGTCCCTAGTATGCCTCTAGTAGACTAGCTCGTTGATCAAAGATGGTCAAGGTTTCCTGGCCATTGACATGAGATGTCATTTGATGACGGGATCACATCATTGGGAGAATGATGAGATGGACAATACCCAAACTGTAAACGTAGCATGTGATCATGTCAGTTTATTGCTATAGTTTTTTGCATGTCAAGTATATGTTCCTATGACCATGAGATCATGCAACTCACTGACACCGGAGGAGTACCTTGTGTGTATCAAACGTCGCAATGTAACTGGGTGACTATAAAGGTGTGCTATAGGTATCTTCGAGGGTGTCTGTTGAGTGGGCATGGATCAAGACTGGGATTTGTTACTCCGTGTGACGAAGAGGTATCTCAGGGCCCACTCGGTAATAGAACATCACAACAAGACTTGCAAGCAAAGTGACTAATATGTTAGCCACAAGAGCTTGTATTATGGAACAAGTAAAGAGACTTGCCGGTAAAGAGATTGAACTAGGTATAGAGATACCAACGATCAAATCTCGGGCAAGTAACATCCTGAAGAACAAAGGGAACATTATACGGGATTAAGTGAATCCTTGATAAAGAGGTTCAACCGATAAAGATCTTCGTAGAATTTGTAGGAACCAATATGGCCATCTAGGTCCCACTATTGGTTATTGACCGTAGATGTGTCTCGGTCATGTCTGCATAATTCTTGAACCCGCAGGGTCTACACACTTAATGTTTGGTGAGAATATAAGTATAGTTGAGTTATTATGTTGCTGACCGAAAGTTGTTCAGAGTCCCGGATGAGATCCCAGACATGACGAGGAGCTCCGGAATAGCCCAGAGGTAAAGATTGATATATGGGATAATAGTGTTTGGTCTCCAGAAGGGTTCCCGAATTCACCGGAATAGTTTTGGATGTTTCCCAAAATGTTCGGGGTACAAGAACACTTTATTTGGGCCACAGGGCTTTAGGAAGGTGCAAAAGGTGTTTTGCGGAGGCTAGGGGCCAAATACCAGGGACCCTGGAGTCTAGGGCCAGACACCAAGGACCTTGGCGTCTGGTCCCCGGAGTCCGAGGAGGACTCTTGCCTTACGGGCAAACCGACCTTGAGGAGCACTTTTCTCCAAGTTTAGACCCCAGGGATCAACATATAAATAAAGGGGCAGGGCTAGCACCTGGAAAACGTCAAGAATCCCCAAGCCTTCTGCCAGCAACCACGTCGCTCTAGTTTATCCTCCATCATAGTTTCTATTGTGCTTGGCAAAGCCCTGCGGAGATTGTTCTTCACCAACACCGTCACCACGTCATCATGCTGCCGGAACTCACCTACTACTTTGCCCCTCTTGCTGGATCAAGAAGGCAAGGACGTCATCAAGTTGTACGTGTGTTGAACGCGGAGGTGTCGTCCGTTCGGCGCGAGATCATGATTGGATCGCGGGAGGGCTTGCGAAGATGCTCGACTACATCAACCGCATTTCTTAACGCTTCCGCTTAGCGATCTACAAGGGTATTTAGATCCACTCTCCCTCTCATAGATGCTCACCACCATGGATAGATCTTGCATGTGCATAGGAAATTTTTTGTTTCCCATGCAACGTTCCCCAACAGTGTATCAGAGTTAGGTCTATGTGTAGATGAGATCACGAGTAGAACACAAAGGAGTTTGTGGGTGTTGATACTTAGATTGCTTCCTCTCTTGGTCATGTTTTGGTTAAGCGGTATTGTGGGATGAAGCGGCCCGGACCAACCTTACTCGTATGCTTACGAGAGACCGGTTCCATCAACTGACGTGTAACTTCGTTGCACAAACATGGCTGGCGGGTGTCAGTTTCTCCCACTTTAGTTGGATCGGATTTGACAAAGGCGGTCCTTGAGAAGGTTGAAAAGCAACCTATGATCACCATTGTGGTTTTTGCGTAGGTGAGAATTGTTCTTGCTAGAAAACCATAGCAGCCACGTAAAACTTGCAACAACAATTAGAGGACGTCTAACTTGTTTTTGCATGGTATGTTGTGATGTTATATGGCCAATTACATGATGATATATATGATGATCATGCATTCTATAGAATATCATTACTTGCGTGTCGATGAGTATGGCCACCGGCAGGAGCCATAGGGTTGTCTTTAATTATTTTCGCCGTTTTGCTTTACTTTATCGCTATGAGTTAGCAATAGTCGTGGAACCAACAGTCGGCGCGACAACCCCGATGGCGACACGTTGATGGAGATCATGGTGTCCTGCCGGTGACGATGGAGATCATGCTGGTGCTTTCAATATGGAGATCAAAAGCACAAGTTCATGGCCATATCATGTCACTTATGATTTGCATGTGATTTTAATCCTTTTATGCACCTTGTTTTCCTTAGGACGACGGTAGCATTATAAGGTGATGACTCACTTAAATTTCAAGATAAATTGGTTCTCCCCGAGTGTGCACCATTGCGAAAGTTCGTCGTGTCGAGACACCACGTGATGATCGGGTGTGATAGACTCTACGTTCACGTACAACGGGTGCAAGCCAGTGTTGCACGTGTGGAAAACTCGGGTTAAACTTGACGAGCCTAGCATGTACAGACATGGCTTCGGAACACAAGAGACCTAAAGGTCGAACATGAGTCATACAGTAGATATGATCAACATGATGATGTTTGATGTCTACTACACGACCTTCTTCTTGTAGACTCGTGTTGGGCCTCCAAGCGCAGAGTTTTGTAGGACAACGGCAATTTTCCCTCAAGTGGATGACCTAAGGATTATCAATCCGTGGGATGTGTAGGATGAAGATGGTCTCTCTCAGACAATCCTGCAACCAAATAAGAAAGAGTCTCTTGTGTCCCCAACACACCCAATACAATGGTAAATTGTATAGGTGCACTAGTTCGGCGAAGAGACGGTGATACAAGTGTAATATGGATGGTAGATATAGGTTTTTGTACTATGACAATATAAAAACAGCAAGGTAAAAAATAGTAAACACCGAGCCAAACATTGTATAAATGCTTGGAAACAAGGCCTAGGGTCCTACTTTCACTAGTGCAATTTCTCTCAACAATATTGGCATAGTTGAATCATATGTGAATACCTCTCGTGCGACAAAGAGTTCACTCCAAAGTCACAAATAGTGGAGAACTAACGAATAAATTATTGTAGGGTACGAAACCACCTCAAAGTTATCTTTTGTGATCAATCTTATGAGTTGTCCCTATAAGTGTCACAAACAGCCCTAGAGTTCGTACTAAAATAACACGTTAAGATACACATCAACCAAAACCCTAATGTCACCTCGATACTCCATTGTCACCACAAGTACCTATGGGCTTGATTATACGATATGCATCACATAATTTCAGATTCATCATGTTCAACCCAAGACAAAGAACTTCAAAGAGTGCCCCAAAGTTTCTACCGGAAAGTAAAGACAAAAATGTGTGCCAACTCCTATGCATAGATTCCCAAGGTCACGGAACTCGCAAGTTGATCACCAAAACATACATCAAGTGGATCAATAGAACATCCCATTGTCACCACTGATATCCCATCGGAAGACATAGATCAAGTGTTCTCAAATCCTTAAAGACTCAATCCGACAAGAAAACATCAAAGGGAAAACTCAATTCATCACAACAATATAGAGAGGGGAGAACTCCATATGATTCGTCTATATCAATAAGGCTCATGGTACATCAAGATCATGTCATCTCAAGAACATGAGAGAGAGAGAGAGATCAAACACATAGCTACTAGTACATACCCTCAGCCCCGAGGGTGAACTACTCCCTCCACGTCATGGAGAGTGCCGGGATGATGAAGATGGCCTCCGATGATGGTTTCCCCCTCCGTCAGGGTGCCGAAACAGGCTCTCGATTGGTTTTTCGTCGCTCTGGAGGCTGGCAGCGGCGGAACTCCCGATCTAGGTTTCCTGTCGGAGGTTTCTGTATTTATAGGAGCTTTTGGCATCGGTCCCACGTCTAGAAGGTTCCCGAGGAAGTCACAAGCCAGGGGGACGCCCTAGGGGGTTCCCTTGTTGCTTGTGGCCTCCCCGGCCTTCCTCTCCGATGAATCTTCGCTCCAATATTTTTTATATTTTCCAAAAATATTCGCTGTAAATTTTCAGCTCATTCCGAGAACTTTTATTTCTGCACAAAAACAACACCATGGTAGTTCTGCTGAAAACAACGTTAGTCCGGGTTAGTTCTAATAAAATCATACCACAATTATATAGAATTATTATAAACATGGCATGCATACTTCGTAAATTATAGATACATTGGAGACGTATCAGCATCCCTAGGCTTAATTCCTGCTCGTCCTCGAGTAGGTAAAGGATAAAAGAAATAATTTATGAAGTGTTAATGCTAGCAAGTGCACAAGTTTGATCACTGATAATTCCAATCACTTTTTCTAGTATCAATATAAACCATAAATAGTAGCTCATCTCATAAACCTTATCATGATTAAATAACAAGTTGTCCACATGTTAAAGTATAGACTTACAAACTATGCTTTCAGTCACCAAACAATTGCAATTCATCTTATTTTAAGGAAGGGTCTATGTAAGAGCTTTGATTTAGCAAATTCCACATACTCAACTATCATATAGTCTTCCATGATTGCTAGCACTCAAAGCATATTTTTAGAGCAAATGGCATCCGTCGAACACAAAGAAAGATAGGGGCTTAATGTTTCACCTCACAACTTATTTATCATATAGATAATTCTCAAAATAATAACTCATAATCAAATATATTTGAATGGGCATATATGCTTGGATCTTTCCCAACACATGATGCTTGCCAAGAGAAAAAGGCGAAATATAGGAAATGGTGAAGATCACCATGACTCTTGCATAAAGGTAAGTACATGAAATTAAAAAATAGACCCTTCGTAGAGGGAAGCATTGATTTGCAGAGGTGCCAGAGCTCGAGCTTTTAAAACAGAGATGAATAATAATTTTGGGCGATATGCTTTCATTGTCCCCATAACAACCGCGGTATCTTCCATGCTAGATACATTATAGCTAGTTCCCAAACAGAATGGTAAAGTTTTTACTCCCCCTCCACCAATCAATCACACTCCATGGTGAGCCGAATCCACGGGTACCGTCCATACCAACAACATTCCTGGGGGAGTTTTGTTTAATTATTTGCATTTTTTATTTGATTTCGGGACTGGGAATCCCTATTACAAGCCACTTTCTCATGAATGATAGTGAATCAACACATATCGTGAGAATAACCCACCTAGCATGGAAGATACTGATAGCCCCTAGTTACCATATGAGCGATTCGAGCATACGAAACAAAATATTATTTGAAGGTTTAGAGTTTGGCACATGCAAATTTACTTGGAACGACAGGTAAATACCGCATATAGGTAGGTATGGTGGACTCATATGGAACAACTTTGGGTGTAAGGGTGTTTGGATGCACAAGTAGTATTTCTACTTGGTGCGGAAGTTGTGGCTAGTATGAGGTGGAAGAAAGCACCACATGTTGGAGGATCCATAACAATATAAATTCTATGCAAATATACGCAACCATAACTCATTACGTTGTCTTACTTGTCCAACTTAAACTAATTTGCTCAAGTTTGAAAATAATTAATGGGTAATCACAATCATAGAAGATGTCCAAGATAGTATATTTATATGTGAAATCTCTCTTCAATATTTTTTTCATGAATGGTTCAAGTGACCAATGCGGTGTTTGCTAATTTTCAATAAATTTTACCACCTATACTTCCTATATGTGAGGTCATTACTCCTCATGGGATAAGCATATAAAACATATATACTTTCATATTTATGACATTAAATTCATTCAACCATTTACTCATAGGATATAAGTGAATCACGAGAGTAAATGACAAAACTACTCCAAAACATATAAGTGAAGATCAATGAGTAGTCAAAAAATTAAGTAGCTATGTGAGGATTTCCTCTCTGTCTCTCAAGAAAGATTTTCATATCCGATAATCTTATTTAAACAGCAAGCACAACAAAAAAACACTCCAAGAATAGCATGCATCATGTGAACGAATTAAAATTTAGGCTCAACATAGGCTAACCGGTAATTGTTGATGAAGAGAGGTTGGATGCGTAGCATCCCCAAGATTAGATGCTTGAGAGTCCTTGAAAAATTTACTTGGGGTTCCTTGGTCATCCCCAAGCTTGATATTTTTTATCTTGTTAAATCCTCTGATATCATGGTTTCACCTATTCTCAAAAACTTCATCCACACAAAACTCGAAAAGAACTCATGAGATAGGTTAGTACACATAAGAATAAATCAACACTTCATGTAATTAAAATACAGGTTTCACAATAATTTTCAAACATTAGGTACTGTATACTATCATTTCCACAATTTATATCTACCAATATAGGCTATGGAAACTATAGGACAAGTAGATAGCAAAACTATGACAGCAATCTGTCTAAACAGAATAGTCTGTAGCAATTTATGAAAACAGTGTACTTTTGTAACTCAAAAATTATGAAAATTTAGGACATGCTATAATATTTGTATTAAATCACTGTGTAAAAATTTCAGAAACTTCCCACGTTCCAGTAAAATATGAAAATTCAAGCACTACAGAAATTTTTTCTGTTTTTGACACAGCACTCACCAAAACATGCAATGCAAGCATCCTAAGGCAATTCTTGGAACTTTTTATTGAAAAATAAGATTATAAATAAAACCTAACAGATAATAACAAAATAAAATAATGCTACAAGAAAAACTCATATTATGTGACGAATAAAATATAGCTTCAAGTGTGATATACCGATAGTGTTGAAGACGAAAGAAGGGATGCCTTTCGGGGCATCCCCAAGCTTAGACGCTCGAGTCTTCCTTGAATATTACCTTGAGGGTTCCTTGGGCATCCCCAAGATTAGTTTTTTGTCACTCATTATTCTCCTCATATCGGTGTCTCATCCAAAACTTGAAAACTTCAATCATACATAACTTGACGAAACTTTGTGAGAAGGGTTAGTGTAATAAAGATAGATCACTCACTTAGTTACTATCAAGACAAGATTAATAATTATTACCACATGATACATAATGTATTACATCATTACCACAATTTATATTAGTCAATATAAGCTATAGAACACTTGAAACAAGCAAACTATGCATGCAAAACAGAATCTGTATAAAACAGAATAGTATGTAAAGATCTGAATGATCACCCTACTTCCCTGAATCTAAAAATTCTGAATAATTAGAAAAACTCAAGGAATTTGCATGTAAATGTTTTTTAAAAATTTCAGAATTGTTTGATTCTCCAGTAAAATCAGATAATTCATATACTGGACGCAAAACTTTCTGTTTTTGCACAGAATCAAACAAACAAGTTTCCATACTATCCCAAAGGCTTTACTTGGCACTTTATTGAAATAAAAGACACAAAACATGATTAATACAGTAGATTAATCATGTTAACACACAAAAACATAAAGTAAAAGTATTGGGTTGTCTCCCAACAAGCGCTTTTCTTTAATGCCTTTTAGCTAGGCATGATGATTTCAATGATGCTCATATAGGAATAATAATTGAAACATGTAGAAGAGCATCATGAATCTCATGACAAGCACATTTAAGTCTACCCCACTTCCTGTGCATAGGGGTTTTGTGAGCAAACAATTTATGGGAACAAGAATCATCTAGCATAAGAAGGCAAAACAAGCATAACTTCAAAACTTTGAACACATAGAGATGAAACTTGATATTATTACAATTCCTACAAGCATATGTTCCTCCCTCATAATAATTTTCAGTAGCATCATGAAGAAATTACACAATATAACCAGCACATAAATCATTATTTTGATGATGCACAAGCATAGAAAATTTGTCACTCTCCACATAAGCAATTTTCTTCTCATTCAAAATAGTGGGAGCAAACTCAACAAAATAACTATCATGAGATACTTGATTGACATAACCACATTCAATATTAAAATTGTGATCACAAGTTTCATGGTTGTCATTACGCTTTATAGCATATGTGTCATCACAATAATCATCATAGATAGTAGGCATGTCATAATCATAATAGTTTTGCTCATCAAAACTTGGGGGACTAAAAATATCTTCTTCATCAAACATAGCAGCCCCAAGCTTGTGGCTTTGCATATCATTAGCATCATGAATATTCATAGAATTCATAGTAAAAACATTGCAATCGTGCTCATCACTCAAATATTCATTGCCAAACATTTTAATAGCTTCTTCTTCTAACACTTGAGCAAAATTTTCCTTTCCATCATTTTCACGAAAGACATTAAAAAGATGAAGCATATGCGGCAACCTCAATTCCATTTTTTGTAGTTTTATTTTATAAAACCAAACTAGTGAAAAATAAGAAACTAAAAGATTTAATTGCAATATCTAAAGATATACCTTCGAGAACTCACCTCCCCAGCAACGACGCCATAGAAGAGCTTGATGTCTAATACACAACCTTCTTCTTGTAGACTCGTGTTGGGCCTCCAAGCGCGGAGTTTTGTAGGACAGCGGCAATTTTACCTCAAGTGGATGACCTAAGGTTTATAAATCCATGGGAGTTGTATGATGAAGATGGTATCTCTCAAACAATCCTACAACCAAATAACAAAGAGTCTCTTGTGTCCCCAACACACCCACAATGGTAAATTGTATAGGTGCACTAGTTCAGCAAAGAAATGGTGATACAAGTGTAATATGGATGGTATATATAGGTTTTTGTAATCTGAAAATATAAAAATAGAAAGGTAAAAAATAGTAAACACCGAGCAAAACATTGTATAAATGCTTGGAAACAAGGCCTAGGGTCCATACTTTCACTAGTGCAATTTCTCTCAACAATATTGGCATAGTTGAATCATATGTAAATACCTCTCGTGCAACAAAGAGTTCACTCCAAAGTCACAAATAGCGGAGAACTAATGAATAAATTATTGTAGGGTACGGAACCACCTCAAAGTTATCTTTTGTGATCAATCTTATGAGTTGTCCCTATAAGTGTCACAAACAGCCCTAGAGTTCGTACTAAAATAACACCTTAAGATACACATCAACCAAAACCCTAATGTCACCTAGATACTCCAGTGTCACCACAAGTACCCATGGGATTGATTATACAATATACATCACATAATTTCAGATTCATCATGTTCAATCCAACACAAAGAACTTCAAAGAGTGCCCCAAAGTTTCTACCGGAAAGTCAAGACAAAAACATGTGCCAACCCCTATGCATAGATTCCCAAGGTGACGGAACCCGCACGTTGATCACCAAAACATACATCAAGTGGATCAATAGAACATCCCATTGTCACCACGGATATCCCATCGCAAGACATACATCAAGTGTTCTCAAATCCTTAAAGACTCAATCCGATAAGAAAACATCATAGGGAAAACTCAATTCATGACAATAAGATAGAGAGGGGAACACTCCATATGATTCATCTATATCAATAAAGCTCGCGGTACATCAAGATCATGTCATCTCAAGAACACGAGAGAGAGAGAGAGAGATCAAACACATAGCTACTAGTACATACCATCAGCCCCGAGGATGAACTACTCCCTCCTCATCATGGAGAGTGCTGAGATAATGAAGATGGCCTCGGGTGATGGTTCCCCCTCCGTCGGGGTGCCGAAACACGCTCTCGATTAGTTTTTCATGGCTCTAGAGGCTTGCGGCGGCGGAACTCCCGATCTAGGTTTCTTTTCGGAGGTTTCTGTATTTATAGGAGTTTTTGGCGTCGGTCCCACGTCTAGAAGGTTCCTGAGGAAGTCACAAGCCAGGGGCATGCCCTGGGGGGGGTGCCCCTGTGGCTTGTGGCCTCCATGGCCTTCCTCTCCGTTGACTCTTCGCTCCAGTATTTTTTTATATTTTCCGAAAATATTCTCTGAAATTTTTTAGCTCATTCCAAGAACTTTTATTTCTGCACAAAAACAACACCACTGTAGTTCTCCTGAAAACAGCATCAGTCCGGGTTAATTCTAATAAAATCATACCAAAAATCATATAGAATTATCGTAAACATCGCATGAATACTTCATAAATTATAGATACATTGGAGACGTATCAATGATCACCATTGAAACCACCTCAACTTGCATGATGACCGAACTTGAGTAGGTGAATTTGGATCATGTATCCCTCAGATGACCTAAGGGATGTCAATTTGAGTGGGAGCTTTAGTAATTTGATTACCTAAACTCATTATATTGAACAATAGTCTTAGTAACCTTTGCATATTTATGTTGTAGATCAATGGCTCGCGCAGTAGCACCCCTGAATTTTAATGCCTTCCTAGAGAAAGCTAAGTTGAAATATGATGGAAGTAACTTTGTGGACTGGGCCCGTAATCTGAGGATTATCCTCACGGTTTCCCAGAAGGCTTTTGTCCTTGATGCACCGCTTGGTGATCCACCCGCTCCAGTGGAGTCTGCAGACATTGCGAATGCCTAACAGGCTCGTTCTGATGATTACTCAATGGTTCAATGTGCAATGGTGTATGGCTTAGAACCGGGACTTCAAAGACGTTTTGAACGTCATGGAGCATATGATATGTTCTAGGAGTTGAAGTTTATCTTTCAGAAGAATGCCCGGATCGAGAGGTACGAGACCTCCGATAAGTTCTATGCTTGCAAAATGGAGAAGAACGGGTCTGTCAGTGAACACATACTCAAAATGTCTGGGCATTCTACCCATCTGGCCGAATTGGGGATGCCCCTTCCGGCTGAGGCGATCACTGACAGAGTTCTTCACTCATTGCCGCCTAGCTACAAGAGCTTCGTGTTGAACTTTAACATGCACGGGATGAACAAGTCAGTCGCTGAGCTGTTTGCAATGTTAAAAGTCGCTGAGTCTAAGATTCATAAGGAGCATCAAGTGTTGATGGTCAATAAAACCACTAGTTTCAATAAGAATGGCAAGGGAAAGAAGGGTAACTCTAAGAAGAGTGGCAAAGCAGTTGCCCCTCCTGTGAAGAAACCCAAGGCTGGACCCAAGCTAGAAACTGAATGCTTTCATTGCAAGGGAACTGGTCACTGGAAGCAGAACTACCCCAAGTATCTGGTTGACAAGAAGGCGGCCAACAACAAACAAGGTATATATGATATACATGTTATTGATATCTACCTTACCAACTCTCGTTGTAGTGCCTGGGTATTTGATATCGGTTCAGCTGCTCACATTTGCAACTCAAAATAGGAACTACGGAATAGATGAAGGCTGGCAAAGGACGAAGTGATGATGTGCGTGAGAAATGGTTCCAAGGTTGATGTGATCGTCATCGGCACGCTCGCTCTTCGATTACCATCGGGATTAGTGATGAACATGGGTTAATTGTTATTTAGTGCCTGCGTTAAGCATGAACATTATATCTGGATCTTGTTTATTGTGAGACGGTTACTCATTTAAATTAGAGAATAATGGTTGTTCTATTTATATGAGTAATACCTTTTATGGTCATGCACCCAATGTGAGGGGTTTATTCATATTGAATCTTGATAGTGATGATGCACATGTTCATAACATTGATGCCAAAATATTTAGAGTTGATAATGATAGTACCACTTTCTTGTGGCACTGCCATTTAGGTCATATTGGTGTAAACGCATGAAGAAGCTCCATGCTGATGGAATTTTGGAGTCACTTGATTTTGAATCACTTGAAACATGTGAACCATGCCTCATGGGCAAGATGACTAAAACGTCATTCTCTAGAACAATGGAACAGGCAAGTGACTTGTTGGAAATCATACATACTGATGTGTGCGGTCCGATGAGCATTGAGGCGAGTGGTGGATATCGTTATTTTATCACCTTCACTAATGACTTAAGTAGATATGAGTATATTTACTTAATGAAACAAAAGTCTGAAACGTTTGGAAAGTTCAAGCAATTTCAGAGTGAAGTTGAGAATCATTGTAACAACAAGATTAAATTCCTGCGATTAGATCGAGGAGGTGAATATCTGAGTTATGAGTTTGGCAGTCACTTAAGACAGTGTGGAATTGTTTCACAATTGACACGGCCTGGAACACCACAGCGTAATGGTGTGTCCGAACATCGTAATCGAACCTTATTAGACATGGTACGTTCTATGATGTCTCTTGCCGATTTGGCACTATCGTTTTGGGGTTATGCATTAGAGACACCTGCATTCACTTTAAATAGGGCACCATCAAAATCTGTTGAGACGACGCCATATGAAACACCATTGCAAAAGTTCGTCGTGTCGAGACACCACGTGATGATCGGGTGTGATAGACTCTATGTTCGCATACAACAGGTGTAAGCCAGTGTTGCACATGCAGAACACTCGGGTTAAACTTGACGAGCCTAGCATGTACAGACATGGCCTTGGAACACAAGAGACTGAAAGGTCGAGCATTAGTCATATAGTAGATATGATCAACATGATGATGTTCACCATTGAAACCACCTTAACTCACGTGATGATCGGACTTGAGTTGGTGAATATGGATCATGTGTCACTCAGATGACCTGAGGGATGTCAATTTGAGTTGGAGCTTTAGTAATTTGATTAACTAAACTCATTATCATGAACAATAGTCTTAGCAACCTTTGCTTATTTATGTTGTAGATCAATGGCTCGCGTAGTAGCACCCCTGAATTTTAATGAGTTCCTAGAGGAAGCTAGGTTGAAATATGATGGAAGTAACTTTGTTGATTGGGCCCGTAATCTGAGGATTATCCTCACGGCTTCCCAGAAGGCTGATGTCCTTGATGCACTGCTTGGTGACCCACTCGTTCCCGTGTCATCCGAAGACGTTAAGAACGCTTGGGAGGCACGTTCTGGAGATTACTCAATAGTGCAATGTGCAATGTTGTATGGCTTAGAACCAGGACTTCAAAGATGTTTTGAACGTCATGGAGCATATGAGATGTTCCAAGAGTTGGAGTTTATCTTTAAGAAGAATGCCCGGATCGAGAGGTATGAGACCTCCGATAAGTTCTATGCTTACAAGATGGAGGAGAATGGGGCTATCACTAAACATATACTCAAAACGTGTGGGTATTCAGCCCGTTTGGCGGAGTTAGGGATGCCCCTTCCGCCGGAGGCGATCACTGACAAAATTCTTCAATCATTGCCAGCTAGCTACAAGAGCTTCGTGTTGAACTATAACATGCACGGGATGAACAAGTCAGTCACCGAGCTGTTTGCGATGCTGAAAGTTGCTGAGTCTGAAATCCAAAAAGAACATCCAGTGTTGATGGTCAATAAAACCACTAGTTTCAAGAAGCATGGCAAGGGCAAGAAGGGTAGCTCCAAGAAGGGTGGCAAAGTAGTTTCTCCCCCCGTGAAGAAACCCAAGGTTGGGCCCAAGCCAGAAACTAAGTGCTTTCATTGCAAGGGAACTGGTCAGTGGAAGCGGAACTGCCCCAAGTATCTGGCCGACAAGAAGGCGCCCAACACCAAACAAGGTATATATGATATACATGTTATTGATGTGTACCTTACTATCCCTCGTTGTAGTGCTTGGGTATTTGATACCGGTTTAGTTGCTCACATTTGCAACCCAAAGCAGGACCTACGGAATAGACGAAGGCTGGCTAAGGATGAAGTGACGATGCGCGTGGGAAATGGTTCCAAAGTTGATGTGATCGCCGTTGACACGCTCGCTCTTAGACTACCATCGGGATTAGTGATGAACCTGAATAATTGTTATTTAGTGCGTGCATTAAGCATGAACATTATATCTGGAATTGTTTATTGCGAGACGGTTACTCATTTAAATCAGAGAATAATGAATGTTCTATTTATATGAGTAATATCTTTCATGGTCATGCACCCAATGTGAAGTTTTTTTTCTTATTGAATCTCGATAGTGATGATACACATGTTCACAGCATTAAGGCCAAAAGATGTAGAGTTGATAATGATAGTACCACTTTCTTGTGGCACTGCTGTTTGGGTCATATTGGTGTAAAATGCATGAGGAAGCTACATGCTGATGGATTTTTGGAGTCACTTGATTTTGAATCACTTGACACATATGAACCATGCCTCATGGGCAAGATGACTAAAACGCCGTTCTCTGGAACAATGGAACGGGCGAGTGATTTGTTGGAAATCATACATACTGATGTGTGCGGTCCAATGAACATTGAGGCGCGCGGTTGATGTCGTTATTTTCTCACCTTCACCGATGACTTGAGTAGATATGGGTATATTTACTTAATGAAACACAAGTCTGAAACATTTGAAAAGTTCCAGCAATTTCAGAGTGAAGTTGAGAATCATCATAACAAGAAGATTAAATTCCTAAGATCTGATCGAGGAGGAGAATAACTAAGTTATGAGTTTGGCAGTCACTTAAGATAGTGTGGAATTGTTTCACAATTGACACCGCCTGGAACACCACAGTGTAATGGTGTGTCCGAACGTCGTAATCGAACCTTATTAGATATGGTGCGTTCTATGATGTCTCTTGCCGATATGCCACTATTGTTTTGGGGTTATGCATTAGAGACATCGGCGTTCACTTTAAATAGGGCACCATCGAAATCCGTTGAGACAATGCCATATGAACTATGGTTTGGCAAGAAGCCAAAGTTGTCGTTTCTTAAAGTTTGGGGATGTGATGCTTATGTCAAAAATCTTCAGCCTGGAAAGCTGGAATCCAAAGCGGAGAAATGTGTCTTCATAGGATACCCAAAAGAGACAGTTGGGTATACCTTCTATCTCAGATCCGAAGGCAAAGTGCTTGTCGCGAAGAACGGAACATTTCCTAAGAAAGAGTTTCTCGAAAGAATTGAGTGGGAGGGAGATAGAACTTGATGAGGTTTTTGAACCTTTGATTCAACCAGATAGTAGCACAACGCAAAAACATGTTTCTATGGAGCCTACGATAGTTGAAGAGGAAGTTCATGATGATGATCATGAAACTTCAGATCAAGTTACTATTGAACCTCGTAGGTCGACAAGGGCGCATACTGCTCCTGAGTGGTACGACAACCCTGTCTTGGAGGTCATGTTGTTAGAAAACAATGAACCTACGAGCTATGAAGAAGTGATGATGGGACCGGATTCCGAGAAATAGTCAGAGGCCATGTAATTCGAGATGGGATCCATGTATGAAAACAAAGTATGGACTTTGGAAGTATTTCCTGAAGGGCGAAAGGCCATTCAGAACAAATGGATCTTTAAGAGGAAGACGGACGCGGACGGTAATGTCACTGTCTATAAGGCTTGACTTGTGTCAAAGGGTTTTTCACAAGTTCAAGGAGTTGACTACGATGAGACCTTCTCACCCATAGCGATGATTAAGTCCATCAGAATCATGTTAGCAATAGCTGCATATTTCGACTATGAAATCTGGTAGATGGATGTCAAAACAGCGTTCCTTAACGGTTTCCTTAAGGAAGAGTTGTATATGATACAACCGTAAGGTTTTGTCGATCCAGAGAATGCTGACAAAGTTTGCAAACTCCAGCGATCCATTTATGGACTGGTGCAAGCATCTCGGAGTTGGAATATGTGCTTTGATGAGGTGCTCAAAGCGTTCGAGCTTATACAAGTTTACTGAGAAGCTTGTATTTACAAGAAAGTGAGTGGGAGCTCTATAGCATTTCTAATATTGTATGTGGATGAAATATTGCTGGTTGGAAACAATATAGAATTGCTGGAAAGCGTGAACGAATATTTGAACAGGAGTTTTTTGATGAAGGACCTAGGAGAAGTTGCTTTCATATTAGGCATTAAGATCTATAGAGATAGATTGAGACGCTTAATAGGACTTTCACAGAGCACATACCTTGATAAAGTTTTGAAGAAATTCAAAATTGATCAGTCCAAGAAGGGGTTCTTGCTTGTGTTACAAGCTGTGAAGTCACAAACCGGATACGTATTTATTCTCAATGGGGGAGCGGTAAGGTGGTGCGGTTCCAAGCAGAGTGTGGTAGCCGATTCTACATGCGAAGCGGAGTACATCGTAGCCTCGGGGGGAGCGAAGGAAGGTGTTTGGATGAAGGAGTTCATGACAAATCTTGGAGTAGTGCCCAGTGCACTAAATCCAGTGGATCTGTTCTATGATAACACTGGTGCCATTGCCCTAGCCAAGGAACCAAGGTTTCACAAGAGGACCAGACACATAAAGCGACGCTTTAATTCCATCTGCGAGTACATCAAGGAGGAGGACATAAATATTTGCAAAGTGCGCATAGATCTGATTGTTGCAAACCCATTGACTAAACCTCTTCCAAGGGCTAAACATGATCAACACCAGAACTATATGGGTGTTCGATTCATTACAATGTAAACCACATAGTGATGTCAGCTAGATTATTGACATTAGTGCAAGTGGGAGACTATTGGAAATATGCTCTAGAGGCAATAATAAAATGGTTATTATTATACTTCCTTGTTCATGATAATTGTTTATTATCCATGCTATAATTTTATTGACCAGAAACACATTGGATGTGTGGATATATAGACAACACTGTATCCCTAGTAAGCCTCTAGTAGACTAGATCGTTGATCAAATATGGTCAAGGTTTCCTGGCCATTGACATGAGATGTCATTTGATGACGGGATCACATCATCGGGAAAATGATGTGATGGACAAGACCCAAACTATAAACGTAGCATGTGATCATGACAGTTTATTGCTATAGTTTTCTGCATGTCAAGTATATGTTCCAATGACCACGAGATCATGCAACTCACTGACACCGGAGGACTACCTTGTGTGTATGAAACGTCGCAACATAACTAGGTGACTATAAAGGTGCGCTACAGGTATCTACGAGGGTGTCTGTTGAGTGGGCATGGATCAAGATTGGGATTTGTTACTCCGTTTGAGGGAGAGGTATCTCAGGGCCCACTCGGTAATACAACATCACAACAAGACTTGCAAGCAAAGTGACTAATGTGTTAGCCACAAGATCTTGTATTGCGGAACGAGTAAAGAGACTTGCTGGTAAAGGGATTGAACTAGGTATAGAGATACCAACGATCAAATCTTGGGCAAGTAACATACTGAAGAACAAAGGGAACATTATACGGGATTAACTGAATCCTTGACATAGAGGTTCAACCGATAAAGATCTTCATAGAATATGTAGGAACCAATATGGGCATCCAGGTCCCACTATTGATTATTGATCGTAGAGGTGTCTCGGTCATGTCTGCATAGTTCTCGAACCTACAGGGTCTACACACTTAACATTTGGTGATGATACAAGTATAGTTGAGTTATTATGTTGGTGACCGAAAGTTGTTCGGAGTCCCGGATGAGATCCCGAACATGACGAGGAGCTCCGGAATAGTTCGCAGGTAAAGATTGATCTATGGGATAATAGTGTTCGGTCTCCGGAAGGGTTCCGGAATTCACCGGAATAGTTTCCGATGTTTCCCGAAATGTTTGGGGTACAAGAACACTTTATTTGGTCCAAGGGGTAAATCCCATGAGGCTTTAGGAAGGTGCAAAAGGTGTTTTGCGGAGTCCAAGGGTCAGACGCCAGGGACCGGGGCTATATGCCGAGGACCTTGGCGTCTGGTTGTGGAGTCCCAAGAGGACTCTTGCCTTGTGGACAAACCGACCTTTAGGAGGATTTTTCTGCAAGTTCCTGTTGGGGAACGTCGCATTTGAAAGAAAAAATTTCCTACGCACACACAGATCTATCCATGGTGATGAGCATCTACGAGAGGGAGAGTGGATCTACATGCCCTTGTAGATCGCTAAGCGGGAAGCGTTAAGATATGCGGTTGGTGTAGTCGAACATCTTCGCGATCCAAATCGTCGTGCGTCCCGCGATCCAATCACGATCCGTCCCGCGATCTAATCAACGATCTGTCCCACGAACTTGATCACGATCCATCCCACGAACTTGATCACGATCCGTCCCACGAACTTGATCACGATCCTTCCGATCTAGCGCCGAACGGACGACACCTCCGCGTTCAGCACACGTACAGCTTGATGACGATTTGCACTATCTTGATCCAGCAAGAAGGAGTGGAGAGGAAGAAGAGTCCTCTGACAATGGTGGTGGAGCTATTCCGGCAAGGCTTCGCCTAAGCACTGTAGAAATCCAATCTAGAGGAGAAACGATGCACTCGAGGAACGGGTATCACATGGCAGAAATTATAGTGCAAAACCCTCAATACCAGCAGTATATATAGGAAGAAGAGAGGAGGTGGCTTGGCCCAAGGTCCAAGCCACCAAGGAGTCAGCCGAACCAAGGGTGGAGGTGGAGTCCACCTCCAATCCTAGTAGGACTAGGATTCACCCTCTTTTTTGCCTTCTTCCACTTTTTCTCTTAGGACATTTTTCTTCCAGCCGCATGGGCCTCTTGTGGTTGTTACACCAGCCCACTAAGGGCTGGTTTCCACTCTCCCGCAGCCCATGTAGACTCTTGGGTCGAAATACTCCTCCCGGTACACTACCGGCACTCCCGGTACACTACCGATGAGCCCGAAACTTTTCCGGCGACCAAAATAGGACTTCCTATATGTGAATCTTTACCTCCGGACCATTCCGGAGCTCCTCGTGACGTCCAGGATCACATCCGGGACTCTGTACAAACTTCGGTCACCACCATACATAACTCTATACTACTGAAACGTCACCAGACCTTAAGTGTGCAGACCCTGCGGGTTCGAGAACTATGTAGACATGACTGAGACACCTCTACGGTCAATAACCAATGGCGGGACCTAGATGTACACATTGGTTCCTACATATTCTATGAAGATCTTTATCGGTCGAACCTCTATGTCAAGGATTCAGTTAATCCCGTATGATGTTCCCTTTGTTCTTCGGTATGTTACTTTCCCGAGATTCGATCGTCGGTATCTCCATACCTAGTTCAACCTCGTTACTGGCAAGTCTCTTTACTCGTTCCGTAATACAAGATCCCGTAACTAACACTTAGTCACATTGCTTGCAAGGCTTATTGTGATGTTGTATTACCGAGTGGGCCCTGAGATACCTCTCCGTGACACGGAGTAACAAATCCCAGTATTGATCCATGCCAACTCAACATACACCCTCGGAGACACCTGTAGAGCACCTTTATAGTCACCCAGTTACGTTGCGACGTTTTATACACACAAGGCACTCCTCCGATGCCCGTCATTTGCATGATCTCATAGTCATAGGAACATATACTTGAATGCAGAAAACAGTAGCAATAAACTGACATGATCATAAGCTACGTTTGTTGTTTTGGGTCTTGTCCATCACATCATTCTCCTAATGATGTGATCCCGTGATCAAATGACATCTCATGTCCAGGGCTAGGAAACCTTAACCATCTTTCGATCAACGAGCTAGTTCACTAGAGGCATACTAGGGACATTGTGTTTGTCTATGTATCCACACATGTATCCGTGTTTCCAATTGATACAAGTATAGCATGGATAATAAACGATTATCATGAACAAGGAAATATAATAATAAACATTTTATTTATTGCCTCTAGGGCATATTTCCAACAGTATCCCACTTGCACTTGAGTCAATAATCTAGCTCACATCACTATGTGATTTAAATTGTAATGAATCGAACACCCATACAGTTCATGTGTTGATCATGTTTAGCTCTTGGAAGAGGTTTAGTCAACGGGTCTGCAACATTCAGATCCGTGTGTACTTTGCAAATATTTATGTCCTTCTCCTCGATGTAATATCGGATGGAGTTGAAGCGTCGCTTTATATGTCTGGTCCTCTTGTGAAACCTTGGTTCCTTGGCTAGAGCAATGGCACCAGTGTTGTCACGGAACATGCTCATTGGATTCAGTGCACTGGGCACTACTCCAAGATCTGTCATGAACTGCTTTATCCAGACATCTTCCTTCGCCGACTCCAAGGCTGCGATGTATTCCGCTTCGCACGTAGAATCAGCTACCACGCTTTGCTTGGAACTACACTAGCTTACCACTCCCCCGTTAAGAATAAATACGTATCCGGTTTGTGAGTTAGAGTCGTCCGGATTAGTGTCAAAGCTTGCATCGACGTAACCCTTTACGACGAGCTCTTCATCACCTCCATAAATGAGAAACATTTCCTTAGTCCTTTTCAGGTACTTAAGGATATTCTTGACCGCTTGCCAGTGCTCCATTCCAGGATCACTTTGAAACCTTCCTGCCATACTTATGGCAAGGCTGACATCGGGTCTTGTGCACAACATTGCATACATGATAGAGCCTATGTCTGAAGCATAGGGGATGACACTCATCTTTTCTCTATCTTCTGCAGTTACTGGGCATTGAGTCTTACTCAACTTCACACCTTGTAACACAGGCAAGAACCCCTTCTTGGACTGATCCATTTTGAACTTCTTCAAAACTTTATCAAGGTATGTGCTGTGTGAAAGTGCTATTAAGCGTCTCGATCTATCTCTATAGATCTTAATGCCTAATATGAAAGCAGCTTCTCCTAGGTCCTTCATTGAAAAACTCTTACTCAAATATTCCTTCACGCTTTCCAGCATTTCTATATTGTTTCCAATCAGCAATATGTCATCCACATATAATACTAGAAACGCTATAGAGCTCCTACTCACTTTCTTGTAAATACAAGCTTCTCGGTAAACTTGTATAAACTCAAACGCTTTGATCACCTCATCAAAGCGCTTATTCCAACTCCGAGATGCTTGCACCAGTCCATAAATGGATCGCTGGAGTTTGCAAACTTTGTCAGCATTCTCTGGATCGACAAAACCTTCGGGTTGCATCATATACAACTCCTCCTCAAGGAAACCATTGAGGAACGCTGTTTTGACATCCATCTGCCAAATTTCATAGTCGAAATAAGCAGCTATTGCTAACATGATTCTGACAGACTTAAGCATTGCTACGGGTGAGAAAGTCTCATCGTAGTCAACTCCTTGAACTTGTGAAAAAACCTTTGCCACAAGTCGAGCTTTATAGACAGTGACATTACCGTCCGCGTCTGTCTTCTTCTTAAAGATCCATTTGTTCTGAATGGCCTTTCGCCCTTCAGGTAATACTTCCAAAGTCCATACTTTGTTTTCATACATGGATCCCATCTCGGATTTCGTGGCCTCTAACCATTTCTCGGAATCCGATCCCATCACTGCTCCTCCATAGCTCGTAGGTTCAATGTTTTCCAACAACATGACCTCCAAGACAGGGTTGCCATACCACTCAGGGGTAGTACGCGGCCTTGTCGACCTACGAGGTTGAATAGCAGCTTGATCCGAAGCTTCATGATCAACATCATTAACTTCCTCTTCTACCGTCGTAGGTTCCACAGAAACATCTTTCTGCACTGCGCTATTTTCTGGTTGAAGTAAAGGTTCAATAACCTCATCAAGCTCTATTTTCCTCCCACTCAATTCTTTCGAGAGAAACTCTTTCTCAAGAAATGTTCCATTCTTAGCGACAAACACTTTGCCTTCGGATCTAAGATAGAAGGTATACCCGACTGTCTCTTTCGGGAATCCTATGAGGACGCATTTCTCCGCTTTGGGTTCCAGCTTTTCAGGCTGAAGCTTTTTGACATAAGCATCACATCCCCAAACATTAAGAAACGACAACTTTGGCTTCTTGCCAAACCACAGTTCATATGGCATCGTCTCAATAGATTTTGATGGTGCCCTATTTAAAGTGAATGCAGCTGTCTCTAATGCATAACCCCAAAACGATAGTGGCAAATCAGCAAGAGACATCATAGAACGCACCATATCTAATAAGGTTCGATTACGACGTTCAGACACACCATTACGTTGTGGTGTTATGGGCGGTGTCAACTGTGAAACAATTTCACACTGTCTTAAGTGACTGCCAAACTCATAACTCAGATATTCACCTCCTCGATCAGATCGCAGGAACTTAATCTTCTTGTTACGATGATTCTCAACTTCACTCTGAAATTGCTTGAACTTTTCAAACGTTTCAGACTTGTGTTTCATTAAGTAAATATACCCATATCTACTTAAGTCATGAGTGAAAGTGATAAAATAACGATATCCACCACGCGCTGTAACATTCATTGGACCACACACATTAGTATGTATGATTTCCAATAAGTCACTCGCCCGTTCCATTGTTCTAGAGAACGGCGTTTTAGTCATCTTTCCCATGAGGCATGGTTCACATGTGTCAAGTGATTCAAAATCAAGTGACTCCAAAGTCCATCAGCATGGAGCTTCCTCATCCATTTTACACCAATATGACCTAAACGGCAGTGCCACAAGAAAGTGGTACTATCATTATCAACTCTACATCTTTTGGCATCAATGTTATGAACATGTGTGTCATCACTATCAAGATTCAATATGAATAAACCCCTAACATTGGGTGCATGACTACAAAAGATATTACTCAAATAAATAGAACAACCTTTATTCTTCGATTTAAATGAGTAACCGTCTCGCAATAAACAAGATCCAGATATAATGTTCATGCTTAACGCAGGCACTAAAAAACAATTATTCAGGTTCATCACTGATCCCGATGGTAATCGAAGAGAGAGCGTGCCGACGGCGATCACATCAACCTTGGAACCATTTCCCACTCGCATCGTCACTTCATCCTTTGCCAGCCTTCGTTTATTCCGTAGTTCCTACTTTGAGTTGCAAATGTGAGTAACCGAACCGGTATCAAATACCCAGGCACTACTACGACAGCTAGTAAGGTACACATCAATAACATGTATATCATATATACCTTGTTTGTCATTGGCCGCCTTCTAGTCAGCCAGGTACTTGGGGCAGTTCCGCTTCCAGTGACCAATTCCCTTGCAATGAAAGCACTTAGTTTCTGGCTTGGGTCCATGCTTGGGCTTCTTTACAGGAGTAGCAACTGCTTTTCCATCCTTCTTGGTTTTACCCTTCTTGCCCTTGCCCTTGACTTTGCCATTTTTCTTGAAACTAGTGATTTTATTGACCATCAACACTTGATGTTCTTTCTGGATTTCAGACTCAACGACTTTTAGAATCGCAAACAGCTCGGCGACTGACTTGTTCATCCCGTGCATGTTATAGTTCATCACAAAGCTCTTGTAACTAGGTGGCGGTGATTGAAGAACTCTGTCACTGATCTCTTCTGGCGGAAGGGCAATTCCCAACTCCGCTAGACGAGTTGAATACCCAGACATTCTGAGTATATGTTCATTGATAGACCCGTTCTCCTCCATCTTGGAAGCATAGAACTTATCGGAGGTTTCATACCTCTCGATCCGGGCGTTCTTCTGAAAGATAAACTTCAACTCCTGGAACAACTCATATGCTCCATGACGTTCAAAACGTCTTTGAAGTCCCGGTTCTAAGCCATACAATATTGCACACTGAACTATTGAGTAATCTCCAGTACGTGCCTCCCAAGCGTTCTTAACGTCTTCGGAGGTCATGTCTTCTGGTTGGTCACCAAGCGGTGCATCAAGGATATATGATTTCTCGGAAGCCGTGAGGATAATCCTCAGATTACGGGCCCAGTCAACAAAGTTACTTCCATCATCTTTCAACTTAGCTTTCTCTAGGAACGCATTAAAATTCAGGGGTGCTACTGCGCGAGCCATTGATCTACAACATAAATATGCAAAGTTTACTTAGACTATTGTTCAAGATAATGAGTTTAGTTAATCAAATTACTAAAGCTCCCACACAAATTTACATCCCCAAGGTCATCTGACTCTCACATGATCCAAATCCACCAACTCAAGTCTGATCATCACGTGAGTTGAGGTGGCTTCAATGGTGAACATCATTATGTTGATCATATCTACTATATGACTCATGTTCGAACTTTCGGTCTCTTGTGTTCCGAGGCCATGTCTGTACATGCTAGGCTCATCAAGTTTAACCCGAGTGTTCTGCGCGTGCAACACTGGCTTGCACCCGTTGTATGAGAACATAGAGTCTATCACACCCGATCATCACGTGGTGTCTCAACACGATGAACTTCCGCAACGGTGCACACTCGGGGAGAACACAATTTATCTTGAAATTTAAGTGAGGGATCACCTTATAATGCTACCGTCGTACTAAGCAAAACAAGGTGCATAAAAGGATTAACATCACATGCAATTCATAAGTGACATGATATGGCCATGAACTTGTGCTTTAGATCTCCATCTTGAAAGCACCAGCATGATCTCCATCATCTTGATTCCATCAACGTGTCGCCATCGGGGTTGTCACGCCCTGCATGCTTCTACTACTATTGCTACCGTTTAGCGATAAAGTAAAGCATTACATAGCGCTTAATGATTGACACGCACGTCATACAATAATTAAAGACAACCCTATGGCTCCTGCCGGTTGCCGTACTCATCGACATGCAAGTCGTGAAATTCTATACATCACATGATCATCTCATACATCACATATATCACATCATGTAATTGGCCATATCACATCACAACATACCCTGCAAAAACAAGTTAGACGTCCTCTAATTGTTGTTGCATGTTTTAAGTGGCTGCTACGGGTTTCTAGCAAGAACGATTCTCACCTACGCATAAACCACAACGGTGATACATAATTTGCTTTTCAACCTTCTCAAGGACCGCCTTTGTCGAATCCGATCCAACTAAAGTGAGAGAAACTGCCACCCGCAAGCCATCTAGGCAACAAGGTGCATTGAGGAACCAGTCTCTCGTAAGCGTACGAGTAATGTTGGTCCGGGCCGCTTCATATCACAATACCGCTGAACCAAAATACGACCATGGGAGGAAGCAATTTTAGCATCAACACCCACAAACCTTTTGTGTTCTACTCGAGATCTCATCAACACATAGACCTAGCTCTTATACCACTGTTGGGGAACGTCGCATGGGAAACAAAAAATTTCCTATGCACACGCAGATCTATCCATGGTGATGAGCATCTACGAGAGGGAGAGTGGATCTACATACCCTTGTAGATCGCTAAGCGGGAAGCGTTAAGAAACGCGGTTGGTGTAGTCGAACGTCTTCGCGATCCAAATCGCCGTGCGTCCCGTGATCCAATCACGATCCGTCCCGCGATCTAATCACGATTCGTCCCATGAACTTGATCACGATCCGTCCCACGAACTTGATCACGATCCGTCCCCCGAACTTGACCACGATCCTTCCGATCTAGCGCCGAACGGACGGCACCTCCGCGTTCAGCACACGTACAGCTTGATGACGATCTCCACCGTCTTGATCCAGCAAGAAGGAGTGGAGAGGAAGAAGAGTTCTCTGGCAGCGTGATGGCGCTCCAGCGATGGTGGTTGAGCTATTCCGGCAGGGCTTCGCCTAAGCACTGCAAAAATCCAATCTAGAGAAGAAACTATGCACTGGAGGAACGGGTAGCACGTGGCTGAAATTCTAGTGCAAAAACCCTCAATACCACCAGTATATATAGGAGGAAGAGAGGAGGTGGCTTGGCCCAAGGGCCAAGCCACCAAGGAGTCGGCCGAACCAAGGGTGGAGGTGGAGTCCACCTCCAATCCTAGTAGGACTAGGATTCACCCTCTTTTTTCCCTTTTTCCACTTTTTCTCTTAGGACTTTTTTCTTCCAGCCGCATGGGCCTCTTGTGGTTGTTCCACCAGCCCACTAAGGGCTGGTTTCCACTCTCCCACAGCCCATGTAGCCTCTTGGGTCTAAATACTCCTCCCGGAGGCCTCCCGGTACACTACCGGCACTCCCGGTACACTACCGGCACTCCCGGTACACTACCGATGAGCCCGAAACTTTTCCGGCGACCAAAACAGGACTTCCTATATATGAATCTTTACCTCTGGACCATTCCGGAGTTCCTCGTGACGTCCGGGATCTCATCCAGGACTCCGAACAAACTTCGGTCACCACCATACATAACTCTATACTACCGAAACGTCACCAGACCTGAAGTGTGCAGACCCTGCGGGTTCGAGAACTATGTAGACATGACCGAGACACCTCTACGGTCAATAACCAATGGTGGGACCTGGATGTCCACATTGGTTCCTACATATTCTATGAAGATCTTTATCGGTCGAACCTCTATGTCAAGGATTCAGTTAATCTCGTATGATGTTCCCTTTGTTCTTCGGTATGTTACTTGCCCGAGATTCGATCGTTGGTATCTCCATACCTAGTTCAACATCGTTATTGGCAAGTCTCTTTACTCCTTCCGTAATACAAGATCCCATAACTAACACTTAGTCACATTGCTTGCAAGGCTTATTGTGATGTTGTATTACCGAGTGGGCCCTGAGATACCCCTCCGTCACACGGAGTAACAAATCCCAGTATTGATCCATGCCAACTCAACAAACACCCTCGGAGACACCTATAGAGCACCTTTATAGTCACCCAGTTATGTTGCGATGTTTGATACACACAAGGCACTCCTCCGATGTCCATGAGTTGCATGATCTCATGGTTATAGGAACATATACTTGACATGCAGAAAACAGTAGCAATAAACTGACACGATCATAAGCTACGTTTGTAGTTTTGGGTCTTGTCCATCACATCATTCTCCTAATGATGTGATCCCTTTATCAAATGATATCTCATGCCCATGGATAGGAAACCTTAACCATCTTTCGATCAACGAGCTAGTTCACTAGAGGCATACTAGGGACATTGTGTTTGTCTATGTATCCACACATGTATCCATGTTTCCAATTAATACAATTCTAGCATGGATAATACACAATTATCATGAACAAGGAAATATAATTATAAACTCTTTATTTATTGCCTATTGGGCATATTTCCAACAATTTCGACCCCAGGGCCTAGCATATAAATAAAGGGGCGGGGCTAGGACCTGGAACACATCAACAATCCCCAAGCCGTGCGCTGGCAACCCCGTCCCTCTAGTTTATCCTCCGTCATAGTTTCTGTTGTGCTTGGCAAAGACCTGCGGAGATTGTTCTTCACCAACACCGTCACCACATCGTCGTGCTGCTAGAACTCATCTACTACTTTGCCCCTCTTGCTGGATCAAGAAGGTGAGGGCGTCATCAAGCTGTACATCTGTTGAACGCGGAGGCGTCATCCGTTCGGTGCTAGATCGTGATTGGACCGCAGGACGGCTTGCGATTTGGATCGCAAAGACGTTCGACTACATCAACCGCATTTCTTAACGCTTTCGCTTAGCGATCTACAAGGGTATGTAGATCCACTCTCCCTCCCGTAGATGCTCATCACCATGGATAGATCTTGCGTGTGTGTAAGGAATTTTTTCCCCATGCAATGTTCCCCAACAACTTCCTCCTACAATGCTTCCTCCTCTCCTTCCCTCCTCTGCTTGCTCCTTCCGTCCTACCTTCTTGATATAGGGCAAGCCCATGTGTGTTGATCTTTCATGAAATGGAAGGGGATTCCACAAAGAACACGAAGAACACGAAGGGAAAATCACAAGAGGAAACACTCAAGAACAAGTCCAATCACACATCCACTAGACTCACCACACACAAGATCCACAAGGTACATGAACAACCAAGGGAAAGAAGGATACATGGTAGAGTTCATCCCAAATCGCATGAGGAGATGGGGCCTTGATATCCCGTAGGATCTTCCCTCGTAAGGGGCCTTGACATCCACTAGGGATCTTCTCCAATAGAGGCATCTACTCCATGGGAGAGGTAGTGGAAGGAGCTAGGCTCAACTATCTAAGAGCAAACCTAAGCTAACCCTAGAATGGAGGTGGGGGAACAGTATATATAGGCCTAGGCACGAAGGGGCAAGTGATAGGGGTATACATGGGCCGAACCCGTCCTGTGCACAGGCAGTCGAGTGGTTGTACCGCTCGGGTGGCCGGTTGTACCGGTATAACCGAAACAACCGGTGTGGTACCGGCCCTGTACCGCACCACATCAGTAGCTTGGCCAGGGGTGGTCCCGTGGTGGCCCTATTGTACCATCGACCGGTTGCTGGCCGGTTGTACCGGGGTCTTGGACTTCCTCTAGCTCCTCTTCTTCCTTCTTCTCTTCCAAGCTTCCCTTGCGGATGGTGTAGTCATACACAGGTGCTGGCACTCCTCCTCATCATCCGTGGAACTCCGGCAATACCTATGCATGCACACGGGGGGAGTGTCAAGTAGTATACCATCCTCGAAGGGGTCAAGCGAACACGTGTAAAGGAGATGATTCACCTTTATGTATGTGGAGTAGATGTGGCACGTGTCACTTAGCAAAGGGACTCTTGCCATGGTGATATCCGTAGGATGCTCCGCATCATCCCCTCCCCCTTGGGAAAGATCTGTCCTTAGATCAAGATCCAAATCACCATGGGAAGGAGATGGTGTCGCCGTGTTTAAGTGGATGATCACCAAGCGCTCATCATCTTCAAGCTCTAAAGGGGCACTCTCCAATGTCTCACCGTCTAGGAATTCCTTCAAAAGGAGCAGATAGAACAAACACTTGGAAAAACAAATGTGGTTAGCGTTAGTGCATAACCAAGCATTCAAGTGGTGAATCACCACACAAGTGTTGTGACATGCATATGATATGGTGTGACAAGGGATTGCATCAAGGCATGTAAGTATACAAATTGATCACAAGCAATGCAATCATGTAAACAAGTATGCCGAGGTGAGGTAGTGATGCAAATATGCGTGACAATATAAGAAGCATCTACCTCATGGTCATAGCACATATGCACAAAGCAATCAACAAATGGTCTATGGTAGGCATAGGAATCATTCACAACACCAAGTAAAGTGAAGTTTCTAAACACATGGGGCAATCCAAAGTGTAAGGCAATCCAAGCATGATGTGCACATGGTGTAGTGAAGATAGTGAGGCACTCAACACAATAGAAAGAGCAATTGGTCATCATGTGTGAGGCAATCAATTCAAGCATGTAGAAAGTAATGTGCAAAGCATGGCAATGGTTGTCATCAACCGCATAAAAGGAGCACATCGGTGATGCAACTTAAGCAAGCATAGTGATCATATCGTGCCAACTAGTAGTGCGAAGATGCAACATACTAGAGGAAATCATGGCAATCATGTCATGCGAGCAATTAATAGGCATAGGCAATGCGCATGACATATCACGAGCACAAAACATGATCAAAGTATAATCATAGGCATGGGGCACAAAGCAAACATGGCAATAACAAGGAATATCTCCACCAAGCTTGCAAATACACATACAAATATGAGAGTCATGGGTCATGTGTAATGCACTGCGTGGGTCACAAATGCATGGCAATGTCATATAAATGAGAATATCATGCAAAGTGAACATGGCAATATGGGCAAAGTATATATAATGGAAGATAAGCCATAACCATGTGAGGGCCATGTAGAAGAGGTGCACGCAGTCCTTGCGTGAGGGGAATGGTTGGAGACACATTCTGGTGAATCCCAAAGCATCGGTGCTCTCAAGAGCTCTTTTCGTCAACTCATGGGATTGTGAGGTTGACAAGTGTTCATGAGTACCTACACACAACAAAGACAAAGGAAAAATGGTGTACGCGTGGTATCTGTATACATCATCTGTTAGGATGTGCATGTGCTTGTGTTCGTTAGCACAAAAATGTCCAATGCTCGAATAAATGAGATGCATGATATAGGAACATGTCATCCATCATGAAAGGTTTGTTATGATGTATAGCATATTGAAGACTAGAAATATGGAGTGCATCACATGAACTAAGAGCATGGTCGTTCATGGCATCCGGATGGTGCACACAAGTAGTGGGATCATGCAATGTATGGAATGGAACCAAATCTCCTATAATGTATGAGGAAACTAAGGAGGTCTCCTCATGTGCAATAGCGGAAGCATAATGCGGAGAATATGGACAACATCCAAAACAACATTTATATTCGAAGCTAGGTGGCCATGGCATGTCATATGAGAATTATTGCGCAAATGATGCAAAGGAAACATGGCAATATCATCACAAGAAAAGCAAATGCCACTAACCATGGGCTTTTCATCTATTCCATATTCGCAAATTGGATTAATTTTTATGGTATATGCATAGTCACTATGGTGAGATTGCAAATATGCAATATGGGAAATTTTACGCATAACATATGGCAAGTCGAGCGGATCGTCAAACATGATGTGACCAATAAAGTTCTCACAAGATATCCTATGGAGTATAGCATCACAACTAGGTGATTCGACATGCTCATCATCATATTCATCATAAATAGGGGGCACATCTAAGCATGAAGAACACATAGCATGTGAAGTATCCATAAGGTGATCAACATTATGCAAGCAATCAATGTCAAGATAGTCCACTAGTGGGACAAGAGCATCACCGTCACCTATTTTACCTTTCTCATTCCACTCATGTTGTGTAGGTGAGGTGGCATAGACCAACTCGTGGTCATCTTCATCATGATGAAACCATGTGGGGGTGCATCATCATCCACCATGGCCATCGTCTTGTCCAAAGGAAGGACGAAGTCGTCGAGGATCGGCACGTCATCGTGTATGAGACCTAGCACCAAATGAGAAGACACAATAGAGGTAGAGGTTAAGTTGTTAGAAATCATAGTGGCCTCACATGCCATCTCAACTACCTCACTCTCTCTATGTGGTGGTGGCTCACACACTCCCTCGAAGTAGGTGCACTGAAACTCACATATGGTGGAGCCACTCATCTCACTCAAGTGGTGAGGGTTGTGGCTCTCCTGACATGGGAATTGTGGCCACTCAACATGTATGGGGCTAGAGGTGAAGGCACTCTCACTCTCAATATGGTGGCAAAAGTCTCTCAACTCATCTCCAAACACCATCGTGGTCGAAGGGAAACTCCCATGCTCAACCATCTCGTCACTGTCGCAGTGGATGAAGGCCGAAAATGGTACATCATCACTCTCCTTCATGACCGAAGGGACAATCACATGCTCGATCATTTCATTCTTGCCTTCAAAGATGGAAGCATCATCCTTGCTCACCACCTTGTCGCTTGCCTCCAAAGCATGTTCCTTGAGCGGCTCTGTAGTCGTAGTCGTCGCCGCGCCGTCTTCAAAGAGTCATGGTAGACTCGGTACCATCAATTCCACAAAGAGGGATGGCGGTGAAGTCGTACTTGGGAGTGTCGTCTTGGAGCTCGTTAGGCTTGGGCATCTTGGTGGTACCATCCTCATGCTCGTCATCATGGAGCTTGGTCGTCATGAAGTGTGAGTGGGGTCGAGTAGTCTTGGCCTTGAGGTCTTGTGTCGCCTTGAGAGTGCAATGTAGAGTTCGTCGAGAGACTCGTAGTTGTTGTCGAAGATAGGCTTGGCGATGTTGTTGTTCAATCCCATCATGAAGCTAAACTTCATCCATATGGGGTCGGTCATGCCGGCTCATTGCAAGGCTTTCTTCATCTTCATGAAGTACTCGTTGATGGACTTGGATCCTTGTATGGTGTTCTCCAATTGGCGTTGAAGATGGTTTGTGTAGGTGGAAGCCACAAACTCTCGCCACATCGCTTTCTTCATCTTGGGCCAACTCATGTTGAAGCTCTTTGAAGATGTTTGAAGCCACCATGTCGACGTGTCGCCGTGGAAGTTTCTTGTGGCACACTTCACTTGATCTTCAGAAGGGACTTGAAGTAACTTGAGGTAGTGGTCCATCTTGCTCTCCCAATCGAGATACTCCTTGGGGTCTGGACTCCCATAGAATGGAATATCATGGTCGATGTCGAGGTCGTAGTAGCTCATGGAGGTCGCGTATGTGAGCTTGGGGAGCTTCTCTTGAAGTGCTTGTTGGCGAAGATGCCTCATGTCCAAAGGCGAAGATGCCTTGGAGTCGCTTGGACAAGATGCCAATGTAGGTGGTGAAGTCATTGAGTGGTGGTTGGTGTCGAGCTCGTGACCTTCACACTTGTTCTTTGTTGGACGCCTTGATGTTGGCGTCGTTATTTCTTCATGTCATTGATGGTGTCGATGCCGATGTGATTTTGCCGGAGATGGTTGCTCGGGAGCATGTGCACTTGAGCGTATTCTCGAAGATGATGAAGATCACTAGCGGTTCGTGATGAGAACCTTGAGCTCCTCCATTTGAGCATGCATCTTGGCGTCGATGATGTTCTTCATGGCATCGAACTCGTCGTTGTTGTTGTAGACCGAAGAAGATGTGCTTTGCCTATCCATCACAAGACTCGAACAAAGCTGAGTTGGAAATGAGATAAACAATACCAAGATACTGTTCCCAAAGTTGAGGATGTCTCCCGTTTCACTCAATGTGACTTGAGAGAATAGTGGAATTGGTACCAGACTTGTTCACTCACACCTACAACATAAAGCTTATCGAGTGGCTTGGTTAGGACAAGTGGCACAAAATCAAGCAAAATGAAGTCCAAGATATTGTAAATGTTGAAATAAATCAAAAGGACTCAAAATTCAAAGCAAGTGATCACAAATATAGACGAGGGCAATAGAGAAACACACGCGGTGGGATAATGGGGCTTGTGCAACTATAGGGATGAGCAAAGCTCGTGTTGCACAAACACAAGGAGAGACACTAGGTTATTGCACATTTGGGCACGATTCACCACTTGGCACCAATCCTATTCATGCAAGCATACGTTTCCTATTCCAAGTATCACAATGCACAAGTATCTCTTTTCTTGCTCAACTCTTTGCTTATAAGCTTTGATCTTTCTTTCTTACTTAGAAGCTCTTTTTTTACTCTTCCTTTCCACTATTTTTATTGAGCCTCAACCAACTATATGAGATAAATATTGTAAGATATGCACGGGAGCAAGCAATTTCACTATATGATATTTCTAATGATGCAATACTATGATATCGTATCACTATGGTGCACAAGTTTTCGCGAAGCCCGACAATACTCGGATAGCTAGTCTCAATAGGTATGAAGGTAATGGCAAAGATGGTGGGGCTAACAAGATGCAATGGCAAGGAAGTTAAAGGGTATGACGGAATGTATACCTTTATCACACTTAACCTTTCACGAAGTCGGGATGAACCGGCCTTGCTTCCGGTTGAACATGGTCTCAAAGGATGGATGGTCGTCATCGATGTCGAACGTCGGTGGTCGATGAAGTCGATGGCGTGATACAAGTCACCGGTGGTGGATGAAGATGTAGCCGTCCCTAAGTATCCAAAACACCTTAGGAGACTCAAATCACAACTCAAGCAACCACAAATGCAAAGGTAAACCAAATGGGTTAGGTTTCGGAAGACTATGGTGGTATTGCGGATGATATGGTGGAGGGCCTAGGCAAACTTGCCAAAATTTGAAAACTATTATGATGTCAAATGATTATGAATCTATTTTTGTTGGAAGTAGGGTTTCAATAGCTATCCAACGAGCTAAAGAACGTCAAAATCGGAGTTCGGATGAATTAGTTATGGGCAAAACAAGAATCACACATGCTGGACGTGGGAATTAGCGGTTGTACCGCTTCTCGGCGTCGCGGGGACGTTGGAAGTGAATTAGCATTTGTACTGCTATGAGGGCGGTTGTACTGCTCCTGGACCAGTTGTACCGCTCTGTGGGGCGGTTGTATCGCAAATTTCGTGCAGATTATCCAGATCTGAGCACGGGAGTGGACTTGGGGCAGACCAAAATCGAAATTTTGGACCAAATTAAAGGGGAAAAGAAAAATTAGGTGATGGGGACGCAAAGGGGGGTGGATCTACTTGCTAAACACCGGATCCAAGGACCAAAATCAACAAAAACTCACAAGAACAACAAATCACAAGAAATATTTTGGGGCTATCTTTGTGGGAATTTTTGAAATTGGGATGAAATCAAACAAAATCAGGCTAGAAAACGAAAGGGAGGACTCCAAATTCATGAGAAACGTGGCTCATGATACCAATATGATACGGAGCAAGCTCGTGTTTGTCGATCTTTCACAAAATGGAGTGGGATTCCACGACGAACACAAAGAACACGAAGAACACGAAGAACACGAAGGACAAATCACAAGAGGAAACACTCAAGAACAAGTCCAATCACAGATCCACTAGACTCACCACACACAAGATCCACAAGGTACATGAACAACAAAGGGAAATAAGGATACATGGTAGATTTCATCCCAAATCCCATGGGAAGATGGGCCTTGATATCCCGTAGGATCTTCCCTCGTAAGGGGCCTTGACATCCACTAGGGATCTTCTCCAATAGATGCATGTACTCCATGGTAGATGTAGTGGAAGGAGCTAGGCTCAACTATCTAAGAGCAAACCTAAGCTAACCCTAGAATGGAGGTGGGGGAGGAGTATATATAGTCGTAGGTACGAAGGGGCAAGTGATAGGGGGATACATGGTCCAAAGCCCGTCCTATGCACAGGCAGTTGAGCGGTTGTACCGCTCGGGTGGCCGGTTGTACCGGTATAACCGGAACAACCGGTGTGGTACCGACCCTGCACCGCACCAGATCAGTAGCTTGGTCGGGGGTGGTCCAGGGGTGGCCCGGTTGTACCATCGACCGGTTGTTGGCCGATTGCTGGGCGGTTGTACCGGGGTCCTGGACTTCCTCCAGCTCCTATTCTTCCTTCTTATCTTCCAAGCTTCCCTTGCGAATGGTGTAGTCATACACAGGTGCTGACACTCCTCCTCATCATCCGTGGAATTCCGGCAATACCTATGCTTGCACACGAGGGGGGTGTCAAGTAGTATACCATCCTCGAAGGGGTCAAGCGAACACGTGTAAAGGAGATGATTCACCTTTATGTATGTGGAGTAGATGTGTCACGTGTCACTTGGCAAAGGGACTCTTGCCATGGTGATGTCCGTAGGATGCTCCGCAGCACTCCTCTCCTGCTTCATCCTCCCTTCCTCCTCATTTGGTTCACAAAGCTCTTCTACATTAGTGTCTCCTCAAAGTGATTGAGAGGATCAGCTCTATGCCTCTTCATTGCCTCCAGCCTAGCTATTATGTCATAATCTGCTAAAAGTTCATTCTCACTATCACTGTCAGATAACTCTTCACCAAGTAGTTGTGGGATTTTTTTGCTGCCTTGTACTTCTCTTTTTTCTCTCTTATTGTTCCTGAACTTCCGAATCTCTTCATTCCTCTTCTGCTCCATCATATGCTCAATCTTCTCTTGCTCTTGGTCTGTCTCCATGAAATACTCATGCCTCTCATTACCATAGTCCAATCCAAACTCTATTTCACTTGGACCCTTAAGCTTCAACAAACATGAACTCTCCTAGGTGTTCATGACCTGGTCTGGCCGTGGTTGGGGCTTCACTGGACTGGGGAAAAGAATCTTGGGGAACGTTGCATGGGAAACAAAAAAATTCCTATGCTTCACCAAGATCAATCTAGGAGACGAGCATCTATGAGAGGAGATATTGAATCTACGTACCCTTGTAGATCGCTAAGCGGAAGCGTTAAGGAACGCGGTTGACGTAGTGGCACGTCTCCACGATCCAAATTGCAAGCCGTCCCATGAACTCCCGATCAAGCACCGAACGGACGGCACCTCTACGTTCAGCACACGTGCATCTCGATGAAGATCTCTGCCTTCTTGATCCAGTAAGAGGGAGAGGAGAGGTAGATGGGTTTGCCGGCAGCACGACGGCGTGGTGGCGGTGGTGGGGGAGTTGACCCAGCAGAGCTTCGCTAAGCGGCGCCGAACCAATCTACTAGAGGAGAGAGTATCGGAGAGAGAGGTAGGGATGCGTCGTGCCTTAGGGCGCGGCTGCCCTACTCCCTCTCTCATATATATAGGTGTAAGGGGGAAGGGGCTACGCCCTAGGGTTCCCACCCCTAGGGGCGGCGGCCAAGAGGAGGGAGCGGCGGCCAAGGGGTGGCTTGGCCCCCAAGGCAGGGTGGCCGGCCCCCTTAGGTTTTCCCCCCTCAACCCTTCGGCCGCATGGGCTTTTGTGGGAGGGGAGGCCAGCCCACTAGGGGCTGGTGTGCCCTCTCTCACAGCCCATGTAGGCCTTTGGGGCTGGTGGCCCCTTCCGGTGGACCCCCACGACCCTCCCGGCACCCCGGTACGTTACTGGTGATGCCCGAACTTTCCTCGGTAACCAACACGGAACTTCCTATATATGAATATTCACCTCCGGACCATTCCGGAGCTCCTCATTACATCCAGGAACTTATCCGGGACTCCGAACAACCTTCAGTTACAAACACACATAACTCATCTATACCGAAATGTCACCGAACCTTAAGTGTGCAGACCCTGCGGGTTCGAGAACAATGTAGACATGACCGAGACACCTCTATGGTCAATAACCAATCGCGGGACCTGGATGCCCATATTGGTTCCTACATGTTCTACAAAGGTCTTTATCGGCCGAACCACTATGTCAAGGATTCAGTTAATCCCGCATGATGTTCCCTTTGTCCTTCGGTATGTTACTTGCCCGGGATTCGATCGTCGCTATCTCTATACCTAGTTCAACCCCGTTACCGACGAGTCACTTTACTCGTTCCGTAATACAGGATCCCGCGACTAACACTTAGTCACATTGCTTGCAAGGCTTGTTGTGATGTTGTATTACCGAGTGGGCCCTGAGATACCTCTCCGTCACACAGAGTAACAAATTCCAGTGTTGATCCATGCCAACCCAGCAGACACCCTCGAAGATACCTGTAGAGTACCTTTATAGTCACCCAGTTACGTTGTGACGTTTGATACACACAAGGCACTCCTCCGGCGTCCATGACGTTTGATACACACACTTGACATGCAGAAAAACAGTAGCAATAAACTGACATGATCATATGCTACGTTCATAGTTTGGGTCTTGTCCATCACATCATTCTCCCAATGATGTGATCCCGATATCAAATGACATCTCATGTCCATGGCCAGGAAACCTTAACCATCTTTGATTAACGAGCTAGCCCGCTAGAGGCATACTACGGACATCATGTTTCTCTATATGCCCACACATGTATTTAGTTTCCAATCAACACAATTATAGCATGGACAATAAACAATTATCATGAACAAGGAAATATAATAATAAACACTTTATTTATTGCCTCTAGGGCATATTTCCAACAGTCTCCCACTTGCACTAGAGTCAATAATCTAGTTCACATCACTATGTGATTTACATTTTAATGAATCGAACACCCATGCAGTTCTGGTGTTGATCATGTTTAGCCCTTGGAAGAGGTTTAGTCAACGGGTCTGCAACATTCAGATCTGTGTGCGCTTTGCAAATATTTATGTCCTTCTCCTCGACATAATTGCGGATGGAATTGAAGTGTCGCTTTATGTGTCTAGTCCTCTTGTGAAACCTTGGTTCCTTGGCCAAAGCAATGGCACCAGTGTTGTGACATAACAGAGTCATCGTATTCACTGTAATGGGCACTACTCCAAGATCTATCATGAACTGCTTCATCCAGACACCTTCCTTCACTGCCTCCGAGGCTGCGATGTACTCCGCTTCGCATGTAGAATCAACTACCACCCTTCGCTTGGAACTGCACTAGCTTACCGCTCCCCCGTTGAGAATAAATATGTATCTGGTTTGTGACTTGGAGTCATCCAGATCAGTGTCAAAGCTTGCATCGACATAACCCTTTACGATGAGCTCTTGATCACCTCCATAAACGAGAAACATCTCCTTAGTCCTTTTCAGGTACTTAAGGATATTCTTGACCGCCGTCTAGTGCTCCATTCTAGGATCACTTTGAAACCTTCCGTCCATAATTATGGCAAGGCTGACGTCGGGTCTTGTGCACAACATCGCATACATGATAGAGCCTATGGCTGAAGCATAGGGGATGACACTCATCTTCTCTCTATCTTCTGCTGTCACTAGGCATTGAGTCTTACTCAACTTCACACCTTGTAACACAGGTAATAACCCTTTCTTAGATTGATCCATTTTGAACTTCTTCAAAACTTTATCAAGGTATGTGCTTTGTGAAAGTGCTATCAAGCGTTTCGATCTATCTCTATAGATCTTAATGCCTAATATGAAAGTAGCTTCTCCTAGGTCCTTCATTGAAAAAATCTTGTTTAAATATTCCTTCACGCTTTCCAGCATTTCTATATTGTTTCCAATCAGCAATATGTCATCCACATATAATATTAGAAACGCTACAGAGCTCCCACTCACTTTCTTGTAAATACAAGCTTCTCCATAAACTTGTATAAACCTAAACGCCTTGATCACCTCATCAAAGCGATTATTCCAACTCCGAGATGCTTGCACCAGTCCATAAATGGATCATTGGACTTTGCAAACTTTGTCAGCATTCTCTGGATCGACAAAACCTTCCGATTGCATCATATACAACTCTTCCTCAAGGAAACCGTTAAGGAACGCTGTTTTGACATCCATCTGCCAAATTTCATAGTCGAAATATGCAGCTATTGCTAACATGATTCTGACGGACTTAAGCATCGCTACGGGTGAGAAGGTCTCATCGTAGTCAACTCCTTGAACTTGTGAAAAACCCTTTGACACAAGTTGAGCTTTATAGACAGTGACACAAGTTAAGATCGCAGGACGGATCGTGATTGGATCGCGGGACGCACGGCGATTTGGATCGCGAAGACGTTCGACTACACCAACCGCATATCTTAACGCTTCCCGCTTAGCGATCTACAAGGGCATGTAGATCCACTCTCCCTCTCGTAGATGCTCATCACCATGGATAGATCTGTGTGTGTGTAGGAAATTTTTTCTTTCAAATGCGACGTTCCCCAACAGAAACTTGCAGAAAAATCCTCCTAAAGGTCGGTTTGTCCACAAGGCAAGAGTCCTCTTGGGACTCCACAACCAGATGCCAAGGTCCTCGGCATATAGCCCCGGTCCCTGGCGTCTGACCCTTGGACTCCGCAAAACACCTTTTGCAGCTTCCTAAAGCCTCATGGGATTTACCCCTTGGACCAAATAAAGTGTTCTTGTACCCCAAACATTTTGGGAAACATCGGAAACTATTCCGGTGAATTCCGGAACCCTTCCGGAGACCAAACACTATTATCCCATAGATCAATCTTTACCTGCGAACTATTCCGGAGCTCCTCGTCATGTCCGGGATCTCATCCGGGACTCCGAACAACTTTCGATCACCAACATAATAACTCAACTATACTTGTATCATCACCAAACGTTAAGTGTGTAGACCCTGCAGGTTCGAGAACTATGCAGAGATGACCGAGACACCTCTACGATCAATAATAAATAGTGGGACCTGGATGCCCATATTGGTTCCTACATATTCTATGAAGATCTTTATCGGTTGAACCTCTATGTCAAGGATTCAGTTAATCCCGTATAATGTTCCCTTTGTTCTTCAGTATGTTACTTGCCCAAGATTTGATCGTTGGTATCTCTATACCTAGTTCAATCCCTTTACCGGCAAGTCTCTTTACTCGTTCCGCAATACAAGATCTTGTGGCTAACACATTAGTCACTTTGCTTGCAAGTCTTGTTGTGATGTTGTATTACCGAGTGGGCCCTGAGATACCTCTCCCTCAAACGGAGTAACAAATCCCAATCTTGATCCATGCCCACTCAACAGACACCCTCGTAGATACCTGTAGCGCACCTTTATAGTCACCTAGTTATGTTGCGACGTTTCATACACACAAGGTAGTCCTCCGGTGTCAGTGAGTTGCATGATCTCGTGGTCATTGGAACATATACTTGACATGCAGAAAACTATAGCAATAAACTGTCATGATCACATGCTACGTTTATAGTTTGGGTCTTGTCCATCACATCATTTTCCCGATGATGTGATCCCGTCATCAAATGACATCTCATGTCAATGGCCAGGAAACCTTGACCATATTTGATCAACGATCTAGTCTACTAGAGGCTTACTAGGGATACAGTGTTGTCTATATATCCACACATCCAATGTGTTTCCGGTCAATAAAATTATAGCATGGATAATAAACAATTATCATGAACAAGGAAGTATAATAATAACCATTTTATTATTGTCTCTAGAGCATATTTCCAATAGTCTCCCACTTGCACTAAAGTCAATAATCTAGCTGACATCACTATGTGGTTTACATTGTAATGAATCGAACACCCATATAGTTCTGGTGTTGATCATGTTTAGCCCTTGGAAGAGGTTTAGTCAATGGGTTTGCAACAATCAGATCTGTGCGCACTTTGCAAATATTTATGTCCTCCTCCTTGATGTACTCGCGGATGGAATTAAAGCGTCGCTTTATGTGTCTGGTCCTCTTGTGAAACCTTGGTTCCTTGGCCAGGGCAATGGCACCAGTGTTATCATAGAACAGATCCACTGGATTTAGTGCACTGGGCACTACTCCAAGATTTGTCATGAACTCCTTCATCCAAACACCTTCCTTCGCTCCCCCCGAGGCTACGATGTACTCCGCTTCGCATGTAGAATCGGCTACCACACTCTGCTTGGAACCGCACCACCTTACCGCTCCCCCATTGAGAATAAATACGTATCCGGTTTGCGACTTCACAGCTTGTAACACAGGCAAGAACCCCTTCTTGGACTGATCAATTTTGAATTTCTTCAAAACTTTATCAAGGTATGTGCTCTGTGAAAGTCCTATTAAGCGTCTCGATCTATCTCTATAGATCTTAATGCCTAATATGAAAGCAACTTCTCCTAGGTCCTTCATCAAAAAACTCCGGTTCAAATATTCGTTCACGCTTTCCAGCAATTCTATATTGTTTCCAACCAGCAATATTTCATCCACATACAATATTAGAAATGCTATAGAGCTCCCACTCACTTTCTTGTAAATACAAGCTTCTCAGTAAACTTGTATAAGCTCGAACGCTTTGAGCACCTCATCAAAGCACAGATTCCAACTCCGAGATGCTTGCACCAGTCCATAAATGGATCGCTGGAGTTTGCAAACTTTGTCAGCATTCTCTGGATCGACAAAACCTTACGGTTGTATCATATACAACTCTTCCTTAAGGAAACCGTTAAGGAACGCTGTTTTGACATCCATCTACCAGATTTCATAGTCGAAATATGCAGCTATTGCTAACATGATTCTGATGGACTTAATCATCGCTATGGGTGAGAAGGTCTCATCGTAGTCAACTCCTTGAACTTGTGAAAAACCCTTTGACACAAGTCAAGCCTTATAGACGGTGACATTACCGTCCGCGTCCGTCTTCCTCTTAAAGATCCATTTGTTCTGAATGGCCTTTCGCCCTTCAGGAAATACTTCCAAAGTCCATACTTTGTTTTCATACATGGATCCCATCTCGAATTACATGGCCTCTGACTATTTCTCGGAATCCGGTCCCATCATCACTTCTCCATAGCTCGTAGGTTCATTGTTTTCTAACAACATGACCTCCAAGACAGGGTTGTCGTACCACTCAGGAGCAGTATGCGCCCTTGTCGACCTACGAGGTTCAATAGTAACTTGATCTGAAGTTTCATGATCATCATCATTAACTTCCTCTTCAACTATCGTAGGCTCCATAGAAACATGTTTTTGCGTTGTGCTACTATCTGGTTGAATCAAAGGTTCAACAAACTCATCAAGTTCTATCTCCCTCCCACTCAATTCTTTCGAGAAACTCTTTCTTAGGAAATGTTCCGTTCTTGGCGACAAGCACTTTGCCTTCGGATCTGAGATAGAAGGTATACCCAACTGTCTCTATTGGGTATCCTATGAAGACACATTTCTCCGCTTTGGATTCCAGCTTTCCAGGCTGAAGATTTTTGACATAAGCATCACATCCCCAAACTTTAAGAAACGACAACTTTGGCTTCTTGCCAAACCATAGTTCATATGGCATTGTCTCAACGGATTTCGATGGTGCCCTATTCAAAGTAAACGCTGATGTCTCTAATGCATAACCCCAAAACGATAGTGGCATATCGGCAAGAGACATCATAGAACGCACCATATCTAATAAGGTTCGATTACGACGTTCGGACACACCATTACACTATGGTGTTCCAGGCGGTGTCAATTGTGAAACAATTCCACACTATCTTAAGTGACTGCCAAACTCATAACTTAGTTATTCTCCTCCTCGATCAGATCTTAGGAATTTAATCTTCTTGTTATGATGATTCTCAACTTCACTCTGAAATTGCTTGAACTTTTCAAATGTTTCAGACTTGTGTTTCATTAAGTAAATATACCCATATCTACTCAAGTCATCGGTGAAGGTGAGAAAATAACGACATCAACCACGCGCCTCAATGTTCATTGGACCGCACACATCAGTATGTATGATTTCCAACAAATCACTCGCCCGTTCCATTGTTCCAAAGAACGGCGTTTTAGTCATCTTGCCCATGAGGCATGGTTCATATGTGTCAAGTGATTCAAAATCAAGTGACTCCAAAAATCCATCAGCATGGAGCTTCCTCATGCATTTTACACCAATATGACCCAAACAGCAGTGCCACAAGAAAGTGGTACTATCATTATCAACTCTACATCTTTTGGCCTCAATGCTGTGAACATGTGTATCATCACTATCGAGATTCAATAAGAAAAAAAACCTCACATTGGGTGCATGACCATGAAAGATATTACTCATATAAATAGAACATTCATTATTCTCTGATTTAAATGAGTAACCGTCTCGCAATAAACAATTCCAGATATAATGTTCATGCTTAATGCACGCACTAAATAACAATTATTCAGGTTCATCACTAATCCCGATGGTAGTCTAAGAGCGAGCGTGTCAACGGCGATCACATCAACTTTGGAACCATTTCCCACGCGCATCGTCACTTCATCCTTAGCCAGCCTTCGTCTATTCCGTAGGTCCTGCTTTGGGTTGCAAATGTGAGCAACTAAACCGGTATCAAATACCCAAGCACTACAACGAGGGATAGTAAGGTACACATCAATAACATGTATATCATATATACCTTGTTTGGTGTTGGGCGCCTTCTTGTCGGCCAGATACTTGGGGCAGTTCCGCTTCCACTGACCAGTTCCCTTGCAATGAAAGCACTTAGTTTCTGGCTTGGGCCCAACCTTGGGTTTCTTCACGGGGGGAGAAACTACTTTGCCACCCTTCTTGGAGCTACCCTTCTTGCCCTTGCCATGCTTCTTGAAACTAGTGGTTTTATTGACCATCAACACTGGATGTTCTTTTTGGATTTCAGACTCAGCAACTTTCAGCATCGCAAACAGCTCGGTGACTGACTTGTTCATCCCGTGCATGTTATAGTTCAACACGAAGCTCTTGTAGCTAGCTGGCAATGATTGAAGAATTTTGTCAGTGATCGCCTCCGGCGGAAGGGGCATCCCTAACTCCGCCAAACGGGCTGAATACCCACACGTTTTGAGTATATGTTTAGTGATAGCCCCATTCTCCTCCATCTTGTAAGCATAGAACTTATCGGAGGTCTCATACCTCTCGATCCGGGCATTCTTCTTAAAGATAAACTCCAACTCTTGGAACATCTCATATGCTCCATGACGTTCAAAACATCTTTGAAGTCCTGGTTCTAAGCCATACAACATTGCACATTGCACTATTGAGTAATCTCCAGAACGTGCCTCCCAAGCGTTCTTAACGTCTTCGGATGACACGGGAACGAGTGGGTCACCAAGCAGTGCATCAAGGACATCAGCCTTCTGGGAAGCCGTGAGGATAATCCTCAGATTACGGGCCCAATCAACAAAGTTACTTCCATCATATTTCAACCTAGCTTCCTCTAGGAACTCATTAAAATTCAGGGGTGCTACTACGCGAGCCATTGATCTACAACATAAATAAGCAAAGGTTGCTAAGACTATTGTTCATGATAATGAGTTTAGTTAATCAAATTACTAAAGCTCCAACTCAAATTGACATCCCTCAGGTCATCTGAGTGACACATGATCCATATTCACCAACTCAAGTCCGATCATCACGTGAGTTAAGGTGGTTTCAATGGTGAACATCATCATGTTGATCATATCTACTATATGACTAATGCTCGACCTTTCAGTCTCTTGTGTTCCAAGGCCATGTCTGTACATGCTAGGCTCCTCAAGTTTAACCCGAGTGTTCTGCATGTGCAACACTGGCTTACACCTGTTGTATGCGAACATAGAGCCTATCACACCCGATCATCACGTGGTGTCTCGACACGACGAATTTTTGCAATGGTGCACACTCGGGGAGAACATAGTTCATCTTGAATTTAAGTGAGGGATCACCTTATAATGCTACCGTCGTCCTAAGCAAAACAAGGTGCATAAAAATATTAACATCACATGCAAATCATAAGTGACATTATTGTTGGGGAACGTCGCATGGGAAACAAAAAATTTCCTACGCACACGCAAGATCTATCAATGGTGATGCGCATCTACGAGAGCGAGAGTGGATCTACATACCCTAGTAGATCTCTAAGCGGGAAGCGTTAAGAAACGCGGTTAGTGTAGTCGAACATCTTCACAATCCAAATCGCCGAGCGTCCCGCGAACTCATCACGATCCGTCCCGCGATCCAATCACGATCCGTCCCGCGAACTCATCACGATCCGTCCCGCGATCCAATCACGATCCGTCCCGCAAACTCATCACAATCCATCCCATGATCCAATCATGATCAGTCCCGTGAACTCATCACGATCCGTCCCACGAAATCATCACGATCCGTCTCGCGATCTTGATCAAGGTCCTTCCGATCTAGCGCTGAACGAACGGCACCTCCGCGTTCAGCACACGTACAGCTCGATGATGATCTCCGCCTTCTTGATCCAGCAAGAGGGAGTGGAGAGGTAGACGAGTTCACCGGCAGCGTGATGGCGCCGCAGTGATGGTGGTGGAGCAATTCCGGCAGGGCTTCGCCTAAGCACTGTAGAAATCCGATCTAGAGGAGAAACTATGCACTGGAGGAACGGGCAGCACGTGGCTAAAAATTCTGTGCAAAACCCTAAAACCCACCAGTACATATAGGAGGAGAGGAGGAGAGCCTTGGCGCAAGGGCCAAGGCTCCTATGGTTCGGGCGAACCTACTAAGAGAGGAGGACTCCTCCTCCAATCCTAGTAGGACTAGGATTGCTCCTTTTTTTGCCTTTTTTTCACCTTTTCCTATTGGGTTTTCTTCTCCAGCCACATGGGCCTTGTGTGGGAGTTTCCACCAGACCACTAAGTGCTGATATTCACTCTCCCACAGCCCATGAAGCCTATTGGGTCGAAATACCCCTCCTGGTACACTACCGGCACTCCCGATACCCTACCGATGAGCCCGAAACTTTTCCGGCGACCAAAACAGGACTTCCTATATATGAATCTTTACCTCTGGACCATTCCAGAGCTCCTCGTGATGTCCGGGATCTCATCCAGGACTCCGAACAACCTTCGGTCACCGCCATACATAACTCTATACTACCGAAACGTCACCGAACCTTAAGTGTGCAGCCCTGCGGGTTCGAGAACTATGTAGACATGACCGAGACACCTCTACGATCAATAACCAATAGCGGGACCTGGATGCCCATATTGGTTCCTACATATTCTACGAATATCTTTATTGGTCGAACCGCTATGTCAAGGATTCAGTTAATCCCGTATGATGTTCCCTTTGTTCTTCGGTATGTTACTTGCCCGAGATTCGATCGTCGGTATCTCCATACCTAGTTCAACCTCGTTACCGGCAAGTCTCTTTACTTGTTCCGCAATACAAGATCCCGTGACTAACACTTAGTCACATTTCTTTCAAGGCTTATTGTGATGTTGTATTGTCGAGTGGGCCCTGAGATACCTCTCCGTCACACGGAGTAACAAATCCCAGTCTTGATCCATGCCAACTCAATAGACACCCTCGGAGATACCTGTAGAGTACCTTTATAGTCACCTAGTTACGTTGCGACATTTGATACACACAAGGGACTCCTCCGGTATCCGTGAGTTGCATGATCTCATGGTCATAGGAACATATACTTGACATGGAGAAAACAGTAGCAATAAACTGGCACGAGCATATGCTACGTTTGTAGTTTGGGTCTTGTCCGTCACACCATTCTCCTAATGATGTGATCCCGTTTATCAAATGACATCTCATGTCCATGGCTAGGCAACGTTAACCATCTTTGATCAACGAGCTAGTCTATTAGAGGCATACTAGGGACATGGTTTTGTCTATGTATCCACACATGCATCTAAGTCTCCGATCAATACAATTATAGCATGGATAATAAACGATTATCATGAACAAGGAAATATGATAATAAGTAGTTTATTATTGCCTCTAGGGCATATTTCGAATAGTCTCCCACTTGCACTAGAGTCAATAATCTAGTTCACATCACTATGTGATTTGCATTGTTATGAATCTAACACCCAATGAGTTCTGGGGCTCGATCATGCTTTGCATGTGAGAGAGGTCTTATAGTCAACGGTTCTGCGACATTCAGATCCGTGTGTACTTTGCAAATCTCTATGTCAAACCGTAAACACTGCTACCACACTCCACTTGGTACTATTCCAAATGGCTGCTCCACTATATGTATCCAGATTGCTACTACGGGTCATCCGGATTGGTGTTAAAGCTTGCATCGACGTAACTCTTTACGACAAACTCTTTATCACCTCAATAATCGAGAAACATCTCCTTAGTCTTTTAGTTACTAAGGATAATCTTGACCGCTGTCCAGTGATCCACTCTTGGATCACTCTTGTACCCCTTGACGGACTCATGGCAAGGCACACACAGGTGCGGTACACAGCATGGCATACTATACAGAGCCTATGGCTAAGGCATAGGGGACGACACTCGTTCTTTCTCTTTCTTCTGCCGTGGTCGAGCTTTGAGTCTCACTCAACTTCACACCTTACAAAGGAGGCGAGAACACTTCTCTCTGACTAATCCATTTTGAACTCTTTCAAAATCTTGTCAAGGTATGTACTCATTGAAAGTCTTATCAAACATCTTGATCTATCTTTATAGATCTTGATGCTCAACAATTAGGTAGCTTTATTCAGGTCTTCCTTTGAAAATCACTTTTCAAACAACCGTTTATGCTTTCCAGAAATTCCACATTATTTCCGAATAGAAATATGTCATCCACATATACTTATCAGAAACTCTATGGTGCTCCCACTCACTTTATTGCAAATACAAGTTTCTCATAAACTTTGTATAGACTTAAAGACTTTGATTACCTCATCAAAGTGTACATTCCAACTCCGAGATGCTTGCTTCAGTCTATAAAAGGATAACTGAAGCTTGCACACCTTCTATCATCCTTAGGACTGACAAAACCTTCTGGTTGTATCTCATACAACCTTTCCTCAAGGAAACCGTTAAGGAAACGATGTTTTGACATCCGTCTGCCAGATTTCATAATTGAAAGTGCAACAACTGCTAACATAATTTAGACAGACTTTAGCATCGCTACGACTGAGAAAGTCTCATCGCAGTCAACTCCTTGAACTTATCGTAAACTTCTTTGCAACAAGTCGAGCTTTACAAATGGTGACATTTACCATCAGCGTATGTCTTCATTTCAAAGATCCATTTGTACTTAACGACCTGCCGTCCAACGAGCAAGTCCACCAAAGTCTATACTTGGTTTTCGTACATGGATCCTTTCTCGGATTTCATGGCCTCTAACCATTTGTTGGTTTCCGGGCCCATCATCGCTTCTCCATAGTTCGTAGGTTCATCGTTGTCCAACAACTTGACCTCTAAGACAGGGTTGCCGCACCACTCAGGAGCAGTACACATCCTTGTCGACCTACGAGGTTGGATAGTAACTTGATCTGAAGCTTCATGATCATCATCATTAACTTCCTCTTCAACTAATGTAGGCTTCACAGAAACAACTTCCTGCGTTGCGCTACTCTCTGGTTGAAACAGAGGTTCAATAACCTCATCAAGTTCTATCCTCCTCCCACTCAATTCTTTCAAGAGAAACTTTTTCTCGAGAAAGGACCCAGTTTTAGCAACAAACATTTTATGCTTGGATCTGAGATAGAAGGTTCACCCAACTGTTCTTAGGGTATTTTATGAAGATGCATTTGTCCGCTTTGGGTTCGAGCTTATTAGGTGAAAACATTTTCCACAAAAGCGTCGGACCCCCAAACATTATGAAATGACAGCTTAGGTTTCTATCAAACCATAATTCACACGGTGTCATCTCAACGGATTTAGATGGTGCCCTATTTAAAGTGAATGTAGTTGTCTCTAATGCATAACCCCAAAATTATAGTAACAAAACGATAAGGGACATCATATCATGCACCATATCCAATAGAGCACGACTATGACGTTCGGACACACCATCACACTATGGTGTTCTAAGTGGCGTGAGTTGTGAAACAATTTTCACATTGTCTAAAGTTGTATGCCAAAATCACAACTCAAACATTCATCTCCACGATCATATCGTAGACATTTTTATCTTCTTGTCACAATGATCTTAAACTTCACTCTGAATTTGCTTGAACCTTTCAAACGATTCAGACTTGTGTTTCATTAAGCAAATATACACTATATCTACTCAAATCATCAGTGAAGGTAAGAAAATAACGATATCCACCGCACGCTATAAGACTCATTGGATTGCATACACCAACATGTATCATTTCCAATAAGTCACTTGCCCGCTCCATCAAACCAAAAAACGGGGTCCTTAGTCATCTTGACCAAGAGGCATGGTTCGCATGTCTCAACCGATTCGAAATCGAATGAGTCCAAAGATCCATCAGCATGGAGTTTCTTCATGCGTTTTATACCAATATGACATTTAGCGGAAGTGCCACAAGTATGTGGTACTATTATTATTAACTTTGTTTTTTTGGCATTAATGTTATGAACATGTGTATTACTACGATCAAGATTCAACAAACCATTCTCACTGGGTGCTTGACCATTGAAGGTATTATTCATGTAAACAGAATAACTATTATTATCTAACTTAAATGAATAACTGTGTTGCTATAAACATGATCCAATCACGTTCATGCTCAACGCAAAACACCAAATAACATTTATTTCGGTTTATCACTAATCCCGAAGGTAGAGAGAGCGTGCGATGTTGATCACATCAACCTTGGAAACATTTCCAACACACATCGTCACCTCACCCTTAGCTAGTTCTCCGTTTATTCCGTAGCTTTTATTTCGAGTTACTAACATTTAGCAACCGAACCGGTATCCAATACCCAGGTGCTACTAGGAGTACTAGCAAGGTACACATCAATAACACATATATCAAACATACTTCTGTCGACGTTGCCTGCCTTCTTATCTACCAAGTATCTAGGGTTGTTCCGCTTCAGCGATCACTCTCCTCATAATCGAAGCACTTAGTCTCGGGTTTGGGCTCAACTTTGGGTTCCTTCACTGGAGCAGCAACTGACTTGCTATCCATGAAGTTTCCCTCCTTGCCCTTGCCCTTCTCGAAACTAGTGGTTTTACTAACCATCAACACTTGATGCTCCTTCTTGATTTCTACCTTCGCAGTGTCAAACATCGTGAACAGCTCAGGGATCATTAATTCTATCCCTGGCGTTTATGGTTCATCACCAAGTTCTAGTAGCTTAGTGATAGTGACTTGGAGAACAATATCAATCACTATCTTATCTGGAAGATCAACTCCCACTCGATTCAAGCGATTGTAGCACCCAAACAATCTGAGCACATGCACAAAGATTGAGCTATTCTCCTTCATCTTACAGGCAAAGAATCTTGTTGGAGATCTCATATCTCGCAACACGGGCACGAGCCGTAGAACATCTCATATGTTCCATGATGTTCAAAACGTTTTGGAGCCTTAATTCTAAACTGTAATGCATGACGCACTAAACTATCAAGTAGTTATCAGAACGTGCCTGTCAGATGTTCACAACATCTACAAACAACGCTAGAGGGGTTGGCGCACCGAGCGGTGCATTAAGGACATAAGCGTTCTGTGCACCAATGAGGACAATCCTCAGATCATGGAGCCAGTCCGCAATATTGCTACCATCATCTTTCAACTCTATTTCTCTAGGAACATATAAACATTCAAGGGAGCTATAGCGTGAGCTAGTAATCTACAACATAGTTTGCAAGGACACGACTGACTATGTTCATGATAATGAGTTCAATTAATCATATTACTTAGGAACTCCCACTCAAATTGACATCCCTCCAGTCATTCGAGTGATACATGATCCAAATTCACCAAATCAAGTCCGATCATCACGTGAGTTGAGGTGGTTTCAATGGTGAACATCATCATGTTGATCATATCTACTATATGACTCATGTTCGACCTTTTGGTCTCTTGTGTTCCGAGGCCATGTTTGTACATGCTAGGCTCGTCAAGTTTAACCCGAGTGTTCTGCATGTGCAACACTGGCTTGCACCCGTTGTATGTGAACATAGAGTCTATCACACCCGATCATCACGTGGTGTCTCAACACGACGAACTTTCGCAACGGTGCACACTCGGGGAGAACACAATTCATCTTGAAATTTAAGTGAGGGGTCACCTTATAATGCTACCGTCGTCCTAAGCAAAACAAGGTGCATAAAAGGATTAACATCACATGCAAATCCTAAGTGACATGATATGGCCATGAACTTGTGCTTTCGATCTCCATCTTGAAAGCACCGGCATGATCTCAATCGTCACCGACACGACACCATGATCTTCATCATCTTGATCTCCATCAACGTGTCGCCATTGGGGTTGTCACGCCCATTATGCTTGTACTACTATTGCTACCGTTTAGCGATAAAGTAAAGCATTACATAGCGCTTAATGATTGACCGTAGGTCATACAATAATTAAAGACAACCCTACGGCTCTTGCCGGTTGCCGTACTCATCGACATGCAAGTCGTGATAATCTATACGTCACATGATCATCTCATACATCACATATATCACATCATGTAATTGGCCATATCACATCACAACATACCCTACAAAAACAAGTTAGACGCCCTCTAATTGTTGTTGCACGTTTCACGTGGCTGCTACGGGTATCTAGCAAGAACAATTCTCATCTACGCAAAAACCACAACGGTGATACACTAGTTGCTTTTCAACATTCTCAAGGACCGCCATTGTCGAATCTGATCCAACTAAAGTGAGAGAAACTAGCACTCGCAAGCCATATATGCAACAAGTTGTGGTCGAGGGAACCGGTCTCTCGTAAGCGTACGAGTAATGTTGGTCCGGGCCGCTTCATCTCAGAATACCGTTGAACCAAAATCCGACCAAGGGAGGAAGCAATCTAAGCATCAACGCCCACAAACCTTTTGTGTTCTACTCGAGATCTCATCTACACATAGACCTAGCTCTGATACCGCTATTGGGGAACGTCGCATGGGAAACAAAAAATTTCCTACGCACACGCAAGATCTATCCATGGTGATGAGCATCCACGAGAGGGAGAGTGGATCTACATACCATTGTAGATTGCTAAGCGGGAAGCGTTAAGAAACAAGGTTGGTATAGTCGAACGTCTTCGCGATCCAAATCGCCGAGCGTCCCGCGATCTCATCACGATCCGTCCCGCGATCCAATCACGATCCGTCCCGCGAACTCATCACGATCTGTCCCGCGATCCAATCATGATCCGTCCTGCGAACTCATCACGATCCATCCCGTGAACTCATCATGATCCGTCTCGCAATCTTGATCATGGTCCTTCCGATCTAGCGCCGAACGGACATCACCTCCACGTTCAGCACACGTATAGCTCGATGACGATCTCCGCCTTCTTGATCCAGCAAGAGGGAGCAGAGAGGTAGACGAGTTCACCGGCAGCATGACGGCTCCCCGGTGATGGTGGTGGAGCAATTCCGGCAGGGCTTTGCCTAAGCACTATAGAAATCCGATCTAGAGGAGAAACTATGCACCGGAGGAACGGGCAGCACGTGGCTAAAAATTCTGTGCAAAACCCTAAAACCCACTAGTATATATAGGAGGAGAGGAGGAGAGCCTTGGCGCAAGGGCCAAGGCTCCTATGTTTCGGCCGAACCTACTAGGAGAGGAGGACTCCTCCTCCAATCCTAGTAGGACTAGGATTGCTCCTTTTTTCCCTTTTTTTCAACTTTTCCTATTGGGTTTTCTTCTCCAGCCACATGAGCCTTGTGTGGGAGTTTCCACCAGCCCACTAAGGGCTGATATTCACTCTACCACAGCCCATGAAGCCTCTTGGGTCGAAATACCCCTCCTGGAGGCCTCCCGGTACACTACCGGCACTCCCCGTACACTACCGATGAGCCCGAAACTTTTCCGGCGACCAAAACAGGACTTCCTATATATGAATCTTTACCTCCGGACCATTCCGGAGCTCCTTGTGACGTCCGTGATCTCATCCGGGACTCCGAACAACCTTCGGTCACCGCCATACATAACTCTATACTACCGAAACGTCACCGAACCTTAAGTGTGCAGATCCTGCGGGTTTGAGAACTATGTAGACATGATCGAGACACCTCTACGGTCAATAACCAATAGCGGGACCTGGATGCCCATATTGGTTCCTACATATTCTGCGAAGATCTTTATTGGTCGAACCTCTGTGTCAAGGATTCAGTTAATCCCGTATGATGTTCCCTTTGTTCTTCGGTATGTTACTTGCCCGAGATTCGATCGTCGGTATCTCCATACCTAGTTCAACCTCGTTACTGGCAAGTCTCTTTACTCGTTCCGCAATATAAGATCCCGTGACTAACACTTAGTCACATTGCTTGCAAGGCTTATTGTGATGTTGTATTACCGAGTGGGCCCTGAGATACCTCTCCGTCACACGGAGTAACAAATCCTAGTCTTGATCCATGCCAACTCAACAGACACTCTCGGAGATACCTGTAGAGTACCTTTATAGTCACCCAGTTACGTTGCGCCGTTTGATACACACAAGGCACTCCTCCAGTATCCGTGAGTTGCATGATCTCATGGTCATAGGAACATATACTTGACATGCAGAAAACAGTAGCAATAAACTAACACGATCATATGCTACGTTTGTAGTTTGGGTCTTGTCCCTCACACCATTCTCCTAATGATGTGATCCTATTTATCAAATGACATCTGATATCCATGGCTAGGAAACCTTAACCATCTTTGATCAACGAGCTAGTCTATTAGAGGCATACTAGGGACATGGTTTTGTCTATGTATCCACACATGCATCTAAGTCTCCGATCAATACAATTATAGCATGGATAATAAACGATTATCATGAACAAGGAAATATGATAATAACTAATTTATTATTGCCTCTAGGGCATATTTCCAACAATGATATGGCCATGAACTTGTGCTTTTGATCTCCATCTCCAAAGCACCGGCATGATCTCCATCGTCACCGGCATGACACCATGATCTCCATCATTGTGTTGTCATCGGGGTTGTCGCGCTCATCATGCTCATACTAATATTGCTACCGCTTAGCGATAAAGTAAAGCATTACATAGCACTTAAAGATTGACACGCAGGTCATACAATAATCAAAGACAACCCTATGGTTCCTGCCGGTTGTCGTACTCATCGACATGCAAGTCGTGATATTCGATACAAAAACATGATCATCTCATACATCACATATATCACATCATGTAATTGGCCATATCACATCACAACATGCCCTGCAAAAACAAGTTAGACATCCTCTAATTGTTGTTGCATGTTTTACGTGGCTGCTATGGGTATCTAGCAAAAAAGATTCTTACCTGCGCAAACCACAAGGTGATATGAAGATTTATTTTCAACCTTCTACAACTACCACCTTAATCAAATCAAATCCAACTAAAGTGGGAGAGACAGACACCCGCCAGCCATCTTTATGCAACGAAGTCACATGTCACTCGATGGAACACGGTCTCTCGTAAGCGTACGAGTAAAGTCGGTCCGAGCCGCTTCATCCCAAAATACCGCTGAACCAAGAAAAGACTAAGGAAGGAAGCAATCTAAATATCAACGCCCACAAACTCTTTGTGTTCTACACAAGATCTCATCTATGCATAGACCTAGTTCTGATACCACTGTTGGGGAACGTTGCATGGGAAACAAAAAAATTCCCACGCTTCACCAAGATCAATCTAGGAGATGAGCATCTATGAGAGGAGAGATTGGATCTACGTACCCTTGTAGATCGCTAAGCGGAAGGGTTAAAGAACGCGGTTGATGTAGTGCCACGTCTCCACGATCCAAATCGCAAGCCGTCCTACGAACCCCCGATCAAGCGCTGAACGGACGGCACCTCTGCGTTCAGCACACGTGCAACTCGATGAAGATCTCCGCCTTCTTGATCCAGCAAGAGGGAGCAGAGAGGTAGATGGGTTCGCCGGCAGCACGACGGCATGGCGGCGGCGGTGGTGGAGCTGATCCGGTAGAGCTTCGCTAAGCGACGCCGAATCAATCTACTAGAGGAGAGACTATCGGAGAGAGAGGTAGGGCTGCGCCGTGGCTTAGGGTGCGGCTGCCCTCCTCCCTCTCTCACATATATAGGGGAAAGGGGGAAGGGACTGCACCCTAGGGTTCCCTCCCCTAGGGGCGGCGGCCAAGAGGAGGGGGCGGCGGCCAAGAGGAGGGCGCGGTGGCCAAGGGGTGGCTTGGCCCCCAAGGCAGGGTGGCCGGCCCCCTTAGGGTTTCCCCCCTACACCCTTAGGCCGCATGGGCCTTTGTGGGAGGGGCGTCCAGCCCACCAGGGGCTGGTGTGACCTCTCTCACAGCCCATGTAGGCCTTTGGGGCTAGTGGCCCCTTCCAGTGGACCCCCGAGACTCTCCCGGCACCCCCGGTACGTTACCGGTGACGCCCGAACTTTTCTCAATAACCAACACAGAACTTCCTATATATAAATCTTCACCTCCGGACCATTCCGGAGCTCCTCGTCACGTCCGGGAACTCATCTGGGACTCCGAACAACCTTCAGTTACCAACACACATAACTCATCTATACCGAAACGTCCCCGAACCGTAAGCATGCAGACCCTGCGGGTTCGAGAACCAGGTAGACATGACCGAGACACCTCTACGGTCAATAACCAATAGCGGGACCTGGATGCCCATATTGGTTTCTACATGTTCTACAAAGATCTTTATTGGCCGAACCACTATGTCAAGGATTCAGTTAGTCCCGTATGATGTTCCCTTTGTCCTTCGGTATGTTACTTGCCCGAGATTCGATCATCGGTATCTCTATACCTAGTTCAACCTCGTTACCGACAAGTCTCTTTACTCGTTTCGTGATACAAGATCCCGCGACTAACACTTAGTCACATTGCTTGCAAGGCTTGTTTATGTTGTATTACCGAGTGGGCCCTAAGATACCTCTCCGTCACACGAAGTAACAAATCCCAGTGTTGATCCATGCCAACCCAACAGACACCCTTGGAGATACCTGTAGAGTACCTTTATAGTCACCCGGTTACATTGCGACATTTGATACACACAAGGCACTCCTCCGGCGTTAGTGAGTTGCATGATCTCATGGTCATGGGAACATATACTTGGCATGCAGAAAAACAGTAGCACTAAACTGACACGATCATATGCTATGTTCATAGTTTGGGTCTTGTCCATCACATCATTCTCCCAATGATGTGATACCGATATCAAATGACATCTCATGTCCATGGCCAGGAAACCTTAACCATCTTTGATCAACGAGCTAGCCTGCTAGAGGCATACTAGGGACACAATGTTTGTCTATATGCCCACACATGTATTTAGTTTTCAATCAACAAAATTATAGCATGGAAAATAAACGATTATCATGAACAAAGAAATATAATAATAAACACTTTATTTATTGCCTCTCGGACATATTTCCAACAAAGAACTCGTGAAGTATCTACCTCATAGACAAGTAGTACACCTAATTCAGACAAAGGGACCTTCTCTTCATAAACATGACCAATGTTCAGGCCAGCTGGTGTTGGTGAATCACTTCTCATAACTGTAATGTTAACCACATTACTTCCTTTACTAGTTATGTCATCCAACATTTCTTCCACCTTGTCATCATTAGTTAATTCTTCCATTCTTGATACCCCAACTCCTGGATCTCTGACATAGTACATAAAATCTCTTGAACTAAAGTCTTTTATCTCTATTAATGCAATCAGATTCCAGTAGGTTATGTATGATAAGCAAATTGTTCTTTCCAAATTATCTCTGTCCAAGAAATGGAACCTCACTTCCCATTCTTCATCATCCAACCTAGTTCATTTATCAGTGTTGTTAAAATTCAGATAAAACTAGTGTTCAACAATACATGTACATATGTTCAGTTAAAACTAGTGTTAAATTCAGTTAAAAGTGAGCACTGAGCCATTCCGCTAAATTTTGTGTAATTGCTGTTATAGTTAAGTTGATAAGTACTTTGCAGTTAAAATTCAGTTAACATGACTGAATAATTCTGGACAAGGTACTTAGGAGTTCACAACCAAGACTTACTTACAATAATTCTAACCCTTAATCGAGTAATAAAATGCTACAATCCTAACCATAAACCCAATACCTACAACTCTAAAACACCCCATCTCTTGAACAGTTAAACCCTAACCCTAGAATCCAAATCGGGGAAAGGAGAAAGGAGGGAGAGAGGATGGATGGCTTACACCACACCGTCGAAGGAGGATGCAAAGTGTTGGCTGCCTGTCGGATTTGCCTTCACCGCTTGGGTGAATGCCCTAGCTGTCGCCTACTCCGGGGATTGGGGAGGAGGCAGCGCTTGAGAAGGATTTGAGCTCCCGTAGAACTCCGGTGGATCTCCATCACCACCACCGGAGCATCGCTAGCGGAAGCGCCCCTGCTGCCAGGTTTCACCTTCGATATGAAGGGAGCCCGAGGGAGAGGAGCGATCGGTCTGTCCGACGCGAGCCGACCGCATCGTTTCCACCAAACGGCGTCGTCTGTCCGGCTGTTATGCCACATAGGGTCAAATCGGGCCCCAGCTGTCGAAAACACGCTCAAGCGCAATAAATCATTCAATCAGTGCATACTGCAAAAAGTTTACTGAATGCGCGTTGTTTTTTGCAAATGATTAGTGACCTCTTGATTTTCTGCAAACGATGCCTCAAATATGGTGGTGTTTTGCAATTCATTCAAGAATGAGGTGCGAACGGGGTTTAAGCAGGGGGGTGAGGGCTCGCTGGAGCCGAATCAACCGGTCCTTCTCAGTCAGGCCATGAACGCTTTGTATTCTGTGCCAAACAGTCCCAACAAAAGACACAGGCAACTAAAACGGATGAAAACTATACCCGCAAGCCTGCTGGGCCGGATGTAGCCTACCAACCACGTTCACAGTGAATTGACGGAGGCAGCTCGCTTACGCAAGTGGAGAAGATCTTTTTGAAAAAAAAGGCAAGTGTGGAAGAAAATAAAGTCGATGGTTGGTGGGTGATCTGACCCACCGCAAAAAAATGGGTTTGGTGGGGGCGGAGGGAGGGCTTCCGCAAGGGCTGCAGCACAGGTTGTGCAGTCCCGCACTCTCACCAGCAACACTCATGCACGCCCTTGCGCGGCCCCCGCGCCTATAAATTGCGTGGCCGGGATCTGCGGACTACACCGCGCACACACCCGACCTCTTCCTTTCGGTTCCTCGGCCTCCTGAACGATAGCATCGGCACAACTGCACGAGGTTAGCACTCGCCGCCTCATTCTTGTCTAATTTATCTTCTTCTTTTTCATCATGCGTGGGTCGCTTAATTACTAGTAGCTTTATCGTGATGAACACATGGCTGTTAGTTAGGGTAGGGGGGTGGGTGGTTTAGTAGATGGTAGGAGCAGGTGGGTGGGTCGCGGTGTCCGGCCGGCGGCGCTACGTCCAATAAGTGTGCTGCCGCTCCTCGTCGGAGCGGCGAGCTTGGTGTATACGGGTGTGGTCGGCGTGGCGGCGGCGTCGACTTTGCTATGGATCTTTTGTTCCTCCGGCTGCGTCGTCCTCACGGCAGTTCTTGCGCTGCTGTGTGGCCGGTTGGATGTGTACACGGGGTCGCCGGCTGGTGTTGCTTCTGATGGCAACGGAGGCGGCGGCTTCTGTTCTGGCGCAGGGTTGATTAGTCGCGGATCTAAGGCTCGTCGGGCACGGGGTGGTCCTCGGCCGATGTGCCCTTTCTTCGCCTCTTTAAAGCCTCGATGCGATGGTGTCCGGTGGGTCTTCGGCTCGAGGCTCTGGTCGCTCCTTCCTCCGATGGCGGCTTCGACGGCGTGGGGAGGATGGAGGCAGATCCAGGATGGTTCAGCAATCAACCCCCTCAGGGACCTGTTTGTTATTTTTCTTGTTTTGGGGCCTTTTTTCCTGTTGTGCCTGGACGGGTTGCCCTTGCCCCTCTTCTGGCTTATTATTCCAGGCTGTGCGATAGTATATTGCTCTCTAGCTGGGACAGTACCGTGATTTTGTGGCATGACTGATATTTGTTTGATTCTAAATTTATAATATCTAATCTTTTTTTTTGCAGAGCAAAGAAATGGCGGCCGAGACTTTCCTCTTCACCTCCGAGTCCGTGAACGAGGGCCATCCCGACAAGCTGTGCGACCAGGTCTCCGACGCCGTCCTGGACGCCTGCTTGGCCCAGGATCCCGACAGCAAGGTTGCCTGCGAGACCTGCACCAAGACCAACATGGTCATGGTCTTCGGCGAGATCACCACCAAGGCCACCGTCGACTACGAGAAGATCGTGCGTGACACCTGCCGTGACATCGGCTTCATCTCTGACGACGTCGGTCTCGACGCCGACCATTGCAAGGTGCTCGTCAACATCGAGCAGCAATCCCCTGACATTGCCCAGGGTGTTCACGGACACTTCACCAAGCGTCCCGAAGAGGTCGGCGCCGGTGACCAGGGCATCATGTTCGGCTACGCCACCGACGAGACCCCTGAGCTGATGCCCCTCACCCACATGCTTGCCACCAAGCTTGGAGCTCGCCTCACCGAGGTCCGCAAGAATGGCACCTGTGCCTGGCTCAGGCCTGATGGAAAGACCCAGGTCACCATTGAGTACCTAAATGAGGGTGGTGCCATGGTGCCTGTTCGTGTGCACACCGTCCTCATCTCCACCCAGCATGACGAGACCGTCACCAACGATGAGATTGCCGCGGACCTCAAGGAGCATGTCATCAAACCGGTGATTCCCGGGAAGTACCTCGATGAGAACACCATCTTCCACCTGAACCCGTCTGGCCGCTTCGTCATCGGTGGACCTCACGGTGACGCTGGTCTCACCGGCCGCAAGATCATCATCGACACCTACGGTGGCTGGGGTGCCCACGGCGGTGGCGCTTTCTCTGGCAAGGACCCAACCAAGGTCGACCGCAGTGGTGCCTACATTGCCAGGCAGGCTGCCAAGAGCATCATCGCCAGCGGCCTCGCACGCCGCTGCATTGTGCAGATCTCATACGCCATCGGTGTACCTGAGCCTTTGTCTGTGTTTGTCGACTCCTATGGCACCGGCAAGATCCCTGACAGGGAGATCCTCAAGCTCGTGAAGGAGAACTTTGACTTCAGGCCTGGGATGATCAGCATTAACCTGGACTTGAAGAAAGGTGGAAAGAGGTTCATCAAGACCGCTGCTTACGGTCACTTTGGCCGTGATGATGCCGACTTCACCTGGGAGGTGGTGAAGCCCCTCAAGTTCGACAAGGCATCTGCCTAAGAAGAAGACATCACAGTGGGGTTATTCTTGGTCTGCTGCCACTCGAGTTCAACAATCCTTTTGCTCCTGGGAAGTAAGAAGAAGCATTCGACATCACCACGACGTGCTGCACTGGTCTTACCGTCTAGGGATCAGTGCTAAGTTTTCTTACTGGTGTATCCATTCATATATTTTTCCTTTTCTGTTTGAATGTGCTGAAACTGCCGAGTGATGTGCAGTTTGCTCCGTCACTCGCTGCGTCACTTCCACTTTTCATATTCAGTTTTGTGTAGTTTCCCCTCATAAAGCTCTTTCTTCTGGAGTCTAAAGAGCCATGTTGTGTAGTTCCCCTCATAATGCTTTTTCTTCCAGAGTCTAAAGAGCCATATGTAATTCTATTGCCCCGTTCTTCCCAAATTGTGATTCTTCTAAGCAGTACTATACTTTATATACTGTTCAAGGTTTTTATTAATCATAGTTTGTGCAATTGGAAAAATGTAAGCCCAACTCAAGCAAAAGTGGTTTGATGTGATCTAGATTTGTACTGCCAAAGTCATTTTGATTCACTTGACTCTGTTCTTGGTCCACACTAAGGTTCCCGAATCAATGTAATGTAAACTGCAATCCACGCCTTGCCGTGCCGCTTTTCGTCGCAGGTCCCTCTGTTTTCCCTGACTTTGGTTGAAATTGTTTGGTGATCGTTCTGTGATGGTCCATATGGCCTATTCAGCCACATGTCATTCTCCTCTTTTTTCTCCTTCTAGATTCAGCCGTGAGAGCAGGAGTGGTTGGCGGCCAACACTCACATGTCATCACGTATGAAGCAAAGCCAATGCTCCTGGTACACAGTACTCTCTCCATTCCTAAATAGATGTTTTTTAAGAGATTTCATAAGGAGACTACATACGAAGCAAAATGAGTGAATCTATACTCTAAAGTATGTCTATATACATCCGTATGTAGTTTCCTAGTGAAAACTCTTAAAAGACTTATATTTAGGAACGGAGGGAGTATAAGGTACCGACGAGGATATGTATCTAGGGTAGGGTCCTAGGCAAGGCCTACATACCCTATCTAAGGACACTACATTGGAGGACTTGAGGATCGAGCATAAGCTTCCGACTGGATTCTATGAGACGTTCAAGTCACTCGACATTCAATCCACTCGGAGTCTTCTTCCATCACTCGACAGTCTCCTGTCACTCGGTAGACCTCATTCTCAGTCGACACCAGAAGACCAGGAGCCACCATGAGGAGGCCAACGGGCAGTCGTTAGTCCGTCGTCATTAGTAGCATTTATTATGTAGGTTACGAGTAACGTCAGTCTTTAAACCCACGATCGGACCCTTAAATGCCGGGAACTTATGAGGGGCAGCGAACTCTATATAAGCCGCCCCTCTCCTGTGGCACAGGGATTCGCAACCATTGTAATCTTAACATTCCACACGACATAAGCTCCCGAGCACTGAGACGTAGGGCTGTTACCTCCATGAGAGGGGCCTGAACTCATACATCCGTGTGTACACCCTCGCCGTAGCTAGGACTCTGCTTTCTTCCTTCGTACCCCTACCTTCTACTGTCAGGCTCATTCCCACGACAGTTGGCGCCCACCGTGGGGCAGGTGTCTAAGCGACTTTTGGCGAGGTTGCATTTTCCGTCCTTCGACATGTCTTCCGATGGTGTTTTCGCTCTGGGCCACGAGATCTGTTCCGGTGCGCTCACCTTCATCGCCGACGATTCGGCATGGCTTCAGGAAGCGCCTCTTGATGTCGAGGCGCTCCCAGTCCGCGAGGCCGCGCACTTCCGTGCGAGTTCCTACGGAGTGTTGCTGCGTCAGCCGTCGACTCCCTATACGTCGGCTCCCCTTGCTGTTCGCAGTCGCAAGCGGTCCGGCCGCTCACGGCTCCTGACGGGGATATACCCCATGGTATGACCCGGCCTAGCGACTCACAGGAGACCCGACCGAAGACATGACATCTTATTAATGACCCGGCCAGGCAACTCATGGGAGACCCGTTAAAGACATGACATCTTATTTATGACCCGGCAAGCGGGTCACAGGATGACCAAGCCCAAGACCCGGCGGGTGAGCCGGCGCCAGGCGGCTCACAAGAGAAGGCCCACAAGAGAGAAGGATTCCCTTAAAGGAAATAAGACCCGGAGTAGGATTCGTGAGAGACTAGTCCTACTCCTACTCCTAGTAGGACTCTATTTGTAAACCTACCCTCTCCACTTATATAAGGAGGGGTAGAGCACCCCTAAAGGGACAAGTTCTCAAGAGACACAAGTCTACAAGTTTAGACAACACAAGAGATTAGAGGCACAAGAGATTAGAGGTAACAATTAGCACCCTTGTAACCGAGAGATCTTCATCATCATCAATACCAGACAAGCAGGACGTAGGCTTTTACCTCCATCGGAGGGGCCGAACCTGGGTAAAACTCCGTGTCTTCTCGATTCCGATCAACCCCTTCAAGCCGTCACGTAGTTGCGTCTTGCCCCGAACCTAAGTCCGTTCACCCGGACATCTGCCGTGACAAATCCACGACAGCTCCAGCATTGGGTCAAGCACGCAGTGGCGCGTCAAATTTCTTCTCCGCAGACCGCAGCGCTCGAGCCTGCCGAGTCTTTTCATGGCGTGTTCAAGTTGGATTCCGATCCGTCTGATATCCCTTCCGAGTGCGAGAGCTGCGATCTAGCAGCGGAGGTCCTTATGGCGGGCTCTCATCAAAGCCCGCCGCCGGGCTTTGGCCACGTCAAGCGTGATGCTGGTGGCGTGTCGAGTGAACAGCCGCTTCACGAGGGGGAGGTTCTTCACACCCCCATCGTTGGTACGACCGCTAAGGCCCAGGCCTTGGAGGCCACGCGTATTTCGCTGGAAGAGCTTCAGCGCGAACTCGACGAGCGCGCTCGCCAGCGTCCACGTGTTGCCGGTCGACAGCAGCGACAGCTGTTCCCGACTGGCTCCCGCAATGATGTTGAGGTATATCGAACTCCTGTGTTAAATGTTGTTGTTGCTGCTAGGATAGCAGATTCCATTCAGCCGTCGCGGTCAAAGGCTGGAAGAGGGTTGATGCAGATCAGAGCACTGTTAGATGCAGCACAGCGTCATAATTCAGTAGTTTCACAGTGCCACAACAAGATACACAGCAACTCACCCAGGGCCAAAACAGTTTAGTCGGCACACAGCCCTCGATCGCCCCTGCGTCATAGGGGTGGGGGCTTTCGCGAGGATCAGGTCAGAGATCAGTTTCACTGTGAAGACCACCGTCGAGTGCCCGCTCCTCCATAGGGCGGTCCGCGCGTGCCCCGGCACTCGGACGATAGGTGCTCGTTCAGTGATGAGCGAAATGCGGAGTTTGATGCTCGAGATCTCTTCACCCAGAAGAGGATCGACAGGGGCAGAGCCCACAGAGAAGGCCAAGATAGAGACTTTTCGAGTGGTAGCAGCCGTGATTTCTGGTCCTTAGTGTTTCAGCAGAGCCATCCGTTCTGCGGAGATTCCCCCCAACTTCAGGTTGGCGGCTGGGATCAGAAAATTTTCTAGTGAGTCCAAACCAGAGACTTGGTTAGATGATTACCGAGTGGCTGTACAGATTGGTGGCGGCAAGGACAACGTCGCAATGAAGCACTTGTCCTTGATGCTAGATGGTTCAGCTCGATCTTGGTTGAATCGCTTGGCTCCTTCCAGTATATATTGCTGGGAGGATCTTGCCCGAGTGTTTATCCGAACCTTTGAGGGTACTTGCAAGCGTCCTGCATGTCTGATCGACTTACATCATTGTGTCCAGAAGCCCGATGAAACTTTGAGAGATTATATTCAACGGTGGTCCACTTTGCATCATACATTAGAGAATGTGTCAGAACACCAGGCTGTGTGTGCTTTCAGGCCGGTATGAGATACAAGGAGCTATACCTGAAGTTCGGGCGCACGGGTGATATTTCACTCGGCAAGATGATGGAAATCGCCACTCGGTACGCCAATGGCGAAAGAAGAAGACCGCCTTCGTAGCCTCAAAGGAAAGGAAGTCGCCAATGAGGCTGGTGGCAGTAACAATCGGAAACAGAAGCGAAAAGCTGAGGGTCCGGTTCAAGCAGAAGCAGCAGCACTGGCGACCCAGTCAAAAAACAAGGGCAAGGCTAAACCACAGTATGCCCACAAGAAAGGAAATAATCAGCCAGGAACTGATATCATGGATCAGCCGTGTATAATTCACACGAGAAAAGATGCGAAAGGCAATGTGATTTTGCCCAAGCACACCACTCGACAGTGTCGGACCCTTGTCCAGCAGTTCAAGGGGGACCCGCCGAGTGATAAATTTCCTGATAAGGGTGATGAAGATGAAGATAAAGAAACATTCCCGGATGTCACTGCCACACTTGTGATTTTTGCTGATGTCGAGAGCAAGAGTCGTCTGAAAGTCATCAACAAAGAAGTCAACATGGCTGTACCTGCTACCCCCACCTACCTCAAGTGGTCCCAGTATGCCATCACATTCGACCAAACAGACCATCCTGCTCATGTGGCCACTCCTGGTCGACAGGCTCCAGTAGTTAATCCGGTGGGGGGGGGGGATGGCACTCGACTCAGAAAGGTCCTCATGGACGGTGGCAGCGGCCTGAATATCCTCTATGCAGATACCCTGAAAGGGATGGGCATTCTGATGTCCCGACTGAGTGAAAGCAACATGCAATTTCACGGGGTCATCCCAGGGAAGAAGGCCAAGTCACTCGGCCAGATAACATTGGATGTGACATTCGAAAACGACAAAAATTTCCGAAAAGAAAAGCTAACGTTTGAAGTCGTGGATTTCCAGAGTGTCTACCATGCCATTTTGGGTCGACCCGCGTATGCACGTTTCATGGCCCGACCATGTTACATGTATCTCAAGTTGAAGATGCCGGGCCCTAAGGGCGTGATCACGGTCACTGGCAATCGACAGCGGGCCAAAGAATGCCTCCACCAAGGCTCCAAGATCGCCGATCACCAGATGGCCATGGTCGAGCTAGAAGAGTACAAGAAAACCACTGACCCTACTGATTTGCTCCGCGCAAAGAAGCCGGCTTCCGAGTCGGCATTTCAGTCGGCAGGAGAAGTGAAGAAGGTGCACATCCACCCGACAGATCCTACTGCTACCCTGACGAATATCTCATCAACACTCGATCGCAAATAGGAAGCTGAGCTCATCCAGTTCCTCCGTGAGAACTGGGATATCTTCGTATGGAAGCCTGCTGACATGCTGGGGGTTCCCAGGGAGCTGGTCGAGCACCATCTGAGAGTGGATCCGAAATACAAACTCGTCAGGGAGCATTTGTGTCGTTCAGCGGCGGAGAAGCGCAAGGCAATCGGTGAAGAAGTGGCCCGTCTCTTGCAAGCCAAGTTCATTCGGGAGATTTACCACTCTGAGTGGCTCTCGAATGTTGTGATGGTGCCAAAGAAAGATAAGTCTTTGCGTATGTGCATTGACTTCAAACATCTCAATCGGGTATGCCCGAAGGATCATTTTCCGCTCCCCCGCATAGATCAAATTGTTGACTCGACTGCGGGGTGCGAGCGTTTATCATTTCTGGATGCTTACTCTGGGTACCATCAGATCCGTCTGTATGGCCCGGACGAAATAAAGACAGCTTTCATCACCCCATTCAGGTGTTTCTGCTACATCACTATGCCATTTGGTCTCAAAAATGCCGGCACAACTTTTATGCGCATGATTCAGAAATGTTTACTCGACCAGATCCCTCGGAATGTCGAGGCGTACATGGATGATATAGTGGTCAAGTCCCGCAAAGGTTCCGACCTGCTGGCTGACTTGGCCAAAACATTCGCCAATCTGAGATTCGACATAAAGCTGAATCCGGCCAAGTGTACTTTCGGCGTCCCTGGCGGCAAATTACTCGGTTTTCTCGTTTCCGAATGGGGGATCGATGTCAACCCTGAGAAGATCAGTGCCATTACCCCAATGAAGACTCCCGTGCGAGTGCACGACGTTCAGAAGCTCACAGGTTGCTTGGCAACATTGAGTCGATTCATTTCTCGTCTTGGTGAGAAGGCCCTGCCTTTATATCAATTGATGAAGAAGTCCGACATGTTCGGGTGGACTCCCGAAGCCGAAGCAGCGTTTGTTGAGCTCAAAGCCCTGCTCTCCACCCAGCCTGTGCTTGCCGCTCCTGGCAGCAAAGAGCCCTTGCTCCTGTACATCGCGGCCATAAATCAGGTCGTCAGTACAGTGCTAACTGTCGAGCAGGAAGAGTAGGGTAAAGCTTATAAAGTCCAGCGGCCATCTATTATGTGTCGTAAGTTTTCCCCCTCAAAGCAAAGATATCCACACTATCAGAAGCTGGTCTATGGTATTTACCTATCAGTGAAGAAGGTGGCTCATTATTTCCAAGACCACTCGATTTCAGTCGTCAGTGATGCTCCTTTGTCTGAGATTTTCAATAATCGAGACATCAGGTCGAGTGGATAAATGGGCAATCGAGCTTGGACACTTTGACATCAGATTCGAAGCCAAAAAGCAATCAAGTCCCAAGCATTGGCAGATTTCATGGTCGAGTGGATCAAACAGCAACAACCAATCCAAGTTCACTCGGCGCATTGGACAATGTTCTTTGATGGCTCTAAAATGTTGAATGGGTCCGGTGCTGGTGTTGTCTTGATATCTCCTAGGGGCAACAAGCTCAGCTATGTCTTGCAAATTCACTTTGATTCCTCCAACAATGAGGCAGAATATGAAGCACTTTTGTATGGGTCGCGCATGGCTATCTCACTCGGCGTCAAGCGCCTGATGGTTTATGGCGACTCAGATCTGGTGGTGAATCAAGTGATGAAAGAGTAGGATGTTCGAAACCCCGCTATGACTGGGTACTGCAATGTAGTCCGAAAGTTGGAGAAGAAATTTGAAGGCCTAGAACTTCATCATGTTCCCCGACTGAAAAATCAGGCGGCCGACGAGCTATCCAACATTGGGTCCACTCGACGGCCTGTCCCCAGCGTGATTGATCTGGTCATGGAAATTCTGGTTGTCACTCCCGATTGGACTGTGCCCTACATTGCCTATATCCTTAGACAAGAGCTCCCTGAAGATGAAACAGAGGCTCGACAGATTGTGCGCAGGTCCAAGGCTTTTACTGTGATGGGAGAGCAGCTGTTCAGAGAGAGTGGAACTGGCGTTACACAGCGCTGCATTTCCCCCGAAGAAGATCGAATGATTCTGGATGAGATCCACTCGGGAACTTGCGGCCATCATGCATCCTCACGGACGATTGTCGCCAAAGCATGCAGAGCTGTTTTTTTTTCTGGCCACGGGCTAATGAGATGGCTAAAGACATCATCGATCGCTGTGATGGATGCCAGTTCTATGCAAACTTGTCACACAAGCTGGCCTCTGCACTAAAGACAATCCCCCTTGCCTGGCCGTTTGCTGTCTGGGGAGTCGACATGGTTGGTCCCTTTTGGACCGGAAAAGGTGGTTCCACTCATTTGCTGGTTGCAGTCGACAAGTTTACCAAGTGGATAGAAGCCAAGTCCATCAAGAAATTGAACTCCTGTACGTCGGTTACATTCATGAGAGAGATAATTTTCCGATACGGTATTCCTCACAACATTATCACAAATAACGGCACCAACTTTGACTCGGAAGAGTTCAGAAGCTTCTGCACATCTCAGGGCACTCGGGTAGATTATGCATCTGTCGCTCACCCGCAAACCAATGAGCAAGTCGAGCGAGCCAATGGCCTCATCTTGCAAGGTCTTAAGCCTCGTCTCATGCGCGACCTGGATCATGTCGCTGGTGCCTGGGTAACTGAGCTGCCGTCTGTGTTATGGGGCCTGAGAACTACGCCAAATCGGTCGACTGGACGGACTCCTTTCTTCTTGGTCTATGGTGCTGAAGCTGTCTTGCCGAGTGACTTGTTTCACAATTCTCCTCGAGTGGAACTATATTATGAGGCAGAAGCTGAATAGGCCAGGCAAGATGGTGTCGATCGTCTGGAGGAAGAACAAGAGATGACTCTGATCCGGACTACTGCCTATCAGCAGGATCTGCGGCGCTTCCATGTGAAGAACGTCAAGAGTCGATCATTTCATGAGGGAGACTTGGTGCTTCGAGTGAATCAATACCGACCTCACAAGCTTGCCCCTGCATGGGAAGGTCGGTCGTCACTAAGGTGCTTAACAACAGAGCCTATCATCTATACAATCTCATGAAGCGGATAGACGAGCCACGAGCCTGGAATGCAGATCTGCTCCAGCATTTTTATACTTAAGAGACAGAAGAATCTTCTGATGTAATAAGAATACTTCATCAATGCAATTCAAATTTCTGCAATATATGTCGATTCCGATCGCATAGTTTCATTCTTGGGAATACTCCGAGTGATGAGCAATCCTCACACTCGGGGGCTTAGCTGCGAACATGCTTTCGCCTAAGTTAAAAACCCTGTCGGGTGGATAGTAGTCCATTCACTCGACGTCTTAGCTGCGAATCGACATTCGCCTAAGTTCAAAAAAACTCCGAGTGATGAGCGACCCTCACACTCGGGGGCTTAGCTGCGAACATGTTTCGCCTAAGTTAAAAACCTTGTCGGGTGGATAACAATTCATTCACTCGACGGCCTATTTGCGAATCCGTCTTCGCTTAGGTTCGAAAATACTCCGAGTGGTGAGCAATCCTCACACTCGGGGGCTTAGCTGCGAACATGCTTTTGCCTAAGTTAAAAACCGTGTCGGGTGGATAGCAATCCATTCACTCGACGGCCTAATTGCGAATCCATCTTCGCTTAGGTTCAAAAATACTCCGAGTGGTGAGCAATCCTCACACTCGGGGGCTTAGCTGTGAACACGCTTTCGCCTAAGTTAAAAACCTTGTCGGGTGGATAGTATTCTATTCACTCGATGGCCTATTTGCGAATCCGTCTTTTCTTAGGATCAAAAATATTCCGAGTGTTGAGCAGTCCTCATACTCGGGGGCTTATCTGCGAACATGTTTTCGCCTAAAGCCTAAAAACAAACTCAGTCGAACAAATGATTGAAAGCCAAATACAGATAAAATCCAAAGGATAAATCGCGGATAAATGTTTCATAAAGAAGCAAATGTGCTCAGGCCTAATGCCTGAATGAAGTTTTAAGGGATACAGTTTCACTTGGCATACCGAGGCGAATAAAAGTGTTTCTTGCTAAGATCAAGTTTTTCAATCATTCGACGGGCTGGCTAGCCCGACAAAAGTGTCCAAGTCGATGCCATCTTCGATTCTGGTAGCTGCGTCGATAAAGGTCTGCATGAAGTCCTCAAACTGAAGCTTCTTTGTGTTAACCACTCGGAGCTCCTTCAGCTTTTCCTCCCTCACGTCTCTACGATGGACCCTGACGAGTGATAGCGCCACGTTGGCACCGCAACGAGCAGCAGATTTCTTTCATGCCTACACTCGACTTGGAAGGTTGTTCAGACGGGCCATCATGAAGTTGAGGTCCAGCTGAGGAGTGTCCTCGGGCCACAGTTCCTTATCAATCCTCTCCATCGCGGATTTCAGTCGGACACGATATGCCTGAGCACCCTGGAGTCAGAAATTGAGTCGGAGCATGTTCATGGCCACCGCGTCTGCAACAGGAGACTTGCTAGGGTCCAGGTTGGGCTCAATCTCTTCTGTCTCCTTTTTGAAGTCTTGGCAGAATTCCGTTGAAGAGAATGAGTGGGAGGAGAATTAGTAAGGTGCGATCTTCATGGATTTTTCGAAGTTTAGTCGACAAGAGTCACTCACCGTCGAGCATGATGTACATCTTCCTTGAGAATTCGCCCAGATGCCTCTCCAGGCCATTGCTCCTTTTGTTCAGCCGCTCAGCCCTTTTGACGAGGTCCACGCGCTCTTGCTTCAGCTTTGCGTTCTCCTCCTCCAGCTTTTGGGCAGCCGCCAGCTTTCGATCTGCAGTCTCGGTTTTGTCCTTGGCCACCCGTTGGGCGTCGGCGAGTGCTTTATCCTTGTCCTCCAGTGCCTTCTTCATGGAATCTAAAGAAACAACATTGTTGAGTCATGCTTGGAGTCAACGATTTTCATTGCGCCCGCCTGTTCGACTGAGAGCACTTGGTTCAAAGCATGAAAGGTGAAGACGTGAATGTAGAGAGTCGACGGTAGTTGCCTCCTAGAGACTTCAGCTCAGCCCGTGCTCGCTCCAGAGCATTGTTGGAGGCTTCCAGATCCACGCGCATTCGGTTCCTCTCATCCTCAAGGTCCTTGTACTGCGTTCCAAGTTCACAAGCCCTCTGAAACCAACAAAAGAAAGAAATTCAATCGACAAAGTAATACCAAGGACGGTCGACTGGGTTATGAGTACCGTCGAAAGCCTGCCTTAATATCCTGGAACAAGATCATATAATGGTTGACCTATGATGTCCATGAAGCCCATGTCCAGGGGAAGAAGAATTCAAGCAAAAAGTCCACCTAACATGTCAAGTGGTTCTGGCACTCCGCGTGCCGTAAACAAATTCAAAATAGTCTCTATTAAGACCCCCGCCGATGCAAGCACTCGACGGCGGTCTCGGGGACTACACCCAGTGGGTGCACTCAAAGTGCCCCCACTGAGACGGTTAACACTCTACCTGTCGAGTAACTCGTCATAAAAAAATATATGCACTCGACATGTCGAGTGCCTCCAGTACTACGCGTACAATGCAAATCCCGATTTCAAGTTTTCAAGACTACTGTTTATCGTCTGCGATTAGCAGTAGCCTCGGGGACTACACCCAGTGGGTGCACTTAGCATGCCCCCACTGGTTACCGAAACATTCGGCAAGGTCAGCCCTATCAGAACATTCATCCGTCACTTGACTCGTCGAGTGACGCGCCTCCCTGCTCTGTGAAGTTCAATCTATCCTTATGTAGCGTCATATCATGGTTTATCAATAATATCCATGAAACCTACAAGGTAGCTTCGGAGTGGTGTGATCAAAGGCAAAATGTATCCCGTATACAACAAACTCTTAAGACCCCTGCCGGTGCAAGCACTCGACAGTGGTCTCGGGGACTACACCCAGTGGGTGCACTTAGCTTGCCCCCACTGGATCTGCCAATTCTCGGTCAGTCGAGTGGCAAAAAACATCCGTCACTCGATCCGTCAAGTGACACGCCCCTCCCCACTCTGTGAAGTGCAGTCTATCCTTATGTAGCGTCACATCACGGTTTGTCAACGACATCCATGGAACCTACAAAGTAGCTGCGGAGTGGTGCGACCAAGGACAAACGTATCAAGCATACGACAAGCTCTAAGACCCCTGCCGATGCAAGCCCTTGATAGCAGCCTCGAGGACTACACCCAGTGGGTGCACTCAAAGTGCCCGCACTAAGACGGTTAACACTCTATCTGTCGACTAACTCGTCACAAAAAAATATGCACTCGACATGTCGAGTGACTCTAGTACTACGCGTACTATCGATCCAAATCCTACTCGACTAAGACCTGATCTATTTGAGGGAAGGAATTTCAAACATTCTATGAGTGGAGAACAAGCACCCACTGGGTGTACAGTCAAGAAAAGACATGAATTCAATCGGAAATGTACTTACAATCGAACTTACTCGGACATTAGTGCCGAGGGCCGCGCTGACATCGTAAGCCAGCTTGTTGGCCTCGTACGCCTCTTTGGTTCGCAGCATTATATGCTCTGCCTGGATCATAGCCTCCTTCGCAGCTCCAGTTTGATCTTCTGGGACGCGATGCATAGAGAAAGCCGTCATGGGTGGGATCGGCGTAGTTGCTGGGGCAGCTGAAGTAGTCTGAGCAGGTCTGGTTGGAGTTGATGTCACGATGGTCAAGACAGCTGGAGGAGCACTCGACAGAGGTACTGTAGGATCAACTCTCATTTGTGTTGAGTTGCCCATCCCCTGGGAAGACTCTGCAGTCGACCGCTGAAGCATCTGCACTGATGAAGCTCTTCGGGTGCATGGGCGCGAGGTGTCCAGGTGCTCCTCGTCGTCCGGCAGTGTTAACTTTTGCAAGTGACGAATCTCATTTGGATGAATCAAGAACTTATTAACCTCTATGGGAAGTGGCAGCGTCAGCAGTGTCAAGGTCCATCGCTTCCCCTCCGTCTCGAGGAGGTGAGGTTACAGAGATAGCAGCTCTGACGGATCAAACAATACTCGGTTGGCAACAACGCAAAGTCACAATCGACAGAAAGAATTCGAGGGTAAAACACTCACGTGGATACGACAGGCACGACCATCCTCATGCGAGGCAAGGCTTTGCAAGGTTTGACCACAGTCACTTTGGGTTGTTTCACCGATCGTTCACTCGACTCAACAGTCGAGGGGCGGCTCCGCTTCAGATTTTTCTCGCTCGGGCCCGGAGCCCTGTCCTCAGCAGCCGCAGGATCTTGGCGAGCCTTGGTGCAACGTTCGGTGCAGAGAGATGGTTCGACTTCTGGCTTGTTTTTGTCCGAGTTTTCGTACTCGTCCTCGGAGTCTTCTGAACTGTCGGCGTCCATGCTGCCACCTTCACTCACAACTCCATCGTTGATGTGGTTCCCATTAAGAACGAGCGAGTACATGTGCGTCCACTCCTACATGTTTCAAGTAAAGAAGTCAGTTCATAGGTCAATATATCACTCGACAATACAAGTACATCAGTCGACACTGCTCAACTCACCAGATTCTTCAACGGGTTTTCGACCGAATAAGGTCGAATCCTCTTGGCTCCCAAAGGGTTGTCGCATGCTCCGGTAATGCTACGAAGCCACTGCTCGATAGTTTTTGCGGAACCTCCTCTGGGTGTGCCCTGGTCAAGTCCTTAGGGCCCACGTAGTGCCACATGGTGTGATCTCTGGCTTGGAGCAGCTGAATGCGTCGACTGAGAAATGTCTCCAACAGATCCATGCCAGTCACTCCACTCCAGATCAGTTGCACCACAACTTCAACCAAGATTCCCACTTGGACATGGTCCTCTTCGGTCACTCTCAGAGACTTGGGGACAGTTGGATGGTCAGGTGTATAGGGGGAAGGCCAGTCGACATGTTGGGTGATGCTGCATCTTTGCAGTAGAACCAAGTCGACTGCCAGCCTCTAACAGACTCAGGAAAAGTCATCACAGGGAAGGAACTACGGGCTCTTTTCTGAAGTCCTAAACCTCCACACAACTGAAGCACATGAGTCTTCCCATCAGCAGGGAGAGCTTTCTTCACGGTCTGGGATCTGACCGTAAAGATGTGCTTGAACAACCCCCAATGGGGAGAGCAGCCCAGAATACACTCGCACAACGTAACAAAAGCACACAAGTATGCAACAATATTCGCTGGGAGATGGTGCAGTTGGGCGCCGAAGAAATTCAAGAATACTCTAAAGAACAGGTCGGGTGGCATAGAGAAACCTCTTTCAACATGGGAGAGAAGGAGGACCCGCTCCCCATCGCGCGGCTCTGGCTCACGCTCTTCCTCCGGCAGCCTCCAGGCGCCGTCCGCCACGAGCCCAACGGCGACAAGGCCCTCCATGTCATCGTGAGTGACTACGGAGGGGAGAAAGTCCCCATGCATCCATCCCGCCGGCGCGGTGAACCGAGCGGTCGAGGGATTCTTGCCCTTGACCTTTGTTGCCCCCTTCTTAGCTCCCTCCAGCTTCTCCGTGGTGCTCTTCGTCATCGCCACGGCGGCACTCATTGGAGACGAACAAGATGAGGCGTTGGAGACAGGGGAGGCGGAGGAAGAGAGGAAGTTTGGGGAATAGTATTGTGCGAATCGCAGCGCTCCGAGATTTATATCCCGCCGAGTGCCTCGCTGACTGGTGGACCTGCGGCATCACCGTGCACGCCAGCCGCAGTCTGCGTCCAGTACGTGGCAAAATGACCGGCACGGAGATCGAGGTGTTGGAAATATGCCCTAGAGGCAATAATAAATTGGTTATTATCATATTTCCTTGTTCATGATAATCGTTTATTATCCATGCTATAATTGTGTTGATCGGAAACTCAGATACATGTGCGGATACATAGACAACACCATGTCCCTAGTATGCCTCTAATAGACTAGCTCGTTGATCAAAGATGACTATGGTTTCCTAGTCATGGACATGAGATGTCATTTGATAACGGGATCATGTCATTAGGATAATGATGTGATGGACAAGACCCAAACTACAAACGTAGCATATGATCGTGTCAGTTTATTGCTACTGTTTTCTACATGTCAAGTATTTGTTCCTATGACCATGAGATCATGCAACTCATTGACACCGGAGGAGTATCTTGTGTGTATCAAACGTCGAGCCTTAACTGGGTGACTATAAAGGTGCTCTATAGGTATCTTTGAGGGTGTCTGTTGGTTGGCATGGATCAAGACTGGGATTTGTTACTCCGTGTGATGGAGAGGTGTCTCAGGGCCCACTCGGTAATACAACATCACAATAAGCCTTGCAAGAAATGTGACTAAGTGTTAGTCACGGGATCTTGTATTACGGAACGAGTAAAGAGACTTGCCGATAACAAGGTTGAACTAGGTATGGAGATACCGACAATCGAATCTCGGGCAAGTAACATACCGAAGAACAAAGGGAACATCATACGGGATTAACTGAATCCTTGACATAGAGGTTCGACCGATAAAGATCTTCGTAGAATATGTAGGAACCAATATGGGCATCCAAGTCCCGCTATTGGTTATTGACCGTAGAGGTGTCTCGGTCATGTCTACATAGTTCTTGAACCCGCAGGGTCTGCACACTTAAGGTTCGGTGACGTTTCGGTAGTATAGAGTAATGTATGGTGGTGACCGAAGGTAGTTTGGAGTCCCGGACGAGATCCCGGACATCACGAGGAGCTCCAGAATGGGCCGGAGGTAAAGATTGATATATAGGAAGTCCTATTTTGGTTGCCGGAAAAGTTTTCGGCTCATTGGTAGTGTACCGGGAGTGCCGGTAGTGTACCGGGGGACCATCGGGAGAGGTATTTCGACCCAAGAGGCTACATGGGCTGTGGTAGGAGGTAAACCAGCCCCTGGTGGGCTAGACGAAGCCTCCTCTAAGGTCCCATGCGTCTGGAGTGGTTTGAGAGGGAAAAATCCAAAGGTGGAAAGGTGGAAAGAGTTTCCAAGTGGAAAGGAGGAATCCTAATCCTAATAGGATTGGAGTAGGACTCCTCCACCTCCAATTTCGACCAAACCTTGAGGGTTTGAGGCTTCCTCCTCCCCTCCCCCCTCCTATATATACTAGAGGATTTAGAGGAAAAAGCTAACCCTAATAGCCACATGCTACCTCTCCTCTAGATCGCAGTTTCTCCTCTAGATCGGTTTTCAGCGGTGCTTAGGTGAAGCCCTGCTGGAATAGCTCCACCACCATCGCCGCAACGCCGTCGCGCTGTCAGATAACTCATCTACCTCTCCGCTCCCTCTTGCTGTATCAAGAAGGCGGAGATCGTCATCGAGTTGTATGCGTGCTGAACGCGGAGGTGCCGTCCGTTCGGCGCTAGATCAGAAGGACCGTGATCAAGATCGCGAGACGGATCATGATGAGATCGTGAGACGGATCGTGATGAGTTTGTGAGACGGATCATGATGAGATCGCGGGACAGATCGTGATGAGTTCGCGGGATGGATCGTGATTGGATCGCGGGACAGATCGTGATGAGATCGTGGGATGCTCGGTGATTTGGATCGCGAAGACGTTCGACTACACCAACCGTGTTTCTTAACGCTTCCCGCTTAGCAATCTACAAGGGTATGTAGATCCACTCTCCCTCTCGTAGATGCTTATCACCATGGATAGATCTCGTGTGTGCGTAGGACATTTTTTGTTTCCCATGCAACGTTCCCCAACAGTGGCATCATGAGCTAGGTCTATGTGTAGATGAGATCGCGAGTAGAACACAAAGAGTTTGTGGGCATTGGTGCTTAGATTGATTCCTCCCTTGGTCGTGTTTTGGTTCAGCGGTATTGTGGGATGAAGCCACCCGGACCAACCTTACTCGTACGCTTACGAGAGACCGGTCCCATCGACTAACGTGTAACTTCGTTGCACAAAGATGGCTGGCGGGTGTCTGTTTCTCCTACTTTAGTTGGATTGGACTCGACTAAGGTGGTCCTTGAGAAGTTTGAAAAGCAACTTATGTATCACCGTTGTGGTTTATGCGTAGGTGAGAATTGTTCTTGCTAGATACCCGTAGTAGCCACGTAAAACATGCAACAACAATTCGAGGACGTCTAACTTGTTTTTGCAAGGTATGTTATGATGTGATATGGCCAATTACATGATGAGATATATCTGATGTATGAGATGATCATGTGTTGTATAGAATATCATGACTTGCATGTCGATGAGTACGGCAACCGGCAGGAGCCATAGGGTTGTCTTTAATTATTGTATGACCCGCGTGTCAATCATTAAGCGCTATGTAATGCTTTACTTTATCGTTAAACGGTAGCAATAGTAGTAGAAGCATGGTGGGCGCGACAACCCCGATGACGACACGTTGATGGAGATCAAGATGATGGAGATCATGGTGTCATGCCGGTGATGATGGAGATCATGCCGGTGCTTTCAAGATGGAGATCAAAAGCACAAGTTCATGGCCATATCATGTCACTTATGATTTGCATGTGATGTTAATCCTTTTATGCACCTTGTTTTGCTTAGGACGATGGTAGCATTATAAGGTGATCCCTCACTTAATTTCAAGATAAATTGTGTTCTCCCCGAGTGTGCACCGTTGCGAAAGTTCGTCGTGTTGAGACACCACGTGATGATCGGGTGTGATGGACTCTACGTTCACATACAACAGGTGCAAGCCAGTGGTGCACATGCAGAACACTCGGATTAAACTTGACGAGCCTAGGATGTACAGACATGGCCTTGGAACACAAGAGACCGAAAGGTCGAACATGAGTCATATAGTAGATATGATCCACATGATGATGTTCACCATTGAAACCACCTCAACTCACGTGATGATCGGACTTGACTTGGTGAATTTGGATCATGTATCACTTGAATGACCGAAGGGATGTCAATTTGAGTGGGAGTTCTTAAGTAATATGATTAACTGAACTCATTATCATGAACATAGTCAGTAGTGTCTTTGCAAAATTATGTTGTAGATTACTAGCTCACGCTATAGCTCCCTTGAATTTCTATATGTTCCTAGAGAAATAGAGTTGAAAGATGACGGTAGCAATATTGCGGACTGGGTCCATGATCTGAGGATTGTCCTCATTGCTGCACAGAAGGCTTATGTCCTTAATGCAACGCTCGGTGCACCACCCCCTCTAGCGTCATCTGTAGATGTTGTGAACATCTGACAGGCACGTTCCGATGACTACTTGATAGTTTAGTGCGTCATGCATTACGGCTTAGAATTGAGGCTCCAAAACGTGTTGAACGTCGCGGAACATATGAGATGTTCTAAGAGCTGAAATTGGGATCTCAGGCTCGTGCCCATGTTGTGAGATATGAGATCTCCAACAAGATTCTTTGTCTGCAAGATGAAGGAGAATAGCTCAATCGTTAAGCATGTGCTCAGATTGTCTGGGTGCTACAATCGCTTGAATCGAGTGGGAGTTGATCTTCCATATAAGATAGTGATTGATATAGTTCTCCAAGTCACTGCCACTAAGCTACTAGAACTTGGTGATGAACTATAAAATGTCAGGGATAGAAATAATGATCCCTGAGTTGTTCGTGATGTTTGACACCGCGAAGGTAGAAATCAAGAAGGAGCATCAATTGTTGATGGTTAGTAAAACCACTAGTTTCGAGAAGGGCAAGGGCAAGGAGGGAAACTTCATGGATGGAAAGTCAGTTGCTGCTCCAGTGAAGCAACCCAAAGTTGAACCCAAAGGTGAGACTAAGTGCATCTATTATGAGGTGAGCGGTCGCTGAAGTGGAATAACCCTAGATACTTGGTAGATAAGAAGGCTGGCAACATCGACACAAGTGTATTTGATATACGTGTTATTGATGTGTACCTTGCTAGTACTCCTAATAGCACCTGGGTATTGGATACCGGTTCGGTTTCTAAATGTTAGTAACTCGAAGTAAAAGCTATGGAATAAACGAAGACTAGCTAAGGGTGAGGTGATGATGTGTGTTGGAAATGTTTCCAAGGTTGATGTGATCGACATCGCACGGTCTCTCTACCTTCGGGATTAGTGACGAACCTAAATAAATGTTATTTGGTGTTTTGCGTTGAGCATGAACGTGATTAGATCGTGTTTATTGCAACACGGTTATTCATTTAAGTTAGAGATTGATTGTTATTCTGTTTACATGAATAATACCTTAAATGGTCATGCACCCAGTGAGAATGGTTTGTTGAATCTTGATCATAGTAATACACATGTTCATAACATTGATGCCAAAAGATACAAAGTTAATAATGATAGTACCACATACTTGTGGCACTTCCGCTAAATGTCATATTGGTATAAAGCGCATGAAGAAACTCCATGTTGATGGATCTTTCGACTCATTCGATTTCGAATCGGTTGAGACATGCGAACCATGCCTCTTGGGCAAGATGACTAAGGACCCCATTTTCCAGATTGATGGAGCGGGCAGGTGATTTATTGGAAATGATACATGTTGATGTATGCAATCCAATGAGTCTTGTAGCGTGTGGTGGATATTGTTATTTTCTTACCTTCACTGATGATTTGAGCAGATATAGTGTATGTTTACTTAATGAAACACAAGTCTGAGTCATTTGAAAAGTTCAAGCAAATCCAGAGTGAAGTTTAAGATCATCATGACAAGAAGATAAAAATGTCTACGATATGATCTTGGAGGTGAATATCTGAGTTACGAGTTTGGCACAACTTTAGCCAATGTGAAAGTCGTTTCACAACTCATGCCACCTGGAACACCATAGTGTGATGGTGTGTCCGAACGTCATAGTCGTGCTCTATTGGATATGGTGCGGGCTATGATGTCTCTTATCGTTTTGCTCTATAGTTTTGGGGTCATGCATTAGAGACAACTACATTCACTTTAAATAGGGCACCATCTAAATCCGTTGAGATGACAGCGTGTGAATTATGGTTTGATACAAACCTAAGATGCATTTCTTAATGTTTGGGGCTGTGACGCTTGTGTGGAAAAATGTTTTCACCTAATGAGCTCGAACCCAAAGCGGACAAATGCATCTTCATACATTACCCTAAGAACAGTTGGGTGAACCTTCTATCTCAGATCCAAGCATAAAGTGTTTGTTGCTAAAACGGGTCCTTTCCTGAGAAAAAGTTTCTCACGAGAGAATTGAGTGGGAGGAAGATAGAACTTGATGAGGTTGTTGAACCTTTGTTTCAACCAGAGAGTAGCGCAGCGTAGAAAGATGTTTCTGTGGAACCTACGTCAGTTGAAGAGGAAGTAAATGATGATGATCATGAAGCTTCATATCAAGTTACTATCGAACCTCGTAGGTCGACAAGGATGCGTACTGCTCCTGAGTGGTACGACAACCCTGTCTTGGAGGTCATGTTGTTGGACAACGATGAACCTACGAGATATGGAGAAGTGATGATGGTCCCGGATTCCGACAAATGGTTAGAAGCCATGAAATCCGAGAAAGGATCCATGTATGAAAACCAAGTATAGACTTTGGTAGACTTGCTCGTTGGACGGAAGGTCGTCGAGTACAAATGGACCTTTGAGATGAAGACAGACGCTGATGGTAAATGTCACCATTTATAAAGCTTGACTTGTCACAAAGAAGTTTCCGACAAGTTCAAAGAGTTGAGTGCGATGAGACTTTCTCACTCGTAGCGATGCCAAAGTTTGTTGGAATTATGTTAGCAGTTGCTGCATTTTCAATTATGAAATCTGGCAGATGGATGACAAAACATCGTTTCCTTAACAGTTTACTTGAGGAAAAGTTGTATGTGATACAACCAGAAGGTTTTGTCAGTCCTAAGGATGCTAAAAGGAGAGCAAGCTTCAGTGATCCTTCTACGTGCGGAAGTAAGCATCTCGGAGTTGGAATATACACTTTGATGAGGTGATCAAAGTTTTTGAGTCTATACAAAGTTTATGAGAAACTTGTATTTACAATAAAGTGAGTGGGAGCACTATAGAGTTTCTAATAAGCATATGTGGTTGACATATTGTTGATCGGAAATGATGTAGAATTTCTGGAAAGCATAAAGGGTTGTTTGAAAGGAGTTTTTCAAAGGAAGACCTGGATAAAGCTACTTAATTGTTGAGCATCAAGATCTATAGAGATAGATCAAGATGCTTGATGAGACTTTGAATGAGTACATACCTTGACAAGATTTTGAAAGAGTTCAAAATGGATTAGTCAGAGAGAAGTGTTCTCACCTGCTTTGTAAGGTGTGAAGTTGAGTGAGACTCAAAGCTCGACCACGGCAGAAGAAAGAGAAAGGACGAATGTCGTCCCCTATGCCTTAGCCATAGGCTCTGTATAGTATGCCATGTTGTGTACCGCACCTGTGTGTGCCTTGCCATGAGTCCGCCAAGGGGTACAAGAGTGATCCAGGAGTGGATCACTGGACAGCGGTCAAGATCATCCTTAGTAACTAAAAGACTAAGGAAATGTTTCTCGATTATGGAGGTAAGAAAGTGTTCGTCGTAAAGAGTTACATCGATGCAAGCTTTGACACCAATCTGGATGACTCTTAGTAGCAATACGGATACATATAGTAGAGCAGCCATTTGTCCAAGTGGAGTGTGGTAGCAGTGTTTACAGTTTGACATAGAGATTTGCAAAGTACACCCGGATCTAAATGTCGCAGATCCGTTGACTATAAGACCTCTCTCACATACAAAGCATGATTGAGCCCGATAACTCATTGGGTGTTATATTCATAACAATGCGAATCACATAATGATGTGAACTAGATTATTGACTCTAGTGCAAGTGGGAGACTGTTGGAAATATGCCCTAGAGGCAATAATAAATTGGTTATTATCATATTTCCTTGTTCATGAAAATCGTTTATTATCCATGTTATAATTGTGTTGATCGGAAACTCAGATACATGTGTGGATACATAGACAACACCATGTCCCTAGTATGCCTCTAATAGACTAGCTCGTTGATCAAAGATGACTATGGTTTCCTAGTCATGGACATGAGATGTCATTTGATAACGGGATCACGTCATTAGGAGAATGATGTGATGGACAAGACCCAAACTACAAACGTAGCATATGATCGTGTCAGTTTATTGCTACTGTTTTTTGCATGTCAAGTATTTGTTCCTATGACCATGAGATCATGCAACTCACTGACACTGGAGGAGTATCTTGTATGTATCAAACGTCACAACGTAACTGGGTGACTATAAAGGTGCTCTACAAGTATCTCCGATGGTGCCTGTTGGGTTGGAATGGATCAAGACTGAGATTTGTTACTCCGTGTGACGGAGAGGTATCTCGGGGCCCACTCGGTAATACAACATCACAATAAGCCTTGCAAGCAATGTGACTTAGTGTTAGTCACGGGACCTTGTATTACAGAATGAGTAAAGAGACTTGCCGATAACGAGGTTGAACTAGGTATGGAGATACCGACGATCGAATCTCTGGCAAGTAACATACCAAGAACAAAGGGAACATCATACGGGATTAACTGAATCCTTGACATAGAGGTTCGACCGATAAAGATCTTCGTAGAATATGTAGGAACCAATATGGGTATCCGGGTCCCGCTATTGGTTATTGACCGTAGAAATGTCTCGGTCATGTCTACATAGTTCTCGAACCCGCAACGTCTGCACACTTAAGGTTCGGTGACGTTTCAGTAGTATAGAGTTATGTATGGTGGCGACCGAAGGTTGTTCGGAGTCCTGGATGAGATCCCGGACGTCACGAGGAGCTCCAGGATGGTCCGGAGGTAAAGATTGATATATTGGAAGTCCTGTTTTAGTCATCGGAAAAGTTTCGGGCTCATCGGTAGTGTACCGAGAGTGCCGATAGTGTACCGGGGGACCATCGGGAGAGGTATTTCGACCCAAGAGGCTACATGTGCTGTGGGAGGAGGTAAACCAGGCCCTGGTGGGCTGGACGAAGCCTCCTCTAAGGGCCCATGCGGTTGGAGTGGTTTGAGAGGGGAAAAAATCCAAAGGTGAAGAGGTGGAAAGAGTTTCCAAGTGGAAAGGAGGAATCCTACTCCTAATAGGATTGGAGTAGGACTCCTCCACCTCCAATTTCGAACCTTGAGGGTTTGAGGCTGCCTCCTCTCCTCCCTCCCTCCTATATATACTAGAGGATTTAGAGGAAAAGGCTAACCCTAATAGCCACATGCTACCTTTCCTCTAGATCGCAGTTTCTCCTCTAGATCGGTTTTCAGCGGTGCTTAGGCGAAGCCCTGCTGGAATAGCTCCACCACCATCGCCGCAACGCCGTTGTGCTGCCGGAGGAACTCATCTACCTCTCCGCTCGCTCTTGCTGGATCAAGAAGGCGGAGATCGCCATCGAGCTGTACATGTGCTGAACGCGGAGGTGCCGTCCGTTCGGCGCTGGATCGGAAGGACCGTGATCAAGATCGCAAGACGGATCGTGATGAGATCGCGGGATGGATCGTGATGAGTTTGCGAGACGGATCGTGATGAGATCGCGGGACGGATCGTGATGAGTTCATGGGACGGATCGTGATTGGATCGCGGGGCGGATCGTGATGAGATCGCGGGATGCTCGGCGATTTGGATCGCGAAGACGTTGGTCTACACCAACCGCGTTTCTTAACGCTTTCCGCTTAGCGATCTACAAGGATATGTAGATCCACTCTCCCTCTCGTAGATGCTTATCACCATGGATAGATCTTGCGTGTGCGTAGAAATTGTTTTGTTTCCCATGCAACGTTCCCCAACACGAGGCATCGTGCTCCCACTTGCCCTGATCGTGGTGTCATCATCGTACGCGCGCGCGCTTCCCAAATTTTCGTATCCCGCGAAATCTGGGTCTGACAGACCGACCCGTCACCTCCAAAGATGCTTTCAGTTCACTCGGAGCAAAATAGGCATTGAACATCCACTCGGACACTTTCAAGGCTAAATGGATCCGGGCGAATGGAGAAGAGTTCAATCGACACAAGTTTCGTTGAAGCCCCGAATATCATTCGGAAGATTTGGCATGTTGATCCTGAATTGACATCAATACTCAGAGTTCAATCGACGCAAGTTTCGTTGAAGCCCCGAATATCATTCGGGAGATTGATGCCTTAATTTGAGATTGGCATTGATACCCCTATTTCACCACTCTAACCCCGATCCATTCGGGGGCTAATGACGAGGATATGTACCTAGGGTAGGGTCCTAGGCAAGGCCTACATACCCTACCTAAGGACATTACATTGGAGGACTTGAAGATCGAGCATAATCTTCCGACTGTATTCCATGAGACGTTCAAGTCACTCGACATTCAATCCACTCGGAGTCTTCTTCCATTACTCAACAATCTCCTGTCACTCGGTAGACCTCATTCTCAGTCGACATCAGAAGACCAGGAGCCACCATCAGGCGGCCAACGGGCAGTCGTTAGTCCTTCATCATTGGTAGCATTTATTATGTACGTTACCAGTAACGCCAGTCTTTAAACCCACGATCAGACCCTTCGATGCCGGACACTTATGAGGGGCAGAGAACTCTATATAAGCCGTCCCTCCCCTGTGGCACAGGGGTTCACAACCATTGTAATCTTAACATTCCACACGATAAGCTCCCGAGCACTAAGACGTAGGGCTGTTACCTTCACGAGAGGGGCCTGAACTCATATATCCGTGTGTACACCCTCGACGTAGCTAGGACTCTGCCCTCTCCCTTCATACCCCTACCTTCTACTGCCAGGCTCGTTCCCACGACAGTACTGACTAACAAAACTCTGAGAGCATGATATATTTTCTTTTTCAAAGGTTCAAAAGAATATCAAAATTGGGTTCTGTTTATTGAATGTTGAGTTGTAGTGCTGTCGGCAGAAATGCTTTCTCATTACAGTAGACGAAGAAAGACATTTTACATGTGATCCAAGTCGGTTTACATTATGAGTGTCTGAGCTTACCACCCGGGGGATTGGTTATAAAAAAAATGCGAGACTTGGTATGTTTCTTCCCTTACCTGATCATCGTCAATGTCCAATAACGAATTTAACTGTAGAAACAGAAGACATGATACGGACAAGGCATTAGTAAACCGACCAAGTTGGGTGAGATACGTTCAAAAATTATTCTTTATCTGCCACAACAAATTTATACGAATAGGTAATCAAGCACAAACCTGGAAGGCTGCAATTGCCACAAACCTGGAAAACTGTGTGTATACATGGAAAACTGCAGCCTTCCATTAATCTGATGTATAGGTAACCATGAAGGCTGCAATTGCCACAAACCTGGAAAACTGTGTGTATACATGGACTTTCAACATGATAACCATTATCTGATGCAGTCTCAACTATCGAGTACAAATATATTTTCCTTGAATCAATATATATTTATCAATGATAGCTTGCACAAGCAAGTCGCATAACTGAGACAGGCAATGTATTGTTCATTCAAGTAAGATAACTGAGAGAGATAAATGTAATATGCGTCCAAGTCATCATTGACTGAACTAAATTCCAGAAAAAGAACTTACTAAGCATACAACAGAGCATGTTCTTACATATAGGCAAATCTTTCCTCGCAGCTCACTTGGATTTTCATCAAACACCTTGTAGGCATAGATAAAAAAGGATGTACAAAAACAAAGACGAGAGGTTATAAATCACAAGAGAGGATACAAATCAGTAGGAAGAGTGGCACGCCTCAGTTCCGGTCAAATTAGGGACCCCGCCGGGACATGGAGCTACCCAAGTGGTCGCAGAGGTACCTACTTGAAGAAAGTACACGCCAAACACATCCCATGGCCAGCACCAAAGTTGTGTAATGGCACGCTGGTACCTACGGGAGCGGCGGAAGCTGCGAGGTAGGCGGCAACTCTACATCGGCCTGATGACCTCCGGCTTCATTGACAAATGCAGAATTTTCCTATGGTTGACAAACAAGAACAGGCTCTTCACCAACTGTAGAAGGTTTAAAAGGGGCATCGCTGCTTCACCCAGTTGTCCATTCTCTCCGGTAGCTGAATCTACAAACCACCTGCTGCTCCACTGTAAAAATCTGCGCTCTCTGTGGGACGAATTGTCTTCTCTCGCCCTGGTGCTCCCCAATACCTGAGTCATCTATGGGGCCAGACCTGCAATATAAAGCTCGCTCCATGGTCATCATTGCCATTCTCTGGAATATATGGAAGAGAAGGAATGCAAAAGTATTCAGGGACGACACTCAACCGATTCACCTAATTGCTCATTCCGCAGCTGATGACATCATGCTTTGGTCTAACAGATGCACCAAAGCAGGCTTCTAATCTGTTTCGAGACTGGAGTACCATGTTGTTTCGCTTATCCATGAGATTGTAATCAGATTTTTATACATCCTTTTTTTTTACCCTACCTCAATCTGTTTCGCTGTAAATGTACTCTTTATTAATGCAATGGTGGCAGGCGTACGCCCGCTGTAGCACTGTCAAAAAACAGAACAACATCTTCAACACACAAGAACTTAAGACGCGTTTGGTAGTCTGCGTCGTCCCCAAACAAGCCCACTAGATGCAAGTAAAACCCGTTTGATAGCGTACATAGAGGCCTAGCTCGCACGCACATGAACCATAAAGCAAACCAGAGCCTAGCTCGCTAGGAATGCTTGAATCGTCCGTTTTCAGCGGGCCGGGCTGAGTCAAGCGCAAAAGTGGGACACGACGTACGCAACGATGTAGGGATAATCGGGATGAAGACGGCGTGAGACAAAAATTTGCCGGCGTGTGATGAAGCAAAATCTAGCATCACCCCCCCCATTTACTCGCTCACCTCTAGCGGTAGGACAAACCCAGCCTTAGTTCTTGCCTTTGTCAGTGACCGTGACTGAAATCTACAAAATTGGCGGCTATGGCATTGCGGTGACTTCAGTCTCCGACACCAAGACCTGCTTCTGCCATCCGTCTCGGATTTCGTCTCGTCTGCGCGCGCGCCGGGGAGGGGGGGGGGTCATCTGTTGGGGAGCGTTGCATGGGAAACAAAAATTTTCCTACACACACAAGATCTATGCCTGGTGATGAGCATCTACAAAAGGGAGAGTGGATCTACATACCCTTGTAGATCGCTAAGCGGGAAGCGTTAAGAAACGCGGTTGATGTAGTCGAACGTTTCCGCGATCCAAATCGCCCGTCCCGCAATCCAATCAAGATCCATCCCGATCTAGTGCCAAACGGACGGCACCTCCGCGTTCAGCACACGTACTGCTTGATGACGTCTCCGCCTTCTTGATCCAGCAAGCGGGAGGAGGAGAGGTAGATGAGTTCTCCGACAACGCGATGGCGTAGTGGCGATGGTGGTGGTGCTATCCCGACAGGGCTACACCTAGTGCTACCGAAACCGCGAACGGAGGAGAAAACGATCTAGGGAGAGAGAGGGGCGCCAAGGGCTTCGTGTGTCCTCTTGGGAGCCCCCTTCCCTCTATATATAGGTGAAGGGGTGTGGAGATCAACCCCTCCATGCCCTAGGGCGCAGCCAAGGAGGAGGAGTTGGACTCCTAGTCCAATTCCCTCCCTTTCCAAAACCAGGTGGACTTTCCACCTCTCCCAAGCCACATGGGCCTTGAGGGGCTTGTGCGCCTGGCCCAATAAGGCCACGATGCCGCCCCTCAACCCATGGAAACTCTTGGGACGTGGTGAAATGTCACACCCTATGTTTGTAGCACATTGTTATGTTTGAGTTTATAAAATTTGGAGCCAACTAAAACTTTTTCTATGTGTTTGTGCTTGCTTGCTATGTTGTTTGCTTGCTTGTTGATTGAGTTCTATGGTACTACTAGGTTCTATTCCACTTCATAATATTCTTACTTGCTCCAAACCCCTTGCCCAATGATCATGCCATGTGAATAGTGGCCAAAACTATTTTTATCAAATTTTGTTTTAACAAAAAATGATTTATTTAATTTAAGTTCCCAAAACCCCCTGAAATGAGGTTTGCACTTCAAGTACTCAAATTAGGTGGACCCTTCCTTCCCAAAGGCTTTATTTCAAACCTACTATATATATGACTTCTCAAAAACACAAAATATTATTTTTAAAGATTATTTTCATATTTTATTTAAAGGCTTTATCTTAAGGCCAGAAATGGTTTTTCCTAGGGAAAAAATATTTAAATGCTTTGAAAATATTTGATAAAAGTAATAGAAACTAAGTGGACATATATTTTCCATATATATGAGTTTCAACACAAGGGAATGATCAGATCATAGGCAAACCCCCTCAAAACCCTTTTTGTTCAGATCAAACTTTTGAAATATTTCTATAAGAAATATTCTCAATAAATTCTAGGAAAATTCTAGAAAGTCAACACTATCATGGGTGATGATCTTGCAAAGTTTCATCCCAATCCAAGTTGATTTGGTTCCTCAAATCACCCAAAAACCATTCCTGTCCACAATCAAATTTGTGCAACTTCACATTGTGAAGTGTCTCCCCTTGTCCTCAAACTTTGTGGGCATGCTCCAATGGACAAATAGTGATGATACATTAAGTGGTGCATCAAGGTTAAAAGCCTAGCATCATTGGATCTACAGAAATCAGTTTCTGCCAATTTCTAGGGTTCATCAAATTTCCATTATCAACCTTTTCCTCTTGAGTTCAAATTTGGTGAAGCATCTCATTTCTACCTAGCCTTTGACCCTAGTAAGTATATCAGTAAGGTGGAAGCATCTTCTTGCCCAAAACACCATCAAACACCTTTTGGTGATTTGGTAAAACCCCCATTTTCACCTCTGTCTCTTTTACCCTTGCCCCCAACTTTTTACCACAGTCTCCTATAGATACCTTTCATCTCCAAAAAAGCCTCATGGTCATAGATCAAGTAAAATGTGGTGAAAAGCCCCATTTACCTACCTAGACAAGAGCTTTTTCTCTCGCCCTCTCAACTTTCCTTCTCTCCTAAGCCATCCCAGGGCATCCAATGCTCTATCCACCTATTATTCTCCCCCCAGAGCCTTTGGACAAAAGTGGCCGCGCCCAAAACGCCAATGGCTTGCCCTGGCATGCCATTTGGGCGCTCTGGAGCGCGCTACAGTGCACTCCCACACTGTAGCTGCCCCCATCCCGATGCCCCGACCACCTCGGGCCAGGGTAACACTCCACGAGGCTCCCTCGGCATCCGCGCCTTTCTACCAGCGGCCTCACCACACGCACGAACCGGCCGCCCCCCTCGGCTAGTGCCAAGGTTCGCACGCGCGACGACCTTGCCCCCCCTCTGTTTGTCCTCACCCTCCAGGGCATCTCCCGTGGACCCCTGTGCCCCCTCCCTGGCCTGGCGTGGCTCAACGACGAGAGCCTGAGCTCTCCCGCGCTCGTCACCTCCCCTGCCTCCACCTCTCCCTTATAAAGCCCCCCCGGACCTCCCTCTTCTCCTCTGTCGCCTCTCTCCGCACCCAATCAAGCGCCCGTCCCACCCCTGCAAGCCCCGTGGGTCCCTGCTCCCGGATCGCGCCCGAGCTCCGCCATCGGGGATCGTCGTTGATCTCGAGGTATGTGGCATCTCTAGCGCCCTTTCTCCTTCCCCTGTGCCTCCCTCTCCCTACTAGGATGATCCCTCCTCTCCGCTTCTTTTGCAGCCCAGGGCGGCCGGACCGTCCTCTTCCCGAGAGCCCTCTGCCGTAGGTTCACGTCGCCGGCGAGCCCCGGTCCTTCGGCGACCACCATCGTGCCCAAGCGGACGGCGGGACCTCCCCGAGCCCCCTCGTGCCTTCCTCGAGTCGAACGGCCGCCAGAGTCGCCGCCGGTGAGCCTCCCCGTGCCCCTGTGAGAGAGGAAGGAGATGACAGGCGGGGCCCGCCTATCATACTCCCCTGCCCCTTGTGCCACCGACAGGTCAGGCCTGCCTGTCGGGTTCGAACCGGTCAGCTGCCGCACACGCCGTCTGCCTGGGCTGGTTTCCCTATGGGCCGGCTCTGCCTCGGTGCTTCTGGCCCGAGAGGCACAATGCGGTTTTTCCTTTTTCCTTTTTCTGTCTTATTTCCAAAAATCCCTCGGGCCGATATATTTATCCAATGCCAATATTTCTTCCACCTAAGTTCTTAAAATAATCCATAGAATTTAATAGTGCCTTTTGTAAAAATATTTGAAAACATTTTTAGTAGTGTTTTATTTTAAAACCGACATATAGGCACCTTTTTGCCTCTGTTATTTTATTTCCAAAATCTTTTTCACAACAAAACTCTAGGAAAATATTTTTAGTATGACATGTAGTATTTATCAAAGTAGGTTAACATTTTTGGTAGTAGAGCGAGTGCTCTGTTTTGTGTGATTGCTTATTTTTATCGCTTTATTTCACGACGATAGATTGCGCGGTTGACGAAGAAGTTGGACCCGAAGACATCGAAGACCCAGGAGACTTTGTTGAGCCAAGCAAGCAGCCCTTTGACCATGATAAGAAACTATTTTATTGCATGTCATATAGCACTTTACTTTCATCATATTTGATCCTGTGATGTGGTGTCCCCCTTTTGGTGGGATGCCTTCGGTACATATGCATTGACACTTGTATCGTGCATGACCCTACCACCTTATGAGGGTTGTGAGGGTGGGAGTAGTTAGGTGCTAATAGATGCTACGCAAAAGGGATGGAACTTATGCATAGTGATGGCAAGGAAGGAAATGATTTCAAAGACTTTTCGAAAACCCCGTCGGGTGCCACTAATGCCCGAGGGAGATGATGATGAGATGGGTGACCACTTGAGAAAGAAGTGGTGTGTCGGGACAAGATGAGGATGTGTTTTTGAAAACAGAGGGTTTAAGATTTGTCGACCGTCCCAACCTTACATGCGCAACCACAATACCCCTCATGGGACGGGGCTTTGTTGATTACTATGGTTGGTACTAGCAAGGAGTCGCATTACTAGTGGCAAGAGTGAAGTGGTCACTCTTGAGACGGGGTCGTCCCAGAGAGGAAGGTTAGGCGCTGTCTTTACAGGCACCGGGCACACCGTTGCGTGCCCTCATGGATGATACGAGTGATGTATATCATGAGGGATGGAACCAACGAGTGGAATCTTTGTTTATTATCACCATGGGAAAGGCATTGTTCGGGTGCTTACCTCGGGTATGTTATGTACCGCGAGTCGTGGATGACACGGAAGTTCCCCGAGTCTTGTGGGTAAAGTGTGCAACCTCTGTAGAGTGTAAAACTATTCGAATAGCCGTGTCCACGGTCAAGGACAGTTGGGTGGTGCTGCCTATGCCATGTCCGAATGTTTTCGTGAAACTTGGTGTGAGAATGGTTGTGATGGTGACAAGAGGTCACATGATCTAACACCGATGACTTAGCGTGATGATTGAACTAAGTCCGATGACTTAGCGTGAACATGAGATGTTCAACCAATACTTATGCTGGTATCTGCAGTTTGTTCACATGGATACCTACTAGTTGTTGATGCATGCTCACTAGTTACTTGATCATGTCATTTGCATACAAAATTAGCTTTCCGCAAATTTACCTACTTAGTGCTATACCATGCATCATTGTTACCTTGTTCCACAACTTGGGTTGCTTGCGAGTAAATTCAAAGTACACATTGGCTTGCCACTGGTTATTTAATTGGCCAGACATGGAAGAACATGAGTATGTTGAAGAGTTCGTTGGAGACGAGCATGCGAACTAGGACGCTTCCCAGTCAGAATGCGTGTAGGTAAAGGTAGATGGCATGGGTTCACGCTTTCGACCAATATTTCCGCTGCTTGTTCTAGTTTAAGTGTTTGTCCCATGTGTCCCTATCTATGTAAGACTTGACCTTCATGGTCTTTATTTGTGTAAGACGTTAAGTATGGATGTAAGACTCTTGTTATTCAGCTTCTGTGTGTTCAATGAGCATTGATCTCTGGAATCACTGTACACGTGCATTCGGTGATCATGACTTATGAGTTGGGTCCCCACATGAAACCCTTGGTGGACTTCCGAACTCCTCCAGAAGTTTCTGGAACCTTCTAGAAGCTTCCCGGTACAATACCAAGAAAACTCGAAACTTTTCTGGTAGCCAAAATATGACTTCTCATATATAAATCTTTACCTTCGGACCATTCCGGAGCTTCTCGTGATGTACGGGATCTCATCCGGGACAGAGAAAACCTTCGGTCACCAACATACATACTCAACAATACCAAATCGTCACCGAACGTTAAGTGTGCACACCCTATGGATTCGAGAACTATGTAGACATGACCGAGACAACTCTACGACCAATAACCAATAGCGGGACCTGGATGCCCATATTGGCTCCTACATATTCTATGAAGATCTTTATCGGTCGAACCACGATGTCAAGGATTCAAACAATCCCATATGCAGTTCCCTTTGTCCATCGGTATGTTACTTGCTCGGGATTCGATCGTCGGTATCTCCATACCTAGTTCAATCTCATTACCGGCAAGTCTCTTTACTCGTTCCGTAATACAAGATCACGTGGCTAACTCTTTAGCCACTTTGCTTCCAAGGCTCATTGTGATGTTGTACTACCGAGTGGAGCCCTGAGATACTTCTCCGTCACACGGAGTAACAAATCCCAGTCTTGATCCACGCCAACCGAACAGACACCCTTGAAGATACCTGTAGAGCACATTTATAGTCACCAGTTACATTGTGACATTTGATACACACAAGGCATCCCTACGAAGTCAGGGAGTTGTGTGATCTCATGGTCGTAGGAACAGATACTTGATATGGATAAAGAAGTAGCAATAAACTGACACGATCAACTGCTATGCTTACGGTTGGGTCTTGTCCATCACACCATTCTCCTAATGATGTGATCCTGTTATCAAATGACAACTCACGTCTATGGTCAGGAAACCTTGTCCATCTTTGATCAACGAGCTAGTCTAGTAGAGGCTCACTAGGGACATGGGGTTGTCTATGTATCTACACATGTATTTGAGTTTCTGATCAATACAATTCTAGCATGGACAATAGACGTTTATCATAAACAAGAAAATATGATAATAACCAATTTATTATGTCCTCTAGGGCATATTTCCAACATCATCGGCTCCCAAGGGGGTAAGAAGCACACAACAACACTCCTCTATTAGGTTATGTATTAGGCTGTAAGTATGGTGTATGATCGATTTCGCCATAGATCACAACACCATCAATGTCACCCGGGTTATGGAGGAATGGATTAAACTGGTTGTTGAGGCAACACTCATAGCTGTGATTCAGGCCTGGGTCATGTTGGTCCACAAGAGGTTCTTTGTGGGAGTGATAATCTTGTCATCCATTATGGTCCAATGTTAATCCGAGATAGGGAGAAGATGGGAAATCTAGAGTAGATGTACAATAGCAACAAAGTAGAGGCTCTGTGGATGCTTCGAATGTGAATATCACCTTTTGCCAAGCTTGTGGAGACGTCCAGGAACATGGACATCCACATCTCTATGGAAGAGCAAGTTGTCATGTTCCTTCATGTTGTGGAGATCATAATTAGAGATCCAGGGTTATTCACAACGTGTTTAGAAGATCATTGGAGACCATTTCCAAGTATTTCAAGCAAGTCGTGTATGCTATTGGGGAGCTCTAAGGAGAGACGATCAAGACATCAACTGAGGAAACTCCTAGAAAGATTTGCAATAGCGCAACATGGTATCCATATTTCAAGGTGAGCACTACTCGTAGTTCACGTCTTGACATGCTTGTATTGTTCTGATACAACCACAACGCCATGTTTTCATGCCATCACATACTTGTGCGGGCACAATATATGGTACTCATGTGGCTGTTAGAGTGTCGAGGTCATAAGCTGTAGCATACATTGATAGAAATCACTACACAATCCAAAATGCGCTTATTATTGTTGACTTTGATCTGAAGTTCACATATGTGTTAACTAGCTGAGAATGATCATCCCATGATGCTAACATTCTTGATGACAGGATCACTCGGCCTAGTGGCATCAATATCCTCGATTGCAAGTTCTACTAGGAGATGCTAGCTATGCATGTCGGACCAGTGTTCTTTCACCCTTCAAGAAAACCAGATACCATCTAAACAAGTTATCTTCTAGGAACTATCCTAGGACTGCATAGGAATTGTTCAATCTTAGACACTCTAGCCTTAGAGTTAAAGTTGAGAGGGCATTTGGAGCTCTAAAGAATATATTTAAGGTTCTGGATCAGAAGTCATTTCGTCGTCTTCCCACCCAGGTTAGGCTTGTTCTTGAATGTTGCATCCTCAATACATAGATCATCCAATGGGGACGTGATGAGTTTGTGCCGGAGGAGAAAGACGTGATGACTGATGATGCTAATACCTCCGGCCATGGTGTGGAGGCATTTGACAATTAAGCTTAGAAGAGCAAAAGGTTGGGTGTGCCGATTCAATTTGGAAAAACTGTGGTAACACAAGATTCTGAAGGAGAAGCAACATGAAGAAGACGAGAATAGACCCCCCTGTTGGGCGTGATAAACTTTCCCCTATGGACCCATATGACCGTTCATTTTTACTGCTATTTGTTAGTAGTTAGGATGAATTGTCATTTGTTTATTAGCTACGACTGAAACGATGTTTATTTATAATTTTATATGTTAGTGTAATGTGTGGTAAGATCAGCACTAGTGAGAAGGGACGAGCACAACATAGGCCATGCACAACCAAGCACCATGCAGTGCATCAGCCCCCCCCCCCCCCCCCGACGCAAGGCACCAAATGCTGAGGGAAAATGCCTCCCTGATGCAGCCAACCTACATGTAGGCTGCCAAATGATATGCACAACATGGTTTTTGGACTGTATTTACTCAGACGGGCCCAATTGACTCATAGATGCCAATACCCCCAAAATGGTGCAACCTACCAAACACGTCTTTAACAAATCAGTGAAAAAACTGTTGGAAATATGCCCTAGAGGCAATAATAAAATGGTTATTATTGTATTTCCTAGTTCATGATAATTGTCTATTGTTCATGCTATAATTGTGTTAACCGGAAACCGTAATACATGTGTGAATACATAGACCACAACGTGTCCCTAGTGATCCTCTAGTTGACTAGCTCGTTGATCAATAGATGGTCACGGTTTCATGACCATGGACATTGGATGTCGTTGATAACGGGATCACATCATTAGGAGAATGATGTGATGGACAAGACCCAATCCTAAGCATAGCACAAGATTGTGTAGTTCGTTTGCTAAAGCTTTTCAATGTCAAGTATCGTTTCCTTAGACCATGAGATTGTGCAACTCCCGGATACCGTAGGAATGCTTTGGGTGTGCCAAACGTCACAATGTAACTGGGTGGCTATAAAGGTGCACTACGGGTATCTCCGAAAGTGTCTATTGGGTTGGCACGAATCGAGACTGGGATTTTTCACTCCTGTTGGGGAACGTCGCATGGGAAACAAATTTTTTCCTACGCACATGCAAGATCTATCCATGGTGATGAGCATCTACGAGAGGAAGAGTGGATCTACGTACCCTTGTAGATCGCTAAGCGGGAAGCGTTAAGAAACGCGGTTGGTGTAGTCGAACATCTTCGCGATCCAAATCGCCGAGCGTCCCGCGATCACATCACGATCCGTCCTGCGATCCAATCACGATCCGCCCCGCGAACTCATCACGATCCGTCCCGTGATCTCATCACGATCCTTCCCGCGATCTCATCACGATCCGTCCCGTGAATGCATCACGATCCGCCCTGTGAACTCATCACGAACCGTCTCGCGATCTTGATCACGGTCCTTCCGATCTAGCGCCGAACGAACGGCACCTCCGCGTTCAGCACACGTGCAGCTTGATGACGATCTCCATCGTATTGATCCAGCAAGAGGAAGTGGAGAGGAAGAAGAGTTCACCGACAGCGTGACGGCGCTCCGGCGATGGTGGTGGAGCAATTCCGGCAGGGTTTCACCTAAGCACTACGGAAATCCGATCTAGAGGAGCACCGGTGGAACGGGTAGCACGTGGCCGTAAAATCAAGTGCAAAACACCCAATACTCCAGTATATATAAGAGGGAGGGAGGATGAGGGCTGGCGCGCAAGGCAGCCCTGCCTTGCCTCTTGCGCAAGGAGGATTGGAGGAGTCCTCCTCCAATCCTAGTAGGACTAGGATTGCTCCTTTCCTACTTCGAGTCTATTCCCACCTTTTGCGGTTTTTTTCTTTCTTTCTCAAGTCCAGACGCATGGGACTCTTAGAGGACTTCCACCAACCCACTAAGGGCTGGTTCCACCCTCCCACAGCCCATGTAGCCTCTTGGGTCGAAATACCTCTCCCGATGGTCCCCCGGTACACTACCGGCACTCCCGGTACACTACCGATGAGCCCGAAAGTTTTCCGGCGACCAAAATAGGACTTCCTATATATGAATCTTTACCTCCGAACCATTCCGGAGCTCCTCGTGATGTCTGGGATCTCATCCGGGACTCCGAACAACCTTCAGTCACCGCCATACATAACTCTATACTACCGAAACGTCACCAAACCTTAAGTGTGCAGACCCTGTGGGTTCGAGAACTATGTAGACATGACCGAGACACCTCTACGGTCAATAACCAATAGCAGGACCTGGATGACCATATTGGTTCCTACATATTCTACGAAGATCTTTATCGGTCGAACCTCTATGTCAAGGATTCAGTCAATCCCATATAACGTTCCCTTTGTTCTTCGGTATGTTACTTGACCGAGATTCGATCGTCGGTATCTCCATACCTAGTTCAACCTCGTTACTGGCAAGTCTCTTTACTTGTTCCATAATACAAGATCCCGTGGCTAACACTTAGTCACATTGCTTACAAGGCTTTGTTGTGATGTTGTATTATCGAGTGGGCCCTGAGATACCTCTCCGTCACACGAAGTAACAAATCCTAGTCTTGATCCATGCCAACCCAACAGACACCCTTGGAGACACCTGTAGAGCACCTTTATAGTCACCCAGTTATGTTGCGACGTTTGATACACACAACGTACTCTTCTGATATCTGTGAGTTGCATGATCTCATGGTCATAGGAACATATACTTGACATGCAGAAGATAGTAGCAATAAAATGACACGATCATAAGCTACGTTTGTAGTTTGGGTCTTGTCCATCACATCATTCTCCTAATGATGCGATCCTGTTATCAAATGACATCTCATATCCATGGCTAGGAAACCTTAACCATCTTTCGATCAACGAGCTAGTTCACTAGAGGCATACTAGGGACATTGTGTTTGTCTATATATCCACACATGTGTCCATGTTTCCAATTAATACAATTATAGCATGGATAATATCGATTATCATGAACAAGGAAATATGATAATAACTAATTTATTATTGCCTCTAGGGCATATTTCCAACAGTCTCCCACTTGCACTAGAGTCAATAATCTAGTTCACATCACCATCTGATTTGCAGTGTTATGAATCTAACACCCAATGAGTTCTGGGGCTCGATCATGCTTTGCATGTGAGAGAGGTCTTATAGTCAACGGGTCTACGACATTCAGATCCATGTGTACTTTGCAAATGTGTATGTCAAACCGTAAACACTGCTACCACACTTCACTTGGTACTATTCCAAATGGCTGCTTCACTATACGTATCCAGATTGCTACTACGATTCATCCGGATTGGTGTTTAAGCTTGCATCGACGTAACTCTTTACGACGAACTCTTATCACCTCCATAATCGAGAAACATCTCCTTAGTTTTTAGTTATTAAGGATAATCTTGACCGCTGTCTAGTGATCCACTCCTGGATTACTCTTGTACCCCTTGACGGACTCATGGCAAGGCACACACAGGTGCGGTACACAGCATGGCATACTATACAGAGCCTATGGCTAAGGCATAGGGGACGACATTCGTCCTTTCTCTTTCTTCTGCCGTGGTCGAGCTTTGAGTCTCACTCAACTTCATACCTTACAAAGCAGGCGAGAACACTTCTCTCTGACTAATCCATTTTGAACTCTTTCAAAATCTTGTCAAGGTATGTACTCATTGAAAGTCTTATCAAGCATCTTGATCTATCTTTATTGATCTTGATGCTCAACAATTAGGTAGCTTCATCCAGGTCTTCCTTTGAAAAACTCTTTTCAAACAACCGTTTATGCTCTCGAGAAGTTCTACATCTTTTCCGAATAGCAATATGTCAACCACATATACTTATTAGAAACTCTATAGTGCTCCCACTCACTTTATTGCAAATACAAGTTTCTCGTAAACTTTGTATAGACTCAAAAACCTTGATCACCTCATCAAAGTGTATATACCAACTCCGAGATGCTTGCTTCAGTTCATAGAAGAATCACTGAAGCTTGCACACCTTCTAGCATCCTTATGACTGACAAAACCTTCTAGTTGTATCTCATACAACCTTTCCTTAAGGAAGGAAACGATGTGTTGGCATCCATCTGCCACATTTCATAATTGAAAAATTTAGCAACTGCTAACATAATTCCAACAGACTTTATCATCGCTACGAGTGAGAAAGTCTCATCGCAGTCAACTCTTTGAACTTGTCGTAAACTACTTTGCAACAAGTCGAGCTTTACAAATGGTAAAATTTACCATCAGCGTCTGTCTTCATTTTAAAGATCCATTTGTACTTGGTTTTCATACATGGATCCTTTCTCGGATTTCATGGCCTCTAACCTTTTGTTGGTTTCCGGGCCCATCATCGCTTCTCCATAGTTCGTAGGTTCATCGTTGTCCAACAACATGACCTCCAAGACAGGGTTGTCGTACCGCTCAGTAGCAGTACACATCCTTGTCGACCTACAAAGTTTGATAGTAACTTGATCCGAAGCTTCATGATCATCATCATTAACTTCCTCTTCAACTGACATAGGCTTCATAGAAACATCTTTCTGCGCTGCGCCACTTTCTGGTTGAAGTGAAGGTTCAATAACCTCATCAAGTTCTATTTTCCTCTTAGGTCGATAGTAACTTGATCCGAAGCTTCATGATCATCATCATTAACTTCCTCTTCAACTGACATAGGCTTCACAGAAACATCTTTCTATGCTGTGCTACTTTTTGGTTGAAGCAGAGGTTAAAAACCTCATCAAGTTCTATCCTCCTCCCACTCAATTCTTTCAAGAGAAACCTTTTCTCGAGAAAGGACTCAATTTTAGCAATAAACATTTTATGCTTGGATCTGAGATAGAAGGTTCACCCAACTGTTCTTAGGGTATTCTATGAAGATGCATTTGTCCGCTTTGGGTTCGAGCTCATTAGGTGAAAACATTTTCCACACAAGCGTCGTAGCCCCAAGCATTAAGAAATGACATCTTAGGTTTCTATCAAACCATAGTTCACACGGTGTCATCTCAATGGATTTAGATGGTGCCCTATTTAAAGTGAATGTAGTTGTCTCTAGTGCATAACCCCAAAATTATAGTAACAAAACGATAATAGATATCATAGCACGCACCATATCCAATAGAGCACGACTATGACGTTCGGACACACCATCACACTATGGTGTTCTAGGTGGCGTGAGTTGTGAAACAACTTTCACATTGTCTAAAGTTGTATGCCAAATTCGTAACTCAGATATTCACCTCCACGATCATATCGCAAACATTTTTATCTTCTTGTCACGATGATCTTAAACTTCACTCTGAATTTGCTTCAACCTTTCAAATGATTCATACTTGTGTTTCATTAAGTAAACTTGTCTCGTGTTTCATTAAGTAAACTTGTCTCGTGTTTCATTAAGTAAACTTCACGATGATCTTAAACTTCACTCTGAATTCGTGTTTCAAATGATCTTAAACTTATCTCGTAGGTTCATCGTTGTCCAACAACATGACCTCCAAGACAGGGTTGTCGTACCACTCAGGAGCAGTACGCATCCTTGTCGACCTACGAGGTTCGATAGTAACTTGATATGAAGCTTCATGATCATCATCATTTACTTCCTCTTCAACTGACATAGGTTCCATAGAAACATCTTTCTACGCTGCGCTACTCTCTGGTTGAAACAAAGGTTCAACAACCTCATCAAGTTCTATCTTCCTCCCACTCAATTCTCTCGTGAGAAACTTTTTCTCAGGAAAGGACCCGTTTTAGCAACAAACACTTTATGCTTGGATCTGAGATAGAAGGTTCACCCAACTGTTCTTAGGGTAATGTATGAAGATGCATTTGTCCGCTTTGGGTTCGAGCTCATTAGGTGAATTTTTTTTTTCCACACAAGCGTCACAACCCCAAACATTAAGAAATGACATCTTAGGTTTGTATCAAACCATAATTCACACGCTGTCATCTCAACGGATTTAGATGGTGCCCTATTTAAAGTGAATGTAGTTGTCTCTAATGCATGACCCCAAAACTATAGAGCAAAACGATAAGAGACATCATAGCCCGCACCATATCCAATAGAGCACGACTATGACGTTCGGACACACCATCACACTATGGTGTTCCAGGTGGCATGAGTTGTGAAACGACTTTCACATTGGCTAAAGTTGTGCCAAACTCGTAACTCAGATATTCACCTCCAAGATCATATCGTAGACATTTTTATCTTCTTGTCATGATGATCTTAAACTTCACTCTGGATTTGCTTGAACTTTTCAAATGACTCAGACATGTGTTTCATTAAGTAAACATACACTATATCTGCTCAAATCATCAGTGAAGGTAAGAAAATAACAATATCCACCGCACGCTACAAGACTCATTGGATTGCATACATCAACATGTATCATTTCCAATAAATCACTTGCTCACTCCATCAAACCAGAAAACTGGGTCCTTTAGTCATCTTGCCCAAGAGGCATGGTTCGCATGTCTCAACCAACTCGAAATCGAATGAGTCCAAAGATCGATCAGCATTGAGTTTCTTCATGCGTTTTATACGAATATGACATTTAGCGGCAGTGCCACAAGTATGTGGTACTATTATTATTAACTTTGTATCCTTTTGGCATCAATGTTATGAACATGTGTATTACTACGATCAAGTTTTAACAAACCATTCTTACTGGGTGCATGACCGTTGAAGGTATTATTCATGTAAATAGAATAACCATTATTCTCTAATTTAAATGAATAACCATGTTGCAATGAACATGATCTAATCACGTTCATGCTCAACGCAAAAACACCAAATAACATTTAGGTTCGTCACTAATCTCGAAGGTAGAGAGAGCGTGCGATGTTGATCACATCAACCTTGGAAACATTTCCAACACACATCGTCACCTCACACTTAGTTAGTTCTCCGTTTATTCTGTATCTTTTATTTCGAGTTACTAACATGTAGCAATCGAACCGGTATCCAATACCCATGTGCTACTAGGAGTACAAGCAAGGTACACATCAATAACACGTATATCAAATATACTTCTGTCGACGTTGCCAGCCTTCTTATCTACCAAGTATCTAGGGTTGTTCCGCTTCAGCGACCTCTCTCCTCATAATTGAAGTACTTAGTTTCGGGTTTGGGTTCAACTTTGGGTTGCTTCACTGGAGCAGCAACTGACTTGCCATCCATGAAGTTTCCTTCTTTGCCCTTGCCCTTCTCGAAACTAGTGGTTATACTAACCATCAACACTTGATGCTCCTTCTTGATTTCTACCTTCGCGGTGTCAAACATCGCGAACAGCTCAGGGATCATTAATTCTATCCCTGGCATTTTATAGTTCATCACCAAGTTCTAGTAGCTTTAGTGAAAGTGACTTGGAGAACTATATCAATCACTATCTTATCTGGAAGATCAACTCCCACTCGATTCAAGCGATTGTAGCACCCAGACAATCTGAGCACATGCTCAACAATTGAGCTATTCTCTTTCATCTTATAGGCAAAGAATCTTGTTGGAGATCTCATATCTCGCAACACGGGCACGAGCCAGAGATCCTAATTTTAGCTCTTAGAACATCTCATATGTTCCATGACGTTCAAAATGTTTTGGAGCCTCAATTCTAAGCTGTAATGCATGAGGAACTAAACTATCAAGTAGTTATCAAAACGGGCAAGTCATATGTTCACAACATCTACAAACAACGCTAGAGGGGTTGGTGCACCGAGCGGTGCATTAAGGACATAAGCCTTCTGTGCAGCAATGAGGACAATCCTCAGATCACGGAGCCAGTCCTCAATATTGCTACCATCATCTGTCAACTCTATTTCTCTAGGAACATATAAAATTCAAGGGAGCTATAGTGTGAGCTAGTAATCTACAACATAATTTTGCAAAGACACTACTGACTATGTTCATGATAATGAGTTCAATTAGTCATATTACTTAAGAACTCCCACTCAAATTGACATCCCTCCGGTCATCCGAGTGATACATGATCCCAATTCACCAACTCAAGTCCGATCATCAGGTGAGTTGAGGTGGTTACAATGGTGAACATCATGATGTTGGTCATATCTACTATATGACTCATGTTCGACCTTTCGGTCTCTTGTGTTCTGAGGCCATGTCTGTACATGCTCGGCTCGTCAAGTTTAACCTGAGTGTTCTGCATGTGCAACACTGGCTTGCACCTGTTGTATGTGAACGTAGAGTCTATCACACCCGATCATCACGTGGTGTCTCAACACGACGAACTTTCGCAATGGTGCACACTCGGGGAGAACACAGTTCATCTTGAAATTCAAGTGAGGTATCACCTTATAATGCTATCGTCGTACTAAGCAAAACAAGGTGCATAAAAGGATTAACATCATATGCAATTCATAAGTGACATGATATAGCCATGAACTTGTGCTTTAGATCTCCATCTTGAAAGCAACGGCATGATCTCCATCGTCACCGGCACGACACCATGATCTCCATCATCTTGATCTTCATCAATGTGTCGCCATCGGGGTTGTCACGCCCTGCATGCTTCTACTACTATTGCTACCGTTTAGCGATAAAGTAAATCATTACATAGTGCTTAATGATTGACACGCAGGTCATACAATAATTAAAGACAACCCTATGGCTCCTGCCGGTTGCCGTACTCATCGACATGCAAGTCGTGAAATTCTACACATCACATGATCATCTCATACATCACATATATCACATCATGTAATTGGCCATATCACATCACAACATACCCTGCAAAAACAAGTTAGACGTCCTCTAATTGTTGTTGCATATTTTACGTGGCTGCTACGGGTTTCTAGTAAGAATGATTCTCTCCTACGCATAAACCACAATGGTGATACATAATTTTCTTTTCAACCTTCTCAAGGACCGCCTTTGTCGAATCCGATCCAACTGAAGTGAGAGAAACTGCCACCCGCAAGCCATCTAGGCAACAAGTTGCATCGAGGGAACCCGTCTCTCATAAGCGTACGAGTAATGTTGGTCCGGGCCGCTTCATCTCACAATACTATTGAACCAAAATCTGACCAAGGTGTTGGGGAACGTCGCATGGGAAACAAAAATTTTCCTACGCACACGCAAACCTATCCATGGTGATGAGAATCTACGAGAGGGAGAGTGGATCTACGTACCCTTGTAGATCGCTAAGCGGGAAGCGTTAAGAAATGCGGTTGGTGTAGTCGAACATCTTCGCGATCCAAATCGCCGAGCGTCCCGCGATCCAATCACGAACCGTCCCGCGAACACATCATGATACGTCCCGCGAACTCATCACGATCTGTCTCACGATCTTGATCACGATCTGTCCCGCGAAATCATCACGATCCGTTCCGTGATCACATCACGAACCGTCTCGCGATCTCGATCACGGTCCTACCGATCTAGCGCCGAATGGACGGCACCTCCGCGTTCAGCACACGTGCAACTTGATGACGATCTCCACCGTCTCAATCCAGCAAGAGGAGGTGGATAGGAGAGAGAGAGAGTTCACCGGCAGTGTGACGGCGCTCCGGTGATGGTGGTGGAGCAATTCCGGCAGGGCTTCGCCTAAGCGGTACAGAAAACCGATCTAGAGGAGAAACTATGCACCGGTGGAACGGGTACCACGTGGCCGGAAATTCTGTCCAAAAACCACCCAATCCACTAGTATATATAGGAGGATAGGAGAGGAGAGGCATCCAAGGCCTTTGGGTCGGCCGAAATAGGAGGTGGGAAGCAATCCTACTTCACCTCCAATCCTAGTTGGAGTAGGATTGCCTCCTATTGGCTGATTTTCCACTTTTTGCTTTAGGACTTTCTCTCCTGCGCCATGGGCCTTTGTGGCTGTTTTACCAGCCCACTAAGGTCTGGTTAATACTATCCCACAACCCATGGACATCTTGGGGTCGAAGTACCCCTTCCAGAGGTCTCCTGGTACACTACCGGCACTCCCGGTACACTACCGGCACTCCCGATACACTACCGATTAGCCCGAAACTTTTCGAGAAACCAAACTGGGACTTCCTATATATGAATCTTTACCTACGGACCATTCCGGAGCTCCTCGTGACTTCCGGGATCTCATCCGGGACTCGGAACAAACTTCGGTCACCACCATACATAACTCTACACTACCGGAACGTCACCGAACCTTAAGTGTGCAGACCCTACGGGTTCGAGAACTATGTAGACATGACCGAGACACCTCTACGGTCAATAACCAATGGCGGGACCTGGACGTCCACATTGGTTCTCACATATTCTACGAAGATCTTTATTGGTCGAACCTCTATGTCAAGGATTCAGTTAATCCCGTATAACGTTCCCTTTGTTCTTCGGTATGTTACTTGCCCGAGGTTCGTTCCTCAGTATCTCCATACCTAGTTCAACCTCGTTACCGGCAACTCTCTTTACTCGTTCCGTAATACAAGATCTCGCAACTAACAATTAGTCAAATTGCTTGCAAGGCTTATTGTGATGTTGCATTACCGAGTGGGCCCCGAGATACCTCTCCATCACACGGAGTAACAAATCCCAGTCTCGATCCATGCCAACTCAATAGACACCTTCGGAGATACCTGTAGAGCACCTTTATTGTCACCCAGTTATGTTGCGACGTTTGATACACACAAGGCACTCCTCCGATATCTGTGAGTTGCATGATCTCATGGTCATAGGAACACATACTTGACATGCGGAAAACAGTAGCAATAAACTGACACGATCATATACTGCGTTTGCAGTTTGGGTCTTGTCCATCACATCATTCTCCTAATGATGTGACCCCGTTATCAAATGACATCTCATGTCCATGTCTAGGAAACCTTAACCATCTTTTGATCAGCGAGCTAGTCTATTAGAGGCTTACTAGGGACATGGTTTTGTCTATGTATCCACACATGCATCTAAGTCTCCGATCAATACAATTATAGCATGGATAATAAACGATTATCATGAACAAGGAAATATGATAATAACTAATTTATTATTGCCTCTAGGGCATATTTCCAACAGTCTCCCACTTGCACTAGAGTCAATAATCTAGTTCACATCACCATGTGATTCGCATTGTTATGAATCTAACACCCAATGAGTTCTGGGGCTCGATCATTCTTTGCATGTGAGAGAGGTCTTATAGTCAACGGGTCTGCGATATTCAGATCCATGTGTACTTTGCAAATCTCTATGTCAAACTGTAAACACTGCTACCACACTCCACTTGGTACTATTTCCAAATGTCTGCTCCACTACACGTATCCAGATTGCTACTACTAGTCATCCGAATAGGTGTTAAAGCTTGCATCGACGTAACTCTTTACGACGAACTCTTTATCACCACCATAATCAAGAAACATTTCCTTAGTCCTCTGGTTACTAAGGATAATTCCGACCGCTGTCCAGTGATCCACTCCTGGACCACTCTTGTACCCCTTGACAGACTCATGGCAAGGCACACACAGGTGCGGTACACAACATGGCATAATATAGAGCCTATGGCTAAGGCATAGGGGACGACGTTTGTCTTTTCTCTTTCTTCTGCCGTTGTCGAGATTTGAGTCTCACTCAACTTCACACCTTACAAATCAGATGAGAACTATTTCTCTGGCTGATCCATTTTGAACTCTTTCAAAATCTAGTCAAGGTATGCACTCATTGAAAGTCTCATCAAGCATCTTGATCTATATCTATAGATTTTGATGCTCGACAATTAGGTAGCTTTATCCAGGTCTTCCTTTGAAAAACACTTTTCAAACAACCGTTTCATGCTTTCCAGAAACTCTACATTATTTCTGATCAACAATATGTCATCCACATATACTTATCAGAAATTCTATAGTGCTCCCACTCAGTTTATTGCAAATACAAGTTTCTCGTAAACTTTGTATAAACATGAAAACTTTGATCACCTCATCAAAGCGTATATTCCAACTCCGAGATGCTTGCTTCAGTCCATGGAAGGATCACCAAAGCTTGCACACCTTTTAGCATCCTTAGGCCTGACAAAACCTTCTGGTTGTATCACATACAACCTTTCCTCAAGTAAACCGTTAAGGAAATGATGTTTTGACATCCATCTGCCAGATTTCATAATTGAAAACACAGCAACTACTAACATAATTCCAACAGACTTTGGCACCACTACGAGTGAGAAAGTCTCATCGTAGTCAACACCTTGAACTTGTCACAAACATCTTTGCAACAAGTCGAGCTTTACAAATAGTGACATTCACCATCAGTGTCTGTCTTTATTTTAAAGATCCATTTGTACTCAATGACCTGCCGTCCAACGAGCAAGTCTACCAAAGTCTACACTTGGTTTTCATACATGGATCCTATCTTGGATTTCATGGCCTCCAACCATTTGTCGGAATCCGGGCCCATCAACGCTTCTCCATAGCTCGTAGGTTCATCGTTGTCCAACAACATGATCTCCAAGACAGAGTTGTCGTACCACTTAGGAGCAGTACACATCCTTGTCGACCTACGAAGTTTGATACTAACTTGATCCTGAAGCTTCATTATCATCATCATTAACTTCCTCTACAACTAACGTAGGCTTCACAGAAACATCTTTCTGCGTTGCGCTACTCTCTGGTTGAACAAAGGTTTAACAACCTCATCAAGTTCTATCTTCCTCCCACTCAATTCTTTCGCAAGAAACATTTCCTCGAGAAAGGATCCGTTTAAGAAACAAACACTTTGCACTAGGATCTGAGATTGAAGGTTCACCCAACTGATCTTAGGGTATTCTATGAAGATGCAATTGTCCGCCTTGGGTTCGACCTCATTAGGTGAAAACATTTTCCACACAAGTGTCACAGCCCCAAATATTAAGAAATGACAGCTTAGGTTTCTATCAAACCATAATTCACACGGTGTCATCTCAACGGATTTAGATGATGCCCTATTTAAAGTGAATGTAGTTGTCTCTAATGCATAACCCCAAAAATTATAGTAGTAAAACGATAAGAAACATCACAGTATGCACTATATCAATAGGGCATGACTATGATGTTCGGACACACCATCACACTATGGTGTTCCAGGTGGCGTTAGTTGTGAAACAAATTTCACATTGTCTTAAGTTGTATGCCAAACTCGTAACTCAGATATTCACCTCCACGATCATATCGCGGTCACTTTTATCTTCTTGTCACGATGATCTTTAAACTTCACTCTAAATTTGCTTGAACCTTTCAAACGATTCAGACTTGTGTTTCATTAAGTAAATATACACTATATCTACTCAAATCATCAGTGAAGGTAAGAAAATAACGATATCCACTGCACGCTACTAGACTCACTAGATTGTATACATCAACATGTATCATTTCCAATGAATCACTTGCCCGCTCCATCCAACGGGGTCCTTTAGTCATCTTGACCAAGAGGCATGGTTCGCACGTCTCAACCGATTCGAAATCGAATGAGTCCAAATATCGATCAGCATGGAGTTTCTTCACGCGCTTTATACCAATATGACATTTAGCGGTAGTGCCACAAGTATGTGGTACTATCATTATTAACTTTGTATCTTTTGACATCAATGTTATGAACATGTGTACTACTATGATCAAGATTTCAACAAACCATTCTCACTGGGTGCATGACCATTGAAGGTATTATTCATGTAAACAGAATAACCATTATTATCTAACTTAAATGAATAACTGTATTGCAATAAACATGATCTAATCATGTTCATGCTCAATGCAAAACACCAAATAACATTTATTTAGGTTCGTCACTAATCCTGAAGGTAGAGAGAGCGTGCAATGTTGATCACATCAACCTTGGAAACACTTCCAACACATATCGTCACCTCACCCTTAGCTAGTTCTCCGTTTATTCCGTAGCTTATATTTTGAGTTACTAACATTTAGCAACCGAACTGGTATCCAATACCCAGGTGCTACTAAGAGTACTAGCAAGTTACACATTAATAACTCGTATATCAAATATACTTCTATCAATGTTGCCAGCCTTCTTATCTACCAAGTATCTAGGGTTGTTCCGCTTTAGCGACCGCTCACCTCATAACAGAAGCACCGAGTCTCGGGTTTGAGTTCAACTTTGGGTTGCTTCACTGGAGCAGCAACTGACTTGCTATCCATGAAGTTTCCCTCCTTGCTCTTGCCCTTCTCAAAACTAGTGGTTTGATTAACCATCAACACTTGACGCTCCTTCTTGATTTCTACCTCCGCGGTGTCAAACATCGCGAACAGCTCAGGAATCATTATTTCTATCCCTGGCAACTTATAGTTCATCACCAAGTTCTAGTAGCTTAGTGACAGTGACTTGGAGAACTATATCAATCACTATCTTATCTGGAAGATCAACTCCCACTTGATTCAAGCGATTGTAGTACCCAGACAATCTGAATACATGCTCAACGATTGAGCTATTCTCCTTCATCTTACAGCCAAAGAATCTTGTTGGAGATCTCATATCTCGCAACACGGGCACGAGCCTGAGATCACAATCTCAGCTCCTAGAACATCTCATATGTTCCATGACGTTCAAAACGTTTCGGAGCCTCAATTCTAAGCTGTAATGCATGACGCACTAAACTATCAAGTAGTCATCGAAATGTGCCTGTCAGATATTCACAACATCTACAAACGACGCTAGAGGGGGTGGTGCACCGAGCGGTGCATTAAGGACATAAGCCTTTTGTGCAGCAAAGAGGACAATCCTCAGATCACAGACCCAGTCCGCAATATTGCTACCATCATCTTTCAATACTATTTCTCTAGGAACATATAAAACTACAAGGGAGCTACAGCGTGAGCTAGTAATCTACAACATAATTTGCAAAGACACTTTGACTATGTTCATGATAATGAGTTCAATTAATCATATTACCTAAGAACTCCCACTCAAATTGATATCCCTCTGATCATTCGAGTGATACATGATCCAAATTCACCAACTCAAGTCCGATCATCACGTGAGTTGAGGTGGCTGCAATGGTGAAAATCATTATGTTGATCATATCTACTATATGACTCATGTTCGACCTTTCGGTCTCTTGTGTTCCGAGGCCCTGTCTGTACATGCTAGGCTCGTCAAGTTTAACCCGAGTGTTCGGCGCGTGCAAATCTGGCTTGCACCCGTTGTATGTGAACGTAGAGTCTATCACACCCAATCATCACGTGGTGTCTCAACACGACGAACTTTCGCAACGGTGCACACTCGGGGAGAACACAGTTCATCTTGAAATTCAAGTGAGGTATCACCTTATAATGCTACCGTCGACCTAAGCAAAACAAGGTGCACAAAAAGGATTAACATCACATGCAAATCATAAGTGACATGATATGGCCATGAACTTGTGCTTTTGATCTCCATCTAGAAAGCACCGGCATGATCTCCATCGTCACCGGCATGACACCATGATCTCCATCATCTTGATCTCCATCAACGTGTCGCCATCGGGGTTGTCACACCCTGCATGCTTCTACTACTATTGCTACCGTCTAGCGATAAAGTAAAGCATTACATAGCGCTTAATGATTGACACGCAGGTCATACAATAATTAAAGACAACCCTATGGCTCCTGCCAGTTGCCGTATTCATTGACATGAAAGTCGTGATAATCTATACATCACATGATCATCTCATACATCACATATATCACATCATGTAATTGGCCATATCATATCACAACATACCCTGCAAAAACAAGTTAGACGTCCTCTAATTGTTGTTGCATATTTTACGTGGCTGCTACGGGTATCTAGCAAGAACAATTCTCACCTACGCAAAAACCACAACGGTGATACACTAGTTGCTTTTCAACCTTCTCAAGGTCCGCCTTTATCGAATCCGATCCAACTAAAGTGAGAGAAACTGTCACCCGCAAGCCATCTAGGCAACAAGTTGCGTCGAGGGAACCGGTCTCTCGTAAGCGTACGAGTAATGTTGGTCCGGGCCGCTTCATCTCACAATCCCGCTGAACCAAAATACGACCAAGGCAGGAAGAAATCTAAGCATCAATGCCCACAAACCTTTTGTGTTCTACTCGAGATCTCATCGAACCATCAACCTAGCTCATGATGCCACTGTTGGGGAACGTCGCATGGGAAACAAAATTTTTCCTACGCACACGCAAACCTATCCATGGTGATGAGAATCTACGAGAGGGAGAGTGGATCTATGTACCCTTGTAGATCGCTAAGCGGGAAGCGTTAAGAAACGCGGTTGGTGTAGTCGAACATCTTCGCGATCCAAATCGCCGAGCGTCCCGCGATCCAATCACGAACCGTCCCGTGAACACATCATGATCCGTCCCGCGAACTCATCACGATCTGTCTCACGATCTTGATCACAATCTGTCCTGCGAAATCATCATGATCCGTTCCGTGATCACATCACGAACCGTCTCGCGATCTCGATCACGGTCCTTCCGATCTAGCGCCGAACGGACGGCACCTCCGTGTTCAGCACACGTGCAGCTTGATGATGATCTCCACCGTCTCAATCCAGCAAGAGGAGGTGGATAGGAGAGAGAGTTCATCGGCAGAGTGATGGCGCTCCGGTGATGGTGGTGGAGCAATTCCGGCAGGGCTTCGCCTAAGCGCTGCAGAAAACCGATCTAGAGGAGAAACTATGCACCGATGGAACGGGTAGCACGTGGCCAGAAATTCTGTCCAAAAATCACCCAATACACTTGTATATATAGGAGGAGAGGAGAGGAGAGGCATCCAAGGACTTTGGGTCGTCCGAAATAGGAGGTGGGAAGCAATCCTACTTCACCTCCAATCCTAGTTGGAGTAGGATTGCCTCCTATTGGCTGATTTTCCACTTTTTGCTTTAGGATTTTCTCTCCTGCGCCATGGGCCTTTGTGGCTGTTTTCCCAGCCCACTAAGGGCTGGTTAATACTCTCCCACAGCCCATGGACCTCTTGGGGTCGAAGTACCCCTCCCGGAGGTCTCCCGGTACACTACCGGCACTCCCGGTACACTACCGACACTCCCGGTACACTACCGATGAGCCCGAAACTTTTCCGGAAACCAAATTGGGACTTCCTATATATGAATATTTACCTCCGGACCATTCCGGAGCTCCTCGTGACGTCCGGGATCTCATCCGGGACTCCAAACAAACTTCGGTCACCACCATACATAACTCTACACTACTGAAACGTCACCGAACCTTAAGTGTGCAGACCCTGCAGGTTCGAGAACTATGTAGACATGACCGAGACACCTCTACGGTCAATAACCAATGGAGGGACCTGGACGTCCACATTGGTTCCCACATATTCTACGAAGATCTTTATCGGTCGAACCTCTATGTCAAGGATTCAGTTAATCCCGTATAACGTTCCCTTTGTTCTTCGGTATGTTACTTGCCCGAGATTCGATCGTCGGCATCTCCATACCTAGTTCAACCTCGTTACCGGCAAGTCTCTTTACTCGTTCCATAATACAAGATCTCGCAACTAAAAATTAGTCACATTTCTTGCAATGCTTATTGTGATGTTGCATTACCGAGTGGGCCCCGAGATACCTCTCCGTCACACGGAGTAACAAATCCTAGTCTCGATCCATGCCAACTCAACAGACACCATCGGAGATACCTGTAGAGCACCTTTATAGTCACCCAGTTACGTTGTGACGTTAGATACACACAAGGCACTCCTCCGATATCTGTGAGTTGCATGATCTCATGGTCATAGGAACACATACTTGACATGCGGAAAACAGTAGCAATAAATTGACACGATCATATGCTACGTTTGCAGTTTGGGTCTTGTCCATCACATCATTCTCCTAATGATGTGACCCCGTTATCAAATGACATGTCATGTCCATGGCTAGGAAACCTTAACCATCTTTTGATCAGCGAGCTAGTCTATTAGAGGCATACTAGGGACATGGTTTTGTCTATGTATCCACACATGCATCTAAGTCTCCGATCAATGCAATTATAGCATCACAACATACCCTGCAAAAACAAGTTAGACGTCCTCTAATTGTTGTTGCATGTTTTACATGGCTGCTACGGGTTTCTAGCAAGAATGATTCTCACCTACGCATAAACCACAATGGTGATACATAATTTGCTTTTCAACCTTCTCAAGGACCGCCTTTGTCGAATCCGATCCAACTGAAGTGAGAGAAACTGCCACCCGCAAGCCATCTAGGCAACAAGTTGCGTCGAGGGAACCCGTCTCTCCTAAGCGTACGAGTAATGTTGGTCCGGGCCGCTTCATCTCACAATACTACTGAACCAAAATCTGACCAAGGAAGGAAGCAATCTAAGCATCAACTCCCACAAACTCTTTGTGTTCTACTCGAGATCTCATCTACACATAGACCTAGCTCATGATGCCACTGCTGGAGAACGTCGCATGGGAAACAAAATTTTTCCTACGCACACGCAAGATCTATCCATGGTGATGAGCATCTACGAGAGGGAGAGTGCATCTACGTACCCTTGTAGATCGTTAAGCGAGAAGCGTTAAGAAACGCGGTTGGTGTAGTCGAACATCTTCGCAATCCAAATCGCCGAGCGTCCCGCGATCACATCACGATCCGTCCTGCGATCCAATCATGATCCGTCCCGCGAACTCATCACGATCCGTCCCGCGATCTCATCATGATCCTTCCCGCGATCTCATCACGATCCGTCCCGTGAACACATCACGATCCGTCCTCCGAACTCATCACGAACCGTCTCGCGATCTTGATCACGGTCCTTCCGATCTAGCGCCGAACGAACGACACCTCCGCGTTCAGCATACGTGCAACTTGATGACGATCTCCACCGTCTTGATCCAGCAAGAGGAAGTGGAGAGGAAGAAGAGTTCACCGGAATCATGACGGCGCTCCGGCGATGGTGTTGGAGCAATTCCGGCAGGGCTTCACCTAAGCAGTACGGAAATCCGATCTAGAGGAGCACCGGTGGAACGGGTAGCACGTGGCCGTAAAATCAAGTGCAAAACACCAAATACCTCCAGTATATATAAGAGGGAGGGAGGAGGAGGGCTGGCGCACAAGGCAGCCCTGCCTTGCCTCCTGCACAAGGAGGATTGGAGGAGGACTTCCTCCAATCCTAGTAGGACTAGGATTGCTCCTTTCCTACTTGGAGTCTATTCCCAACTTTTGCGGGTTTTTTCTTTCTTTCTCAAGTCCAGCCGCATGGGCCTCTTAGAGGACTTCCACCAGCCCACTAAGGTCTGGTTTCCACCCTCCCACAGACCATGTAGCCTCTTGGGTCGAAATACCTCTCCCGATGGTCCCCCGGTACACTACCGGCACTCCCGGTACACTACCGATGAGCCCGAAACTTTTCCGGCGACCAAAATAGGACTTCCTATATATGAATCTTTACCTCCGGACTATTCCGGAGCTCCGCGTGATGTCCGGGATATCATCCGGGACTCTGAACAACCTTCGGTCACCACCATACATAACTCTATACTACCGAAACGTCACCAAACCTTAAGTGTGCAGATCCTGCGGGTTCGAGAACTATGTAGACATGACCGAGACACCTCTATGGTCAATAACCTATAGCGGGCCCTGGATGACCATATTGGTTCCTACATATTCTACGAAGATCTTTATCGGTCGAACCTCTATGTCAAGGATTCAGTCAATCCCATATAACGTTCCCTTTGTTCTTCGGTATGTTACTTGCCCGAGATTCGATCGTCGGTATCTCCATACCTAGTTCAACCTCGTTACTGGCAAGTCTCTTTACTCATTCTGTAATACAAGATCCCGTGGCTAACACTTAGTCACATTGCTTGCAAGGCTTTGTTGTGATGTTGTATTACCGAGTGGGCCCTGAGATACCTCTCCGTCACACGGAGTAACAAATCCCAGTCTTGATCCATGCCAACCCAACAGACACCCTCGGAGACACCTGTAGAGCACCTTTATAGTCACCCAGTTACGTTGTGATGTTTGATACACACAAGGTACTCTTCCGATATCTGTGAGTTGCATGATCTCATGGTCATAGGAAAAAATACTTGACATGCAGAAAACAGTAGCAATAAACTGACACGATCATAAGCTACGTTTGTAGTTTGGGTCTTGTCCATCACATCACTCTCCTAATGATGTGATCTCGTTATCAAATGACATCTCATATCCATGGCTAGGAAACCTTAACCATCTGTCGATCAACGAGCTAGTTCACTAGAGGCATACTAGGGACATTGTGTTTGTCTATATATCCACACATGTATCCATGTTTCCAATTAATACAATTATAGCATGGATAATAAACGATTATCATGAACAAGGAAATATGATAATAAATAATTTATTATTGCCTCTAGGGCATATTTCCAACAGTCTCCCACTTAAGGTTCGATGACGCTAGGGTTATAGGGAAATGTTGTACGTGGTTAACGAAGGTTGTTCGAAGTCCCGTATGAGATCCCGAATGTCACGAGGAGCTCCGGAATGGTCCATAGGTAAATATTGATATATAGGAAGTCCAGTTTTGGTCATCGGAAAGTTTTCGGGCTCATCGGTAGTGTACCGGCAGTGCCGGGAGGGTGCCGGAGGACCCCGGGAGGGGTGTGACGACCATAGGACTTCGTGGGCCCTTAGAGGAAGTGTGCCAGCCCTTTTTGGGCTGGCCAAGACCTTCTAGAAAGGCCCATGTGGCTGGAGATCTGGAGATAAAGGGCAAAGGGTTTTAAAAGAGGAGATCCACCTCCCTTGTGGGAGGTGGACTCTATCCCCATTTCGGCCGAAGCCCTCCTCTTTGGAGGAGGGGACAAGGCAGCCCTCCCTCTCCCTCCTCCTATATATACTTGAGGTTTTGGCCTTTTGAGGATATTTCTGAACTCTCTCTCTCACGGCAAAGCCCTACCTCTATTCTTCCTCCTCCGCAGCGCTTAGGCGAAGCCCTGCCGGAATACCTTGCTACTCCACCACCACCACGCCGTCGTGCTGCTGTTGGAGCCCTTCCCCAACCTCTCCTTCCTTCTTGCTGGATCAAGGCGTAGGAGACGTCACCGGGCTGCACGTGTGTTGATCGTGGAGGTGCCGTTGTTCGGCGCTTAGATCGGAATCCACCGCGATCTGAATCGTTGCGAGTACGACTCCATCAACCGCGTTTTTGTAACGCTTCCGCTTAGCGATCTTCAAAGGTATGAAGATGAAATATCTCCCCACTCATTGCTGGTTTCTCCATAGATAGATCTTGGTGACACGTAGGAAAATTTTGATTTACTACTACGTCTTCCAACAAAAACAACATACCATTTTGCAAGGACCAAATGCCAACGAGCACCCCAAAAAGGGAAGCACGACACAACAACATCCCAAGCGAGCACTTCTTCTTGTGATTTCTCTTGGGGCTTTGGGAATCCTCAACATTGAGAAATTTGTAGGAGCAGTTTGTCTTTTGGTGCCCATGGTTAGACCAGTGAAAGCACAATCACTCCCTTGGTGGTTTGGTAATTCATGTGAATATACATATTATTATACTAATATTTTTCTTGAGTATACCAGGAAGTGTATTCTTGGTACAACAACTGGATGTGATAGTGAACCCCTCAGGATGCTAAAGATGCATGTTGGCAAAGCTTCAAGACTCTACATTTTGGTTTAGTGTTCCAAGATCATATTGAGTCCATAGGAAAGCCAATACTATTAAAATTGGATGTGGTTTTGATGATGGTCTAACTGTTCAAGTGCTTAGAGACATTGCTCAAAAAGTCCTCAGTCACATTCTCACAATCATCTATGTCCTGAACCACAAAGTCAATCTTGATCCTACCGATATGGATCTAGATGGACTCACATATATACACTTGACATAGGCACTGCCTAAACCCTAGCATCGCGGTCGCATCGAGTTGACCCCTTCGATCCCACTGAAGAGCACTGGCCAACCTTATGTTATCAATTGAACTTCAATTGGAATTTTTGATCGGATCCAATCGGTGACACCAGAGTGTGGAAAGTGCTTAGATCAACATCGCTCTGTCCCATCGAGAGGTTTCATTCGATGTGACCAACAAGCCTAAAGTTTAAATCTTTTGTACTGGTCGATCTCAGCCAAGTGTTTTCACCCGGTCCCATTGAGTAGTGCATAAAGGTGTGTGATGGTTGGATTTTTTATGTTGCCTAGATATACCCCCACCAATTCCGCCAACTCTCGGAGAGCAACATGTCTGAAGCTACCACTTCCCATATCCATTTTCTAAGAGAGAACCACCTATCCTTGTGTTGAGATCAAGAGGATTCCACTTCAATCTTAGATCCTTGATCTCTAGACTCCTCAAGTTGCTTTCCACCCAAATCCCTATCCTACCACATAGTGAATCTGTGAAGAGTGTTTCAGTGTTGAGGGTACACTATATTTTGAAGCACAAGAGAAAGGAGTTCATCATAAACAACAACACATATTACCTTTTGGAGAGTGGTATCTCCTCGATCGGTAAGGTGTCACTTGGGAGCCCCCAATCTTGTGGAGTTGAACCAAGGAGTTTGTAAGGGCAAGGAGGTCGCCTACTTCATGAAGATCTACCCCAAGTGAGGCTAGTACTTCATGGATTTAAGCCATGATGGCATAGACATGGTTACTTCTTTGTGGACCCTTCATGGGTGGGGCCCTCCATGGAGTCGCCATCCGTAGCCCTCCATGGGTTGAAGTCTCCATCAATGTTGACATATGATAATATCACCTATTGAACCACGCCAGAAATCACTATGTCTTTATTGCGTTTGATTATCTCTAGACTAGACCCCTTACTTTCTTGCACTTGCATGCCACTTGATTTCCGTTGACCATACTCTAGATATGCATGTGTTGATCGTATTGCTTGTCACTTAACTTGTGCTAAAATCTGCCTAAACTAAGAGAACTAAAATTGCACCCTTTGGATTGTTAGTGTCCATTCATCCCCTTTGACATAGCCTTTCGATCCCACAAGTGGACTCACCCATCGCACACTAGGGGGAGGGGGTGTCATGCGATGCCGAGGATATGAACTTTTTGCTACAAATGCACAACCATTACTCTTAGGGATGGAGAGAAGACTAAATTTTGGCATGCGACTCGGCTCAATAGCGCAAAACTGAAAGGTATCTCCCCCTCAATTCTCGAGTGGTCCAAACTCAAGAGGACATTTCCACAAGGCCTTTGGGGGATTAGTGGGTTAGCAAGATTAAAACTTCATTTAGGCTCAACTCGGATCACCTTTAGAAATATTATTCCCTTTGGGAGTTGTTGTGTGAGTGCAACTTAGGGATGAGGTAGTTGACTCTATAGCTTGGCATGCAAGCCCTTCTTGACTTTACTCTTCCTCCTCCACATATAGAAAACAGTCTGAGGACCCCCCCGCTCCCTACCATGAAGGAGGAAATGTTGAGCAATTGGGCACCACCCAACATTTTTTGCATGGCTTATCCTGGAAAAATTGGATTGGTGACCGCCTTCTATACTGAGGTTGGCCCAACTACAACTAGTGAAAACTTTGCACAGAATGCCAGAATACACCATGCACATTATGTTTGGGGTGTCGTTACTCCATGTGCATCTACACCATGGTTAGATTGGCTCGATATTCACAACCTATCCTTTGATGGGTGCCCGACTTTCCAAATTGTGACATAATGATGATCCGCCATGATCCACACTAATAGCCACAAGAGGAAGGCCCTTGAGTACATTGTCATGCTCACGTCGTGGGGGATTTGGAATGAAAGGAATGACTGGATTTTCTAGAAAATTTATACCTCGTCGATGACTATCCTTGTCTACATCAGGTGCAAAGCGGTGTGTTGGAATCACCGAGGCAAAACACTCGAGTTTGACCATGCAGCGAGAGTAATTCTGTACATGTATTCGCGCCCTTGGGCAAAATGATGTAATGGTAAAATTTCTTGTTAATCAACCAAAAATGGCATATATTTTTCCTATTTTTTAAGAAACATAACCACACAAGCCAAAGCTACCCACATTGCTACAATACTACCATCACAGTCAAGTAGACACAAGCCAACCCCGATAGCACCGACAAACAAACAAGGAAGCCCCAACCCAACACAGCCACAAGGTAAGCACAAAATCCCTCATCGCATGTGGCGCCACATCAACCACAACCTAGGGAATCGAACCCCAATCGACTAGTGATAACAGTACACACGAAACCTACTCCCATGGAAGACTCTCCACATGCCAAAACGCCCACCGACTAATATTTTGCAAATATCGTCTAGGTCTCGAGCCGTTGGATCTACTGCACTATGGCAGTCCGATGCAGCTGATGAGTGTATGCAACATAATCCATGTTGTGCTTGAAGGTTTGCAGCATACCCTATGTCGCGCTTGAAGATTTGCAAAGATGAGTGGTTTGCAACATGAGCCATGTTGTGCTCAAGGTTTGCAACATGACCCATTTTTGCAACAAGTTGCTATTGTGATAGAAAAAAGTAGTCGTCGCAACCTCTTTGCAACACTACCCATGTAGAAAACCTCCTTGCAACTTTATCCCCATTGCGAAGCATCTTCGGCAAGAGCCCATATATATATACGTCGACACGAATGTCCTCATAGTTGAAGTGAACATCCTGTCATGCAACCATCCCCGTTGTAGCAACAACCACCATGTTTGCAGGGTTGCTATCGTCGCACATCATAGAAACTACCATGTTGCGCTACCGTTGCAGCACAACCAAGCTGCAAGGCATCATTGTCTCCATTCCTACAAGGATGTCATCGATATTGTTGCCTCTGCTCCAAGGTCATCAAGGTCTAACTATGCTTTGCAACGCCGATTCATGTTCCACTTGCAGCATCCACAACACCTCTTTGGGAATAGAGAGGGAGCCAAGGGCAAGTGGGAAGAGGGGATCAATAGGGGTCATTGAAGTGCCTCCTTTGTGCTACCAAAGTAGGAGGAGAAAGGGAAAAAGAGAAGTGATATAGAGTCAACAGAGCAAGAACAAACGACAAGGATGAGTAAGATATTTTCGAGAGTCTCATGTTACCCCTCGCCTTCACATGGAATCGTTTGATCAAGATCCACCCACCCTTGTGATCCTGCACCAAGAGAGGGCGGATTTAGTTTTTGGGAAGCGCTACACGTGACTGATCATGTTTGTCACCTTGGTTCATCTTCCTTCTAAGTCGGGCAATGCTGTGTACTGTTGTCTTGAAGAATGTCTATTTCGACCAATCTTCACTAAAGTTGTTGTCAACAACATCGCTTCTGCAACAACCATGGTACTTCATCTACAAATGATCAGTACATGTGTGCCGTGATGTGATCATGTCTCTAATTATGCTTGCTCTTGAATGTGTGATGCTTTTTTCTATCAATCTAATATGCTAGAGCTATGCATGCTAATAATTATTTTACTCATGAATTATTTACTAGAATTAATCAGGAGATTTCCTAACTTCCCAATAGAGTCGATGGGGAAGGTGGAGGCATTCTCGCAGATGGGGGAGAACCATTTTGGCTTACTATCTCACACCATGAGCGTCCATCCCTAATCGGTCACCGGTCAGCTCAAGAATGCTCACCAACATTAGTCACCACGACAACCAGACCAGGGGTGAAGCTAAATTTGTTTTTGAGTGGGGGCACATTTTGACACATTTTTGTATAAAATTAGAGAGTTTTAGTACTTATTTTCTAAAAAAATCCTATAGGTTTTTCAAAATTTTAGTGGGGGTCCATTCACATGAATGTTCTCCTTCACGAAGTAAATTCCTGCCAGATCCGTCGGTAGGGGTCCAAGAATAGTTGGAAGTCATGGATCATAGGTCACACGAGGGGTTTATCCAGGTTTGTTCCTCCGGAGAGTAATACCCAACGTCCTGCTAGTTTTGATGATTCATAGTGGAGGGATACTTCATGCAAGGGGTTACAATGATGTATGAGATTGCTACGAAGAGTTATCATATCTGAGTATATATGATGAAGAGGCACCCTAGACCTCCCTTTATATAGGCAGGAGAGGTCTAGGGTTTACATGTCAGATGCGACCTTGGGATCTGCTGCCCTCTAGCCTTGGGCGTCAAGAAGGTCGTCTGGCCTCCTAGGTTTTGCATCATGTCCTAGGACTATAGGGCCCCTTGTGGTCGATGAGGCCGGGCTGCTAGGCATTAGCCACCCCCTACAAGACCCCATTAATGAGTGATATTTTTACACTCATTTCAACCTTGTTTAAACCAAGACATTTCATTAAAAGAGAGATGTTCGCTCCGATATTGCCACTAATGACTAATGAGTGAAAAGGATTCCACAAATCCTCTCTTTAATGTTTTCCACATGAAATTTGCTAAAAAGGAAAAAAATCACGTGAGAGAATGGAAAGGACGGAAAATGGAGGAAGAATCAATCACCAGGAGGCTCCAAAAGGCTACCAGGGCCAAAGATGACGTTCCATGCGACCACACACACTTGCATAAGCGGTTGTTTGGCATGGAAAACGAGGCATGTCGTCCACCTGAACAAATTTTATAAATGGGACCCCATCGAATTGTAAACAGAATAGCGTCGAGCACAACCAGAACCTCATCATCATCATCTTAATTCACAAACCCTAGACGCTGGCATTTTAATCTCCATAGCCATATCCACCACCATAGTGTTCTCACATCTAGTTCATACTTGTAATCGTGCATTGCACAAGGCATCCATTGTAAGACATATTGCCAATCCCAAGATGTGTTCTTGCTACCTGTGAGCCCCCTTGGGTTTTTCCCCGAAGAGAAAAGCTGAAGCAATATAGTAGTGATAAGTATTTCCCTCAATGAGAACCACAGTTATCGAACCAGTAGGAGAATCACGAGAACTTTGTGTCAACAATACATGCACACACAAAACCAAACAGTTGCATCCAACGTAGGCAAGAGGGTTGTCAAGCCCCTTGAACTCATTACTTGCAAGGATTACTTCTGATAGTGATAGATAGATAAATATAAAAGTGAAATAAAAAGAAAACAACTAAATTTCTACACTATTTTATGATTTTAGCAATATGATTTGAATATATGAAAGGGTCCATAGTTTTCACTAGAGACTTCTCTCTTGAACACATAACATACGGTGGGTAGACAAATTACTGTTGGACAATTCCCCTGGGCCAACCCTATGTATTCCTATTCTCCGAGAAAAAAATAGGAGAGAAGTTTCCATCGCGTTCTACAAGATGGAGCCATCCCCACCTCGTGTTCTTCCTCAGGAGGGTTGATCTAGAGTCTGTTTGGGGCTATGGAGAGGGGAATCCGTCGCCGTTGTCATCACCAACCCTTCTCCATAACAATTCAATGATGGTCACCACCGGGAGTGATCAATTCCTTTGTAGACTTGCTAGATGGTGATGATATTGGATGATATTGATCATGTAATCGAGTTATTTTGATAGTGCTTGATCCCTAGTATCCACTATGTTTTCAGATTGATGTTGCTATGACTTTGATATGCTTAATGCTTGTCACTAGGGCCTGAGTGCGATGATTTCATATCTGAACCTATTGTGTTTTCATGAACATGAGAGTTTTTTGGATCCTATCTTGCAAGTTGTATGCACCTATTATATGTTATGATCCCTAGACCCCAAGGTGACAATAATTGGGATTCTTTTCGTTGATTGTCGTAGTTTGAGGACTTCATCTATTCACCATGTGTTAATGCTTTGTTCCGGTTCTCTATGAATATGATGCATTAATATCCTGTAGTTTCCAATAGGACCCTGCTACCATGGGAGGGTAGGACAAAAGATGTCATGCAAGTTCTTATCACAAGAACATATGACTATATACTGAATACATGCCTACATTATATTGATGAATTGGAGATAGTTTTGTGTCACCCTAGTGTGTAACTATTACATGATTGATGCCATCTAATATCCATCACCAATCCATGTGCCTACACTTTACATATACTAAATCTCTCTAAGTTACTATTGCTACTATTACTGTCACACTTGCTACTTAATTGCTGTTGTTAGTACTGTTACTAAAATTACTTCTGTCACTATTATTGCTACTCCTACTACTTGTCATGCTACTAAACTTTTGCTGCAGAGAGCTATCCTAAGTGCGGTTGAATTAACAACTCAATTGTCAAGGCCAATAAATATTCTTTGGCTCCCCTTCTGCCGAATCAATAAATTAGGGTGAAATACTACCCGTGAAGACTGTCGCGCCCCCTATACTTGTGGTTATCAAGACCTTTTTCTGGCGCCGTTGCCGGGGAGCATAGCTTTATTTATTGAGTTAACTTAGGATATAAAATTTATACTATGAAGAATCTAAAAGATAATCGAACTAAGGTCGTCCCCTCTCGCACGAGAAGAGGTAAGGAACCATCATCTATCTCTGCTTTTGTTTCACCTATTGTTTTGAATCAGCTTGTTACACCACCATCTGTTGATCGTCCTGATATGTCACATGATCTTGATGATGCTATTTCTAAAATTGATTATGATACTACTGCTATGTTCGATGAAACTGAAATTGTGCCACTAAGTGAATTACTTGATGGTCATATTGCTAGAGCTAGTGAACTTGAAAATACTGAAAATGATGAAGACTTGGAATCACTTGTTACACCTCCCTCACCTAATAGATATGAATTGCCTTATGTACCTAAAGTTATGTTATGGATGGTGAGGTAGATAGGGATTTTCTTGCTTATGAAAATAGAGATGATTTGAAGAAATTACTATGCAAACTGAAAGAAAAATCTATGATGGGGAAAATGAAACATGATCCTAAATTTGCTACTTCTCCTATATTTGTCATAGATAAGGACAATGAATTCTCTATAGACCCTGAATTGATTCCTATAGTAGAGTCTGATCCTTTCATGGTTATGAAAATGAAACTGTTGTCGAACATATCATGAAACTGAATGATATTACCGCCTTGTTTACCAATGATGAAAACATACACTACTATTATATCCTTAAGCTTTTCCCTTGCTCACTAAAAGACGAGGCCAAGGAATGGTTTCTTTCTCTAGCTCCTGGTTGTATGTGTAGTCCCTAGGGTATGCTTTATTACTTTTCTAAAAATATTTTCTTGATCATAAGAAACAAGCTTCTTTACAGGAAATATTTGATATGTTTTCCTGATCATAAGAAACAAGCTTCTTTACAGCAAATTGAAGAGGAGAATCTCCCTCGAGCTTGGGGGAGGCTTCTCCGGTTACTTAAAGCTTTGCCTGATCCTCTTAAGAAAAATGAAATACTTGATATCTTTATAATGGACTAACTGATGCTTCTAGGGACTTTCTAGATAGTTGTGTTTGTTGTGTTTTCATAGAAAGAACTATTGGATAATCTAAAGAACTATTGAATAACTTATTGCAAATGCCGATGATTGGACACTCCATGAACCACCGCCGGAACCTATTCAAAAGACGAGAGGTATTCTATTCCTAAGTCCTGAAGATATGCAAGAAGCAAAAAAGAACTATGAAACAGAAAGATATTAAAAATGAGGATGTTAAGAAATTACCATCTATTGAAGAAATACATGGGCTTGACATCCCGACACATGCAATAGAGGTAAATTCTCTCTGTTCCTTTAATAAAAGTGATATACCTTATACTAAGACTCCTAGTCAATGCATGGATGAATTTGATAGTTACATTGTTAAGTAAGAACACTTCAACAACTATGTTAAGAATCAATTGAGAAATAATGCCATGATGATAGACCGTTGGAGTGACTTACTGTTTAGAATTGCTAATGATGTGAAAGGTCTGGGTAAACATGCTTATATGTTCACACCCAACTAGACCAAGTAGCTAAGTCACAAAATGATTTGCTTGTTGAGATAATCAATGATATGAATGATCATGCTCTTAGAGTAGTGGCTAGAGGAGGTAGAATGACGCAGGAACCTCTTTATCCCGAAGGTCACCCAAAAAGAATTGGACAAGATTCTCATAGAATTAATGAAGATGCACCTATTGTGGCACCCCCAATTTCGGCCGTACACAAATCATACACGCAATGCGCACGACCAAAATTAGGGGCTCACTAATCAATATCATGACACAAGTCTATACACAAATTAAAGTCATACAACTTCATATTACAAGCCAAGCGCCTCGAGGGCTCGAATATAAATCTCGACAAGCACAAGTCAGCGGAAGCAAACAATATCTGAGTACAGACATAAGTTAGACAAGTTTTGCCTTAAGAAGGCTAGCACAAACATAAGCAGCGGATCGAAAGAGGCGAGGCCTCCTGCCCGGGAACCTCCTAACTACTCCTGAGCATCAACACTCTCCACCTAGTAGTAGGATCCAGTAGTGTCGTAGTAGTCGTCTCCGGTGTACTCCATCTCCGCGGCTCCATCGTCTGAATGCAACACTGAATCGAGGGGGAAAGAGAAAGCAAAGCAGCGGTGAGTACTCATCCAAAGTACTCGCAAGACTGACATCAGAACTATGCTAAGTATGCATCAGTATCAAGGGATGGGGTTATATCTAGGCTAATTGTAGAAAGCAAGAATAGGGGGAAGGCCTAGTCCTACCGAAGTCTAACATCTTGAGCATCTTGCAACATTAGAAGAGAGTAGACTATAACTCATATATAGCAAATTTTATCATAGCAATTTATTAAGTAACCACGCCCAGAGATTCTTCCTCGACTCCCCGCGAGAAAGCAATCTCGAAGCCAACATTCATTTCAATTAAAGTCATAATTTTAGTTGTAGTAGCTAAAGGTACAACTCCAAGTCGTCCTGTTACCATGGACACGGCTATTCGAATAGATAAATTCTTCCCTGCAGGGGTGCACCACATTTCCCCAACACGCTTGAATACCTTCGGCCGGACACACTTTCCTGGGTCATGCCCGGCCTCGGGAGATCAAAACATCGTCGCCCCACCTAGGTTCAACGATGAGGCCAGCCCACCGGTCTAAATCCTAAGCACAAAGAGGTCATGGGCCCACTTGCTCTCCACACTCCTACACGATGCGCACGCGGCCAAAAGCAGACCTAGCACACTCCAGTCCAAGAGTTGTACCATCCAGTCCAATCAAACGCGCGCCACTCCATTACTGATGTCCGAAGAGCTTCGGCTGATACAATGACGCTGAGTACCCATAAATTCTCCCACGTGAAGGTTTGGTGTGTAAAAGTTCAAATGACCAGCTCAGATCAAATACCCAACCCATAGCATTTTATTAATGTGGGGCAAGCGCGACCCATGAAGTGCGGCCCCGTCGCCCCGTCTCGAGGATGTGTGGCAAGGGCCTCTCCTGCCCGTCCACACCCCATCTTAACCCTTTGGATGCCTTACCGGCGCATCCCACCTTATCTCACACACACGAGTAACCTTGGGGCTGACCCGTCTCAAGACTGTTGAGAACTCAGGTCCACCTTGATAGAGTGGTACCGCGTGTCCCTTTAGTCCCATCACGTTAGTATAGTGCCAAGTCAATAGTAGCTGTGTGGTTATATGCCAAGTGGATATCCGAGGAATCACCCTCGATGAATAGCACTCGAGGTATGTGTATGACAAGAGTTGCTATCGATAGTTGGGAAGGAGGAATCACCCTCGATACCCACAATCGAGTAGCTACGCCACAAAATTAACGGCAGGAGTGCTAACTGAGGTATCACCCTTGTCACTCGATAGTAGCTCTGAACTTCCATACATAAGGGGTGTGAGGTGATGAGTTATTAAGGGTTTGTCAATTGGTCATGATCACCGAGTCTTTTGTCTTCAAGTCCTCAATGACGTCAAAGGTGAAAGCAAGGGCAATTGAGACAATGTTGGGGTCTCTGGGGTGTCACTGTCCATACCTACACTAAGCATTTTAGGATAGCAGGTAACATAACAGTAGTAATCAAAAACAGGCTATGCATCAGAATATGTGCTAACTAATATAGTAGCAAAATCTAATGCAAGAATCGGAGGGAAGAATGGGCGATATCGCAATGCTCGAGGGGGTTGCTTGCCTTGCTGCTCTACGACAAAGAAATGATCATCAACGGCGTAGTCGTAACCGGCAACACCGTTAGTCTCGGGGTCTACCGGAGAGAAGAGGGGGAAGAAACAATAAATATAAAGCACAGATGCAAGACGATGCATGTCATGGCAATATGCAGAGCTAGGTATGCACTAACGCAGTACTACACGCCCACACGGGTCGGAAGAATATCTCATGATATTTCCCAGGTCTCTCGCTACTACCGAACGGATGAAACAAATGGAAAAGTTCCATGTTTTCTATGATAGGAGCACGTGATAGACTAACGGACTGCGTATTCAGATTCGTCTCGTCGTTGTGAGCAACTTTCATGTATAAAGTACTTTCATCCGAGTTACGGATTATTTTATATTAATCTTCAAAGTTTTATTAATATTCTGGAATAAAACAGATCAAATTAAATCGATAAATGCAATTATGACATCAGCATGATGTCATGCTAACATTAGCAATCAACAGGGGCTGACTGGTCAAACTAACCAGTGGGCCCCACCTGTTAATGTCACAACTTTAATTAAGTTTAATTATTATTAATCATAATTAGTTAAGGGGTTGCGTCCCACCTGTGAGCACTGTTTAAAAATTAATTAACAGAACTAATTAATAGTTTAACTTATTAATCTATTTAACCTTAACCATTTAATTAATTAATTAATTACCAAGTTAATTAATTCACTAATTAATTACTTAATTAATTTAACTATTCTTTCTTTATTTATATTTTTCTTTTATAAACGTTTAGGTACGGTGGGCCCTTATTGTCATTCTCTTAGGGGGGCGGCCCACAAGTCGGTGGGGGGGGGCTCATCCCCCACCCTCACATATCGGGCAGGGGGAATCGCCGGCGGCGGGGATTGTCCCGGCCGGCGGCTAGCAGGGCGCCGACGAGGCGACAGGGAGGTTGGAGAGCGAACACGGCTCGCACGGGCGTGCGCGCGATGCGGCTTCGGCATGTAAGGGCAGGCAGGGACGCGGTGACCGTGCGCACAGCGACATGGTGACGCGTCGGTGAGCGCTGGCGTGAGGGGGGGGGCAGGCGGAGGAGAGGGGAAGAGACCCAGAGGCTCATCACGTTGTGCAGGGGGCCGGGTTTGGCGATCCGCGGGTAAGCCATCCGGGGAGGAGATGGGGAGGCACTGGCGGCGGTTATGCGGTGGCGGGGCAGCACCGGGCGCCGGTGGGGGAGGGCCGGCGGCGGTTGCCCCGATCCAAACCGGATCGGGAGGGGAGGGAGAGGAAGTCGGGGTGGGGGTGAGTGGGGCGATAGGGCCTAGGGTTTGGCTCCAAGGGGAGGTATAGTGGGGTTGGGGTGGGCCGAGGCCCACGGGGAGTGGTGGGCCGGCTAGGGCCGGTCCAAGGGGAGGGGGGTTTCTTTTCCTTTCTTTTTCTTTTCTATTTTCTTTTATAAGTTTTCATTTTAATTTCTTTTGGCCATCTTTTCTTTTAGCAAAAATGTGTAACATGGTCCATTTAATAACTTGCAATATTTTGAATGGCCACAACAAGTCTGAGGATTTTTGGGTACTATTGGAATTAACCATGCAATTTAAAGGCCATTTTAAATGCAAAAATGGTTCTGTTTTGGATGGTGAGTTCCACACCAGCATTGAGGGTGATATTGTTTTCCTTAAGAATATTTTTTGGATCATTCCACAAGTGTGCAACATTTTCCCGATGCTGTTTGGAGAATTTTTTTATCACCATAAAATTCAATTGGCTTTTGAAGTGAAATCAAAATTGAGATATGAATTCTTAACTAGACCATATCTTGTTTAGCAAAGTGATTAGGCACTAATCATTGTCATCACTGTGCTTAATTACGATGATCACTGTAGCATAAAACCATGGTGTCACAATTCTCCCCTACTAACAAAAATTCTCGTCCCAAGAATTAATAAGTAGAAGGAAAGAGTCCGGGGTTTTCTACACGAAGATGATCTTCGCGTTACCAAGTGGCTTCATCCTCAGAATGATTTGCCCACTACACTTTGAAGAACTTGGTAACCTTCTGACGAGTCTGACGTTCAGTTTCATCGAGAATGCGGGACTGGTTGTTCTTTGTAAGAAAGGTCTTGTTGCAGCTCAAGCATATGATGATCCACTGCTCGGATAGGATCCTTGAAGCAGCGACGAAGTTGTGACACGTGGAACACATCGTGAACCTGAGAAAGGTTTGGCGGTAGTTCGAGTTGATATGCCACTTTACCACACTTTTCGAGAACAGTGAAAGGACCAATATATCGAGGAGCCAGCTTGCCCTTGATCCCAAACGGTGTGTACCTCTCATTGGCTTGACTCTAAGATAAGCCTTTTCACCAAGTTGATAGACCATATTTTTGTGATGACGGTCATACTGACTCTTCTGACGAGACTGAGCAGCATTCAGATTTGTATGAATAATGTGGACTTGATCTTCGTCATGTTGGATAATATCCGGACCAATAAGTGTATGTTCCCCAGTTTCTGACCAATTCAGAGGAGTCTGACACTTACGTCCATACAATACTTCAAAGGGATCCATCTTCAGACTATCTTGATAGCTATTGTTGTAACAGAACTCAGCATACGGGAGAGATTCCTCCCATTTCTTGCCGAAAGAAATGACACAAGCCCGAAGCATGTCTTCTAGAATCTGATTGACTCTTTCAACTTGTCCCTGGGATTGAGGGTAAAAAGCGGTGCTGAATGACAAATGAGTTCCCATAGCTTCCTAGAAACTTGCCCAGAATCTTGAAGTGAATAAGCTTCCACGGTCTAAACTGATCACCAGTGGAATACCGTGAAGTGAAACATTACTGGACATGTAGAGGGTTGCCAGCTGACTAGCAGTAATAGTTTCCTTGATAGCCAGGAAATGTGCAACTTTGGACAGTTAGTCAATGACGACAAGAATAGCATCATTACCTTTCTGCGACCTGGGAAAACCAGTAATGAAGTCCATTTCAACATGATCACATTTCCATTCAGGAATAGAAATATGTTGTAGAGTTCCAGCAGGCTTTTGATGTTCTGCTTTGATCCGACGGCAAATGTCGCATTCTGAAACATAGCGTGCAATGTCTTGCTTCATGTTAGACCACCAGAATCTTAGACGAATGTCTTGGTACATCTTGGTACTACCAGGATGAATAGACAACGGAGTGCCATGTGCTTCCTTCATGACCTATTGAGTCATATCATTGTTTTTCTCCTTACTCGGTACCACTAGGCGGCCTTTGAAGTACAAAGCGCCATCCTCAGCAATAGTGAAGAATGAGGATTTGCCTTCCGTAGATAGCGTTTAATCTTTTCGACTTCATTGTCACACTTCTGGATCCACTTGATGATGTCCACAAGATCTGGTTTAGCAACCAGGGTATTAAGAGAACCCTGGTAAAGAACATGGAGGTTCATTTTGTAGGACCCTTCAGGAGGGGAAGCGAGATAACCCTGAGGAACAATATGGAGGTTCAGCTTGCGGAATTCTTCTTGAAGAAGGGGGTGAACCTTGTGAACCTGAAGGTGGTTGCAGTATGACTTGCGGCTCAAAGAATCAACCATCACATTAGCCTTGCCAGTTGTATAAGAAATTGCCACGTTGTAATTTGCTATGCACTCCATCTATGTTTGTTGACAGAGATTCAAATCTGGTTGAGTAAACAGGTACTTCAGACTTTGGCGATCGGTGTAGATCTCGCATCGATTACCAACAAGGTATTGCCGCCACTCCTTCAGTGCATGTATTACTGCAGCAAGTTCAAGGTCATGGACTGGGTAGTTCTCTTCATGAGGACGCAACTGACGATAGGCATAAACAACCACTTTGCGTTCTTGCATTAGGACACAACCTATTCCCTGACGCTAAGCATCACAATAAATGACAAAGTCCTTATGAGTATTCGGAGGAGCAAGCACTAGAGCAGACGTTAGTTTGTCTTTAAGTGCCTGAAAGCTCTCCTGACATTTTTCTGTCCACTCATATTTGACACCTTTGTGAAGCAGATTGGTTAAGGGCTTGGCAATCTTGGAGAAGTTCTCGATGAATCGATGGCAATAGCTGGCGAGTCGGAGAAAACTTCTAACTTGCTTGACATTCTTCGGGGTAGTCTAGTCAAGAATGGCCTGAACTCGTTTAGGGTTGACCGCAATACCATCCTTGGAGATCACATGACCAAGGTAGGTTACTTCATCCATCCAAAACTCACACTTGGAATACTTGGCATATAGTTAATGTTCTCGAAGTCTTTCCAGTACCAGACGAAGATGTTCAACATGCTCTTCTTTATCCTTGGAAAATACCAGAATATCATCCAGATAAACCACAACAAATTTGTTGAGATAGTCCATGAAGATATAATTCATTAAACGAGAGAAAGTTGTTGGAGCATTGGCTAAACCGAAGGACATGGCGGTGTACTCGTATGAACCATAGCGAGTAACAAATGCGGTCTTCGGAATATCCTCTTCACGAACATGGATCTGATGGTAACCCAACCTCAAGTCGAGCTTAGAGAAAATTGAGAAACCAGCAAGTCGATCATACAAATCATTGATCCGAGGAAGTGGATATTTGTTCTGAATTTTAGCTTGGTTGATGGGTCGATAATCCTTGACCAATCTATTCGTAATATCCTTCTTCTTGAAAAAGAGAGAAGGTGCTGTTGGGGAACATTGCATGGTAAACAAATTTTTTCCTACGCACACGCAAGATCTATCCATGGTGATGAGCATCTATGAGAGGGAGAGTGGATCTACATACCCATGTAGATCGTTAAGCAGGAAGCGTTAAGAAACACGGTTGGTGTAGTCAAACATCTTTGCGATCCCATCACAAGCCGTCCCACAATCTCATCACGGGCCGTCCCGCGATCCCATCATGGTCCTTCCGATCTTGCACCGAACGGATGGCACCTCCGCGTTCAGCACACGTGCAGCTCGATGATGATCTCCACCTTCTTCATCCAACAAGAGGGAGGGGATAGGTAGATGAGTTCTCTGCCAGCACAACGGCGTGGTTGCGGTGGTGGTGTCGCTGTCCCGGCAGGGCTTCGCCAAGTGCTACCGTGACAATCTAGAGGAGAAACTGATCTAGAGGGGGAGGGAGAGGCTGCACCGTGGCTTGTAGTGCTGCAGCCCTCCCTCCCCTCACACATATATAGGAGGGATAGGAGGAGGGGGTGCCCTAGGGTTTCCCCTAGGGTGGGGCGGCGGCCAAGGGGGGCAACTTGGCCCCCAAGGCAAGTGGGGCGCCCCCTCTTGGGCCTGCCCTAGCCCTTCCAGCCGCATGGGCCTTAGGTGGGAGGGGCAGCCAGCCCACCAGGGGATGATGCGCCCCCTCTCACAGCCCATGGGGCCCTCCGGGGCAGGTGGACCCTCCGGGTGGACCCCCAGAACACTTCCGGCACTCCCTTCACAAAACCAGTAAGTCCCAAAACTTTTCCGGAACCCGAATACCGACTTCCTATATATCAATCTTTACCTTCGGACCATTTCGGAGCTCCTCATCATGTACGGGATCTCCTCCGAGACTCCGAACAACCTTTGGTCACCAACATACATAACTCATCTATACCGAAACGTCACCGAACCTTAAGTGTGCAGACCGTGCGGGTTCGAGAACTATGTAGAAATGACCAAGACACCTCTACGGTCAATAACCAATAGCGGGACCTGGATGCCCATATTGGCTCCTACATATTCTGTGAAGATCTTTATCGGTTGAACCCAAGGTTGTTAGAATCATGATTTTGAATCAGATCGGAACTCCGATGGTAGGATCCAAAATCATAGAATCTTCACTATCAGGATCGTAGAAATGTAGATTCTATGAACTAAAATTGTAGAATCAGAGGGGTTAGTTTGGATCGTAAAGTCATAGAATCGTATAACACAATCGCGATTCTGATAACCTTGGTTGAACCTCTACGACAAGGATTCAGTTTATCCCGTATGCCATTCCCTTTGTTCTTCGGTATGTTACTTGCCCGAGATTCGATCGTCGGTATCTCTATACATAGTTCAATCTCGTTACCGACAAGTCTCTTTACTCGATCCGTAATATAAGATCCCGTGGCTAACACTTAGTCACATTGCTTGCAAGGCTTATTGTGATGTCGTATTACCGAGTGGGCCCTGAGATACCTCTCCGTCACACAGAGTAACAAATCCAGTCTTGATCCATGCCAACCCAACAGACACCCTCGGAGATACATGTAGAGCACCTTTATAGTCACTCAGTTACGTTACGACATTTGATACACACAAGGTACTCCTCCGGTGTCAATGAGCTGCATGACCTCATGGTCATAGGAACAGATACTTGACATGTACAAAACTGTAGCAATAAATTGACACGATCATATGCTACATTTTTAGCTTGGGTCTTGTCCATCACATCATTCTCCTAATGACGTGATCCCATTATCAAATGACATCTCATGTCCATGGCTAGGAAACCTTAACCATCTTAGATCAACAAGCTAGTCCATGAAAGGCATACTAGGGACATGGTGTTGTCTATGTATCCACACATGTATCTGACTTTCCGATCAATACAATTCTAGCATGGATAATAAACGATTATCATGAACAAGGAAATATGATAACATCTATTTTATTATTGCCTCTAGGGCATATTTCCAACAGTCTCCATTTTCACTAGAGTCAATAATCTTGTTCACATCACCATGTGATCCACATTGTTATGAAACTAACACCCAATGAGTTCTGGGGCTCAATCACGCTTTGCATGTGAGAGAGGTCTTTAGTCAACGGTTCTGCAACATCTAGATTCGTGTGTACTTTTGCAAATCTCTATGTCAAACTATAAACACTGCTACCACACTGCACTTGGAAATATTACAAATGGCTGCTCCACAATACGTATCTGGATTGCTACTAAGAGGCATCTGGATTGGTGTTAAATCTTTCATCGACGTAACTCTTTACGACGAACTCTTTATCACCTCCATAATCGAGAAATATTTCCTTTGTTCTTGTTACTAAGGGTAATTTTGACCGCTGTCCATGGATCCACTCCTGGATCACTCTTGTACCCCTTGACAGATTCGTGTCAAGGCACACACCAGGTGCGGTACACAGCATGTCATAATATAGATCCTATGGCTAAGGCATAGGGGACGACCTTCGTCCTTTCTCTTTCTTCTGCCGTGGTCGAGCTTTGGGTCTCACTCAACTTGACACCTTACAAATCAGGCAAGAACTCTTTCTTTGACTGATCCATTTGAACTCTTTCAAAATCTTATCAAGGTATGTACTCATTGAAAGTCTCATTAGGCGTCTTGATCTATCTCTATAGATCTCGATGCCCAACAATTAAGTAGCTTTATCCAGGTCTTCCTTTGAAAAACTCCTTTCAAACAACCCTTTACGCTTTCCAGAAATTCTACATCATTTCCGATCAACAATATGTCATCCACATATACTTATCAGAAATTCTATAGTGCTTCCACTCACTTTATTGTAAATACAAGTTTCTCATAAACTTTGTATAGACTCAAAAACTCTGATCACCTAATCAAAGTGTATATCCCAACTCCGAGATGCTTGCTCCATCCCTTAGATGGATTGCTGGAGCTTGCATACCTTTTAGGATCCTTAGGAGTGACAAAACCTTCCGGTTGTATCCCATACAACCTTTCCTCGCGGAAACCGTGAAGGAAACTATGTTTTGACATCAATCTGCTAGATTTCATAATTGAAAATTCCCAACAATTGCTAACATAATTCCAACAGACTTTAGCATTGCTACGAGTGAGAAAGTCTCATCGTAGTCAACTCCTTGAACTTGTCGTAAACTTCTTTGTGACAAGTCGAGATTTATAAATGGTGACATTTTCCATCGGCATTTGTCTTCATCTTAAAGGTCCATCTATACTCAATGACCTGCCATCCAACGGGCAAGTCCACCAAAGTCTATACTTGGTTTTCATACATGGATCCTTTCTCAGATTTCATGGCATCTAACCATTTGTCGTAATCCGGGCCCATCATCGCTTCTCCATAGATCGCAGGTTCATCATTGTCCAACAACATTACCTCTAAGACAGGGTTGCCGTACCACTCAGGAGCAGTACACGTCCTTGTCAACCTACGAGGTTTGATAGTAACTTGATCCGAAGCTTCATGATCATCATCATTAACTTCCTCTTCAACTAACATAGGCTCCATAGAAACATCTTTCTACGCTGTGCTACTCTCTGGTTGAAACAAAGGTTCAACAACCTCATCAAGTTCTATCTTCCTCCCACTCAATTCTTTCGATAGAAACTCTTTCTCGAGAAAAGACCCGTTTTAGCAACAAACACTTTGTGCTCAGATCTGAGATAGAAGGTATACCCAACTGTTCCTAGGGTATTCCATGAAGATGCATTTGTCCACTTTGGGTTCGAGCTCATTAGGTGAAAACCCTTTTTCACATAAGCATCGCAGCCCCTAACATTAAGAAATGATAGCTTAGGTTTCTATCAAACCATAATTCATATGATGTCATCTCAACGGATTTAGATGGTGCCCTATTTAAACTGAATGTAGTTGTGTCCAATGCATAACCCTAAAACGATAGTGGCAAAACGATAAGAGACATCATAGTATGCACCATATCCAATAGATCACGACTATGATGTTCGAACACACCATCGCACTATGGTGTTCCAGGTGGCGTGAGTTGTGAAACAACTTTCACATTGTCTAAAGTTGTATGCCAAACTCGTAACTCAGATATTCACCTCCACGACATATCATAGACATTATATCCTCTTGTCACGGTGATTTTAAACTTCACTCTGAATTTGTTTGAACTTTTCAAACGTTTCAGAATTGTGTTTCATTAAGCAAATATACTCATATATACTTAAATCATGCGTGAATGTAATAAAATAACGATGTCCACCACATGCTACAACACTCATTGGACCATATACATCAGCATGTATCATTTCCAATAAGTCACTTGCCAGTTCCATCAAGCCGAAAAATGGGGTTTTAGTCATCTTGCCCATGAGGCATGGTCTGCATGTCCCAACTGATTCAAAATTGAAAGAGTCGATAGAGCCATCAACATGGAGTTTCTTCATGTGCTTTACACCAATATGACATTCAGCAGCAGTGCCACAAGTATCTGGTAGTATCATTATTAACTTTGTATCTTTTGGCATCTATGTTATGAACATGTGTACTACTATGATCAAGATTCAACAAACCATTCGTTGGGTGCATGACCATTGAAGGCATTGTTCATGTAACAGAATAACCATTATTCTCTGACTTAAGTGAATAACTATATTGCAATAAACACGATCTAATCACATTAATGCTCAACACAGACACCAAATAACATTTATCTAGGTTCGTCACTAATCTCGAAGGTCGAGAGAGCGTGCGATGTTGATCACAACAACGTTGGAAACATTTCCAACACACATTGTCACCTCACCCTTAGCTAGTCTCCATTTATTCATAGCTTTTATTTTGAGTTACTAACATTTAGCAATTGAACCGGTATCCAATACCCAGGTGCTACTAGGAGTACTAGCAATGTACACATCAATAACACATATATCAAATATACTTCTGTCGACGTTGCCAACCTTCTTATCTACCAAGTATCTAAGGTTGTTCTGCTTCAGCGACTGTTCCCCTCATAACAGAAGCACTTAGTCTTGGGTTTGGGTTCAACTTTGGGTTTCTTCACTGGAGCAACAACTGACTTGCCGTTCACGAAGTTTCCCTCCTAGCCCATGCCCTTCTTGAAACTAGTGGTTTCACTAACCATCAACAGTTGATGCTCCTTCTTGATTTCTACCTTCGCGGTGTCAAACATCACGAAGAGCTCAGGTATCATTCTTTCCATCCCTGGCATTTTATAGTTCATCACAAAGCTCTAGTAGCTTAGTGACAGTAATTTGGAGAACTATATCAATCACTATCTTATCTGGGAGATCAACTCCCACTCAATTCAAGCGATAGTAGTACCCAGACAATCTGAGCACATGCTCAATGATCGAGCTATTCTCCTTCATCTTGCAGACAAAGAATCTTGTTGGAGATCTCATATCTCACAACACACGCACGAGCCTGAGATCCCAATTTCAGCTCTTAGAATATCTCATATGTTCCGTGACGTTCAAAACGTTTTGGAGCCTCAGTTCTAAGCCGTAATGCATGACGCACTGAACTATCAAGTAGTCATCGGAACGTGCCTGTCAGATGTTCACAAGATCTACAGACGACGCTAGAGGGGATGGCACACCGAGCGGTGCATTAAGGACATAAGCCTTCTATGCAGCAATGAGGACAATCCTCAGATCATGGACCCAGCCCGCAATATTGCTACCATCATATTTCAACTCTATTTATCTCGGAACATATAAAAATTCAAGGGAGCTACAACATAATCTACAACATAATCTACAACATAATTTGCAAAGACACTACTAACTATGTTCATGCTAATGAGTTCAATTAATCATATTACCTAAGAACTCCCTCTCAAATTGATACCCCTCCGGTCATTCGAGTGATACATGATCCAAATTTACCAACTCATGTCCGATCATCTACAAGATCGCTAAGCGGGAAGCGTTAAGAAACGCGGTTGGTGTAGTCGAACGTCTTTGCGGTCTAAATCGCCGAGCGTCCCGTGATCTCATCATGAGACGTCCTGCAATCTAGTCACGATCCATCCCGCGAACTCCTCATGATCAATTCCGCGATCTCATCATGACCCGTCTCGCAATCTTGATCACGGTCCTTCCGATCTAGCGCCGAAGAGACGACACCTCCACATTTAGCACACGTACAACTCAATGACGATCTCTGCCTTCTTGATGCAGAAAGAGGGAGCGGAGAGGTAGACGAGTTCTCCGGCAGCGTGACAGCGCTGTGGCGATGGTGGTGGAGTAATCCCAGCAGGGCTTCGCCTAAGCATAAGTGAAACCGATCTAGAGGAGAAACAACGAACCAGAGGGTAGGGTTGCACGTGGTTGAAAATCTTGTGCCAAAACCCTAAAACCTCTTGTATATATAAGAGTAAGAGAGGAGGAGGCTTGGACCAAGGGCCAAGCCATCTAGGCTTCGGCCGAAGGGAGGAGAGGAGGAATCCTCCTCGAATCCTAGTAGGACTAGGACTCCTTCCTTATTTGCTCCTTTTGCCTTTTTCCACCTTTTTCTCTTTGGGATTTTCTTCCCAGATGCATGGGCCTTTTGTGGGACTTCCAACAGCCCAGTAAGGGATGGTATTCACCCTACCACAGTCCATATAGCCTCTCGGGTCGAAATACCACTCCTAATGGTCTCCCGGTACACTACGGGCACTCCCGGTACACTACCGATGAGCCCGAAACTTTTCCGGCGACCAAAACAGGACTTCCTATATATCAATCTTTACCTCCGGACCATTCCGGAGCTCCTCATGACGTCCGTGTTCTCATCCGGGACTCCGAACAACCTTCGGTCACCACCATACATAACTCTATACTACTGAAACATCACCGAACCTTAAGTGTGCAAACGCTGTGGGTTCGAGATCTATGTAGATATGACCGAGACACCTCTACGGTCAATAACCAATAGAGGGACCTGTATGCCCATATTGGTTCCTACATATTCTACGAAGATCTTTATCGGTCGAACCTCTATGTCAAGGATTCAGTTAATCCCGTATGATGTTCCCTTTGTTCTTCGGTATGTTACTTGCCCGAGATTCGATCGTCAGTATCTCCATACCTAGTTCAACCTTGTTACCGGCAAGTATATTTATTCGTTTCGTAATACAATATCCCGTGACTAACACTTAGTCACATTGCTTGCAAGGCTTGTTGTGATGTTGTATTACCGAGTGGGCCCTGAGATACCTCTCCGTCACACGGAGTAACAAATCCTAGTCTTGATCCATGCCAACCCAACAGACACCCTTGGAGATACCTGTAGAGTACCTTTATAGTCACCCAGTTATGTTGCGACGTTTTATACACACAAGGGACTCCTTCGGTGTCAGTGAGTTGCATGATCTCATGGTCATAGGAAAAAATACTTGACATGCAGAAAACAGTAGCAATAAACTGACACGATCATATGCTACGTTTGTAGTTTGGGTCTTGTCCATCACACCATTCTCCTAATGATGTGATCCTCTTATAAAATGACATCTCATGTCCATGGCTAGGAAACGTTAACAATCTTTGATCAATGAGCTAGTCTATTAGAGGCATACTAGGGACATGGTTTTGTCTATGTATCTACACATGCATCTAAGTCTTCGATCAATACAATTATAGCATGGATAATAAATGATTATCATGAACAAGGAAATATTATAATAACTAATTTATTATTGCCTCTAGAGCATATTTCCAATAGTCTCCCGCTTGCACTAGAGTCAATAATCTACTTCACATCACCATGTGATTCACATTGTTATGAATCTAACACCCAATGAGTTTTGGGGCTCGATCATGCTTTACATGTGAGAGAGGTCTTATAGTCAACGGGTCTGCGACATCCAAATCCGTGTGTACTTTGCAAATCTCTATCTCAAACTGTAAACACTGCTACCACGCTCCACTTGGTACTATTCCAAATGGCTGCTCCACTATACGTATCCAGATTGCTACTACGAGTCATCCGGATTGGTGTTAAAGCTTGCATCGATGTAACTCTTTACGATGAACTCTTTATCACCTCCATAATCGAGAAACATCTCCTTATTCTTTTAGTTACTAAGGATAATCTTGACCGCTGTCCAGTGATCCACTCCTGGATCACTCTTGTACCCCTTGACGGACTCATGTCAAGGCACACACAGGTGCGGTACACAACATGGCATACTATACAGAGCCTATGGCTAAGTCATAGGGGATGACGTTCGTCCTTTCTCTTTCTTCTGCCGTTGTCGAGCTTTGAGTCTCACTCAACTTCACACCTTACAAATCAGGCGAGAACACTTTCTCTAGCCCTTAGATGGATTGCTGGAGCTCGCACACCTTTTAGCATCCTTAGGACTGACAAAACCTTTTGGTTGTATCACATACAACCTTTCCTCAAGTAAACTGTTAAGGAAACGATGTTTTGTCATCCATCTGCCAGATTTCATAATTGAAAAATGCAGCAACTGCTAACATAATGCCAACAGACTTTAGCATCGCTACGAGTGACAACGTCTCAGTGCAGTCAACTCTTTGAACTTGTCGGAAACTTCTTTGTGACAAGTCCAGCTTTATAAATGGTGATATTTTCCATCAGCGTCTGTCTTCATCTCAAAGGTCCATTTGTACTCGATGACCTACCGTCCAACGAGCAAGTCTCCAAAGTTTATACTTGGTTTTCATACATGGATCCTTTCTCGGATTTCATGGCCTCCAACCAATTGTTGGAATCCGGGCCCATCATCGCTTCTCCATATCTCGTAGGTTCATCGTTGTCCAACAACATGACCTCCAAGACAGGGTTGTGATACCACTCAGGAGCAGTACGCATCCTTGTCGACCTACTAGGTTTGATAGTAACTTGATCCGAAGAATCATGATCATCATCATTTACTTCCTCTTCAAATGACATAGGTTCCATAGAAACATCTTTCTGCGCTGAGCTACTCTCTGGTTGAAACAAAGGTTCAACAACCTCATCAAGTTCTATCTTCCTCCCACTCAATTCTTTCAAGAGAAACTTTTTCTTGGGAAAGGACCCGTTTTAGCAACAAACACTTTGCACTTGGATCTGAGATAGAAGGTATACCCAACTGTTCTTAGGGTATTCTATGAAGATGCATTTGTCCCCTTTGGGTTCGAGCTCATTAGGTGAAAACCTTTTTTCACATAAGCGTCGCTGCCCCAAACAATAAGAAATGACAACTTAGGTTTCGATCAAACCATAGTTCAGACGGTGTCATCTCAACGGATTTAGATGGTTCCCTATTTAAAGTGAATGTAGTTGTCTCTAACGCATAGCCCCAAAACTATAGTAGCAATACGATAAGAGACATCATAGCATGCACCATATCCAATAGAGCACGACTATGATGTTTGGACACACCATCACACTATGGTGTTCCAGGTGGCGTGAGTTGTGAAACAATTTTCACATTGTCTAAAGTTGTATGCCAATCTCGTAACTCAGATATTCATCTCCACAATCATATCGTAGACATTTTTATCTTCTTGTCACGATGATCTTAAACTTCACTCTGAATTTGCTTGAACTTTTTAAATGATTTAGACTTGTGTTTCATTAAGTAAATATACTCATATATACTCAAATCATCAGTGAAGGTAAGAAAATAACGATATCCACTACATGCTACAACACTCATTGGACCGTATACATTAGCATGTATCATTTCCAATAAGTCAATTGCTCGTTCTGGAAAACGGGGTTTTAGTCATCTTGTCCAAGAGGCATGGTCCGCATGTCTCAACCGATTCAAAATCGAATGACTCCAAAGATCCATCACCATGGAGTTTCTTCATGCGATTTATACCAATATGACATTTAGCGGCAGTGCCACAAGTATGTGGTACTATCATTATTAACTTCGTATCTTTTGGCATCAATGTTATGAACATGTGTATCACTACGATCAAGATTCAACAAACAATTCTCACTGGGTGCATGACCATTGAAGGTAAATGAATAACCGTTTTGCAATAAACACAATCTAATCATGTTCATGCTTAACGCAAACACCAAATTACATTTATTTAGGTTTGTCACTAATCCCGAAGGTAGAGAGAGCGTGCGATGTTGATCACATCAACTTTGGAAACATTTCCAACACACATCATCACCTCACACTTAGCTAGTCTCTGTTTATTCCGTAGCTTTTACTTTGAGTTACTAACATTTAGCAACCGAACCGGTATCCAATACCCAGGTTCTACTAGGAGTACTAGCAAGGTACACATATATCAAATATACTTCTCTCGACGTTGCTAGCCTTCTTATCTACCAAGTATCTAGGGTTGTTCTACTTCGGCGACCGCTCTCCTCATAATAGAAGCACTTAGTCTCGGGTTTGGGTTTAACTATGGGTTGCTTCACTGGAGCAGCAACTGACTTGCCATCCATGAAGTTTCCCTCCTAGCCCTTGCACTTCTTGAAACTAGTGGTTTCACTCACCATCAACACTTGATGCTCCTTCTTGATTTCTACCTTCGCGATGTCAAACATCGCGAACAGATCAGGGATCATCATTTCCATCCCTGGCATAATTACAGTTCATCACGAAGTTCTAGTAACTTAGTGATAGTGACTCAGAGAACTATATCAATCACTATCTTATCTAGAAGATCAACTCCCAGTCGATTCAAGCGATGGTAGTACCTAGACAATCTGAGCACATGCTCAACAATTGAGGCATTGAGCTATTCTCCTTCATCTTGCAGGCAAAGAATCTTGTTGGAGATCTCATATCTCACAACACGGGCACGAGCCTGAGATCACAATTTCAGATCTTAGAACATCTCATATGTTCTGTGACGTTCAAAATGTTTTGGAGCCTCAATTCTAGGCCGTAATGCATGACGCACATAACTATCAAGTAGTCATTGAAACGTGCCTCTCAGATGTTCACAACATCTACAGATGACACTAGAGGGGGTGGCATACCGAGCGATGCATTAATTACATAAGCCTTCTGTGCTGCAATGAGGACAATCCTGAGATCATGGACCGAGTCCGCAATATTGCTAACATCATCTTTCAACTCTATTTCTCTAGGAAAATATAAAAGTTCAAGGGAGCTACAACGTGAGCTAGTAATCTACAACATAATTTGCAAAGACACTACTAACTATGTTCATGATAATGAGTTCAATTAATCATATTACTTAAGAACTCCCACTCAAATTGACATCCCTTCGGTCATTCAAGTGATACATGATCCAAATTCACCAACTCAAGTCCGATCATCACGTGAGTTGAGGTGGTTTGAATGGTGAACATCATCATGTTGATCATATCTGCTATATGACTCATGTTCGACCTTTCGGTCTCTTGTGTTCCGAGGCCATGTCTGTACATGCTAGGCTCGTCAAGTTCAACCCGAGTGTTCTGCATGGGCAACACTGGCTTGCACCCGTTGTATGTGAACGTAGAGTCTATCACACCCGATCATCACGGGGTGTCTCGACACGATGAACTTTCGCAATGGTGCACACTCGGGGAGAACACAATTTATCCTAAAATTTAAGTGAGGGATCACCTTATAATGCTAGCATCGTCCTAAGCAAAACAAGGCGCATAAAAGGATTAACATCACATGCAAATCATAAGTGACATGATATGGCCATGAACTTGTGCTTTTGATCTCCATCATGAAAGCACTGGCATGATCTCCATCGTCACCGGCATGAAACCATATTCTCCATCATCTTGATCTCCCTCAACGTGTCGTCATCGGGGTTGTCGCGCCCACCATGCTTCTACTACTATTTCTACCGTTTAGCAATAAAGTAAAGCATTACATATCGCTTAATGATTGACACGCAGGTCATTCAATAATTCAAGACAACCCTATGGCTCCTACCGGTTTCCGTACTCATCGACATGCAAGTCGTGATATTCTATACAAAACATGATCATCTCAGACATCACATATATCTCATCATGTAATTGGACATATCACATCACAACATACCCTGCAAGAACAAGTTAGACGTCCTCTAATTGTTGTTGCAGGTAATACGTGGCTGCTACGTGTATCTAGCAAGAACAATTCTCACCTATGCAAAACCACAACGGTGATACATAAGTTGCTTTTAAACCTTCTCAAGGACCGCCTTTGTCAAATCCGATCCAACTAAAGTAGGAGAAACAGACACCCACCAGCCATCTTTGTGCATCGAGGTTACACGTTAGTCAATGGAACCGGTCTCTCGTAAGCGTACGAGTAAGGTTGGTCTGGGCCGCTTCATCTCACAATACCGTAGAACTAAAACATGACCAAGAGAGGAAGCAATCTAAGCATCAACGCTCACAAACTCTTTGTGTTCTACTCGAGAACTCATCTACAAATAGACCTAGCTCTGATACCACTGTTGGGGAACGTTTCATGGGAAACAAATTTTTTCCTACGCACATGCAAGATCTATCCATGGTGATGAGCATCTACGAGAGGGAGAGTGGATCCAGATACCCTTGTAGATCGCTAAGCGGGAAGCATTAAGAAACGTGGTTGGTGTAGTCGAACGGCTTCGCGATCCAAATCGGTGAGCATCCCACAATCCAAACATGATCCGTCCCATGAACTCATCACGATCCATCCCGCGATCTCATCACGATCCGTCTCGCAATCTTGATCACGGTCCTTCCGATCTAGCGCCGAACGGACGACACCTCCGCATTCAGCACACATACAGCTCGATGACGATCTCCGCCTTCTTGATCCAGCAAGAGGGAGCGGAGAGATAGATGAGTTCTCCGGCAGCGTGACGGCGCTGCGGTGATGGTGGTGGAGGAATCTCAGCAGGGCTTCGCCTAAGCACGGCTGAAACCGATCTGGAGGAGAAACTACGAAATAGAGGGTAGGGTTTCACGTGGCTGAAAATCTTGTGCCAAAACCCTAAAACCTCCAGTATATATAAGAGGAAGAGAGGAGGAGGCTTGGCCATCTAGGCTTCGGCCGAAGGGAGGAGAGTAGGATCCTCCTCCAATCCTAGTAGGACTAGGACTCCTTCCTTATTTGCTCTTTTTGCCTTTTTCCACCTTTTTCTCTTTGGGCTTTTCTTCCCAGCCGCATGGGCCTTGTGTGGGACTTCCACCATCCCACTAAGGGCTGGTATTCACCCTCCCACAGCCCATATAGCCTATTGGGTCGAAATACCCCTCCCGATGGTCTCCCGGTACACTACCGGCACTCCCGGTACACTACCGATGAGCCCGAAACTTTTCCGGCGACCAAAACAGGACTTCCTATATATCAATCTTTACCTCCGGACCATTTCGGAGCTCCTCGCAACGTCCGTGATCTCATTCGTAACTCTGAACAATCTTTGTTCACCACCATACATAACTCTATACTACTGAAACGTCATCGAACCTTAAGTGTGCAACCCTACGGGTACGAGAACTATGTAGACATGACCGAGACACCTCTATGGTCAATAACCAATAGCAGGACCTGGATGCCCATATTGGTTCCTACATATTCTATGAAGATCTTTATCAGTCGAACCTCTCTGTCAAGGATTCAGTTAATCCCATATGATGTTCCCTTTGTTCTTCGGTATGTTACTTGCCCGAGATTCGATCATCGGTATCTCCATACCTAATTCAACCTCGTTACCGACAAGTCTCTTTACTCGTTTCGTAATACAAGATCCCATGACTAACACTTAGTCACATTTGTTGCAAGACTTCTTGTGATGTTGTATTACCGAGTGGGCCCTGAGATACCTCTCCATCACACGGAGTAACAAATCCCAGTCTTGATCCATGCCAACCCAACAGACACCCTCAGAGATACCTGTAGAGTACCTTTATAGTCACCCAGTTACGTTGCGACGTTTGATACACTCAAGGCACTCCTCCGGTGTCAGTGAATTGCATGATCTCATGGTCATAGGAACAGATACTTGACATGCAGAAAACAGTAGCAATAAACTAACACGATCATATGCTACGTTTGTTGTTTGGGTCTTGTCCATCACACCATTCTCCTAATGATGTGATCCTGTTATCAAATGACATCTCATGTCCATGGCTAGGAAACCTTAACCATATTTGATCAACGAGCTAGTCTATTAGAGGCATAGTAGGGACATGGTTTTGTCTATGTATCCACACATGCATCTAAGTCTCCGATCAATACAATTATAGCATGTATAATAAACGATTATCACAAACAAGGAAATATGATAATAACTAATTTATTATTGCCTCTAGAGCATATTACCAACATTAGCATGGGTACATCTATTGGAATAGATAAATTTCCCCCCGTAGGGGTGCACCACATATTCCCAAACACGCTTGATCACCTCAGGTCGGACACACTTTCCTAGGTCATGCCCGGCCTCGAGAGATCAAAACGTCGTTGCCCCACCTAGGCTCAACGAAGAGGCCAGCCCGTTGGTCTAAATCCTAAGCACAAAGGGGTCATGGGCCCACTTGCCCTCCACGCTCCTGCACGATGCGCATGCGGCCGGAAGCAGACCTAGATCACTCCAGTCCAAGAGCTGTACCGTCGTGTCCAATCCAGCGCGCGCTGCTCCATTGCTAACGTCCGAAGAGCTTCAGGTGATACAACGACATTGAGTACCCATAACTTTTCCCAAGTGAAGGTTTGGTGCGTAAAAGGTCAAATGACCAACTCGGATCAAATACCCATCCCATTAGCATTTTATTAATACGGGGCAAGCGCGAACCATGAAGTGCGGTCCTGTCGCCCCATCTTGGGGATGTGTGACAAGCGCCTCTCCTGCACGTCCATGCCCCATCTTAACCCTTTGTATGCCTTACCAGTGCATCCCACCTTATCTCAAACACATGCGTACCCTTGGGGCCGACCCGTCTCAAGACTGTTAGGAACTCAGGTCCACCTCAATAGAGTGGTACCGCCTATCCCTTTAGTCTCGTCACGTTAGCATAGTGTCAAGTCAATAGTAGCTGTGTGGTTATATGCCAAGTGGATATCCAAGGAATCACCCTCGATGAATCCCACTCGAGGTATGTGTATGACAAGAGTCTCTATCGATAGTTGGGAAGGAGGAATCACCCTCGATACCCATGATCGAGTAGCTACGCCACAAAATTAACATCAGGAGTGCTAAGGGAGGTATCACCCTCGTCACTCGAAAGTAGCTCTACAGTGCCATACGTAAGGGCTGTGAGGTGATGAGTTAGTAAGGGTTTGTCAGTCGGTCATGATGACCAAGTCTTTTGTCTTCAAGTCCTCAATGACGTCGAAGGTGAAAGCAGGGGAATTTGCGACAATGTTGGGGTCTCTAGGGTATCACTGTCCATACCTATACTAAGCATTTTAGGATAGCCGGTAACATAACAATAGTAATCAAAAATAGGCTATGCATCAAAATAGGTGCTAACTAATATAGTAGTAAAAATCTAATGCAAGAATCAGAGGGAAGAATGGGTGATATCGGAATGCTCAAGGGGGGTTGCTTGCCTTCCTACTCTGCGGCAAAGACCTGATCGTCAACGGCGTAGTCATAACCGGCAGCACCATCAATCTCGAGGTCTACCGGAGAGAAGAGGGGGGAAGAAACAATAAATATAAAGCACATATGCAACATGATGCATGTCATGGCAATATGCATTGCTAGGTATGCACTAATGCAGTACTACACGTCGTAGACGGCTCGGAAGAATATCCGACGATATTTTCTGGGTCTCTAGCTACTACCGGACAAATGAAACAGATGGAAAATTTCCATGTTCGCTACGATAGGAGCACATGAGAGACTATCAGATTGCGTATTCGGATTCGTCTCGTCGTTCTGAGCAACTTTCATGTATAAAGTATTTTCACCTGAGTTATAAATTATTTTATATTAATTTTCAAAGTTTTATTAATATTCCAGAATAAAATGGATTAAATTAAATCGATAAATGCAGTTATGACATCAGCATGACATCAACATGATGTCATGCTGACATTAGGAGTCAACAGGGGCTGACTGGTCAAACTGACGGGTGGGCCCCACATGTTAGTGTCACAGCTTTAATTAAGTTTTATTATTATTAATCATAATTAGTTAAGGGGGTGGGTCCCACCTGTCAGTCACTTTTTGAAATTAATTAAAAGAACTATTTAACAGTTTAACTAATTAATCTATTTAACCATAATCATTTAATTACTTAATTAATTACCTAGTTAATTAATTCACCATTTAATTACTTGAATAATTTACTAATTTTTATTTATTTATATTTTTCTTTTATAAACGTTTAGGTGCGTTGGGCCCCCACTGTCATTCTCTCAGGGGGCGGCCCACAAATCAGTGTGTGTGGGGGGGGGGCTCATCCCCCACCCCTCACAAATCAGGCAGGGGGGTCGTCGGTGGCGGGGATGGTCGTGGCCGGCGGCGAGCAGGGCACCGATGAGGCGATAGGGAGGCCGGGGAGCGAACAGGGCCCGCGCGGGCGCGCGCGATGCGTCGTCGTCATGCAGGGGCCACGACGGTGCGGTGGCATGAGGGAAGAGGGGACGCGACGAGTGCGCGTGCAAGGACGCGGTGGCGTGGCGGTGAGCACGGGCGGGGGGGGGGGGGTAGGTTTAGGAGAGGGGAAGAGCCCCGAAGGCTCACCATGTTGTGCAGGGGGCGGGTTCGGCAAGGCGCGGGGAAGCCGTTCGAGGAGGAGATGGGGAGGCGCTGGCGCCGGTGATGCGGTGGCGAGGTGACGCCGGGCGCCCGTGGGGGAGGGCGCCGGTGAGGCGCGGGACGGCGGCGGTTGCCCCGATCCAAACTAGATCGGGAGGGGAGGGAGAAGTAGTCGGGGTGGGGGTGATTGGGGCGATGGGGGCTATGGTTTGCCTCTAGGGGGAGGTATACTGCGGCTGGGGGTGGGCCGAGGCCCAGGGGGAGGGGTGGGCTGGCCGGGGACGGTCCAGGGGGAGGGTGGTTTCTTTTCTGTTTTCTTTTATAAGTTTCTATCTTAATTTCTTTTGGCCATATTTTCTTTTAGAAAAATGTGTAACATGGTCCATTTAATAACTTGCAATATTTTGAATGGGCACAACAAGTTTGAGGATTTTTGGGTACTATTGGAATTAACCATGCAATTTAAAAGGCATTTTAAATGCAAAAATGGTTCTGTTTTGGATGGTGAGTTTCACACCAGCATTGAGGGTGATATTATTTTCCGTAACAATAATTGTTTTGGATTATTCCACAAGTGTGCAACATTTTCGTGATGTTGTTTGGAGAATTTTTTTATCACCATAAAATTCAATTGGCTTTTGAAGTGAAATTTAAATTGAGATATGAATTTTTAACTGGACCATGTCTTGTTTGGCAAAGTGATTAGGCACTAATCATGGTCATCACTGTTCTTAATTACAATGTTCATTGTAGCACAAAACCAGGGTGTCACACCTATTTCATCTAAGAAGAAAAAGAAAAGTAAAGATGATAGGAACTTGCATGCTTCTAGTGAACCTGTTATAGAAAAACTCGTTGAGAAATATAATGAAGTTTCTATTTCTGATGCCGAGACACAATCTGGTAATGAACATACACCTAGTGATAATGAAAATGATAATAATGATGATGTTCATGTAGATTCTCAATGAGATGATAACGAAGAAAATTAAAATGATGTGGAAATTGAACCTGCTGAAAATCTTGATAACCCACAGTCTTAAAATAAACGCTATGATAAAAGAGACTTTGTTGCTAGAAAAATGGAAGGGAAAGAGAGCTATGGATTCAAAAAACCATGCAATTCCATCATAAGTAAAAGTAAGGATGATGAAGAGTTTGGCCGCTTTGCTGAAATGATTAGACCCGTCTTTTTGCGCACTCACTTGACAAATATATTGAAAATGCCTCCATATGCTAAGTATATGAAGGATATTATTACCAACATAAGGAAAATACTTGAAGCTGAAATTGCTAGTATGCTTTCTAATGATTCTTTTGATGGTGGAGTGCCTAAGAAGTTAGGAGATCTGGGTATACCCACAATACCTTGCTCTATTAAAAGAAACTATGTTAAAACTGCTTTCTATGATTTAGGAGCTGGTGTTAGTGTTATGCCTTTCTCCCTTTATAAAAGACTTGAGTTGAATAAGATTACACCTATTGAGATATCTTTGCAAATGGCTGATAAATCCACCGCTTTACCTATTGGAATTTGCGAGGACGTTCCTGTTCTAGTTGCAAATGTTATGATCTTAACAGACATTGTTATTCTTGATATGCCCAAGGATGATAATATGTCGACCATCCTTGGTAGACCCTTCTAAATACTGCACGTGCTATTATTGGTTGCAACAAAAGCAAGGTTAGTTTTCATTTCAATGGCAAGAAACATATCGTGCATTTTCCGAAGAAGCAAACTTTGGTTAAAAATATTAATGTCATTGAGCCTAGTGCCACTAGTACCATTGGAGACTTTAAAATTCCTCTACCCAATGTCAAGAAGAGATATTACAATCTTATTGTTGGGTAGATGAGAATCCCCATTGAGGTAATTTAGTGTTATGCGAGAATTCTTCGGTTTCATGTCAATCAGAAATAGTTGTTAATAAGACTTGATCAACCTTATAACAGATCCTTTTTGAAAGACATGTGATTGATGAATTCATTAATCGCAACTCTCTGTATCACAAGTCTATTCTTTGATATTTTAGCTAATAAAAATAAATTAGTTTGCTTTTCCTATTTTCTGTTTTTCCCGTGCAATGAAAAATGATCCAAACATAAAAAGTCCTAGATTGTTAAAAATTTTTAGCATGAATTTTTCTGGAATATATATGAATTTTTGGCATTAAAATTTTGGGCCACACGAAAATAGGGCGTGACCCCCTGGCCACGCCATGATGGCTTGTGGGGCGTACAGGGACCCTGCCTTATCCCTTCTACTCACCTCATCTCCTACCTCCATGAAAAAAATCATCTAGCTCTCTCTCTCGTGTTCTTCCACCGGAAACTGAAATTTTCGATCTCTTTGCTCGGAACTCCATTTTCGAATCTGTTTTGAGGAATTGTTCCTTGGTATGTGACTCTCCCATTCTTCCTATTAGTTTTTTCTTTAGAGTTTTATATTTTGCATATTTTTCTTCACTTGGTGCTACAGAAAACGCTTGCATGTTGAATTCTTTGAGTTCTAAGTAGTATGAATTCTTGATATGGCCTCTAGGTACTTATATGAGTAGTTGTTATTGGTCTTGCAAAGTTTTATTGAGATAAATTTGTGAGTCAAAAAATTCAGAAAATTGTGCCTAGGAAAATGAGTTTCTTGAGGAGGAACCCCTCAAGGAGGCGTACTTCGGGAGAATCATCGAGCGAAGGCTCAGTACGACAAGCCTACATTGAAGCCCCGGCCAATCAGGTAGTCATGGCTGACACCAAATTGTGCCGGTAGCCAGGCGATGAGTTCATAACAGGTGCATGTATCAAGGAAGAATTTGATCATTTCATTTATAATACCGTCCTCTCTGACTTCCTTGTAGATAAGTGTGTCCAACATTACAACCTTACCCATATGTTCACGCATGTATTTCGTTATCAATCGCATGCTTCTAGAGTATTATTTACTTTATGATAAATCTTTTAGTATGACTCTAGAAGAATTATCTGTTGCTTGCAAACTTCCACTTTGGGGCTCGCTCGAGAAACCCTCGAAAACTGATTATAATATGTTCCACGAAAGTCTTTGCGTAGGAGAAGATAGGGGAGTAACTCATGCCAGAATTAAAAGCATTCATTTCCCCTCTATTCGTTACTTTGCTCCGTTTAATGGAAAATGCGTAGTAGGAAAACATGATTGCAGCGCGTTATGTCCCCCTGACTTGGGCCTTATTCACACTGCTATGGCTAGTGAACAACATTACAACCTTGGTGCAATTGTTGCCCGAAGGTTGAACTCTAACTCCAGAAATAGTGATTTGTATGGAGGAATTTTTGCCTATCGCGTAGCTGCACACTGGGAGTGTCACCTCAACCTAATGAGTCCAATTTGCCTGACAAATATTCATATTATGAAGCTATGCATTATCATGAATATAGTGTAAACCGCGCTAGGGGCTATGAGTACAACTTAACGTTTAATAAATATATGCATGTTTATGTTACATTGCCTATGCCTTCCCTTTTTTATTTTCAGGCTTGACAGAGTTATGTCCACGAGGACGAAGTGCGGGATTACAAAGCTGCAATGGAGGCTGCTCGCTTGGCGGAGGAGGCGGCAGGGAACGTCTCCACGAGCTATCACTTGAACTATTTCCCAGACCAAAAGTGGTGATCACCAAGCTAGGCAAATGGCTAAGCTTGGGGGAGTACGTATTTCTCACCAACATTACATTCATGTTCACACACATCATATAAATTGTTTGTGTTCAGCCTCTCTCATTGTATATCCATGTTAGCTTTATTTGTCCTTCTTCTTCTTTTGTGTCTGAAATACTTTGAAAATCCAAAAATATTTCCTGCTTCTTTTCGCTTTTTCCTTTCCCCATTCAATTAGTTGTAGTACTAAAAAGAAAACCCAAAATGATTTCCTTTGCATGTTGGTAGCTTTCCCGTGTAAATAGTTTTTCTCGTTGTTTTTTACCTTAGTTTATTCTGCTTTATTGAGAAAAAGAAAAACTCCAAAAATATTTCAGTGTGCTTCTCTAAATTTCTTTTATTTTTGTTGAGTCATTGAAAGGAGAAGACGTTGATGAAAATATTGAGTGGCTCCTACATGCTTTATTGTTTATCTAACAGAGAGCCAATATTACCTTGTCTTCTCCCTTGTCTAAAGCTGCCCTAAAGATTCCAGCTTAGTCCATGACGTTCTTGCACTATCATTATTTTCACATCATTCGATCATGAAAGTGAAAGGCAATAATGACGATATTTGGCGAAATGATCGTGGCAAAGGAAGCTGCTATGAACTCTTCTTGATTTCCGTTTTTGTAAATATGTTTAGCTCATTCGATCTTGATTCAGTATATCATGAGTAAACATGTTAATGATGAAAATTAGAGATTATAGTTTCTCATGCCATGCTTAAATAGCTAAGAGTGGATAATGATTTATCTTGTGTGTCAATATGTATTAAAATGGTTATGATATGGTATGGTAGTATGGTATTTCTCTCTAAGTAATTCGAACGACTTGACTTGGCCCATGTGCAAACATGTAGTTGATTCAAAACCAATGCAACCTTCATGATGTTTAAATTCAGAGTGTTCACACCCTACTCATGCTACACCCAATGTTAATTATTGTCAATACATGGTTATGATCGTTGTTGCTCTTTAGCTGGCCGCTTCTCAATCTATTGCTAGCCTTCAGCTATACTAAGCGGGAATGCTGCTGGTGCATCCAAAATCCTTAAACCAAGTTATTCCACATGAGTTCACCATACCTACCTATATATAGTATTACCCTTCCGTTCCAAGTAAATTTGCATCTGCCACCTCTAATATTCAAATAAACATATGTTTCTTTCTGCACTCGTCCCGCTCATGGAGTGACGAGGTAGTCGATATCTTCCATGCTAAGTGAGTTATTCTCAAGACGGTCGTTTATTCACCATCATTGCATGAGAGAGGATGGTAAAAAGGATGCCTAGTCCTACAAAATCAAAATTAGTTAAACAAAACTCGTTGGGATAGTTGTATGTTAGCAGGCACCTGTGGATTCGGTCAGCTATGGTTTGTGTATGGATGGTGGATAGGAGTAAACTTTACATTCAGATCGGGAACCACCAATAATGAGTTTAGCATGGAAGATATTGAAAACCTTTGTCGTAACATTGAAGAGAAAAGTGCACCACCCCAAAAATGATATTTCCAATCTTGTATAAACTCTGAGCTCTGGAACCTCTGCAAATCAATGCTTCCCTTTGCAAAGGGCTTATCTATTTACTTTTATGTTGTGTCATCATCCTGTTAATAAAGGCACCAGCCTGGAGAGTGGTATGTCTCCAACATATCTATAATTTTTGATTGTTCCATGCTGATATTTTATCATTCTAGGATACTTTTGGGGCATTTGTTTACCAATTTATAATATTTTTGAGCACTAACCTGTTGACCTAGTGCCCAGTGCCAGTAGTTGTTTTCTTCATGCTTTTTACTTGTCAGGTTTACAGTACCAATGAAGTTCAATTGCCAAAAAACGTATATATGATTTTTTCTGGACCAAAAGAAGACATGGAAGCCTCGGAAGGAGGTTGGGAGCCGCATGAGGGCTCCATCACACAACACGGTGCAGCCTAGGGGGTGCCCTGATGTGTGCTGGCCCCCTCGTGGCTCTCCTGATACCTCTCTCTGGCCTATAAATTCTCTAATAGCCCAAAAAACCCAGAGGAGGTACTGGAAAACTTTTTACGCCACCACAAGTATTTGTTACGATGGGATCCCATCTAGAGCTTTGTTCCGGCACCCTGTCGGAGGGGGGTCGATCACGGAGGGCCTCTTCGTCAAACTTGCTGCCCTCATGATAATATGTGAGTAGTTCACCATAGACCTATGGGTCCGTAGGTAGTACCTAGATGTCAACCTCTCTCTCCCTCTCTTGATCTTTAGTACAATATTCATCGCATCTTTGCCTTGATCTATGTGATGTAATCCCTTTGTATGGTGCATTTGTTGGGATCCGATCAATTGTGGGTTTATGTTCAGATTATTCATGAAAAGTACCTGAGTCAAACCTGATTACTATGATTCTTATTTGCATGATCATTATATTTTCGTAATGCTCTCCTATTTATTGAGATAGTTTGGCCAACTAGGTTGATATTTCTTGGGTGGGAGTATTGCGTTGTGGTAGGTTCAACCTGGCGAGTTTCTATATCCTAGAAACAAAGTAGGGGGCAAGATACGTACTTGTGTCACAGCTACTAAGGATAAAACGATGGGGTTAATTCATATTGATCGAGTTTACTTTGTCTACATCATGTCATCTTTCTCCAAGCATTACTCTGTTTTACTTAATACTCTAGATGCATGATGGATAGCGGTCGATGAGTGGAGTAATAGTAATAGGTATAGGCAGGAGTCGGCCTATTTGCTTATGGATGTGATGCTTATATACACATGATCATTGCCGTGAAAATCGCATAACTATCCACTTTTCTATCAATTGCTCAACAGTAATTTGTTTACCCACCGTATGCTATTTTTATGAGAGATGCCACTAGAGAACACTACGGCCCCCAAGTCTATTCACTTATATATATTTACAAATTTTACTATTACCTTTCTTCCATTTGCTTGACTTTATTTTATTTTGCAATTTACAATTATCTACATAACTCATTTTCTTGCAAATAACGAGACCAAGGGATTGACAACCCTCTTGCCAACGTTGGGTGCAAGTTGTTTGCTCTTTTGTGTGCACCAACTAAAGACGGTTGAGGATAGGTATTCCTATTGGTTCGATAAACCTTGGTTTCATAACTGAGGGAAATACTTGCCCACATTGTGCTGCAATAACCCGTTCCTCTTCACGGAAAACCCAACGTATATCACAAGTATCACAGAGCACTGTTGCGATTCTTATGCATTGAGTGTAATTAATGTTGGATGTTAGCATGGATGGATCTTTTCTACCATGAATTATAATGTTTAGTCGCTGCTTGAACCACAGAGGTGCTCTGCATTTATGTTTTGTGGTCTTAGAAAGGGCTAGCAAAGTACCATGTCACCATATTATATTGTGATTGTTTTGACAAATTGTTGGCATGTGAGATACCTTATTATTGCTTGCTAGTTGGTTATGTATTGCCATGAGTAAATTTGATGTTTAATTATTATCATGGATGTGGTTGTGTATGACTTATGCTGAAAACCTGAACACTAGCTAAGCATGTGTATGATGACGAGAACAAAAGAGCTTATCAACTGAATTGGTTGAGGACAAGCAATGAGTTAAGCTTGGGGGAGTTGATACTCTCCAATGTATCTAGTTTTACAAACACTTTTGCTCGTGTTTTGGACTCTAATTTGCATGAATTGAATGAAACTAACTAGGATTGATGCTTTTTTAGCAGAACTACCTTGGTGATATTTTTGTGCAGAAATAAAAGTTCTCGGAATTGGAAGAAACATTTTTGAATTATTATGGGAACATATGATGTATTATGGAGCAAAGAACAACTAGAGGAGGGCTGCTAGTGGGACACAAGCCAACAACCCCCATATGCCACGCCATGATGGCTTGTGGGGCCCACGTGTCTCCTCCGATCGTAATTCCAGTCCTATAAAATCATCTCCAACCCTTCCCCATCAACACCACCATGATGCTCGCCATAGGGAGTGAGTATTTCCCTTGTAGGCTTGTTGTACGGTGGTGTTATTGGATGAGATTGATCATGTAATCGATTTAAATTTTACAAGACTTGATCCCCAGTATCCACTATGTTCTGAGACTGATGTTGCTATGAATTTCTATGCTTAATGATTGTCACTATTGCCTGAGTGCCATGATTTCAGATCTGAACATATTATGTTTTCACGGATATAAGATTGATTTGGACCCTATCTTGCAAGTTGTATGCACCTATTACGTGTCTTGATCCGCATACTAGGTGCATACAACTTTGGGGGTCTACGGATCATAGCACATAATAGGTGCATACATCTTGCAAGATAGGATCCAAAACACTCTCATGTTCACAAAAACATAATAGGTTCAAATATAAAATCATGGCACTCGGGACCTATTGACAAGCATTAAGCGTAGCAAAGTCATAGCAACATCAATCTGAGAACACAATGGTTACGAGGGATCAAGCACTATCAAAATGACTCGATTACATGACAAATCTAACCAATACCATCACCGTACATCAAGCCTACAAAGTAATTACTCACTCATAGTGGTGAGCACCATGGAATTATTAATGGAAAGGGTTTGGTGATGATGATATCGACAAATGCCCCTCTACGGAGCCCCTAACGGACTTCAGATGATCCCTTCTAAGGAAGAATAGGAGGTGGCGGTGGTTCCATATTATAAAACACAATGAATCTTTCTTTCTTATTTTTCTAGGGAAAAAGACACCTTATATCAGAGGATGGGCGTCGATGGCATGCCAGGTGGCCCGCAAGCCACGCTGGTGTGACCTAGGGGGGCAGGCGCACCCCCATGGCTTGTGGCGACTTAGTGGGTCTTCTGCTATTAGTTATCTCGCCAGTATTTTTTATATATTCCAAAAAAACTCTCTATTCATTTTCAGCTCAATCCGAGAACTTTTATTTGTGCACAAAAACAACACCATGGCAGTTCTGCTGAAAACAACGTCAGTTCGGGTTAGGTTCTGCTCATCAAGGTTGTGGTGTGCAAGCTCAAGTGAAGCATCACGGAGAGATCATGCTTGAAGCTTGTCATTCATTGTGGTGACAATGGACTTGTGAAGATGTGCCGAAGAGTGGCTTATCCATAGTAGAGTATGGGGGAGCAATCTACTAATCTTTATCAAGCCGGCGCAATCAAGAAAGGTGGTCCATCTTGAGGAAGTCAAGATCGTCATCATCTAGCTCAAGTGGACTATGCACAAGGTGAAGGTTTGACCTTGATAGGGTTTTCTATTTTACCGGTATCATAGTGGTAGTTGGGAGACTCGGTTACAGGATAGATAGCCATACTACCAAGGGGGCCTCTCAAGTGAGTAGCTTGATCATATCATTCATTGAGAGATCAAACCATTTGCATCCTTGCATCATCATATTTCTTGGTTCTTGTTTGGTGTTTCTCTTTGTGATTTCTTGAGCTTATGTTCAGCTTCATGACAAGCTCAAGTTCATTGAAAACGGAGTCCATATGCATCTTCTATGATGTTTTTGATGTTGGAGTTTTTGCCGGTTCTTCATTCATAGATATTTTACATCTCTATATCATTGGCATTTTCATACCGCCTCTTCTTAAGAAAACAACAAGCTTGAGTCTGCTCAATTTCGAGTTCATTTGCGAAAGTTATGGCAGTTTGAGTGCCAGAGCTGTTTTTCTCTGAACAAGCGGTAGTACTGCTCAATAGCATGCTAGTACCGCTTGTGCGGTACTTCCACTATGTACTACCGCTATCACTACCGCTTATATTTGCCTTCTGGTTCCTACAGGGGCCTCTGGCCTTTTTCAGTGGATGTGCCGCTCTCCCCAAAGTGGTAGTACCGTTCTAGCAGTACTACCGCCCTGAAGAGCTACTCGAACTACCGCTTATTTTTTTAAGCAAAAGTTCCGAGCGATACTACTGCCCTTAAGTGTCACTTATGTTTTTTAAGAGGAAGTTCCGGGCAGTACTACCGCCTCGAGTTTTTCTGCCATTTTGCATGCTTCTCTTGGAACTACCGTGCTAAGCACCAGTACCACTCAGCCAAGAGGTAGTACCGCTTGTGCACGACTTGTGCACATAACTGTTGAATTTGGGGAGCCCGATAAAATGGGGTCTTCTTCCCCAATGTCTTTTAACGCTTGAGCTCGTGTTCTTCCCCCATTGTTGACATTCTTCGAGCTTGCTAACTCTCAATCCCTCCAATGATTCTTGGTTGTTCTTGAGGGAAAAGACAAAGGAGATCTAGATCCACATTTCCACCAATCACTTTCTCCTCTTTGTGAGGGGAACCCCTTGGATCTTGATCTTGGAGTTCTTCGTGTTGTTCTTTGTTCTTCCTCTCATTTCCTTCATAAAATTTGTTGTTGTGGTGGGATTTGAGAGAGAAGGACCTAGGCACTCCGTGTACCCTTGCCATTGCATTTGGTGCATAGGTTTGAGTTCTCCACGGTGATTCGTGGAAGTGAAGTTTGAGAAGCTTATTACTCTTGGGTGTTTGAGCACCCTAGAGCTTGTTCCTCTTGGGTGCTTTGGCGCCCTAGACAGTTGTTGGTGCCTCAGAGCTAAGTCATTGTGGTGCAAAGCTCCGAGCAAGCTTCGAGGTCTCCAATTAGGTTGTGGGGATTTCCCCAAGCATTTGAGGTCATCTCGGAGCCACAATCCATTGTGGTGAAGCTTCGTGGTGTCATTGGGAGCCTGCAATTAAGTTGTGGAGATTGCCCCAACCTTGTTTGTACGGGTTCGGTGACCATCCTCAAGGGTCCCTTAGTGGAATCACGACATCTTGCATTATGTGAGGGCGTAAGGAGTTACGGTGGCCCTAGTGGCTTGTTGGGGAGCATTGTGCCTCCACACCTTCGAACGGAGATTAGCATCCGCAAGGGTGTGAACTTCGGGATACATCGCCGTGTCCACGTGCATCGGTTATCTCTTACCCGAGCCCTTTACTTATGCACTTTACTTTGTGATAGCTATATTGTTTGATGCTATATACCTTGCTATCACTTAGTTTTATCTTGCTTAGTGTCGGGGATACACAAAACAGGTAAGCCCATGAAGGGTCGAAATATCATAAAAGCATGGGTCCACACATAAGGTGGGTCCAGACAAATGCATGCATACTATTGACCCGACCAGCAACGTCCGATCCACTCAGATGACAGTCGACCACTTGGACGTATGACCCACTTGGATATGCGAGGAATAATAGTCAACAGGGCAGTCAGAGCATCGTCGGAGGTTTCATAGTAGGATGACATTACGACATCAATGACTCATCTTGTAACATAGGAGGTAAGGGGGTGGCACACTCTATATAAGCCACCCCCACCACATAGCCCAGGGGGCTCTTTTCTTCTCCCTTCTCTCTTTCTCAAAGACACCATGTAACTCCATGTTCATGACAGATAAGAAAAGCCTCTCAAGAGCACGAGACGTAGGGCTATTATCTCCACCGAGAGAGGCCCGAACTTGCTAAAACACTCGTGTCACCCATTTACATCTCGATAGATCATGCTCCATTATCCTACCCTTCTCTAATGCCGGAATCACTCCCACGATATTTGGCACCCATCATGGGGCATGGCATCTATCGAGCCATGTTGCTTATGGTTTTATGATCCACCAGCGTGGTCTGTCCCGTTGTCTTTGGCTTCCTCTATGATGCCACCGTTGAGGTCCTGCTAATGGCCACCGACGCAGTCCGTACCGTCATCTGCGGCCTCATTGGCGACGTCATCATCGAGCTCCTCCTAACGGCCACCGGCACGGCCCATCCCGTCTTCTCCGGCCTCCTCTATGACAACATCGTTGAGCGCCTACAAACGGCCACTAGCGTGGTCCGTCCTGTCGTCTCCGGCCTCGGCTATGAGACCATCGTCAAGCTCTTGCGAACGGCCACCGGCGTGGTCCGTCCTATCGTCTCCTGCCTCGTCTACGACACTACCGTCAAACTTCTGTTTTGTGGCATCGCCTACGCCTACAACCGTTGGTGCGGCACCTCAGCGGTCAGATCCCTGCATTCTTCACAATATTTTCTGTCTTGCATGCGTACAGTAATTTTCTCCACCAGACTTCATACGTGGAGTAAAACGTCTTTAGTTTTCAATTGCATAGAATAACTAGCCTTACCTCACGTCATGCATAGCTTAAACGTTTTCAGTTTCACATGCATGGAGTAAATAGACCTACCTCACATCGTGCATAGCTTAAACGTTTTCAGTTTCACATGCATGGAGTAAATAGCCCTACCTCACATTATGCATGGAATAAACGTCTTCAGTTTCACATGCATGGAGTAAATAGCATTACCTCACGTCATGCATGGAGGACAAAATGTATTGCTAGGAGTAACTAGCCGACTCACTCGGGTGGTTCACTAGGCCATCACACCTGCATACTCGGAGAAATATCACACTCGATAGTCCCGCATGTCGTCGCTTAGCCGGGCGCGTCTTCATCAGCCGGTTGTCCCACGCGTCGCCACTCGATGCGACACGTGTACATGACGAGTATACCCCGCACATTGCCACTCCGAGCGGCGCGCCTTTATCACACGGACACCGCGCGTGTCATCACCCAGTTGTACATGTTGTCATCACTCGACCGTTCCGCGTGCCGTCAGTCAGCGAGACAAGTTTTCATCACTCGGCCGCTCCGCACGCCGTCACTCAGCGAGACAAGTTTTCGTCACTCGGCCGCTCCATGTTCCGTCACTCGGCAAGACGCTCCTTCATCACTCTGCAGCTCCGCGCATCGTCACTCGGTGAGACGCTCCTTCGTCATTCGGCCGCTCCACGCGCTGTCACTCGGAGAGACGCTCCTTCGTAACTCGGCCGCTACGCGCACCATCACTCGGCAAGCCAAGCCTTTGTCACTCGACCACTCCGTGCATCGTCACTCGGTGAGGCACTCCTTCGTCACTCGGCCGCTCCACGCGCCGTCACCCGGCGAGATGTTCCTTCGTCACTCAGCCGCTCCATGCACCGTCACTCGGCGAAACAAGCCTTCATCACTCGGCCGCTCCGTGCACCTTCACTCGGCGAGACGCTCCTTGATCACTCGGCAGCTCCGCGCGCCGTCACTCGGCGAGACAAGTCTTCGTCACTCGGAAGCTCCGTGCATCGCCACTAGGCGAGACACGTCTTCGTCACTCGACCGCTCCGCACGCTGTCACTCGTCAGCGCCGCGCGCTGTCACTCTACTGGACGCGTCGTCATCACTCAGCAGCTCCGCGCATCGCCACTCGTCGAGACACGTCGTCATCACTCTGCAGCTCCGTGCATCGCCACTTGGCAAGACACTTCTTTGTCACTCGACAGCCCCGCGTGTTGTCACTCTACTGGACGCGTCATCATCACTCGACAACTACGCGCATTGCCACTCGGCGAGACACGCCATCATCACTCAGCAGGTCTGCGCATTGCCACTCGACGAGACACGTCTTCGTCACACGACCGCTCTGCAACCGTCATTCAGCTAGGCGCTCCTTCATCACTCGGCAGCCTCGCATGTTGTCACTTGATTGGACGCGTCGTCATCACTCCGCATCTCGGCGTATCGCCTCTCGGCGAGACGCTCCTTCGTCACTCGGCCACTTCGCGCACCGTGACTCAACTGGACGCTCCTTCATCACTTGTCCGCTCCATGCACCGTCACTCAGCTGGATGCTCCTTCGTCACTCAGCCGCTCCACACACCGTCACTTAGCTGGACGCTCCTTCGACATTCCGCTACTCCGGGCATTGCCGCAGCGTGAGAGACTTCTTCATCGCCCGGCTACTCCGCGCGTCGCTGCTCCGTGAGGCACATCTTCATGATTCGACTGGTCGTGCGCCGTCAGACAGCTAAGTCATTTTTATATGTTGCATTCAATTAAATATTTATTTATGCATTACCGACTATCAAGCAAGTCGCATATGACGTTCACTACAAGGCCACGCCACCGTGTGTACCTCTGGACTCGGTTCTTTATCTTCATGTCGGGTCCTTCACTTTCTTGAATTCAGTCGAATCATTCACCCTTTAGACTCTTGCTGGTTTTGGACCAGCAAACACCTGGCACACAGTGGGTGTCTATGGGTGTAATTTATAGGAATCATTTCAACAAACATTAAATTTCTTCGAGAATTTTTTACGTTAGCTTGTGTTATTTTTCATACTCAGGTTACCTGGACGCCTCCGTGTGCCATTCTCGATGACATGCTGGACTCGGCCGCCCCCCGCGCAGTCACTTGGTCAGACACTTCCGCGACAACATTCTCAACTCGGCTACCCCGCATGCTGTTACTTGACCACCTCGTGGGTTGCCACTCGGTGAGACATATCTACTCCACTCGGATGCTCCGCGCATCTCCACTCCATGCAACACATCTTCATCACCCGGCCGCCCCTGCGTGTCGCCAGTCGGTGAGACAGACCTGCATCACTCGGTCGCTCCGCGTACCATCACTCAGCTGGACGCTCCTTCATCACTCGGCTGCTGCACGCGCCAGCACTCAGCTGGACGCTGCTTCGTCACTCGCCCACTCCGCGCACTGTTACTCAACTGGACGCTCCTTCATCACTCGGTCGCTCCGTGCACCGTCACTCAGCTTGACACTCCTTCATCACTCGGTCGTTCCTGCGCCATCAAACAACTAAGTAATTCTTCATACACTGCATTCAATTAAATATTTGTTTGCACATCACCGACTGACGAGGAAGTCGCACATGACGTTCACTCGGAGGCCACGCCACCGAGTGTACCTCTGCGCTCAGTTGTTTATTTTTATATGGGAACACTTCACTGTCGCTTTGTTCGGGATAGTACTCAAACAAGTTTAGTCGGATCCTTCACTTGCACAAGTGCAGTCGGATCCCGCACTTTGTTAGACCCTTGCTAGTCTGGAAACAACAGCACCTGGCACACCCAGCGGGTGTCCATGGGTGTTATTTACACAAATTATTTCAGCAAAGATCAAATTACTTTGATAATTTTTTATGTTGTCTTGTGCTGTTTTTCAGACACAGGTTACGAGATCACTCGACGGATCTGTGCGCCATCTTTGTCGCTACTCAGGCTTAGTCATCGCAATGGTTGTTCATGTGTTTCCACTTGTTCAGACACCTCGTTGATGACATGCTGGTCTCGCTGCCCTGCGCGTCGTTACTTGTTCGGATGCCTCCACGACGACATGCTCGACTTGGTCGCCCCGCGCATCGTCACATCTTCGAACGCCCCCTCGATGGCATGCTCGACTCGGCCGCCCCGTGTACCATCACTGGGTCAGACGTCTCCTTGACATACAACACTTGGCCACCCCGCGCGTCGCCACTCGGCCGGACTCGTCTACATCACTCGGATACCCCGCGCATCGCCACTCCGTGTGGCACGTCTTCATCACTCGGCCGCCCCGCGCGCCATCGCTCGACTTAGCGAACCTGACTTTGCCTAAGTCAAAAACTACTCCGGGTGCGGACATCCTCCACACTCTGGGGCTTAGCTGTGTGGGGACCCTGACTCATAAGTCGAGATCACCAAATGCACGTGTACAGTGATCCCAGAGATCAATGCTCACTGAACACACAAAAGCTGAATAACAAGTGTCTTCCATCCATACTTAACGTCTTACACAAATAATGACCACGAAGGTCTTAATCTTACATAGATAGGGCCATACGGGCCAAACCCTTAAAATAGAACAAGCAGCGGAAATCTTGGTCGAGAGCATGAACCCATGCCATCTGCCTTAACCTACAGGCATTCTGACTGGGAAGCGTCCTAGTTTGCATATTCGTCTCCAACGAACTCTTCAACATACTCTTGCTCTTCCATGCCTGGCCAATTAAATAACGAGTGGCAAGCTAATGAGTACTTTGAATGTACTTACAAGCAACCCAAGTGTGGAACAAGGTAACAATGATGCATGATATAGCACTAAGTAGGTGGTTTTGCGGAAAGCTAATTTGAATGCAATTGTCATGATCAAGTAACTAGTGAGCATGGATCAACGATTAGCAGATATCCATATGAACATGTTACAGATAACAATATAAGTAGAGGTTGAACACCTTGTGTTCATACATCAAGCTAAGTCATCGGACTTAGATCACTTCCCATGCTAAGTCATCGGACTTAGTTCAAGTACCATCTCTGTCTCCAACACACCCACACACCCATGTGAAAATATTTGGACGTAGTGCAAGAGCGGTCATCCAACTGTCCTTGACCATGGACACGGCTATTCGAATAGTTTTACACTCTGGAGAGGTTGCACACTTTACCCACAAGACTCGGGGAACTTCCGTGTCATCCATGAATCGCGGTATATAACATACCCGAGGTAAGCAATCGAACAATACCTTTCCCATGGTGATACTAACAAAGAGTCCACTCGTTGGTGCCATCCCTCATGATATACATCACTCGTATCATCCATGAGGGCACGCAATAGTGTGCCCAGTGCCTGTAAAGACAACGCATGACCTTCCACTCAGGGACGACCCCGTCTCAAGAGTGACCACTTCACTCTTGCCACTAGTAATGCGAGCTCCTTGTTAGCACCAACCATAGTACTCAACAATGCCTCGTCCCATAAGGGGTATCGTGGTCGTACATATAAGGTTGGAATAACAGTCGCAACTTACACCAATCCGTTTTCGAAAATTCACAACACTCACTAGGTCCGGTACACCACTTCTTTCTCAAGTGGTCACCCATCTTATCATCCTCTCCCTCGGGCATTAGTGGCACCCGACAGAGTTTTCAAAAAGTCTTTGAAATCACTTCCTTTTTTGCCATCACTATGCATAAGTCCCAACCCATTTGCGTAGCATCTATTAGAAACCTAACTACTCCCACCCGCATAACCCTCATAAGGTGGTAGGGTCATGCATGATGCAAGTTTCAATGGAAAGGTATCGACGACATCCCACCGAAAGGGGAACACCATACCACATGATCAAATATGATGAAAGTAAAGTTCTATATGTCATGCAATAAAAATGGTTTCTTATCATGATCAAAGGGCTGCTTGCCTGGCTCAACAAAGTCTCCGGTGTCTTTGAAGTCTTCAGGTCCAACTTCTTCGTCAACAGCGCAATCTATCGTCATGAAATATAACGATAAAAATAACTAATCACCCAAAACAGATCATTCAAACTACTACCAAAAATGTCCACCTACTCTAATAAATACTAAAAGTCATACTAAAAATATCCTCTTAGGTTTTTGTTGTGAAATTTTTTTGGAAATAAAATAACAGAGGCAAAAAGGTGCCTAAATATAGGTTTTAAAATAAATTAGTACTAAAAACATTTTCAAACATTTTTACAAATGGAACTATTAAATTCTAGGAATTGTTTTATGAATTTAGGTGGAAGAAATATTGTCATTGGATAAATATATTAGCCTATGGATTTTTGGAATCTACAAAAAAAAGAAAAAGGAAAAAGCTACTATGCCCTTTCGGGCCAGAATGCCTGGCTGAAGCCGGCCCAAGAGAGAAGCCGGCCCAGTTGAAGAGCCGTGCATGACAGGTTTGCTTTTAAATGTGCTCGCGGGCCCGGCCCTGTCAGCGAGAGAGGAGGGGCAAGGGGATGACAGGTGGGCCCCACCTATCATTCCTCTCCTCACGACAGCAGCGGAGGAGGGGCTCACCGGAGGGGTTCGGGCCATGGCAGCGGGAGCTGAGGGCACTAATGTGATCCTCGGGGCGTCGCGCGTCGGAGGGGGGTCGCGGGGTCATCGGGGAGAGAAGGAAACACCAGCGAGGACGAGATCTGATGGCTTCTGCGAGGGTTTGGGTCAGGAGGGGGCTCCCGACCACGGGGGAGAGGGCTCTTGACATGGGGAGAATGCGGAGAGAGAGGAAGAGCAAGGAGAGAACGCCACGGGGAGCGGGGCGGCTTATTTATAGGCGGCCGCCGGTCTACCGAGGGCGCAGGGTGCTGACCTCAGGCCACGGGAGCGGGCGAGGCCGTGTCTGGGGGCTACCTAGACGCGGTCCGCGCGTGGGAGGAGGGAAAGCATTCATGAGGAGGGGCCCGGGGGTGCGTGCGTGCGAGCGTGGCCATTGGTCGGTTCGGGCGGCGTTGTGCGCGCGCGAGAGAGAGAGGGGAAGGAGAGGGGATACCGGACGGCATGCTGCGAACGCCGAGGGGGGCAGAGGGGACATGCTGGGGCGGCCCGAGGTGGTTGGGGCTGCTCGTTGGCTGGCGGCTAAAGTACGGGTGCGCACTGTAGCGCGCTGCAGAGCACGAGCTCTGCATGCCAAGGCAATAGTTTAGCCCCCTGCGTGTCCTCTTGTGCCTTGGGGTATTGGAGATGCCCAAATGCTAGGATAGGCTAGGGGTAAGCTCTAGAGGAGTCTTAGGGAAGAAGGAAATGGGGAGAGGGGGTAGAAATGGTGCTGCCATGGGTAAAAACATTGGTTTTACCCCACCTCCTGGTGACCTGGGGTCTTGGTTTTTTTACTGGAGGTAAAATACACCCATGAGAGACTATGGTAGAAAGTTGGGGGCAAGGGTAAAAGGATAATAGGTGAAAAAGCTGGTTTTACAAAATTACCATAAGGTGTTTGGTGGTGTTTTGGGCAAGAAGATGCTTCCACCTTGCAGATATATTTACCAGGGTCAAAGGCTAGGTAAAAATGAGATGCTTCATCAAGTTTGAGCTCAAGGGAAAAAGTTTCCAATGGAAATTTGGTGAACCCTAGAAATTGGCAGAAACTGATTTCTGTAGATCCAATGATGCTAGGCTTTAACCCTTGATGCACCACTTAGTGTATCATCGCTATTTGTCGATTAGAGCATGCCCACAAAGTTTGAGTCCAAGGGGAGACACTTCACAATGTAAAGTTGCTCAAATTTGATTCTGGACAGGAATGGTTTTGGGAAGGTTTGATGAACCAAACAAACTTGGATTAGGATGAAACTTTTCAAGATCATCACCCATGATAGTGTTGACTTGCTAGAATTTTCTTGGAATTTATTGAGAATATTTCTTATAGAAACATTCCAAAAGTTTGATTTGAACAGAAAGGGTTTTGAGGGGTTTTGCCCATGATCTGATCATGCCCTTGTGTTCATACTCATATATATGTAAAATATTTATCCACTGAGTTTCTCTAAATTTTCTCAAATATTTTTAAAGCATTTAAATAATTTGTCCTTAGGAAAAACATTTCTGCCGTTAAGAAAAAGCCTTTAAATAAAATATGAAAATAACCTTCAAAAATAATATTTGGTGGTTTTGAGAAGTCTTATATATAGTAGGTTTGAAATAAAGCCTTTGGGAAAGAAAGTTCCACCTGGTTTGAGGACTTGCAATGCAAACCTCATTTCAGGGGGTTTTGGAAACTTAAATTAAATAAAGAATTTTTTTGGTTAAAACAGAATTTGATAAAAATAGTTTTGGGCACTATTCACATGGCATGATCATTGGGCAAGGGGTTTGGATCAAGGAAGATGATTATGAAGTGGAATAGAACCTAGTAGTGCCATAAAACTCAATTATCAAGCAAGCAAGCAACACAACAAGCAAGCACAAGCACATAGAAAAAGTTTTAGTTGGCTCCAAATTTATAAACCCAATCATAACAATGTGCTACAATCACAGGGTGTGACTGACCTTCCCCCCTTACAAGAATCTCGTCCCCGAGATTCCTATGCTAAGTGCTAAAAGATAAGGGAATTCCGATCTAAGATAATCTTCATGCTCCCAGGTTGCTTTTGCTTCAGTGTGGTTGCTCCACTGGACCTTGAAGTACTTGATGGTGCGGCTTCGGGTGCAGCGCTCGGCTTCATCCAAGATGCGAACTGGCTCTCACGATAAGTGAGATCTGGCTGAAGATCGATGGTTTGATGGTCGATGTCCTTGTAGAGGTCAGGGCGGTTGGGAACTTGCAGACACTTCCGGAGCTGTGACACATGAAAGACGTTGTGCACATCTAACAGCTCGGAAGGTAACTCTAGTTGATATGAAACTTCTCCTTGCCTGTCGGTGATCTTGAAGGGGCCGATAAATCTTGGTGCGAGCTTCCCCTTGACGTGGAAACACTGGTTCCCTTTGAGAGGCGTGACACGGCGGTAGACATGGTCCCCAACACGGAAACTCATGTCTCATTGGTGAGAGTCGGTGTAGCTCTTCTGCCTAGTCTTGGCGGTCTCGAGGCGTTCTCGGACAAGTTGCACTTGCTCTTCGGCTTCACGGAGGATGTCTGGCCTAAAAACTAACCCTTCTTCGGTCTCTGACTAGTTGAGGGGAGTACGGCACTTGCGTCCATACAATACCTGAAATGGTGCCATCTGAAGACTCGACTGATAGCTGTTGTTGTAGGAGAACTCGGCGAACGGTAGGCAATCTTCCCACTTGGATCCATATGCTAGAACACAAGCTCGGAGCATGTCTTCGAGTATCTGATTTACTCACTCTGTTTGCCCACCGGTCTGAGGGTGAAAAGCAGCGTTGAAGGAGAGCTTGGTTCCCAACGTTCTTGGAACCTATTCCAGAATCTTGAGGTAAACTAGGTTCCTCGGTCTGACACAATCTCCTTAGGAACCACGTGGAGGCTCACAATTCGGTTAATGTAGAGGTTGGCCAACTGGTTCCCATTGTAGGTCGTCTTGACGGGAATGAAATGGGTTACCTTGGTTAGATGATCAACAATGACCCAAATGGAGTCATGTCCCTTGCTTGACCTTGGTAAACTGGTGATGAAATCCATCCCAACTTTATCCCACTTCCACTCAGGCACCTTGAGAGGTTGCAATAGTCCAGCAGGTTGCTGATGCTCAGCTTTGACTCTCTCGCATGTGTCACACTTAGCCACGAACATGCCTATCTCCCGTTTCATGCCATGCCACCAGAACTTTGCCTTGAGGTCTTGATACATCTTGGTTCCTCCAGGATGGATGGAGTAGGGAGTGTCATGAGCTTCTTGCAAGATCAGGTTCTTGAGCTCTTCTTCGTTGGGTACGCATATGCATTTCCCGAACCATACAAATCCTTGTTCATCCTCCGAGAATCCTGGGGCCTTGCCTGCCTTGATCTTCCTCTTGATGCCTTCAATGCTCTCGTGTCCCTTTTGGGCCCCTTTGATATCATCCATCAAGGTAGGCTTTGCTTCGAGGTTGGCAAGGAATCCTGGTGCAACCAACTCCAAGCCGAAGCTTTCAAGTTCTTCATACAAGGCGGGTAGCCTTTCCTTAATCATAGCATTCAAGGAACAAGCCTTTCTGCTTAAGGCGTCAGCTACCACGTTGGCCTTTCCGGGGTGGTACTAAACATTGAGGTCATAATCCTTGATCAATTCCAACCATCTTCGCTGCCTCATGTTCAACTCCCTTTGAGTGAGGATATACTTCAAACTTTTGTGGTCTGTGAATATCTCACATCACTTCCCCAGAATGTAATGTCGCCATGTCTTCAAGGCATGAACCACAGCTGCCAACTTGAGATCATGAGTTCCGTAGTTCTCTTCATGAGGACGTAGCTGTCTAGATATATATGCTACGACTCTGCCTTCTTGCATCAGAACACCTCCAAGTCCGGTTCTTGATGCATCACAATAAATCACAAATTCCTTGTGAATATCAGCTATGGCCAAAACAGGGGTTGTGGTCAATCTCTTCTTGAGCTCCTGGAAACTTTCCTCACGCTTAGCTGTCCATTCAAACTTCTTATCTTTCTTCAAAAGATGGGTCATGGGTCGGGCAATGCTTGAGAACCCTTCCACGAACTTGCGGTAATATCCTACGAGTCCGAGGAAGCTGCTGACTTCCTTCACGGTGGTTGGGGTTTGCCATTCAGTCACGGCTTCAATCTTGGCAGGATCCACTGATAATCCTTCTGCAGTCAACACATGACCCAGGAATCCAACTTCATGCAGCAAGAATTCACACTTGCTGAACTTGGCATAAAGCTGGCGCTCTCGAAGCTTTTCTAGGACCAACCTCAAGTGCTCCTCATGTTCTTCTTCAAACTTGGAGAAGACGAGTATGTCATCAATGAAGACAACCACGAATTTGTCCAAGTACTCCATGAAGACTTTATTCATGAGGTAGGGGCATTAGTTAACCCGAATGACATGACCGTATATTCATACAGGCCATACCGGGTTACAATTGTCGTCTTCGGGATGTCTTGGGGTCTGCTTTAGCTAATAGTACCCAAACCTGAGGTCGATCTTGGAGAACACCTTGGCTCCGTTCAACTGATCAAACAGGTCTTCGATCTTGGGGAGTGGGTACTTGTTCTTTATCGTGACCTCATTGAGAGAACGGTAATCGATGCAGAGTCTAATAGTCTCGTCCCTCCTTGACACAAATAGAACAGGCGATCCCTAAGGAGAGGCACTAGCGCGAATACATCCTTTTCTAAGCTGCTCTGCTAGTTGCTTCTTCAACTCAGCCAACTCTTCGGATCCCATCCTATAAGCCTTCTTATAGATGGGCCTTGATCCGGGCATAAGCTCAATGTCGCAGTTAGGAGGCATTACGGGCAGCTCATTAGGAAACACATCCGGGTATTCACATACCACTAGCACTTGATCCAACTCAACTCCCGATAGGCAGTTAGCCTGAGGGGCTTGAGTGGAGGCAGGGTTGGAGACATACTTGACTTCCACTCCTTGGCTATTGGTCATGGTGACAATCCTCTTGGCACAGTCTAACAAGCCTTGGTGCTTAGTCAACCAATTCATGCCAAGGATAACATCCAAGACGGGTGAATCCAGAACTATAAGGTCTGCTAGGAAGTCTACCCCGTTGATGTCAATCTTCACTCCCTTACACCCTATCCCAGACTTCATAACTGAACCGGGGGTTTGTATCAGCATACGACTACCCAGGGGTGTAGGTTTCATGCCACTCTCTAGTGCAAACTTTTTGGTGTCAAAAGAATGCGAAGCTCCACAATCAAACAATATTGTTGCTGGGGTTGAGTTGACGAGGAACGTACCCAATATGACGTCCGGGTCTTCCTTGGCTTCCATTGCGGCGACGTGATTCACACGACCCTTGCCATTGTTGGGCTGGTTGCGGGGAGCCGGGTTCCTTGGCAGTGCTCCACGGGCTTGACCTTGAGCTGGCGCATTGGGGCGCGGTGCATCTGGCTTCCTATTGGGGCAAAGCTTAGAGATGTGTCCAGACTGACCACATCCAAAGCAAGTGACTTGCCCAGGGTTGTTGTTGAAGTTTCTGCCACCGTTTTTGTTATTGGGGTTGTTGTTGTAGGCTGGCCTGGGATTGGCATACTGCTAAGGCTGGTAGCTCGGACAAGGTGTAGGAGGTCTAGCCTGCTGCGGCTGATGGGTTGGCCTGGCTGGGGCTGGCTGCCATGGGCGAGGCTTCTGGTTGCTTGAGCTTCCCTTGCTAATCATCTTGCGCTTGTGAGTGTCGTCGATGGCATGACGCTTGTCTTCTAGCATGAGGGCCTTGTTCACTAAGTCGAAGAAGGTATGGCAGTCGCAGATGATGAGCTGATACTGCAGGACCTGCTGAAGTCCTTCCATGAAGCGTTCCTTCTTGGCATCTTCCGTGCGGACATCTTCTGGCGCATACCTTGATAGCAGGTTGAACTTCTGGAGATACTCCTTGACAGAGCCACTTCCTTGCCTTAGCGCTCGGAATTCTCTCTTCTTAATAGCCATGATCCCAGAAGGAATATGGACAATGCGGAATCCTTCCTTGAAGTCATTCCACATGATCACACGTTCTCCTTGCATGACCTTGAATCCATCCCACCAAGCTCGGGCGGTACCTCCAAGGCAGTGACAGGCATAGAGCACCTTCTCATGATCCTCATTGCAGTTGACCAATGCAAGGAGGTCCTCGATGGTGTAGATCCAGTCATCAGCATCCAACGGTTCAACAGTCTCGGTGAAGGTTGGGGCCGAGTTCCTCATGAACTCAGACAGCATGGAGCGGCCATTGCTGTTCCTACCTTGCTGCTGGTTGTTCACGAGAGCCCGAGCCATCTTCTGGATAGCAGCATTGTTGGCCTGGCGTTCCTCCTGGAGAACTTGGAGTAACTGAGCTATGGTCATGTTCCCTGGCGGAGGTGGTGGTGGGGGAATGTCGCCTTGTGGCTGCTCCTGGTGTCCTCCAGCGTGAGCAGCCCCACCAGCTCCCTGTTGGTGGCTGGAGTTGCCGGCTTCAGGGTTGGTGAAGTAGCTATTGCGGGTAGCAGTCACCATCCTGTTTGGAGCAGCCAAGTCAAACAACTAGGGTTGACAAGAGGATAGGCAATAACGGAAAAGCGCGCCTAAGGGGGTCGGTCAAGTGTAAGTGTGTTAAAACAAAGGTCGAAAGACCAACAACATATATTAAGATAGACGATGGAGTCACTTACATGTTGCCTATGGCAAAAGCGCGACTTGCATCGGAACACAAACAACAAAACAACCAACAAGCACACATGGTTTCATATGAACCATTACACGGACTCGACTTCGCATGAGGGATACATGACTGATCCTACCCTAGGGGTTCTCGGACTCAGGTGGTGGAGTGCTCGGTCTCGTAGTCACTCTCCTCTGGGTCTTCCTCCTGTTCATCATCTGAATGGGCATCACTCACTGGCGGTACTCCTCCTCGATAAGAGACACCTGGTCTTCCCTCAGGGGCTCCATCCTTCTTGATCTTGTCTGGCTTCGTCTTGGCCTGTCGAAGTAGCTCTCGGGTGTGGTGAAGTTCCTCGCGGAGCTTCACGGACTCCTTCATCAAGTTGTGAACCAGACTATTGGCGGAGAGGCTGAAGTTGGTCTAGAACCTGATCGGTGTGCCATCTTCCTTGGTCGGAATCAGCGTCCAACTCTCGCCAAAGTCATCCTTCCTGAAGGGAAGGTAGCGAGTAGCTGGCTCGTCAGCCATCTCTAGAATGATGTCTCGAAGGTGTAGGAGTGCCTTGCGTGCAGCTGTCTCGACTGCGAGTATCATGGTCTCCATCTGTGGTCCTTCAAAGAACCAACTAGTCGGGGAGTCGTTTGCCTTCACGACCACATCCACATGGTACTCCTTCGTGATGGCATCGACCCAGTGCTCGTGGTAGAGGAAAATGGGTGGTTGGCGAAACTAGAACTTCTCCAGGCTATCTCCAAGGAGTAAGGGAAAGCCGGATGTCAGGAAGGCTTCGGGTATGAAGGCCATCTACAAAGGTTTGAAAAGAGGAGAGTCAGCAAAGTGTTGTGTGAAGCATAGGAGAGGTAAACAGTGCAAAATTCCTAAGTTACAATGCTAGGTGTAGTTTTGGAAACGAATTTTATCCTAACTAACGTCCATGCTAACTAAGGGCTTCCTACAGTCAGCATGGCTCTGATACCAGCTCTGTGGGGACCCCGACTCATAAGTCGAGATCACGGAATGCATGTGTATAGTGATCCCAGAGATCAATGCTCACTGAACACACAGAAGCTGAATAACAAGAGTCTTACATCCATACTTAACGTCTTACAAAAATAATGACCACGAAGGTCTTAGTCTTACATAGATAGGGCCATACGGCCAAAGACTGAAAATAGAACAAGCAGCAGAAATCTTGGTCGAGAGCGTGAACCCATGCCGTCTGCCTTAACCTACAGGCATTCTGACTGGGAAGCGTCCTAGTTTGCATGTTCGTCTCCAACGAACTCTTCAACATACTCCTGCTCTTTCATGCCTGGCCAATTAAATAACCAGTGGCAAGCTAGTGAGTACTTTGAATGTACTCGCAAGCAACCAAAGTGTGGAACAAGGTAACAATGGTGCATGATATAGCACTAAGTAGGTGGTTTTGCGGAAAGCTAATTTGAGTGCAATTGTCATGATCAAGTAACTAGTAAGCATGCATCAACGATTAGCAGATATCCATATGAACATGTTATAGATAACAACATAAGTAGAGGTTGAACACCTTGTGTTCATACATCAAGCTAAGTCATCGGACTTAGATCACTTCCCATGCTAAGTCATCGGACTTAGTTCAAGTACCATCTGTGTCTCCAACACACCCACACACCCATGTGAAAATATTTGGACGTAGCACAAGAGCGGTCATCCAACTGTCCTTAACCGTGGACATGGCTATTCAAATAGTTTTACACTCTGGAGAGGTTGCACACTTTACCCACAAGACTTGGGGAACTTTCGTGTCATCCACAACTTGCGGTATATAACATACCCGATGTAAGCACCCGAACAATGCCTTTCCCATGGTGATACTAACAAAGAGTCCACTCATTGGTGCCATCACTCATGATATACATCACTCGTATCATCCATGAGGGCACGCAACGGTGTGGCCGGTACCATTAAAGACAGCGCATGACCTTCCACTCAGGGAGGACCCCATATCAAGAGTGACCACTTCAATCTTGCCACTAGTAATGCGAGCTCCTTGTTAGCACCAACCATAGTACTCAATAACGCCCCGTACCATAAGGGGTATCATGGTCATACATGTATGGTTGGAATAACGGTCGCAACATACACCAATCCATTTTCAAAAAACCACAACACTCACTTGTTCCGGTACACCACTACTTTCTCAAGTGATCACCCATCTTATCATCATCTCCCTCGGGCATTAGTGGCACCCGACGGGGTTTTCAAAAAGTCTTTGAAATCACTTCCTTTCTTGCCATCACTATGCATAAGTCCCAACCTATTTGTGTAGCATCTATTAGCAACCTAACTACTCCCGGCCGCATAACCCTCATAAGGTGGTAGGGTCATGCACGATGGAAGTGTCAATGGAAACGTACTGGCGACATCCCACCGAAAGGGGAACACCACAACACATGATCAAATATGATGAAAGTAAAGTGCTATATGTTACGCAATAAAAATGGTTTCTTATCATGGTCAAAGGGCTGCTTGCCTGGCTCAACAAAGTCTCCGGGGTCTTCGAAGTCTTCGGGTCGAACTTGTTCGTCAACAGCACAATCTATCGTCGCGAAATATAACGGTAAAAATAAGTAATCACCCAAAACAGAGCATTCAAACTACTACCAAAAATGTCCACCTACTCTGATAAATAATAAAAGTCATAGTAAAAATATCCTCTTAGAGTTTTTTTGTGAAAAAGATTTTGGAAATAAAATAACAGAGGCAAAAAGGTGCCTAAATATAGGTTTTAAAATAAATCAGTACTCAAAACATTTTCAAACATTTTTACAAATGGCACTATTCAATTATAGGAATTATTTTATGAATTTAGGTGGAAGGAATATTGTCATTGGATAAATATATTAGCCTGAGGGATTTTTGGAATCTACAAAAACAAAAGAAAAAGGAAAAAGCTATTGTGCCCTTTTGGGCCAGAATGCCTGGCCGAAGCCGGCCCAAGAGAGAAGCTGGCCCAGGTGAGGAGCCGCATGCGACATGTTTGCTTTTAAACCTGCCTACGGGCCCGGCCTGTCAGCAAGAGAGGAGGGGGCAAGGGGATGATGGGTGGGCCCCACCTGTCATCCCTCTACTCGCGATGGCAGTGGAGGAGGAGCTCACCGGAGGTGTTCGGGCCACAGCGGAGGGAGCTAAGGGCACTAGCATGCTCCTAGGGGTGTCACGCGTTGGAGGGGGGTCGCGGGGTCGCCGTTGAGAGGAGGGAACACCGACGAGGAGGAGACCCAATGGTGGCAACGAGGGTTTGGGTCGGGAGGAGGCTCCCGACCACAAGGGAGAGGGCTCCGGACACGAGGAGACCACAAAGAGAGGGAGAGTGAGGAGAGAGGGCTAGGGGGAGCGGGGCGGCCTATTTATAGGCGGCCGCCGGTCCACCGAGGGCGCTGTGCGCTGGTGAGCATGGGGTGCTCAACTCAGGCCAGGGGGCGGGCGAGGCCGTGTCTGGGGGCTACCTAGACGCGGTCCGCGCGCGAGAGGAGGGAAAGCAGTCATGAGGAGGGGCCCGGGGGTGCGTGCGTGCGAGCGTGGCCATTGGTCGGTTCGGGCGGCGTTGTGCGTGAGAGAGAGAGAGAGGGGAAGGAGAGGGGATACCGGACGGCATGCTACGAACGCCGAGGGGGGCAGAGGGGACATGCCGGGGCAGCCCGAGGTGGTCGGGGCTGCTCGTTGGCTGGTGGCTATAGTGCGGGTGCGCAATATAGCGCACTCCAGAGCGCGAGCTCTGCATGCCAGGGCAATAGTTTATCCCCCCTCCGTGTCCTCTTGTGCCTTGGGGTATTGGAGATTCCCAAATGATAGGATAGTCTAGGGGTAAGCTCTAGAGGAGTCTTAGGGAAGAAGGAAATGGGGAGAGGGGGTAGAAATGGTGCTGCCAGGGGTAAAAACAGGGGTTTTACCCCACCTCCTGGTGACCTGGGGTCTTGGGGTTCTTAGTGGATGTAAAATACACCCATGAGAGACTATGTTAGAAAGTTGGGGGCAAGGGTAAAAGGATAAGAGGTGAAAAAGCTGGTTTTACAAAATTACCAGAAGGTGTTTGGTGGTGTTTTTGGCAAGAAGATGCTTCCACCTTGCAGATATATTTACCAGGGTCAAAGCCTAAGTAAAAATGAGATGCTTCACCAAGTTTGAGCTCAAGGGAAAAAAGTTCACAATGGAAATTTGGTGAACCCTAGAAATTGGCAGAAACTAATTTCTATAGATCCAATGATGCTAGGCTTTAACCCTTGACGCACCACTTAGTTTATCACCACTATTTGGCCATTAGGTCATGCCCACAAAGTTTGAGGCCAAGGGGAGACATTTCACAATGTAAAGTTGCTCAAATTTGATTCTGGACAGGAATGGTTTTGGGATGGTTTGATGAAACAAACAAACTTGGATCGGGATGAAACTTTGCAAGGTCATCACCCATGATAGTGTTGACTTGCTAGAATTTTCCTGGAATTTATTGGTAATATTTCTTATAGAAACATTCCAAAAGTTTGATCTAAACAGAAAGGGTTTTGAGGGGTTTTTCCCATGATCTCATCATGCCCTTGTGTTGAAACTCATATATATGGAAAATATATGTCCACTAAGTTTCTCTAATTTTTCTCAAATATTATTAAAGCATTTAAATAATTTTTCCTTAGGAAAAACATTTTCTGGACTTAAGAAAAAGCCTTTAAATAAAATATGAAAATAACCTTTAAAAATAATATTTGGTGGTTTTGAGAAGTCTTATATATAGTAGGTTTGAAATAAAGCCTTTGGGAAATAAAGTTCCACCTAGTTTGAGGACTTGCAATGCAAACCTCATTTCAGGGGGTTTTGGAAACTTAAATTAAATAAATCATTTTTTTGGTAAAACAGAATTTTATAAAAATAGTTTTGGGCACTATTCACATGGCATGATCATTGGGCAAGGGTTTTGGATCTAGGAAGATAATTATGAAGTGGAATAGAACCTAGTAGTGCCATAAAACTCAATTATCAAGCAAGCAAGCAACACAACAAGCAAGCATAAGCACATAGAAAAAGTTTTAGTTGACTCCAAATTTATAAACCCAATCATAACAATGTGCTACAATCAGAGGGTGTGATAAGCTGTGATTCCGTATCTCTGAACTCAAAAACTACTCTGAGTGCGGACATCCTCCACACTTAGGGGCTTAGCCGTGATTCTGTATCGCCTAAGTCAAAACACTACTCTGAGTGCGGACATCCTCCACACTCGGAGGCTTAGCTGCGATTCCGTATCGCCTAAGTCAAAAACTACTCCGAGTGCGGACATCCTCCACACTCGGGGGCTTAGTTGTGATTCCGTATCGCCCAAGTCAAAAACTACTCCGGGTGTGGACGTCCTCCACACTCGGGGGCTTAGCCGTGATTCCGTATGCCTAAGTCAAAAACTACTCCGAGTGCGGACATCCTCCACATTCATGGGCTTAGCTGCGATTTCGTATCGCCTAAGTCAAAAAATACTCCGAGTGCGGACATCTTCCACACTCGGGGGCTTAGCTGTGATTGAGCGAGTCCTATATTAATGGGTCCTAGGATAGCTGACTATTATTCATGGGTCGGACTATATGGGCCGCAAGGCAGGCATCGGAGGATCGAGGACCATCTATGCCAAGATGGAAGCTTCATGGAGTCCAGACGTGTTCTCCAAGTTATTAGATGTGGTTAGGCAAGTTATCTCTTCGGCATGTTACCGACCATATGTAAAGGGCACCCCCGACATCTATATAAGCCGGAGGGTTTAGGGCATAGGAGGAAAACTCATCTAGGGTTAGACATACGATCTCGAGGTAGATCAACTCTGTAATCTCTTACACCATCAATACAATGAAGCAGGGCATAGGGTATTACCTCCATAGGAGGGCCTGAACCTGGGTAAACTCATGTCCCCTTCGTCTTTTGTTACCGTCGATCCTAGTCTCACAGTTCGGGACCCCCTACCCAGCATCCGCCGGTTTCTACACTGACATTGGTGCTTTCATTAAGAGTTCCACTATGAGCACCAAAGGCATTGATGGCTCACCTCGTCGCAGGTGGCAAGATCTGCATTGAGGGGACTTTCGCCCCGATCAGAGTTTCACTGGCAACGACATCTTGTCGCAAGCCAACCCGATCAGTCATCATGGCTGGATTGGAAGGTTTCCCCTGCATCAAAGTATCAAGTTCGGAACCCTAGAGTTTGTTGCTAATTCACGGGGGACACTTGTTCCAATGGAACCCTCAACCTTTGAGGAAAGACTTGTAAGTCTGGATGCCTTAACGTCCGAGTCATCAGGCCTCGTGGGAGAATGGAACAAAGATCCACTTTAGCGAGACTCTGGAACCGCCACCCCACTTGACTAATTCACTCATATCAGTGACACGCATCCGGCCATCGCTTCATTCTCAAATGAATTGTTCGATCGGCTCGAAGCAACGCGTATATCGGATGACCATGCTCCGATCTGCGATCAGCTCGGGATTTGACTTGTTGATAGGGAGATTCACTTCCCTCCTGTCACCCACCTTGTCGCTACTACCGAGTGCCTGGCCACGGATTCATCCCAACAGCCGGAATTGAAAATAGTTTACACCCTGGTCTCTGATCACCAAGACAGGACAGGCACCGGAGGCTACCTTGAAGCCGAACCGTGATCGGTCCCAGATCTATGCCACAATTTGGAGCTTGCATCCCCGGATACTCAACTTGACATAGAATCCCGGTTTTGCCCACCCACCGCCTAGGATGACAATCCCAGGTTTGTACCGAAGCCTGTATATCCGGACTTCCAAGACATAAAGCAACTGCGAGGAGAGTCAGTACACCACTTTTGGGCAAGACTGCTGCTCGCTAGGAGTAGAGTAAAAGGTCTCAGCGACCAAGATTTAACGACAATGTTCACTCGCAATTGCCACGACAAGGGTATTCTTAATGCCCTAGCCCGCCGATGCATTACGATTTCTCGGAGCTATACGAATTGGTATAGAAATAATGTGCCATGGAGAGTGTCTGGAAATCCGAGCGGCTGTTCTCGAACCCAAAATCCCCCTAACACCCGGGAGGACCTCGGAAAAACAGGATGCCTACTAATCAGCCAGCCATGCATGAGCCTGTCGGGAAACAAAACAAGCCCCTTTTGGGTGCCTGCACTATCCTCGATGGGCTTTTGGATAAACCCTGCCCCATACATTCCGTATTACTTAACGCGAACCGAACGCACAGCCTTCAAGCTTGCTAGGTCGTCAGGCAAGTCGCAAAAAGCGGTGAAGCTATCGTCGACACACCTCTGTTGAGTAGAAGTTCTCCTTCGCCGCTCAAATTGGATGCCGAAGTCCTGACTATCTACGAAATCTTCCTCTCAAGGAACAGACGCAGGAGAGCTCTTAAAGAGCACGAGCAAGTCTATACATAGCTACCACTAGCCTGTGGGCAGACGTACCAATTACTTTCGAGAACACTGACTGGCCGCCCATTCTTTCCGTACATTCACCGGGCGCTCTGGTCTTGAATCCCATCATTGATGGATACAGGCTACATAAAGTACTAATGGATGGCGGCAGTGGTCTTAACCTCATTTACAAAGCCACGCTGGAAAAAATGCATTTCGAGCGATCTCGCATCGAGCGTAGCAACACAACATTCCGAGGAATTATCCCAGGAAAGGAGGCACGATGTTCCAGATGTATTACCATGGACGTGGTGTTCGGTACACCCAAAAACTATTGATCTGAAGAACTTCTCTTCCACATCGTACCTTTCCCAAGTGGCTACCATGCCCTATTGGGACGCGATGCCTTCACAAATTTCCAGGCCATACCCCATTACGGGTACATGAAACTAAAAATGCCAGGACCAAAGAGAGTGATCACGATCACCAATGATCCGAATATAGCCCTTCGGGCTGAAAACAAAACGACTACGCTTGCCCTCGAGACACTAGCAGAAACTTTCGCCGCCAAAGAGTTGACCGCTTTACGGTCGATAGTCAATAGAGACGATGTGATCCTCAGCAAAAGACCCAAGTCTACATCCTTCAAACCCGTGGAGGAAATCATCAAATTTCAGGTACACCCAACGGACCCCAATAAGACAGCATCCATCGGAGCCCAACTCGATCCCCTTATGGACGAAGCTTTGCGGCATTTCCTCTGCGCGAACTGGGACATTTTTGCCTAGCATCCTTCCGATATGCCTGAAATTCCACGTCGGCTGGCCAAACATAGCCTACGCATTATTCCGGGCTTCAAACCCGTGAAACAGACTCTGCGTCATTTTTCCAAACCCAAGCGACATGCCATGGGTGAAGAATTAGCCAAACTGCTCGATGCCAGATTTATTTGGGATATTAAACACCCCGAGTGGCTAGAAAACCTGGTGATGGTACCTAAGAAAGACAAATACTGGCGGCTATGTGTCGATTTTAAAGGCCTTAATAAAGCATGCCCCAAGGAACCTTTCCCCTTACCACGCATCGACCAGATCATCGATGCCACCGCCGGACATGATCTATTGTGTTTCGTCGACACTTACTCCGGATACCATCAAATTAAAATGAAGGAATCTGATCAAGCTGCTATGACTTTCATCACCCCTTACGAGCCTTTCTGCTTCAACACGATGCCCTTCGGGCTAAAAAACGCGGGGGCTACTTACCAGCGCATGATCCAAACCTGCCTTTGTACGCAGGTCGGCAAGACCATCGAGGCATATGTGGATGATGTGGTAATCAAAAGCAAACATGTCAACCAGTTGATTGATGACCTACGCCATACTTTTGCTAATTTACGCGAATATGACATCTGGCTCAATCCGGAAAAATGTGTATTCGGAGTTCCCTCGGGTAAGCTGCTTGGATTCATCATCTCCCATAGATGAATAGAGGCAAATCCAGCTAAGATCCATGCTCTATCAGAACTTGCAATCCCCACGGAACTGAAGCATGTCCAGAGGCTATCCGGGTGGGTAGGGGCGTTAAGCCGCTTTATCTCCCGCCTCGGAGAAAAGGCTCTACCACTCTACAAACTGCTAAAATGGACCAAAATTTTCGAATGGACTGATGAAGCAGTGGCTGCGTTGGAAGAAATCAAAGTAGTACTGGCAACCAACCCCATACTCACCGCACTAGGCACCGGTGAGCCCATGTTGTTATACATATCGGCCACCAGCAAAGTTGTTAGTGCGGTGCTCATCGTTGAACGAGGTGAGGAGGGGCATAACTTTCGGACTCAGAAGCCAGTGTACTATGTGTCAGAGGTGCTAACGCAATGCAAGTCCAGATATCCACACTGTCAAAAAATTGCCTACACAGTATTCATGGCATCGAGGAAACTCCGACACTACTTCTAGGAGTGCATGGTGACAGTAGCATCAGAAGTCCCCTTGAATGATATAATCAACAACAGGAACGCCACCGGACGTATTGCCAAGTGGGCCATTGAGCTCCTCCCCTTTGAAATAACCTACAAGCCATGCCGTGCCATCAAATCACAGGTTCTGGCAGACTTTTTGGCCAATTGGACGGAGGCTGAACTCCCCAAGGAATATAGTGCATACTCCCATTGGACAGTGTACTTTGATGGCTCCAAAACACTGGCCGGACTAGGGGCTGGAGTTATCCTCACATCCCCCACAGGCGACAACGTGTGATACGTGTTGCAAATCATGTATGCGGACTCCAACAATGCAGCCAAATACGAGGCCCTTCTTCATGGTCTCCGGATGGCTATATCAATGGGCATACGGTGGCTAGAGGTGCGGGGAGATTCTAACCTAGTCATCTCCCAAATCAATGGTGAATTCGACGCTAAAAATCGAAGATGGTGGCATATAGAAACTCTGTCCAAAAGATATCATCTCGGTTTGAGGGGCTGGAATTCCACCATGTCGCTCATGACGACAACCAAGCCACCGACATATTAGCTCGTCTAGGAGCTAAGTGCGATCCTGTCCCAAAGAACACTTTTCTTGAACAGTTGTTTAAGCCTTCCATCGTGTGGCAGGACAATGACAATAGCACTAGTTTGGATACATCAGATGTGGTTGTCCCCCTGTCAACGAACCGGACGCCAAAATAATAGGCGGCTCTGTAATGAATGAAACGCCTTCGGCTCATGAGGTAATGGCAGTAATTGCACCTTGTACCGAGCCCTTCGTTGCCTACCTTCTTCGAAAGGAACTCCCCGACGACCAAACAGAGGCACGTCGCATAGTTCGGCGCTCCAAAGCCTACAAGATTCACGAGGGTGAGTTATACAAGATTCACGAGGGAACTTCTTGCCAAAGTACATGCAGGCATGGGCGGCCATCACGCCGCGACAAGAGCCCTAGTTAGCAAGGCCTTACGAGCAGGTTTCTTCTGGCCCACAGCTCAGACGGACGCACAGTCACTTGTCAAGCACTGCATGGGGTGTGAACTCTTCGCAAACCAAAGTCACATGCCTCCAATAGCTCTTCGGACTATTCCGATCACTTGGCCTTTTGCAGTCTGGGGGCTTTACATGGTCGGACTCCTTAAAGGGGGGACCAAGAAAAACAAATATCTGCTGTCCATGGTTGACAAATTCACCAAATGGATAGAGGCAAAGCCTGTTAAATCAGCCAAGTCCGGACCAGTTATAGACGTCATATCCGGCGTAGTACATCGTTACAGTATACCGCATAGCATAATAACGGATAATGGATCTAATTTTATGACCCAAGAGGTCAAGGGCTGGTGCGTGAATATGGGCATTAAGCTCGATTACGCATCAGTCTACCATCCGCAGACCAATGGACATGTCAAACACGCCAATGGTCTCATTATGATGGCATTAAGACACGGTTGGCCCGATCTCTTCACGAGTCCGATTGTCATTGGGTTGAGGAGCTCGACTCCGTAATATGGGGCATGCGTACCGCCCTAAATAGATCAACGGGCTTCACACCAATCTTCATGGTCTATGGGGCAGAGGCAGTCCTCCCCTGCGATATTATTCATGATGCACCAAGAGTGTGCATGTATGAGGAAAAGGAAGCCGAGTTGGATCAGCAGGACAACTTGGACGCCTTGGAGGGAGAACACGACATAGATATGGCTCGCTCTGCGCTTTATCAGCAGCAAGCGTGATGCTACCAGAGTAGGGATGTCAGGGCAGAAAAATACAACGTAGGTGAACTCGTCCTATGGCTCCCGGAGAAGCAGAAGCATAAACTCAACCCCAAGTGGGAGGGCCCCTTCATCATCGACGAAGTACTCGCGGGAGGAGCCTATCATCTTCGGAACTCATCAGATAATCGCCTTGAACCAAACCCATGGAATGCGGCTCGTCTTCGGCGTTTCTAGGATAGACCGGTCCTGTCCGAATTCCCGCACATTTTACATTTTTTCTATTTTCATTTCTTTCTCTTTCCCTCCAACTTTGTTGTGTAATAGGATCACCTTTTCTTCTTCCTATGTTTAGTTAAACTAATCTTGTACCAAGGTTATCGGGATACACCATAGAATGTTACATCCGAACACAGCACGTCGGGATTCTTCTAGTAGCCATATTTTCTATTGCAATTATTTGCCTGCACCTGTAGGGTGCGCATGTTTCTTTTGTCATGTTTTGGCCATCATATGCATCAATTCCAACTAAGATTTTACCAAGCTGGGTTGCCTCGCTCCTGTGGTTACTCTCTACGTTCCCGCTCTTTCGGCTAGAGAGTAAAGGGAGCACCTCTGCGATTGTTACGTCCGGGTCATCTGGTTGTTATTTTTGTTATTCGGGACTTTTATTCCCCCAAAAAACACTTGGTCGCATACTGTGAGTATGCAAACCACTATCTACGTTATTTGTAGAACCCTGGCAAAAGGTATCGTTAGCGGTACTATTTTCATCAGAAGATGTTTCTTACGCTATATTGTAATATAACATACCTTTCTGTGTGCCTTCTGTCTGTTCGCACAACCTGGCTGGATTGCCTAGTTCCTCGAAAACAAATTCGCTACTCGGCGAAGGAATAATAAGAAGGAACACTCCTGAGCTCTTCGCTTGGGGGGGGGGAGAAGCCGATGGCCGGTTAAGACAAAGTTTACAACATGGATTGTTCTACACATGAATATGCCAATTACATATTCGGCTGCTGATCGAGATCATCGATTATTATGGAGAGGGGGTAGTATGCCTGCAAGAGCCTAGCGGCGGGCATCACCTGGTGATAGACCAAGCGGAGTGGCACTTCTTTTCCCCGTGCCATATGCTCGGGGTTAAGTCCAGTGAAACGGGTCTTGATCATCGCCAATGCCCCGTGCTCCCTCACGGCGGGACGAAGTCTTCCACAGCTTGAACCTACACCGAGGCCTCCTAAATCGATCCACAAGTGCGGCCAGCCTTTCTGGTGGCTGTTTGGTGGGCCATAATGCCTTCACCATCACCTTCATCGCCTTTTGCACGCGCTTGTGGAGAGTGGTCAGCTCCTTCAGCAGGTCCCCTTGGAACGATTCGATCTCCTCTTCAGGATGTCCGGTTAGGAGACCTGCCCACAAGACAACAAACGCGATTACTATCATTTTCTATATCGGACATACTTACTCATAGCAGACTAGTATTTACTGAGTACGCCCCTCTGAAGATTTTGATTTTCTGCTTGAGCTTTGGCCAATTGAGTCTTCAAACTCTTTATTTCATCGGTCTGTTTTTGTATAACAAGACAGCCGGCTTGCTACTGGGATTCCGCATATCTTTGTGAATCCCGGGCTTCTTCCAGCTGCCTTTCCATATGTCCTATTGATTCGGCTGCTACACATAATCCATATGTCGGGCATGGAATCCATATATTCTATTGACTAGCGGTAAATGCACACTTACCATGGGCCTCGTGCATAAAGTTTTTCACTTGTGTTAGTTCGGCCTTCATGGACTGCACCTCCACGTGGCTCTCCTCCAGGGCTTTGGCCAGATGTTCGGATTGTTGCTTTGTGGCCTGCGTTAGCGGTTAAGAAGTTGTGAGATTCTTAATTCGTTTTTTCAAATCAAATTAATACTCGGGGGCTACAAGGATTATACAAGCACACAGACTCTACAAAATCCGACCACTTACTAGAATACTAGTTGTTATCAGCTTTATAGCTTCTCCGAATCCAGTTCGAGCGGCCCCGAGGTGTGCATCCGTAGAGCATAGGGCGCCAAACTCCTGGTCGGAGAAAACTAGGTGTCGCAGGGCCTCCCATCGGTGCCAATGATGCATGGCACTCTCCACTTCCGATTTGGTGACAGATACTCCATCGCCAGATTCGACGGGCACCAGACCGACCATGGGGGCTTCTATAGCGGAAGCCGCATGGATGGTGGCCCAGGAGCTTCGGGTGTCTCCTGACATCTGGACAGCCCCCTCGGTAGGTGGAGATTGGGTGTTTTGCCTAGGTAAAGAACAAGCGGCTATAAGATTTTGCTGAACACAAACATAAAATGGATATCTGAGCAAAGTACCTTTGGGATGCGCGGATGGGTGGATTCTTCCCCGTGTCCGACTCCTTTGCAGGGGCCCAACCGGCTACTGACTCGTCTGCGGCCTCGCCTATTGGTGCAAGACGTGCTGATTGGCGGCGCTTGGGGGATGGGACCAACGCGTCTGGGTTGCTCTTAGTAGCAGGCCTCTTTCGGGTGGAGTTTTTCTTCTAGCCCATGGGCGGAATGGAGAATGACTCGGGGTAATCCACTATGATTTCCACTAGGGTCTGGGTGATGTTGTCCTCATAGTAGACTTCATTTTCAAAGTCAAGATGGAGATTCGGGTCCTCGTTGAAGCCCGGATCGTTGTCACGTGAATGATTCTCAGGCTGAGGAGCCGAACAGCTGACTGTCTCGACGAAGCTCCTCCATTCCTATTCACGCCAAGGCCTCAGTCAAATAGAGTGCGGAATGAAACCCTAAACTATTTCATGATTGAAAAGAACGAAGGTTTACCTGTTCGATAGGATTATGGGCCGAATACCCCTCCTAGCTTGACCGCTGAATGAAGTCTTCTTGCTCTCCTTTGTATACGTCAGCAAGTGCGGCGACCAGTGTTGTTGGATTGGCAGGGCCTAACTTTTGGGAACGCGTGGATCCGCTTGTCCCATTGTATTGCCATAAGGGGTGCACCCTTTGTTGGAGGGGCTGCACGTGTCGGGAGATAGTGGCGGCCCTGACGTCGGTCATGGTCAGCCGGTAATGGCCAAGCATCCGCACTTGCGTGGCTAGGCGTTGCACTTCAGCGCTCTCCTCCTGAGAGCTCTTGTGTCGCCAGTTGTACCTCTTCTTTGGGAGGAGGTCGGAGTATTCGGGCAAACCTGTCCGAGTTGGCTCGAACAGGGGGGCATCTTCAATATAAGACTACTCCGAAGTCCATTCTTTGGATTTCTTTGGTGTGCTGGCCGGATACCCCGTTCCCGCTATGCGGCATACTTCGGCTCCACCGACCTCTAAGATGGCCTTGTCCCGAGTTCGGGGGACGAGGCAGAAATATTTCCTCCATAGATCAAAGTGAGCTTCGCACCCCAAGAACATCTCACAAAGGGCAACGAAGCCCGAGATGTGCAGGATCGACCCCGGGGTGAGATGGTGGAGTTAAATTCCATAGAACTCCAGTAACCACCTGAAAAATGGCTGGATTGGAAATCCGAGGCCCCGGAGGAGGAACGAGACAAAGCAAAAATGGTCACATCTATTTGGATTGGGGAAGCGCTCATCAAAGACCTCATCGCCATAAGCGACTAGCCCAGCGCGGGTTGTTGCCAGATCTGATAATGGAAGGTACCCCTTGGTCTCCAGGTTGCAAAGCCTCAGAATTGTGACAGAGAAGCAGGTCCAGTCGCCTGGGCGTTTGCCGTCAGGGCGCTTTGAGGAACTAGGAGTGTTAGCCATGTTTTATGTGGAGCTTCCACTGGGAGTTTCTGATGATAGGGAGGAAGAAGATGTGGTTTGAATCACAATTTTGTTTGGATAAATGGGTTGGTACCTCCTTTATGGAGGGGTAGGATTGTAAAAATTGCTAACCATTCACCTCCCCATGATGCAAGAAAATCAAGAAACTTGTGCAGTTATTATAATGACCCGCGCCCACGACGGTTGGGATCTTACCGAATACTGGTCAGATGCCGAATAGAGGAGGATGAGGGACTCGCCTTGCAAGCGGAAGAGAACGACGTGAAGGGATCAACCGAATATATATCAGCGTTGAAGGCCAGTCCGGGGGCTACTAAGGGAGTCCTGGATTAGGGGGTCCTCGAATAGTCAACAATTATTCGTGGGCTAAACTATATGGTCCACAAGGTAGGCATCGGAGGATCGAGGACCATCTATGCTAGGATGGAAGATTCATGGAGTCCAGATGTGTTCTCCAAGTTATTAGCTATAGTTAGGCAAGTTATCTCATCGGCATGTTAGCGACCATATGTAAAGGGAACCCCCGGCATCTATTTAAGCCGGAGGGTTTAGGGCATAGGAGGACAACTCATCTAGGGTTAGACATACGATCTCGATAGAGGTAGATCAACTCTGTAACCTCTTACACCATCAATACAATCAAGGAGGACATAGGGTATTACCTCCATAGGAGGGCCCGAACCTGGGTAAACTCGTGTCCCCTTCGTCTCCTGTTACCATCGGTCCTAGTCTCACAGTTTGGGACCCCCTACCCGAGATCCGCCGGTTTCTACACCGACAGCGATTCTGTATCGCCCAAGTCAAAAACTACTCCGAGTGTGGACATCCTTCACACTCGGGAGCTTAGCTACAATTCCGTATTGCCTCAGTCAAAAACTACTCCGAGTGCAGACATCCTCCACACTCAGGGGCTCAGCTGCGATTTCATATCGCCTAAGTCAAAAACTACATCGAGTGCGGATATCCTCCACTCTCGGGGGCTTAGCTACGATTCTGTGTCGCCTAAGTGAAAAAACTACTCCGAGTGCGGACATCCTCCACTCTCGGGCGCTTAGCTGCGATTTCGTATCGCCTAAGTCAAAAACTACTCCGAGTGCGGACATCCTCCACACTCGGGGGCTACTCTGTATCGCCTAAGTTGAAAACTACTCAGAGTGAGGACATGATCCACACTTGGGGGATTTATGCAAACCTAATGCGCCTAAGTTAGAAAGTACTCTTAGTGAGGACATCATCCACACTCGGGGACTTAGCCTTGATTCAGAAATCATATAAGGCAGACTAAATAAGCATTCAACATGCCAAGGACATGAAGATTTACCTCACTGGCCTAGTTCCAGGCTATATTTATTTACCGTGCCCAGCGCACAAACATCGGTCTGACTGATTCAGCTCCAGATTGCAACAATTTACTACGCCAAGCGCATCAGAGCTCACCTGTTTAGTTCAGCTCCGCACTGGGAGACTTAAACCCTCTGCCTGACTCATCTAGTCTGACAGAGGTTCGGGACTACACCCAGTGGGTGCACTCAGTGTGCCCCCACTGGAAGAGAAATAAAAAGAAACATTCTGCTCAGTCAGGTTCGGCAACAACATTCAAAGTTCAACAAACTCTATAGACTCCAATCGACTACCAACAATCAGTTGGAGTCTCAGGGGCTACTGTCGGGGATACACAAAACAGGTAGGCCCATGAAGGGTCAAAATATCATAGAAGCATGGATCCACACATAAGGTGGGTCTAGACAAATACATGTACACTATTCACTCGGCATGCAATGTCCCATCCACTCGGATGACAGTCGACCACTCGGACATATGACCCACTCGGATATGCGAGGACTAACAGTCAACGGGGAAGTCGGAGCATCATCAGATGTTTCATAGTGGATGACATTACGCTATCAATGCCTCATCTTGTAACATAGGAGGTGAGGGGGTGGCGCACTCTATATAATACACCCCCACCACAAAGCCCAGGGGGCTCTTTTCTTCTCCCTCCTGTCTGTCTCTCCAGAGCACAAGACGTAGGGCTGCTATCTCCACCGAGAGAGGCCCGAACTCGCTAAAACACTCGTGTCACCCATTTACATCTCCATAGATCATGCTTTGCTATCCTACCCTTCTCTAATGTTGGAATCGTTCCCACGACACTTAGCATAAGTTGTTAGTGCACATAGGTGAGCCTAGTTGTTTTAAGTTTTGTGCTTGACATATTAAATGTTAGTTTTATTCGTCATTTGTTCAAGCCTAAACCGTAATTATTTTAAAGAGCCTATTCACCCTCCTCCAAGCGACATCCACGTCCTTTCACCAATCGATATAGTTGTGGATTTTTTAGCCATTTGTAAGGATATTTCAGTAGGTGTAAGTTTATTCAAATAATGTTTTCTATATAAAGAGAAAGGCATAACACTAACACCAGCTCCCAAATCACATAAAATCAGTTTTAACTAAACTTCGTTTAATGGAGCAAGGTATAATGGGTATTCCAGGATCTCCTAATTTCTTAGATACTCCACCATCAAAAGAGTAATTAGCAAGCATAGTGGAAATCTTAGCTTCAGGTATCTTTCTTTTATTAGTGACAATATGTTTCATATATTTAGCATCAGGAGGCATTTTTAAAATATATGTCAAACGTGTTCGCAAAAAGACGGATCTAAGGATGTCAACAACACGCTCAAAATCCTCCTCATCCTTATTTTCCAAGGCTTACAACCAAATGGCATGGGTTTTTGAACCCAGTGCTCTCTTTCTTTACCATGTTTTCTAGAAATGAGATCCTGCATATAATAATTGTTATTCTTAGGAGGTGGATTATCAAGATCGGGAGCAGGTTCTAAATCTACGTCATTATCAGGTTCTTTATCATTATCTGGCTGAGCATCTACGTGAACATAATCATTATCATTATCATTACATGGATGTTCAGTACTAGATTGTGTCTCGGTATCAGAAATACAAACATCATTATGATTGTCACATGTTTTTTCTACCATAGTTTCACTAGAAGCATGTAAAGTTTTATCATTTTTGTTTTTCTAATTCTTTTAGATGAACTAGGTGCATCATTGTTAATATTCTGAGAATCTTGCTCAATCCTTTTAGGATGTCCTTCATAATAAAGAGGCTCCTGAGTCATTCTACCCCCTCTAGTTATAACTCTAGCAACATGATCACTTAATTTATTACTCATTTCAGTAAGCAAATCATTTATTGACTTAGCAACTTGTTCTAGCTGACTATGAACCATGGATGAATGTTTACCAAAACCTCTAACATATTAGGAATTCTAAACATCAAGTCACTGAAACAATCAATCATGATATCATTTCATTTTAATTGATCCTTAACATATATATTGAAATGTTCTAGCTTAACAATGTAGTTATCAAATTCGTCCATGGATTGACTAATAGTTTTATTATAAGGTATATCACCCTCATCAAATCTATGAAGAGAATTTTACCTCTATTACCTGTGTACGGATATAGAGTTCATGTATTTCTTCAATAGGTGGTAAATTCTTGACATCTTCAGTTTTAATATCTTTCTCTTTCATAGATTTCTTAGCTTCTTGCATATCTTCTAGACTAAGGGATAGAATACCTCTCTTCTTTTGAATTGGTTCCGACAGTGGTTCATGAATTGTCCAATCATTGGTATTTTTCGAAATATTATCTAATATTTCTTCACCATGTCCAACAGTTCGTTTCCTGAAAAAACAACCAGCATAACTATCTTGGTAGTCCCTAGATGTATCAGTTAGTCCACTATGACAGATATCAAGTATTTCACTTTTGTTAAGAGGATGGCCAGGCAAAGATTTAAGTAATTGGAGAAGCCTCCCCCAAGTTTGAGGGAGATTCTCTTCTTCAGATGGCACAATGTTAAATATTTCCTATAAAGCAGCTTGTTTCTTATGAGCAGGAAAATATTTTTCAGATAAGTAATACATCATATCCTAGGGACTACTCACACAACTAGGAGAAAGAATATGAAACCACTTATTAGCATCATTGCTGCTACTTCTTGAGCTTGCGTTGTTTTTCCCTTGAAGAGGAAAGGGTGATGCAACAAAGTAGATACGTATTTCCCTTAGTTGTTGAGAACCAAGGTATCAATCCTGTAGGAGGAACAAGCAAGTCACCAATAGAAGCACCTACACAAACAATCAAACACTTGCACCCAATGCTATAAAGGGGTTGCCAATCCCTTCATGATTACTTGCAAGGATTATATCTGATAGAGACAGATGGGAAAGATTGCGAGAAGTAAAAGGTAAATAAACTGCAGCAAGATATTTTTGGTATATAGATCTGAAAATATAATATGGAAAATAGACCCGGGGGCCATAGGTTTCACTAGAGGCCTCTCTCTTGAAGGAAAATAACACGACAAGAGGTGGAGATGGCGGCGGCGTTGTCCGGAGGGCCAGTGGAGGGCGACACTCGGAGCCTCGCCATTGTTGACCTGCCGCCGGCAGACGGTACCGTGGCGAGCCCGGGAGGCAACAGCGGCTGGGCCCGGAGGACCTTGCGGACCATGCAGGAGGTGCTCCGAGATTGGCAGGCACAGGCGGGCGTGCGAGCCCTACCGGTTCCCCTGGCGGGCGGCCCGGTCCCTTCGTTTGGGGACTTGGGGAGCGTCCTGGACCAGTGCTGGCAGGAGCTGGCCCGGTTCGTAGAGGCGGCCGACGCCACCCTGCAGCGTGCGGAGGTAAGCACAGTGAATTTTGTCTTAGCAATTTCAGTGGGGGCGTGCAAGCGCACCCACTGGGTGTAGCCCCTGAGATGCGGGTTGGCTGACCGGCTGACGGGCAGCCGGGCCGGATCTCTTTGAGCGAGTCTTAACTTTCTACTCCGCATGACAGGAGGGGAACTCCTTGTTGGAAATATGCCCTAGAGGCAATAATAAATTGGTTATTATGATATTTCCTTGTTCATGATAATTGTTTATTATCCATTCTATAATTGTGTTGATCGGAAACTCAGATACATGTGTGGATACATAGACAACACCATGTCCCTAGTATGCCTCTCATAGACTAGCTCGTTGATAAAAGATGGCTATGGTTTCCTAGTAATGGACATGAAATGTCATTTGTTAATAGGATTACATCATTAGGAGAATGATGTGATGGACAAAACCCAAACTATAAATGTAACATATGATCATGTCAGTTTATTGCTACTATTTTCTGCATGTCAAGTATATGTTCCTATCACCATGAGATCATGCAAGTCACTGACACCGGAGGACTACCACGTGTGTATCAAACGTCGCAACGTAACTAGGTGACTATAAAGGTGCTCTACAGGTATCTCTGAGGGTGTCTGTTGGGTTGCCATGATCAAGACTGGGATTTGTTACTCCGTGTGACGGAGAGGTATCTCAGGGCCCACTCGGTAATACAACATCACGATATGCCTTGCAAGCAATGTGACTAAGTGTTAGTCACGGGATCTTGTATTAAGGAACGAGTAAAGAGACTTGGCGGTAACGAGATTGAACTAGGTATGGAGATACCGACGATCAAATCTCGGGCAAGTAACATATCGAAGAACAAAGGGAACATCATACGGGATTAGCTAAATCCTTGACATAGAGGTTCGACCGACAAAGATCTTCGTAGAATATGTAGGAGCCAATATGGGTACCTAGGTCCTGCTATTGGTTATTGACCGTAGAGGTGTCTCGGTCATGTCTACATAGTTCTCGAACCCATAGGGTCTGCACACTTAAGGTTCGTTGATGTTTCAATAGTATAGAGTTCTATATGGTGCTGACAGAAGGTTGTTCCGAGTCCCGGATGATATCCCGGACGTGAAGAGGAGCTCCGGAATGGTCTGAAGGTAAATATTGATATATAGGAAGTCCTGTTTTGGTCACCGGAAAAGTTTCGGGCTCATCGGTAGTGTACACAGAGTGTCGGTAGTGTACCGGGGGACCATCGGGAGAGGTATTTCGACCCAAGAGGCTTCATGGGCTGTGGGAGGACTAATACCAGCCCTTATTGGGCTGGCCAAAGTCCCACACAAGGCCCATGCGGCTGGGGAAGAAATTCCAAAGGAGAAAAGGTGGAAAAAGGCAAAAAAGTGGAAATAAGGAAGGAGTTTTAATCCTACTAGGAGTGGAGGTCGAGGATTCCTCCTCTCCCACTTCGGCCAAAGCCTAGAGGGGATGGGCCTTGTCCCAAGCCTCCTCCTCCTCTCCTCCTATATATACTAGAGGGTTTTAGGGTTTTGGCACAAGATTTTCAGCCACGTGCAACCCTACCCTCTAGTTCGTAGTTTCTCCTCTAGATCAGTTTCAGCTATGCTTAGGCGAAGCCCTGCTGAGATTACTCCACCACCATCGCCGCGACACCGTCACGTTGCCAGAGAACTCGTCTACCCCTTCTCTCCCTCTTGCTAGATCAAGAAGGCGGAGATCGTCATCGAGCTGTACGTGTGTAGAACACAGAGGTGTCGTCCATTCCGTACTAGATCAGAAGGACCGTGATCAAGATCGCGAGATGATTCATGATTGGATCACGGGACGGATCGTGATGAGTTCGCAAGACAGATCATGATTGGATCGCTGGATGGATCGTGATGAGATTGCGGGTCGCTCGGCGATTTGGATCACGATGATGTTGGACTACACCAACCGCGTTTCTTAACGCTTCCCGCTTAGCGATCTACAAGGGTATGTAGATCCACCCTCCCTCTCGTAGATGCTCATCACCATGGATAGATCTTGCGTGTGCATAGGAATTTTTTGTTTCCCATGCAACGTTCCCTAATAGTGGCATCTGAGCTAGGTCAATGTGTAGATGAGATCTCGAGTAGAACACAAAGAGTTTGTAGGCGTTGATGCTTAGATTGCTTCCTCCTTTGGTCGTGTTTTGGTTCAGTGGTATTCTGGGATGAAGCGGCCCGGACCAACCTTACTCGGACGCTTATAAGAGACCGGTTCCATCGACTGACATGTAACCTCATTGTACAAAGATGGTTGGCGGGTGTCCTTGAGAAGGTTTAAAAGCAACTTATGTATCACCGTTTTGGTTTTTGCGTAGGTGAGAATTGTTCTTGCTAGATACCCATAGCAGCCATATAAAATATGCAACAACAATTAGAGGACGTCTAACTTGTTTTTGTATTGTATGTTGTGATGTGAAATGGCCAATTACATGATAACATATATGTGATGTATGAGATGATCAAGTGTTGTATAGAATATCACGACTTGCATGTCGATGAGTACGGCAACCGACTGGAGCCATAGGGTTGTCTTTAATTATTGTATGACATGTGTGTCAATTTAAGTGCTATGTAATGCTTTACTTTATCTCTAAATGGTAGCAATAGTAGTACAAGCATGGTGGGCGGGACAACCCCGATGGCGACACGTTGATGAAGATCAAGATGATGGAGATCATGGTGTCATGTCGGGGACGATGGAGATCATGCTGGTGCTTTCAAGATGGAGATCAAAAGCACAAGGTCATGGCCATATCATGTCACTTATGATTTGCATGTGATGTTAATCCTTTTATGCACCTTGTTTTGCTTAGGATGACAGTAGCATTATAAGGTGATCCCTCACTTAATTTCAAGATAAATTGTGTTCTCCCTGAGTGTACACCATTGCGAAAGTTCGTCGTGTCGAGACACCACGTGATGATCGGGTGTGATAGACTCTACGTTCACATACAACGGGTGCAAGCCAATGTTGCACATGCAGAACACTCGGGTTAAAATTGACGAGGCTAGCATGTACAGACATGGCCTCAGAACACAAGAGACCGAAAGGTCGAACATGAGTCATATTGTAGATATGATCAACATGATGATGTTCACCATTGAAACCACCTCGACTCACGTGATGATCGGACTTGAGTTGGTGAATTTGTATCATGTATCACTCGAATGACCGGAGGGATGTCAATTTGAGTGGGAGTTCTTCAGTATTATGATTAACTAAACTCATTATCATGAACATAGTCAGCAGTGTCTTTGCAAATTATGTTGTAGATTACTTTCCCGCGCTATAGCTCCCTTGAATTTTTATATGTTCCTAGATAAATAGAGTTGAAAGATGATGGTAGCAATATTGCGGACTGGGTCCGTGATCTGAGGATTGTCCTCATTGCTGCACAGAAGGCTTATGTCCTTAATGCACCGCTCAGTGCGCCAACCCATCTAGCGTTGTCTGTAGATGTTGTGAACATCTGACAGGCACGTTCTGATGACTACTTGATAGTTGAGTGCATCATGCATTACAGCTTAGAATTTAGGCTCCGAAACGTTTTGAACGTCACAGAACATATGAGATGTTCTACGATCTGAAATTAGGATCTGAGGCTCATGCCCGTGTTGCGAGATATGAGATCTCCAACAAGATTCTTTGCCTACAAGATTATAGAGAATAGCTCAATCGTTGAGCATGTGCTCAGATTGTCTGGGTGCTACAATCGCTTGAATCGAGTGGGAGTTGATCTTCCAGATAAGATAGTGATTGATATAGTTCTCCAAGTCACTTTCACTAAGCTACTAGAACTTGGTGATGAACTATAAAATGCCAAGGATAGAAATAATGATCCCTGAGCTATTCGCGATGTTTGACACCGTGAAGGTAGAAATAAAGAAGGAGCGTCAAGTGTTGATGGTTAGTAAAACCACTAGTTTTGAGAAGGGCAAGGGCAAGGAGGGAAACTTCATGGATGGCAAGTCTGTTGCTGCTCCAGTGAAGCAACCCAAAGTTGAACCCAAACCTGAGACTAAGTGCATCGATTATGAGGAGAGCGGTCGCTGAAGCGGAACAACCCTAGATACTTGTAGATAAGAAGGCTGGCAACGTCGACAGAAGTATATTTGATATACGTGTTATTGATGTGTACCTTGCTAAGTACTCCTAGTAGCACCTGGGTATTGGATACCGGTTCGGTTGCTAAATGTTAGTAACTCGAAATAAAAGCTATGGAATAAACAGAGAACTAGCTAAGGGTGAGGTGACGATGTGTGTTGGACATGTTTCCAAGGTTGGTGTGGTCAATATCGCATGCTCTCTCTACCTTCGGTATTAGTGACGAACCTAAATAAATGTTATTTGGTGTTTTGCATTGATCATGAACGTGATTAGGTCGTGTTTATTGCAACACGGTTGTTCATTTAAGTTAGAGAATAATGGTTATTCTATTTACATGAATAATACCTTCAATGGTCATGCACCCAGTGTGAATGGTTTGTTACATCTTGATCATAGTAATACACATGTTCATAACATTGATGCCAAAAGATACAAAGTTAATAATGATAGTTCCACATACTTGTGGCACTGCCGCTAAAATGTCATATTAGTATAAATCGCATGAAGAAACTCCATGCTGATGGATCTTTGGACTCATTCGATTTCGAATCGGTTGAGACATGCGAACCATGCCTCTTGGGCAAGATGACTAAGGACCCCGTTTCCAGTTTAATGGAGCGGTCAAGTGATTTATTGGAAACAATACATGAGTAATGTATGTAATCCAATGAGTCTTGTAGTGTGCGGTGTATGTTTACATAAGGAAACACAAGTCTGAATCGTTTGAGAAGTTCAAGCAAATTCAGAGTGAAGTTTAAGATCATCATAACAAGAAGATAAAAATGTCTACGATATGATCCTGGAGGTGAATATCTGAGTTATGAGTTTGGCATACAACTTTAGACAATGTGAAAGTCGTTTCACAACTCACACCACCTGGAACACCATAATGTGATGGTGTGTCCGAACGTCATAGTCGTGCTCTATTGGATATGGTGCGGGCTATGATGTCTCTTATCATTTTGCTAGTACTGTTTTGGGGTTACGCATTAGAGACAACTACATTCACTTTAAATAGGGCACCATCTAAATCCCTGGAGATCACACCATGTGAATTATGGTTTGATAGAAACCTAAGGAGTCATTTCTTAATGTTTGGGGCTGCAACGCTTGTGTGGAAAATGTTTTCACCTAGTGAGCTCGAACCCAAAGCAGATAAATGCATCTTCATAGAATACCCTAAGAAAAGTTGGGTGAACCTTCTATCTCAGATCCAAGCATAAAATGTTTGTTGCTAAAACTTGGTGCTTTCTCGCGAAAAGTTTCTCTCGAAAGAATTGAGTGGGAGCAAGATAGAACTTGATGAGGTTATTGAACCTTTGTTTCTACAAGAGAGTAGCGCGGTGTAGGAAGATGTTTCTGTGAAGCCTACGTTAGTTGAAGAGGAAGTTAATGATGATGATCATGAAGCTTCGGATCAAGTTACTATCGAACCTTGTAGGTCGACAAGGACGTGTACTGTTCCTAAGTGGTACGACAACCCTGTCTTAGAGGTCATGTTGTTGGACAACGATGAACCTACAAGCTATGGAGAAGCGATGATGGGCCCGGAATCCAACAAATGGTTAGAGGCCATGAAATCCGAGAACGGATCCATGTATGAAAACCAAGTATAGACTTTGGTAGACTTGCTCGTTGGACGGCAGATCGTCGAGTACAAATGGACCTTTAAGATGAAGACAAACGCTGATGGTAAATGTCAGCATTTATAAAGCTTGACTTGACGTAAAGAAGTTTCCGTCAAGTTCAATGAGTTGACTGCGATGAGACTTTCTGACTCGTAGCGATGGTAAAGTCTTTTGGAATTATGTTAGCAGTTGCTGCATTTTTCAATTATGAAATTTGGCAGATGGATGTCAAAACATGTTTCCTTAACGGTTTACTTGAGAAAGGTTGTATGTGATACAACCAGAAGGTTTTGTCAGTCCTAAGGATGCTAAAAGGTGTGCAAGCTCTAGTGATCCTTCTATGGACTAGAGCAAGCATCTCGGAGTTGGAATATACGCTTTGATGAGGTGATTAAATTTTTTGAGTCTATACAAAGTTTATGAGAAACTTGTATTTACAATAAAGTGAGTGGGAGCACTATAGAATTTTTGATAAGCATATGTGGTCGCCATATTATTGATCGAAAATATGTAGAATTTCTGGAAAGCATAAATGTTTGTTTGAAAAGTGTTTTTCAAAGGAAGACTTGGATAAAGCTGCCTAATTGTTGAGCATCAAGATCTATAGAGATAGATCAAGATGCTTGATGAGACTTTCAATGAGTACATACCTTGACAAGATTTTGAAAGATTTAAAAATGGATCAGTCAGAGAAAGAGTTCTCGCCTGATTTGTAAGGTGTGAAGTTGAGTGAGACTCAAAGCTCGACAACGGCAGAAGAAAGAGAAAGGACGAACATCGTCCCCTATGCCTTAGTCGTAGGCTCTGTATAGTATGCCATGTTGTGTACCGCACCTATGTGTGCCTTGCCATGAGTCCATCAAGGGGTACAAGAGTGATCCATGAGTGGATCACTGGACATCGGTCAAGATTATCCTTAGTAACTAAGAGACGAAGGAAATTGTTTCTCGATTATGGAGGTGAGAAAGAGTTCGTCATAAAGAGTTATGTCGATGCAAGCTTTGACACCAATTCGGATGACTCTTAGTAGCAATCCTAATACATGTAGTAGAGCAGCCATTTGGAATAGCTCCAAGTGGAGTGTGGTAGCAGTGTTTACATATTAACATAGAGATTTGCGAAGTACACACGGATCTGAATGTCACAGACCCGTTTACTATAAGACCTCTCTCACATGCAAAGCATGATCAAGCCCTAGAACTCATTGGGTGTTAGATTCATAACAATGCGAATCACATGGTGATGTGAACTAGATTATTGACTCTAGTGCAAGTGGGAGACTGTTGGAAATATGCCCTAGAGGCAATAATAAATTGGTTATTATCATATTTCCTTGTTCATGATAATCGTTTATTATCCACGGTATAATTGTGTTGATCGGAAACTCAGATACATCTGTGGATACATAGACAACACCATGTCCCTAGTATGCCTCTAATAGACTAGCTCGTTGATCAAAGATGGCTATGGTTTCCTAGTCATGGACATGAGATGTCATTTGGTAACGGGATCACATCATTAGGAGAATGATGTGATGGACAAAACCCAAACTACAAACGTAGCATATGATCGTGTCAGTTTATTGCTACTAATTTCTGCATGTCAAGTATATGTTCCTATGACCATGAGATCATGCAACTCATTGACACCGGAGGAGTACCTTGTGTGTATCAAACGTCGCAATGTAACTGGGTGACTATAAAGGTGCTCTACAGGTATCCCCGAGGGTGTCTGTTGGGTTGGCATGATCAAGACTGGGACTTGTTACTCCGTGTGACGGAGAGGTATCTCAGGGCCCACTCGGTAATACAACATGACAATAAGCCTTGCAAGCAATGTAACTAAGTGTTAGTCACGGGATCTTGTATTACAGAACGAGTAAAGAGACTTGAAGGTAACGAGATTGAACTAGGTATGGAGATACCGACGATCGAATCTCGGGCAAGTAACATACCAAAGAACAAAGGGAACATCATACGGGATTAACTAAATCCTTGACATAAAGGTTCGACCGATAAAGATCTTCGTAGAATATGTAGGAACCAATATGGGCATCTAGGCCCCGCTATTGGTTATTGACCGTAGAGGTGTCTCGGTCATGTCTACATAGTTCTCGAACTCGTATGGTCTGCACACTAAAGGTTCATTGACGTTTCTGTAGTATAGAGTTATTTATGGTGGTGACCGAAGTTTGTTCAAAGTCCCGAATGAGATCCCGGACATCACGAGGAGCTCTGGAATGGTCCGGAGGTAAAGATTGATATATAGGAAGTCCTATTTTTGTCACCGAAAAAGTTTTGGGCTCATTGGTAGTGTACCGGGAGTGCGGTAGTGTACCGGGGGACCATCAGGAGAGGTATTTCGACCCAAGAGGCTTCATGGGCTGTGGGAGGACTAGTACAAGCCCTTAGTGGGCTTGCAAAAGTCCCACAAAAGGCCCATGCGATTGGGGAAGAAATTGCAAAGGAGAAAAGGTGGGAAAAGGCAAAAAAGTGGAAATAAGGAAGGAGTCATAATCCTACTAGGAGTGGAGGAGGATTCCTCCTCTCCCACTTCGGCCGAAGCCTAGAGGGGCTGGTCCTTGCGCCTAGCCTCCACCTCCTCTCCTCCTATATATACTAGAGGGTTTTAGGGTTTTGGCACAAGATATTTAGCCACGTGCAACCCTACCCTCTAGTTTGTAGTTTCTCCTCTAGATCGGTTTGAGTTCTGCTTTTGCGAAGCCCTGCTAAGATTACTCCACCACCATCGCCCTAGGACCGTCACACTGCCGGAGAACTCGTCTACCTCTTCGCTTCCTCTTGCTGGATCAAGAAGCGGAGATCGTCATCGAGCTATACGTGTGCTGAACGCGGAGGTGTCGTCCGTTTGGTACTAGATTGGAAGGACCATGATCAAGATCGTGAGACGATTCGTGATTGGATCGCGGGACGGATCGTGATGAGTTCGCGAGACAGATCATGATTGGATCGCGGGACGGATCATGATGAGATCGCGGGACGCTCAGCAATTCGGATCGCGAAGATGTTCGACTACACCAACCGCATTTCTTAATGCTTCCCGCTTAGCGATCTACAAGAGTATGTAGATCCACTCTCCATCTCGTAGATGCTGATCACCATGGATAGATCATGCGTGTGCATAGGCAATTTTTTGTTTCCCACGCAACGTTCCCCAATACTCCTCACGGCAGAAGATGTCCGAGGAGGCGGTCGCCATCCATGACCGTGGCGAACGCGGCCTCCACTGACTGGAGGAGGAGCTGGCATGCGTGCAAGGTAAGTTACGTTTCGTGGGAGGGGTATGCAACCCCCGAGAGCCGGTTGACGCCTGCCGTGTCTTGCAGGTGACCTGAGCGCCCTCCGGGAGGAGAAGATCGGGCTCGTCTCCGAGTGGGACCGGCTGGCGCAGGACGTCCAGGCGGCCGCACAGAAGAATGACCGGCTGGCCGTGCTGCTCATGGACGGGGAGGCGGCCCAGGATCGCCTCAAGGCTGCCGTGGCGAAGGAGGAGGCAGCCAAGGATATGGTCGTCAAGGAGGCGACTGACGCCGCCCAGAGGACCGTCGGCCTCCAAGGTGAGGTGACTCGCCTTGAGAGGTCGATCGAGGAGGTGAGGGGCTCCCTTGCCACATCGGAGGAGGCACTGGCATCGGAGCGTAAGGCGGCACTTAACTTTTCCATTGGGGTGGACGACACCATCGAATGTAAGTATCTGTTTTTTTCTTCTCTAGCCGGTTGCCTTTTCTCTTGCTGGCTCTTGTGTTTGATTTGCCTTTCCTTCCTTCTCTTCTCCTTTCTTCTAGGGCACTTCTCGGAGACTCGGCGTCGTGCCAAGCGCGCCGTCGAGGAGCGCCAAGAGTACCTTCGGGAGTGTGGGCGCTCCATCGAGGCGGACGCCGCGTGGGACATGGATGAGCTCGGGGTCGCCATCGAGTACCGGCTAACCCACCTCGAGTAGAGCGTGGAGTGGCTCAAGACGACCGAGAAAGAGATCATCGCCGCTTTGTGGCTGGGCCGCGGAGGAGCTCCGGCGAACTACATGGCCTTGTGACTGGAGCATTGCGTGGCCCGGCTCGAGGCCTGGAAGGCATCCGCAGGCCGAGCCGGTGCGCAGATCGCGCTCCGGTTCATCACATCGTGGTATCGCGGCATGGACTTGGGCCGGCTAGCCAGCAAGCAGGACGAGCCGGCCGAGGAGCGGAAGGCCCGTGAGCTGGCTCTTGTTCGCCGGGCCAACGAGCTTGCGTCGTATGTCGACATGGAGGAGTTCCTGCCGGCTCTTGACGAGGATGGCGAGCCAGTGCTCAAAGACTCCTTCGGCATCCCCCAAGGTCCAGCGAACAAGGAAGTTGCCAACGAGAGCATCGACTCAAGCGGCAAGATGGATGGAACCGTGGAGACCGCCTTGAAGGCCAAGGGGGGTGACCCGAAGGCTATGGACACCTCTGAGGCGAGAGTCAAGCCGCTCGGCGATGCGCTCGTTGGGGGCATGCTGGCTGGCGATGCGCTGGTGGCCTGAGCCCCCGTGCGTTTTTATCTTTCCTTTCCTTTTCTTGCAAGTTGGGCTCAACTCCACCCACTGGAGGTGTTTTATGTAATGAACCGTGCTGGCCATGGGCCGCTTTTGTTTTTAACACTTGTGCTATGAATATTTAACGTGTTTTCCTTATTGTTCGTGCCGGCTCATCATTATCCTTTTTCGCCCTCCCGGTTCTTTTTGATCCCCCCTTTTCCCCTTTGGTTTCGACCCTGCCAGCCAGACAGCCGGGAGCCGATTTGTAGCTGGGTCGGGGTGTCTGCCTCGAGGGAGCCGATTCAGAACTTAGGAACCGCGAGAGCCTTTCGGGATAAGTAGAGTGACAGAGGCGAGGTGAAGGTCCGGCTGGGCCTAGCCGGTATCTCCTTTCGATTGATCTTTCGTGTGAGTCAAGCCTTGCCACCCCGAGGCCCCGTCAGCTGGACAGCTGGGGTCGGATCTATAGCTGGTAGGGGTGGGAGGGTTTGCCCGTATCACACTACTTAGCCAATTTTAGAGAGAAGCGGCCTAGGACCAGCCGGCGAGCCCCCGGGCCTGGGAACCGGGTCGGGGGCCGGTGAGCGAGGAAAACCTTTGAGGGAAGCAAAACAGGGCCTGACCCAAGAGCCGGCCTGGGGCACCCATTGCATTCATAAGCCCAAAAGGGTGGGGATACGTACATACATTGGTTTTTTCAGCGCCGCGTTCCATGGGCGCTCCGTCTCCTCACCGGAGGTGTCTCTTTTGCGCTTTTGCGGCTTCTGGGCGTCTATTAGGTAGTATGCGTTGTTGTGCAGTGCCTTGCTGATGATGAACGGGCCCTCCCATGGAGAGGACAACTTGTGTTGTCCGGCTATTGCTGGATCCGCCTGAGGACAAGGTCCCCTTCATGTAAGGAGAGCGGCCGGATCCGCTTGTTGTGGTAGTGATGGAGCTTCTGCTGGTAAATTGTCATCCGATTCAAGGCCAGCTCGCGGGCTTCTTTGAGTAGGTCGACGTCGTCTTCTCTTGCCTCCCTAGAGTCCTTCTCCGTGTACAGGGCGACCCGAGGCGAGTCGAACTCGATGTCGGTGGGGATGATCGCCTCGTACCCGTACACAAGGAAGAAGGGAGTGTAGCCGGTTGATCGGTTGGGGGTGGTCCTCAGACTCCAAAGGACAGTCGGCAGCTCGTCGATCCAGCAGCCGGCTAACCTTACCAGCGGTGTCACGATCCGGGGCTTGATGTCGAACAGGATGAGGTCGTTGGCCCTGTCGACCTGGCCGTTTGAGTGTGGATGAGTGACGGAGGCCAGGTCGAGGCGGATCCCTTGCTTGGAGCAGAAACGCGCGAGCGCGCCCTTGGCGAAGTTCGTGTCGTTGTCGGTGATGATGCTGTGGGGGATTCCATAGCGAACCGTGATGTCATCGATCATGCCTTGATCCACTTGGTGTATTTGTTGACAGCCACCAGCAAGTGTGTCATGCCGCCTCATGCGGTCTTGAAGGGACCCACGATGTCCAGCCCGCAGACGGCAAAGGGCCACAAGAGGGGGATGGTTTGGAGGGCTGTTACCGGCAGGTGGCTCTATGTGCTGAAGTGTTTGCAGCCCTCACACTCATCGACCAATTTATTGGCCGCCTCGAGAGCGGTGGGCCGGAAGAAGCCGTGGCGGAAAGCCTTGGCCACCAGGGTCCTGGAGGCAGCATGGTGCCCGCACTCGCCCTGGTGGATGTCGAGGAGGATCTCCAGACCCTTTTCCAGCTCGACGCATCGCTGGAAAACGCCGGTGGTGCTGTGATGGACGAACTCATTGTTGATGATGCTGTATGTTGAGGCCCGGCGCTGAACTTATCTTGCCAAGGCCTTGTCCGGGGGGAGCTCACCATGCAGAAGGAACGCTAAGATAGGCTAGGCCCATGAAGGAGCTGAGACGGTGGCCGGATCGGGAGCCCCCGGGCCAAGATGATCAGCCCCTGGGACCGGCTCGCCAGCCCCCGTGACCGGTTGGTTAACTGACATCATGACTGTCGCGTCGTTTGATCCAGTAGCCACGGGTGCAACCGGCTCGACTAGCGCCGACAGGGTAGCCGGAGTTGTGGGAGCTGGTGGCGAAGATGCCGAAGGGACGTCCGGAGTTGTTGATGGGCCGTTAGCGTCTACCGGCATGAAGATTGATTCTGACTACGAGGAAGGATTGATCGACGGCTTGAGTAGCCGCTCAAGGGAGACGCCAGCTAGGATGCCCTGCCGAGTGGAGCCGATCTTTGCCAATGCGTCTGCCATCTCCTTGTTCGCCCGTGGGATGTGATGAAACTGATAGCCCTCGAAGGAGACGGTGAGCTGTTGTACGAGGAAGTGGTAGCTGGCCATGTTGGTGTCCCTGACGTCCCATTCGCTACATACCTGATGCACCACGAGGTTGGAGTCACCAAAGAAGAGGATGCGCCTAATGCCGATCTCCTTGGCGAGCCGGAGACCATGGACGATGGCCTCGTACTCGGCCATGTTGTTGGAGGTGGTGAAGTGGATCTAGAGGGCGTACTTGAGCTGGTCACCTTTCGGGGAGTAGAGGACTATGCCGGCACCCAGTCCGGTCCTCATTTTCGAGCCTTAAAAATGCATGCGCCAATGCGTGGAGTCTGGGGGGAGGCGGGACGAACTCCATCTCCGCCCAGTCGACGAGGAAGTCAGCCAGCGCCTACAACTTGATGGCGCTTCATGGCTCGTACCGGATCTCGTGGTCGGCGAGGGTGATGACCCATTTGGCGATCCGGCCAGTGGAGTCCTGGCCGCTCATGATCTCACCGAGTGGGGCCATGCTCACCACGGTGATGGTATGCTCTTGGAAATACTGCTTAACCTTCTTTGCAGCGAAGTATATGCCGTAGCACATCTTCGGGTCGTGGGGGTAGTTCTGCTTCGACGCGGAGAGGACCTCGCTGAGGTAGTAGACGGGCCGCTGGACTGGCTGGGATTTTCCCTCCTCTGGCCGCTCGACCACCAGGACGACGCTGATGACGCGTGTGGTCACCGCGATGTAGGCGAGCAAGGGTTCCTTCTTAGCCGGCGTGGCCAGGATGGGCGCGTGGTGAGAGCCTTCTTGAGGTCGCGGAAAGCCTCGTCCGCCTCGTCGGGGCAGTCGAAAATGCTCGGCTTCTTGGTTTGACCCGGTTCGATTAGAGCCATCTTGTGAAGGAGCCCGTAGAGGGGAAAGGCCTTCTCCCCCAGCCAGCTGATGAACCGGCTGAGCGAGGCAAGGCAGCCGGTGAACTTCTGGACATCACGAAGCTGGGTCGGCTTTGGCATGCGCTCGATCATGCTGATCTTCTCGAGGTTAGCTTCGATGCCGCGAACGGACATGAAGAAACCCAAGAGTTGGCCGGCGGGACGCCGAAGACACACTTCTCCGGGTTGAGCTTCATCTTGTATTCACGCAGGTTCGCGAAGGTCTCCTGGAGGTCGTCGAGGAGGCTGAAGTGCTTCTTGGTTTTGACGATGATGTGTCAACATAGACGTGGATGTTCCTGCCTATCTGAGGCAGGAGGCACATCTACATGCACCGCTTGAAGGTGGCGCCTGCGTTCTTCAGGCCGAAGGACATGGTGATGTAGCAGTAGGCCCCAAAGGGCGTGATGAAAGAGGTCTTGAGCCGGTCTTCCGGGTCCAGCTTGATCTGGTGGTAGCCGGAGTAGGCATCTAGGAAGGACAGCAAGTCATAGATGGCCGTGGAGTCGATGACTTGATCGATCCGCGGCAGGGAGAATGGGTCCTTAGGGCATGCCTTGTACAGGCTAGTGTAGTCGATGCACATGCGCCAGGTCTTGTTCTTCTTCAGCACCAGGACTGGGTTGGCCAGCCAGTCCAGGTGGAACACTTCCATGATAAACCCAGCTGTGAGCAGCCGGGCGATCTCTTCTCCTATGGTATGCCGCTTCTCCTTGGAGAAACGGCGTAGGGGCTGCTTGACCGGCTTGACGTCAGGCCGGACATGTAGTTTTTGCTCGGCGAACTTCCTCGGAACACCCGACATGTCCTTGGGGAACCATGCAAAGATGTCACGATTCTCATGGAGGAAGTCGATGAGCACGCCTTCCTATTTGCTGTCAAAGCGGGAGCCAATGGTGACGCACTGAGCGGGGTTGGCCGGGTCGAGCGGGATTTGCTTGGTGTCCTTGGATGGCTGGAAGGACGCCTCACCAACGGACTGCGAGGGGGGAGCTGGCATGGCCGGCTGACTGGCAGCAAGGGCCACGAGCCGGTCGAGCTGTCGTTTCTCCTTAGCGATTTCCAGTGCCTCAGCCAACCGGCTGCCGTCTCGAGCGCACTCGAGCAACAGCTTGTAGTCACTCGTGATGGTGATGATTCCCTTGCGGCCCGACATCTTGAGCTTGAGGTAGGCGTAATGGGGAACCGCCATGAAGCTGACGAGGGCTGGCCGGCCCAACAGCGCGTGGTAGGGACTTGCGAGGTCCACGACCTGGAAGAGCACCGGCGCACGGCGGTGTGGCCAGGTCCGCCGAAGAGGACGTCGAGCATGATCTTGCTAACAGGGGAGCAGGACTATCTAGGCACGATGTCATGGAAGACCGTCCGGCTGGCCTCCTGGTCTTCTATCTTCAGCCCCAGCTTGTGCATCGTGTCGAGGTAGAGGATGTTTATCCTGCTGCACCATCTATCAGGACCCGTGAGAAGCGGCAAGATCGTTCCTTGCTGGCGATGGTGGGGTCGAGGACCAGAGCGTACCTGCCAGGGTTCGGCATCACAGCGGGGTGATCGGCGTGGCTCCAAGTGACCGGTTCTCCGACCAGTGCATGAATTGGGGAGTTGCCGACATGATGGTGTTCACCTCACGACAGAGCTGACATTGAGCAAGTTTTCCCGTCTCTTCACTAGTGAACACGATGTAACAGCCGTCTTGGTTGGGGAACTGGTCGATCAAATGACCGTCATTCAGGGCCGGAGCCGGAGCCGGTGCCGGGGCGGCAGCTTGGGCCAGGGCCGACGCATGGGCTAGCGGCACGGGAGGAGCTGGAAGGCCTTCCCCCCGGGCCAATCACTGTGAGAAGCTGCACTGCCGGAGCGTGTGCATAGAGGTTTTGGCCCTTGAGTGGTTCTTACAGGGGAGGTCGAGCATTAGCTCGAAGGTGAGCTTCGGCTGCCATGCAGCCTTGCCAGTGCGCTGGCGCTGGCTGGAAGGCTGGGCAGCCGGCTCCTGCTCCTCGATGGTGTTGACCTGCCAGCTCCCGTAGCGGGGATCCGGCTGGTCGTTCTTGCGTTGTTGCTTTGCGGCTGCCGGTTGTCGGCAGCCGGCCAAGGTGTTGCCGGTGTCGTCATCGCCTTGGCAGGCGGGGTCGTCTTGACCCGGATGGCTGAATCAGCCATGGCGTACTTGTCCACCTTGGTCATGAGCTCGGCCAGCATGGCCGGCTCGGAGCACAAAAGCTTGTGCTGGAGGGGGGTGCCATCTTGGCAGCCTTCAATGAAGTACTGCACGGCTTGTACCTCATGCACCCCCTCGCAGGAGTTGTGAAGCTCGCTCCACCGAGTGAGGTAGTCGCGGAGGGATTCGTTCGACCCCTGAACGCACATGGCGAGTTCACAGGGGCGGACAGGCCGCTTGTAGGTGTCGGTGAAGTTGCGGACGAAGGCCTCCTTGAAGTTCGTCCAAGTGTTCATGCTGTCGGCCGCCAGACTGTTGAGCGAGGTCCGACCCGAGCCGATCAACATGAGGGGGGCGTAGCGAATGGCTACGCGCTTGTTCCCCCTGGCAATGCCAACCGCGTTGGTGTAGTCGATCAGCTCGTCTTCGGGCTTGGCAGCCCCGTTGTACTTTGGAGTTTCTCGGGGGAGCATGAAGCCGGTCAGGAATGGCTCGTTGCGGACTCGAGGGCTGAAACAAGCCGGACCAATCAAGCCCTCCTTCTCGAGGAGGGCAGACTGCGTGAGGTGGTCGATGCGGTTGCGGGCGTCGTTCTCACTGCGGGGGACACGCGGCTCGATCAGGGCCGAGAGCTTGGGGCGGATGAAGGGAGGAACCGTCCGTACCTGCTCACGCCACGGGGGTGGAGTGTGCCCGTGGCTACACCGGCTGCCAGATGCCGACGCTTCTTGGTGGCGACCGCTGCGAGGCGGGTCGTTGGTGCACCGGCTGCTAATAGCCGGCTGCTCGCTCCCCAGCATCTGAGTGTGCCGGGGGTTGTTTGTTCAGGTCCGTGGCTGGAGATGCAAGGGGAGCTGGAGTGCTGAGCCGGCTGACGGCTAGGAGTCCCCGGGCCCTCACGCTCGAGCCAGGGGCCTCTGGTGGCGGTACCGCCTGACGTGAGCAAGCGCTGCTGCGCGTCGGCGGTGTCGATGAGCCCCTCGATGTGGCGCTCGTGGGTGGCACATTCTTCACCCTCCAAGGTGGGCAAATCCGCATAGGCCACCATGAGGGCCCGCAAGTTGGTTGCGGGGGTGTCGTAGACGAGCATCTTGCCGCCAAAGATCTCGGCGACCACGCGGCCACGGTCACGCACGACCCCACGCCGGCTGGGCTCGGTGCCAGCCGGGGTGAGACCGTAGGCGGAAGCATATTCCCGCTGGGCAGCCTCCATGCGGCGCCACGTGGCCACAAGGGCGGTGGCATCCTCAAACAGGGCGTGACGAGCCGCCTCGGGGTCAGCTTGTGGCGGCGTTGGGGTTCGCCGTTGGGGCGATAGGGGTGCTTAGGCCCCGGAGGGCTGCACCAAGCGGATCGGAGCTGCCGACGCGGGCGGCGGCGGCGGCGGCCCCGGCCCATGCACGTCCGGAAGAGGTAGAGGAGACGATGGCCATCACCCCCACGTGGTCGTGGAAGCCGCTGGACTGGGTCACAGCGAGTGCTCCGATGGCCGTGGGAGGACCGATGTAGATGAGCACTTGTCCGGGGTACTTGTCCACGGCCGGAGCCTCGGCGAGGCTGAGCCTGCTGAAGCGCTCGGTGGGCGCGTCGATGTCGGTCGTGAGGTCAATGGTGTTTCTTACAGGGCGTGCCAAAGCAAGCCCCAGAAGCCCGCAGTTTTGCCTGGACATGCGGCGGCGGCGGAGGAATGGCGAGGGATCCCACTCGGAGCATGAATCCGGTCGGTGCCGCGTACGGCCCCACGGTGGGCGCCAACTGTCGTCATTTTCTCATGACAGATGCCACAGGGTGGCTTATCGTAGGTGGTTGGGGCCGGAGGACACCGACGGGTTCCAGGTGCGAGATTGGGCACAATTGGTGATGACACGCGATGTACCCAGGTTCAGGGCCCTCCGTGGGAGGTAACACCCCTAGTCTTGCTTGCTTTAGTTGGACGGATGGGTTTGTGTACAAGGGTGCTCCTGGAGCTATTTCTAGAGGAGGAAGAAGGAGCAGCCGGCTCGTCTTCCTCCACTACTAGAGGGGATTTGAGAGTTCTGTGGATGTGCGAGAATGAACATCCGTCGTCTGTTCCCGTTACATGGGGGGCTCAGGGGTTTTTTTATAGGCAAACCCCTCGGCTCTACAATATACCTAAAGTACAAGGGTGGGGGGACCCGGTTGGCAGCCTCTCCAGCTGACCAGGGGGCCCCTCTCTTCGTGCCATCTTGTCACCGGTAGGGTCCACTGGCTGGGAGGTGTTGTCGCCTACTGGGGCCCGCCAGTCAGCTCTGCGATTGGCCCTTGCTCACTTGCCGTGGCACGGGTCGCCGGAGTGGCATCGTCTAGGTCCAGGGCAGGTAATCGAGTGGGGGACGGCGTGCCAGCACTGTTCCCCCGCCCGATCGCGCTCTCCAAGGTAAGTGGCCCTAACGGCGGGACTGTGGCCACGTTCTCTCGGTCGTCAGCGGCCACTATGGCTACAGGGTCGCCCGTCGTGACGGTCGCATTGTGTCGCCATGCCCGCGCGCATTGGGACATGAGGTTGCCTATCCATCCCAAGGTCAATGGAGGAGCCGTCCCGGAGGAAGTTGGCTGCACCCAGCCGGCCGAGGGTCGAGACGGCTTGTTGATCAGTCGTCCGCCTCGCCAGCCGGTGGCTGCTCGAGCCAGCCGTAATCCAGCTGGCCATGAGCAGCCGTTTGTGTGTTTTTCCTTCAAAACGGAAAGGGGGAGAACCCCGTTGCTTTGGCCTACCCAGGGGTAATAACCCCATCAGATAATCTCACATCAACTAGGAGTCTCAACGGGCTATGGAGATGCCCATTAATATATATCAATGTGAGTGAGTAGGGATTGACATGCAATAGATGCACTAGAGCTATAAGTGTATGAAAGCTCAAAAAGAAACTAAGTGGGTGTGCATCCAAATTGCTTGCTCATGAAGACCTAGGGAAATTTGAGGAAGCCCATCATTGGAATATACAAGACAAGTTATATAATGAAAAATTCCCACTAGTATATGAAAATGAAAAAATAGGAGACTCTTTATCATGAAGATCATGGTGCTACTTTGAAGCACAAGTGTGGAAAAAATAGTAGCATTGTCCCTTCTCTCTTTTCTCTCATTTTATTTTTATTTTGGTGGGCATCAATGTCCTCTTTTTTTATTTGGGCTTCGCTGGACTCTTCTATTTTTCATAAAGTCCGGAGTCTCATCCAAACTTGTGAGGGAATAACAGCTTCCATAATCATTTCCTCACATGGGACAATGCTCTAATAATGATGGTCATCACACTTTTATTTACTTACAACTCGATATCTAAAACAAAATATGTCTCTATATGAATGCCTCTAGAGGTGTACCAGGATGTGCAATGATCTAGCATAGCAAATGACATCAAAAAACGGACAAGCCATGAAAACATCATGCTAGCTATCTTACGATCATGCAAAGCAATATGCAAATGATGGTGCGTGTCATAATAAATGGAACGGTGGAAGTTTCTTGGTAATACATCTCGGAATGGCTATGGAAATGCCATAATAGGTAGGTATGGTGGCTGTTTTGAGGAAGGATATATGGTGGGTTTAATGCACCGGCGAAAGTTGTGCGGTACTAGAGAGGCTAGCAAAGGTGGAAGGGTGAGAGTGCGTATAATCCGTGGACTCACATTAGTCATAAAGAACTCACATACTAGAGAGGCTTGCAAAACTCTATTAGTCATTAAAGCAAAGTATTAGACGCATGCTCCTAGGGGAGAGGTTGATAGGAGTAAACCATTGCGCTCCTGACCCTCACACAAAGGTTGACAATCAATAAACAAATCATGCTCCGACTTCCTTACATAACGGTTCACCATATGTGTGAGGGAGTCCTAGTTTAAGGGATCCTCGGGTGGCCAACCTGTTTCTCGTGGGTCGGACTATATGGTCCATTTGTGAAACATTGGATTAATTGAAGGCCCTATCGCTAGGAAGGAAGCTTCGGGAATCGTGGCGTGTTCTCCAAGTTTGGGATAGTAAATAGGCATGTTTTTCCTTCGATGTGTAACCGACCATGTGTAAACCCTAGATACCCTCGGCGTCTATATAATCCGGAGGGTTTTAGGTTGTAAGGCAGAGAATAACTCATCTTGGTTTAGCTATTCGATCTCGAGGTAGATCAACTCCATAACCTTCATATAATCAATATAATCAAGCAGGACGTAGGGTTTTACCTTCATAAGCGGGCCCAAACCTGGGTAAACATCGTCTCCTTCGTCCCCTGTTACCATCGATCCTAGTTTCACACCTCGGGACCCCCTACCCGAGCCACCGGTTTTGTCACCGACTTTGGTGCTTTCATTGAGAGTTCCGCTATGATCACCAAAGGAGTCGATGGTTCATATTGTCATCAACGAAGAAGTCCACAACATGGACACTTTTGTCCCCGGACAGATCTTTGCTTTCGGCACTGTTGTGCTACACGCTGACCCGATTGGCCATCTAGGCCGGGTCGAGAGTTTCTCCCCTAATCAAGAGGTCAGATTCGGGAAGCTAGAGTTCGGACTCTCAGGGCGATCTTTCGCTAACCGGGTTCACATTCTCGCCTGTCACGCCCAAAGACTCCGAGGCTTTAACCTGAGATTCCTCCTTCGGTCCCTCTCACGGGATCTACCCCAGGGATGACCTGACTTTTGGTCCATATCCGGCCATGGTACCAAATGCCCGGATACCTGTTCTTGACGAACACTCCCCTAGCGCGGACGCATTGGAGGTTAACCCCGAAAGCTCTGAGGAGGTTGACCCGATCGAGCTCTGGACACAAAATGAGGCCCTAGATCAGATCTTGTCGATGAAAATTACCGACGACCCAACCCCGATCAATGCTCAGATCGGTCTCAAGGCGGGACAGGATGAATTTTTCATCCCACCACCACCCACTTGATAGCCACTACCAAGGATTTAACCAACATGTTGGACTATGCCTCTGAGGAGGTAGAATACATGGATGAGGAAGATTGCACTCCCACCCCCGTTAACACCGGGTGATGGGCTGCCACCTCCACGTACACCGGGTGAAGCGCCGTCAAGGCGCCGGAAGCCGCATAAACAATCAAAGGGGAAAAGGGAAGAAAAGCTATCACCAACAATGGGAACGGAGATACCCCGGAAGACCTCGGCGATCCCGATATCCCCAAACACCCGCTACAGGGTCAGGAGAGGCCGAAAGATCAGCGCAACCTCGATGATCTAAACGATTCCGAGGACGACAATTACCTCCCCCATGTTGACAAGGAGGACGTCCCGGAAGCCGATGACTTCGCCATCCCTAATAACCTTAAAGATCAGGAACTATTCAGGCAATAGCTTATAGCCACAACCCGCAGCCTGAAGGCAAAAGAACGACAACTTAAAGCCGAGCAAGACAACCTCAATGATCGATGGACGAGGGTCCTATCAGCTTGGGAAGCATATGGTACCGGTCTATTGGACCAAACCAAAAGCTATTCACGTAGAAGGCTACTGCCATAATTCGATAATGAGCTTGCTGATACGCCGTCTCCCAAACATACCCCACACGACAAGCCAGACCGCCCTCCTCAAGGACGAGATAGAACGGTTGATGACACCAGTTATAGGCCGACAATACCCCAAAGACGGGGAAAAGAGCCAATAGAGCGCGATGACAGGTTCGACCTGCGACATGGCTTGGACTATAGAGCAGGTCATACAAGATCCATCTACGGATCTAGAGGGTACTCATCCGATAGACGGGAGGGGCACCGGCCTTGGCTCGACTGCAATAATAGAGGTCGGGAACGAAACCGGGCAAGAACAGACACCGACTACCGACGCGACATAGCTCGGGTTAGAGGCGCTGTCCACCCACTGTGCTTCACGAACGAGGTGATGCACCATCAATTCCGGAGGGGTTCAAACCCGTGAAGATAGAGCAATGTGATGGGACAACTGACCCAACCATATGTATTAGGATTTCCTCCTCCACGTCCACAAGGCATGAGGAGATGATCTCCATGCCATCAAGTATCTACCCTTAAAGCTTAAGGGGCCAGCTCGGCACTGGTTAAGCAACCTCCCCGAATATTCCATCGGGTGCTGGGAAGATCTAGAGGATGCATTCTGATCTAACTTCCAGGGCACCGATGTTTGGCTGTCGGACTCCTCTCACCCGAGCAACGTCGTCCAGAAGCCAGGAGAGTCTGCTTGGAAATTCTGGAATCGGTTCTTGACCAAGAAAAACCAGATCGTTGACTGCCCAGACGCCGAGGCAATAGCCTCCTTCATGCACAATATTCGGGATGAATGGTTGGCTTGTCATCTCGGCCAGGATAAACCTAGGACAATGTTCGCCCTTAGATCACTCATGACTCGCTTTTGCGCGAGCGAGGATAACTGGCTAGCAAGACAGAGCCACCACCCCAAAGACCCCAGAACCTTTGAAGTTCGGGACAGAAACGGGAAACCAAAACTCAACAAGAATAAGCGCCCACACAACAATAGTGATGCCGATGACACGGCCGTTAACGCCGGCTTCCGCAATTCCTGACCTGGGAGGCGAAAGAAGACTCCTAAAGTCCATCACGATGGACCCACCCGTTGGACAAGATCATGGAGAGGCCTTGCTAGATCCATGGCACTCAAGAGAAGCCTACCAAGCACACCAACCGTAACTATTGGGTAAAACCCAGGAATATGATATATGCCACTCATATACCCCAAAAGGAGAGGAAGTGCGCCCTTCGAGGGGTCTACACTGTAGAGCATGTAGCCCCGAAGTATAACCCATTGTCGGCATACCTAATCACCTTCGATCGATGTGACCACCCGACCAGTATCCGTCATGGGGGTTCAGCCACCCTCGTCCTAGACCCCATCATAGATGGGTATCACCTCACTAAAGTCCTAATGGACGGAGCAAGTAGCCATAACCTGATTTACTCAGACATGGTGAAAAAGATGGGTATAGACCTACCAAGCATCAAATCCAGCAACACTACCTTTACAAGAGTGATGCCATGCATCAAAAGCCCAATGCACAGGCTCTGTAACCTTGGAAGTAGTGTTCGGTTCGCCTGATAACTTTCGAAGAGAAGACTTGATCTTCGATGTTGTACCTTTCCGCAGCGGCTATCACGCCCTGCTAGGCCATACAACATTCGCTGGCTTTAATGCCATCCCACACTACACATACCTCAAGGTCAAGATGCCCAGCCCCCAGGAGGTCATTACTGTGAAGGGAAACACGTTGTGCTCCCTCCGAACTTAGGAACATGCGTTGGCCCTGGCGGCCGAATTCTATTACAGTGATGATCGGCAAACACCTACATCCCTCGTAAAGGCACATAAGGTTGGGAAGCGAACTCGGCTTCAGCCCGAACTCCCAGAATCTTCTTCTCCCCATAAATAGGGACTCGCTCCCCATTGCACATCCCTAAGGCCAACAAAGCATGTGCCGAGGAGGCACAACTTCGCGCTCAAGATTCCATGGACGGTGGTGGGAAAGAACTATCAAAGGGTAAGTGTTCGGCTAGACTGAACTACTACCATTAAATGTCTTCGGACATACTACATGTACCATCAAGGACCTGCTAAAACGTAAAGCTCATCCACACTTCAGCAACTTTTCTTTCCGAGGTCCGCTCGCCGACAACACCACCCATAAAGGTATACAACTCCCTAGGAGGCATAGGAGCTGACAAGTGACAAGGGCACCTCGAGGATGTCAGGTCACCCATCGGAGACACCTGGTACAACCTCTCCTGTAAAATTTATATTTCATTTTAAAATACCTATAAACAGTTGCTTTGGCAATTTGAACAATAAGATTTGTCGAGCAAAATATAAAACCACTATGCATGGTCGCTTCGCTGTCCTTTTTGGCACATACTCTATTTTCTCCCTCCTCAACACTTCTTTTGCAACAGTTTGATACATATTACGATGCAACCAGCTAATAGACCCAGGGATCGAATTTATAAAAAGATCACCCTATACACAATCGATTGTCCGTTCGGCGTCTCGGAATTCGCTTTATATGCATTGGTTCCGAACTATGTCTTGGGTCAATAGTAGTGTTGCCCCGCTCCCGTGCTTGCCCCTTTACGTTCTGCTCGTTCGGATAAAAGGGAAAAGGGAGAACCACTGCGATTGTGTTTCCAGCTAGCCTGGACAAGCACCTCAGGGGAGAAAGCCAAAAACTAACTATCATAGTATGCGAGAACCGGTCTGTGACTCCAAGCTTAAGTGTTATACTAAAAACTTCGTCAGAAGTTATTCTGTGTCATACGATGGGTTTGGTATTCGTACAAACTATGTGATACTGGCTTTAGCCACGGTTCATCTGAACAACACAAACTTCTGGGGCCTAGTCATCAGCCCCCACATTCCTTTTTCGCGCGCCTACGGCTGGGTGAAAGCAAGTTGAGGAAAGGGTGATTCAACGAAGTAGAGGAGTATTTCCCTTAGTTGTCGAGAACCAAGGTATTAATCCATTAGGAGGAACAAGCAAGTTACCAATGGATGCGCCTACACAAATAATCAAACTCTTGCACCCAACGCTATAAAGGGGTTGTCAATCCCCTCATGGTTATTTGTAAGGATTAGATCTGATAGAGATAGATGTAAACGAGAACGGAAAGTAAAAGGTAAATAAATTGCAGTAAAGTATTTTTGGTATTTTTGGTTTATAGATCTTAAAATATATTACAGAAAGTAGACCCGGGGGCCATAGATTTCACTAGAGGCTTCTCTCATGATGGCAAGTATTACGGTGGGTGAACGAATTACTGTCGAGCAATTGATAGAAAAGCGAATAATTATGAAGATATCCAAGGCAATGATTATGCATATAGGCATCACGTCCGTGTCAAGTAGATCAAAACGATTCTGCAACTACTACTATTACTCCACACATCAACCGACTCATGCCTGCATCTAGAGTATTAAGTTCATGAAGAATAGAGTAACACATTAGGTAAGATGACATGATGTATAGGGATAAACTCAAGCAATATTATGAAAGCGCCAGCTTTTTATCCTTGATGGCAACAATGCAATGCGTGCCTCGCTACCCCTACTATGTCACTAGGTGAGGACTCCGCAAGATTGAACTCAAAACTAAGCACTTCTCCCATTGCAAGAATTACCAATCTAGTTGGCCAAACCAAAGCAATAACTCGAAGAGACTTGCAAAGATATGAAATCATGCATATAAGAATTCAAAAAAGACTCAAGTAATATTCATAGATAATCTCACATAAACCCACAATTCATCGGATCTCGACAAACACACTGCAAAAGAGTATTACATCGAATAAATCTCCATGAAGATCATGAAGAACATGGTATTGAAGAGAAAATAGAGAGAAGAATCCATCTAGCTACTAGATATGGAACCGAAGGTTTGTGGTGAAATACTCACGCATCATCATAGGAGCAATGGAGTTGATGTAGATGCCCTCCATGATCGAATCCCCCTCCGGCAGATTACCGGAAATGGCTCCAAGATTGGTTCTCGTGTAAGAACCGCCTATCCACCCGCTCCTTTTGGAGACCGGATTTCAGATTTGATAGTTCGTTGTCCTGCTCCTTGCCCTTTTGCTCTAGTGTCCTTAAGCTCCTGCTGGATCTCCCCCACCCGAGCCTCATGCTTGGCACTTGTGGCTTTTATAGCGGAGAGCGTGGCAGCCGCTTTTTCGGCCATTGCCTTCTCGTCCACGGCCTCTTGGTTCGCCTTCTGCAGCTCGGCCTTGAGTCCTTTGATTTCTTTTGCCAAGGCTAGGGAAGCAATAAATATATAAGCATATTAATTCGACAATGCGAATCACTCATGATGGAAAAATCGGATATTATAATCTGGCCTACCTTGCGCCACGTCGAACCTCCTATTCAGAGCGCCAAGCTCATCTTCGGAGCTCTTGAGCTTCCGATTTATCTCTTCTAGCTCTGCGGCATTAGCTTCCGCCGCCGATGACAAAGCCTACAAATAACAAACCCCTATCAGATTATATGGGTTCAATCCTCCGAACTGTCATAAACATGACCCTATGTTCGGTCCTCTTAAGGGCTGGTAGAACATTATGAACAAATATAGTTGCGTACATTATTTAGTCGCTCATTTGTACTTGACCCCTAGGTTAGTTTTTTCTAAACTCACCTAGGGATCGGGGTATGATATATATATATAACGATAGAACAAATGTAATAAATTAATATTCCAGAAATATAACATTACGTGGCTCACTTGGAAGCCCGACAGTAGACCATTGAAGGCCTCCTTCAGTTCTCTATCAACGGACTGGATGCTTTGCAAAACCGCACCCATAAGGGTGCAGCGACTCTCGGAGATGGAGAAGCTTGATAGAGCCTCCTCCATAACCGGCCACCCAGTGACCGGTGGTGTCGGTAGTCGGTTGGCACGATCTCTAATCGGGCATTGAACCGGTGGCTCTGGAGGCGTGGTCTGCTCCGGAGATGACCTTGGAGGGGACTGTACATTTCTTCGTCCGGTCTCCCTAGTGTGCGGGAGGGGCTGCTCCTTCCCGTCTTTGGCGGCCGATGCGTTAACCTCGGCCATGATGTCATCACCCCCACCGCTGGTGTTCGGCTCCAAAGGATCCTGGTGGGATGACAGATCCATGGCATCCTTCATGGCGCCTGGAGGTGTGGGATGCGATGTGGTCCTACTCTTTGCTAGCTCGGCAGGTGGGGTCTCCCCATCCAAAACTTGGTCGGTGGGGAGAAAGCGTGGTGGGCTGTAGATCAAAAGGCACTCACATGATAATAACATTTAAAACATGGCATAAATAGCTCAGGGAGTCTTTAGATTCTTACCTTCGAGCCTGGGGCTTGAACTTAGTTTCCTTTGAGGAACCTTCTTGAAGTCTTCGGACTCGGTATCTGAGTCTGAACTGTTATCGGACAAAATCAACTGTGGCCGACATGCCCTCTTTGGGCAGGAGGAGGCACATCCTCTGCGGTGTTCGGTGACACCGCTCTCTTTCTCGCGAGGGGGAATCGCCTTCCCCCTTGACGTCATGCTCCTCCTCTTGATTAGAGGAGGCATGGGTCTCCTCGGACACAGCGTCCGGCTGGTCCTTGATGCGGAGACCCCCTTGGCCTTTCTTCTTCTTCTTCTTCTTCTTGTACTTCTTTTTTGGCGCCTTGTAAGGCGCCATGACGAGCATCTCTGACAACAGCTTGGACCTGGCGTCTTCAGGCTATGGTGCCGGGTAGTTGATGCCTGTGGCTTTGCTCAACCATTTCTGCAAGGATGATCGGAAAGGTGTTTAGATTTTCTTTTGGAAGATGGAGCCAATCAATTGAAACAATGTTATACCTGGGAAGGAGGGTTATCGACATGTAGTCCCCGATCTTCCTCCTTGACAGTCCAGCTCTCCTTGCCTTAAACAACGCCTTCCATAGTTTCTCCGGAGTGGTGCAGAAGAGCTGGCGAATAGTAGGCTCATCGTCAAGCCGATAAGCCCACATGGGAGAGTCTCGGTGGTGATAGGGGAGGATGCGTTGTTGAAGCATGATCTGGACCACGTTGGCCAACTTGATTTTATCTTTCATCATTGAGGCGAAGCGCTTCTGCAGGTTGTCCACCTCTGCATCCGACCCCAAGGTGAGGCCCTTTCAAAACTATGAGGTCAATCTTGTGGGGGGGGGGGTCAGATCTGAATTCGGCCGGAGCAGCCTGACTTTCTTCTCTTGGCTCAGTGATATAAAACCACTCTTTTTGCCAAGTCTTGATGGTGTCGATGAAGTTGTTGGACGGCCATCTGACGCACGGGAGATTGCTGATGACCGCCCCGCCGCAGTTTGCGTGTTCGCCCATGACACACTTCGGCTTGATGTTGAACACCTTGAGCCATAGTCCAAAGTGCAGTTCGACCCGCAAGAAGAACTCACAGACGATGATGAAGGCCGATATGTGCATGAATGCGTTCGGCGGGAGGTCCTGGAAGTCGAGTCCGTAGAAGAACATGAGCCCCCTGACGAAGGGGTGGAGCGGGAAGCTTAGTCCCCGGATGAAGTGGGGGACGAACACCACCATATTTCTGGGCTTGGGAGTGGGAACCAATTGTTTGGGCTCGGCGGCACGTAGGTAGATCCTGGCGGGGAGGTAGCCAGCCTGTTTCACGTCCCGGATATCTTGGTCGGTGACCATGGAAGCCTCAGACATGCCGTTGGAACGAGAACTAGCCATGGACGAGCTTGGGGTAGATCAACTCTGTAACCATCATATAATCAATATAATCAAGCAGGACATAGGTTTTACCTCCGTAGGAGGGCCTGAACCTGGGTAAACATTGTCTCCTTCATCCCCTGTTACCATCGTCCTAGTCTCACAGCTCGGGACCCCCTACCCGAGATCCACCGGTTTTGACACCGACAATGTGCATGCTACGGGAATCACAAACCTTTACACAAGTATTTCTACCAATCCACAATTACTTCCTAACATGACTCTAATATCACCATCTTCATATCTCAAAACTTTATGCAAGGAATCAAACTTCTCATAATATTCAATGCACTTTATATGAAAGTTTTTATTATATACCTCTTGGATGCCTATTATATTAGGACTAAATTCATAACCTAAACCAATTACCATGATGTTTAAAGAATCTCAAAATAATATAAGTGAGGTATGAGAGTTCAATTATTTCTATAAAACAAAACACCACCGTGCTCTAAAAACATATAACTGAAGCACTAGAGCAAAATTGCCTAGCTCAAAAGATATAAGTGAAGCACATAGAGTATTCTAATAAATTCATGATTCATGCGTGTCTCTCTCAAAATATGTGTACAACAAGGATGAGTGTGGCAAACTAAAAATCAAAGACTCATATCATACAAGATGCTCCAAGCAAAACACAAATCATGTGGTGAATAAAAATATAGCCTCAAGTAAATTTACCGATGGATTGAAGACGAAAGAGGGAATGCCTTCCGGGGAATCCCCAAGCTTAGGATTTCTGGAAAACTTGATTCCTTGGGGTGCCTTGGGCATCCCCAATCTTAGGGTCTTGCCATTCCTTATTCCATAGTCCATCAAATCTTTACCCAAAACTTGAAAACTTCACGACACAAAACTCAACAGAAAACTTGTGATATCCGTTAGTATAAGAAAATAAATCACCACTTTAGGTAATGTTTTGAAATGATTATTTATTTATATTGGTGTAATATCTACTGTATTCCAACTTCTCCATGGTTCATACCCCCCGATACGACCCATAGATACATCAAAATATGTAAACAACACAAAGAAAACACAATCTGTCAAAAACAGAACAGTCTGTAGCAATCTGGAAACTTCTTATACTTAGGTAACTTCAAAAATTCAGAACAATTAGGAAAACCTGGTAAATTTGTATACCAATATAGTGTAAATAATTTAGACTCATTCGAAGCTTTTATAAAGTTATAAAATTCCTAGACTGGGCGCAAAAGTTTTTGTTTTTTAGCAACATCAAAACAACAATCACCATAGACCATCCCAAAGGTCTTACTTGGCTCAAACACTAATTAACACACTGAAACACAATTACTATAGAGGTAATAATGTGTGAAACACTCAAAAACAAAATAAAAAATACAACATAAAAATAAAATTGGGTTGCCTCCCAACAAGCGCTATTGTTTAACGCCCCTTGCTAGGCATAACGATTTCAATGATGCTCACATAAAAAGTAGTAATTGAGATATGCAAAATAACATCATGAATAGCATGAAAAAATTAAGTCTAACCCACTTACTATGCATAGGGATTTTGTGAGAAAACAATTTATGGGAACAGGAATCAACTAGCATAGGAAGGCAAAACAAGCATAATTTCAAAACTTTAGACACATAGAGAGGAAAGTTGATATTATTGCAATTCCTACAATCATATGTTCCCCCTAGTAATGAATTTCAGTAGCATTATGAAGTAATTCAACAATATAACTATCACATAAATCATTCTTTTCATATTTCACAAGCATAGAATTTTCATTACTCTCCACATAAGCAAATTCCATATAATCCATGGTACTGGGAGCAAACTCAGCAAAATAACTATCATGAGACACTTGATTGACACAACCACATTGAAAATTAAAATCATGATGATAAGTTTCATGGTTATCATTACTCATTATAGCATACGTGTCATCACCATCACCACAAATAGGAGGCATGCAATCATCATATTAAATTTTCTAACCAAAACTTGGGAGACTAAAAATATCATCTTCATCAAACATAGCATACCCAAGCTTGTGGCTTTGCATATCATAAGCATCATGGATATTTAGAGAATTCATACTAGCAACATTGCAATCATGCTCATCATTCAAGGGACTATCATGAATCACCTTATAAATTTCTTCTTTCAACACTTCATCAAAATTTCTAGATTCATGATATTCAAACAAAACTTCATTGAGATAATCAAGTGAACTCAAATCACTAGAAATTGGTTCATCTCAATTTGGCTATTTGAAAAGATTAGAAAGTGGATGAGGTTCCATATCAGTAGATTTTTAGCAAGCGAAGATGCAAGCAAAATAGAAGGCACATGGCAACACAAGCAAACAAAAAGAGATCCAGCAAGCAAAAGGCGAATAAACCGGGAAATTGGTCAAGAGGGGGAGAGGAAAACAAGAGGCAAATGGCAAATAATGTAAATGCAAGAGGTGAGTTTGTGATGGGTGCTTGGTTGGATTGATTTGTATCCTCCCCGGCAATGGCACCAGAAATCCTTCTTGCTACTTCTTGAGCTTACGTTGATTTTCTCTTGAAGAGGAAAGGGTGATGAAGCAAAGTAGATAAGTATTTCCCTTAGTTTTTGAGAACCAAGGTATCAATCCACTAGGAGGAACAAGCAAGTCACAAATAGATGTACCAAAAGAAACAATCAAACACTTGCACCCAACGCTATAAAGGGGTTGTCAATCCCTTCATGATTACTTGCAAGGATTAGATCTCATAGAGATAGATGGGAAAAATTGCGAGAAGTAAAAGGTAAATAGATTGCAGCAAGGTATTTTTTGTATTATTGGTATATAGATCTGAAAATAAAATATGGAAAATAGACGCAGGGGCCACATGTTTCACTAGAGGCTTCTCTCTTGAAGTTAAAATAACACGGTGGGTGAACAAATTACTGTCGAGCAATTGATATAAATGCACATAGTTATGACGATATCCAAGGCAATGATTATGCATATCGGCATCACGTCCGTGTCAAGTAGACCGAAACGATTCTACATCTACTACTATTACTCCACACATCGACCGACTCCTGCCTGCATCTAGAGTATTAAGTTCATGAAGAACACAGTAACACATTAAGTAAGATGACATGATGTAGAGGGATAAACTCAAGCAATATGATGAAAACCCCAACTTTTTACCCTTGATGGAAACAATACAATACGTGCCTCGCTACCCCTAATTTGTCACTAGGTGAGGACACCGCAAGATTGAACCCAAAATTAAGCACTTCTCCCATTGCAAGAATTACCAATCTAGTTGGCCAAACCAAACCAATAACCCGAAGAGACTTGCAAAGATATGAAAGCATGCATATAAGAATTCAGAGAAGAACCAAACAATATTCATAGATAAGTTGATCATAAACCCACAATTCATCAGATCTCAACAAACACACCGCAAAAGAGTATTACATCAGATAGATCCTCATGAAGATCATGGAGAACATGGTATTGAAGCACAAAGAGATAGAAGAAGCCATCTAGGTACTAGCTATGGACTCGTAGGTCTGTGGTGGACTACTCACGCATCATCGGAGGGGCAATGGAGTTGATGTAAATGCCCTCCGTGATCGAATTCCCATCCAACAGATTACTGAAAAAGGCTCCAAGATTGGATCTCTCGGGACCGGAGGCTTCCGATGGAGGAAAAGTATTATCGTGGCTCTTTTTGGTATTGGGGGAATATTTGGGAATTTATAGGCCGAAGATTAGGGTTAGAGGACCTGCTAGGGGGACACAAGCCTGGGGCGCCCCTGGCCACGCCAAGGTGGTTGTGACCTCCTAGCAGGTCTCCTGCCTTCCTCTCCAAGTCTGGTAGATGTCTTCTGGTCCAGGAAAAATCATCGCAAAGATTTTATTCCGTTTGGACTTCGTTTAATATTCCTTACCTACAATACTCAAAAACAACGAAAAACAGAAACTGGCACTAGGCTCTAGGTTAATAGGTTAGTCCCAAAATAATATAAAATAGGATATAAACGCATATAAAACATCCAAAACAGATAATATAATGGCATGGAACAATCAGAAATTATAGATACGTTGGATATGTATCAATTATAGATACGTTAGCGATTTTGTTCCTCATGAGCAAATAGGGTGGCAATATTGTTTAAATTCTATAAGGTGTGCAACAACAGTTTTAGTTTCATTACCTTGTAAAGAATCAAATTCTACCATAGTAATTAACTAAGGGTCAACAGAAAATTCATAATCCTTATTGAGTAAAACATATAGGATAAGTACCGAACTTAGGATCATATTTCATTTTCTCCATCATATATTTTTCTTCTACTTTACTCATTAGTTTCTTAAGATCATATGTATCATTACAAGAAAGAAAGTCTATAGCTATCTCCACATCCATAGCGTAACCATCGGGTACTTCCGACATTTCAATTCCAGTAGGAGATCTAGACATAACACATGAATCAATGTTTTCACCAATTTTAGCATTCTCAAGTTCTCTAGATCTGGAAATTTCTTCATGAAGAAATTCACCCAGTGGCACAATTTTATCAAGAAAAGTACTAGCATCATCACGTGGTTCATTAATAACATAAGTAGGATCATCAATTACTTGTGACATATTAGAGTTAATAGCCGGTGGTGGTGTCACAAGCTTACTCAGAATGAAGGTGAATCAAGTGCGGAGCTAGATGGCAGTTCCTTACCTCGCCTCGTCTTAGAGGGCACGATCTTGGTCTTAGTGTACTTCAGATTCGTCATAGTGATCAATAGGAATCCCAAGTGAACTCAATAAACAGAGCTATGCTCCCCGACAACGGCGCCATAAAAAGGTCTTAAAAATTGATACGTCTCCGTCGTACCTATAATTTTTTATTGTTTCATGCCAATATTCTACAACTTTCATATAATTTTGGCAAAATTTTATAATATTATTGGGACTAACTTACTTACCAAGTGCCTAGTGTCAGTTCTTGCTATTTTTGTGTTTTTTGTTTCGCAGAAATTCCATATCAAACGAAGTCCAAACGCGATAAAAAATTATGGAGATTTTTTTGGAATAGATGTGAATTTTGGTTGGTGGAGTCAATGCAAGATGGTGCATGAGGGAGGCACAAGCCAACAGGGCGCGCCCCTAGGGGAACGCCCTGATGACTGGTGGTCACCCTTTAAGTCGGTTCCGGGGGCATGCCTTGATGGCTGGTGGTCCCCCTTTAAGTCAGTTGAAGCTCTCCTTCTGGAGAAAAAAGATGTTTTCGTGGTAAACAACCCCTGAAAATTTCAGCCCAATCAGAGTTACAGATCTCCGAATATTTAGGAAATGGTGAAAGGGGTCCAAAAACAATCATGAAAACAGGAGAGAAACACACACACACGCACACAGAGAGAGAGAGAGAGATCCAACCTCGGACGGGCTCTTGCTCTTCATGACCCCCGGCAAGCATGGACAGTAGGGGAAACCCTCCTCCGACCTAGGGTGGAGGTTAAGGAAGAAGAAGAAGGAGGGGGCCTCTCTCCCCCTCTCTCCCGGTAGCGCCCGAGCGCTGCTGGGGTGTCCATCACGACGACAATCTATACCAACAAATTTGTCGCCATCATCAGCAAGCCTTCTCCATCAACGCCGCCATGATTCTCACCACCGGGAGTGAGTAATTCCTTTATAATCTTGCTAGACGGTGGTGGGATTGGATGAGATTGATCATATAATCGAGTTAAGTTTGATAGGGCTTAATCCCTAGTATCCACTATGTTCTGAGATTGATGTTGCTATGACTTTGCTATGCTTAATGCTTGTCACTAGGGCCCAGGTGCCATGATTTGAGATCTGAACATATTATGTTTTGAAGAATATAAGATTGATTTGGATCCCATCTTGCAAGTTCTATGAACCTATTACATGTCTTGATCTGCATACCCCAAGGTGACAATAATTGGGATTCTTTCTGGTGATTCCTGTAGTTGGAGGAGTTCATGTATTCACCTTGTGTTAATGCTTTTTTCGGTTCTCTATTAAAATGAGGCCTTAATATACCTTAATTTATAATAGGACCCCACTGCCACGGGAGGGTAGGACAAAATATGTCATGCAAGTTCTTATCACAAGCATGTATGACTATATACGGAATACATGCCTACATTACATTGATGAATTGGAGCTAGTTCTGTGTCACCCTAGTGTCTAACTATTGGATGATCAATGTCATCTAAATCATTATCCATCACCGATCCATGTGCCTACGCGTTATATATACTGACCTACTAAGTACTTCTAGTTTACTTCCTGCAAAATAGTTTCATACTTGTTCTAGGTAAAGTAAGCATTAGCATGCGTAGAGTTGTATCAATGGTCGATAGAACTTGGGAGATTATATTGTAACTTTATGTCCTTGTTGGGTTCGACACTCTTACTTATTGTAAAAGGCTACAAACGATCCCCTACACTTGTGGGTTATCAGCACCTTTTTCAGGCGTCGTTGCCGGGGAGTAATAGCGTAGTGGTTGATATTCTCGTGTGTGCTTGTTTGCTTTATCACTAAGTAAACTTTATTTTCTGTTATGAGTTGTTTTATATCTTTAGTTATGGATATGGAACACAAAACACCGAAACAATTAGTGGTACTTGCTACTCATGAATATGGGGAACCTCCTAAAACACTCGATGCTCGTTATGTGAAACACGTTAATGACTCCTTTGATAATCCTGAGAAATCCCCATCAAACTTCATAGTGGGAGACACGTTGCCTCAATGTGAGTACTTTAGGGATTATCTCTTATCTCAAAAAGGAAAACACCTCTGGGATCAAATTACAATATTGCTTTGGTTTGCTTGGGATGCATGCTTGAAATGTGATTGTACTTGTTGCTCTAAAATAGAGGCTCCACACCTCCCCCTTTCAATGTGAATTTAATTATAATAAAACCTTGGCTTCCTATGATAATGGTATATATGATTAGTATGATGTGGAACGAACAGAAGAAATTGGTGCTTTTAAGGGTGCTTATGAAATTGCTTCTTTGCTTGAAAATTATGATGATGTTCCTTACAAATCTAGAAATATTGCCATACTTAAATATTACTATGAGAATTATGAATACAGTTATGATATTATTGAATTATTGAGAGAATGTCCACTGCCTTGGACGAGACCAAAATTTTGCAGGAATCTATGGAAGAAGAAATTGTCGAAACTGCGAGCTCATTAGATAAAGAAGATGATGAGGAGAGCGAAGAACAAAAGGAGGAAGAGAGGATTAGCTACCCGTGCCTACCTTCTAATGAGAGTAACTCTTCAACTCATACAATTTTTAGTTTCCCTTCACACATATCGAAGGATGAATGCTATGATGATTACTATGATCCCTTGGATTCATTTGAAATATCCCTTTTTGATGAACTTGGTGCTTGCTATGCATGTGTCCATGATGCCAATATGAATTATGCTTATGGAGATGAACTTTCTGTAGTTCCATATGTTAACCATGAAATTGTTGCTGTTGCACCCACACATGATAGTCCTATCATCCTTTTGAATTCTCCCAACTACACTATATCGAAGAAGTTTGCACTTATTAAGGATTATATTGATGCCTTGCATCTTAATATTACACATGATGATTTTTATTAATATAATATGCATGTGCTTGCTTCTCATACTTGCAATTATTATGAGTGAGGGACCAAATTTTCACCTCTCTATGTTTCCCATACAATAAAATTGGAAGAAACTGCTTCGCTATGTATTGGCCTTTACGTGATGTGCAGGAATTGTTCTTGTATGACATGCCAATGCATAGGAAGAGAGTTATAATTTGTTCTCACATGATATACATCACTTTGTGCTCACTGCTTATTTACAAATCATTGTTAATTAAAATTGGCTTTGATATACCTTGGGATCCAGGTGGATCAATTACTTGAGCACTATATGCCTAACTTAATGGATTTAAAGAAAGTGCTGCCAGGGAGACAACCTGGAAGATTTAGAGAGTCATTTATTTCTGTTGTGTACTTTTTAAATAATTAAAAACAAAATGGTAAAGTGGGCAACTTAAAACTTTTTCAAAAAGAAAAGTGAAAGTGAGAAGGACGAGCACTGTTGATGTGGGGGCTACCCTTGAAATTTGTTCATGCCCATGGAAATTTTGTGAATTCTGATTACATAAACTTTTCAACAAAAATAATTATCCCCTTGTATAAATATAGTGTATTCTAAAAATAATGTACCAAGCATTAACTTTAGGATGTTTAAATTGCTTGTTTGAAATGTGTGGTGCAAAAACAGAAACTTTGTCTGTGGTGATTTTTTTTCATATTTTACTAGAACGCCAAAACTTTCTGAAAATTTTACACAATAATTTCATATAAATTGTGTACCACTTCCTAAGTTTTCATGATTTCTTGAGTTACATATTTATGGTATCCATCTACATCTTTACACATTGTCTTGTTTTTCACAGATTGCTGTTATAGTTGCTTTGTGTGCTTATGTTTGAATTCTTGTTGAGCCCCATTGACTTTGGGAGCCATAGAATTGTGATAGCATATAGTGCGTAATGTTAGATTATAATTATGGAATAAGGTTATGGCAGGAAATGATGATATTTGATGATTATGTACTAACATTTGTAATGAAAGTTCTGTTAAGTTTTGTGTGGATGAAGTGTTCAAAGATCGAGGAGGTATCAATATGAGAAGAATAAGGTGAGATAAGAGTTCAAGCTTGGGTATTACCAAGGCACCCCAAGTGAATATTCAAGAAGACTCAAGCATCTAAGATGGGGGATGCCATGGAAGGCATCCCATCTTCCTTCTTCAATAACTATCAGTATGTTTCGGTTGTTGTTTTGTTCACATGATATGCGCAAATTCTTGGAGTGTCATGTGCCTTTCATTTTTATTTTAGCAATGCACCATGCTGGTATGGGAAAGCCCATGGTTGATTTATATAATTCTCTTTGCAGTTCACTTATATCTTTTGATTATGTCTTTATAGCATGCTTCATGTGATTCACTTATATTATTTGAAGTTGGATGCGTGTTTCTCTACATATAGAAAACCATTATTTGTAAAATGCTATTTTGCTTCACATATATCTATTAGAGCACGTAAACGTCTTTTGTAGAAAGAATAAAACTACCATGCCTCACTTATACCAATTTAGAGAGCCAACATGAATTGGTCATTTACATGGTTAGTCATAAAATGCTACATAAAACTTGTAGATCACTGAATATGATATGTTTGATTCCCTGCAATAGTTTTGCGAAATTAAGATAGTAATATGTTTGTGCACTAGTTGATGATTGTCTATTAGTAAGAATATTTATGTTAAGGTTTGTGATTCCCGAAGCATGCACGTATAGTCTCTAGTTATGCGGTGAAGATTGGAGCATAATTTATCCTTGATTGAAATCCTTTGTGTCGTTGAATCGGGGAGCGCGATGGTTAACTCCTCCCAACCTTCTCCCTAGGAGCATGCAACTAGTACTTTGATTTGTGATAAAACTAATAACACTTTGCAATAAGTATATGGGTTCTTTTATGACTAATGTGAATCCATGGACATATGCAACCTTGCATATTCATATTTTGCTAGCCTCTTCGGTATCGTACATTGCCCACTATCACCTCGAGGATCGGTGCAACTTCTGCTGGTACATCCAAACCCCGTGACATGATATGCTCTGTTGCTCATAAGCCTCATTATATCTTCTCAAAGCAACCGCCCTACCTACCTAACATGGCATTTGCATAGCCATTCTGAGACATATTGCCATGCAACTTCTACTGTTACTTCATATGACTTGTACTTCCATTATCATATTGTTTTGCAAGATCGTGAGATAGATAGCATGATATTTACATGGCTTGTCCGTTTTTTATATCTTTTGGTATGCTAGATCATCCACATCCTGGTACACTGCCAGAGGCATTCATATAGAGTCATATTATCCTATCAGTTTTTCATATCGAGTTGTAAGTAAATAAAAGTGTGATGATCATCATTATTAGAGCATTGTCCCAGTGAGGAAAGGATGATGGAGACTATGATTCCCCCACAAGTTGGGATGAGACTCCGGACGAAAAATGAAAAATGGGGGAGGTTAAATGAGCCCACCATATATAAAAAATATAAATGGGGGAGGTAAAAAGAAAAAAAGAAAAAAGCCCACCATGAAAAAAATAAAAATAAATGAGAGAAAAGGAGGGAAGGTATTTTGCTACTATCCTTTACCACAGTTGTGCATCAAAGTGGCACCATGTTATTCATATAGAGAGTCTCTTGTTTTATCACTTCCATATGCTCGTGGGAATTTTTCATTATAGAACTTGGCTTGCATATTCCTATGACGGGCATCCTCAAATGCGCGAGGTCTTCATGAACAAGCAAGTTGGATGTACACCCACTTAGCTTCAGTCGAGCTTTCATACACTTATAGCTCTAGTGCATGTGTTTCATGCAATCACTACTCCTCGCATTGATATCTATTGATGGGCATCTCCATAGCCCATTGATACGTCGAGTTGATGTGATACTATCTTCTGCACTTTTACCCCTTTGAAACCTACCACCATATTCTATTCCACCCTTATGCTATGTCCATGGTTCAAGCTCATGTATTGTGTGAAGAATAAAAATTTGATGTGCATTGAAAAAGTTTAATCCAATTGCTTGGTTTAACACCAGGGCGCTCATGATTTATACTTTATGCTAGGAAGACCAAGCATGAAAGACTATATGATTTTGTAGGGATAACATTCTTTGGCATTGTTATTTTGAAAATACATGATTGATGATAGTAAACCTAAGTATGGATGTCTTTTTGTCAAATTATTGCCTTGAATCACTTGTATCTTAATATTCATGCCATGATTAGACAATTATTCAAAAGTGTCGGTGTTCTGGGGACGGGGGTACCCAGACCTGCCTGCTTGCGGCCCAAGGCATGGCCCACTTCATCGTCGGCCAGGTGAGGCCTCACTCAAGAAAAGGCCCTCGCGAGGGCCCTTGCCTTGCAAGGAGGAACAACGCCAGGACCGGCAGGGGGTGGGCCTCCTCAGGCCCCCTCTAGAGTGGCGGAGATCTCTATGCAAGGCCCGGCCTCAGGAGTCAAGGGTGACGCAAGGAAGGAGAGGCGAGCGCCAGCACGCCAGGCGGCGTAGTTTCCCCGTTGGAGCAAAGGGAGCTGGGACGTACGTGGGTTCCCAAAGCACCCCAAAGGTTTCCATTCCAGTGCAACAAGACCACAACCACCCACCCCGCAGGGCGGATGTCATCGCTGAGCCCATCCCTACGCAATCGACAGCTACTTTGTAGGCGAAGACCGCCTTAGGGAAGGGCGAACACGTACTGTTGTCCCCCTTCAAAATTGGCCGTTGTGGGATCCCTTCCCTCCATTGTGAAAAGGGAAGAGGACCCGGGCCACCGCTATATATAGATGGCAGGCTGCACCTTAGAGAAGGATCCGATCCTCTCCATCATCCATCCACCACCGGGACACATAGAGCCTCTAACACATCAAAGGGAGCCCTCATCAGGCCCTAGAACACTATACAAGTTCATCCACACCACCTCCTCGAGAGCCAATCCACCAAAGAAGGAGTAGGGTATTACGCTTCGCAGCGGCCTGAATCTGGGTAAACTGTCGTGTTCATATTCTTCCTCATCGTCGTGTGAGTTTGCTACTGTGTTCATCGAGTAGCGAGCTTGGTCAGACGAGGCTGCAGGGGATCTTCACACACGCCCCTGTGTTCGAATCTTAAGGGTTTTGCGGAGCCCGAAATCCGACATTTGGCGCACAGGTAGGGGGCGTGTCGAGGTCTACTCCAAGCTTCGTTCTTCCTAAGCTTTGCTACTCCGACGGCTGGCACTCAACAAGCTTCTCCCGGCCACGGCGGGTCAGCTCCCGTGAACCCCTCCGCGGCTATTGAAGGACGACCGAGAAGTTAATACCAAGTCGCCAGCATCGCCTCCACCGTCACCACCTCTTGTGGCGCTCAAGAACATGGCAGGCGGCCGGCGCCACCTACCCCGGCGGCACGCCACACCTACGTGGGAGATCTCAATGCGCATAATGCGCTACTGCTGGCAAGCGAGATGCTTCACCACCAACCAATGCATGGGGGCTTTGACTCGTGGGCTGATCACATTGCGAAGCTATTCACCGTCGCGTTGAGGGCTATCTCCCCTCACTCTTCCTCAAGTCCACAGGCGCCGGGCGTGGGGGGTTCGCACGTCGCGCCCGCTACCTAGCCCGCCAGCGGGGGGACCTCTCAGGTGCCGGATGGATCCGAGCGTGGCGTACTGCACGCTGTGCTCCTCCTTCTGTGAATCCTGGTGATTGGTTTTGGGGTGCAGGCCGTCCACGTCCACCAGGTGCACAGAGGGAATGATGGGGTGCCCCGCACACACACCGAGACGCATCTGAGCAACCCGGCTCGCCCCTAGCAGCCTGTCCTGACCAGGCGGGAGCGCGCCATCTGGCGTAGTAAGGAGGCGACATAGGCATCCGGACAAGCAAGCAAAGGCGGCGGAGGCGCATTAGGTTACCAAGGAAGCAATCCACACCAGGAGACGCGCGGCCCACCCAACGGCTATGGAAGAGGTAAGAAACTCCGCTTTGAGGCCCAGCGTAGGAGGTGCTGCGAGCGACGCGCGTGGGGTGGTCTCCCACCACCGCCGGGAGGGACTGTCCTCAGCGCACCGATAGGCGACTCAAGAGGGAGACCGAGCACTTACGTGGAACCCTATGTACCATGCTACATCGTACCTCCTGGCGGGCAGGTGGATCAGGAGCCCGCCACAAGCACCAGCACCGCCCAAGAGTAAGGGGCGCCTAGGGCGTCCACCCCAAGCCGGGCCTAGGGGCTCCATTGGCGGAGCACTGGGCCTAGGAGAGGTGAGCGGGAGGGCGTCCCTGGGCCCATGGGGCATGGTGCAAGCTGGCGCCCCCACGGGAAAGCTATGCTGGGCCAAGCCCCCAGGCCTCGGGAGTAATGGCTTGGGGGGAACAGCAAGACAAAAGCAATGCGGGCCACCAGTGGCAACTATAGCGTCAGCATGACCTCAGGAGGATGGGCCTCCCAAGGCCCTCGGGGACCTTGTCCATGCGGCGCATGGGCGCCTCACGGGGCATTCTTCATCAACATGCATCGTGCTCATGTTTGGACCTCGGGAGCGCAATCATGTGGTCACGCGGTGAACGATGCATTCAAGTTAGGGTCGTAAGGGCGCGCAACCGGGCAGAAATACACGGGATGATCCTCGACGGAGTTGGGAGTCCCTAGGCCATGCGCTTGGGGGCTTTCCTAGCTATCTACGGCCGTGACACTCTCATGTTATAATGAGAGAGCACTATACACCCGGAGCCCCCCGAGGACGTGGAGGGGTTCCTCCCATGCAATGTGGCAGCCATAGCCCGGAGCTGGCAGAGAGGACAACATTGCCCATCAATGGCTATGACCATGCAACGTAGATACCTTGTGGTCAGTGCTGGGGGAAGACGAAGACTAGTCTAGGGGCCGGAAGCGCCGTTTGCTTGCTTCTTCTGTTGTTCGAGTTGCTATTTTTTGGAACGGAGTCTGAGAACTTTGAGGCTTTATATTTAAAAAAAGGGGCGGGGACTTTTCTCTCTGCGTTTCCTCATTTTCCGGAATTGAGTTCTCTCTTACTGAATGGTGTTTCGTAAAGAGCCAAATGCTCCGCGCCGCCTCAAGGCACCTTAGAGCTGGACGGTGAGGACTTCCCGCTTGAGGTGCACGCCATTTTTAGCTGCCGACCCCTGCTTGGGGGCTCCGACCGCAGCACGACATCACGGCATGGAGTCTCGGGAGGCCCTAGGGCCTCCTGAGGCAACACCCGAAGGAACGGAATGGGGGATCTCTCGGGCGTCAAAGGGGACTCCTGAGCAGTACGCCTCAAGAGCCTTACCGGTCATAAGGCCACTCGACCCCCCTGATGTCGTCGTTGGTTTCCGGTCGGCTTCAGGAGTGTCGGGGCCTCGTCCCATGAAGTGCGTCCTTGGTTTCTGGTCGTACCTAACGGTGGTGGGGAAACGCACGGGACTGGGACCTGTCGACGTAGAGCGGTTTGAGCGTCGAAAAGGGGGCCCCTGAGCAGCACACCTCAGGAGCCTTACCGGTCATATAGCCACTCACCTCGTTGATGTCGTCCTTGGTTATCGGTTTGGCATCAAGGGTGTTGGGGCTTGACCCCGCGGCTGCGTCCCCCTAGGCGTATGCCGCGGCGGTCAGGAAATGAGCATGACTGGAACCTACAGACGCAGAGTGACGAAAGGGCCCCCGAACCATTCAGCAGTCAGGAAGGAAGTATCCCGGACGGAGTCGCAGCTTGATAGAACATCCGATCATGCCTCGCGACACGCGGGATCGCGAACATCATACAAAGCTAAGTACACTACCGAACCAATCAGGAGCCTCCCGGCCTAATAACAACTCTGAGGACGGAATAAGGATTACGCACACTAATATAAGGATGCAAGAACTACGGTCACTATGTGCGACTGCCGAGGCCCCTGAGGAATGAAGCAACAAGGAAGGCGGCACACGGGGAGGGGCTTGATCATGACGAGCCACAAGGCCAAGGGCCCGATAGGGGTGACGGCTACGAGTCGTCCCTCAAGGGGGAGAGACTTGCGAGGGCCCTACTGGTGGCGGGCCTGGGGCTGCCTCGATAGTGACGCCAAGCTAAGCCACTACTAGCGAGCGACCAGCGAATCGAGTAAGAAAAACAAGACGACAAAGGTAACATGCAAAAGACTAATGCCCAATAGGGCAGAATTCTTGTTAGGGCATTACAGGTACCAATAAAGGGGAACAGAGGGTGCCTAGGAGGAGAAGTCGCCGTCGTCGCCCGCACTGCCGGCTAGCTCAGCGTCGAAATCGTCCTCCTCGCTGAAAGCGGCCACCCAGACAAACCACTCCACCGTGGCCTCCACATGCGGGCTCGCCTCCTCCTAGAGGGGGTGCTGGAGCCCAGCGGGCACCGGCTCCCCGATGCGCCTGAGGTCGTGTTGTGAGGCAAGGTGGTGTAGGTTGGAGAAGATGAGCGTCAGGACGAGGCCCAGAGGGTCGCGCGCATTGGACGCTTTTCCACGTGCACACGGGAGACGCCGGTCTCCAGCGCCTCCACCACGTTTTGGAAGAACTCAAGATAGCCCTCATCGCCGCGCACGTTCAGCAGCATGGGAGCGTCCCCAACAAATTGGCTCACCGCATCGGCCGCACGGTCGGCGATGCGTTGGAACTGTTTGGTGCGCTGGAACTCCAGCAGCCTAGCATGCAACACCTCTTCCTTGGCGGCCTGCATGACGTCGACTGGCTCCTGGACCTGGCCCTGGAGGGACGCTAGCTCTACCCGGGCCTGAGCCTCGCCTCGGAGGGCAGCATCGAAGGCGGCCTCGGCGGTGGACATCTGGGCCTGCAGCATCTCCACCTCCTCCTAAAGCTCACCAAGTTTGCGCTTCTTGGCCACGGGTGCCCTGGAAGGAGGGGGGATCATGCGCGGAACGTCGGGCAGAAGAACCAGAGAAGGAAGAGGCGACATGATACTTATTCATCAATGAGGGCCCAATGCCGGCGAGCGTGCACCGACCGTGAAGGCCCTCCACCGCCGTCTCCAGAGGAGGACGAGGGAGCCATAGCGGCCACGCGCTTCCTTGCGCCCTCACTACTACCTCCGGACGCCACGAGGGACAAGGAGATGAGAGGGAAAGAGGGTTTTTGCTGGCGGAGCAATGGAAACAAGGAGAAGCCATGGAACTTCAATACCCTTCCCCTGCCATGGGCGAGGCAGATTTATAGGCGCAACCACAACCACGAGGCGTCATGGGAGAGCATGTGTCACGCACCTCTCGGGCGGCGCGAGGCAGTTTAGTCAATACGGTACTGTCCACATTGCCTCTCTTGCCACCTGAAGGGCCACATCCGCATGGCCCGAAGCAGCAGCAGCATTCAATGGGAAGCATTGATGGCCGGCACTGCGCCCAGGAGTCGCATCGGTTTGACTAGGAGCGGTTTCGGACGCCCTTGTGAAGCAGTGGCGCTGCTGCCGGGGCATTCGACGCGTGCAGGGCCTGGCCCGCAGGCATTTGGGGCCCGCGGCGCTTCAGGCCATCCTCCAGGCTTCGCCCGTAAGCCAGCTCGGCGCGCCTTATGCCCGGGGGCTACTGTCGGCATTCTAGAGACGGGGGTACCCAGACCTGCCTGCCTGCGGCCCAGGGCATGGCCCACTTCATCGACCGAACACGGCCGTGTTGGAAATATGCCCTAGAGGCAATAAATAAATTGTTTATTATTATATTTCCTTGTCCATGATAATCTTTTATTATCCACGCTATAATTTTATTAATTGGAAACACGTTACATGTGTGAGTAAATAGACAACACTTTGTCCCTAGTACGCCTCTAGTGAACTAGCTCGTTGACCAAAGATGGTCAAGGTTTCCTAGCCATTGACATGAGATGTCATTTGATAACGGGATCACATCATTAGGAGAGTAATGTGATGGACAAGACCCAAACTACAAATGTAGCATATGATCGTGTTAGTTTATTGCTACTGTTTTCTACATGCCAATTATATGTTCCTATGACCATGAGATCATGCAACTCACGGATACCGGAGGAGTGCCTTGTTTGTATCAAACATCGCAATGTAACTGGGTGACTATAAAGGTGCTTTAGAGGTATCTCCGAGGGTGTCTGTTGAGTTGGCATGGATCAAGACTAGAATTTGTTACTCCGTGTGACAGAGAGGTATCTCAGGGCCCACTCGGTAATACAACATTACAATGAGCCTTGCAAGCAATGTGTCTAAATGTTAGTCATGGGATCATGTATTACGTGACGAGTAAAGAGACTTGCTGATAACGAGGTTGAAGTAGGTATGGAGATACCGACGATCGAATCTCGGGCAAGTAACATACCGAAGAACAAAGGGAATATAACACGGGATTAACTGAATCCTTTACATAGAGGTTCAACTGATTATGGGCATCCAGGTCCCACTATTGATTATTGACCATAGAGGTGTCTCGGTCATGTCTACATAGTTCTCGAACCCGCAAGGTCTGCACAGTTAAGGTTTGGTGAGGTTTCGGTAGTATAGAGTTATGTATGGTGGTGACCGAAGGTTGTTCGGAGTCCTAGATGAGATCCCAGAAGTCACGAGGAGCTCCGAAATGGTCCGAAGGTAAAGATTCATATATAGGAACTCCTGTTTTGGTCGCCGGAAAAGTTTCGGGCTCATCGGTAGTGTACGGGGAGTGCCGGTAGTGTATTGAGAGACCATCGGGAGGGGTATTTCGACCCAAGAGGCTCCATGGGCTATGGGAGAGTGTTTACCAGCGCTTAGTGGGCTGGTGGAGTCCCACACAAGTCCCATGCAGTTTGGGAAAAAAGGCCCAAAGAGAAAAAGTGGAAAAAGGCAAAAATAGGGTGAATCCTAGTCCTACTAGGATTGGTGGTCGAGTCCACCTCCTCCACCTGGTTCGGCCGACTCCTTGGAGGCTTGTCCCTTGTGCCAAGCCTCCTCCTCTCTTCCTCTTATATATACTAGAGGTTTTAGGGTTTTTGCACAGAATTTTCAGCCACGTGCTGCCCGTTCCTCTAGTGCATAGTTTCTCCTCTAGATCGGTTTTCTGGAGCGCTTAGGCGAAGCCCTGCCCGAATAGCTCCACCACCATCGCCGGAGGGCCGTCATGCTGCCGGAGAACTCTTCTTCCTCTCCGCTCCTTCTTGCCGGATCAAGACGGCGGAGATCATCATCAAGCTGTACGTGTGCTGAACGCGGAGGTGCCGTCCATTCGGCGCTAGATCGGAAGGATCGTGATCAAGTTCGTGGGACGGATTGTGATCAAGTTCGCGGGACGGATCATGATTGGATCGCAGGACGGATTGTGATTGGATTGCGGGATGCACGGCGATTTGGATCGCGAAGACATTTGACTACACCAACCGCGTTTTCTTAACGCTTCCCGCTTAGCGATCTACAAGGGTACGTAGATCCACTCTCCCTCTCGTAGATGCTCATCACCAGGGATAGATCTGCGTGTGCATAGGAAATTTTTTGTTTCCCATGCAATGTTCCCCTATAGTGGCATCATGAGCTAGGTCTATGTGTAGATGAGATCTCGAGTAGAACACAAAAGGTTTGTGGGCGTTGATGCTTAGATTGCTTCCTCCCTTGGTCGGATTTTGGTTCAGCGGTATTGTGAGATGAAGCGGCCTGGACCAACATTACTCGTACGCATACGAGAGACCAGTTCCCTCGACCACAACTTGTTGCATAGATGGCTTGCGGGTGCCAGTTTCTCTCACTTTAGTTGGATCAGATTCGACAAAGGCGGTCCTTGAGAAGGTTGAAAAGCAACTAGTGTATCACCATTGTGGTTTTTGCGTAGATGAGAATTGTTCTTGCTAGATACCCGTAGCAGCCACGTAAAACATGCAACAACAATTAGAGGATGTCTAACTTGTTTTTGCAGGGTATGTTGTGATGTGATATGGACAATTACGTGATGTGATATATGTGATGTATGAGATGATCATGTGATGTATAGATTATCATGACTTGCATGTCAATGAGTACGGCAACCGGCAGGAGCCATAGGGTTGTCTTTAATTATTGTATGACCTGCGTGTCAATCATTAAGCGCTATGTAATGCTTTACTTTATCGCTAAACAATAGCAATAGTAGTAGCAGCATGGTGGGCATGACAACCCCAATGGCGACACATTGATGGAGATCAATATGATGGAGATCTTGGTGTCCTGCCGGTGACGATGGAGATCATGTTGGTGCTTTCTAGATGGAGATCAAAAGCACAAGTTCATGGCCATATCATGTCACTTATGAATTGCATGTCATGTTAATACTTTTATGCACCTTGTTTTGCTTAGGACGACGTAACATAATAAGGTGATCAGTCACTTTAATTTCAAGATAAATTGTGTTCTCCCCGAGTGTGCACCGTTGCGAAAGTTCGTCGTGCCGAAACACCACGTGATGATCGGGTGTGATAGACTCTACGTTCACATACAACGGGTGCAAGCTAGTGTTGCACACGCAGAACACTCAGGTTAAACTTGACGAGCCTAGCATGTACAAACATGGCCTCGGAACACAAGAGACCGAAAGGTCGAACATGAGTCATATAGTAGATATGATCAACATGAGATGTTCACCATTGAAGCCACCTCATCTCACGTGATGATCGGACTTGAGTTGGTGAATTTGGATCATGTGACACTCAGATGACCTGATGGATGTCGATTTGAGTGGGAGCTTTAGTAATTTGATTAACTAAACTCATTATCTTGAACAAATAGTCTAAGTAAACTTTGCATATTTATGTTGTAGATCAATGGCTCGTGCTGTAGCACCCCTGAATTTTAATGCGTTCCTAGAGAAAGCTAAGTTGAAAGATGATGGAAGTAACTTTGTTGACTGGGCCCGTAATCTGAGGATTATCCTCACGGCTTCCCAGAAATCATATGTCCTTGAGGCACTGCTTGGTGACAGACCAGAAGACATGACCTCCGAAGACGTTAAGAACGCTTGGGAGGCACGTACTGGAGATTATTCAATAGTTCAGAGTGCAATATTGTATGGCTTAGAACCGGGACTTCAAGGAAGTTTTGAATGTCATGGAGCATATGAGATGTTCTAGGAGTTGAAGTTTATCTTTCAGAAGAACGCCCGGATCGAGAGGTATGAAACCTCCGATAAGTTCTATGCTTGCAATATGGAGAAGAACGGGTCTATCAGTGAACATATACTCAGAATATCTGGGTATTCAACTCGTCTAGCGGAATTGGGAATTGCCACCGCTAGAGGCGATCACTGATAGAGTTCTTCAATCACTGCCACCTAGTTACAAGAGCTTTGTGATGAACTATAACATGGACGCGATGAACAAGTCAGTCGCCGAGCTGTTTGTGATGCTAAAAGTCGCTGAGTCTGAAATCCAGAAAGAACATCAAGTGTTGATGGTCAATAAAACCACTAGTTTCAATAGAAATGGCAAGGTCAAGGGCAAGGGCAAGAAGGGTAAAACCAAGAAGGATGGCAAAGGAGTTCCTACTCCTGTAATGAAGCCCAAGCATGGACCCAAGCCAGAAACTGAGTGCTTTCATTGCAAGGGAACTGGTCACTAGAAGCGGAACTACACCAAGTACCTGGCTAACAAGAAGGCGGCCAACGACAAACAAGGTATATATGATATACATGTTATTGATGTGTACCTTACTAGCTCTCGTAGTAGTGCCTGGGTATTTGATATTGGTTCGGTTGCTCACATTTGCAAATCAAAGCAGGAACTACAGAATAAACGAAGGCTGGCAAAGGACGAAGTGATGATGTGCATGGGAAATGGTTCTAAAGTGATGATGTGATCGCCGTCGGCACACTCTCTCTTCGATTACCATCGGGATTAGTGATGAACCTGAATAATTGTTATTTAGTGCCTGCGTTAAGCATGAACATTATATCTGGATCTTGTTTATTGCGAGACAGTTACTCATTTAAATCTAAGAATAAAGGTTGTTCTATTTATATGAGTAATATCTTTTATGGTCATGCACCCAATGTTAGGGGTTTATTCATATTGAATCTTGATAGTGATAACACACATGTTCATAACATTGATGCGAAAAGATGTAGATTTGATGATGATAGTACCACTTTCTTATGGCACTACCGTTTAGGTCATATTGGTGTAAAACGAATGAGGAAGCTCCATGCTGATGGACTTTTGGAGTCACTAGATTTTGAATCACTTGACACATGTGAACCATGCCTCATGGGCAAGATGACTAAAACGCCGTTCTCTAGAACAATGGAACGGGCAAGTGACTTATTGGAAATCATACATACTGATGTGTGCGGTTCAATGAATGTTACAATGCGTGGTGGATATCGTTATTTTCTCACCTTCACTGATGACTTAAGTAGATATGGGTATATTTACTTAATGAAACACAAGTCTGAAACGTTTGAAAAGTTCAAGCAATTTCAGAGTGAAGTTGAGAATCATCGTAACAAGAAGATTAAGTTCCTGCGATCTGATCGAGGAGGTGAATATCTGAGTTATGAGTTTGGCAGTCACTTAAGACTGTGTGGAATTGTTTCACAGTTGACACCGCCTGGAACACCACAGCGTAATGGTGTGTTCGAACATCGTAATCGAACCTTATTTGATATGGTGCGTTCTATGATGTCTCTTGGTGATTTGCCACTATCGTTTTTGGGGTTATGCATTAGAGACAGCTGCATTCACTTTAAATAGGGCGCCATCGAAATCCGTTGAGACGACGCCATATGAATTGTGGTTTGGCAAGAGGCCAAAGTTGTCATTTCTTAAAGTTTGGGGATGTGATGCTTATGTCAAAAAGCTTCAGCCTGAAAAGCTGGAACTCAAAGCGGAGAAGTGCATCTTCATAGGATACCCGAAAGAGACAGCCGGGTATACCTTCTATCTCAGATCCGAAGGCAAAGTGTTTGTCGCTCAGAACGGAACATTTCTTGAGAAAGAGTTTCTCTCGAAAGAATTGAGTGGGAGGAAAATAGAGCTTGATGAGGTTATTGAACCTTTACTTCAACCAGAAAGTAGCGCAGCGCAGAAAGATGTTTATGTGGAACCTACGACGGTAGAAGAGGAAGTTAATGATGATGATCATGAAGCTTCAGATCAAGCTACTATTGAACCTCGTAGGTCGACAAGGCTGCGTACTACTCGAGAGTGGTACGGCAACCCTGTCTTGGAGGTCATGTTGTTGGACAACAATGAACCTACGAGCTATGGAGGAGCTGTGATGGGCCCGGATTCCGAGAAATGGTTAGAGGCCATGAAATCCAAGATGGGATCCATGTATGAAAACAAAGTATGGACTTTGTAAGTATTACCCGAAGGGCAAAAGGCCATTCAGAGTAAATGGATCTTTAATAAGAAGACAGACGTGGACGGTAATGTTACCGTCTATAAAGCTCGACTTGTTGCAAAGGGTTTTTCACAAGTTCAAGGAGTTGACTACGATGAGACCTTCTCACCCGTAGCGATGCTTAAGTCTGTCTGAATCATGTTGGCAATAGCTACTTATTTCGACTATGAAATTTGGCAGATGGATGTCCAAACAGTGTTCCTCAACGGTTTCCTTGAGGAAGAGTTGTATATGATGCAACCAGAAGGTTTTGTCGATCCAGAGAATGCTGACAAAGTTTGCAAACTCCAGCGATCCATTTATGGGCTGGTGCAAGCATCTCGGAGTCGGAATAAGCGTTTTGATGAGGTGATCAAAGCGTTTGAGTTTATACAAGTTTATGGAGAAGCTTGTATTTACAAGAAAGTGAGTGGGAGCTCTATAGCATTTCTAATAATATATGTGAATGACATATTGTTGATTGGAAACAATATAGAAATGCTGGAAAGCATGAAGGAATATTTGAACAAGAGTTTTTCAATGAAGGACCTAGGAGAAGCTGCTTTCATATTAGGCATTAAGATCTATAGAGATAGATCGAGACGCTTAATAGCACTTTCACAGAGCACATACCTTGATAAAGTTTTGAAGAAGTTCAAAATGGATCAGTCCAAGAAGGGGTTCTTGCCTGTGTTACAAGGTGTGAAGTTGAGTAAGACTCAATGCCCAGTGACTGTAGAGGATAGAGAAAAGATGAGTGTCATCCCCTATGCTTCAGCCATAGGCTCTATCATGTATGCAATGTTGTGCACAAGACCCGATGTCAGCCTTGCCATAAGTATGGACGGAAGGTTTCAAAGTGATCCTGGAATGGAACACTGGGTAGCGGTCAAGAATATCCTTAAGTACTTGAAAAGGACTAGGGAAATGTTTCTCGTTTATGGAGGTGATGAAGAGCTCGTCATAATGGGTTACGTCGATGCAAGCTTTGACACTGATCCGGATGACTCTAAGTCGCAAACCGGATACGTCTTTATTCTCAACGGGGGAGCGGTAAGCTGGTGCAGTTCCAAGCAAAGCGTGGTAGCTGATTCTACATGTGAAGCGGAGTACATCGCAGCCTCGGAGGCGGTGAAGGAAGGTGTCTGGATGAAGCAGTTCATGACAGATGTTGGAGTAGTGCCCAGAGCACTGAATCCAATGAACCTGTTCTATGACAACACTGGTGCCATTGCTCTGGCCAAGGAACCAAGTTTTCACAAGAGGCCCAGACACATAAAGCAACGCTGCAACTCCATCCGCGATTACATCGAGGAGAAGGACATAAATATTTGCAAAGTGCACACGGATCTGAATGTTGCAGACCCATTGACCAAACCTCTTCCAAGGGCTAAACATGATCAACACCAGAACTGCATGGGTGTTCGATTCATTACAATGTAAATCACATAGTGATGTGAGCTAGATTATTAACTCTAGTGTAAGTGGGAGACTGTTGGAAATATGCCCTAGAGGAAATAAATCAAGTGTTTGTTATTATATTTCCATGTTCATGATAATCGTTTATTATCCATGCTATAATTGTATTAATTGGAAACACATTACATGTGTGGGTAAATAGACAACACTTTGTCCCTAGTATGCCTCTAGTGAACTAGCTCGTTGATCAAAGATGGTCAAGGTTTCCTAGCCATTGACATGAGATGTCATTTAATAACGGGATCACATCATTAGGAGAATGATGTGATGGACTAGACCCAAACTACAAACGTAGCATATGATCATGTCAGTTTATTGCTACTGTTTTCTGCATGTCAAGTATATGTTCCTACGACCATAAGATCATGCAACTCATGGATACCGGAGGAGTGCCTTGTGTGTATCAAACGTCGCAACATAACTGGGTGACTATAAAGGTGCTCTACACGTATTTTCGAGGGTGTCTGTTCAGTTGACATGGATCAAGACTAGAATTTGTTACTCCGTGTGACGGAGAGGTTTCTTACGGCCCACTCGGTAATACAACATCACAATGAGCCTTGCAAGCAATGTGTCTAAATGTTAGTCATGGGATCTTGTATTACAGAATGAGTAAAGAGACTTGCCGATAACGAGGTTGAACTAGGTATGGAGATACCGATGATCGAATCTCGGGCAAGTAACATACCGAAGAAGAAAGGGAACATCATACGAGATTAACTGAATCCTTGACATAGAGGTTCAACCAATAAAGATCTTTGTAGAATATGTAGGAACCAATATGGGCATCCAAGTCCCGCTATTGGTTATTGACTGTAGAGGTGTCTCGGTCCTGTCTACATACTTTTCGAACCCATAGGGTCTGCACACTTAAGGTTTAGTGACGTTTCGGTAGTATAGAATTATGTATGGTGGTGAATGAAGGTTGTTCGGAGTCCTGTATGAGATCCCGGATGACACGAGGAGCTCCGGAATGGTCCTGAGGTAAAGATTCATATATAGGAAGTCCTGTTTCGGTCGCCGGAAAAGTTTCGGGCTCATCGATAGTGTACCGGGAGTGCCGATAGTGTACCGGGAGACCATCGGGAGGGGTATTTCGACCCAAGTGGCTCCATGGGCTGTGGGAGAGTGTTTACCAGCCCTTAGTGGGCTGGTGGAAGTCCCACACAAGGCCCATGCAGTTTGGGAAAAAAGGCCCAAAGAGAAAAAGTGGAAAAAGGCAAAAATAGGGTGAATCCTAGTCCTACTAGGATTGGAGGTGGAGTCCACCTCCTCCACCTGGTTCGGCCGACTCCTTGGAGGCTTGGCCCTTGTTCCAAGCCTCCTCCTATCTTCCTCTTATATATACTGGAGGTTTTAGGGTTTTCGCACAGAATTTTCAGCCACGTGTTGCCCGTTCCTCCAGTGCATAGTTTCTCCTCTAGATCGGTTTTCTTCAGCGCTTAGGCGAAGCCCTGCCGGAATAGCTCCACCACCATCGCCGGAGTGCCGTCACGCTGCCGGAGAACTCTTCTTACTCTCCGCTCCTTCTTGCTAGATCAAGACGACAGAGATCGTCATCAAGCTGTAGGTGTGCTGAACGCGGAGGTGCCGTCCGTTCGGCGCTAGATCGGTAGGATCGTGATCAAGCTCGTGGGACGGATCGTGAGCAAGTTCGCGGTACGGATCGTGATTGGATCGCGGGATGGATCGTTATTGGATCGCGGTATGCACGGCGATTTGGATCGCGAAGATGTTCGACTACACCAACCGCGTTTCTTAATGCTTCCCGCTTAGCGATCTACAAGGGTACGTAGATCCACTCTCCCTCTCGTAGATGCTCATCACCATGGATAGATCTGCGTGTGCGTAGGAATTTTTTTGTTTCCCATGCAACATTCCCCAACAGGCCGTGCGTGGCCTCACTCAAGGCAAGGCCCTCTCAAGGGCCCTTGCCTCGTGAGGAGGAACAACGTCAGGACTGGCAAGGGGTGGGGCTCCTCAGGCCCCCTCCGGAGTGGCGGAGATCTCTATGCCTGGCCCGGCCTCGGGAGTGAAGGGTGATGCAAGGAAGGACAAGCAGGCGCCACCATGCCAAGTGGTGTTATTTCCCCTTTGGTGCAAAGGGAGCAGGGACGTATGCGGGTTCCGAAGCAGCCCCCAATAGTTACCATTCCACTGGAACAAGACCACAACCACCCGCCCCGCAATGCGGATGTCATCGCTGATCCCATCCTTGCGTCGTCGATAGCTACTTTGCAGGAGAAGACCACCTTTGGGCAGGGCGAGCACGTACTCTGGGACGCCTTCAAAATTGGCTGTTGTGGGATTCCTTCCCACCATTGTGATAATGGAATAGGACCCGAGCCACTGCTATATATAGAGGGTAGGCTGCACCGTAGAGAGGCATCCGATCCACTCCATCATCCATCCACCACCGGGCCACATAGAGCCTCTAAAACATCAAAGGGAGGCCTCATGAGTCCCTAGAACACTGTACAAGTTCATCCACACCACCTCCTTGAGAGGTAATCCACCAAAACAGGAGTAGGGTATTACGCTTCGCAGTGGCCCGAACCTGGGTAAACAGTCGTGTTCATCTTCTTCCTCGTTATCGTGCGAGTTTGCTGTTGTGTTCATCAAGTAGCAAGCTAGGTCGGGCGAGGTTGTAGGGGATCTTCGCACACTCCCCTGTGTTCGAAACTTAGGGTTTTCTGGAGCCCGAAATCCGACATAGAGTTTGTTAGGTAGCATTCCACATCAAAAATTATCTTTTTATCATTTACCTACTCGAGGACGAGCAGGAATTAAGCTTGGGGATGTTGATACGTCTCCGTCGTATCTATAATTCTTGATTGCTTCATGCCCATATTCTACAACTTTCATATACTTTTGGCAACATTATATAAGATTATTGGGACTAACTTACTTACCCAGTGCCCAGTGCTAGTTCATGTTTTGTGTGTGTTCTTTGTTTCACAGAAATTCCATATCAATGAAGTCCAAATGCAATAAAAAATATATGGAGATTTTTTTTGCAATATATGTGAATTTTGGGCCTAGGAATCAACGCAAGACGGTGCCCAAGAGAAGCACAAGCCAATAGGGCATGCACCCAGGGGGCACACTAATGGCTGGTGGTCCCCCCTTAAGTCGGTTGAAGCTCTCCTTCTGGAGAAACAAAGATATTCTCACGGTCAAAACCCCTCAAAATTTCAGCCCAATCAGAGTTGCAGATCTCTGGATATTTAAGAAACTGTTAAGGGGTCCAAAAATAGGAGAGAAATAGAGAGAGAGATCCAATCTCGGAGGGTCTCCTGCCCTTTCCGGAGCCATGGCGGCCATGGACGCCATGGACTAGAGGGGAAACCCTCCTCCCACCTAGGGAAGGTGTGAAGGAAGAAGAAGAAGAAGGGGGTGCCTCTCCCCCTCTCTCCTGGTGGCACCAGAGCGCCATCGGGGCATCGATCCTGACGACAATCTACACCAACAACTTCGACGTCGTCATCACCAACCCTTCTCCATCAACACCGCCATGATGCTGACGATCAGGAGTGATTACTTCATTTGTAGGCTTGCTGGACGGTGGTGGGATTGGATGATATTGATCATATAATCTAGTTAAGTTTGATAGGGCTTTATCCATAGTATCCACTATGTTTTGATATTGATGTTCCTATGACTTTGCTATGCTTAATGCTTGTCACTAGGACCCGAGTGCCACGATTTAAGATCTAAAAATATTATGTTTTCATGAATATAAGATTGATTCGGATCCTATCTTGTAAGTTGTATGCACCTATTACATGTCTTTATCTGCATACCCCAAGGTGACAATAATTGGGATTCTTTCCGGTGATTGTCGTAGTTTGAGGAGTTCATGTATTCACCATGTGTTAATGCTTTGTTCCGGTTCTCTATTAAAAGGAGGCCTTAATATCCCTAGTTTCTAATAGGACCCCGCTGCCATGGGAGGGTAGGACAAAAGATGCCATGCAAGTTCTTATCACAAGCACGTATGACTATATACGAATACATGCCTACATTACATTGATGAATTGGAGTTAGTTCTGTGTCGCCCTAGTGTGTAACTTTTATATGATCAATGTCATCTAAATCATTATCCATCACCGATCCCTGTGCCTACACATTACATGTATTGAATCTTGCAACATTATCTTTTACACCTACTAAGTACTTCCACTACAGGAATCAGGCACTTTGCTGTCAGCCATCCCAGACGGCAAAGGCATGCATCCCGGACGGCAAAGTCTTTGCCATCCGCCAGCAGACGGCTAACCATCTAGCTGAATAAGCCATGGTAAAAGGCACTTTGCCGTCTGCTGGTGGACGACAAAGACCTTTGAATCTTTGTCGTCTACTAGCGGACGACAAAGGGCCTGGATAACACACGTGGCACCTTAGCTCCGTTAAGGGCTTAACGACGTGCTTTACCGTCTGCTGGCAGACGACAAAGACCTTAGTTCTTTGTCGTCTGCCAGCGGACGGCAAAGCACCTATTTTTTTGCAGGCCTAGGTGGGTTCTTTGCCGTCCACTAGCAGACGACAAAGAACTAAGGTCTTTGCCATCTGCCAGCAGACGGCAAAGAACCCACCTAGACCAGCCCCAGGTTGCACATGCAGCTGCCACATGGCATCTTTACCGTCTGCTGGCTGACGGCAAAGCTCTTTGCGATCTGCCAGCAGACGGCAAAGTGGCTATATAGCCCCTGTTTTTTCTGTTTTTTTCTTAAAATCATTCAATTTGACATCATATCATATATATATCCAACATATGAACCATACAAGTTTCTAACAAGCATACCAACAATAAGTTTCAACAAGCATACAACAATAAGTTCCATCGAGCATACCAACAATAAGTTCCAACAACATATCCAACATATACAAGTTTGGAACAACATATCCAACATACATATCCAAAACAAGTTTCAGTAAACAAAAAGGAAGCAGAAGTAGAAGAGTAATCAATGCAAGCTTCCTCATCTATAGCAAATCTGCAAAGTAGGAAAGATGAAAGTTAGAAGAAGAAAAAGACTAGCTAGAAGAAAAAGAAAAAGAAGAAGAAGAAGAAGAATTTATCTTCTCTTTCTTTTTCTCCTCTCCTCTCCTCTTCTCCAAGGTAGGAAAGAATGCTAAGTATAGGTCATTTTTAGCTATCCTAGGTAGAATATATCATTTTGGAGGTAAGTAAGGTTATTATGTCATTTTTGAGGAAAATAAGCTAAGTATAGGTCATTTTGGAGCTGAACCAAGGTTATTATGCCATTTTTACCTAAGTGAGCTAATTATGTCATAAATGAACTAGCTGAGCTAATTATAGATCATTATTGAGCTATCCTAGGTAGTTATGCCATTTTGTACCTAAGTGAGCTAATTATGTCATAAATGAACTAGGTAAGCTTGCTATAGATCATTATTGAGCTATACTAGGTAGTAATGCCATTTTCTAGCTAACTAAGCATATCAAGTCATTTTGGAGGAAAATATGCTAAGTATAGGTCGTTTTATCGCTATCCTAGGTAGAATATACCATTTTCTAGATAACTAAGCATATCAAGTCATTTTTGAGGAAAATAAGCTAAGTATAGGTCATTTGGGAATTAAGTAGGTCATTTATTAAGCTAAGTATGCATTTGTTAATGAAAACACTTTGGAAAAATTACCATCAACACAGAGGTGAAGGACCGGTAGGGTTTGCGCCAGGGTGAGACGTAGAAGGACTGGTTGGGGTTGCGACAGACGCAGAAGGGTCGGTCGATGCTTGTCGGGAGGCACGCTGCACCAAAGATCATTTGCAATGTCTCCTTAGCATGATGCAACTCAAATGTGAATACTAGTAACTAATGACCATTTAAATGAAACTCACAATGGGTGCTATAGCAATATGGGGCATCGACGGAGGGGGCTGACCATTGTTCTGGCACACAATCTCCACATTTTGTTTTCACGAGTCATTCATATTAGTCAGTGATGAAACGAACATTACGTGCATGATTTGGCTACTATGCAGGAGAAACTTTCCATGAGGAGCTCGTATGGGGCCCGGTGAGACGCGTCATTCTGGTTCCTCTCCTCCTGCAACATCCTAGCCGTCCTCTCCTCCATGTCCCTCTCCCACTGTGGTGCCTGCCTGTTTGCCTCCGCCAGAAGCTCCTAGGCCCTAGCCTCAATGGCGAGCTACATTGGCCGTGGACGGGGCCTTATCTCAGGATCAAAGCTTGTCTGGTGCTTCTTGATCTCCGGGAGAGTTCTAGGACAATGTATCAGTCCATCCCCAATGGCTATCGAGCCATGGGGCCTCTCGCCACCAGATATCATCATGAGGTTTGGATCAAAAGGACTCTGGATTGGGTTGAAGTCCTCCCCTTTCCTCGCCTTCCCCTCATCCCTATACCTCACGACCTTGTTGTGGGAGGAGATGTTGCTGAAGCTCTGTGGATGATCGAGCTCATCCTCATAGAATGCCTTGGCCTTCTTATACGAGGCAGTATGGGCCATGGCATAGAGGTCGAACAGAGGTGGCACCTCCTTCTTGTTGTGTCGTGCCTAAAAGAGAGGAACAAAATATTGGTTAAGGGATCAAGCTAGCATGAAGAATGAAATTGCATGAATCATGAAGCAAACCACATACCCAGTTATCCCCGAACTCAAACAGGCTGGAGCTCCCTTGATGGTGTGGCACACCTCTCATTTGGGCACGCTTATCCTTGGCCTTGTTGTGTTCGGCTAGCCATTCGGGAGAGCACCACTCATCCACCAATGCCTCCCAACATTCCATCCTATCCGCACACCATCTCGGGGGCACCTAAGTTAGACAAGAGAAATTTCAGCGCTACACCTACGAATCAAATCAAAGAAACTAAGTACAAGGCCTTAAATAGATAATTACCTTCATTAACTTCAACTTACTCAAATAATTTTTGCGGCACTTCTTCTTGGCCCTCTTAATGTTAGTCGAGGCGTAGTAGTCTCGAATAGCCTGCACCCGAGCCTCATGCCATAAGTTTTGAAGTAGGTGCTTGGACTCGGCTTCGAGAACAACACCCGCTTTCGCCTCGTCTTCCTCAAGACACGTGTAGAAGGTCTGCAATCAAACAAGACAACACTGATTAGTACAATCACTAGGTGTTGTTGATTTTTAATTCTGTAAAGGAGAAATTACCCAAAAGCGACGAATCACAATGTCAGCCACTGTCTCGCACAAGACACTGTCGACCATCTCCTCTGGCAGGGCCGGGGCAGCCTTGTACAGCTCCCAGGTCAGTGCTACCTATGGAGACTCACCCTCACGAGGCAACTGGACCTTCCCCGAGAAGTGGTGCCGGAGAAGCACACCAAGGACCTGGTTGGGCCTGTGGATACCACGCTCGTATTTCCATCCCCTGCAGTAGGACAAGGCCAACACATTAGATATTAATTTGAAGAAACATGAAGGCAAAAGGTTAGAAAATAGTAAATGCACTTACTTCTCCGCATTAGGCGCAATCAACCACCTCTCCTCGCGGGTCGTCGTCACGGGCGACAGCTTTTTACAACCACGCTGGTAGACCTTCTTGCCATCCTCAACCATCTCGCCCTAGCTATAGGTGTCCTCAGACAAGTTGTCCTCGCCACCATCCGAAAAGTTGTCCTCGCCACCATCAGCATGGCCACTAGCCTCCGGAGTCACGTTGGACGAAGACTGTGGGACCCGAGTCTCCTCGGACAAAGACTTTGGGACTAGAGTATCCTGGGACCAAAGCTCGGTGACCCAAGGCTCATCGACCTGAGGCTCGTGGACCAGAGTCCGAGACGGTTCCAAGTCAGACGGGTCCATCTGAGACGGAGCACTTCTGTGGTCGGGAGAATCAGCTGGGGGTGGCGGCGAGGAAGGCGCGGCAACCTTCCTACCTCTAGCACCTCTCTTCGGCTTCCCCCAACCTCTCCTGGTCGAAGAAGAAGCGCCCGCCGGTGTCTGCATGCTATGTACCAGCGCTCTCCGGAGTTTCTAGGGTGGAATAATAGCACCCCTCCCAGCACGCGCCGAGGAAGGAGGCTCAGAGCGGTCTCGACCTCCGCCCACCATCTGTTAACACCTGCAATGGCAAAGAGTGAACAAAATTAGTTCAACATAAAAAAATTGAATACCTAATAACATGAACTAATTAATAATATATATGTACATAATAATAATTGAATACCTCATATTACTAATATTAATATTCATCGTCTATATATGCTCTGGAATCAATAAATGCATAATCATCATCACTATCAGTAAATGGGGCAATAGTTCAAGACCCCATACTCAAGCCTAAATAAGGCACATCCATTCTCACAGGCATCTATCTTCTCATAGGGCATCTTAAGCGCACGTAGGATTTTGTCCGACTGGTACATGTTTGGTGGCAATACATGGCCTTTGGGTATAAAGCATCCAAATATCGTCATCATCGCGTGTAGCATTCTATGCCCAGGTTGAACTGAGCCTTTAGAGACATTACTTGCGCGATGCCATCCAGCTAACAAAGCTCAGTGTGCTCGTGGAGAGGACGTTTTGAAGACTCCAACATTTCATAAAAGGCCTTTGTAGTTCCTCCATCTCATCATTTGAATCCCGAGCATCATCAAAGACTTGCACCATGTCTTCGATACTGGTACCATGCTCGTCGGTGCAACGACGAACCACCTCAGCTCTGGCACGTTGGGCAGACTCACCATGAAATGTCCAAACCATATAATTAGGCGTAAAACCCCACTTTTGCAGGTGTTTGATCATTTCAAACTCTGACTTCTTCTTATAGTTGTCGCACTCGACACAAGGGCACCAGGTTGTTTTGTGTCCATTTGCAAATGCGACTCTCACACACTCCTTGGTTTTTGTTAACCATTCACGGGTCATGTCTTTCTGACTAGTGTGACCGGTGTACATCCACCCAAAATCACTCATCTTGCCTAGCTACTGGACACACACAAAATATATACATAATTCAGCAAACCATATTCATCAGTTAATAGAGTTTGTTAGTTTCATTACGTCGATGCAACCTAGACACTAGTAGGTAAAGATAGGTCCTAATTGTTGGGGAACGTCGCATGGGAAACAAAAAATTTCCTACGCACATGCCGATCTATCCATGGTGATGAGCATCTACAAGAGGGAGAGTGGATCTATGTACCCTTGTAGATCGCTAAGCGGGAAGCGTTAAGAAACACGGTTGGTGTTGTCGAACATCTTTGCGATCCAAATCGCCGAGCGTCCTGCGATCACATCACGATCCGTCCCGCGATCCAATCACAATCCGTCCCGCGAACTCATCACGATCTGTACCGCGATCTCATCACGATCTGTCCTGCGATCTCATCACGATCCGTCCCGTGAACTCATCACGAACCGTCTCGCGATCTTGTTCACGGTCCTTCCGATCTAGCACCGAACAGACGGCACCTCCACGTTCAGCACACGTGCAGCTTGATGACGATCTCCACCGTCTTGATCCAGCAAGAGGAAGTGGAGAGGGAGAAGAGTTCACCGGCAGCGTGAAGGTGCTCCAGTGATGGTGGTGGAGCAATTCCAAAAGGGCTTCGCCTAAGCACTGCGGAAATTCGATCTAGAGGAGCACCGGTGGAACGGCTAGCACGTGGCCGTAAAATCAAGTGCAAAACACCCAATACCTCCAGTATATATAAGTGGGAGGGAGGAGGAGGGCTGGCGCACAAGGCAGCTCTGCCTTGCCTCTTGCACAAGGAGGATTGGAGGAGTCCTCCTCCAATCCTAGTAGGACTAGGATTGCTCCTTTCCTACATGGAATCTATTCCCACCTTTTGCGGTTTTTTCTTTCTTTCTCAAGTCCAGCCGCATGGGCCTCTTAGAGGACTTCCACCAGCCCACTAAGGGCTGGTTTCCACCCTCCCACAGCCCATGTAGCCTCTTGGGTCGAAATACCTCTCCCGATGGTCCCCCGGTACACTACCGGCACTCCCGGTACACTACCGATGAGCATGAAACTTTTCTGGTGACCAAAATAGGACTTCCTATATATGAATCTTTACCTCCGGACCATTTGGAGTTCCTCGTGATGTCCAGGATCTCATCCGGGACTCCGAACAACCTTCGGTCACCACCATACATAACTCTATACTACCGAAACGTTACCAAACCTTAAGTGTGCAGACCCTGCGGGTTCGAGAACTATGTAGACATGAACGAGACACCTCTACGGTCAATAACCAATAGCAGGCCCTGAATGACTATATTGTTTCCTACATATTCTACGAAGATCTTTTATCGGTCGAACTTCTATGTCAAGGATTCAGTCAATCCCGTATAACGTTCCATTTGTTCTTCGATATGTTACTTGCCCGAGATTCGATCGTTGGTATCTCCATACCTAGTTCAACCTCGTTACCGGAAAGTCTCTTTACTCGTTCCGTAATACAAGATCCCGTGGCTAACACTTAGTCACATTGCTTGCATGGCTTTGTTGTGATGTTGTATTACCGAGTGGGCCCTTCGATACCTCTCCGTCACACGGAGTAACAAATCCCAGTCTTGATCCATGCCAACTCAATAGACACCCTCGGAGATACCCGTAGAGCACCTTTATAGTCACCCAGTTACGTTGCGACGTTTGATACACACAAGGTACTCCTCCGATGTTAGTGAGTTGCATGATCTCATGGTCATAGGAACACATACTTTGACATGCAGAAAACAGTAGCAACAAACTGACACGATCATATGCTACGTTTGTAGTTTGGGTCTTGTCCATCACATCATTCTCCTAATAATGTGATCCCATTATCAAATGACATCTCATGTCCATGGCTAGGAAACCTTAACCATCTTTCGATCAATGAGCTAGTTCACTAGAGGCATACTAGGGACATTGTCTTTGTCTATATGTCTACACATGTATCCATGTTTCCAATTAAAACAATTATAGCATGGATAATAAACGACTATCATGAACAAGGAAATATGATATTAACTAATTTATAATTGCCTCTAGGGCATATTTCCAATACGAATCCCACCCGAGTATGCGTAGATTGGGTTCGTTTTCCCATGCTCCGCTCTGGATTCGACGCACAATTTCGGCAGCACCTCCCCGCTGTTCTCCTGATACACGTCTCGACAATAGGCAGAGAGGATGTGTACCCGAAGAACAATAGGGAGGCACTGACGAAATTCTGCATCGGATTCGGAGCAGAGTATATGGGAAAACGAACCCAATCTACACATACTCGGGCTGTCTATCGATAACGTTGGACAATTCGAAAGAATCACGTTTATAAATATGCTAATGAATGCATATTTATAAATGTTACCCTTTTGAACGGGAGACACATAGTGGTCACACATACTGATGATTGAAGACACATATAGCTAGCAAGTTTCATCGGCACGAAGACCGGAACAGAGGAAATGAAGGGGGCAGGAGGAGATGTCATTTGTGGTCACCCACGAATGCAGGGGCGGAGCTCGTCGAACGCATGGGGAGGTCGTCGAACACCAGAACGTTGCAGCGACGAAACAACTACACATTTAAATCCACCCGATCAACATAAATATGATGTTCTGTATAACAAAATCTAAAAATATATGACCTAACACATAATTCACAAATATATGACCCGTGTCGTGTCGGGGTCGGGGTGTCGGGGGTGTCGTGTCGGGGGTCGGGGTGTCGGGGGTGTCGTGTCAAGGTCGGGGTGTCGGGGGTATCGTGTCGGGGTCGGGGTGTCGGGGGTGTCGTGTCGGGGTAGGGATGTCGGAGGTGTCGTGTCGGGGTAGGGGTGCTGTGTTGTGGTCGGCGGTGCCGTGTCGGGGTGTCGGGGTTTCGTGTTGGGGTAGGGGTATAGGGGGTGTCATATCGGGGTCAGGGTGTCCGGGGTGCCGTGTCGGGGTCGGGGTGTCGGGGTGCCGTGTCGGGGTCGGGGTGTCGGGGATGTCGTGTCAGGTTTGGGGTGTCGGGGTGTCATGTCGGTGTCGGGGTGTCGGGGGTGTCGTGTCGGGGTCCGGGGTGCCGTGTCGTGGTGTCGGGGTGTCGTGTCGGGGGTCGAGGTGTCGATGGTGTCGTGTCGGCGATCCTCGACCTGGTTACGTCGGTGCCGACACACCCCGCCTCCTCCTCCTCCTCCTCCTCTTCTTCTTCTTATTCTCCTTCTTCTTTTTCTTCTTTTCTTCTCCTCCTCCTCCTCCTCCTCCTTTTCTTCTTCTTTTTCTTCTTCTCCTTCCTCTTCTTCTTCTTCTTCTTCTCCTTCTCCACCTGTTCTTCTTCTCTCTTCTTCTAATTAACTAGAACTAATTAACCTAACTACAACTAAACTAGATTTAACTAAATTACTAACTACAACTAAATTACTAACTACAACTATTAAAAAACTAAATTACTAACTACAACTAAATTACTAACTACAACTAAACTAGATTTAACTAAATTACTAACTAAACTATTAAAAATGAAAAAATAGAGAGGGGGAGGGGGCTCACCGGAGTGGGGGAGGTGGAGGAGGCCGACGCCGGCGGTGGGGCGTCGGGTGTGGCGGGTGGCGCGGCGGGGGCGGTGGCGGTGGGGTGTCGGGGGCGCCGAGGAGGGAGAGAGGGGCGGGGTGGCGTTGGCGTCGGCGACGCGCGGTGGCGGGGGCGGGGTGCACTACGGCAGGGGCGTGCGGCGGGGGGCGATGGGGTGGCGGTGGCGTCGGGGGCGGTGGGTTCAGGCGGCCGAGTCGTGGGGAGACGGGGAGGAGAGAGGGAGAGAAAGAGAGAGAGAGGCAGGCTAGGGGGTGTTAGCCGTTAGGTAACCCCCCCTCTTTGCCATCCGCTAGCGGAAGACAAAGGAGGTTTTTCGTCCGCTAGCGGATGACAAAGAGGGGGCCGTTAGGTCAAGTTGCGGGCTGGGTCGTCAGTGGGCCCCCGCCCTCTTTGCCGTCTGCTAGCGGACGACAAACCTCCTTTGTCGTCCGCTAGCAAACGACAAAGAAGTGGCTAATGGCAAAGCCACCCTATGTCGTCTGCTACCTCTTTGCCGTCTGCTTTCTGCTAGCTGATGGCAAAGCCACTCTTTGCCATCTTCTAGCAGATGGCAAAGATGTGGCAGACGACAAATCTTCTGATTCTAGTAGTGTTCTAGTTTACTTCCTGGAAAATAGTTTCATACTTATTCTAGGTAAAGTAAGAATTATCGTGCGTAGAGTTGTATCGATGGTTGATAGAACTTGAGAGTATTAATTCTACCTTTAGCACCTCGTTGGTTCGACACTCTTACTTATCGAAAAAGTCTACAAACGATCCTGTACACTTGTGGGTTATCAATAACCCACAAGTATAGGGCGTCGCAATAGTCTTCGAGGGTAGTATTTCACCCAAATTTATTGATTCGACACAAGGGGAGCAAAAGAATATTTATGAGCCTTAGCAGCTGAGTTGTCAATTCAACCACACGTGGGATTTCTTTCTGTAGCAAAGTGTTTAGTAGCATCACTGCAATTGTAACAAGAACACTAAAAGTAACAGCTTGTAGTGATTGTAATAGCAGGAGCAGTAATAACTTAGTGAAGATCAATATTCAAAAAGTGTAGGCATTTGATCCGCGATGGATATTTGTGTTGGATGACATCCATATTGTAATAGTCCCAACCTAGAACTATATGGAACTAGCTCCAATTCATCAATGTATTGTAGGCATGTATTCCGTATATAGTTTTCTTATAATAAGAACTTGCATGACATCTTTTGTCATACCCTCCCATGGCAGTGGGGTCCAAAGGGAAACTAAGAGATATTAAGGAATCCTTTTATCAAAGAACCGGAACAAAGCATTAACACATGGTGAATACATGAAATCCTCATACTAAGGTCATCAATGGAGATGATCCCAACTACTTTCACTTTGGGGTGTACGGATCATAACACATAATGATGCATAAACCTTGCAAGATAGGATCCAAAAGACTCTCATATTTGTGAAAACATAATAGTTCAGATTTGAAATCATGGCACTCCGGCCTTAGTGACAATCATTAAGCATAGCAAAGTCATAGCAATATCAATCTTGAAACATAGTGGATACTAGGGAGCAAGCCCTAACAAATTGACTCGATTACATGACAAAGCTCATCCATCTCCATCACCGTCCAGCAAGCCTATGAAGGAACTACTCACTCCTAGTGGTGAGCATCATGGAACTGTTGATGCAGAAAGGTTGGTGATGACAACAAAAATGAATCCCCCTCTTCGGAGCCCCAAACGGACTCCACATCAGCCCTCCCGGTGAAGAGCAGGAGGTGACGACGTATCTGTCTCACAAAAGATGATGGAAGTTTTCTCTTTGATTTTTTCTAAGAAAATAGCCTCATATAGGAGAAGATGGGTACTAGAAGCCTACCAGGGGGCCCACGAGATCAGGGGCATGACCTCGTGGTAGGGCTGCCCCCAGGCTCATGGCCTTCTGGTGGGCCCCCTCCTGATATTTCTTTCGCCAATTTTTTTATATATTCCAAAAATATTCTCCGTCAATTTTTAGACCAATCCGAAACTTTCATTTCTGCACAAAAACAACACCATGGTAGTAGTGCTAAAAACAACGTCAGTCTAGGTTAGTTTCATCCAAATCATGCAAATTATAGCCTAGAACAAGAGTAGAAGTGTTTGGAAAAGTAGATACATTTGGGACGTATCATGTCGCGGCCTATCTTATCGTGCATAATTGTTGGCTCCTCTGGTTTACTATGTTGGTGACAAGCGTTAGCTATCTCCTTGCTTGTGGCAAAGATGTTTTCGAACTTCACGAGGGCTGCTACATCGGGCAGTTATCCTTGTGCCCTCTTTCTTATGATCTTGTGCCTCGGCATGGGGTCTAGGGCCCCGTTGACGAATGCTTTGATGGCTGTTCCGTCAGATATGCTTGATATTGTGTTTTTGTTCCTCACTTAGTGGGAGACAAAATTGCATAGTGGCTCCTATGCTCCTTGTGTTATATTGTAGAGGTCTGTCAGGCTCCCTGGCCGATGCTACGTACCTTCAAAGTTGTTGAGGAACTCGTGCTGGAAATCTTCCCAATTGTTGATGGAGTTTGGCGGGAGCCCATCCAGCCATGACCGTGCTGATCTTGCTAGGCAGAACTGGACGTTGTAGAGGGCATTTCCTATGTCGCCGTATGCCAATTCAACGGATGTCAGGTAGTCACTGAGCCAAAGGTTGGGTTTTGTATCGCCCGAGTATTTTTTGACTCCACACACAATGAATAGTCGAGGGAATTTATGTGTGATGGCTTCGTAAAGGAAGCATGCTAGAGCGATACCGGACATGAGCCGGGGTATAGGGGCTTCGTATTCTGGCGTGTAGTGCTCCATGGTCCGAGATCTTAAGTGGACATGGAGGTGTGGTAGCTAACTGAGGCGGTTACGAATGGACCCTTCGTGATTTCTTGCCATCGCAGCTTGTATTGTGTGTCAGGGGCCATCGACGCCTATTGTCGCATCGTTCCTTTCGGAGTTTCCTGCATTCCGGCCTTCTGGGGCGAACTCATCGCTGGATAATGGTAAGGGGCCCTATGCATTGTCCATTTACTTCTCTTGGAGCTCGACCATCTTGTGCATGACTTTGACGAGGTCGGCGAGGATCATGGTCCTTGGGTGCAGCCCCGAGCTTGTTGAGAACATGGCCGCTTCTTGTATGCTTTGAGCTACTGTGGAACCTCTATTGACCTGTTTTTGTGAGTGATTTCCTCATCGTCGTCCCATTCGTCGGTCTTTGTTTCCAGTTGATGACCTCTGAGCATGCTTGCCTAGTGCCATATGTTGTTGCTTCCGTAAGTGGGTCACGCGCAACCCCAAGTGTGATGATCTCGCGAAGCCCATCCTCTAGGGACTTGGGTAGGTTGCCTTCTTGGGCAGTTGGGTTCGGGTCATTTATGGTTTTTTAGTGTCATTATTGTGGTGGTCGAGTGTGGCGTGTTGTCACTTGCCTTGTCCTCCACTTTTGTGAACATCACTTTGTGTAACGAGATTGGCTGGGGATGTACGGTTCGACCTCGCCTACCGTCTCCTATCATATATGGGACCCCAGGGTGTTTTCTTGTTCGTCATGGTCTCTGTTTTTTCGAGATTTGGTCCTAGCCGGCAAGATCGCGATGTTTCCGTCCATGACCTCTTGTGGTGAGGCCGGCTTGTTATCTGCGTCCTCATGGATGGGCAATGATAATATGTTTGCCGTGTCGACATTGCAATCTGAGACTGTATCGTCTATGAAGCAACCTTTGTGTGCATGGTCGATGTGGCAGTTGCCACAACACACCATGGCGATGAGCTAAACATTCTTCTAGAAACATTAGTAGACCTCGCGCTTGTATATAGCACCTGCCGAGGTCGTTGGAGTTGGAAATTCGTTGCATGTCCTGGGTCAGACGGGCGGTAGACATAATCGGAGGTCAGCACGCATATTGGTGATGAAGGTGACGTTGCCGATGTAGATGGTGTGCATGAGACGGACGTCCGCAGCCGTTCGTGCTAGGGAGCCGCCCCCTCCCCTCCCCTCCCCCTCCTTTTCTACCCTAGCCGCGCCCAGCCTTACTCCTTCCTCCTCCCTTCCTCTTCGCCACCTGAAGCAGTCGCCGGGCAAGCCCGGGGCGCCAAGGATGGTGGCGGCGGGGCGTCGGCTGTCCTGCTTCTGCCTGGGGAACCCCGGATGTGGAGTGGCGGCTTCATTGGCAGGGCACGGTAGGCTAGCAGCTGTGCGGGCGGTGGATCTGAAGTCCCGACCGCGCGGGCGGTGGGATCCGGTAGTCGTTGGCGGGCGGCGACGGCTTCTGCAGTAGCTGGTGCGCGCGATCTGGCGCCTCCCCTCCTCCCCTCCTCGGCATGCGGGCTAGCCTAGTCAGGCCGCGCTTCCTTTGGTGTCCGGTTCTGTATAGGAGGCACTGCTGGTGGTGGGGATCTACTTCCGGCGAAATCCCTGACCGGCCATGGCCGGCCGCGTCGACGGAGACGCTTGAGGGCGCTCTTCCCCTCCTTGGAGGCATCGGTATGGACTGATCCCCTCACTTCCCCTTCCCCTAGGTCTCCCGGGCGAAAGCCCTATCTTTGTTGGGCGATGGCGGTGCTCACGACGTCGTTCCCTTCTTGAAGGCGCCGCTTTCGGAACCTTGGAGTTGGGTGGCACTCGTGGGTGATGGGCGATGTGTTGGAAATATGCCCTAGAGGCAATAATAAATTAGTTATTATCATATTTCCTTTTTCATGATAATCGTTTTTTATCCATGCTATAATTGTATTGATCGGAGACTTAGATGCATGTGTGGATACATAGACAAAACCATGTCCCTAGTATGCCTCTAATAGACTAGCTCGTTGATCAAAAGATGGTTAAGGTTTTCTAGCCATGGACATGAGATGTCATTTGATAACGGGGTCACATCATTAGGAGAATGATGTGATGGACAAGACCCAAACTACAAACGTAGCATATGATCGTGTCAGTTTATTGCTACTGTTTTGCGCATGTCAAGTATGTGTTCCTATGACCATGAGATCATGCAACTCACAGATATCGGAGGAGTGCCTTGTGTGTATCAAACGTCGCAACGTAACTGGGTGACTATAAAGGTGCTCTACAGGTATCTCCGATGGTGTCTGTTGAGTTGGCATGGATCGAGACTGGGATTTGTTACTCCGTGTGACGGAGAGGTATTTCGGGGCCCACTCGGTAATGCAACATCACAATAAGCCTTGCAAGCAATGTGACTAATTGTTAGTTGCGGGATCTTGTATTACGGAACGAGTAAAGAGACTTGCCGGTAACGAGGTTGAACTAGGTATGGAGATACCGACGATCGAATCTCGGGCAAGTAACATACCGAAGAACAAAGGGAACGTTATACGGGATTAACTGAATCCTTGACATAGAGGTTCGACCGATAAAGATCTTCGTAGAATATGTAGGAACCAATGTGGACGTCCAGGTCCCGCCATTGGTTATTGACCATAGAGGTGTCTCGGTCATGTCTACATAGTTCTCGAACCCGCACGGTCTACACACTTAAGGTTCGGTGGCGTTTCGGTAGTATAGAGTTATGTATGGTGGTGACCGAAGTTTGTTCGGAGTCCTGGATGAGATCGCGGACGTCACGAGGAGCTCCGAAATGGTCCGGAGGTAAAGATTCATATATAGGAAGTCCCTGTTTGGTTTCCGGAAAAGTTTCGGGCTCATCGGTAGTGTACCGGGAGTGCCGGTAGTGTACCGGGAGTGCCGGTTGTGTACCGGGAGGCCTCCGGGAGGTGTATTTCGACCCCAAGATGTCCATGGGATGTGGGAGAATAATAACCATCCCTTAGTGGGCTGGGAAAACAGCCACAAAGGCCCATGGCGCAGGAGAGAAAGTCCTAAAGCAAAAAGTGGAAAAACAGCCAATAGGAGGCAATCCTACTCCAACTAGGATTGGAGGTGAAGTAGGATTGCTTCCCACCTCCTATTTCGGCTGACCCAAAGGCCTTGGATGCCTCTCCTCTCCTCTCCTCCTATATATACTAGTGGATTGGGTGGTTTTTGGACAGAATTTCCGGCCACGTGCTACCCGTTACACCGGTGCATAGTTTCTCCTCTAGATCGGTTTTCTGCAGCGCTTAGGCGAAGCCCTGCCGGAATTGCTCCACCACCATCACCAGAGCGCCGTCACACTGCCGGTGAACTCTCTCTCCTCTCCACCTCCTCTCGCTGGATCGAGACGGTGGAGATCGTCATCAAGCTGCACGTGTGCTGAACGCGGAGGTGCCGTCCGTTCGGCGCTAGATCGGAAGGACCGTGATCGAGATCGCGAGACGGTTCGTGATGTGATCACGGAACGGATCGTGATGAGTTCGCGGGACAGATCGTGATCAAGATCGTGAGACGGATCGTGATGAGTTCGCGGGACGGATCATGATGTGTTCGCGGGACGGTTCGTGATTGGATCGCGGGACGCTCGGCGATTTGGATCGCGAAGAAGTTCGACTACACCGACCGCGTTTCTTAATGCTTCCCGCTTAGCGATCTACAAGGGTACATAGATCCACTCTCCCTCTCGTAGATGCTCATCACCATGGATAGGTTTGCGTGTGCGTAGGAAATTTTTTGTTTCCCATGCGACATTCCCCAACACGATGGCGGTGGTGCGGCCCTATCCTAGCATGGATCTACGTCCCCTGCTTGGAGATGGACTCCCGTAGGTGGAGGTCGTCGTTTGGCGTCATGGTGGCGTCAATGGCGGAGGCACCTGCCAAGGCGGGCACTTCAATCTGCTCTGAAGATGACTAGTGGAAGATGGTGGCAGCGACACATGTGAGTGTGTCAGAGTGGTTTGTGCCCCGGACCCGGTATGTGGCTCGGTTGGGGCCTCCGGCTTTAGATGTTAGGCTTAGGTGAGAGGTCTGGGTACTTGGCCCAGCTTGCACCCCTTGATCATATGGATAGGAGTAGCGGCAGATGTTGCCACGATGGCGAATTCAGGCATATTGTTGTACTACTTTGTAAGGTCCTCGGGAATAATCAATAAAATGGCCGCATGCATCTCCCAGATGCAGAGGCCGGGGGTCATCCTCCTTTTCTAAAAAAATAAAAGATGGTGTGCATGAGACGAGCCGGTGGGTTGATGTCGACCTGGCCTGCGTCATGCGCGGTGAACGTTATAGAGCCAAGCATTAGGCTTTCCCACGGTGGTAGGTTGTCAGAGGCAGGAAAAGATCCGATCCTTGATTGGTCTCCAGCTGGAGCCGCCCATGCCTGGTGCACCAACCGACAGAGCAGATTCCTGTTGGATTCCTTGGTAGGGGTCCAAGCGCAGCTAGAAGTCATGGATCGGAGGTCAACGAGGGGTTTATCCAAGTTCGGGTCTCCTGAGATTAATACCCTACGTCCTGCTAGTTTTGATGATTCATAGTGGAGGGATATCTCATGCGAAGGGTTACAATGATGTATGAGATTGCTACCGAGGGTTCTCCTATCTGAGGATAGATGATGAAGAGGGACCCCTGGATCTCCCTTTATATAGGAAGGATAGGTCTAGGGTTTACATGTCACATGCGATCTAGGGTGTTTCCGCCCTCTAGCCTTGGGCATCAAGAATCTTGTCTAGCCTCCTAGGGTTTGCATCGTATCCTGGGCCTGTTGGGCCCTTTGTGGTTGACGAGGCCGGGGTCCTGGGTGTTAGCCACCCCTGGTACAGGACCCCTTCACTACTGCTCCGAGCTTGCTCCATCGCAAGGAGCACAACACCTTTGGACACCACCACCGAAGGAGGAGGGCAGGGAGGAGCCAAACAACGATGTTGGACTAGAGGCAGGAGAGCCTGCTCTCTGGGGGAGATGGGTGGCAAGGCTTCTTGCATGTGCTTGACTGGAGGCCCTGCTAATCGGAGCGAAGGCACATGACCTCGTTACCGGACATGCCCAAGAAGTAACATGTTGGAACGAAGTTATAGCAGAGGACCCTCAAATTCTTAGGGATCAGCAACATGGGAACACCATCAACAATGGTGGCGGACGGAACGAGAGCCCCAATGAGCCAGAGCTTGGCGCTTCTTATTCTCCATCGCAGCACTCCTCTTGTCTTCCAAGGGAGTCCAGACAGGCGAGAAAGGGTCGTACATGCCTCAAGAACCATCTTCTTGTAGAAATACAATGACACAAATGACACATGGTTTAGAGTAAAAATGGTAAGTTAGGTGAATTTTCCGAGGGAGATGGGTATGGGATCTCACACTAGGTGAGGTCGAGATCGTGAGATCAACCCCCCAAAAAATCATATTTAGACATTCCAAAAAACCTGAAATTATTTGACAATATTCATGTGGGGTATGTCTACAACTCAAATAAAAATTAGGTCAAAATCGATGTACATTTAAAGATTCAAGACAGAAAAATTCGAATGTGAATAATGGCCTTGTTTGAATACGACGTTGACACTATTCATATCCATTCTATCTTTTCTATTTCTATTAATGTAAGTCGAATTACGATCTAATTTTTTTTGAGGTTGTACGTCAAACACTAATGAGTGTCTATTTTGTAGAATGTTTAAAGATATATTTAAAAAACGATTTAACTGATCACATCTAATGTGAGATCTCATAGAGGTTTCATATATGTGATGGTTGGTTGGGAGGGTACCTAATTTTCACGAGTCTTTGCCATCTAGTACAGATGTTAGTACGACCTTTAAAATGAGTTTTAAGAAAGAAAATCATGCGAGTTACGATGGTAACAAACAAAATTATAATTGATTTCTTCCTCCCTCACTCAATACATGACCCACACGCATTTTAGAAACAAGGTCTAACCTATAATTTGACTAACCAGCTATACATTACGAAAATTATATCACTGAATTTGTGTTTGAACGAAGTTTCTAATCATATAGTTTTAAAACATATAACACATAAGACAAGGACGCCCTGTAATGAGATAGACTTTGAAATTACTCAAGTAAAATTAGACTTGAAAATGAATGGTATGGATGCGGATATGATCGATGATTAGACTTTAAATTCTTGTTTGAAAAAGGATGCATTAAATGGAAGAGACCCTTATCCTAGATCAACCCTGCAAGGATGTTGTGGGTAGCCAATGCAAGGTCAGCTACTACGAGTTCGCCACCCCCATCTAGCTCGGTGGCATCAATGTTCGTGATCTCCATCATGTTGAGTTCGTCTGATGTGTCATATGGATTTGGCTCCAATGCATTGACTCTGCATGTCGGTGCACTAGAGTTTTGGGCTCTCCAGTGCCTCCTACTCGTGCACGGGCACTGGCAGCTACCCAGGTGGCAAGGACCAACAGGAACTTGCCAGATACTAGCACAGGAGAATCAAGATCACCGGCAAGGCCTTGCCGGGAGGGCTATCTACCCACTAGAGAGGGAGCCCGGCCCCGACAAGGCAAGGAATCGGCAAGGTGAAGCCCCAGCAAGACCCCGCCAACGCATGAGCTAGGTGTCAATCCATCTGGACGCGTGTCGCAGTGTTGACATCAGAGAGACTTAAGCGGTGCCGATGGGACGGGCTCCCGTCCCGTCCCTCTGACATACAAATATGTGTGATGGTGCATTAAATGCGTCTGTCCTATTCCGCTAGTGTTAGGTATGATAGCACTGTAGCTCTGTACACCCCGTGTACACACTGTACGCCACTGTTGTGATCCCATTTAGATTATAAAAGGAGGCCGAGGGAGATACGATAGACAACTTTTTTGACTTTGTCACTTTCAGGGACCCTCTAGCGCACACGCGTGGTAGTGGCTCGCAGCATCCCTATAGCAAGAACCCTAAGAACACTATCAATACCACCAAGCAGGAGTAGGGTTTTACGCATCCATGTGGCCCGAACCTGGGTAAAGATCCCCGCGTGCTTTTCATTAGACCGGCTCTTGGCACAACCTACCCCCCGCCAAACCGAAAGGGATCCCCATGATCCCATAGGTGTTCGTTCTCCACGACATCTTTGGTGTGCCAGGTAGGGGGGCGTTAGGTTGTGCGAACCAATTCTGGTAATCAGCGTGCCAGTTCCTTCGCTCTCATCACCGCTATGGCTCCCAAGAAGAAGGTCCCAATAGCAACTGGCCCATCCACGTCCTCCATGCCTGTATCTGCGCAGACAGTACAGGGCGTAGACGTGGGTGGAGGAGGAGGATGCGGAGGTTCGGAACTTCCGTGAGGCTCTGGTGATCAAGGCCAAACTAGCGGCAATGCTCGCTGCGGAGACACCCATGACGGCAGTGGGAACCCCCGCGCCCCTAGGTCTCAAGACGGAGCGGTACTGCCTACGGGTGGTACGACAAACTCTGGGGACGGAAGGGTATCCTCCAGGGCACCATGCCGGCCCCTACGCCGCGCCCTTCTTAGGACGCGCACGGAGGGCCGCACCAGGGCGCCCGCGATTCTCGGTGTCCCCACGGGAAAGCTCCTGCACATCCTTCCCAAGATGCACGGGACCAGCTTGCACACAACCATGCAGGCGAGAGTGGTGTGCCAATGCAGGATCGCGGCGGTGCTCCTTCTAACATGTTTAGGAGTCAGAGCACCTCGCGTTCCTCACGCCGTTCGTTACCGACCACGTTGGAGGAAGCGATGTCACGGGGCGCAACTACTCCTAAACTTCCCGCCGGCTGCGGAGAAGCTGCATGAATGGAGAGCCACCATTCAGAGCCTCCTTAGCCTCGCGGATAAGTTTCAGTCCACCGAGGGGCTCGTGCTAGTAGAGAGAAGGCCAGATGCGGCGCGACCTCGGCACATTCTCCTCCACAACAATGGTGCCGGTCACCGACTCGACGGACCAACGCTCACGACGACTACTCGACAGCATCGTCCGACCCACGGACGCACCGCAATCAAGTTCTTCTAGAATGTGGCAAGGAAGACACTCAAACCGCACTCAAGCGGTGGCGGGAAGCGCGCCTCCAGTCGGATAGGCGCGTGGGGACTACTGTAGACAAGTCTGCGCCAGGCTATCCTGTCAGCCTAGCTTACGAGGTGGGTTGTCCAGCGTTTAACCATGACCTGCAGCGAGTCCAGTGTCCCAACTCCTGAACGTTCAAGCCAGAAGTCTCGGAGAAGTATGACGGCAAGACTCATCCGTTAGAATTCCTGAGTATCTACATCATGGCGGTGCAAGTTGCCGGGGGTCGCGACGACAAGATACTCGCCAACTACTTCCCTTTGGTGCTTAAGCCCAACGTCATGTCGTGGTTGATGCACTTGCCAAAGGGGTCAATCGCCTCCTGGGCATACTTGTGCCATGAGTTTGTTGGCACCTTCACAGGAGGTCATCAAGCTCCTGGCCAAGAAAGTGATCTACACATCATCCCTCAGAAGGAGGGTGAAACTTTATGCAAATACATCCAAAGGTTCATCCGCGTGCACCATGACATCCCAGACATTCACCCTGCCTTTGTTATCAACGCGTTCCATCAAAACATTCGCAACCGTGGGATGCAGGAAGAGCTGGCGATGAATAGAGTCTGGGACGTCGCCGAGCTTTATGCTTTGGCAGACAAATGTGCTCGGGCTGAGGAAGGGAGGAGGCTCCCCGGCGAAGACGTCGACACAAGGGTCGACTCTGAAGATAAAGACACCGCCACCCCAACAAAGAAGGGCCGGTGGTAGAACAAGAAGCGCAAGGGCAAGGCTATGCTAGCCGTCAAGGGATCCGACAACCCCGGCGCCGCCAAGAAGGGTAAGGTTGGCATCCCCGGCGACGATGTTGCCGGGTGCGCCTCCTGCCATGCCATGGTGGCTGCTGACAAGTCGGAAGGCTCCGGCAAGCAGTATTGCAAGATCCATCGCACCAAGGGCCATGATCTCCAAGACTGCCGGCAAGTTGAGCAGCTTGCCGAGAAGCAACAAGCCGAGTACGAGAGGCAAGACAAGTAGAAAGGCTAAGATGGTGCCGAGGGGTCCAGCAAGAAGCGTGTCGACCGATCAATCGCCGCGGCAAGCCCAAGCAACAAAAAGACCAGCCAGCCTGTGGCCGCAACAAGCAAGAGGGAGATGATGATGATGTCGAAGAGGACGACGAGTCCAGCGAGCATGAGTTTTAGAAGGCTACAGAGATGATGTGCATAGAAGGAGGACTCTCATCGCGTTCCTCTCACCGCCAAATTAAACAATGAGCGCGCGAGGTTAATGCGACAGAGTCCTCTATCGGCACACAGAGACCTCTGAAGTGGTCCAACACTCCTATCATCTTCGATGCAGAGGATCACCATGATCGCATAACTGCCGTCGGGTGCTTGCTGTTGTTGGTCTCGCCAACAATCTGCAACCTCAAGGTGACGAATATGTTAGTCGACTGTGGGGCCAGCCCGAACCTGATCTCGCCCGATGTCATTCAGAGGCTGCAAATTCCTGACAAAGATCTCGATCCAACAGGAACTTTCCAAGGGGTCAATTCGGGAAGGACTCAGCCGAAAGCCAAGATCACGCTACCAGTGACGTTTGGCAGCGACATCAATTTTAGAACAGAGAAGATCGTTTTTTATGTCGCCAAGATCTCATTGCCATACAACGGCATTCTTGGCCGCCCGGCACTAGCCAAATTCATGGCGGCCACTCATTTTGCTTACAATGTGCTGAAGATGACCGGGCCAATGAGCGTCATCACCATTAACTCTGACAAGAAAAGCGCACTTATCTGCGCCGACCAACTCTACTGGGGGTAGCTGCAGCACCTGCCGCCAAGGCACTTGCTCCTACCACTTAAGATCCCGGGGGAAAGAAGACTAGCAACGCCTCTGGTGCACATTCCGTCCAGTGTGCCCCCTCGGGGTGCTGTGCTCCCGTCGACGATATGCCAGAGAGCTCCACCGGCAAGAGCAAGATGTCCAAGGCAGCTCCACCGAAGACCAAGAAGGTGCCTGCCAAGGAGGACGACACGATGGTAACGTTCACCATAAGTTCCACCCTTGAAGACAAATAGGAAAGCATGCTTGCCACCTTCCTACGGGCGAATGTCGATGTGTTTGCATGGCAACCATCTGATATCCCCAGCATTCCCAGGAAGGTGATTGAGCACCACCTCACCATCTGCCCGCACGCGCGGCCCGTCAAGCAGAAGGTTCAGAAGAAAGCTTTGGAGTGGGAACAGTTTATCGCCGAAGAAGTCAAGAAGTTAGAAGCAGCTGGCCTGGTCAGAAGAGTAGTCCGTACTACATGGTTGGCCAATCCAGTCATAGTGTGCAAGGCGAATGGGAAGTGGAGGCTATGCATCGATTTCACAGACATCAACAAGGCCTTCCCCAAAGATACTTTTCCCTTGCCGCGCATCGACCAGATTGTGGACTCCACTACCGGCTACGACTTATTGTCTTTCCTTGACGCCTATTTAGGCTATCATCAAATTTTCATGGCCAAAGAAGACAAGGAGAAGGACCATGGCGGTTCTCAGATTGGGAAATACGAGGGGTAAATGAGCAGTGCCTCTGTAATTTCCCCTTTTTATGGGGAAGGCGTGGGGCGGTCTCTTTACTAAAATAAGCTAACATATAAACATTTCGCGAGCGCGCTACTGTAAATGATGTGCCACGCATGTATCCCACGTCCTGCATTCAATGGGCATTGTGGGCAAGCGCAGCAAGCGCAATGATCACAACCGCAAGGCCCTGCCACGTGTGCTCGTGCACTAATTGGGCCTAGAGCAACAACGCCTCGTGACGTGTGTGGCCGAGGCCCAGGAGCTCCTGTCAGTGAACTAGAGTTTTGGGCTCTCGAGTGCCCCTTACACATGTACGGGCAGTGGCAGCCACCCTGGCGGCAAGGCCCAGCAGGACCTTGCCAGATACCAGCACAGGAGAATCAAGATCACCAGCAAGGCCTTACTAGGAGGGCTATCAACCCACTAGAGAGGGAGCCCGGCCCCGGCAAGGCAAGGACCCGGCAAGGCGAAGCCCCGACAAGACCTTGCCAGCGCACGGGCCAGGTGTCAATCCATCTGGATGCGTGTCGCGGTGTCGACGTCAGAGAGACTTAAGCGGTGCCAATGGGACGGGCTCCCGTCCCGTCCCTCTGACAGACAGAGATGCTTGACGGTGCATTAAATGCGCTTGTCCTATTCCATTAGTGTTAGGTATGATAGTACTGTAGCTCTGTACACCCCATGTACGCACTGTACGCCACTGTTGGGATCCCCTTTAGAGTATAAAAGGAGGCCCAGGGCGATATGGTAGAGGAATTTTTTGACTTTAGCACTTTCAGGGACCCTCTAGGGCACACGCGTGGTAGTGGGTCATAGCATCCCTATAGCAAGAACCCTAAGAATACTATCAATACCACCAAGTAGGAGTAGGGTTTTACGCATCCGTGCGGCCCGAACCTAGGTAAAGATCCTCGCGTGCTTTTCATCAGACCGGCTCTTAGCACATCCTACCCCCCACCAAACCGAAAGGAATCCCATGATCCCATAGGTATTTATTCTCCACGACACTGCACCTTCCTCTTCCCTATGACCCTAAGATTCACGTTGTTGTGCGCGCTTTGCTTTCTTGAAAGCCTGACCACGACCACACTTATTTCTTCTTAGTGATCATCCAGTGTATGATAACTTTGTGCCCCTTGTGATACGTCTCCATCACATCTATAATTTTTTATAGTTTCATGTAAATATTATACAACTTTCACATACTTTTGGCAACAATTTATATGATTTTTTGGACTAATCTATTGATCCAGTGCCCCGTGTCAGTTCTTGTTTTTTTTGTGTTTTTTGTTTCGCAGAAATTCCATTTCAAACGAAGTCCAAACATGATAAAAATTTACGGAGATTGTTTTTGGAATATTTGTGAATTTTGAGAAGTGGAATCAATGCAAACGGAGGCCCACAGAGAGCACGGTCCACCAGGGTGAGGGCCAGGGCCCGAACGAGGCCTGGTGGACCATGCTAACCTCGTATGTCAATTCGAGCTCTCCTTCGTGCACAAGAAATCTGATTTTTGGATAAAAATCCCCTCAAAATTTCATTCGGGTCGGGGTTACGGAATATAAGAAATGGTTTTCGGCCAAAAAATAGGAACACAAAAAAGGAGAACAGAAAGGGAGATCCAATCTATGAGGGGCTCCTACCCCTCCGCCGCCATGGAAGCCATGGACTAGAAGGGGAACTCTCCTCCCATCTAGGGGGACGCCAAGGAATAATAAGAAGGAGGGGGCTCTCTCCCCTTCTCTCCCAGTGGCGCCAGAATGCCGTTGGGGCAATCATCATGACGGCGATCTACATCAAAAATCTTGCCGCCCACAACACCAACTCTGTACCCCTCTATGCAGCAGTGTAACACCTATCTTCCCCGCTGTAATCTCTACTTAAACATGGTGCTCAACACCATATATTATTTCCCAATGATATTTGTCTATCCTATGATGTTTGAGTAGATCTGTTTTGTGTAAGGGGTTAATTGTGGCATGGTGTAATAGATGTGAGCTGTATGTTGATATCGTGCTGTCCTATGGTGCCCTCCGTGTCACTGATATGTCTCCAACATATCTACAATTTTTGACTGTTCCATGCCATTATATTATCTGTTTTGGATGTTTTATATGCATCAAAATGCTATTTTATATTATTTTTGGGACTAACCAATTAACATAGATTCTAGTGACAGTTTCTATTTTTTTCTTGTTGTTGAGCATTGTAGATAAGGATATTAAAAGAAGTCCAAATAGAATAAAATCTTCGCGGTGATTTTTCTTGGACTAGAAGACATCTACCAGACTTGGAGAGGAAGTCAGGAGACCTACCAGGAGGTCACAAGCCACCCTGGCATGGCCAGGGGGGCGCCCCCTGGCTTGTGGCCCCCCAACAAATCCTCCAACCCTAATCTTTGGCCTATAACTTACCAAATATCTCCCCAATACCAAAAAGGGCAACGATAATACATTTCTGCCGCCGGAAGCCTCCGTTCTCGAGAGATCCAATCTTGAAGCCTTTTCTGGTAATCTGTCGGAGGGGGATTCGATCACAAAGGGCATCTACATCAACTCCCTTGCCCCTCCAATCATGCGTGAGTAGTCCACCACAGACCTATGGGTCCATAGCTAGTAGCTAGATGGCTTCTTCTCTCTCTTTGTGCTTCAATACCATGTCCTCCATGATCTTCATGGGGATCTATCTGATGTAATACTCTTTGGCGGTGTGTTTGTCAAGATCCGATGAATTATGGATTTATGATCAGCTTATTTATGAATATTATTTGGTTCTTCTATGAATTCTTATATGCATGATTTCATATCTTTGCAAGTCTCTTCGAGTTATTTGTTTGGCTTGGCCAACTAGATTGGTAATTCTTGTAGTGGGAGAAGTGCTTACTTTTGGCTTCAATCTTGCTTTGTCCTTACCCAGTGACAAAGTAGGGGTAGCAAGGCATGTATTGTATTTTTGCCATCAAGGGTTAAAATACGGGTTTTTCATCATATTTCTTGAGTTTATCCCTCTACATCATGTCATCTTACTTAATGCGTTACTCTGTTCTTCATGAACTTAATACTCTAGATGTAGGCAGGAGTCGGTCGATGTGTGGAGTAATAGTAGTAGATGCAGAATCGTTTCAGTCTACTTGACACGGACATGATACCTATATGCATAATCATTGCCTTGGATGTCGTCATAACTTTGATCTTTTCTATCAATTGCTTGACAGTAATTTGTTCACCCACCGTGTTATTTTTACTTCAAGAGAGAAGCCTCTAGTGAAACCTATGGCCCCCGAGTCTTTTTTCCATATTATATTTTCAGAGCTATATACCAAAAATACCTTGCTATAATTTATTTACCTTGTAATTCTTGCAATCTTTCCCATCTATCTCTATCAGATCCAATCCTTGCAAGTAATCGGGAAGGGATTAACAACCCCTTTATATCATTGGGTGCAAGTGTTTGATTGTTTGTGTAGGTGCATCTATTGGTGACTTGCTTATTCCTCCTACTGGATTGGTACCTTGGTTCTGAACAACTGAGGGAAATACTTATCTACTTTGCTGCATAACCCTTTCCTCTTCAAGGGAAAACCAACGCAAGCTCAAGAAGTAGCAAGAAGGATTTCTGACGCCATTGTCGGGGAGGATACACATCAAGCGTACCAAGTACCCATCAACATCTCATCTCTTGCATTTACATTATTTTCCATTTGATTCTCGTTTTCCTCTCCCCCACTTCTAAAAAAAATTCAGAAAAAACAAAAAATATTTGCCTTTTTTATTCGCCCTTCTTCCGTTCGCCTTTACGTTTGCTTTTTGTTTGTTTGTATGCTAGATTGCTTGCTTTGTCACGATGTGTGAGAATACAAAATTGTGTGACTTCTCCAATACTAATAATAATGATTTAATTAGTACTTCGATTGCTCCCTCCACTAATGCAGAATCTTATGAAAATTAATGCCGCTTTGCTCAAACTTGGTATGACAACAATTTTCTGGCCTTCCTAGTGAAGATGGCGCATCCCATCTAAATACTTTCATTGAGTTGTGTAACATGCGAAAGAAGAAAGATGTGGATAATGATATTGTTAAATTGAAGCTATTTCCGTTCTCACTACGAGATCTTGCTAAAACTTGGTTTTCATCTTTGCCTATAAATAGTATTGGTTCTTCGAATAAGTGTAAAGATGCTTTTATTTCCAAGTACTTTCCGCCCGCTAAGATCATCTCCCTTAGGAATGATATAATGAATTTTAAGGAACTTGATCATGATCATGTTGCACAATCTTGGGAGAGGTTGAAATTAATGATTAGAAATTGTCCCGCGCATGGTTTGAGTTTATGGATGATTATAATTTTTTTAATGCAGGATTGAATTTTGCATCTAGGAATCTTCTAGATTCCGCCACGGGTGGTACTTTTATGGAAATCACATTAGGAGAAGCTACTAAACTCCTACATAACATTATGGAAAATTACTCTCGATGGCATACCAAAAGATCTCCTACTAGTAAAAAAGTGCATGCTATGGAAGAAATAAATACTTTGAGTGAAAAGATGGATGAATTAATGAAATTATTTTCTAGTAAGAGTGCTCCTATTGATAATAATGATATGCCTTTGTCTTATTTTATTGGGAATAATAATTAATCTATAGATGTGAATTTTGTTGGTAGGAACAATTTTGGTAATAACGCGTATAGAGGTAATTTCAACCCTAGGCCTTTCATAGTAATTCCTCTAATAGTTATGGTAATTCCTACAACAATTCTTATTTAACATATAATAATATGTCCTCTTATCTTGAGAACAATATTAAAGAATTTATTAGTTCTCAAAAGGTTTTCAATGCTTCGATTCAAGAAAAATTGCTCAAGTTTGATGATTTTGCTAGGAACGTTGATAGAATTTCGCTTGAGATTGATTCTTTGAAAATTAGATCTACTCCACTCAAGCATGATATTAATGAGTCTTTAAAATCTATGAGAATTTCTATTGATGAGTGTAAGGAAAGAACTGCTACAATACATGCTAAGCATGAATGGCTTGAAAAGTATGTTATCGTGATAATAATGATGAAGACCTTAAAGTGATTGATGTGACTCCTATTGAATGTTTGTTTTCTAATTAAAATCTTGATAAATATGGGACTGGAGATAAGTAAACTTTAGTTAAAATTCATCCCAATGATATAGAGTTTATAGATCTCAATGCTAAAATTGAAAAAATTGGGATTGAAGAGATCAAAACTTTAAATAGCAATGAAACCACTCTTTTGGATTTCAAGGACATAAATTATTATATCTGTTCTTTGATTTATTGTATTTCCTTGTTGCAATACATGTTGAATTCTCCGCATGCTTACAATCAAAATAAGGCTTTTACTAAACATATCGGTAATGCTATGTTGAAATCTTTTGAAGAAAATTGAGTTGGAAGTTTCTATCCCTAGAAAGCTTCGTGATGAGTGGAACCTAATATTGAGATTAAAATTAAAGATTATGAGTGCCACACTTTGTGTGATTTGGGTGCTAGTGTTTCCACGATTCCGAAAACTTTATGTGATGTGCTAGGTTTCCATGAACTTGATGATTGCTCTTTGAATTTGCATCTAGCGGATTACACTATTATGAAACCTATGGGAAGGATTAATGATTTTCTTATTATTTCAAATAGGAATTATGTGCCCATATATTTCATTGTTCTTGATATATATTGCAATCTTGCATGTCTTATTATTCTTGGTAGACCTTTCCTTAGAACGATTGGTGCAATTATAGACATGAAAGAAGAAAACATTAGATTCCAATTTCCGTTAAGGAAAGGCATGGAACACTTTTGTAAAAACAAAATAATATTTCCTTATTAATCTGTTATGAGAGCTACTTTTGGATTGCATACCAAAGATGACAATACCTAGATCTATTGTGTTATGCCTAGCTAGGGGCGTTAAACAATAGCGCTTGTTGGGAGGGAACCCAATTTTATTTTTTTGTTCTATTGTTTTGATTATGTTTTGAGTGTTTAACACATTATTAATTCTATAGTAATTGTTTTTTGTGTTTTATTTAGTGTTTGAGCCAAGTAAGACCTTTGGGTTGGTCTATGGTGATTGTTGATTTGATCTTGCTAAAAAATAGAAACTTTTGCACCCAGTCCATGAATTTTACAAATTTATTAGAGCATCAAATGAGTCTGAAATTTTTACAAAAGATTCATATACAAATTTCCCAGGTTTTAATAATGTTTCCGAATTTTTAAAGTCACATAAGTATACTTAGTTTCCACATTGCTACAAACTGTTCTATTTTTGACAGATTCTGTTTTCTTTGTGTTTTTTTACCTATTTTGATGTATCTATGGGTCGTATCGGGGGGTATGAACCATGGAGAAGTTGGAATAAAGTATATATTACACCAATATAAATAAATAATGAGTTCATAACAGTACCTAAAGTGGTGATTTATTTTCTTATACTAACGGATCTCACGAGTTTTCTGTTGAGTTTTGTGTTGTGAAGTTTTCATGTTTTGGGTAAAGATTTGATGGACTATGGAATAAGGAGTGGAAAGAGCCTAAGTTTGGGCATTACCAAGGCACCCCAAGTAATCAAGGATGCCAAAAATCCTAAGCTTGGGGATGCCCCGGAAAGCATCCCCTCTTTCGTCTTCAATCCATCGATAAATTTACTTGAGGCTATATTTTTATTCACCACATGATATGTGTTTTTCTTGGAGCGTCTTGTATGATATGAGTCTTTGATTTTTAGTTTTCCACAATCATCCTTGCTGAAGACATCTTTTGAGAGATACATGCACGAAGCATGAATTTATTAGAATACTCTATGTGCTTCACTTTTATCTTTTGAGCTAGGCAATTTTGCTCTAGTGCTTCACTTATATCTTTTTAGAGCACGGTGGTGTTTTGTTTTATAGAAATAATTGTAATCTTGTACCAAACTTATATTATTTGGGAATATTTAAACAACATGATAATTGGTTTAGTTATGAATTTAGTCCTAATATAATAGGCATCCAAGAGGGATACAATAAAAACTTTCATATAAAGTGCATTGAATATTATGAGAAGTTTGATTCCTTGCATAAAGTTTTGAGATATAAAGATGGTGATATTAGAGTCATGTTAGGAAGTTATTGTGGGTTGGTAGAAATACTTGTGTAAAGGTTTGTGATTTCCGTAGCATGCACATATGGTGAACCGTTATGTAAGGAAGTCAGAGCGCGTGATGGTTTACTCCTACCAACCTCTCCCCTAGGAACATGCGTCTAATACTGTGCTTAGATGACTAATAGAATTTGCAATAAGTATGTGAGTTATTTATGACTAATGTGATTCCATGGATTTTATACGCACTCTCACCCTTCCACTTTTGCTAGCCTCTCTAGTACCGCGCAACTTTCGCCGGTGCATTAAACCCACCATATATCCTTCCTCAAAACAGCCACCATACCTACCTGTTATGGAATTTCCATAGCCATTCTGAGATATATTGCCATGCAACTTCCACTGTTCCCTTTATTATGACATGTACCATCATTTTCATATTGCTTTGCATGATCGTAAGATAGCTAGCATGACGTTTTCATGGCTTGTCTGTTTTTTGATGTCATTTGCTATGCTAGATCATTGCACATCCCGGTACACCATCGGAGGCATTCAGATATACTCATATTTTGTTGTAGATATCGAGTTGTAATTCTTGAGTTGTAAGTAAATACAAGTTTGATGACCATCATTATTAGAGTATTTTCCCATGTGAGGAAAGGATGATGGATGCTATGATTCCCTCACAAGTTGGGATGAGACTCCAGACTTGATGAAAAATAAAAGAGGCCAACGAAGCCCAAATAAAAAAAGAGGCCATTGATGCCCAACCAAATATTTAAAAAGGAGAAAAGAGAGAAGGGACAATACTACTATCTTTTTTCCACACTTGTGCTTCAAGATAGCACCATGATCTTCATGATAGAGAGTCTCATATTTTGCCATTTTCATATATTAGTGGGAATTTTTCATTATATAACTTGGCTTGTATATTCCAATGATGGGCTTCCTCAAATTGCCCTAGGTCTTCATGAGCAAGCAAGTTGGATGCACACCTACTTAGTTTCCATAGCCCGTTAATATGCCTAGTTGATGCGAGACTATCTTCTCCGTTTTCTGCACAACCTCCACCGTACTATAGTCCACCTATAGTGCTATATCCATGGCTCACGATCATGTATTGCGTGAGAGTTGAAAATTTTTGAGAACATAAAAGGTGTGAAACAATTGGTTGACTTTTCAACGGGGTTGTGCATGATATAAACACTTTGTGTGGGGAAGATGGAGCATAGGCAGTGTCGTGGGGGACGAACACCTAGGGGATCGGGAGGATCCCTTTTGGTTCGGCAGGGAGATGGGCATGCGCGAAGAGTAGAACGAACGAGCACCGCAGGGGATTTTTACCCAGGTTCGGGGCACAAAGATGTGTAAAACCCTACTCTTGCGTGGTTTTATTGGATGAGTTCTAGCTCAGGTTCTGGGAGCGCTACAGTACACAACTGCTACTCATGTAGAATGGGCTAGAGGAGCTCCAAAAGTCCAGGAGTCCAAAAGTCCCAAAAGTCCTCTACCGTAACACCCTGGCCCTCCTTTATACTATCGAAGGGGTCACCAACCATGGCGTATAGTGCGTACACGAGGTGTACAGAGCTACAGTGCTATCATACCTAACTCTGACGGTGTAGGACAGACACATTTAATGCTCGATATGGTGCCTCTGACCGTCCATGGCACGGGACAGGACACCGTCCCATCGGCACTGCTTACCCCCTCCATCATTGGCGCCTCAACATGTGCCCAGGTGGAGCGACACCTAGCCTCTGCACTGGCTTGACCTTGCCGAGGCTCCATGGTCTATCCTGACAATATATTGCCGGGCTCCAAGCCTTCGGTCTTCGGTCTGTTGACTTGAATGCCTTCTCGATGTTGCTATATTTGTTCTCAGTTGCTCCCTAGCAGGCCTTGCCGCTGGTATGGCTACAACTGTCTGTGTAGAAGTACGGGGTACAATAAAGCCCATACTTTAGTACACCGACAGGATCCCTCGGTCCTAGGCCATACACGGTGCGAGGCATTGTTGGGATAGGACCAAAGAGTGCACGGGCACGCATGGCAGGGATAAACTGCTGTAGCAACCATTCCGCTTACTACGCTGCCCCACGACGCACGTTAAGTGCGCGATGTGGGGTACGTGCGCGGAATATGCTTTGTGAGTAGTTATGTTTGTTCCTGAGGACAAGGGATAAGTCTTGTTATAAGTAATCATGTGAATTTGGTATTCGTTCGATATTTTCATGAGATGTATGTTGTCTCTCATCTGGTGGTGTTGTGTGAACATCGACTACATGACACTTCACCATTTTTGGGGCCTAGAGGAAGGCATTGGGAATTAATAAGTATATGATGGGTTGTTAGAGTGACAGAAGCTTAAACCCTAGTTTATGCGGTTCTTCGTAAGGGGCTAATTTGGATCCACATGCTTCATGCTATGGTTAGATTTATCTTAATTCTTCTTTCATAGTTTTGGATGCTTGCGATAGGGGTTAATCATAAGTGGGAGGTTTTTCCAAGTAAGGGCAGCACCCAATCACCGGTCCACCCACATATCAAATTATCAAAGTAACGAACGCGAATCATATGAGCATGATGAAAACTAGCTTGACATAAATTCCCATGTGTCCTCGGGAGCGCTTTGCTTTGTATAAGAGTTTGTCCAGGCTTGTCCTTTGCTATAAAAAGGATTGGGCTGCCTTTCTGCACCTTTGTTACAATTTTTACTTGCTACCCGCTATGAATTATCTTATCACAAAACTATCTGTTACCGATAATTTCAGTGCTTGAAGAGAATACCTTATTGAGAACCGCTTGTCATTTCTTTCTGCTCCTCGTTGGGTTCAACACTCTTACTTATCGAAAGGACTACGATAGATCCCCTATACTTGTGGGTCATCAAGACTCTTTTCTAGCGCCGTTGCCGGGGAGTGAAGCGCCTTTGGTAAGTGGAATCTGGTAAGGAAAAAATTATATAGTGTGCTGAAATTTACTGTCACTTGTTACTATGGAAGGTAATCCTTTGAGGGGCTTGTTCGGGGTATGTTCACCTCAACTGGAAACACAAAGAGTTTTCCCTCAACCTACTGAAAATATTTATTATGAAATTCCTTCAGGTATGATAGAGAAACTGCTGGCTAATCCTTATGTAGTAGATGGAACACTACATCCTGATTTGCATCTAATCTATGTGGATGAAGTTTTTGGATTATTTAAGCTTGCATGTCTGCCAACGATTACGTCAAGAAGGTCTTCTCTTTATATTTGAAGGAGACGACATTGACATGGTATAGGCTATGTGATGATATTGGATCATGGAGCTACAACCGATTGAAAATGGAATTTCATCAGAAGTTCTATCCTATGCATCTAGTTCATCGTGATCGGAATTATATTTATAATTTTTGGCCTCGTGAAGAAGAAAGAATCTCTCAAGTTTGGGGGAGGATTAAGTTAATGTTATATTCATGCCCCAATCATGAGCTGTCAAGAGAAATTATTATTCAGAATTTTTATGTTGGACTTTCTCGTAATGATCAATCCATGCTTGATAGTTCTTGTGTTGGTTCCTATATGAAGAAGGATACTGAGTTCAAATGGGATTTATTGGAAAGAATTAAATGCAACTCTGAATATTGGGAACTCGACGAAGGTAAGGTGTTAGATATGAACCTCAAGTTTGATTGTGTTAAATCCTTCATTGACACCGATGCTTTTTGTGAATTTAGCACTAAATATGGACTTGACTCGGAGATAGTAGCTTCTTTGTGTGAATCTTTTTCTGCTCATGTTGATCTCCCTAAGGAGAAGTGGTTTAAATATCATCCTCCCATTGAAGTGAAAGTAGTTGAACCTGTTAAAGTTGAAGAGGAAACTATTACTTATAATGTTGATCCTGTTATTCCTATTGCTTATATCAAGAAACCACCTTTCCCCGTTAGAATAAAGGAACATGCTAAAGCTTCAATTGTGGTTCGTAAGATCTGTGGTAGAACACCTACACCCTCTGAACAAATTAAAGTTGAACCTAGTATTGCTATGGTTAAAGATCTCTTTGTTGATAATATTGATGGGCATGTTATTCATTTCTGTGATGAAGCTACTAGAATTGCTAGGCCTAATACTAAGAGTAAACATAGAATAGTTGTTGGCGTGCCTGTTGTTTCTGTTAAAATACGAGATCATTATTATCATGGCTTGTGTGATATGGGTGCTAGCGTGAGTGCAATTGCCTTTTACTTATACAAAGAAATTATGCATGATATTGCACCAGTTGAACTAGAGGAAATTGATATTACTATTAAGCTTGCCAATAGAGATACTATTGCACCAATTGGGATTGTTAGAGATGTTGAAGTCCTGTGTGGGAAAATAAAGTATCCTACTGATTTTCTTGTTCATGGTTCCCCACAAGATGATTTTTGTCCTATTATATTTGGCAGACCCTTCTTGAATACTGTTAATGCTAGGATTTATTGTGAGAAAGAAACAGTTACTGTGAGTTTTGGGGATGTGTCTCATGGGTTCAATTTCTCTAAATTTTGTAGACAACCGCATGACAAAGAATTGCCTAGTAGAGATTAAATTATTGGTCTTGCTTCTATTGTTGTGCCTCCTGCTGATCCTTTAGAACAAGACTTGTTAGACCATGAAAATGATATGCATATGAATGAGAGGAATGAAATAGATAAAATTTTCTTTGATCAGCAGCATATTTTGAAACACAATCTATCAGTTGAAATACTTGGGGATCCTCCTCCACCCAAGGGTGATCCCGTGTTTGAGCTTAAACAATTACCCGATAGTTTGAAATATTCTTATCTTGATGAAAAGGAGATATATCTTGTTATTATTAGTGCTAACTTTTCAGAGCATGAAGAAAAGAGATTATTGAAAACTCTAAGGAAGCACCATGCTGCCATTGGATATACTCTTGATGATCTTAAGGGCATTAGTCCCACTTTATGTTAGCATAAAATTAATATGGAGCCTGATGCCAAACCAGTTGTTGACCACCAATGACAGTTGAATCCTAAGATGAAACAGGTTGTAAGAAAATAAATACTAAAGCTTGTGGAGGTAGGTATAATTTATCATGTTGCTGATAGTAGATAGGTTAGTCCCATTCATTGTGTCCCTAAGAAAGTAGGTATCACCGTTGTTCCTAATGATAAAAATGATTTGACCCCGCAAAGAATTGTTACACATTATAGAATGGTAATTGATTTTGGGAAACTAAATAAAGCTACTAAGAAAGATCATTACCCTCTAACTTTTATTGATCAAACACTAGAAAGATTATCCATACATACTCATTTTTGCTTTCTACATGGTTACTCTCGTTTCTCTCAAAAGAGGATCAAGAAAAAATCAGTTTTACTTGCCCTTTCGGTACCTTTGCTTATAGACGTACGCCTTTTGGTTTATGCAATGCACCTGCTACCTTTGAAAGATGTATGATGGCTATATTCTCTGACTTTTGTGAAAAGATTCTTGAGGTTTTCATAGATGATTTTTCCATTTATGAAACTTCCTTTGATGATTGCTTGATCAACCTTCATCGAGTTTTGCAGAGATGTGAAGAAACTAATCTTGTCTTGAATTGGGAGAAGTGCCACTTTATGGTTAATGAAGGCATTGTATTGGGTCACAAAATCTCCGAAAGAGGTATTGAAGTTGATAAAGCTAAAGTTGATGCTATTGAAAAATGGCGTGTCCTACGGATATCAGAGGTATAAGAAGCTTCCTTGGTCATGCCGATTTCTATAGGAGGTTTATTAAAGATTTCTCTAAGATATCTAGGCCTCTCACTAATATTTTACAAAAAGATGTTCCATTCGTTTTTAATGATGATTGTGTAGAAGCATTTGAAATCCTAAAGAATGCTTTGATTTCCACACCTATTGTTCAACCACCTGATTGGAACCTACCCTTTGAAATTATGTGTGATGCTAGTGATTATGTTGTTGGTGCTGTTCGAGGACAAAGAGTTGATAAGAAATTAAATATTATCCATTATACTAGTAAAACTCTAGACAGTGCTCAAAGAAACAATGCTACTACTGAAAAGGAATTTTTAGCAGTTGTGTTTGCTTGTGATAAGTTTAGACCTTATATTGTTGATTCCAAAGTAACTGTTCACATTGATCATGCTGCTATTAAGTACCTTATGGGAAGAAAGATGCTAAACCTAGACTTATTAGATGGGTTCTTCTGCTACAAGAATTCGATTTGCATATTATTAGAAAGGGTGCTGATAACCCTGTAGCACAAAAAATTTCTAGGTTAGAAAATGTTCTTGATGACCCACTACCTATTGATGATAGCTTTTCTGATGAGCAATTAGCTATCATAAAGGCTTCTCGTAATGCTCCATGGTATGTTGACTATGCTAATTACATTTTTGCTAAATTTATACTGCCTAGTTTCACATACCAACAAAAGAAAAAATTCTTCTATGATTTAAGACATTACTTTTGGAATGATCCACACCTTTATAAAGACGGAGTAGATGGTATTATTAGACATTGTGTACCTGAGCATGAACAGGAACATATCCTATGCAAATGTCACTCTGAGGCCTATGGAGGACACCTCGCCGGAGATAGAATTGCACACAAGGTACTACAATCTGGTTTTTATTGGCCAACTCTCTTCGAGGATGTTTGGGGTTTTGATTATATGGGACCTTTTCCACAATCTAACGGGTATACTCATATTCTAGTTGTTGTTGATTATGTTACTAAGTGGGTAGAAGCTATTCCAACTAGTAGCGCTGATCATAACACTTCTATTAAAATGCTTAAAGAAGTTATTTTCCCTAGATTTGGAGTCCCAAGATATTTAATGACTGATGGTGGTTCATACTTTACCCACGGTGCTTTCCATAAATTGCTTGCTAAGTATGATGTTAATCATAGAATTGCATGTCCTTATCATCCTCAGTCCACTGGTCAAGTAGACTTGAGCAATAGGGAAATTAAATTGATTTTGCAGAAGACTGTTAATAGATCTAGGAATAATTGGTCTAAGAAACTTGATGATGCACTGTGGGCTTATATAACTGCTTACAAGAACCCTATGGGTATGTCTCCGTATAAAATGGTTTATGGTAAAGCATGTCACTTACCTCTTGATCTAGAACATAAAGCTTATTGGTCAATCAAAGAGCTCAGTTATGATTTAAAACTTGCTGGAGAGAAGAGGTTATTTGACATTAGCTCACTTGATCAATGGAGAACCCAGGCCTATGAGAATGCCAAGTTGTTTCAAGAAAAGGTTAAGAGATGGTATGATAGAAGGATACAAAAGCGTGAATTTAATGTAGGTGATCATGTCTTGCTATACAATTCTCGTTTAAGATTTTTTGCAGGAAAACTTCTCTCTAATTGGGAAGGGCCTTACATAATCGAGGAAGTATATCGTTCCGGTGCCATCAAGATCAACAACGCCGAAGGCACAAACCCGAAGGTGGTAAACGGGCAAAGAATCAAATATTATATCTCAGGTACTCCCATAAATGTAGAGACCAATATTATTAATAACATAACTCCGGAGGAGTACATTAGGGAGACCTACCGGAACGTTATAGACTCCAAAAAGGAATAGATATGTGGTACGGTAAGTAAACCAACTCCAAAAAATTTCAAAGGCAAATTTTATACGTTTTGGAATATTTAAAAAATTAGGAAAATTTAATGTAGTCCGAATAGTGCACGAGAAGGCGACAAGCCAGGGGGGCGCCCTACCCCCCTGGGCGTGCCCCTGCGGCTTGTGGCTACCTCGTGTACCATCCAGACTTCATTTTCTTGTGCTATACTCCTTTGGGTCGATAAAAATTCATTATATAGTCTCCCAAAGGTTTTGACTCTCGTATCATGCCAATACCTCCTATTTTCTTTTTGAGTTCTTTCTGTAGCAGATTTAGAGCAAGATGTCTTTGCAAGAGTCGGTCGGGGAGAGCCGTATCTCTCACCCGACACCAAAGCCCGGAGCATTCAGTGGAGCCAACCGCTTCGTACAGGCAACGAAGGAAGAGATGGATGCCGACTTGAAAAGGATAGACGCCATGGAGGAAGACCAAGAAATTACCTCTTATCCACAACTTGTGGCCATGTTGGAAGAACTTCAGAGCTCAGCAATTTCGAATTTGGTTATCCCTTCCAATGCTAAATTTCTTACTTATGAAAATATGAGAAAGAGTGTCGCTTCTTCCCCCACAGCAATGAGACATCCATGGGTTATGGGAGCTCTAACCGTCACTAGAAAACTTCGCAAGGAAGTAATGAACCTCAAACAGCAAAATAATAAGCTTGAGGAGGAGAATCGCATTCTGAAGGGCATCATCGCTAAGAATATAACATCACCACCTTCGAAGCAAGACAATTAAACACATGGGTATGGGCGCTCCCCTTGGCTTGTGCCAAGCTTGGGGGAGGTGCCCCAGTATCTTATCGCCATCACATCCCTTACTTTTATCGTTTTTCTTAGTTCGATCCTTTTGGTTATATCTTGATCTAGTGTAATGAAGTTTTCCTGTGATCTAGTTTTGAGTTTTTGTTTTATGTTCCCCCTATGTAAGCAAGTCTGAGTGTTATATAATAAAGAGTAGTTTTGAGTTGAGGGCTTAGCTTATTTGCTATGATCTTCATCTTGAGAAAAAGAAATAGAAAGAAGTATAGAATAAAAGCAAAGAGTATATATGATGATCTTATGGGGGTGATAACTTCACATATAAGAAGTATGTCGATTGAAACTTGGTGTGGGTTGAGAAACATAGCTACTGGTCATTGTGGCAATTAAAAGGAAGTAATAAAGAAAGAGAGGTTCACATATAAATATATTATCTTGGACATCTTTTATGATTGTGAGCACTCATTAAAATATTATATGTTAATAAGTTGATTTGGACAAGGAAGACAACATAATGGGTTATGTTTGCTTACTTCCGAATAGAAGTGATTGGTTATAGATCCTCCAACATGTGACACTTGCTTCCACCTCATATCAGCCAAAACTTCCGCACCAAGTAGAGATAGTACTTGTGCATCCAAACACCCTCAACCCAGTTGTGCGATGAGAGTCCACCATACCCACCTACGGATTGAGTAAGATCCTTGAAGTAAGTTTTCATCGGTGCAAGAAAAAAATTGCTCTCTAAATATGTGTGACCTATTAGGGCGAGGAAAATAAACTTTATATGAAGTTTTGATAGGGAAGAAATAAAAGTGAGGGACTACATAATAAAGTTCTCTATCAAAAGGGGCAATATAAAGTGACGTTCTTTTGCATTAAGGGATTTTGCATCCAACTATAATAGCACATGACAACCTCTACTTCCCTCTGCGAAGAGCCTATCTGTTACTTTTATTTTCTAGTACTTACCTATATGCAAGAGTCATGGTGATCTCCATCACTTTCCTTACTTCGAGTTTATCTCTTGGCAAGCGTCATGTGTTGGGGAATGATCTAGACACATATATCCACTCAAAAGTGGGTGAGGATGAGCTATTACTGTTGACATTACCCTTGAGGTAAATAGTTGGGAGGCAACACTATAAGCCCCTATCTTTCTCTGTCTCCGATTGAAACTTTGAACTCATAGGTACCTCGTGAGTGTTAGCAATTGTGAAAGACAAAATATGATTGAGTATGTGGGTTTGCTTTACAAGCTCTTATATTGACTCTTACCTACGTTATGATAAATTGGAATTGCTTCAATGACTAAGATCGTAGTTTGTTGGTTCCCAATAGATTTCTTGATTCATACTTTACCTTGTGAATGAATTGTTACTTCAACATAAGAAATTATATGTCAAATTATGCCTTCATGTCCGCATTTTATTTTATCAACACCTCTATCTCTAAACATGTGGGCATATTTATCGATTTTGGCGTTCGCTTGAGGACAAGCGAGGTGTAAGCTTGGGGGAGTTGATACGTCCATTTTGCTTCATTATTTTATATTGATATTTATTGCATTATGGTCTGTTATTACACATTTTGGTACAATACTTATGCCTTTTCTCTCTTATTTTACAAGGTTTACATGAAGAGGGAAGAGTGCTGGCAGCTCTCCTCTAGTGGTGTTATGTGAACGTCGACTACATGACACTTCACCATTGTTTGGGCCTAGAGGAAGGCATTGGGAAGAAATCAGTAGATGATGGGTTGCTAGAGTGACAGAAGCGTCAACCCTAGTTTATGCGTTGCTTCAGAAGGGGCTGATTTGGATCCACATGTTTCATGATATGGTTAGATTAATCTTAATTCTTCTTCCATAGTTGCGGATGCTTGCGAGAGGGGTTAATCATAAGTGGGAGGTTTGTCCAAGTAAGGGCAGCACCCAAGCACCAGTCCACCCACATATCAAATTAACAAAGTAAAGATAGTGAATCATATGAGCATGATGAAAACTAGCTTGACAGAAATTCCCATGTGTCCTCAGGAGCGCTTTGCTTTGTATAAGATTTTGTCCAGGATTGGAATTTGCTATAAAAGGATTGGGCCACCTTTGTGCACCTTTGTTACACTTGTTACTTGCTACCCGCTACGAATTATCTTATCACAAAACTATGTGCTACCGATAATTTCAATGCTTGCAGAGAATACCTTACAAAGAACTGCTTGTCATTTCCTTATGCTCCTCATTGGGTTCGACAGTCTTACGTATCGAAAGGACTACGATAGATCCCCTATACTTGTGGGTCATCAGGGTCCTTGTCCTGGGTGCTGCCTCATCTTTCAGATGGATCTTCCGGCAGGCTCGTGGACTTCGGCTTCTTGGGCCCCTCCTCTCGTCCGTGCAGCGCTGGTCTTCTCCTCTGTGCAATGCTAGCCCAGGAGGGGCCATGCTCTCGTCTTCCCTTTAGGAAGCCCGACCCCTCCATCCAGTGCTGGTCCGCAGGGGTCAGGCTGGGCTTGTGTTGGGGGCCTCTTCCTATCTTTTTCTTCTTGTAATCTTCCTCTTCCTCCCATCTTTTTCTTCTTGTAATCTTGCCTAGGGGAGAAAGTCAAATAAAGATGTACTTAGGAAGAGGTGACATCTCATGTAAATTTCACCCTAATTGAGCGACTGCATATTATTATCCTAGTTAGATTCCTCTTTGAATGGTGTTTTCCCTACGCTTTTTCGGAAAAACCTTGCCTGCATGTGCAGCCCTACCACAAGCGCTTTGAGGAGCGGGTCCTTAGCAGTCTCCTGGCGGTGCCACTGCCGGAAAGATACCTTGACATTCTTGGCGTGGCCACTTAAGCTGTTGAGCAGACTCGAAACAGAGTAAGGGCGCGAGCACAGCCACTTGAGTTGTTGAGCGGACTCGACACGGAACAAAGGTGCGAACACAGCCACATAAGCCATTGAGCAGACTCGAAATAGAGCAAGGGCACCATCAATCACGACAAGGTTCCTTAGCATGCAGGTTTTCCATACAAAAGTCGAAATCGTCCAAGGAAAATAACTTCACAATAAGAATTCACTTAGGGTCTAGCAACTTATCTTTTCGTTGTCGTGCTCCTTCCGGCAAGATGTTTTCCTTGAACCTCATCTGTCGGTATCCATACCACCATTTCCCTCTGGCAAAGTTGCATGCGAGGTATCCTTCTGTTCTTTGAAAAGAAGAGAAAATAGGGATATGGAACCTTGGTGGTCCGTTAGCTCTTGCCGGGAGTAAGCGCAATACAATATCTCAAACAAACATTTACATAAGTAAACATGAGAATCAACAAGATGTGCAAAACACTTAGGCCTCGTTTGTTTGGGCTTTAGCTTCGGCTTTTACAACTTTTTCACTTTGGCCAAAAAGCTACAAAAAGCTCCTAAGTAGGTGCTTTTGAAGCTTTTATGGTTTTTGATCAATCAATATAACAATATTTCGCTCCAAAAGCCATAAAAGCTCCAAAAGCACCTATTTCGGAGCTTTTGTGGCTTTTTGGCCAAAGTGAAGAACTTTCAAAAGCCCAAGCTAAAGCCCAAACAAAAAGGGCCTTAGGATAATTCAACTATGCACAGGGTCTACGCCTGGCTTTGTATGAAGGTTTACATGCTTCGACGGCAAGACTTGTACAAAAGGTGGTTGCCAGGAGACCCGGCAACCGCGCCTCCTGGGTGGAACTTACGAAGATGTTCAATATTCCAGGAGTTGCTCACTGAAATGCCATCCTCGGTCTCCAGGCGGACTGCGCCAGTCCTGGTGACTCGCACTACCCGATAAAGGCCTTCCCACTTTGACGACAACTTGTTGGAATTCTTGGCGGATTGAACGCGCCAAAGAACAAGGTTGCCTTCCTCAAGACTTCGGGCATGAATATTGTGGCTATGATAGCGGCGGAAAGCTTGCTGGTAGCGCGCAGCTAGCGCAGCAGCTTGAAGACGGTCTTCCTCAAGGAGCGTAGCGTCATCTTGCCGCAACTGCTCTTGCTCAAGATCATCATAAGTGTGCACTCGAGGTGACCCGTATATGAGTTCCATGGGGAGAACTACTTCCGCCCCATATACCAAGGAGAAGGGTGTCTATCCGGTGGCTCGATTGGTGGCGTTCTGATTGACCAAAGAACCGCCAGCAACTCATCAATCCAGCGTCTCCGCACTTGCACAGCTTGTCAAAAGTTCTTGTCTTAAGCCCTCGCAGCACTTCAGCGTTCTCCCTTTCCGCTTGGTCGTTGCTCCTTGGGTGGGCAACAGAAGTTAAACAGATTTTGCCGCCAAGGTCTTGGACGTACTGCATGAAGGTGCGGCTCACGAACTGTGTGCCATTGTCAGTGATGATCCTATTAGGGACACCAAAGCAGAAAACTAGTCCTTTGAAGAACTTGACAACTGACTGTGCTGTCACCTTTCTCACTGGTTCCACGTCCGGCCACTTTGTGAACTTGTCGACTGCGACGTACAAGTACTCAGAGCCCCCGGTAGAAAAAAGGAAAGGGGCCCAAGATGTCGAGCCCCAAGATCAAAAATGGCTAGGAGAGAGGGATCGTGTGAAGAGCTTGACTGGTTGATGCAATTTCTTTGAATGAAACCGACATGCTTCACACTTGGTTACTAGCGCAGTTTCATCCTGGAGGGTAGTTGGCTAAAAAAACCTTGCCGGCAAGCGCTCTTGATCCTATGTGGGAGCCACATATGCCTCCATGTATCTCTGCCAACAGCTCTAGTCCATCTTCCCAAGAAATGCACTTGAGTTTCACACCATTTGGCCTCTTTCTGTACAGGACGTTGTCCACGAACTGGTACATATTAGACCGGCAGGCTACTTTCTCTGCTTCTTCTTGTTCCTCAAGGAGTTCTCCTATTTGAAGGAATTGGACAATGTGTTGTGCCCATGCTAGACCCTGGGGCTCGACAACAAGGACTAAAGGCATATCCTCTGTCGGGGAAGCATTTGTCTCAACGGCGAGGGCTTGAGGCCTTGTCGGAGCCTGTTGCCCCCTGGCAAGCTTAGCGGGTGCGTGTGCCTCCATAGCAAGATCCTGAGGCCCTGCCGGAGCGTGACGCTCACAGGCAAGCCTAGCGTCGTTCCCGGCAACTTCCTCGCCGGCGGCTTCTAGGAGCTCTGCTGGGAAATACTTGTCAGAACTCAAATTTCTTCTTTTCTCTTGTCCAGTTGATTGTGTCACGGATGGTTGAGTCAGTCGGAGCACAAAAGTTCCTGGTTCCAAAGGCAACTTAAAGGCAGCACACTTTGACAGGCCATCAGCAACACTGTTCTCTGCACGCGGAACGTGCTCCATTTGCATACCGTCAAAATGTTGTTCCAACTTCCTCACTTCATCTACATAAGCTTCCATCAATGGAATCTGATAATCCTTATTCACCCGCTTGACGACAAGCTGAAAAATCACCCCTGACAATAAATTTCTTAATCCCAAGGTCTGCTGCCATCCTGAGACCGGCAAGCAGCCCTTCGTATTCCGCAGCATTGTTCGTTGACCTCTCCCGAGGAAAGTGCATATGAACCACATATTTGAGGTACTCTTCGGTGGGTGCGACAAGCAACACTGTAGCACCGGCGCCTTGCAGCGAGAAATCCCGATCAAAATACATGATCCACTCCTGATTTGTTTCCTTGCCGGGGAGAGTTGACTCTAGAACTTCTTCATATGGCTTTGGGATCCATTCCGCAATGAACTCCGCCAAAGCTCTGCTCTGGATAGTCGAAGTACTTTCAAACTTGAGACCAAAGCTTGACAGTTCCAAAGCCCACTCCACAATCCTGCCGGTAGCATCTGGGTTCCGCAAAATCGGCTGCAATGGGAAATGAGTGATAACGGTGATCTCATGTGCCTGGAACTAATGGCGTAGCTTCCTCGAGGCCATAAGGGGGCCGAAGAGCAACTTTTGCAAGCCAGAATATCTTGACCCAGCCCCCTGCAAAAGGGAGATGGCAAAATAGACTAGGCGATGCACCATCTTCTTCTTCTGAATTGTTTCATTCGACTGCGCACTGCCTTGTTGGCACCAGACTCTGCCATGGAATATCTTGGCTTATCGCTTGGCGGTTCTGCCACTGCCGCTGTTTCTTCATCAACTTCTCTTTCAGCCACTAATGCAACACTCACCACTTGATTTCTTGCTGCGAGATATAGCAACTATGGCTCTTGTGGTTTTGGCGCTACTAGGACTAGCGGAGAGGAGTGGTACTTCTTCAAATCCTGCAGCGCTGCCTTCGCTTCTGGAGTCCATTTCATCGGACCTGCCTTCTTCAAGATTTTGAAAAGGGGCAGGACATGCTCAGCAGATTTTGAAATGAACCTACTCAGAGCGGCAACACAGCCGGCAAGACGACGCACATCTTTGACATGTCTTGGTGCTTCAGTTTGCTCAATTGCTTTGATCTTGTCTGGATTTGCTTCAATTCCACATTGAGATACAAAGAACCCGAGAAGCTTGCCAGATGGGACACCAAACACACACTCCTCAGGGTTGAGCTTCAAGTTGATCTTGGGCATATTTGTAATTGTTTCTTCTAAATCTCATATGAGCGTAGCCTTGTCCTTGGTTTTGACCACTATGTCATCCATACAAGCCTCCATATTTCTATGTAGCTAGGGCTCAAAACCAATCCAGACCGCTCTTGCAAATGTAGAACCAACACTTTTCAACCTGAAAGGCATACGCAAAAAGCAATACGTACCACATGGGGTGATAAATGCGGTCTTATCTTCATCTTCTTTGGCCATGAAAATCTGATGATAACCTGAATAGGCGTCAAAGAAAGACAACAAGTCGCCACCGGCGGTGGAGTCCACAATCTGGTCGATGCGCGGCAAGGGAAAAGGATCATTGGGGCAGGCCTTATTGATGTATGTGAAGTCAATACATAGCCTCCATTTCCCATTCACCTTGCACTCTACAACTGGATTGGCCAACCACGTTGGATGAAGTACTCCTCGAACCAAACCAGCCACTTCTAGTTTCTTTATTTCTTCGGCAGTAAACTAGTGCCGCACCAAAGACTGCTTCCTGACCTCCTACTTGACGGTCTGCGAGTGTGGACAGACGGCAAGGTGGCGCTCAATCACCTTCCTGGCAACACCGGGGATATCAGATGGTTGCCATGCAAACACATCAACATTCCCCCGTAGGAAGGAGACGAGCGTGCTTTCCTATTTGTCGTCAAGGGTGGAACTTATGGTGAAAGTTCCTCCTGTACCATCCTCCTTGGCGGGCACCTTCTTAGTATCTGGTGGAGCTACCTTGGACTTGTTGCTCTTGTCAGTGGAACTCTCTGGCACATCCCCAACAGGAATGCAGCACTCCGAAGAGGTGCGCTTGCCAGAGTCTGTGCGAGAGGTCTAGCCGAGCTTCTTCCTCCCAGGAGTTTCAGTGGTAGGAGCACGTGCCTTGGTGGCAGATGCTGCAACTGCCTCCCGGTAGAGTTGATCGGCACAGACAAGTGCGTCCTTCTTGTCGAACTTGACACCGATGACGCCTATCGGCCCAGGCATCTTCAACACATTGTGGGCATTGTGCGATGCCGCCATGAACTTGGATAATGCTAGACGACCAAGGATCCTGTTGTATGGCAACGAAATCTTGGCAACGTCAAAAACAACCTTCTCCGTCCTGAAGTTTAGATCGCTAGCAAATGTTACCGGAAGCGTGATCTTTCCCTTCGGCTGGGTCCTTCCTGGTTTGACCCCCTAAAGCGAGCACATTTCCTCGAGATCACCATCAAGAATTTGCAATTTCATGATTACCTCGGGCAAGATCAAGTTCAAGCCGGCCCCACCATCAACTAACATTTTTGTCACTTTGAGGATGCAAATCGTTGGTGAGACCAACAACGGCAAACACCCAACCGCAGTTACATGATCAGGGTGATCCTCAACATCGAAAATGATAGGCGTGTTGGACCATTTCAAAGGCTTGCGACGCTGACAAATGGCTCAGTCACATTAACCTCACGCACCGACTTTTTAAGTTGGCAGTGGGAAGAATGCAACGAGGCACCTCCGTCAATGCACATGGCGTCCGTGGCCCTCTAGAATTCTTGCTCGTTGGACTCGTCGTCCTCTTCACTGTCATCGTCATCCCCCTCTTGCTTGTCGCGGCCACGAGCGGGTCAGTTTTTTTCTATCTTGGCCTTGCCGCGGCGACCTCCACGACCACCGCACTTCTGGCCGGATCCCTCTGCACCATCCCGGCCCTTCTCCTTGTACCATCTCTCGTAGTCGACTTTTTGCTTCTCGACAAGTTGATCAACTTGTCGATAGTCCTGGAGATCGTGGCCTTTGGTGCGATTGATTTTGCAATACTGCACGATGGAGCCTTCCGGCTTGTCGGCAGCCGCCAAAGCCTTACAGGAGACGCGCCCAGCAACATCCTTGCCGGGGTCATCAACCTTGCCCCGCTTGGTGGTGCCGGGGTTGCCGGATCCCTTGATGGCAAGCACGGCCTTGCCCTTGCGGTTCTTGTTATGCCACCGGCCCTTCTTAGCCGGGGCAGCGACGTCCTCATACTCAGAGTAGACCCCTGCGCCAGTGTCCTCGACAGCGAGCCTCCTCCCTTATTCAGCCCGAGCACATTTATCTGCTAGGGCATAGAGCGCGGCAACATCCTTGACCTTGTTCATCACCAGCTCTTCTCACATTCTACGGTTGCGCAAGTTCTGATGGAACGCGCTGATAACAGCGGTAGGATGAACGTCTGGTATGTTGTGGTGTATCTGGCTGAAACTCTGGATGTAGTTGTGCAAAGTATCGCTCTCCTTCTGGGGGATGAGATGTAAATCACTTTCCTGGCCAGGAGCTTGATGACTTTCGGTAAAGGCGCCAACAAACTCATGGCACAGATCTGCCCGTGAAGAAATGGACCCTTCTGGCAATTGCATCAACCATGACCTAATGTTGTGCTTAAGCAACAATGGGAAGTAGTTGATGAGTATCTTGTCGTCATGAGCCTCGGCAGCCTATACCGCAATCGTGTAGATGCTAAAAACTCTCACGGGTGAGTCTTTCCATCATATTTCTCTGGGTCCTCCGGCTTGAACGTGCGGTAATTGGGCCACTGTGCTTTCCGCAACCCACTATAAACGCCGGATAACCCACTTCATAAGGTAGGCTGACAGGATACCCTGGTGTGGATTTGTCTACAGTGGGCCCCCACGCCTACCAGATTAATGGCGCGCTTCCCGCCGCTGCTTGATTGTAGTCTGAGGATCTTCTTCGTTCCCGAAGAATTTGACGCTGATCGCGGCGAGTCCGTGGATCAGACGACACCGTCGAGTAACCATCGCTTGCTATGGAGGAGAGTGCACTGTGGTCGCACCGCCTCCAGCCTTCTCGCCACTGGTGCGAGCCGGCTCGGGTCAGCGAGGCTGAGGAGGCTCTAAATGGTGGCTAACCACTTGTCGAGCTTCTCTACCGCAGGAGGGAAGTTCAGGAGTAGTTGTGCCCGCGCCATTGCTTCTTCCAACGTGGTCGGCAGCGAACAGTGCGAAGAACGCGGGGTGCTCAGACTCCTAACCGTGTTAGAAGGAGCTCCGTCGCGGTCCCACGATTGCGTGCCACTCCCACTAGCATGCTGGCGTGCATGCTGGTCCCGCGCATATTGGGAGCGATGCGCAGGAACTTTTCCATGGGGACATTGGGAACCACGGACATCGTGGCGCAGCTCTTCGCGCGCGTCCTGGGACGGTCACGGCCTATGCATCAGCGTGGGCGTCTTGGAAGGTGCCCTTCCATCCCCGTAGTTCGTCGTACTGCCCGCAGGCGGTGTTGCCCCATCTTGGGCATTTCCGTGGCGGGCATCGCCGCTTCCTTGGACTTGATCATCAGAGCACCGCGTGGGCGCAGGGTCTTCGCTCCCTCCGCCTGTGTCCACTTCGTCGCCCGCTTGGGCGATTACCGGCGTGGCGGATGTGGAGAGTTCCATCGCTATCAAACCCTTCTTCTTGGGAACCAGGGCGATGGATATGACGAAGGAACTGACGCGCTGGTCATTGGACTAGGTTTATGCACCCAATCCCCCTACCTGGCGCGCCAAAGATGTCATGGGGGGCGAACACCTATGGGATTGGGAGGATCCCTTTCGGTTCGGCAGGGAGATGGGCGTGCGTGAAGAGAAGGACGAACGAGCAGCGTGGGGGAGTCTTAACCAGGTTCGGGACGCAAAGATGCATAAAATCCTACTCCTTCTTGGTTGTATTGGATGAGTTCTAGCTCAGGTTCTAGGAGCGCAACAGTACATAGCTGCTACTCATGCAGAATGGGCTAGAGGAGCTCCAAAAGTCCAGGAGTCCGAAAGTCCAAAAAGTCCTCTACAGTAACACCCTGGGCCTTCTTTTATACTCTCGAAGGGGTCACCAAAAGTGGCATCCAATACGTACACGACATGTACAGAGCTATAGTGCTATCATACCTAACTCTGACGGCGTAGGATAGGCGCATTTAATGCTCCGTCTGGTGCCTCTGACCATCCATGGGACGGGATAGGACCCCGTCCCATCATCACCACTTAGCCCCTCCATTGTCGGCGCCTCGACACGTGCCCAGGTGGAGCGACACCTGGCCTCTGCGATGGCGGGGTCTTGCCGGGGCTTCGCCTTGTCGGGGCTCCGTAGGCTATCCCGGCAAGATCTTGTCGGGGTCCAAGCCTTCGGTCTTCAGTTTGTTGACTTGAATGCCTTCTCGATGTTGTTGTATTTGTTCTTAGTTGCTCCCTAGCCAGCCTTGCCGCTGGTATGGCTACAACTGTCCGTGCACAAGTATGGTGTACTAAAAAGCCCATACTTTAGTACACCGACAGCCAGAATATATGATTTTGTAGGGATAACTTTCTTTTACGATTGTATTTTTAAGAGACACAACTGCTTTGTTAGTATGCAAGAAATATTATTGTTTTTATGTCAACATTAAGCTTTTGTTTTGAGTCTTATTGATCTGAACATTCATGCCACAATAAAGGATATTACATGAATATATATGTTAGGTTGCATTGCGCATCCAAAATTCTGTTTTTATCATTTACCTAATCGAGGACGAGCAGGAATTAAGCTTGGGGATGTTGATACGTCTCCAATGTATCTATAATTTTTTATTTTTCCATGCTATTATATTATCTGTTTTGGATGTTTTATATGCATTAATATGCTATTTTATATTTCTTTGGGAGTAACCTATTAACCTAGAGCCTAGTGCCAGTTTCTTTGTTTTTTCTTAGTTTTGAGTATTGTAGATAAGGAATATTAAAAGGAGTCCAACGGAATAAAATCTTTGCGATTATTTTTCTGGGACCAGAAGACATCTACCAAACTTGGAGAGGAAGGCACGAGACCTGCCAGGAGGACACAAGCCACCCTGGCGTGGCCAGGGAGCACCCCCTGGCTTGTGGTCCCCCAACAGGTCCTCCAACCCTAATCTTCGGCCTATAAATTCCCAAATATCCCCCCAATAGCAAAACGGGCAACAATAATACTTTTCCGCCGCTGGAAGCCTCCATTCTCGAGAGATCCAATCTTGGAGCCTTTTCTGGTAATCTATCGGAGGGGGATTCGATCATGGAGGGCATCTACATCAACTCCATTGCCCTTTCGATGATGCATGAGCAGTTCACCACTGACCTACGGGTCCATAGCTAGTAGCTAGATGGCTTCTTCTCTCTCTTTGTGCTTCAATACCATGTTCACCATTATCTTCATGGGGATCTATCTGATGTAATACTCTTTTGTGGTGTGTTTGTCGAGATCCGATGAATTGTGGGTTTATGATGAGCTTATATATGAATAATGTTTGGTTCTTCTATGAATTCTTATATGCATGATTTCATATCTTTTCAAGTCTCTTCGAGTTATTGGTTTGGTTCGGCCAACTAGTTTGGTAATTCTTGCAATGTTTTGGGTTCAATCTTGCGGTGTCCTAACCCAGTGACGAAGTAGGAGTAGTGAGGCACATATTGTATTGTTGCCATCAAGGGTAAAAAGATGGGGTTTTCATCATATTGCTTGAGTTTATCCCTCTACATCATGTCATGTTACTTAATGCGTTACTCTGTTCTTCATGAACTTAATACTCCAGATGTAGGTAGGAGTCGGTCAATGTGTGGAGTTATAGTAGTAGATGCAAAATTGTTTCAGTCTACTTGACACGGACTTGATGCCTATATGCATAATCATTGCCTTGGATATCTTCATAACTATGTGCTTTTCTATCAACTGCTCGATAGTAATTTGTTCACCCATTGATAACCCACAAGTATAGGGGATCAATTGTTGCCTTTGTTGATAATTAAGTGTGTCAAACCCAACAAGGACCTAAAGGTAGAACAAATATTCCCTCAAGTTCTATCGACCACCGATACAACTCTACGCATGCTTAACGTTCGTTTTATCTAGAACAAGTATGAAACTAGAAGTACTTTGTAGGTGTAACAAGATAGGTTTGCAAGATAATAAAGAGCACGTAAATAAAAACTAGGGTCTTCTTAGATAAAGAAACAACTAAGTTAGTCTTAGTAGAGAGCTTTTGTCACAAGAAAGTTATTTGTCCCTAGGCAATCGATAACTAGACTGATAATCATTATTGCAATTTTATATGAGGGGAGGCATAAGCTAACATACTTTCTCTGCTTGGATCATATGCACTTATGATTGGAACTCTAGAAAGAATCCACAACTACTAAATATCATTAAGGTAAAACCCAACCATATCATTATAAGGTATCAAGTCCTCTTTACTCCCATATGCAACAACCCACCTACTCAGGTTTATGCTTCAGTCACTCAAGCAACTCACCATAGGAAAATAATGAACACATTGCAACAGCCTATATGGAGGATCCCTCACTCTTGCATGACATGGAGAGAACCATAGGAAAAAAATAATAATAAAACATGCAACTCAAATCAATCGTGATCATCAATCAACCCATCGGACAAAACGGATCTACTCAAACATCATAGGATAGCCATACATCATCGGGAAATAATATATAGCGTTGAGCACCATGTTTAAGTAGATATTACAGCAGGGAGAAGGGGTGTTACACCACTGCATAGAGGGGGAGAGAGTTGGTGATGTCGGCGGCGAAGTTGTTGGTGTAGATTGTCGTCATGTTGTTGGCCCCGACGGCATTCCGGTGCCACCGGGAGAGAGGGGGAGAGAGCCCCCCTCCTTATTCTTCTTCCTTGGCCTCCACCATAGATGGGAGGAGGGTTTCCCCTATGGTCCATGGCCTCCATGGTGGTGGAGTGGCGAGAGCCCCTCCGAGATTGGATCTCTCTCTCTATTTCCTTCTGTTCCTGCGTTCCAAGATTCTGGCCTTTCACCGTTTCTTAAATATCTGGAGATCGGTAATACCGGTCGGGCTGAAATATTGAGGGATTTTTATTATAAAGAAATCTTCCTTATGGCAAAAGGAGAGCTCTAACCAACCTAAGGGCTGGCCACAAGCCACACTGGCGCGGCCAGGGGGGTAGGCCGCGCCCCTAGGTTTGTGGGGCCCTTAGGCATCGTATTGCGTTGTTTCTTTTTCCCACAAATCACATATATTCCAAAAAAAATCTCGGTAAGTTTTTATCGGCTTTGGAATTCGTTTGATATGGATATTATATGAAACAAAAAACATGTAACAAACAGGAACTGGCACTGGGCACTGGATCAACATGTTACTCCCAATAATAGTATAAAAAGTTGCCAAAAGTATAATAAAGTTATAGAACATTGGCATGAAACAATCAAAACTTATACATATGATGGAGACGTATCGGCATCCCCAAGATTAATTCCTACTCGTCCTCGAGTAGGTAAATGATAAAAAAGATAATTTTTGATGTGGAATGCTATGTAGCATAATCTTGTTCATATAATTTAATCATGGAATGAATATTAAGACACGAGTGATTCAAAGCAATAGTCTATCATTTGAAGTTAATAAAATAATACTTCAGGCATAGTAATAAAGAAATCATGTCTTCTCAAAATATCATGGCTAAAAAAAAGTTATCTCTACAAAATCATACAGTCTGGCTATGCTCCATCTTCCCCACACAAAGTATTTATATCATGCACAACCCCGATGACAAGTCAAGCAATTGTTTCACATGTTTTATGTTCTCAAACCTTTTCAACTTTCACGCAATACATGAGCGTGAGCCATGGATATAGCACTATAGGTGGAATAAAGTATGGTGGAGGTTGTAAGGAAAAGGAGAAGATAGTCTCACATAAACTAGGCATATAAATGGGCTATGGAGATGCCCATTAATAGATATCAATGTGAGTGAGTAGGGTTGCCATACAACGGATGCACTAGAGCTATAAGTGTACGAAAGCTCAAAAAGAAACTAAGTGGGTGTGCATCCAACTCGCTTGCTCAAGAAGACCTAGGGAAATTTGAGGAAGCCCATCATTGGAATATACAAGCCAAGTTATATAATGACAAAATCCCATTAGTATATGGAAGTGACAAAATAGGAGACTCTCTATCATGAAGATCATGGTGCTACTTTGAAGCACAAGTGTGGAAAAAGGATAGTAGCATTGTTCCTTCTCTCTTTTCTCTCTCTTTTTTTAGTGGGAATATTTGGCCTAGTTTTTTTGGCTTCATTGGCCTCTTTAATTATTTTTAAATTCCGGAGTCTCATCACAACTTGTGAGGGAATCATAGCTTCCATCATCCTTTCCTCACATGGGACAATGCTCTAATAATGATGATCATCACACTTTTTTTATTACAACTAAAGAACGATACCTAGAACAAAATTTGACTCTATATGAATTCCTCCGGTGGTGTACCGGGATGTGCAACGATTAGTATAGCAAATGAGATCAACAAGCGGACAATCCATGAATACATCATGCTAGCTATCTTACGATCATGCAAAGCAATATGACAATGATGGTGCGTGTCATAATAAACGGAATGGTGGAAGTTCCATGGCAATATATCTTGGAATGGCTATGGAAATTCCATGCTAGGTAGTTATTGGGCTGTTTTGAGGAAGGGTAAAAGGTGAAAGCTGCGCGGTACTAGAGAGGCTAGCAAAGGTGGAAGGGTGAGAGTGCATATAATCCATGGACTCACATTAGTCATAAAGAACTCACATATGCATTGCAAAAGTCTATTAGTTATCAAATCAAAGTATTAGACGCATGCATCTAGGGGAGAGGTTGGTAGGAGTTAACCATCGCATGCTCTTGATCCTCACACAAAGGATGAGAATCAATAAACAAATCATGCGTCGACTTCGTTACATAACGGTTCACCATACGTGCATGCTACGGGAATCTCAAACCTGTAACACAAATATTTCTACCTATCCACAATTACTCACTAGTATGACACTAATATCACCATCTTTATATTGCAAAATTATTGCAAGGAATCAAACATATCATATTCAGTGATCTACAAGTTTTATGTAGGATTTTATGACTAACCATGTGAATGACCAACTCCTCCTAACTCTCTGAATAGATATAAGTGAAGCATGAGAGTTCAATTCTTTCTAAAAAAGATATGCCCACGCTCTAACAAATATAAGTGAAGCAAAAGAGCATTCTACAAATGGCGGTTTTCTATGTGTGAGAAACAGGCAATCCAAACTTCAGATGATATAAGTGAAACACATGAAGCATTCTATAAAGCCATACTCAAAACATATAAGTGAAGTGCAAAGAGCCTTCTATAAATAAACCAAGGAATTTCTCATACCATCATGGTGTATTTTTGAAAAATAAAATAAAAAGCACATGGCGCTCCAAGATCTACGCATATCATGTGACGAATAAAAATATAGCTCCAAGTAAAATTACCGATGGTTGTTCGAAGAAAGAGGGGGGTGCCTTCCAAGGCATCCCCAAGATTAGTTTCTTGGTAGTCCTTGAATATTACCTTGGGGTGCCTCGGGCATCTCCAAGCTTAGTCTCTTTCCACTCCTTATTCCTTCATCCATCGTGATCTCACCCAAAACTTGAAAACTTCAATCACACAATCCTTAACAAAACCGTCGTGAGATACGTTAGTATAATCAAACAAATCACCACTTTAAGTACTGTTGAAAACCAATTCATATTTATTTTTTGCATTTTAGCTACTGTAATATAACTTTTCCATGGCTTATACCACTGATACAATTGATAGTTTCTTCAAAACGAGCAAAACAATGCATCAAAAAGAGAATCTGTCAAAAACAGCACACTCTGTAGTAATCTAAACATTCACCATACTTTTGTAACTCTAAAAATTCTGCCAAATTAGGAAAAAATAAAATAATTGCATAACACTATTTTGTAAAAATTTCAGAAACTATTGACATTCCAGTAAAAAATGTAAATTCACGCATTACAGCCAAAGTTTCTATTTTTGCAATGCACACACCAAACAAGCAATCTAATCATCCTAAAGGCAAATCTTGGCATGTTATTTTTATAATACAATGGATTTTTAGAAGGGGATAATTATGTTTGTTGAAAAGTTTCTGTAATCAAGATTCACAAAGTTTCCATGGGCATGAACAAAGTTCAAGGCTAGCCCCCACTTCAACGTTGCTCGTCTTTCTCACTTTCACTTTTCTTTTTGAAAAGTTTTAAGTTTCCCGCTTTATTTTTTGTTTTTAAAATATATAAAATAACACAACAGAATAAAATGATGCTCTAAAACTTCCGGGTTGTCTCCCTGGCAGCTCTTTCTTTAAAGCCATGAAGCTAGGCATAAAGTTCTCAAGTAATGGATCAACCCGGATCCCAAGGTATATCAAAGCCAATTTTAATTAACAATGATTTGTAATTTAGTAGTGAGCATGGAGTAACATATATCATGCAACAACAAAGTCTAAATCTCTTCCTATGCATCGGCATGTGATACAAAGAACAATTCATGCACACAAAGTAAATGCCAATGCATAGTAAAAACAGTTTCTTGCAATTTTATCATATTGGAAACATAGAGAGGTGGAGATGTAGTTTATCTCCCATAATAATTGTAAGTAGGAGTAGAAAGCACATGAATATTATATTTATCAAAATTATCATGTGCAATAGTAGAAGGCAACCCATCTATATAATCCTTAATAAGTGCAAACTTCTCCGATATAGTGTAGTTGGGAGAATTCAAAAAGATAATAGAACTATCTTGTGTGGGTGCAATAGCAACAATTTCACGTTGAACATAAGGAACTACACTAGGTTCATCTCCATAAGTATCATTCATATTGGCATCATGGCCACAACCATAGCAAGCATCAAGTTCATCAAAAAGGGATCTTTCAAACAAATCCAAGGGATCATAGCAATTATCATAGAATTCATCCTTCGGTAAGAACGAAGGGAAATTAAACAATGTATGAGTTGAAGAGTTACTATCATTAGGAGGTGGGCATGGGTAGCTAATCTGCTCTTCCTCCTTTTGTTCTTCGCTCTCCTCGTCATCTTTTTCATGTAATGAGCTCGTAGTGTCAGGAATTTCTTCTTCCATAGATTTCTGCAAAATATTATTCTCTTCCAAGGCAGCGCTCATTCTTTCAATAAACTCTTAAACATAAGCATTATAACCATAGTTTTCATAAAAATATTTAAGTATGACAAAATTTTCAGATTTGTGAAGAGTAGCATCATACTTTTCAATGAAGGAAGCAATTTCATAGGCATCCTTAAAAGCAACAACTTATTCAATTTGTTCAACATCATTATAGAAATAGGCCTCCTTGGCATAAGAGGATAACATTTCATTATCATTAAAAAACATTGGTAGGGAAGGTGTTTTTTAGCTTCTTTAGAACAACAAGTAAAATCATGCAATTCACACAAGTTCCAAGCATAACAACACAAAGTATTAATTTGATGCCACAAGAGTTTCCCTTTTTGAGATATGTGGTTTCACACATAATGAGGATGCTCATTTAATGATTTTCTCTCAACTAAGCTAGTTGGGTTTTCAGCACGAGCACAAGTGGATCGAAGATGACCCAAGTAATATTCTTTGGTGGTACGAAACACTAGTGGTTCCTCAACTTTTGGAGCAACAAGTACATCTAATTTTTTTGGTATTTTGTGTTTCCTACCCATATATGAAGATAGGAAACAAGTTAATAACAGAAAAGTAAAAATTACTTACTGATAAAGCAAACAAGCACAAACGAGAATATTCACCCCACGCTATTGATCCCCGCCAACGGCGTGAGAAAAAGGTCTTGATAACCCACAAGTATAGGGGATCAATTGTAGCCTTTCTCGATAAGTACGAGTGTCGAACCCAATGAGGAGCTAAAGGTAGAACAAATATTCCCTCGAGTTCTATCGAGCACCGATACAACTCTACGCACGCCTAACACTCGCTTTACATAGAACAAGTGTGAAACTAGAAGTACCTTGTAGGTGTAACAGGATAGGTCTGCAAGATAATAAAGAGCACGTAAATAAAATCTAGTGGTTTCTTAGATAAAGAAACAGCTAACTTAGTGTCGTCGTTTTTGTTGGAAATATGCCCTAGAGGCAATAATAAAATGGTTATTATTGTATTTCCTTGGTCATGATAATTGTCTATTGTTCATGCTATAATTGCATTAACCGGAAACCGTAATGCATGTGTGAATACATAGACCACAACATGTCTCTAGTGAGCCTCTAGTTGGCTAGCTTGTTGATCAATAGATGGTCACTATTTCATGACCATGGACATTGGATATCGTTGATAATGGGATCACATCATTGGGAGAATGATGTGATGGACAAGAACCAATCCTAAGCATAGCACAAGATCGTGTAGTTCGTCTGCTAAAGCTTTTCTAATGTCAAGTATCGTTTCCTTAGACCATGAGATTGTGCAACTCCCGGATACCATAGGCATACTTTGGGTGTGCCAAACGTCACAACATAACTAGATGGCTATAAAGGTATGCTACGGGTATCCCCGAAAGTATTTGTTGGGTTGGCACGAATCGAGATTGGGATTTGTCACTCCGTATGACGGAGAGGTATCTCTGGGCCCACTCGGTAAGACATCATCATAATGAGCTTAATGTGACTAAGGATTTAGCCATGGGATGATGTGTTAGGAATCGAGTAAAGAGACTTGCCGGTAACAAGATTGAACAAGGTATAGGGATACCGACGATCGAATCTCGGGCAAGTATCATAGCGGTAGACAAAGTGAATTGTATGCGGGATTGACTGAATCCCCAACATCATGGTTAATCCGATGACATCATCATGGAGCATGTGGGAGCCAACATGGGTATCCACATCCCTCTGTTGGTTATTGACCGGAGAGGTGTCTCGGTCATGTCTACGTGTCTCCCGAACCCGTAGGGTCTACACACTTAAGGTTCGATGATGCTAGGGTTATAGGGAAATAGTGTACGTGGTTACCGAAGGTTGTTCGGAGTCCCAGATAAGATCCCGGACGTGACGAGGAGCTCCTGGATGGTCCGGAGGTAAAGATTCATATATAGGAAGTGAGGTTTTGGTCATCGGAAGTGTTTCGGGGATTACCGGTAACGTACCGGGACCACGGAAAGGGTTCCGGGGGTCCACTAAGTGGGGCCACAAGCACAAGATGGCTGCATGGGCCGCAAGTGGGAGGGAACCAGCCCCTAGGTGGGCTGGTGCGCCCCCCACAAGGGACCAAGGCGTAGCTGAAGGTGGGAAGAGGGCAAACCCTAGGGCAGATGGGCCCTAAGGCCCACCCTAGGGCAGCCGCACCTGTCTCCCTCTGTGGCCGCCGGCCAGATGGGATTTGGGGGCTGCCGCACCACCCTAGGGTGGGAACCCTAGGGCGCAGCCCTCCCTCCTCCTCCTCCTATAAATAGAGGAGCCCTTGGGGCTGCCGGAGACACGCATCTCTCTCTCCCATGGCGCAGCCCTACTCATCCCTCTCCTCGTTCTCCGTAGTGCTTGGTGAAGCCCTATCGGAGACCACGCACCTCCACCGTCACCACACCGTCGTGCTGCCGGAGCTCTCCCACAACCTCTCCTTCCTCCTTGCTGGATCAAGGCATTGGAAACGTCACCGTGCTGCACATGTGTTGAACGCGGAGGCGCCATTGTTCGGCGCTTAGATCGGATTCCACTGCAATCTGAATCGCTGCGAGAACGACTCGACCAATCACGTTCCAGTAACGCTTCTGCTTTGTGATCTTCAAAGGTATGAAGATGCACTCTCCCCTTACTCGTTGCTAGTTTCTCCATAGATGGATCTTGGTGATTGTAGGAAAAAATTCATTTACTACTACGTGTCCCAATAGTTTTCCCACGACGAATGTCATGGGTAGGCTTATCGAGAGTGGCTGGGGTCGAAAGGATGCCGAAGGGCTCCGGGAGAGGGATTAGGCACAAGTGATCATGGAGACGCGATGTACCCAGGTTCAGGGCCATCCATGGGAGGTACTTCTCGAGCATGCGTTGGTTTCCCGTGAAGAGGAATGGTTTGATGCAGCAAAGTAGATAAGTATTTCCCTTAGTTTTTGAGAACCAAGGTATCAATCAAGTAGGAGACACAAGCGATCCACCAATAGATATACCTGCACAAGGGGTCAAACTCTTGAACCCAATGCTATAAAGGGGTTGTCAATCCCTTAACGGTTATTTGCAAGGATGAGATCTAGTAGAGATAGATATAATAGGATACTTGAATGGAAAGTAAAACTAAAAGTAAAAACAAGGGAGCAATTATTTTTTGTGTTTTTGGTTTTAGATCTGAAAATATAATATGGAAAATAGACCCGGGGGGCATAGGTTTCACTACATGGCTTCTCTCATGATGGAAAGTATTACGGCGGGTGAACAAATTACTGTCAAGCAATTGATAGAAAAGCGAATAATTATGAAGATATCCAAGGCAATGATTATGCATATAGGCATCACGTCCATGACAAGTAGACCGAAACGATTCTGCATCTACTACTATTACTCCACACATCGGCCAACTCTTGCCTGCATCTGGAGTATTAATTTCATGAATAACAGAGTAACACATTATGTAAGATGACATGATGTACAGGGATAAACTCAATCCATATGATGAAAATCTTATCTTTTTACCGTTGATGGCAACAATACAATACGTGCCTCGCTACCCCTACTTTGTCACTGGGTGAGGACATTGCAAGATTGAACCCAAAACTAAGCACTTCTCCTATTGCAAGAATTACCAATCTAGTTAGCCAAACCAAACCAATAATTCAAAGAGACTTGCAAAGATATGAAATCATACATATAATAATTCAGGAAAGACTCAAATAATATTCATGGATAATCTGAACATAAACCCACAATTCATCGGATCTCGACAAACACACCGCAAAGAGTATTACATCAGATAGATCACCATGAAGAACATGGTATTGAGAATCAAAGAGAGAGAAGAAGCCATCTAGCTACTAGCTATGGACGCGTAGGTCTATGGTGAACTACTCACGCATCATCGGAGGGGCAATGGAGTTGATGTAGATGCCCTCCGTGATCGAATCCCCCTTCGGCAAATTACCAGAAAAGGCTCCAAGATTGGATCGCTCGGGAACAGAGCCTTCTAGCGGCGGAAAATTGTTTTTGTGGCTCGTTCTGATAATGATGGAATATTTGGGTATTTATAGGACGAAGATTGGGGTTAGAGGAGGTGCCAGGGGCCCACAAGCCTGCTCGGTGCGGGGTACCCCCCTGGCCGTGGCAAGCAGGCTTGTGGCCTTGTGGTAGCTCTTTTGCCTTGGTTTTCAAGTCTTGTGGCTTCTATATTTTCTAGAAAAAATCTTTCCGAAGGTTTTATTCCATTTGGACTCCGTTTAATATTCCTTATCTGCGAAACTCAAAAACGAGGAAAATTAGAATTATAGGTGGAATAGAATATGGTGGGGGTGCAAGGGAAAAAGGAGAAGATAGTTTCACATCAACTAGGCATATCAACGGGCCATGGAGATGCCCATCAATAGATATCAATGTGAGTGAGTAGGGATTGCCATGCAACAAATGCACTTAGAGCTATAAGTGTATGAAAGCTCAAAAAGAAAATTAAGTGGTCATGCAAAAATGAATATCCATGAGTTATATGAAAGTGACAAAATATAGTGGTGCTACTTTGAAGCACAAGTGTGTAAAAATATAGTAGCAATTGTCCCTTCTCTCTTTATCTCATTTTTTTATAGTTTTTTATTTTGGTGGGCTTATTTGGCCTCTTTTTTTTTTGGGCTTCGCTTGCCTCTTTTATTTTTGTAAAGTCCGGATACTCGTCCCAACTTGTGAGGGAGTCATAGCCTCCATCATCCTTTTATCTCATGGGACAATGCTCTATTAATGAAAAATCATCACACTTTTATTTACTTATAACTCAAAGAAAAATAAATTATAACTCGATTCCTATGACAAGATAAAACTCTATATGCAATATGAAGTGATGATGCAAGTCATAGAAAAACTACATGGTGGAAGTTCCATGGAAATATATCTCGGAATGGCTACGAAAATGCCATAATAGGTAGGTATGGTGTCTGTTTTGAGGAATATACAATGGCTTTTTTTGAGGAAGGAGGGTTTGATGTACCGGCGAAAGTTGCGCGATACTAGAGAGGCTAGCAATGATGGAAGGGTGAGAGTGCGTATAATCCATGGACTCACATTAGTCATAAAGAACTCACATACCTATTGCAAAAGTCTATTAGTCATCAAACAAAGCATTAGACGCATGCTCCTAGGGGAGAGGTTGGTAGGATTTAACCATCGCGCGCTCCCGACCCTCACACAAAGGTCGACAATCATTAGACAAGTCATGCTCCGACTTCGTTACATAGCGGTTCACCATACGTGCATGCTATGGGAATCACAAGCTTTAAGACACATATCTCTTCATTTCACAACTACTCACTAGCATGACTCTCATATTATCATTCCTATTATCTCAAAACTATATGCAAGGAATCCAACTTCTCATAATTTTTAATGCACTTAATATGAAAGTATTTGTTATATCCCTCTTGAATGCCATTATATTAGGACTAAATGCATAACCTAAACAAATTACCATGCTGTTTTAAGAAACTCTGAAAATAATATAAGTGAAGAACGAGAGTTCAATAATTTCTATAAAATATAACACCACCAAGCTCTAAAAAGATATAAGTGAAGCACTAGAGCGACATTGCCTAGCTCAAAAGATATAAATGAAGCAGATAGAGTATTGTAACAAATTCATGATTCAGCGTATCTCTCTCTCCAAATATGTGTGCAGTAAGGATGATTGTGGCAAACTAACAAGCAAAGACTCTTATCATACAAGACGCTCCAAGCAAAACACATATCATGTGGTGAATAAAAATATAGCCTCAAGTAAATTTACAGATGGATTGAAGACGAAAGAGGGGATGCCTTCCGGGGCATCCCCAAGCTTAGGATTTTTCGTATCCTTTAATATGACTTGGGGTGCCCATGTAATCCCCAAGCTTAGGCTGTTGCCACTCTTTATTCCATAGTCCATCAAATCTTCACCCAAAACTTGAAAACTTCACAACACAAAACTCAACAGAAAACTCATGAGATTCGTTAGTATAAGAAAAATAAATAACCACATTAAAATACCCCTCGATAAACTCAAAACACAAAACCCAACACAAAACCCAACAGAAAACTCAACAGAAGACATTAAAATAAACTTCACAACACAAAACCCAACAGAAAACTCAACAGAAAACTTTTCCATGGCTCATACCCCCCGATACGACCCATAGATACATCAAATAAGCAAACAACAGAAAGAAAATAGAATCTGTCAAAAGCAGAACAGACTATAGCAATATGTAAACTTAGAATACTTATGGAACTCGAAAACTTCTGAACAATTAGGAAAACCAGGGAAATCGTATATAAATCTTGTTAAAAAATTTCAGATCAATTTGACGCTCTGAAAAATTCAGAAAATTCTTGGACCGAGCACAAAAGTTTTTGTTTTCCAGCAAGATCAAATCAACAACGACAATAGATCACCCCAAAGGTTTTACTTGGCTCAAACACTACTGTAAACACAAAACACAATTACTACAGAAGTAATGATGTGCCAAACACACGAAAACAGAAGCAAAAGGCAGAAAGCAAAATCAAATTGGGTTGCCTCCCAACAAGCGCTATTGTTTAACGCCCCTAGCTAGGCATAACGATTTCAATGATGCTCACATAAAAAGTAGTAGTTGAGATGTGAAAAAGAGCATCATGAATAGCATTAAAAACACGTTTAAGTCTAACCCACTTCCTATGCATAGGTATTTTGTGAGCAAACAATTTATGGGAACAAGAATTAACAAGCATAGGAAGCCAAAACAAGCATAACTTCAAAACTTTGAACACATTGAGAGTAAACAGGATATTATTGCAATATGTAAAAGCATATGTTCCTCGCTCATAGTAATTTTCAGTAACATCATAAATGAATCTCACAATATAACTATCACAAAAAACATTCTTTTCATGCTCAATTATAGCATATGTGTCATCACCAAAACTAGGGGAACAAAAAATATCATCTTCATCAAGCATAGCATCCCCAAGCTTGTGGTTTTGCATATCATTAGCATCATGGATATTCAGAGAATTCATACTAACAATATAGAGTATTCTAAAAAATTCATGATTCAACATGTCTTTCTCAAAATATGTGTGCAGAAAGGATGATTGTGGCAAACTAACAAGCAAAGACTCATATCATACAAGACGCTCCAAGCAAAACACATATCATGTGATGAATAAAAATATAGGCTCAGGTAAATTAACTGATGGATAGAAGACGAAAGTGGGGATGCCTTCCAGGGCATCCCCAAGCTTAGGATTTTTGGTATCCTTGAATATAACTTGGGGTGCCATGGGAATCCCCAATCTTAGGCTCTTGCCACACTTTATTCCATAGTCCATCAAATCTTCACCCAAAACTTGAAAACTTCACAACACAAAACTCAACAGAAAACTCATGAGATACATTAGTATAAGGAAAATAAATCACCACTTTAGGTACTGTTGTTAACTCATTATTTATTTATATTTGTGTAATAAATACTGTATTCTAACTTCACCATGAATCATGCCCCCCGATACGACCCATAGATACATAAAAATAACCAAATAACACAAAGAAAACAGAATATGTCAAAAATAGAACAGTCTGTAGCAATCTGTAAACTTACAATACTTATGGAACTTTAAAAATTCACTAAAATTAGTAAAACCAGGGAAATTTGTATATAAATCCTTTGTGTAAATTTCAGATCAATTTGACGCTCTGAAAAATTCAGAAAAATCCTGGACTGAGCGCAAAAGTTTCTGTTTTCCAGCAAGATCAAATCAACAACTACCATAGATCACCCCAAAGGTTTTACTTGGCTCAAACACTAATTTAAACACAAAAACACAATTATTACAGAATTAATACTGTGCCAAAAACAGCAAAACAGAAGCAAAAATCTTAAAGCAAAATAAAATTGGGTTGCCTCCCAACAAGCGCTATTGTTTAATGCCCCTAGCTAGGCATACCGATTTCAATGATGCTCACATAAAAAGTAGTAGTTGAGATATTTAAAAGAGCATTATGAATAGCATTAAAAACACTTTTAATTATAACCCACATCTTATTCATAGGGATTTTGTGAGCAAACAATTTATGGGAACAAGAATTAACTAGCATAGGAAGGCAAACCAAGCATAAGTTCAAAACTTTGAACACATAGAGAGGAAACTTGATATTATTGCAATTCCTACAAGCATATGTTCCTCCCTCATAAAAAATTTCATTAGAATCATGAAGGAATTTAACAATATAACTATCATATAAAAGTTTCTCTTCATGATCCACATGCATGCAAAGTTGATAATCTTCCAAAATAGTCGGATTATCATTAACTAAAGTCATGACCTCTCCAAACACACTTTTACCAAAAATTTCATAAGATTGAACACTCTCAAAAATAGTGGGATAAATAGTTCCTAAAGTTGACACTCTTCGAAACCCACTTTCAATATCATATTCATCATGAGTATTAAACAAATTATCAAGATCATAAGAAGCATTATCACCCCAATCAAGATAATTGCAATAAGTAGTGGTCATGACAAACTCATAAAATATATCATCCCCAAGCTTGTAGTTTTGCATATCATTAACATAATTGACATTAATAAAATTTATAACAATATCATTTCAATCATGCTTTTCATTCAAGGAGATATCATGAATCACTTTATAATTCTGTTCTTTCAACACTTCATCAAAAATTTCAGATTCGTGATTTTCAAACAAAACTTCATAGAGATAATCAAGGGCACTCAACTCACTAGCAATGGGTTCATCATAGTTTGGCCTTTTTAAAAGATTAGCAAGTGGATGAGGATACATATCAATAGATTTTTAGCAAGCGAAGATGCAAGCAAATAGAAGGCACATGGCAACACAAGCAAGCATAGCAATGAAAAGGCGAACGGTAGAAGGGCGAACAAAAAGGAAAATTAGTGAAGTGGAGGAGAGGAAAACGAGAGGCAAACAGAAAATAATGTAAATGCAAGAGATGAGTTTGTTATGGGTACTTGGTATTCTTGACTTGCTATGTATCTCCCCGGCAACGGCGCCAGAAATCCTTCTTGCTACTTCTCAAGCATGTGTTGGTGTCCCGTGAAGAGGAACGGTTTGATGCAGCAAAGTAGATAAGTATTTCCCTTAGTTTTTGGGAACCAAGGTATCAATCCAGTAGGAGACACAAGTGAGCCACCAGTAGATATACCTGCACAAGGAATCAAACTCTTGCACCCAACGCTATAAAGGGGTTGTCAATCCCTTCACGGTTATTTGCAAGGATGAGATCTAGTATAGATAGATATATTAGGATGCTTGAATGGAAAGTAAAACTAAAATTAAAAGCAAGGCAACGATTATTTTTGGTGTTTTTGGTTTTAGATCTGAAAATATAATATGGACAATAGACATGGGGGCCATAGGTTTCACTAGATGGCTTGTCTCATGATGGCAAGTATTACGGTGGGTGAACAAATTTGTGTCGAGCAATTGATAGAAAAGCGAATAATTATGAATATATAAAAGGAAATTATTATGCATATAGGCATCACGTCCGTGAAAAGTAGACTAAAACCATTCTGCATCTACTAGTATTACTCCGCACATTGACCGACTCCTGCCTGCATCTAGAGTATTAAGTTGATGAAGAATAGAGTAACACATTGGGTAAGATGACATGATGTAGAGGGATTAACTCAAGCAATATGATGAAAACCCCATCTTTTTACCCTTGATGGCAACAATACAATACGTGCCTCTCTACCCCTACTTTGTCACTGAGTGAGGACACCGCAAGATTGAACCCAAAACTAAGCACTTCTCCTATAGCAAGAATTACCAATCTAGTTGGCCGAACCAAACCAATAATTCAAAGAGACTTGCAAAGATATGAAATCATGCATATAAGAATTCAGGAAAGACTCATATAATATTCATGGATAATCTAAACATAAACCAACAATTCATCGAATCTTGACAAACACACCGCAAAAGAGTATTACATCGGATAGGTCTCCATGAAGATCATGAAGAACATGGTATTGAGAAGCAAAGAGAGAGAAGAAGCCATCTAGCTACTAGATATGGACCTGTAGGTCTATGGTGAACTACTCACGCATCATCAGAGGGTGAATGGATTTGATGTAGATGCCCTCCATGATCGAATCCCCCTTCAGCAAATTACCGAAAAAGGCTCCAAGATTGGATCTCTCGGGAACGGAAGATTCTGGCAGCGGAGAAGTGTTTTCATGGCTCACTCTGATAATTATGGAATATTTGGGTATTTATAGGATGCAGATTAGGGTTAGAGGAGATGCCAGGGGCCCACAAGCCTGCCCGACGCGGGGTACCCTCCTAGCCACGGCAAGCAGGCTTGTGGCCACGTGGTAGCTCTTCTGCCTTGGTTCTCAAGTCTCGTGGCTTTCATATTTTCCAGAAAAAATATTTCCGAAGGTTTTATTCCATTTGGACTCCGTTTAATATTCCTTATCTATGAAACTCAAAAACAAGGAAAACACATAAACTGGCACTAGGCTCTAGATTAATAGGTTAGTCCAAAAAATAATACTCCCTCCGTCCCAGAATAAGTGACTCAAAAATGACTCAACTTTGTACTAAAGTTAGTGCAAAGTTGAGTCACTTTTGAGTCACTTATTTTGGGATGGAGGGAGTATAAAATAGCATATTAATGTGTATAAAACATCCAAAACAGATAATATAATAGCATGGAACAATCAAAAATTATAGATACGTTGAAAACATATCATACCCCTAGTCCTGCTGGTCTAGTTGGATTGTGGACGAGGTTACAATGGTGCCCCTAGAGCTGTAGTCTAGAGGTGGGAGAAGGAGTAGCCAGCTCCTCTTCCTACGCTATGTGAGAGTGTGAGAGGGGAGAGTTCCTTCCTCTGTGTCTGTGTGTCCCGATGCATGGGGGCTCGGGGGTTTTATAGGCCAACCCCCCGGCTTACAATATTCCTAGAGTACCGAGAGGGGGGGTCTGGCTGGCAGCCTCTCCGGCTAGCCAAGGGGCCCGCAGGCCGTCTCTTCGCCCGTAGGGCCCGCCGACTGCGCGGCCCCATCGCCCGCTTGGGCCCGCTAGCCAGCTCTGCGATTGGTCCGGGCTCACCTGCCGCCGCACCGGTCGCCCAAGTGGTGTCGCCTAGCGCCAGCCGACCGAGGTCTCTGGTATGGCCGGCAGTGCTGTAGCCATGCGAGGGCAAGTAATGGAGTGGACTGAGGCGTACCAGCACTATTGCCTTGCTCGGTCGCGATCAGCTAGGGTCAGTGGTACGACCGGGCGGATTGTAGCAATGCGCGCCCACATGTTAGCGGTCGCTGTAGCCACATCGAGATCCCTCGTGAGGGTCTTGTCTTGTCGTTGTACTTGGTCATGACAAGAAGGGATGGGTGTCTGTCCGTCCAAAGGTCAGCGTAAGGGCTGGCTGCGGGGCAGCCTGCCGCAGGTCGACCAGGGGTTGGGTGGCCGGCTCCTTGATCAGCCGGCCGTGAGCCAGCCGGAAGTGAGCCTGCCGGCTATCCGCCAGCCGACCGTGGGTTCTTCGGCGGCACGCCAGTCGGCCATGGACTAGCCGGCCGAATGATTTTTCTTCGAAAGGAGGAGAACTCCCTAGTCTTGGCCTACCTAGGGGTAATAACCCTGTTAGTAGTCCTCAAAGCCGGCGGGGTCCCGCGGCCCCTTGACAAGGGGGAGCCTGCGGCTTCATCAGGCAGCGTCCACCTTCCACACGGAGTTAAATGACCGGCTGTGTCAACGGTCGCCCCCGACGCCTCGGATCCCGACGTGCCGCTTCGGGTCCCGTGCCGGACCGCGGCGTGCCATGCGGGGCGCAATGATTCCATGGGGCCCGCCCTTGGGGCAGACAAGACGTCGCCCTGGGCCTATCCTGACAAGCCGCGGACGTAGCCCAGTAGGCCTCGGGCCGCAGGCGGGGATCCTATGCACTTGGATCCCAGTGGTCATGGCCCGAGATGCCCACGTGCTCGAGGATTCCCCGAGGGAGTGGGCGCAGTTAATCCCCACCTCCCCCGAGCATTGCCCCCTCATTTAAATGGGGAGGGCAAGGGGCGGAGGCACTCCTCGGCCCCCACCCTATTGTCTTCTTCCTCTCACCTTTACCGCTGGACATGTGTTGCTGCTCCGCTCACTTGTGGCACTACGCTAGTCACTGTAGAGATGGACGACGGTCCTTCCGGTAATTGGGGTGGTTCCGTCGTTACGGATGACGACATCGTGTGGCTCCGCCATGCCTGCATGCTGCCATCGGAGGAACGCCTGGCTGCCCGTCTACTGGGCAATGAGGTGGTGCCCACGCCCAATGAGGGAGAATTCATAGTGAATTGGGCGAGCACCGGCCAGCCTGGAGCCGTCGTTCGGGAGTTGGGCTGGCTCCAGGCCATGAGGAGCGGAGAAGGACTGGTTGTGTGTGACCTGGTGGCTGATTTCATTGAGCGTAGGGTGATGCCCCTCCAGCTGAGGCCGCACCAAATCTGCGACTTGTCGGGCCAGCGGGACCCCTGCCGACTGTCCACCTTCGAGCTGACGCCAGCTCGGGTGGCAAAGGGGGTGAACGCTAGCACCAACTTCAAGTTGACGCCGATGACCTGGACCTACGGCAAGGAGTCGTACAGCCGGCACGACCCAAAGCCCTTGGTATGCCCCGTCGAGGTGACCTTTTTCCTTTCGTGTATTTTCAGTCGGCTTCGATGCTCATGTGTCGTGCTCATCCCAACACTTTGTTCGGCAGAACACGCAAACGGCTTGCACCCCCAGATATTCCAGGCGGAGCACGCCGAGTCCGACCCAGAGGACTTCGATCTGGGAGGCGGCGCTGAGGAGGAGGTCGCCTCCTCGAGGGAGGTCGAGGCCGACAAGGCGATGGGCGACCCGGGAGCCGGCGGATCTAGAGCCGGCGGATCTAGCTCGGAATTCCCCTCTAGACCCTGGATCAAAGATTGGATAGACGATGACAATGATGACGATGATGTATGGATCCTGGATGCGCCTCCCCCCACAGCTCAGTAGGGGCCACATGGGCGGAGCGAGGAGCGGCCGGCTCCTGACCAGACAGTCGAGGCCTCCCGTCGGGAGAAGAGGTCGGCTTCGGGGCAGCCGTCGGCCTAGCCGCCGGCTCGCAAGCGAGTGCGAAGGCCATTGCGAAGCCGCCAGCATGGGCCAAGCGGGCCCTTCCCGTCATTGTCGGGTGACTGCTCTAGTTACTATGGGTTTTTCAAGTTTACGAGTCGGTGAGCACCTAAGGGTTTGTCTCTTCTAGGGACCCCATCGAGCTCCATGACACAGAGTCGGCGGCCGGCCCAATGGATCCCACCAACCGGCCGGCCCAGGAGCATGCGGCCATGCTGCATGGATCCCACCAAGCCTTGAAGATAGGAGCAAAGGGAGGGCCCTCGTGCCTGGGGCCTCGAGCGATGGGAGGCGGAGGAGGCCCGCCGATCTGGCGCACGCATCGGATTTGGCGGCAGAATTGATGCGGATGTCAAGGCCTCTGTCGAGCAAGCCATGAGAGCCAACTGCAAAGATGGTCATGTCTCTGCCTGGGGCGGGAGTGTCCTAGCCAACGGGAGCAGCTCCCGAGCCGGCCCATGAGAGGACCTGGCAGGCGGAGCTCATGGTGACACCGCCCACTGTCGAGCCATCCGCGACCGACATGCCGGTGGCCCCGGTTGTGCCAGAGGCGGTGCCAGAGATGCCGGACGAGGGCGGAGTCGCACCGGTCGTTGCGGATGTCGAGTCGGGCCAACGAGAGGAGGAGGTGGTGACGTCGGACGTGGGGCAGCCAGGGCCGACTCTCATGCCCTTGTGGTTGTCACCCATCCCCCCGCAGCCGACGCCGTGGCGGATGTCGGGGCGAGCGGTGGGATGAGCTAGTCAAAAAGGACAATGCTCAACGTGATCCAAGACTGGGAGGCATTGGCCCGTGCCCCAGCCGTCCTGTCTCTGTCAGCTAGCGGCCCGGTCCCCATGCCTAGGGAGCTGGGCAGCTTCCTGGCGAGGTGCCGCGAAGGGCTGGCCAGTTTGTAGAGGCTGCCGACAGTGCCCTACAGCACGCAGAGGTAAGTCTATTTAGCCCACGTCGAATATATAGTTGGGGCACACGAGCACACCCACTGGGTGTAGCCCACGAGATGCGGGTCGGCTGACTTGTGAGGGAGTCCTGGATTAGGGGGTCCTCAGATAGCCCGCCTATTGTTGTGGGCCAGACTATGAGGGCTACTTACCGACACCGAACGATTTGAAGGCCTAATATCCAAGATGGAAGCTTCGGGAAATGTGGCTTGCGCTCCACGTCTGATGTAATAGTTAGGCAAGTTTATGTCTTCGGCATGTAACCGACCATGTGTAAACCCTAGGCATCCTCGACATCTATATAAGCCGAAGGGTTTTAGGGTATAGATATAGAACAACTCATCTAGGGTTATCTAGACGATCTCGAGGTAGATCAACTATCTAACCCCTTACACCATCAATACAACCAAGCATGACGTAGGGTATTACCTCCATAGGAGGGCCTGAACCTGGGTCAACTCGTGTCCCCTTCGTCTCCTATTACCGTCGATTCTAGTCTCATAGTTCAGGACCCCTACCCGAGATCCGTCGGTTTTGACACCGACAACCGGCTGCACGGCAACTGGGTCAAATTTTCTTTTGCTTGCCTTAACTTGTGCCTCTTTGTGGGGAGCAGGCGGGGAGCGCCAGGCGGTAGGAACTTTTTGACGAGGTAGTCCCCATCCACAACCGCGGCAAGCACGGCTTCTACCAATTGGAGGAGGAGCTGAAGAAGACACAAGGTATGTTCATCCCAGTGGGGGGCGCGAGCGCACCCAATGGGTGTAGCCCCCGATAGTTGGGCCGGTTGCTTGGCATCAGGTATGAATCTTTGCACTTTTGGTAACATGGTTGGTCTTTTTCACAAAAGAGCTGACCGCCCTGACCTCCATCCAGCAAAAGAGGGATGTGGTGGCCTCTGAGTGGGACCGGCTAGTGTGGGACGTCCAGGCGATCACATCAGTGCGGGACAGGGTGGCCGGCCTGCTTGTGGATGGGCAGGTGGCCCAGGAGCGCCTGAGCGCAGAGCTGCAGCAGGAGGTGGCGGCCCGGGAGGACGCCGCCAACCAGGCAACTAACGCCGCCCAGCGAGCCACCGCCCTCCAAGGCGAGGTGACCCGCCTCGAGGGTGAGCTTAAGGTGTGTCGAGCCGCCCTTGCCCAGGCGGAGACGGCGCTAGAAAGGGAGAAGAATGCGGCCCTGCAGTTCGCCATCGAGATGGATGACGCCTTCCAGCGTAAGTTTTGCTTCCGAAGCTTCTTCCTCTGCCGGCTGCTTCTATCTTGCTTTCGACCCGCTTGTTGATTTCCTTTTTCTTTTCTCAGAGCGGTTCCTAGAAACCCAACGCCACGTCGAGCAGGCCATGGCAGATCATCGGGAGTGCCTGCGGCAGCGTCGGCAGGATATTGAGGAGAATGCCGTCTGGGACGTGGCGGAGCTTGAGCTGGCCATGGAGAACCGACTGATCCACATCCAGCGCTGCATGGGCCGGCTCAGTACGGCTGGCAAGGTGGTGATCTCGGCCCTCTAGCCGGGCCGTGGGGCTCCGATGGGCCGCGTGGTGCTGTGGCTGGAGAACGCGGTGGCCCAGCTCGAGGTTTGGAAGCAGTCGGCGGCTCATGCCGGCGCGCAGATGGCCCTTTCGTTCGTCACATCGTGGTACCCCGGTGTTGACTTGGACCGGCTAGCAAGGATGCACGACATTCCGGAGGCGGAACAGGTTGCCCGAGAAGGAGCTCTCGTCCGTCGACCCAATGAGCTAGCCTCCTACGTTTACCCGGAAGAGCTCCTGTTGGCGCTTGGCGAGGATGGTTAGCCAGTTGCTGAAGTCTCCTTCGGCAACCCGCAAGGGACCGAGGATGAGGAGGTCACCGACGAGAGCACTGCCTCCAGTACCGGCAGCGAGACCGAAGCCACGGAGGCCCTGGAGGCGGACCCGAAAGCCGCGACATCCCCTGAGCGAAACGTCTAGCCGATTGGCAATGCACCGGCAGCCTGAGTGGCCCTGCGTGCTTTGTGTCCCTTTACTTTTGCTACAAAACTTGTCCGTTTAAGACCCATTTCCACCAACTAGGGGTGTATTGTAATGAACCCTTGGCCTGTGGCCTTTTGTCGTTTAACTTGTATCTCGTTTGAAATGTATGCAGGCCGACTCCTCCTTTTCCCTTTGCTTTTCGACTCATATTTCACGCAGGGATTCCTTCCGGCTTCCGCCCCGCCTATCGGCCAGCCGGGAGCCGACCTAGAATAGGGACGGGGCATCATCCTTGGGAAAGCGAGCGGGCCTTAGAGTCGTCCGGCTAGGGCTACGGTGAGCTGCTAGAGGCTGGCTACTAGAAGTAACATGGTCCAGTTGGTCCTGTCCGGCTGCTACTCGTCAGGCAGCGTTCGGATGATAAGTTCCTTCCTACCTCATGGTCCTGCAAGTCGGCCAGCCGGGAGCCGGTCTGTGGCTGGGTAGGGGGTGGTAAAGGGTTGCTTGCTCACACTACTTGTCCGCCTCAGAGAAGAGTCGACAAGCCCCCGGGCCAGGGAGCCGGACCCGGGTGCCATGCTTAAATAATGAAAAACCTTCGAATGAATTGAAAAGGGGAACGCCCCAAGTGCCGGCTTGGGGCCCCTGTTTCATTCATTAGGTTTCAAGAGAAGAGATGATACATACATACACATATTTTCTTTCTTAGCAATAGAATGGTCATAGGAGCGCCGCATTCCATGGGCGCTCCATCTCCTTGCCGAAGGCATCTCTCTTGTGCTTCTACGGCTTCTGGGCATCTATCAGGTAATACGCATTGTTGTGCAGCACCTTGCTGACGATGAACGGACCCTCCCATGGAGAGGACAACTTGTGCTGGCCGGCAGTTCACTGGATCCTCCTAAGCACCAAGTCTCCTTCGCGGAAGGAGAGTGGCCGGATCTGTTTGCTGTGGTAGTGCTAGAGCTTCTGCTGATAGATGGACGTCCGGCTCAGAGCCAGTTCATGTGCCTCTCGAGTAGGTCTACGCCATCCTCTCTTGCCTCCTTTGCATCCTTCTCCGTATACAGGGCGAATCAAACTCGATGTCGGTGGGGATGATTGCCTCAGACCCATATACGAGAAAGAAAGGGGTGTAGACGGTTTACCGGTTGGGCATTGTCCTGAGGCTCTAGAGGACAGCCGACAGCTCTTCGATCCAGCAGCCGGCTGACCAGACAAGCAGTGCCATGAGCCGCTGTTTGATTCTGGCCAGGATCAAGCCGTTCTCCCTCTCAACCTGGCCATTTTACTACAGGTGGGCGACAGAAGCCAAGTCGAGCTGGATGCCTTGCTTGGTGCAGAAACACGCTAGCGCACCCTTGGCGAAGTTCGTGCCATTGGCGGTGATGATGCTGTGCGGGACGCCGTAGCGGACTGTGATGTCCTCGATGAACCGGACGACCATGGGGCCGTCTAGCTTCTTGATGGTCCTGACCTTGATCCATTTGGTGAACTTGTCGATGGCCACCAACATATGCGTCTGCCGCCTCTTGTGGTCTTGAAGGGTCCCACCATGTCCAGTCCCCAGACGGCGAAAGGCCATGAGAGGGGGCTGGTCTTGAGGGTTGTTGCCGACAGGTGGCTCTACGTGCTGAAACACTAGCACCCCTTGCACTTGTCAACCACCTGCTTGGCCTCCTCCAAGGCAGTTGGCCAGTAGAAGCCGTGGCGGGATGCCTTGGCCACTAGTGTCCTGGAGGCGGCGTGATGCCCGCACTCGCCCTGGTGGATGTTGAGTAAGATTTCTTGCCCTTTCTACAGCTCGACGCAATGTTGGAAAAAGTTGATGGTGCTATGATGAACCAACTCGTGGTTCATGATGCTATAGATTGGGGCCCAACGCTAGATTTGTCTCGCAGTGGCTTCATCAAGGGGGAGCTCACCGTGCAAGAAGAACGCCAGGATGGGCAGGGCCCATTAGGGTGCCGAGACGGGAACCGGCTCAGGCTCAGGTGGGGCGTTGGAGGCAGCCGGAGCCCCCGTGCCCGGCTGGCCAGTCCTCAGGACCGGCTCGCCAGCCCCTGGGACCGGCTACTTAGTCCCCATGCCTGGTACGCTAGGCCTCGGAACTGAGGCAGCGGGAGGGACGTCGATCTCCATCATGACGGTCGCGGACTCGAAGCCTGCCGCTGCGGGGGCGTGAAGGGTCAGAGCTAGCACAGCCAGCATAGCAACCGGAGCTGGTGGTGTTGGCTGGGCAGCCAGAGTCGAGGTGTCAGTAGAGTGGCCAGGGCTGATGGTGCCGGCAGGGCAGCCGCATCTAACAAAGAGGCGGCGGCGTTGGCCGGCACGAAGATAGAATCTAGTTCGGGGGAGGGCTTGATCGAAGGCTTGAGCAGCCGTTCAAGGGAAACGCCGGTTGGGATGGCCTGCCGGGTGGAGCCGATCTTCACCAATGTATCGGCCACCTCGCTATCCGCTCGGGGGACATGGTGGAACTCACAACCCTCGAAGGAGCGGGTGAGCTGATGGACGAGGAAGCGATAGCTGGCCATGTAGGCATCCTTGGCGTCCCACTCGCCAAAGACTTGCTACACCACAAGGTCGGAGTCGTCGAAGCAGAGGATGCTCCGGATACCTATTTCCTTGGCAAGCCAGAGGCCGTGGACGAGTGCGTCGTACTCGGACATGTTGTTGGAGGTGGTGAATAGGATCTAGAGTGCGTACTTGAGCAGGTCTGCCTTCGGGGACGACAGGACGATGTCGGCTCCCAAGTCGGTTCGCATCTTCGAGACGTCGAAGTGCATGCGCCAATGTGTGGAGTCTGGGGAGGCGGCACGAACTTGGTTTCGCCCCAGTCAACGAGGAAGTCGTCCATCATCTGCGACTTGATGGCGGTCCGTGGCTCGTAAAGAATCTCGTGGTCGGCAAGAGCGATGGCCCATTTGGTGATCCGGTTGGTGGCATCCCGGCCGCTCATGATCTCACTAAGCGGGGCCGTGCTCACCATGGTGATGGTGTGCTCCTAGAAGTACTGCTTGACCTTCTTGGCGGTGAGGTATATGCCATATCACATCTTCTAGTAGTGGGGATACTTCTGCTTGGAGGCTGAGAGGACCTCGCTGAGGTAGTAGATGGAGCGCTGGACCTGCAGCGTTTTGCCCTCCTCCGAACACTCCACCACCAGCTAGAGGCTGATCACGCGGGTGGTATCTGTGATGTATGTGAGCATCGGCTCCTACTTAGTGGGAGCCGGCAGGACGGGAGCTCTAGAGAGAGCACGCTTGAGGTCGCGGAACGCCTCGTCCACCTGGTCGGTCTGCTTGAACTTGGTCGTCTTCCTCATGAGCTGGTAGAGGGGCAGGGACTTCTCACCCAGCGGACTGATGAACCGGTTGAGCAAGGCAAGGGAACCAGCGAACTTCTAGACGTCGTGGAGATTGGTTGGCTTCTGCATGCGCTCAATGGTTTTGATCTTCTCTAGGTTAGCTTCAATGCCGCGAGCAGACACGAACAAACCCAGGTTGAGCTTGATCTTGTATTCGCGTAGGTTGGCGAATGTCTCTCGGAGATCGTTGAGGAGGTTGAAATGCTTCTAGGTCTTGACGACAATGTCGTCCACGTAAACGTGGACGTTCCTGCCTATGTGAGGCAGGAGGCACTTCTGCATGCAGCGCTGGAAGGTAGCGCATGCGTTCTTCAGGCCGAAGGACATGGTGATGTAGTAGTAGGCCCCAAAAGGGGTGATGAAGGAGTGATACGTCTCCAATGTATCTATAATTTTTGATGATGCCATGCTATTATATTATCTGTTTTGGATGTTTTATACGCATTAATATGCTATTTTATATTATTTTTGGGACTAACTTATTAATCTAGAACCCAGTGCCATTTTCTGTTTTTCCTTGTTTTTGAGTATTGCACATATGGAATATTAAACAGAGTCCAAACGGAATAAAATCTTCGGAATGATTTTTTCTGGAAGGAAAGAGATCTACCAGACTTGGAGTGCACACGAGGGCATCTGCTAGGAGGTCAGAAGCCAGGGAGGTGCGGCCTCCCCCCTAGCCACGCCTGGCAGGCTTGCCACCTCCTGGCAGGTCTCCTAGCCCTAATCTTCCTCCTATAAATACCCAAAGATCCCCCCAATACCCAAGGGAGCCACAAAAATAGTTTTCTAGCGCTAGAAGCCTCTGTTCCCGAGAGATCCAATCTTGGAGCCTTTTCTGGTAATCTGCCGGAGGGGGATTCGATCACAAAGGGCATCTACATCAAATCCATTGCCCCTCCAATGATGTGTGAGTAGTCCACCACAGACCTGCGGGTCCATAACTAGTAGCTAGATGGCTTCTTCTCTCTCTCTCTTTGTGCTTCAATACCAAGTTCTTCATGATCTTCATGGAGATCTATCCGATGTAATACTCTTTTGCGGTGTGTTTGTCGAGATTCGATGAATTGTGGGTTTATGTTCAGATTATCCATGAATATTATTTGAGTTTTTTCTTAATTCGTATATGCATGATTTCATATCTTTGCAAGTCTCTTCGAGTTACTAGTTTGGTTTGGTGTCACACCCTGTGATTGTAGCACATTGTTATGATTGGGTTTCTAAAAATTTGGAGCCAACTAAAACTTTTTCTATGTGTTTGTGCTTGCTTGCTATGTTGGTTGCTTGCTTGTTGGTTGAATTTTATGGCACTACTAGGTTCTATTCCACTTCATAATCATCTTCCTTGATCCAAACCCCTTGCCCAATGATCATGCGATATGAACAGTGCCTAAAACTATATTTTTCAAAATTCGATTTAACCAAAAATGATTTATTTAATTTAAGTTTCCAAAACCCCCTGAAATGAGGTTTGCATTGCAAGTCCTCAAATAAGGTGGACCCTTCTTTCCCAAAGGCTTTATTTCAAACCTACTATATATATGACTTCTCAAAACCACCAAATATTATTTTTAAAGATTATTTTCATATTTTATTTAAAGGCTTTTTCTTAATGACAGAAATGGTCTTTCCTAAGGAATTTTTTTAAATGCTTTAAATATTTGAGAAAATTTAGAGAAACTCAATGGACATATATTTTCCATATATATGAGTTTCAACACAAGGGGTTGATCAGATCATGGGCAAAACCCCTCAAAACCCTTTCTGTTTAGATCAAACTTTTGGAATATTTCTATAAGAAATATTCTCAATAAATTCCAGGAAAATTCTAGCAAGTCAACACTAGCATGGGTGATGATCTTGCAAAGTTTCATCCCAATCCAAGTTGGTTTGGTTCATCAAATCATCCCAAAACCATTCCTGTCCAGAATCAAATTTGAGCAAGTTTACATTGTGAAGTGTCTCCCCTTGGCCTCAAACTTTGTGGGCATGCTCTAATGGCCAAATAGTGATGATACACTAAGTGGTGAATCAAGGGTTAAAGCCTAGCATCATTGGATCTACAGAAATTAGTTTCTGCCAATTTCTAGGGTTCACCAAATTTCCATTATCAACTTTTTCTCCTTGAGCTCAAATTTGGTGAAGCATCTCATTTTTACCTATCCTTCGACCCTGGTAAATATGTCTATATGATGGGAGCATCTTCTTGCCCAAAACACCACCAAACACCTTCTGGTGATTTGGTAAAAACCCCATTTTCACCCCTCTCTCTTTTACCCTTGGCCCCAACTTTTTACCACAACCTCCTGTGGATGCATTTTTACCTCCAGTAAGATTTACATGGACAAAGCCCAAGTGTAAGGTGGGGTGAAACCCCTATTTCTACCCTGGCAACATCTTTTTCTATCCTCCCCTGCCCATTTCTTTTCTCCCCTCGCTTCCCTTAGCCTCCAAGCATCTAAAGAGCATCTACAGGCCCTCTAGGTGCTAGCAGACAAGGTGGGGCACCCCAGAGCGCGCGGGCAGCAGCAATGCCATCCATATGCATGCTCTGGAGCGTTCTACAGTGCGCTCCCGCACTATAGCCGCAGCCCAATGGCTGCCTCCGACAACCTCGGGCTGCCCCGGCTTGTCCCCTCTGCCCCCCTCGTCGTCCGCAATACGCCGCCTGGTCGGCCCCCTCCTTCCTCTCTATCCGGCGGCTCCTGCATGTGTGCCTGGTTCGTGCAGCTCGGCCAACCAGTGGACTCGCACGCGCACACGTCCCCGCCTCTCTCTCCTCTCTCCCTGGCCTAGACCTCGCCCACGAAGCCCCCAGACACATCTATTCTCTCCCCTTGGCCTGCGGTGAGCACCCCATGCTTGCCAGCGCACAAAGCCCTCGGTGGACCGGTGGACTCCTATAAATAGGCCACCCCGCTTCCCCTGACCTTCTCTCCTCGCTCTCCCTCTCTCTCTACATTCTCCCCGTGCCTAGAGTTCTCTCCCCCCCATGGTCGGGAGCCTCCTCCCAACTCAAACCCTTGCCGACGTTCCCCTCTCTCCCCTGCGATGCCGCGACCCCCCCTCCGACGCAAGATGCTCCCAGGAACCCGCCTGTGCCCACCATTCCCTCCGTCGTGGCCTAAAGCCCTACTGTGAGACCCTCCTCCGCTACTGTCGCGAGGAGAGGGATGACAGGTGGGGCCCACCTGTCATCCCCTCGCCCCCTCTCTCTCTTGCTGGCAGGCTGGGCCCACGGGCAGGTTTAAAAACAAACCTGCCGCGCGCAGCTCCTCACCTGGGCCGGCTTCCCTCTTGGGCCGGCTTCGGCCAGGCATTATGGCCCGAAAGGGCACAGTAGCCTTTTTCTTTTGCTTTCTTCTGTGGACTTTGCAAAAATCCCACAGAATGAAATATTTGTCATATGCCAGTTTTTCGTCCACCTAAATTCATGAAATAATCCCTAGAACTTAATAGTGCCATTATTAAAAATGTTTGAATATGTTTTTAGTGCTGATTTATTTTAAAACCTATATAAAGGAACCTTTTTGCCTCTGTTAATTTATTTCAAAAATGTTTTCCACAGCAAAACTCTAGTAGAACATTTTTGGTATGACTTTTAGTATTTATCAGAGTAGGTGGACATTTTTGGTAGTAATTTGAGTGCTATATTTTGTGTGATTGCTTATTTTTATCGTTTTATTTCGCGACGATAGATTGCGCTATTGATGAACAAGTTGGAGTCGAAGACTTTGAAGACCCCAGAGACTTTGTTGAGCCAGGCAAGCAGCCCTTTGACCATGATAAGAAACGATTTTTTTGCATGTCATATAGCACTTTACTTTCATCGTATTTGATCATGTGTTGTGGTGTTCCCCTTTCGGTGGGATGCCTCCGGTACTTTTCCTTTGACACTTGCATCATGCATGACCCTACCACCTTATGAGGGTTGTGCGGGTGGGAGTAGTTAGGTTGCTAATAGATGCTACGCAAATGGGATGGGACTTATGCATAGTGATGAGAAGAAAGAGGTGATTTCAAAGACTTTCCGAAAACCCGGTCGGGTGCCACTAATGCCCGAGGGAGATAATGAGATGATGGCTGACCACTTGAGAAAGAAGTGGTGTGCCGAAGCAAGTTGAGATTGTGCCTTCAAAAACGGATTAGATTTAAGATTTGTCGACCGTCCCAACCTTACATGCACGACCACGATACCCCTTATGAGACGGGGCTTTATTGATTACTATGGTTGGTACTAGCAAGGAGCCTGCATTACTAGTGGCAAGAGTGAAGTGGTCACTCTTGAGACGGGGTCGTCCCAGAGACGTAGGTCATGCGTTGTCTTTATAGGCACCGGGCACACCGTTGCGTGCCCTCATGGATGATACGAGTGATGTATATCATGAGGGATGTCACTAGTGAGTGGACTCTTTGTATAGTATCACCATGGGAAAGGCATTGTTCGGGTGCTTACCTCGGGTATGTTATATACCGCGAGTCGTGGATGACACGGAACTTCCCCGAGTCTTGTGGAAAGTATGCAACCTCTGCAAAGTGTAAAACTATTCGAATAGCCGTGTCCACGGTCAAGGACAGTTGGGTGGTGCTGCTTAAACTACGTCAGGATGTTTTCATAAAACTTGGCATGAGTATGGATGTGATGGTGATAGGAGGGCACATGAGCTAAGTCCGATGACTTAGCGTGAGGACTGAACTAAGTCCGATGACTTAGCGTGAACATGATTTGATCAACCAATACTTACGATGGTATCTGGTTCACATGGATACCTACTAGTTACTTGATGCATGCTCACTAGTTACTTGATGATGTCATTTGCATACATAATTAGCTTTCCGCAAATTTACCTACTTAGTGCTATATCATGCATCATTGTTACCTCGTTCCACACTTGGGTTGCTTGCGAGTACATTCAAATTAATCATTGGCTTGCCACTGGTTATTTAATTGGCTAGGCATGGAAGAATAGGAGTATGTTGAAGAGTTCATTGGTGACGAACATGCAAACTAGGACGCTTCCCATTCAGAATGCCTATAGGTCAAGGCAGATGGCATGGGTTCACGCTTTCGACCAAGATTTCCGCTGGTTGTTCTATTTTAAGTGTTTGGCCCATGTGGCCCTATCTATGTAACACTAAGAACTTCGTGGTCATTATTTGTGTAAGACGTTAAGTATGGATGTAAGACTATTGTTATTCAGCTTCTGTGGGTTCAGTGAGCATTGATCTCTGGGATCACTGTACACGTGCATTCGGTGATCTCGACTTATGAGTCGGGGTCCCCACAGAGCTGGTATCGGAGCCATCCTGACTATAGGAAGCCTTTAGTTAGCATGGACGTTAGTTAGGATAAAAGTTGTTTCCAAAACTACACTTAGCATTGGAACTTAGGAATTCTGCACTATTTACCTCTCCTATGCTACACACAACACTTTGCTAACTCTCCTCCTTTCAAACCTTTGTAGATGGCTGTCGTACCCGAAGCCTTCCTCACATATGGCTTTCCCTTACTCATTGGGGATAGCCTGGAAAAGTGCCAGTTTTGCCAACCACCCATTTTCCTCTACCACGAGCATTGGGTCGATGCCGTCATGAAGGAGTACCACATAGATCTGGTTGTGAAGGCAAAAAACTCCCCGACAAGTTGGTTCTTTGATGGACCACGGATGGAGACCATGATACTCGCAGTCGAGACAACTGCACGCAATGCGCTCCTACACCTTCGAGACATCATTCCAGATATGGTTGACGATCCAGCTACTCGCTACCTTCCCTTCAGGAAGGATGACTTTGGCGAGAGTTGGACGCTGATTCCGACCAAGGAAGATGGCACACCACTCCGGTTCTCGACCTATTTCAGCCTCTTCGCCGATAGTCTAGTTCACAACTTGATGAAGGGGTCCATGAAGCTCCATGAGGAACTTCGCCACACCGAAGAACTACTTCGACAAGCCAAGACGAAGCCAGACAAGATCAAGAAGGATGGAGCTCCCGAGGGATGACCAGTTGTAGCTTATCAAGGAGGAGTACCCCCAGCGGGTGATGCACCTACGCGTAGTCATTGCATGAGTGCGAAGGAGTATTGTGAGCTCTTCACCGACCCGCCTGCAAAGCATCGTCGGGATGGACCTCCTCATTCCTCGACTCCTTCGACCGGGAACAATGCCCGTTCAGATGATGAACAGTAGGAAGACCCGGAGGAGCGTGACTACGAGACCGAGCACTCCACCACCTGAGGCCGAGAACCCCTAGGGTCGGATTAGTCATGTATCCCCTCATGCGAAGTCGAGTCCGTGTATTGGTTCATATGAAACCATGTGTGCTTGTTGTTTGTTTTATTGTTTGTGTTCCGATGCAAGTCGCGCTTTTTCCTAAGGCAACATGTAAGCGACTCCATCGTCTATCTTAATATATGTTGTTTGGCTTTTAACCCTTGTTTCAACACACTTGCACTTGACCGACCCCCTTAGGCGCGCCTTTCCATTATTTCTCATCCCCTTGTCAATCCCAGTTGTTTGACTTGGCTGCTCCAAACAGGATGGTGACTGCTACCCGTAACAGCTCCTTCACCAACCATGAAGCCGGCAACTCGAGCCAGCAACAGGGAGCTGGTGGGGCTGCTCACGTTGGAGGACACCAGGAGCAGCCACAAGGCGACATTCCCCCACCACCACCTCCACCGGACAACATCACCATAGCTCAGTTCCTCCATGTTCTCCGGGAGGAATGCAAAGCCAACAATGCTGCTATCCAGCAGATGGCTCAGGCTCTCGTGAACAACCAGCAGCTACGCAGGAATGGCAATGGCCGCTCCATGTTGTCTGAGTTAATGAGAAACTCGCCCCCAACCTTCACCGAGGCTGCTGAACCATTGGATGCTGATGACTGGATCCGCACCATCGAGGACCTCCTTGCATTGGTCAACTGCAATGAGGACCGTGAGAAGGTGATTTTTGCCTCTCACTGCCTCAGAGGTACCGCCCGAGCTTGGTGGGATGGATTCAAGGTCATGCAAGGAGAGCGAGTGATCACGTGGAATGACTTCAAGGAAGGATTCCGCACTGCCCATATTCCTTCTGGGATCATGGCTATCAAGAAGAGAGAATTCCGAGCGTTGAGGCAAGGAAGTGGCTCTGTCAAGGAGTATCTACAGAAGTTCAATCTGCTGTCAAGGTATGCACCTGAAGATGTCTGCACGGAGGATGCCAAGAAGGAATGCTTCATGGAAGGACTTCAGCAGGTCCTGCAGTATCAGCTCATCATCTGCGACTGTCGTACCTTGTCGACTTAGTGAACAAGGCCCTCGTGCTAGAAGACAAGTGTTATGCCATCGACGACACTCGCAAGCGCAAGATGATCAGCAAAGGAAGCTCACGGAATCAGAAGCCTCGCCCAAGGCAGCCAGCCCTAGCCAAGCCAACCCATCAGACGCAGCAGGCCAGACCTCCTACACCTCGTCCGAGCTACCAGCCTCAGCAGTATGCAAATCCCAGGCCAGCCTTCAACAATAACCCCAATAACAACAGCGGTGGCAGAAACTTCAACAACAACAACCCTGGGCAAGTCACTTGGTTTGGATGTGGTCAGTCTGGACACATCTCTAAGCTTTGCCCCAATAGGTAGCCAGATGCACCGCGCCCCAATGCGCTAGCTCAAGGTTAAGCCTGTGGAGCACCGCCAAGGAACCTAGCTCCCCGCAACCAGCCCAACAATGGCAAGGGTCGTGTGAATCACGTCATCAAAGAGGAAGCCTAGGAAGACCCGGACATCATACTGGGTACGTTCCTCGTCAACTCAACCCCAGCAACAGTATTGTTTGATTGTGGAGCTTTACATTATTTTGTCACCCAAAAATTTGCACTAGAGAGTGGCATGAAACCTACACCCATGGGTAGTCGTATGCTGATACAAACCCCCGATTCAGTTATGTAGTCTAGGATAGGGTGTAAGGGAGTGAAGATTGACATCAACAGGGTAGACTTCCTAGCAGACCTTATAGTTCTAGATTCACCCGGCTTGGATGTTATCCTTAGCATGAATTGGTTGACTAAGCACCGAGGCTTGTTAGACTGTGCCAAGAGGATTGTCACCATGACCAATAGCCAAGGAGTGGAAGTCAAGTATGTCCCCAACCCTGCCTCCAATCGAGCCCCTCAGGCTAACTGCCTATCGGGAGTTGAGTTGGATCAAGTGCTAGTGGCATGTGAGTACCCGGATGTGTTTGCTGATGAGCTGCCTGGAATGCCTCCGGACCGCGACATTGAATTCATCATTGAGCTTATGCCCGGATCAAGGCCCATCTATAAGAAGGCTTACAGGATGGGATCCGAAGAGTTCGCTGAGTTGAAGAAGCAAATAGCAGAGCAGCACAGAAAAGGATTTATTCGCCCTAGTGCCTCTCCTTGGGGATCACCTGTTCTATTTGTGTCAAAGAGGGACAGAACTATCAGACTTTGCATTGATTACCGTTCTCTCAATGAGGTCACGATAAAGAACAAGTACCCACTCCTCAAGATTGAAGACATGTTTGATCAGTTGAACGGAGCCAAGGTGTTCTCCAAGATCGACCTCAGTTCTGGGTACTATCAGCTGAAGATCAGACCCCAAGACATCCTGAAGACGGCATTTGTAACCCGGTAGGGCCTGTATGAATACAGAGTTATGTCATTTGGGTTAACTAATGCCCCTGCCTACTTCATGTACCTCATGAATAAAGTCTTCATGGAGTACTTGGACAAGTTTGTTGTTGTCTTCATTGATGACATACTCGTCTTCTCCAAGTCTGAAGAAGAACATGAGGAGCACTTGAGATTGGTCCTAAAGAAGCTTCGAGAGCACGAGATTTATGCAAAGTTCAGTAAGTGTGAATTCTGGCTGCATGAAGTTGAATTCTTGGGTCATGTGTTGACTGCAGAAGGATTATCACTGGATCGTGCCAAGATTGAAGCCGTGACTGAATGGCAAACCCCAACCACCGTGAAGGAAGTCAGGAGCTTCCTCGGACTCGTGGGTTATTACTGCAAGTTCGTGGAAGGGTTCACGAGCATTTCCCGACCCATGACCCAGGTTTTGAAGAAGGACAAGAAGTTCGAATGGACTGCTAAGTGCGAGGAAAGCTTCCAAGCGCTTAAGAAGAGATTGACCACAGCCCCTGTTTTGGCCACCCATGATATTCACAAGGAGTTTGTGATTTATTGTGATGCATCAAGAATCGGGCTTGGAGGAGTTCTGATGCAAGAGGGCAGAGTCGTGGCATACCTGTCCAGACAGCTACGTCCACATGAAGAGAACTATGCAACTCACGATCTCGAGTTGGCAGCCATGGTTCATGCCTTGAAGACATGGCGACATTACATTCTGGGGAAGCGATATGAGATATTCACAGACCACAAGAGTTTGAAGTATATCTTCACTCAAAGGGAATTGAACATGAGGCCGCGGAGATGGTTGGAATTGATCAAGGATTACGACCTTAGTTTTCAATACCACTCCGGAAAGGCAAACGTGGTAGCAGATGCCTTAAGCAGAAAGGTTTGTTCCTTGAATGCTGTGATTAAGGAAAGGCTACCCGCCTTGTATGAAGAACTTGAGAGCTTCGGCCTGGAACTGGTTGCACCAGGATTCCTTGGCAACCTTGAAGCAAAGCCTACCTTGATGGATGATATCAAAGAGGCCCAGAAGGGACACGAGAGCATTGAAGGAATCAAGAGGAAGATCAAGGCAGGCAAGGCCCCAGGATTCTCGGAGGATGAACAAGGAGTTGTATGGTTCGGGAATCGCATATGCGTACCCAACAAAGACGAGATCAAGAACCTGATCTTGCAAGAAGCTCATGACACTCCATACTCCATCCATCCCGGAGGAACCAAGATGTATCAAGACCTCAAGGCAAGATTCTGGTGGCATGGCATGAAACGGGAAATAGGCACGTTCGTGGCTAAGTGTGACATATGCCAGAGGGTCAAGGCTGAGCATCAGCGACCCACTAGGCTATTGCAACCTCTCAAACTTCCCGAATGCAAGTGGGATAAAGTCGGGATGGATTTTATCACTGGTTTACCGAGGTCAAGCAAGGGACATGACTCCATTTGGGTCATCGTTGATCACCTGACCAAGGTAGCCCACTCCATCCCCGTCAGGACCACCTACGATGGAAGCCAGCTCGCAATCTCTACATCAACCGCATTGTGAGTCTTCATGGAGTTCCAAAGGAGATCGTGTCAGATCGAGGAACCCAGTTCACCTCAAGATGCTGGAAGAAGTTTCAAGAAGCTATGGGAACCAAGCTCTCCTTTAGCACTGCTTTTCATCCCCAGACCGGTGGGCAAACGGAACGAGTAAATCAGATACTCGGAGATATGCTCCGCGCTTGTGTTTTGGCATATGGAGCCAAGTGGGAGGATTGCCTACCCTTTTCCTAGTTCTCATACAACAACAGCTATCAGTCGAGTCTTCAGATGTCACCGTTTGAGGTGTTGTATGGACGCAAGTGCCGTACTCCTCTCAACTGGCCAGAGACCGAAGAAGGGTTAATTTTTGGACTGGATATCCTTCGCGAAGCCGAAGAGCAAGTTCAACTCGTCCAAGAACGTCTAGAGGCTGCCAAATCAAGACAAGAGCCATGCCGACTCTCATCGCCGAGAACTGAACCTCGACGTCGGAGATTATGTCTACCTCCATGTCACACCCCTCAAAGGAACCAAGCGTTTCCACGTCAAAGGGAAGCTCGCACCCAGATACATCGGCCCCTTCAAGATCACTGCAAGACGAGGAGAAGTTGCATATCAGCTAGAGTTACCTTCCGAGCTATCACATGTGCACAACGTCTTTCATGTGTCACGGCTCCGGAAGTGTCTACAAGTTCCCAACCGCCCCGACCTCTACAAGGACATCGACCATCAAGCCATCGATCTTCAGCCAGATCTCACTTATCGTGAGAGGCCAGTTTGCATCTTGGATGAATCCGAGCGCTGCACCCGAAGCCGCACCATCAAGTACTTCAAGGTCTAGTGGAGCAACCACACTAAAGCAGAAGCAACCTGGGAGCGTGAAAATTATCTTAGATCAGAGTTTCCTTTTCTTTTTAGCGCTTAGCCTAGGAATATCGGGGATGATATTCTTGTAAGGGGGGAAGGTCTGTCACACCTTGTGATTGTAGCACATTGTTATGATTGGGTTTATAAAAATTTGGAGCCAACTAAAACTTTTTCTATGTGTTTGTGCTTGCTTGCTATGTTGGTTGCTTGCTTGTTGATTGAATTTTATGGCACCACTAGGTTCTATTCCACTTCATAATCATCTTCCTTGATCCAAACCCCTTGCCCAATGATCATGCCATGTGAATAGTGCCTAAAACTATTTTTATCAAATTTTGTTTTAACTAAAAATGATTTATTTAATTTAAGTTTTCAAAACCCCCTGAAATTAGGTTTGCATTGCAAGTCCTCAAATCAGGTGGACCCTTCTTTCCCAAAGGCTTTATTTCAAACCTACTATATATATGACTTCTCAAAACCACAAAATTTTATTTATAAAGATTATTTTCATATTTTGTTTAAAGGCTTTTTCTTAAGGCCAGAAATGGTTTTTCCTAACGATTTTTTTTAAATGATTTAAAAATATTTGAGAAAGTTTAGAGAAACTCAGTGGACATATATTTTCCATATATATGAGTTTCAACACAAGGGCTTGATCAGATCATGGGCAAAACCCCTCAAAACCCTTTTTGTTCAGATCAAACTTTTGGAATATTTCCATAAGAAATATTCTCAATAAATTCCAGGAAAATTCAAGCAAGTAAATACTATCATGGGTGATGATCTTGCAAAGTTTCATCCCAATCCAAGTTCGTTTCGTTCATCAAATAATCCCAAAACCATTCCTATCTAGAATCAAATTTAAGCAACTTTACATTGTGAAGTGTCTCCCCTTGGCCTCAAACTTTGTGGGCATGCTCTAATGGACAAATAGTGCTGATACACTAAGTGGTGCATCAAGGGTTAAAGCCTAGCATCATTGGATCTACAGAAATCAGTTTCTGCCAATTTCTAAGGTTCACCAAATTTCCATTATCAACTTTTTCTCCTTGAGCTCAAATTTCGTGAAGCATCTCATTTCTACCTAGCCTTTGACCCTGGTAAATATCTCTGTAAGGTGGGAGCATCTTCTTGCCCAAAACACTACCAAACACCTTCTGGTAATTTGGTAAAACCCCCATTTTCACCCCCCTCTCTTTTACCCTTGGCCCCAACTTTTTACCACAACCTCCTACGGATGCATTTTTACCTCCAGTAAGATTTACATGTGGGGTAAAACCCCTATTTCTTCCCTGGCAGCATCTTTTTCTATCCTCCCCTGCCCATTTCTTTTCTCCCCTAGCTTCCCTTAGCCTCCAAGCATCCAAAGAGCATCTCCAGGCCCTCCAGGTGCTAGCAGACAAGGTGGGGCACCCCAGAGCGCACGGGCAGCAGCAACGCTAGCCATATGCATGCTCTAGAGCGTGCTACAGTGCACTCCCGCACTGTAGCCGCGGCCCAATGGCTGCCTCCGACCACCTCGGGCCTCCCCGACTTGTCCCCTCTGCCCCCCTCGGCGTCGGCAATACGCCGCCTGGTCAGCCACCTCCTCCCTTTCTCTCCGGTGGCTCCTGCGTGCGTGCACGGTGCCGCGCAGCTCGGCCAACCAGCGGGCTCGCACACGCACATGCCCCCGCCTCTCTCTCCTCTCTCCCCCGGCCTAGACCTCGCCCACGAAGCCCCAGATACATCTATTCTCTCCCTCGTGGCCTGTGGCGAGCACCCCGTGCTCGCCGGCGCACAGCGCCCTCGGTGGACGGGCGTCGCCTATAAATAGGCCGCCCCGCTTCCCCTGACCCTCTCTCCTCGCTCTCCCTCTCTCTCCGCATTCTCCCCGTGCCCAGAGCTCTCTGCCCCCCGTGGTCGGGAGCCTCCTCCCGACCCAAACCCTTGCCACCGCCGTCGGGTTTCCTCCTCGCCGGCGTTCCCCTCTGTCCCCGGCGATCCCGTGACCCCCCTCTGACGCCCGATGCTCCCAGGAACCCGCCTGTGCCCACCATTCCCTCCGCCGTGGCCTGAAGCCCTCCAGTGAGCCCCTCCTCCGCTGTTGTCGCGAGGAGAGGGATGACAGGTGGGGCCCACCTGTCATCCCCTTGCCCCCTCTCTCTCTTGCTGGTAGGTCGGGCCCGCGGGTAGGTTTAAAAACAAACCTGCCGCGCGCAGCTCCTCGCCTAGGCCGGCTTCCCTCTTGGGCCAGCTTCGGCCAGGCATTCTCGCCCGAAAGGGCACAATAGCCTTTTTCTTTTTCTTTTTTCTGTGAACTTTGCAAAAATCCCACAGAATGAAATATTTATCCAATGCCAGTTTTTCTTCCACCTAACTTCATGAAATAATCCCTAGAATTTAATAGTGCCAATTGTTAAAATGTTTGAATATGTTTTTAGTGGTGATTTTTTTAAAACCTATATAAAGGCACCTTTTTTCCTCTGTTAATTTATTTGAAAAATGTTTTTCACAACAAAACTCTAGTAGAACATTTTTGGTATGACTTTTAGTAGTTATCAGAGTATGTGGACATTTCTGGTAGTAATTTGAGTGCTCTGTTTTGCATGATTGCTTATTTTTATCGTTTTATTTCGCGACAATAGATTGTGTTGTTGACAAAGAAGTTGGGCCCAAAGACTTCGAAGAACCCAGAGACTTTGTTGAGCCAGGCAAGCAGCCCTTTGACCATGATAAGATACCATTTTTTTGCATGTCATATAGCACTTTACTTTCATCGTATTTGATCATGTGTTGTGGTGTTCCCCTTTCGGTGGGATGCCTCCGGTAGTTTTCCTTTGACACTTGCATCATGCATGAACCTACCACCTTATGAGGGTTGTGCGGGTGGGAGTAGTTAGGTTGCTAATAGATCCTATGCAAATGGGATGGCACTTATGCATAAAGATGACAGGAAAGAGGTGATTTCAAAGACTTTTCGAAAACACCGTCGGGTGCCATTAATGCCCGAGGGAGATGATGAGATGATAGGTGACCACTTGAGAAAGAAGTGGTGTGCAGGAGCAAGTTGAGATTGTGCTTTCAAAAACGGATTAGATTTAAGATTGGTCGACCGTCCCAACCTTACATGCACGACCACGATACCCATTATGGGACGGGGCTTTGTTGATTACTATGGTTGGTACTAGAAAGGAGCCCGCATTACTAGTGGCAAGAGTGAAGTGGCCACTCTCGAGACGGGGTCATCCCAAAGAGGAAGGTCATGCGCCATCTTTACAAGCACCGGACACACTGTTGTGTGCCCTCATGGATGATACGAGTGATGTATATCATGAGGGATGGCACCAATGAGTGGACTCTTTGTACAGTATCACCATGGGAAATGCATTGTTCAGGTGCTTACCTCGGTTATGTTATATACCGCGAGTCGTGGATGACAAGGAAGTTCCCCGAGTCTTGTGGGTAAAGTGTGCAATCACTGCAAAATGTAAAACTATTCGAATAGCCGTGTCCATGGTCAAGGACAATTGGGTGGTGCTGCTTAAACTACGTCCGGATGTTTTCGTAAAACTTGGCGTGAGTATGGATGTGATAGTGACAGGAGGTCACATGAGCTAAGTCCGACGACTTAGCGTGAGGATTGAACTAAGTCCGATGACTTAGCATGAACTTGAGTTGATCAACCAATACTTATGATGGTATCTGGTTCACATGGATACCTACTAGTTGTTGATGCATGCTCACTAGTTACGTGATCATGTCATTTGCATACAAAATTAGCTTTCCGCAAATTTACCTACTTAGTGCTATATCATGCATCATTGTTACCTCGTTCCACACTTGGGTTGCTTGCGAGTACATTCAAAGTACTCATTGGCTTGTCACTGGTTATTTAATTGGTTAGGCATGGAAGAACAGGAGTATGTTGAAGAGTTCATTGGAGACTAACATGCAAACTAGGACGCTTCCCAGTCAGAATGCCTGTAGGTTAAGGCAGATGGCATTGGTTCATGCTTTCGACCAACATTTCCGCCGCTTGTTCTATTTTAAGTGTTTGCCCCGTGTGGCCCAATATATGTAAGACTAAGACCTTCGTGGTCATTATTTGTGTAAGATGTTAAGTATGGATGTAAGATTCTTGTTATTTAGCTTCTGTGTGTTTAGTGAGCCTTGATATCTGGGATCACTATACACGTTCATTCGGTGATCGCGACTTATGAGTCGGGGTCCCCACATTTGGCCAACTAGATTGGTAATTCTTGCAATGGGAGAAGTGCTTAGTTTTGGGATCAATATTGCGGTGTCCTCACCAAGTGACAAAATAGGGTAGCGAGGCACGTATTGTATTATTGCCATCAAGAGTACAAACATGGGGTTTTCATCATATTGCTTGAGTTTATCCCTCTACATCATGGCATCTTACCTAATGTGTTACTCTATTCTTCATGAACTTAATACTCTAGATGCAGGGAGGAGTCGATTGTTGTGTGGGTTAATAGTAGTAGATCCAGAATCGTTTTAGTCTACTTGACATGGACGTGATGCCTATATGCATAATCATTGACTTGGATACCTTCATGATTATTCTCTTTTCTATCAATTGCTCGATAGTAATTTGTTCACCCATCGTGATTGTTTCATTCAAGAGAGAAGCCTCTAGTGAAACCTATGGCCCCTGGGTCTACTTTCCATAATATATTTTCAGATCTATAAACCGAAAATCCAAAAATACCTTGCTGCAATTTCTTTCCTTTTTTACTTTCCACAATATTTCACATCTATCTCTATCAGATCTAATCCTTGCAAATAATCGTGAAGGGATTGACAACCCCTTCATAGCGTTGGGTGCAAGAGTTTGATCGTTCGTGTAGGTGCATCCATTGGTGACTTGCTTGTTCCTCCTACTGGATTGATACCTTGGTTCTCAACAACTGAGGGAAATACTTATCTACTTTACTGCATCACCTTTTCCTCTTCAAGGGAAAACCAACGCATGCTCAAGAGGTAGCAAGAAGGATTTCTGGCGCCATTGCCGGGGAGGATACGCATCAAGCCTACCAAGTACCCATCACAAACTCATCTCTTGCATTTACATTATTTGCCATTTCCCTCTCGTTTTCCTCTTGCACTTCTAAAACGATTTTCAGAAAATACCAAAAAGATTTTCCTTTTTATTCACCCTTCTTTCGTTCGCCTTTTTGTTTGCCTTTTGTTTGCTCGTGTGTTGGATTGCTTGAAATCATGGCTAATCTTACCACCATAGATATTACCCTTGAGAATGAACTTCTTAATTTTAAGTAAACGGAGGGGGAAAACTTAAAAGATGCTTGGTATAGAATTTGCAATGCTCAAAATAGATATATTTGTAAGCAATCTACTACCGCTCTCCATGGAATAGATTTATTGGGAATTGTCACACCCTGTGTTTTTATCACCTTGTCATGCTTGGGTTTGTAAAATTTGGATCCAATTAAAACTTCTTCAGTGCTAGTGCTTGTTTGTGTTGTTGCTTGCTTGCTTGTTGATTGTTGTGTATGGCACTCTTGGATTCTATCCCTCTTCATATTCATCTTCCTTGAACCAAACATCTTGCCCAATGATCATGCCATATGAATAGTTCCCAAAACTGTTTTTATCAAATTTTATTTTGAACAAAAAGGATTTATCCAAATTAGGTCTTCAAAAACCCTTGAATTGACGTTTGCACTGCAAGTCCTCAAATTGGGTGGATTCTTTCTCCCCAAAGGCTTTATTTCAAACCTACTATATTTATGACTTCCCAAAACCACCAAATATTAATTTTAAATATTATTTTAATATTTTACTTAAAGGCTTTTTCTTAAGACAAAAAATGTTTTTTCATAGGGAAAATTAGTTAAATGCTTTCAAAATATTTTAGAAAATTGAGGGAAACTCAGTGGACATATATTTTACGTATGTATGAGTTTCAACACATGGGCATGTTCAAATCATGGGAAAAACCCCTCAAAACCCGTTCTATTCAAATCAAGCTGTTGAAAAATTTCTATAAGGAATACTCTCAATAAATTCCAAGAAAATTCCAGCAAGTCAACACTATCATACGTGATGATCTGGCAAAGTTTCACCTCAATCCAAGTTGATTTAGTCTATCAAACCATCTGAAAACCCTCCCTGTCCAGATTCAAATTTGAACAAATTTACATTGTGAAGTTTCTCCCCTTGACCCCAAACTTTGTGGACATGCTCTAATCACCAAATAATGATGCTTCACTAAGTGTGGCATCAAGGGTAAAATCTTAGCGTAACTAGATCTACAGAAACCTGATTCTGTTAGTTTATAGGGTTCACAAAGATTCCATTGTCAACTTTGGCCACTTGAGCTCAACCTTGGTAATCAGGCCTATTTTCACCTAACATTTGACACTATTGAATAACTCAATAAGTGGGTAACTTTTTTCTTGCCCAAACACCCATCAAACACCTTCTGGTGAAATAGTAAAGTCACTATTTTCACCCCTTCCATTATTCCCCTTGCCATAATTTTTTTACCAAAGCCTCTCAGGCTTACCAACAACCCCTAGTAAATCTTGTGTGTATTCAACTCAAGAGTGGGTGGGGTAAAAACCCCATTTCACCCTCTGTTTTACCATATCAGGGGCTTCTTCCCCCCACCCCCCCCATTTCTTTTCCTTCCTAGCTTCCCCTAGCTCCTAGAGCATCCCAGGAACCCCAGGAGATACTAGACAAACGGGGACACCCCAGAGCGCGCGGGCAATGGCTATGCCGACCATTTGGGCACTCTAGAGCGCGCTACAGTGCGACACGGCACTGTAGCAGGGGCATCCCGAGGCTCCCCGACCACCTGGGGATGCGGGAGCATGTCCCCTGGCCGCCCCTTGATGTCTGCAAGGCGCCAGGTGGTCGGGCCCCTCCTCCCTCCTCCTCTGTTGCCCCTCTTTGCTCACGCACGGTGCCGCCCGAACCGGCCAACAGAAGAGCTTGCACGTGCGGGTGCTAGAGCCCTTCCCCGCTCTCTCTCTCCCTTCCCCTGGACGTGGACCGCGCCCAGGAACTCCCAGGACATGGACCGAAGCCCCCCTGTGGCTCATGGCGATGGTCCCGTCCTCACCGGCACACCATGCCCTCGGTGCACCGACGCCTAGCTATATAAAGCCCTCCACGAGCTCCTGCTGCTCTCCCCTTGCTCTCTCCTCCCCTTAGCCGCTCCCAGTGCCCAGCCCCTTGTTCCCATGGTCGGGAGCTCAAGCCTGAGCCAAACCCTCGTCATCATGCGAGTTTTCCCTCGCCGGCGATTCCCTCAACCCCGGCGACTCCCTCGGCCAACCACCTACGCGCGGGGAGCCCGTGAGCACGCCAGTACCCTCCACTCGATCCGCCATGGAGTGAGCCCCCGCCGATGATCTCCTCTCCATCCCTTTCGCGAGGAGAGGGATGAGAGGAGGGGCCCACCTATCATCCCCTCACCCCTCCTCTATCGCTTCCAAGATGGGCCCATGGGCAGGTTTAAAATTAAACCTACCGCGCGCAGCGTCTCGCCCTAGGCCAGTTCCACTTTTGGGCCGGCTCGGCTCGGTGGTTTTGGCCCGAGAGGCACAGTGCCTTTTTCCTTTTTCTTTTTTCCTCTGTTTTCCAAAAATTTCACATAATTTAATATTAATCTAATTCCAAATATTCTTCCACCTAAAAATCTTAGAATATTCCCTAGAATTTAATAGTGCCTGTTGTGTAATCTTTTGAAAATCTTTTATATACTGTTTTATTTCAAAACCCCTATTTGGCATTATTATCCCCTGTTTTAAATAGTTTTGAAAACCTTGTGAACGTCAAAACCCTAGACAAATATTTTGAGTATAGTTTTTAGTATTTATCAGACTAGGGTAGCATTTTAAATCTAGCTTTGTGTGTTCTGATTTTGTGTGATGCTTATTTTTATCGCTCTTATTCACGACGATAGATTGTGCTATTGACGAGAGAGTTGAACCTGAAGACTTTGAAGACTCTGAAGACTTTGTTGAGCTAGGAAACCAGCCCTTTGACCATGTTAAGAAACTTTTTCATGCATGACATATAGCACTTGGTTATTTAATGATTGACCATGATGGGGTGCTCCCCCCTTCGGTGGGTTGCCTCCGATTCTTTTACCGTCGACACTTGCATCATGCGTGACCCTACCACCTTATGAGGGTTATGCGGGTGGGTGTAGATAGGATGCTAATAGATGCTACACTAGTGGGATGGGATTTATGCATAGTAACGGGAAGGAAGAAATGATTTCAAAGACTTTTCGAAAGCCCCGTCGGGTGCCACGAATGCCCGAGGGAGATAATGATAAGTTGGGTGACCACTTGAGAAAGAAGTGGTGTACCGGAGCAAGTGAGTGTGTGTTTTCGAAAATGGATTAGATTTAACGTCTACTGAGGTCCCAACCATACATGATCAACCACGATACCCCTTATGATATGGGGCTTTGTTCATTACTATGGTGGGTACTAGCAAGGAGCCCGCATTACTAGTCGCGGGAGTGGCATGGTCACTCTCGATATGGGGTCGTCCCGGAAGTGGAAGGCCATGCGTTATCTTTACAGGCACCAGGCACACCGTTGTGTGCCCTCATGGATGATATGTGTGATGTATATCATGAGGGATGACATCAATGAGTGGACTCTTTGTTTAGTATCAGCAACGTGAAGGCGATGTTCGGGTGCTTACCTCGGTTATGTTGTATACCACGAGTCATGGATGACACGGAAGTTCCCGGAGTCTTGTGGGTAAAGTGTAAAACCTCCACAGAGTGTAAAACTATTTGAATAGCCATGTCCGCGGTCATGGACAGTTGTAGGTCCTTCTTAAATTACGTCCGGATGTTTTTGCAAACTTGGTTTGAGTGTGTGTGTTGGTGAGAAAGAGGTTACCTGAGCTCAGTCCAATGACTTACCTTGACAATTGACTAAGTCTAATGACATAGCATAATGGTGGGACATGAGATGTTCAACCCCTGCTTATGATGATATCTGTAACTTGTTCACATGGATATCTGCCAACTGTTGATGCATGCTTACCTAGTTATTTGATCATGTCATTATATTCAAATTTAGCTTTCTGCAAATTACCTACTTAGTGCTATGCCATGCATCATCATTACTTGTTCCACAACTTGGGTTGCTTGCGAGTACATTGAAAGTACTCATTGGCTAGCCACCGGTTATTTAATTGGCCAGGCATAGAAGAGCAGGAGTATGTTGAAGAGTTTGTTGGTGACGAACAAGCGAACTAGGACGCTTCCCAGTCAGAATGCCTGTAGGTTTAAGGCAGATGGCATGGGTTCATGCTTTTGATCAAGATTTATGCTGCTTGTTCTATTTAAGTATTTGGCCCTCGTGGCCTTATCTATGTAAGACTAGACCTTCATGGCCTTTAATTGTGTAAGATGCTAAATGTGGATGTAAGACTCTTGTTATTCAGCTTCTGTGTGTTCAGTGAGCATTGATCTCTAGGATCACTATACACGTGCATTCGGTGATCACGACTTATGAGTCGGGGTCCCCACAAAGCTGGCATCAGAGCCATCCTGACTGTAGGAAGCCCTTAGTTAGCATGGACGTTAGTCAGGATAAAACCCTTTTTTTAACTACACCTAGCACCTATACATAGGAACTCTATACTATTTACCTCTTCTATTCTTGATACAACACTTTGCTGACTCTCCTCCCTTCAAACCTTTGTAGATGGCCATCGTACCCGAAGCCTTCCTGACATACGGCTTTTCCTTACTCCTTGGGGATAGCCTGGAGAAGTGCCAGTTTCACCAACCACCCATTTTCCCCTACCACGAGCACTAGGTCGATGCCGTCACGAAGGAGTACCATATGGATATGGTCATGAAGGCAAACGACTCCCCAACCAGTTGGTTCTTTGAAGGACCACAGATGGAGACCATGATACTCGCAGTCGAGACAGTTGCACGCAAGGTACTTCTGCACCTGTCAGACATCATTCCAGAGATGGCTGACGAGCCAGCTACTCGCTACCTTCGTTTCAGGAAGGATGATCTTGGCAAGAGTTGGACGCTGATTCCCTCCAAGGAGGATGGCACACCACTTAGGTTCCAGACCTACTTCAGCCTCTTCGCCGATAGTCACGTTCACCACTTGATTAAGGAGTCCGTGAAGTTCCACGAGGAACTTCACCACACCCGAGAGCTACTTCAGCAAGCCAAGACGAAGCCAGACAAGATCAAGAAGGACAGAGCCCCCGAGGGACGACCAGCTGTCGCTTGCGGAGGAGTACCTCCAGCTAGTGATGCACCCACATGTTGTCATCGCCGAGCTTGGTGGGATGGATTCAAGGTCATGCAAGGTGAGCATGTGATCACTTGGAATGACTTCAAGGAAGGATTCCGCACCGCCCACATTCCTTCTGGGATCATGGCTATCAAGAAGAGAGAGTTCCGAGCGCTCAAGCAAGGAAGTGGCTCTGTCAAGGAGTACCTGCAGAAGTTCAACCTGCTGTCAAGGTATGCACCTAAAGATGTCAACACAGAAGCTACCAAGAAGGAACGCTTCATCGAGGACTTCAACAGACCCTGTAGTATCAGCTCAGCATTTGCAACTGTCGTACCTTCTTCGACCTGGTGAACAAGGCCCTCATGCTAGGAGACAAGCATCGTGCCATAGACGACACTCACAAGCGCAAGATGATCAGCAAGGGTAGCTCCAGCAACCAGAAGCCTCGCCCCTGGCAGACAGCCCTAGCCAAGCCGACCTATCAGCCACAGCAGGCTAGACCTCATGTGCCTCGTCCAAGCTACGAGCCTTAGTAGTATGCCAATCCCAGGCTAGCTTACACAACCCCAATAACAACAACGGTGGCAGAAACTTCAACAACAACCCTGGGCAAGTCACTTGCTTTGGATGTGGTAAGTCTAGACACATCTCTAAGCTTTGCCCCAACAAGAAGCCTAATGCCCCGTGCCCCAATGTGCTAGCTCAAGGTCAAGGCCGTGGAGCACCACCAAGGTACCCCGCTCCCTGCAACCAACCCAACAATGGCAAGGGTCATTTGAATCATGTCACCGCAGAGGAAGCCCAGGATGACCCAGACGTCATACTGGGTATGTTCCTCGTCAACTCAACCCCAGCAACAGTATTGTTTGATTGTGGAGCTTCGCATTCTTTTGTCACCCAAAAGTTTGCATTAGAGAGTGGCATGAAACCTACACCCCTGGGTAGTCATATGTTGATACGAACCCCGGGATCAGCTATGAAGTCTGGAATAGGGTGTAAAGGAGTGGAGATTAACATCAACGGGGTAGACTTGCTAGCAGACCTTATTGTTCTGGATTCACCCGGCTTGGACGTCATCCTTGGCATGAATTGATTGACCAAGCACCAAGGCTTGTTAGATTGTGCCAAGAGGATTGTCACCATGACCAATAGCCAAGGAGTGGAAGTCAAGTATGTTCCCAGCCCTACCTCCACTCAAGCCCCTCACGCTACTTGTCTATCAGGAGTTGAGTTGGATCAAGTGTCAGTGGTATGTGAATACTCGGATGTGTTTCCTGATGAGCTGCCCGGAATGCCTCCTGACCACGACATTGAGTTCATCATTGAGATTATGCCCGGACCAGGGCCCATCTATAAGAAGGCCTACATGATGGGATTCGAAGAGTTGGCTGAATTGAAGAAGCAACTGGCAGAGCAACTCAGAAAAGTATTCTATTTGTGTCTAAGAGGGACAAAACTATCAGACTCTGTGTCGATTACCATTCTCTCAATGAGGTCACAATAAAGAACAAGTACCCACTCCCCAAAATTGAAAGCATGTTTGATCGGTTGAATGGAGCCAAGGTGTTTTCCAAGATCGACCTCAGGTCAAGGTACTATCAGCTGAAGATCAGACACCATGACATTCCGAAGACGACATTTGTAACCCGGTATGGCCTATATGAATACACGGTCATGTCATTTGGGTTAACCAATGCCCCTGCCTACTTCGTGTATCTCATGAATAAAGTCTTCATGGAGTACTTGGACAAGTTCGTTGTCGTCTTCATTGATGACATCCTCGTCTTCTCCCAGTCTGAAGAAGAGCATGTAGAGCACTTGAGATTGGTCCTAGAGAAGCTTCGAGAGCACCAGCTTTATGCCAAGTTCAGCAAGTGTGAATTCTAGATACATGAAGTTGGATTCTTGGGTCATGTGTTGACTGCGGAAGGATTATCAATGGATCCTACCAAGATTGAAGTCGTGACTAAATGGAAAACTCCTACGACCATGAAGGAAGTCAGGAGCTTCCTCAGACTCATGGGACATTACCGCAAGTTCGTGGAAGGGTTCTCGAGCACTGCCCGACCCATGACCCAGCTTTTGAAGAAGGACAAGAAGTTCGAATGGACAGCTAAGTTCGAGGAAAGCTTCCAGGAGCTCAAGAAGAGATTGACCACAAACCCACTTTTGGCCACCCCCGATATTCACAAGGAGTATGTGATATACTGTGATGCATCGAGAACTGGGCTTGGAGGTGCTTTGATGCAAGAAGGCAGAGTCGTAGCATATCTATCCAGACAACTACGTGCTCATGAAGAGAACTACACAACTCATGATCTCGAGTTGGCAGCCGTGGATCACGCCTTGAAGATATATCGACACTACCTTCCGGGGAAGCGATGTGAGATATACACAGACCACAAGAGTTTGACGTATATTTTCACGCAGAAGGAATTAAACATGAGGCAGCGAAGATGGTTAGAGTTGATCAAGGATTACGACCTTAGTGTTCAATACCACCCCGAAAAGGCTAACGTGGTAGCAGACGCCTTAAGAAGAAAGGCTTGTTCCTTAAATGCCATGATTAAGGAAAGGCTACCCGCCCAGTATGAAGAGCTTGAAAGCTTCGTCTTGGAACTCGTTGCACCTGGATTCCTCGCCAACCGCGAAGCAAAGCCTACCTTGATCGATGATATTAAGGAAGCCCCGAAGGGACATGTCGTGGTTTTGTCTCGGCAGATGTCCGGGTAAACGGACTTCGGTTCGAGGCCATTGCTAACGTGATGGACTAAAAGGGGTTGATGGGGACGAGAGACACGGATTTACCCAGGTTCGACCCCTCAACTCGAGGTAATAGCTTACGTCCTGCTTATGTTTATATTGCTTGATGTATCGATTACAAGGGAGCTGAAGCTTGTCCTAGTATTCGACAACCTGATCTCTAAGTCGCCCCGGGTCTGCCTTTATATAAGAGGTCTAGATCACGGGTCATAAAATTGGTAGCCGACTCTCATTGTTTATTCGAGTCTTCCTCTATCTTATTGTCCAAGTTGTCCTCGGGCGGCTTACACACCCGGGTCTTCTGGGCCACTGTCTGGCCCACCTTATGAGCCGCCAAGCTCCCTGGACTTTAGGACCATCAGCTCACCTTGGGCTAGTGTATGAACTGTCAAGCATAACCCAGAGCCCTTAGGGCGGGTCATACCGCGGGGTTATATCCCCAACATTAGGCCCCAGATTGATTTGAGCTTGCTCACTTCATCCTCTTGTTTTACTCTTTTGTCGAGTCGCCCGGAATGACTCGCCATGACGTCATGTTGACCCTTCAGAAAAGATTCGTTGACGTACTCACCAGATCTTCGCATTAAGTGACCATCCCGTAAATCGAGGCATCCGCCTCGGTCGAAACGTTTCCGTCACCTGGATTTTCGCGCTCATTCTTCCTTCTCCTTTTAAATAGGACCGCCCCAGGCGGTTTATTACTTCTTCTGCTCGCTTCCTCGTCTTCCTCCTTTGACACAGCCGCTTCCATCACTTCCAGTTCCGGCGCCGCCTCCGCTCCGTCGACGTCAGGCTGCTGCATCAACCTGTGCGAACTAGAGTTTCACCCGCGTTCACTACGCCGTGGCTGGTGAGCCCGTGGTGCTCATTAGATCCTTTACCGCACCGGTACGGTTTGTAGGAAGCCCGTCGCCTTTGCGTGGGTTCTTCTGACGCCATTGCTCGGGGTCGTCCAACGTCAGCCGTACCCTTGACGCTCACCCCGGCCGCGCCACCGCGCACGGGGCGGCCTTGCACAATGCACGGGCCCCTCGCGGCTCCTTCTTATCGTTTCAGTTTTCCTCTGCTTTGCCTGTTCTTCGCTAGGTCTAAAAATAAGAACCTTTTTTCCTACTTTTGTAGATCCATAAATATAGCGGTAGTTTGTGAAATCTGTTTTCCAGGACTTAGCCAAATTCCTCCCCCCCCCCCTCGTTTGCTAGGTTGACCCGCTACACTGCACCGACTCTCATCTACCGGAGTATAGCATGTGATACGTAGGATCTTTAAGCTCGTAAGTCGCCATAGATTCTAGTCTCCTCTTGACTCGCCGTGTTTTAATTTTCACAATCTTTGAACCTGCAGAATGTCTCGTGCCTCAAACGACTGTAACTGGGTCGGGTCGTGCGTTATGGAAGAGTTTTTGATGGACTTTGTTCATGCTGGCACTCTCCTTTCAAAAGGTGCCATACACTGGCGGGTCCCGGGTCATGAACTGAAGCCCATTCCCCAAGAAGGAGAGGTGGTCATTTTCTCGGACCATATTGAGTGGGTTTTCGTGCCTCCCGGCTCAAAATTCTTAAGCGACGTCCTTCATTTTTACAAACTCCATCCTCAAGACCTCGCCCCCAACTCCGTCTCAAACATGTGCAACTTTCAAGTATTGTGTGAAGTCTACCTGCAAGCCAAGCCGTCGGTAGGCCTGTTCCGGGAGTTCTTCTATGCCAACCGTCAAACTGAAGTGAAGGCTGGTCTGAGTCTCGAGCTGGGCGGAATTTCTATCCAAAGGTGCCGGGACATCACCTTTCCGACTATGCAGCTGCTGAGTCACCCAAAGGACTGGAATAAAACGTGGTTCTATTGCAAACTTACTTCTCTAGAGGGTAAACGTCCACTACTGGGTTACCGTCCTTCCCGGCTCAAGACAACTTCAGAGCTTCCTGGCCGGTTTTCAGCTTCAGAGCGTGCAAGATACAAGCTGGCTCATGCCAATATTAGGGCCCTCATGGCCAACGACTTAACCGGATCGGACCTGATCCGCTTCTGGATCTCTTGGAGGATCATGCCGTTAAGACACAGAAGCCGCCTTATGTGCAAGTACAAGGGAGAATACGACAGCTCACTCTGCTTCAGCCGGTAAACCTTGACGGAGGACGACATCACCACTGCTATCCGGAGTCTCGTTCATGAGACATCCGGAGCCTACAGTGCTATCGGGTTGGTCCCCTTTAGTTCCCTTAACCAGGCCCCAGATGTAAGGCGATTTCTTCTCATCCATCTCTTGGACCTTACTTGTACCTTGCTAATCTACTGCCCTTAACCAGCTTATTCTTTCAGGCCAACTCTAATTTCTGGAAGAAGGAATACATCCCTCCCGTGAAGAATACCAAGAGAAAGACCCTGGCTAAGAAACCCAAGAAGGACGCCCCGCAAGAGGGATGGTTTGACCCACCACAATCATCTGGATCGGAGGTAAAAAAATTAGCCGTTTTCCGAGACTTTGTCTTCTCATTTCACTAACACCTGTTTTACTCACAGGATGATGTGGAGACCAGCCGCGCCAACGCCCCTGAGGTAATCTACGTTTCTTCCGGCTCAGAATATTTTGTCCCCCGAAAGCCGTGGCGGGTTATCAGAAAAGTTCCTCTCTCTCATCCTCTTGCTTATCTGGATCCCCAATTTCTTTTAAAAAAATAACAACAGACTGATCGTCATCAGACATGGAGCGCCATCTCTACGGATCTCCTGTCTGGTTTACCAAACTCCCCGGCTCCAAAGAAGCGCCCTATAGAGGTATGTATCTCTTGTTTTCACTGGTTTTCTTTGCCATTTCAATACTATCTTATCTTTTCTCAACTATCTCTCAGAGGTCACCTTCCTCTGGCGACTCTACGGCGACCGCCCTGCCGCCTCCTAAGATCAATCCGCTATAAGTATTTCCTTTAACTATGCATTTCTGTTTCCTTTGGCGGCTGCAATCCTTGGGTTCTGAAATTCGTTCTCTCTAGGGCTCAACCGAAGCCTCGAAAGACGACCAAGTCCTCACCTAGCCCTGCAGCCCAAGAGCCGGAGCATGAACAACCGGACAAGTCACGACCGGATGTGGATCCGCCAGGCGCATCTACTAGGCCGGCTATGGAAGACGTCATCCTAGAGAGCCCTCCAAGGGATCCTTCGAAGCCACCAAGTCCTGCCCAGATGACCAAGAACGCTGCCACTCCGGATGTCACGATCACCGACTGTGGCTTCCAATCCCCCCAGCTCACGTGTTGACCAAGCATAAAGAACTAGCTGAAGCCTCATAGAAATTGGAGTTTGACTCTTCTCCCTTTGAGAAGATGACCGTCGAAGAGCTTCACGCCGGTTACATGAACCGGTTTTCCACCAGCCGGGATCTGGAGCTTCGACTGGTCTGTCTGATGAAGAAGAAATATGAGGTACTCCTTTTCCTATTATAACCTTCCTTAGCCCCCAAGGGCCAGCTCAGTCTAATCCAAAGTTGAGCTGGGTCTTTCATGATCTTCCTTGTAGAACATCCAAATCCATAGCCCCCAAGGGCCGGCTCCATCTGGTCCAAAGTTGAGTCGGGTCTTTCAGTGCCAAAATGTCTGAAAATAGACATTAGCCCCCAAGTGCCGTACATATTGCTTGCAATCTGTTTGAAGACTTGCCTACTGATGCTATGCTTTGACATGCCACAGGAAACTTTAGCTGAAGTCGGGTCGTAGTTGACGGATCTGAAGACTACACTAGCGGCTCAACAAATGGCTCGAAGTGCCACAGATGAGTAGTGTCGGCTCCTTTCTAGGGAGTTGGCTACAATCAAGGCCGACTTTGCCACCTTTAAAGAGTCAGCTGATTCTGAGAAGGCCTCCTTGACCAAGCGAGCGGATGACGCCGATCAACGACTGATAGCTGTACCAGACGAACTCCAAGCCTTGAATCGTCATATTACCATAATGACAGCCACCCTCTTTGGTAAGTTTCTGATAAATCATGCTTCAATGGTCATATAATACTTGTACTGGCGATTCACCATGAAATTTCTGACTTATAAAGGCCCTAGGGGCCGGCAACTGGCTTTTGACAGTCTATTGCCGTTGAAGGCTATCTATACCCCGACGGAGCAGCTGTACTACGGCGCCGTGTGCACTATTAAAGCCGTGCAATACAAAGACGAGATTCCTGTGACTCTCAAGGGCGTTTTGGAGCTCTTGTCCACCATGCCCAAGTAGATTGCCGAGTTAAAGAAATCAGCCGCCCGCCAAGGGGCGATTGCGGGCATCAGCCGGGCCTTGGATTTCTCTCCGGAGCTGACGTCAGCTGAGATGATGGATGGATTCCTTTCCAAAAAAGATGGCGGCTCTAAGTTCACTGATGCTGACTACAGCCGGTGCATGAAGGATTCCAAAGTGCTGGCAACCGTCTTAGCGGAGGAAGGTGATCTGACAACCTACCAGGCGGCTTATGGCCCTGGCCAGAAGAGAATCCGCGGTCCGCTTTTCGAGTACAAGGACTTAACGACTGCCCGTAGTAAGGACCTCTTCGCTCCTGACCTTGACCCGTCTCCTTACTTTGAAGAAGGCTCTTTTGCGGCTCTAACGAACTACAACTTGGACTTGGACAATCTCCAGATCGGGGTCACCGAAGAGCCGGAGAAGGATGACTCGGCAGCTAGCTAGTCTACTTTGAAAACCTTGTAACAGCCGACTCTCCATGACTCTTCGTGTGGCGTTGAAAAGACTTGTCTAAAATTTTGGGCTCCTTAGGGAGTGTATGTAATAGACTAGATATCACTTTTGCTTCTGCTGAATCTTGGCCTATTATTCTGTATGAAATGATCTGGCTCTTCAACTGTCATTGCCTTTGTATGCTGCTTTGAGCCCTTACGCTACTTTGTCAACATAAAAGACATCGGTGGCCAATATTAGGTAAGCTACACCCAGAGGTGGTAAGCCCCCTTGGCAATCAAGGCTAATCTGATTAGCCGGGGATGGCATAAAGCCTGGCTGATAAGGCGTTAGAAGCTTTACCCGGAGGTAAGAAGCCACCCTCGCCGGTTGTTTAAGGTTAGATAAGCTACACCCGGAGGTGGGAAGCCCCCTTGACAACCATGGCTAATCTGGTTTGCCGGAGATGGCATAAAGCCTGGTCGATAAGGTGTTAGAAGCTATACCCAGAGGTTAGAAGCCGCCCTCCGCCGGTTGTTTAAGGTTAGATAAGCTAAACCCGGAGGTGGGAAGCCCCCTTGACAACCATGGCTAATCTGGTTAGCCGGAGATGGCATAAATCCTGGCCGATAAGGCGTTAGAAGCTATACCCGGAGGTAAGAAGCCGCCCTCCGCCGGTTGTTAGGGTTATATATCCATCGGTAAAAAACTTCCTACAACCACGGCTAATCATGTTAGCCGGAGATTTGGCATAAAGCCGGACTATAGGGTGATAGAAGCGATACCCGTCGGTAAGAAGCCCCCTTCAGCAATATGGCGTAAACGCCAGACGATAAAGCATTAGAAGCGATACCTGAAGGTAAGAAGCCTCCCTCCGCCGTGGCTAATCATGTTAGCCAGAGATTTTGGCATAGAGCCGGGCCGATAAGCATTAGAAGCGATACCCGAAGGTAAGAAGCCGCCCTCCATCGCAGTTGATCTATCAACTGGAATTTTTATGAACCCTTCTTGTATGAACAAAGATGCGTGTAACAAAACAGGTCCCGTCTTGCGAGGATGTTATCTTATTTATATATGGTATGTACAATGATAGTGTAAAATGGTGAGTCTCAACGCCCTCATGTGTAATACGGCCGTAGATGTGCTATGTTCCATGGCCAGCGAGTTTCCTGACCCACCGTCTCTGAGTCATCCCTGATATCGATGAGATAGTATGACCCATTGTTGAGATTTCTACTAACCACAAAAGGTCCTTCCCAAGGAGGAGATAACTTATGCATGCCTGTCTAGTCTTGAATCAGCCGGAGCACTAAGTCGCCTTCTTGGAACGTTCGGGTCTTGATTCTGCGGCTATGGTAGCGGCGTAGGTCTTGCTGATAGATCGCCGATCGGGCAGCCGCCAGCTCCCGTGCTTCTTCCAAAGCATCCAACGCGTCTTGACATGTCGTCTCATTATCCATCTCAACATAAGCCGCCACACGTGGCGAATCATGTCGGATGTCACTCGGCAATACTGCCTCGGCACCGTACACCATAAAGAAAGGTGTATAGCCTGTAGATCTGTTGGGGGTAGTCCTGACACTCCTTAAGACGGAAGGCAATTCTTCTACCCAACACCCGAGCATTTGTTGTAAAGGAAACATAAGTCGTGGCTTGATGCCCCTTAAAATATCTTGATTAGCACGCTCCGCCTGACCATTAGACTGTGGATGCGCAACTGCTGAAACATCCAGCCGGATGTGCTCCTTGTCACGAAACTCTTTCATGGCCCCCTTAGATAGATTTGTGCCATTGTCGGTGATAATGCTGTGAGGGTAACCAAAACGGTACATCAGCTTCTTAACAAATTGAACCGCCGTAGCCGCGTCACACTTGCTAACCGGCTCTGCCTCCACCCATTTGGTGAATTTATCAACCGCCACCAAGAGGTGCGTTTTCTTATCTTTGGATCTTTTGCAAGGTCCTACCATGTCTAGCCCCCAAACTGCAAATGGCCATGTAATTGGTATCATCCTTAACTCTTGAGGCGGAACATGAGCATGCCCGCCGAACTTTTGACAGACGTCACATTTGTGAACCAAGTCTTCTGCGTCCTTGTGAGCCGTCAACCAGAAGAACCCGTGCAGGAAGGCTTTGGCTACCAGCGACCTCAAGCCGGCGTGATGTCCACAATCTCTGGCATGAATTTCATTTAAGATTTGCCGACCCTCCTCAAGTGAGACACAACGTTGAACAACGCCAATCATGCTGCATTTGTGCAACTCACCATTAACTATCGTCATTGATTTGAAGGACCAGGTGATCTATCTGGCTAGGTCTTCATCATCAGGTAACTCGCCCCGGGTCAGATAGGCCAGGTAGGGGACAGTCCAATCTGGGATAGCATGCAAAGCCGCTACTAACTCCCCCTCCGGGTCAGGAATAGCCAAATCCTCTTCCGAAGGTAACATAATAGTCGGATGATGTAAGACGTCCAGGAATACATTGGGCGGCACCAGCTTTTGTTGGGAGCCTAGCCGTGACAACGCATCTGCCGCCTCATTCTTGCGACGATCAATGTGATCCACCTGATACCCCTTGAAGTGGTCGGCAATAATATCAACCGCCTATCGATAAGCCGCCATCCGTGGGTCTTTGGAGTCCCAAGTGCCCGAAACCTACTAAGCCACCAAATCTGAGTCGCCCAAACACCTTACCCAGCTTAAATTCATCTCCTTGGCTAATCTAAGCCCATGAAGCAGAGCCTCATACTCAGCTGCATTGTTAGTGCATGGGGACATCAACCGGAGCACATAACAAAACTTATCACCTTTAGGAGACGTCAAAACAACTCCTGTGCCTGACCCTTCTAGCTGCTTGGATCCATCAAAGTGTATAGTCCAGTATGTGTCATTTGACTTTTCCTCAGGGGCTTGACATTCCGTCCAATCATTTATAAATCCACAAGAGCTTGGGACTTGATGGCCGTACGGGGCACACATTTTACATTAAGAGATCCCAACTCCAATGCCCACTTAGCAATCCTTCCAGTGGCTTCTCTGTTCTGGATTATGTCCCCCAACGGAGCAGAACTAACCACGGTTATCTGGTGGCCTAAAAATAGTGCTTTAATTTGCGGCTGGCCATGAAAACCCTAGATACCAGCTTTTGCCAATGCGGATACCTTTGCTTGGACTCCGTCGGGACTTTGAACCGGATACTCCTTTCCATATTCCTTGCGCTCGACCACAATCACAGCGCTTACTGCCCGATTATTAGCCGCCGCGTATAAAAGTAACGGTTCTTTCTCAGCCGGAGCAGCCAGCACCAGCGGCTCAGTCAACTATTTCTTAAGCATCTCAAGTGCTTCAGCTGCCGCCATGCTCCAGACAAATTTATCCGTCTTCTTAATCATCTGATATAAAGGAATAACCTTCTCTCCAAGGCGGCTTACGAAACGGCTCAACACGGCGATCCGCCCCGCCAAGCGCTGGACATCGTTAATACAGGCCAGCTCTGCCAAAGAAGTGATAGCCTTGATTTTATCTGGGTTATCCTCAATGCCGTGTTCAGAAACCAGAAATCCCAGGAGATTGCCAGCTGGAACACCAAAGACACATTTAGTCGGGTTAAGCATCATCTTATAGACCCGAAGATTATCAAAGGTTTCCTTTAAGTCGCCCAAAAGAGTCTCCTTCTTCCTGGATTTTCTCACGATGTCATCTACGTAACCATGGATGTTGCAGCCAATCTAACTGTGAAGGCAGTTCTGCACACATCGATGATATGTCGCCTGGGCACTCTTGAGCCCGAAAGGCATAGATACATAACAGAAAGCCCCGTAAGGTGTAATAAAAGCCATCTTCTCTTGGTCTTTAACCGCCATCTTGATCTGATGATAACCTGAGTAAGTGTCCAAGAAACACAAGCTTTCACAACCTGCCGTAGCATCAATGATTTGATCAATACGAGGGAGGGAAAACGGATCAGCCGGGCAAGCCTTGTTAAGGTCCGTGTAGTCCACACACATAAACCATGTGCCGTTCTTCTTGAGCACCAGCACCGGGTTAGCCAACCACTCTAGGTGAAAAACCTCAACAATTAAACCCACTGCCAAGAGCCGGGCAAATTCTTCCCCAATGGCCTTGCATCTCTCCTCATTAAACCGCCGTAAAAACTGCTTAATTGGCTTAAACTTCGGATCCACATTAAGGTTGTGCTCAGCGAACTCTCTCGGTACACCCGGCATGTCAGAAGGTTTCCACGCAAAGATGTCCCGATTCTCACGGATGAATTCGAAGAGTGCGCTTTCCTATTTGGGATCCATGTGAGCTCCAATGATGAACTGTTTGGATGAGTCGCCCAGAGTGAAATCTATCGCCTTAGTATCATGCGCTGAAAACTTAAGGGGCGGCTCAAACTCCATGGTGGGATTTTTCAGCAGGGTCATATCCTCCGGGTCAACATTCTCCTTGTAAAATTTAACCTCCTCCTGAGCGCAACTGGACTCTGCATAAGCCGCATCTCGTTCCACACACTCAATGGCCGTCTTTCGGTCACCATGAATAGTAATAGTACCTTTTAAGCCGGGCATCTTGAGCTGCAAGTATACATAGCATGGCCTAGCCATGAACTTTGCATAAGCCGGACGTCCAAACAGTGCGTGGTAAGGATTCTTGATTTTTACCACCTCAAACCACACGGACTCTACCCTGTAGTTATACCCGTCGCCAAAGGCCACTTCCAAGGAAATCCTGCCCACCGGATACGCCGACTTGCCTAGCACCACACCATGAAAAACGGTGGACGAGGGTTTTAAATCCTTGTCTAGCAATTTCATCCTCCGAAAAGTATCGTAGTAGAGGATATTAATACTGCTGGCTCCATCCATTAACACCTTATTCACCATATACCCTCCCACTTGGGGGGCCATAACGAATGCCATCCGCCCTGGGTCATCGACACGCGGCGGGTGATCCTCCCGGCTCCATGTTATATCATACTCAGACCATCACAAATATTGTGGTAGGGCTGGTGCAACCGTATTGATTGCCCGCTTGCGCAACTTCTGATCCCTTTTGTTGAGGCTGGTCATGAAAACATGATACTGACCGAAGCTGAGCTGCTTCGGGTTACTCTGATAACCAGACTGATTATGTTGTTGCTAATTGTTGTTACCAGAATGCTGCTGGTGTCCTCCTTGATTACCTTGACCTGGGTGACCAGACCCTGAACGGTCGGACCCAAAACCGGCCTATGACCCGCCGTGTCCAGAGCCGCCCGTCGGGCCACTGGGCTGATTGTTAGGGTGTGTAAAGTGATTCTTAAGTTTCTGCATGAAACGGCACTCTCCCCATGTGTGGTTCGCCAGCTTATCGGCCTAGCCGTGATCCGGACAAGGACCCTTCAGCGCCTCTTCCAAATTAAAGGCGGGTCAGTCCTTATTGAATGGTGGCCTAAACCTCCTGTTGCCCTTGGGGTGATTTTGATTGGTACTTGCATTGGCCACCAGTTCTGACCCGGCCTCAGGATTCTTACGTTTGCTATGGCTACCATTGTTTACCATATCCTCGCTCTGATTGCCCTTCTTGCCTTGGCCGACCTTCTCCTCATCGGCACCCGAATCCTTCGTGTTGTCAGATTCGCCGTATTTCATGAGAGTCGTCATGAGCTCTCCCATATCTTGACATCCGCTCACTCCGCAGAGCCGGTGATAAACATGGCACCCCCACTCTGGTGGTTCTTCCAACTCCTACTGACACGGATGGTGCGGGCTCCTGGCGAGCCGCCTCGGCTAAAGCTGTCACCTCTTGCTGGCCCCTTGTATCCACAGCCGGCCGATGAACCGTTGGAATCTCTCGGTGCTGGTTGCTGCTGGAACCCGCCGGCGACTCGTAGCGCCGGCTAAAACTCCGGCTAGGGAGAGGGGTTGAATGAACACGGCTCTGGCTGTAGGTGTACTTTTCCTGCTGGGCCATCGCCATCTACAAGTATCCAATGGCGTTTCGCACATCCTCCGCAAAGGGCGCTTCATCCGGATTAGGAATTGTTTCGAGTCGGGTGGCTGCTGCCACCATATTCTCGGTCGGGTTAGAATAATGACCTGCCAGTGTTGGACAGGCCGCAGGCGAGGCCTGATTTCGCCGGGTCGGTTGAGTCACTGGCCGAGCCACCGGGCGGCTTCCAGGTGCATCCGCTGTTCGCCCTGTCCCTGGCGTGTTGAAGAGGTTTCTTGCCTCATAACGTTCCGGTAGACGAGATTGATGCCTCATCCGATGAACCGCGGCTGCCGATTGTTTCTCCAGCCCAAGACAGAAAGCGTCTATCTTGATGCATTCTACCTCTTGCTCCATTTGGGCTTTTGACTCAGCCATCCTCTGTTGCTCTTCCGCCATCCGGTCCTTGATCCTTGCAATCTCCAAGTTCCTAGCCGCTTGATTGTCCGATGTAACGTCAGTAGCCATTAGGGCCGTGAGCTCGTCCATCAGCTCCAAAAGAACTTGAGCCGGCGGTAGTGGGTTATTGCCTGAGGTGGAGGCCCCTGCGGGCGTACTATTCGTGCCTGGGACTGACCCTGCCATGAACACAACAGCATGAACCGGCAGCCCAAGATCGTCCGCCTCAGAGCGGTCCGACTCAGGGCAAAGCTCCTCGTGGCCCCCAAGCCTGCCGTTGTGAAGCCTATAAACCGACTCTGTTTCTCCACTTGAAGATTTGTCCTATGAGTAAACGAGAGTTTCCTGTGATCCGGAAGCTTCTAGATCCATACCTTGAGTAAAGCCCACGAAGACGTGCTTCCGGCCCGGGCTAACGCGGGCGGGCTGCACACTACAAGAAGGTTGCAAATGCCAACCTGCTCGACGAGGTTAGTGCAGACGTCCGACCCGGGTGTTGCTCCATCAACTTTTCCGATGAACACGTGGATCCCACCGAATAGAACCCGGAAGCCATACTCCACAGAGCCGGCCTCAAGCCCCCAGCCGGCAGTGTCGATGTAGAGCCAGCCGTGGTGACTCTTTCTCATCCTACCAACTACGTATCCCTCGAGCCCCAGGAAAGAGCCCTTTGAGAACTCAACACCACCGAGCGCAAGCCCCACGGTGGGTGCCAACTGTCGTGGTTTTGTTACGGCAGTTGTCTGGGTAAACGGACTTCGGTTTGAGGCCATTGCTAATGTGATGGACTCAAAGGGGTTGATGGGGACAAGAGACATGGATTTACCCAGGTTCGGCCCCTCAACTCAAGGTAATAGCCTACGTCCTGCTTATGTTTATATTGCTTGATGTATCGATTACAAGGGAGCTGAAGCTTGACCTAGTATTCGACAACCTGATCTCTAAGTCGCCCCAGGACTGCCTTTATATAAGAGGTCTAGATCACGGGCCATACAATTGGTAACCGACTCTCACTATTTATCTGAGTCTTCCTCTATCGTTTTGTCCAACTTGTCCCCGGGCGGCTTACACACCCGGGTCTTCTGGGCCACTGTCCGGCCCACCTTATGAGCCGCCAAGCTTCCTGGGCTTTAGGACCACCAGCTCACCTTAGGCCAGTGTATGAAACGGAAAGCATAACCCGGAGCCCTTAGGGCGGGTCATATCGCAGGGTTATATCCCCAATAGGACACAAGAGCCTTGAAGGCATCGAGAGGAAGATCAAGGCAGGAAAAGCCCCAGGATTCTCAGTGGATGAACAAGGAGTTGTATGGTTCGGGAATTGCATCTCCGTACCCAACAAGCAGGAGATCAACAACTTGATCTTGCAAGAAGCTCATGACACTCCATACTCCATCCATCCTGGAGGAACCAAGATGTATCAAGACCTCAAGGCAAGATTCTGGTGGCATGGCATGAAGCAGGAGGTAGGCACCTTTGCCGCCAAGTGCGACATATGCCAGAGAGTCAAGGCTGAGCACCAGCGACCCGCTAGGCTATTGCAACCTCTCAAAGTACCTGAATGGAAGTGGGACAAAGTCGGGATGGACTTCATCACCGGTTTACCAAGGTCAATCAAGGGACATGACTCTATTTGGGTCATTATCGACCACCTGACCAAAGTAGCCCACTTCATTCCCGTCAAGACTACCTATGACGGCAACAAGCTAGCCAGCCTCTACATCGACCATATCATGAGCCTTCACGGAGTTCCTAAGGAGATCGTGTCAGATTGAGGAACCCAGTTCACCTCGAGGTTTTGGAAGATGTTTCAAGGAGCCATGGGCACCAAGCTCTCCTTTAGCACTGCTTTCCACCCCCAGACCGGTGGGAAAACTAAACGAGTAAATAAGATACTCGAAGACATGCTCCATGCTTGCATTTTGGCATATGGAGCCAAGTGGGAAGATTACTTACCGTTTGCTGAGTTCTCCTACAACAATAGCTATCGGTCGAGTCTCCAAATGGCGCCATTTGAGGTGTTCTATGGACACAAGTGCCGTACTCCCCTCAACTGGTCGGAAACCGGAGAAGGATTGATATTTCAACCAGATATCCTCCGCGCGGCAGAAGAGAGAGTGTAACTTGTTCGAGAACGTCTAGAGGCCACCAAATCAAGACAGAAGAGTTGCGTTGACTCTCACCGCCGAGAAGTGAGCTTCAACAACGGAGATCATGTCTATCTTCGAGTCACACCTCTTAAAGGAACCAAGCATTTCCACGTCAAAGGAAAGCTTGCACCAAGATATATCGGCCCCTTCAAGGTCACTACAAGACAAGGAGAAGTTGCCTATCAGCTAGAACTACCTTCCGAGCTATCGGATGTGCATAACGTCTTCCATGTGTCACAACTCCAGAAGTGTTTGCAAGTTGCCAACCTCCCGGACCTCTACAAGGACATCGACCATTAAGCCATTGATCTTCAGCCAGACCTCACTCATCGTGAGAGGCCAGTTTGCATTCTGGATGAAGCCGAGCGCTACACCCGAAGCCTCACCATCAAGTACTTCAAGGTCCAATGGAGCAACCACACTGAAGATGAAGCAACCTAGGAATGTGAAGACTATCTTAGATCAGAGTTCCCTTATCTTTTTAGTGCTTAGCCTAGGAATCTCGGGGACAAGATTCTTGTAAGGGGGGTAGGTATGTCACACCCTGTGTTTGTATGACCTTGTAATGCTTGGGTTTATAAAATTTGGAGCCAATTAAAACTTTTTCAGTGCTAGTGCTTGTTTGAGTTGTTGCTTGCTCGCTTGTTGAATTTTGTGTATGGCACTCTTGGATTCTATCCCTCTTCATATTCATCTTCCTTGACCCAAACCTCTTGCACAATGATCATGCCATGTGAATAGTGCCCAAAACTATTTTTATCCAATTTTATTTTGACCAAAAATGATTTATCCAAATTAGGTCTTCAAAAACCCCTGAATTGAGGTTTGCACTGCAAGTCCTCAAATTGGGTGGATTCTTTCTCCCCAAAGGCTTTATTTCAAACCTACTATATTTATGACTTCCCCAAACCACAAAATATTAATTTTAAATATTATTTTAATATTTTATTTAAAGGCTTTTACTTAAGACCAAAAATGGTTTTTCACAGGGAAAATTTATTTAAATGCTTTCCAAATATTTTAGAAAATTTAGGGAAACTCGGTGAACATATATTTTCCATATATATGAGTTTCAACACATGGGCATGTTCAAATAATGGGCAAAACCCCTCAAAACCCTTTCTATTCAAATCAAGCTTTTGAAATATTTCTGTAAGGAATACTCTCAATAAATTCCAGGAAAATTCTAGCAAGTCAACACTGTCATAGGTGACGATCCTGCAAAGTTTCACCTCAATCCAACTTGATTTGGTCTATCAAACCATCCAAAAACCCTCCCTGTCCAGATTCAAATTTGAAAATTTTCCATTGTGAAGTTTCTTCCCTTGACCCCAAACTTTGTGGACATGCTCTAACCACCAAATAATGATGCTTCACTCAGTGCTGCATCAAGGGTAAAAGCTTAGCATATCTAGATCTATAGAAACCTGATTCTGTTAGTTTCTAGGGTTCACAAAGTTTCCATTGTCAACTTTGCCCACTTGAGCTCAAACTTGGTAATCAGGCCTATATCACCTAACATTTGACCCTGTTGAATACCTCAGTAAGTGGGTAAACTTTTCTTGCCCAAACACCTATCAAACACCTTCGAGTGAAATAGTAAAGTCACTATTTTCACCCTTTCACTATTCCCCTTGCCATAAAATTTGTACCACAGCCTCTCAGGGTTACCAACTACCCTAGTAAATCTTGTCTGGCCTCAGCTCAAGAGTGGGTGGGGTAAAAACCCCATTTCACCCTCTGTTTTACCATATCAGGGGCTTCTTTCCCCCATTTCTTTTCTTTCCTAGCCCACCCTGGCTTCCCCTAGCTCCTAGAGCATCCCAGAACCCCCAGGAGCTACTAGATAAACGGGGACACCCCAGAGCGCGCGGGCAATGGCTATGTCGGCCATTTGGGTGCTCTGGAGCGCGGGCATCCCAACGCCCCCGGCTACCAGGGGATGCGGGGGCATGTCCCCTGGCCACCCCCTGACGTCCGCAAGGCACCAGGTGATCAGGCCCCTCCTCCCTCGACCTCTACCGCACCCCTTCGCTCACGCACGGCGCTGCCTGAGCCGACCAATGGAAGAGCTTGCACGCGCGGGCACTAGAGCCCTTCCCTGCTCTCTCTCTCCCTTCCCTTGGATGTGGACCGCGCCTAGGAACTCCTAGGACACGGCCCGAAGCCCCCCTATGGCCCGTGGCAATGGCCCCGTCCTCACCGACGCACCACGCCCTTGGTGCACCGGCACCCGGCTATATAAAGCCCTCCCCGAGCTTCCGCTGCTCTCCCCTCGCTCTATACTCCCCTTAGCCACTCCCTAGTGCCCAGCCCCCTTGTTCTCGTGGTTGGGAGCTCAAGCCCGAGCTAAACCCTTGCCGCTGTGAGGGTTTTCCCCTCGCCGGTGATTCCCTCAGCCCCGACAACCCCCTCAGCCACCCACCGATGCGCGGGGAGCCCCTAGGCACGCCGGTGCCCTCCGCTCGAGCCGCCGTGGCCTGAGCCCCCGCCGGTGAGCTCCACTCCATCCCTGTCGCGAGGAGAGGGATGACTGGTGGAGCCCACCTGTCATCCCCTCACCCTCTCCTCTCTTGCTACCAAGATGGGCTCGCGGGCAGGATTAAAATTAAACCTGCCGTGCGTGGCATCTCGCCCTAGGCCGGTTCCCCTTTTGGGCCGGCTCGGCTCGGTGCTTTTGGCCCGAGAGGCACAGTGTATTTTTCCTTTTTCTTTTATCCTTTGTTTTCCAAAAATTCCACAGAATTGAATATTAATCTAATTACAAATATTCTTCCACCTAAAATCTTAGAGTATTCCCTAGAATTTAATAGTGCCTTTTGTGTAATATTTTGAAAATCTTTCATATACTATTTTATTTTAAAACCCCTATTTGGCATTATTAGCCCCTCTTTTAAATAGTTTTGAAAACCTTGTGAACTTCAAAACCCTAGACAAATATTTTTAGTATAGCTTTTAGTATTTATCAGAGTGGGGTAGCATTTTAAATCTAGCTTTGTGTGCTCTGTTTTTGTGTGATGCTTATTTTTATCACTTTTATTCGTGACGATAGATTGCGCTATTGATGAGGGAGTTGAACCCGAAGACTTTGAAGACCCGAAGACTTTGTTGAGCCAGGCAAGCAGCCCTTTGACCATGTTAGGAAACTTTTTCATGCATGACATATAGCATTTGTTGACTTAATGATTGACCATGATGGGGTGCTCCCCCTTCGGTGGGTTGCCTCCGATACTTTTACCGTTGACACTTGCATCCTGCATGACCCTACCACCTTATGAGGGTTATGCGGGTAGGTGTAGATAGGATGCTAATAGATGCTACACAAGTGGGATGGGATTTATGCATAGTAACGGGAAGGAAAAAATGATTTCAAAGACTTTTCAAAAACCCCGTCGGGTGGCACTAATGCTCGAGGGAGATAATGATAAGTTGGGTGGCCACTTGAGAAAGAAGTGGTGTACCGGAGCAAGTGAGTGTGTTTTCGAAAATGGATTAGATTTAAGGTATGCTGACCGTCCCAACCATACATGCGCTACCATGATACCCCTTATGGGACGGGGCTTTGTTGATTACTATGGTGGGTACTAGCAAGGAGCCCATATTAGTAGTGGCGGGAGTGGCGTGATCACTCTCGATACGGGGTCATCCCGGAAGTGGAAGGCCATGCGCTGTCTTTACAGGCACCAGGCACACTATTGCATGCCCTCATGGATGATATGTGTGATTTATATCATGGGGGATGGCATCAACGAGTGGACTCTTTGTTTAGTATCACCATGGGAAAGGTGATGTTCGGGTGCTTACCTCGGGTATGTTATATACCACGAGTTGTGGATGACACGGAAGTTCCCCGAGTCTTGTAAATTTCCAACCTCCATAGAGTGTAAAACTATTTGAATAGTCGTGTCCGTGGTCATGGAGAGTTGGAGGTCCTTCTTAAACTACGTCCGGATGTTTTCGCAAACTTGGTGTGAGTGTGTGTGTTGGTGACAAAGAGGTTACTTGAGCTAAGTCCGATGACTTAGCTTGACCATTTACTAAGTCCGATGACTTAGCATAATGGTGGGACATGAGATGTTCAACCCCTGCTTATGATGATATATGTAACTTGTTCACATGGATATCTGCCAACTGTTGATGCATGCTTACCTAGTTATTTGATCATGTCATTACATTCAAATTTATCTTTCCGCAAATTACCTACTTAGTGCTATGCCATGCATCATCATTACTTGTTCCAACACTTGGGTTGCTTGCGAGTACATTCAAAGTACGCATTGGCTTGCCACTGGTTATTTAATTAGCCAGGCATGGAAGAACAAGAGTATGTTGAAGATTTCATTGATGACGAATATGCGAACTAGGACGCTTCCCAGTCAGAATGCCTGTAGGTTTAAGGCAGATGGCATGGATTCACGCTTTTGATCAAGATTTCCGCCGCTTGTTCTATTTAAGTGTTTGGCCCTCATGGTCCTATCTATGTAAGACTAGACCTCCATGGTCTTTATTTGTGTAAGACACTAGATGTGGATGTAAGACTCTTGTTATTCAGCTTCTGTGTGTTCAGTGAGCATTGATCTCTGGGATCATTGTACATGTGTATTCGGTGATCACGACTTATGAGTCGGAGTCCCCACAGAAGTCATACCTTTGATTCTTATAGAACTATGATAAATTTGGTAGGTTCGCCTCCAATCATGGTTAATGGAACAATCTTGACTTTGGAACATGTGGTGCGAAGGCTAGATATTATTGAAAAAAGTTGCTACGGTTGAGCTTATTGAAAACTTGGATAAAACTATTCATAATCACGTTACTCAATATGGATCTAAGGTAGGAGTTACTCTAAAAATTCTCAAGGAAAAAGAACCCATAGTTAATGAAAAATTGGATCAGGATTCATCTAGAATTGGCAAGCTAGAGGACATTATTACCAACTTTGGGTCCGCTTTTTCTTTGGTTCCAACCACTCCTAATTATCCTCCTTATAAGGCTGCCAAGTTTGTTTATGTTCCTAAAAATAAGGGTGAAACCTCTCGTAAGGGAGATGAAGATCTTAAGATGATAAGTGTTCACCCGAACTTTACTAATATTGTCTGGGAACCTATAGCTACAAGTGAATTTCTTGATTTATTTCCTAGGAGTGTGTTTATTGATAAAACCAAAGAAAACCCTAGGGCTTATAAGTATGCAATTGAGGAGTAGCATACCAACGATGACAATACCTAGATCTATTGCGTTTTGCCTAGCTAGGGGCGTTAAACAATAGCGCATGTTGGGAGGCAACCCAATTTTATATTTATGTTCTGTTTTTGCTTCTGTTTTTGAGTGTTTATCACATTATTACTGCTGTAGTAATTTTGTTTTGGTTTTTTAATTAGTGTTTGAGCCAAGTAATACATTTGGGATGGTCTATCGTGGTTGTTGATTCGATCTTGCTAAAAAACATAAACTTTTGCGCTCGGTCCAGGAATTTTATAAATTTTTAGAGCATCGAATGAGTCTGAAATTTCTAGAAAGGATCGATATACAACTTTACCAGGTCCTTATAATATTTCAGAATTTTTTGAGTTATAGAAGTATACAAAGTTTTCATATTACTAAAGACTCTTCTGTTTTTGACATATTATGTTTTCTATGAGTTGTTTACCTATTTTGATGTATCTATGGGTTGTATCGGGGGGTATGAACCATGGAGAAGTTAGAATAAAGTAGGTATTACACAATTATAAATGAATAATAAGTTCACAACAGTACCTAAAGTGGTCATTTATTTTCTTATACTAACGGATCTCACGAGTTTTCTGTTGAGTTTTGTGTTGTGAAGTTTTCAAGTTTTGGGTAAAGATTGGATGGACTATGGAATAAATACTGGAAAATGCCTAAGATTGGGGATTCCCAAGGCACCCCAAGTCATATTCAAGGATGCCAAAGAGCCTAAGCTTGGGGATGCCCCGGAAGGCATCCCCTCTTTCGTCTTCAATCCATGGGTAAATTTACTTCAGGCTATATTTTTTTCACCACATGATATGTGTTTTGCTTGGAGCATCTTGTATGATATGAGTCTTTTTAGTTTACCACAATCATACTTGCTGCACACAACTTTTGAGAGAGACATGCTTAATCGTGAATTTATTCGAGTACTCTATGTGCTTCACATATATATTTTGAGATAGGCAATTTTGCTCTAGTGATTCACTTATACCTTTTCACATCACGACGGTGTTTGGTTTTATAGAAATTATTTAACTCTCATACCTCACTTATATTATTTTGAGAGTCTTTAAACATCATGGTAATTGGTTACATTATGAATTTATTCCTAATATAATAGGCATCCAAGAGGGATATAATAAAATCTTCCATATAAAGTGCATTGAATACTATGAGGAGTTTGATTCCTTGCATATAGTTATGAGATATAAAGATGGTGATATTAGAGTCATGCTAGTGAGTAATTGTGGAATGGTATAACTACTTGTATAGAAGTTTGTGATTCTCATAGCATGCAGGTGCGGTGAACCGTTATATAATGAAGTCAGAGCATGATTTGTTTATTGATTGTCATCCTTTGTGTGAGGGTCGGGAGCGCGCGATGGTTAACTCCTACCAACCTCTCCCCTATGAGCATGCGTCTAATACTTTGCTTCGATAACTAATAGAATTTTGCAATAAGTATGTGAGTTCTTGATGACTAATATGAGTCCATGGATTATACGCACTCTCACCCTTCCACCTTTGCTAGCCTCTCTAGTACCGCGCAACTTTCGCCGGTGCATTAAACCCACCTTCCTCAAAACATCCACCATATTCCCTTCCTCAAAACAGAAACCATACCTACCTATTATGGCATTTCCATAGCCATTCCGAGATATATTTCCATGCAACTTCCACCATTCCATTTGTTATGACACGCGCCATCATTTTCATATTGCTTTTTCATATAGAGTCATATTTTGTTCTAGGTTTCGAGTTGTAATTTTTGAGTTGTAAGTAACTAAAAGTGTGATGATCATAATTATTAGAGCATTATCCTGTGAGAGAAAAGGATGATGGAAGCTATGATTCCCTCACAAGTTGGGAAGAGACTCTGGACTTTATCAAAAATAAAAGAGGCCGACGAAGCCCAAATAAAAAAGGAAGCCTTAGATGCCCACCAAAATAATAAAAAAATGAGAGAAAGAGAGAAGGGACAATGCTACTATGTTTTTCCACACTTGTGCTTCGAAGTAGAACGTTGGTCTTCATGATAAAGAGTCTCCTATTTTGTCACTTTCACAACTAGTGGAATTTTTGTAGTGCACAACCACTTAAATTATTTGTGAGCTCTCATGCACTTATAGCTCTAGTGCACCCGTCGCATGGCAATCCCTACTCACTCACATTGATATCTATTGATGGGCATCTCCATAGCCCGTTGATACACCTAGTTGATGTGAGACTATCTTCTCCCTTTTTCTTCCCAACCTCCACCATATTTGTATTCTACCTATAGTGCTATATGCATGGCTCATGCTCATGTATTGCGTGAGAGTTGAAAAATTTTGAGAACATAAAAAGTGTGAAACAATTGCTTGTCTTTTCAACGGGGTTGTGCATGATTTAAATACTTTGTGTGGGGAAGATGGACCATAGCCAAACCATATGATTTTGTAGGGATAACTTTCTTAGGCCATGTTATTTCAAAAGGACACAATTGCCTTGTTAGTATGCTTGAAGTATTATTGTTTTTATGTCAATATGAAACTTTTTTTATGAATCTTACAGATCTGAATATTCATGCCACAATAAAGAATATTACATGGATAAATATGATAGGTAGCACTCCACATGAAAAATTCTCTTTTTATCATTTACCTACTCGACGACGAGCAGGAATTAAGGTTGGGAATGCTGATACATCTCCAACGTATCGACAATTTTTGATGATGTCATGCTATTATATTATCTATTTTGGATGTTTTATATGCATTAATATGCTATTTTATATAATTTTTGGGACTAACTTATTAATAGAGCCCAGTGCTAGTTTCTGTTTTTCCTTGTTTTTGAGTATTCTAGATATGGAATATTAAACAGTGTCCAAACGAAATAAAATCTTCAAAATGATTTTTTCTAGAAGGAAAGATATCAACCAGACTTGGAGTGCACGCCAGGGCATCTGCGAGGAGGTCACAAGCCAGGGCAGCCCGACCACCCCCCTAGCCACGCCTGGTAGGCTTGCCACCTCCTGGAAGTTCTCCTAACCCTAATCTTCCTCCTATAAATACCCAAATATTCCCCCAATACCAAAGGGACCCATGAAAAACTTTTCTGCCGCCAGAAGCCTCCATTCCTGAGAGATCCAATCTTGAAGGCTTTTTTGGTAATTTGTCGGAGGGGAATTCAATCATGGAGGGCATTTAAATCAACTCCATTGCCCCTCTGATGATATGTGAGTAATCCACCACATACCCATGGGTCCAAAGCTAGTAGCTATATGGCTTCTTCTCTCTCTTTGTGCTTCAAAACCATGTTCATCATGATCTTCATGGAGATCTATGATGTAATACTCTTTTGTAGTGTGTTTGTCGAGATCCGAAGAATTGTGGGTTTATGTTCAGATTATCCATGAATATTATTTGAGTCTTTTCTGAATTCTTATATGCATGATTTAGTATGTTTGCAAGTCTCTTCGAGTTATTGGTTTGGTTTGGCCAACTAGATTGGTAATTCTTGCAATGGGAGAAGTGTTTAGTTTTGGGTCAATCTTGCGGTGTCCTCACCCAGTGACAAAGTAGGGGTAGCGAGGCACGTATTGTATTGTTTCCTTCAAGGGTAAAAAGATGGGGTTTTCATCATATTGATTGAGTTTATCCCTCTACATCATGTCTTGTTACCTAATGTGTTACTCTGTTCTTCATGAACTTAATACTCTAGATGCAGGCAGGAGTCAGTCGATGTGTGGAGTAATAGTAGTAGATCCAGAATCATTTTGGTATACTAGACATGGACGTGATGCCTATATGGATAATCATTACCTTGGGTATCTTCATGATTATTCGCTTTTCTATCGATTGCTCGATACTAATTTGTTCACCCACCGTGATACTTTCCTTCAAGGGAGAAGCCTATGGTGAAACCTATGGCCCCTGGGTCTACTTTCCATAATATGTTTTCAGATATATAAACAAAAAATACCAGAAATAACTTGCTCCAATATATTTCATTTTTACTTTCTGCAATCTTTCACATCTATCTCTATCAGATCTAATCCTTGCAAATAACAGCAAAGGGATTGACAACCCCTTTATAGCGTTGGGTGCAAGACTTTGATTGTTTGTGTAGGTACATCCATTGGTGACTTGGTTGTTCCTCCTACTGGATTGATACCTTTGTTCTCAGCAACTAAGGGAAATACTTATCTACTTTGCTGCATCACCCATTCCTCTTCAAGGAAATAACCAACGCATGCTCAAGAGGTAGCAAGGAGGTCTTCAAACGGTCGGTTGGATCCAACTTGATCTGGTGGTAGGCTGAGTAGGCGTCCAGGAAGGACAACTGGTTGCAGCCGGCGATGGAGTCGATGAGTTGATTGATCCGCGGCAAGGCAAATGAGTCCTTGGGACACGCCTTGTTCAGGCTCGTGTAGTTGATAAACATGTGCCAAGTCTTGCTTTTCTTTAGCACCAGGACTGGGTTGGCGAGCTAGTCCGGGTGGAACACTTCCATGATGAAGCCGGCTGTGAGCAGCCGGGCGATGTCTTCTCCTATAGTACACCGCTTCTCCTCGGAGAAACGACGCAGGGTGTCACAGCCCTAGCTAGACATTGTTTGACTCTACATTGTGCATCATGGCATCATGTTTAAAATTCAACTGAATTTGAAATGGGGATGATCAAACCCTAGCTCAAATAAAATTCAATTAGGTTAAACTTAAAAATATTTTCAATGAAGCAGAAATGTCTTCAAAAATGTTCCCCCTCTTTGATAAATGTTGGAAACAACATATTAGGGGCAAATTAAATAAAATAGGAAAGTTCCTGAAATCACTAATAAAGCACTATAAATATTTTAGTTGCTTCAAATTTTATGAAACTTTTTGTGTAGTTTGTAAATATTCTAAATATACCACATAAATAATTTCAGGAATTTTGGTATTACAGTTTTGCCCAAACAAAATTAAATTTAAAGAAGGAATTAGAAAACATAAAAAACTAAAAAGAAAAAAATGAAAGAAAGAAAAGGAGGGAAATGCCTTACCTGCGGCCCACCTGGCAAGCCTAGCCCACCAGGGGCATCGTCGTCTTCTTCCTCCTGCCAGAAGGCAGAGAAGAAGGAGGCCACGACGCCCGCGGCCTCGCGCCATGCCCGCAGCAGCCTGGCTGCTTCACTGGCCAGCGCGACGACGGGGATGAGTACCCCGAGACGTCCGGATCCTTCCCCCCTTGTCGCCTCTCGTTCTCCCCTCTATGTTCTCTCTCCCCCTCTCTATCGTGCCATGAACGAGCCCTGCTCGAGCTGGATTTCGCTGCCCGTGTAGCTAGCGCCCCCCTCCCCTGACCTGCTGATGCGCCCCTAAGCTCCCTTGCAACCCCCTCGACCTTCCCGTGGAGCCAGAAGTCATCGGGAGGCCGCAGTCGTCGCTAGTTCCTCCTTCTTCACCGCCGGCCCCCGAAGCTCCTCCTCGCCGATTTGCCGTCACAGGAGCCTCCTCGTGGCCACCCTCAACGACATCGAGCCCCCTGTGATCTCCCTTTGCTTCTCCCCGTAGCCACGCTACCTTGCTCGACCCCTAGCCGCCATCCCTGCCGTTGTCGAGCTCCGGCCGCCGCCAAAGTCGCCGCTGCCGCCAGCTCCGACCACCCCGCGTCCTCCCATTGCCGCAAATGGATGCGCACGAACCCCAGCTGCCCATAGGTGCCTTCCTCCGCCCAAATGGTCGCCGGAGGAGGATTTTCGGCGACCCCCGCCGTGTCTACTATTGCTAGCATTGAGCTGCCGGTGGCTTTGACCTGACCAACCAGGGGTTGACCCTGGGTCGTAGACAGGTGGGCCCGGCCCTGTTTAATTTTTTGGATAAAAAAATAACTAGTTTGCTTAATTAATCTAATTAGCCACTGACAAGTGGGCCCAGGGCCCGATTAATTAGCTGGGTCACTGACTAGTGGGTCCCACTGGTCAGGATTAACACTGGATGGCCCTGTTGACCTGCCGACGTCATCCTGACATCAGGTTGACGTAGTAAAGCTTTTCTAGAAATTTAAATAAATTTAAATGACTTATATATTTTCATAAAATGTTTAAAACTTCTAAAAATCATAGAAAATAATCTGTAAGTCAGATGAAAATACTTTATATATGAACAATGATCAGAAAAATCCAATGAATCTATTTATGACATGATGATTCATGATTGAGCATGTTAACATCACCAAGTAGGACATTTCATGATTAGGATAATTTAATAAATAGTGTTGGTGTTGGAATTTAGTATATATTTGAATTCCACTTCACTTAATATGACTACTTATAGCACTAGGTCAATTCAGTATTTTAACATGCCATTTCATGCATCATGTTTGTTGCATCACATTGAATGTGTTCATTTCTCTGTTGCCGGTGTTGTTTCCTCTTGGTAGACGATGGTTCTCACGATGTGATCAATGACACTAATGAAGAGAAGTAATATCTTCAGGACTGTCAGGCAAGCAAACCCTCTTAAGCATATTGATATAAACCCACTCTCTCGCTCCTTCTCTCTTTTATTGCATTAGGACAACAACAATTCAATTGTTACTTGTTTTCGGTAGTTGAACCCATTCCTTTGCATGACCTGTCTTTGCACAGTAAATAGTTGAAACCACTTAGCTTGAGTAACAACTGCTTGAGCCTTGTTGTGCTTACTCATCCATGCTTGCTTACTTACTGTGCCTGCTATGCTTAGAGTCGTGTCATGTTGGGTATGATATATCTGGGTGATGGATCATAATGGCATTCATGTCCTACTGTGTGAGAGTTAAATGTGTGAACACGATTTGGTAAAGGTAGCGATGAGAGGCCATGTAGGAGTACATGGCGGGTTGTCTCATTGGGGCAGTCCTTAAGAACTGAGTTCTGTGTTTGTGATCCAAGACAGTTACTACCACACGTTGGGCCCTGAAATATGACCCCGCTCGACTTATTAATCGACTAGATCTCAGTCCAGGAGTTGCAACTAGTTTCGGGTGTTTGTAGGAAAAGTGTTGGCGGCCGTGCATAGTGCTGCCCGACGGGGTGGACTGTGATGTGGTATAGACACAGTGGCACGGTGTACCAATTGGCACCCGAACGGTGGGCTTGGGAACCCTGTGCATAGCGTTTTAGGCCGTAGCGGAAACTTCGGTCGGACTTCCGTGCGGGTTCCGTCTCAAATAGGTGATAAACCTGGACTAGGATCCTGTGTGATTGACGGTCCTGGCCGACTCCCTCGCTGGTCTTCCGCTTGAAGGTTTCCGAGGTGCCTTTTATGTGCACATAGCAATAAGTGGCGAGAGCATGTGTGAAGATGTACACCCCTGCAGGGTTATGAATCTATTCGAATAGCCGCGTCCTCAGATATGGACTACTTGGAGAACTTATGTGGTTCATAGAAAACTTGAAGTGGATACTCTAAAATACGCAAGATAAGCGTGCGTGCTATGGATGGCCTTCTCGTAGGGAGACGGAAGTGGATCCATAGTGGTGTATTGATTGGAGAATATGTGGAATCGTATGCGCTATCCCACCTCAAAGATACTACTTGTAGTCGTAGTACAGGTTAGCCAAGAGTCAAAGTTGGCTTGCTCCAACAAACTCCACAACCCCCTTCATTGATACTGATGCACGTGTAGTTAGTTATGATGTAAGTCTTGCTGAGTACCCTTGTACTCACGTTTGCTTAATTTATGTTTTTGCAGAGGAAAAATCAGTCTCATTAGTGGTATTTTCGATGTGAAGTTCAATGTTGACTGGATTAGCTTGGGAATCCCAGACAGAGGTCTGGTTCCTTTGGTAGGGTCGTTGTAGCTTTTCAGGCTCCTCCAGCCAGTTTTTTAGATGTTTGTACCCAAACATGTTTAACTTCCGCTTGCTTGTTTAAATGCTCTGAATGTTGGGTCTTGTGACCCCTATTTGTAACATCTTATTGTATTGGCTCTTCCAAGCCGTCTAAATAAATATTGTAATGTTGTATGGTTATGTTGTGATGCCATAGTTGTATCTATGCATATCGGGCATGTCGTGCATACGTGTGACGTGCAAAGGTATGTATGGGATTCGACACCTAGTTGTGTGCCTTTAGTAGTACTCTTTACGGGGAACTGCCTCTTTGTGCTTCCACCGAGCCTTGGTAGCTTGCTACTGCTCCAGACACATTGATTAATCGGCATGTATCCTTCTTTGCTGATGTGTCTGTACCTTCAGGGAAATGTCTCGCAATGTAATGGAGTCCCTGTAGCCTGCTACGACTCGTCTACGTGCAGTGATGCCATTTATGTCCCATGGCGTAATGGAGTCCTTGTAGCTTGCTATGACTCGTCTACACTCACTAGAGATCGACACCGGCATTGCTGGTTACGTATGTCTGTCCCTTTACGGATGTGCCACTTGGGTTCTATGACTAGTCATGTCGGCCCGGGTTCTTTGACATTTGAATGCTAGCGACACATTCGCATATGTGAGTCAAAAGACGCAAACGGTCCCGGCCCAGGTAGGGTGGCAGCCGTGGAAGTAACCGTGCGTGAGATCGCAAAGTGATGTGATGTGTTACAGGATAGATTCTTATGGCTTAGGATCAGGGTCCCGACAGCTTTGGTATCAGAGCTTGATTGCATGTAGGATTAACAAGCCAAACCGGTCGATGTTGAGTCTAGAACTGCTTTAGTTATATATGGGAATTGATTGTGGAAGGGAACGTAAGGCTCTTTTACTCCTTTCCTCGTGTCATTCTAATTCTGAGTCACCCTCTTCTTTAGTCTATGGGGTTTTAAGAACTAGGCTTCTCATCTATCTATCAGGATGACGAGTTACTATGCTGGAGACCCATAGGAAAGATGTTGTCTATCTGGATCGATGCCTCTATAAGAATTCATTGTCATGTTGTCAGATTTCTTGTGTAGGATGCCTCATATTTCATTCCCGTACATCCGTTATGGTGTCCGAGGTATCGAAGGTTTCTAAATTATCTGATGCAATTGCAAAACTCTTTCATCTTGAGTCAATGTCTTTCAGGCTAGACAAAGCACACTAATTGTTGAGTTGAGGTACTCTGTTACCTCGACGTGTTTGATGAATGTGTTTAGGAAACCATGTTGTTTCAGTGAACCACCCAATAGTCTAGTCTTGACTTTTGTTTCCATTGTGATAATTCTAGCCATCGTTATCGAAAGCATGCTGTGATGCTACTTAGTCAATAGGTATTCTGTATCTGGGTTCTTGAACACAAGAATCATTCTGCTCGCTTTTGTTGATAGTATTTGCTCGTCCCCCAAGGACGCTTAGTAACCTTGTTATAGTCCTCAAGGTCTGTGGTATATCATTCTTCCAATACCATGAATCAGATATGGCAGAAGTTCTTTGTGAACGAAAGATCACAACATGAGTGCTCTTGATGAGTTCTCCATCCCATAGTTGTGACTCTGCCAATCCCTCATTCTGCATGGATTATCTGGAAGAGACATGTTGAACTCTGTTTGACATATTCAATCCATGTATTTACAACTTTGGAAAAATCAGGTGCTCTTGAGTTGCCCTTCTTCAATTGTATTCTGACCTTTATCTCTCAATGGACAGTTAGGAGTATGTCATGCATTGTGTTATCGATGTCGACTATTCTCGTGGTCTGTCAAGCCATTCTATTTTAGAATGACTAGGAGAAGCAAACTCCCGTACCTCATCCATTTCTCGGATTAGGTCAAAGCAGTTGTATTCCGTAGATCAAAATGCCAATCCAGCTTTTGCTCTGTTCTACCATGAGGTATTACCCTCTTCATGTCAAGATTATCATGAGAACTGCACTCCCTCTTATGAAATCTGGATGTAGTGATACTTCTAGCCATCATCATTCATTCCCTGGTCTTTGTGTTGTTGAAACCAGAATACTAACAAGTGAATCGTGATGTGTGTAATCAATACTCCTAGCAACTTTGTTGTTTGGTAGTTAATGGACAATAATTTAATTATTGGTGTGTTGGTTATTGAATTTTCATACTAAGAATGATCGTGCTACGTAGTCCATTTTCCATGGTGCACTTTTTAGTCAATGAGTTACGATTGTGTCAGTCCTTTGCTCTGCTGATCATATCGTCTTGCCTTGAAAAGCAAGATTATTCTCCAGCATGATAACATACCGGGGATCATGATTTTCCAAATATCTTCTCGGGAGTATTACCAAGGTGTTCCTTGACCGTTATGTTGAGCTCATGATCAAGATGGGTTTTCTGTAAACCATCCCTTCTCCAAGAATCCATGTTGTATACCCCTGGACGAGTTGGTTAAGTTGAACAACTTGGAGAGTTGAAAGATAAAAGCTTTGCCTGACTTAGTTATTTCCAAAGGGATATCTTGTGTGGGTGTCAAAGAAAGATGATATCTTCATCAATTAATCGTTGTGATCAATTGTTGCATCTATTGTCTTGTTCAACCTTTGATTTGAGTATGGGCTATCGTCAAATCAAAATTAGAACCAAAGATCTTCCTAATGTTGTCTTACTTGTGGATGTATCCTCGATCATACACCATTATATGTTTTGGTCTGACCAATGCTATCACCTTGTTCTCATAGTCCTGGAATTCCGTCCATTTGGGTACCCTGATGAATTGCTATTGAGCCCATCGGCAACATTCTCGTCTATCCCATGACTCATGATGGACATTAAGCTGGTGTTCGAAACTTGTAGGCATATCTTCATGTTTCATTCGTGAAGTATATGTTAGGTGTAAGAAGTGACTCCTCTAAGATCACGTGCAATTGACGCAAGTTGCCACCGTAAACTTGAGAAAAGTTGATTTGTTTCTTGGAATCATCCCAAGTCAATCATGCCCATGCAAAGTATTCTATGCTTTGATAAACTGATCATCTTCATTCCAGATGCAATCCCTAGCACATCAAGCCACAAATTGAGTTGTTCTAGGAAAAGAAGTTCCTTCTTAAGAGCTAATCCGGACTTATGTAAGAACTTCGCTAATCCCTAACGATGGTTCCTAACTCGAACTTGGTAGTGTTTTGTTGTAAGATCTCCATGTGACCAAAATTCTTTTGGACACCGTGTTCATGTGGGTCTTGCAATCCATCTCATGTTTTGGAGTTGGCTTCCGTAGTTCATTTCCGTGAGAATATCGCAACGCCATCTCTTCGATTTGTGTTGCTACCTTTCATTTTCAGACATGCTGATTCTGGAATATCCTGACACCAGCCATATCTGAATCTCAAGCAGATATGATGGTTGGGACGTCTGCCCAAGAATTATAATATTGGTCTATTTGTAACCCGACAAAGGGATGTTGTGGATAACATGCCTATCCGGAAGACCTACTATTATAATATCTTGTTTCAGCAACTTGACCACCTCCCCATGAGGACCTTGTATGATTTATTCTAGAAGTTTATCCTTATTGACCCTTTGAGATCCTGAAGTCCAACCTATTTACTTGATGTTCTAGATGCAAAATGTTACCTATAATTGGGTTATGCTATTTCATCAAGGAGAACATTAGAAGCGGAGTGCTAAATGTTTCTCGGTCGATCATCCAGATTTCGCTTCCATTGCCTTGCCCAGGTGAAATCTGAGAAAGTGTTGTCTTCTTTTGCATCTTCATCCTCCATGATCATTCATCATGGTGGTATGAGGTGTTGCCAGGATCCTTGGCACGGATGTTGGAAAAACTTGGATTAATATGGAGATGCTCAAGTTCTTGAGAGCACGCTGAGACACTGGGTTATACCCTCGGTATTAAATGGAACGTGCCTTCGATTGCCGAGTTGTTTTATAGAACTAGTTTCCATTCTGATCTGAGTATGCCATTCTTTTGAATTCCTTCCAACGATCGTTTGCGAATTGTCCTAGGCTGGTATGAAGAGTTTCAATGATCTCTGTATCAAAAGTAATTATTTTGCCACTTAAGGGATAATCTTACCAGTCACCTTCCCTGAGGTGCCCGTTATGGTATGAAGGGCAACTAACTCCTCACTACTTTCCAACCCCTTCACCATCTGTTTTAGTGTGGAATTGTTGCCTACCAATTGAACCTCCGTCATCTGCTTCAATCATTGTTCTTGACGCATATTTTGTGTCCCAGCTCGAGAGGTGTTATCACGTCTCATTCCATGAGTTGGTCATGAGTCACTCAATCTTTGTAAAGATCGATTCCTGTAGAGCTTTCTATCCCTGTTGTCCTTCTGTTGGATGAAGAGCCCAAAGGCAAAGAAGTCAAGATCAGCATAATGAAATGAATCAATAGCTGCGACAAGGGCACGTGGACCAAGAAGATTGTGATAGTTAGTGTCCCCTCTGTCCTCTTACCCTACGCCTAAATCTCGGGATGAGATTTTTGTTTAGTGGGGGTGAGTTGTCATAGCCCTAGCTAGACATTATTTGACTCTGCATTGTGCATCATGGCATCATGTTTAAAATTCAACTGAATTTGAAATGGGGATGATCAAACCCTAGCTCAAATAAAATTCAATTATGTTAAACTTAAAAATAATTTCAATGAACCAAAAATGTCTTCAACAATGTTCCCCCTCTTTGATAAATGTTGGAAACAACATATTAGGGGCGAATCATATTTTAACAACTATTTTGGTAAATTAAATAAAATAGGAAAGTTCCTGAAATAACTAATAAAGCACCATAATTATTTTAGTTGCTTCAAATTTTCTGAAACTTTTTGTGTAGTTTGTAAAGATTCTAAATATACCACATAAATAATTTCAGGAATTTTGGCATTATAGTTTTGCCCAAACAAAATTTAATTTAAAGAAGGAATTAGAAAATAGAAACTAAAAAGAAAAAAATGAAAGAAAGAAAAGGAGGGAAATATCTTACCTGCGGCCCACCTGGCAAGCCCAGCCCACCAGGGGCATCATCGTCTTCTTCCTCCTGCCAGAAGGCAGAGAAGAAGGAGGCCATGACGCCCGCGGCCTCGCGCCACACCGGTAGCAGCCTGGCTGCTTCACTGGCTAGCGCGATGACGGGGATGAGTACCCCGAGACGTTCGGATCCTTCCGCCTGTCGCCTCTCGTTCTCCCCTCTCTGTTCTCTCTCCCCCCTCTCTACCGCGCCATGACTCAGCCCTGCTCAAGCTCGATGTTGCCGCCCGCGTAGCTAGCGCCCCCACCCCCCGACCTGCTGATGCACTCCTAAGCTCCCTTGCAACCCCCTCGACCTTCCCGTGGAGCCATAAGTCATCGGGAGGCCGCAGTCGTCGCCAGTTCCTCCTTCTTCACCGCCGGCCCCCGAAGCTTCTCCTCGCCGATTTGCCATCGCAGGAGCCTCCCCGAGGCCACCCTCGACGCCATCGAGTCCCCTATGAGCTCCCTTTGCTTCTCCCCGTAGCCACGCTACCCTACTCGACCCATAGCCGCCATCCCCACCGTTGCCGAGCTCCAGCCATCGCCAAAGTCGCCGTTGCTGCCAGCTCCGATCACCGCGCGTCCTCCCGTTGCCGCAAATGGATGCGTGCGAACCCCAACTGCCCGTAGGTGCCTTTCACCGCCTAAATGGTCGCTGGAGGAGGATTTCCGGTGACCCCGCCGTGTCTGCTATCGCCGACGTTGTGCCACCGGTGGCTTTGACCCGACCAACCAGGGGTTGACCCTGGGTCGTAGATAGGTGGGCCCGGCCCTGTTTAATTTATTAGATAAAAATTAACTAATTTTCTCAATTAATCTAATTAGCCACTGACAAGTGGGCCCAAGGCCCGGTTAATTAGCTGGGTCACTGACAAGTGGGTCCCACTAGTCAGGATTTACCCTGGACGGCCCTGTTGAACTGCTGACATCATCCTGACGTCAGGCTGATGCAGTAAAGCTTTTCTAGAAATGTAAATAAATTTAAATGACTTATTTATTTTCAGAAAATGTTTAAAACTTCTTAAAATCGTAGAAAATAAGTTGTAAGTTAGATGAAAATAATTTATATGTGAAAAATGATAAGAAAAATCCAAAGAATTTGTTTATGCCATGATCATGCATGTTTGAGCAAGTTAACATCACCAAGTAGGACATTTCATGATTAGGATAATTTAAGAAATAGTGTTGGAGTTGGAATTTAGTATATATTTGAATTCTACTTCACTTAATATGACTACCTATAACACTAGGTCAATTCAGTATTTTAACATGCCATTTCATGCATCATGTTTGTTGCATCACATTGAATGTGTTCATTTCTCTGTTGTCGGTGTTGTTCCCTCTCGGTAGACGATGGTTCTCACGATGTGATCACTAACAATAATTAAGAGAAGTAATATCTTCAGGATTGTCAGGCAAGCAAACCCCCTTGAGCATATTGATATGAACCCACTCTCTCGCTCCTGCTCTCTTTTATTGCATTAGGACAACAACGATTCAATTGTTACCTATTTTCGATAGTTGAACCCATTCCTTTGCATGACATGTCTTTGCCAAAGTAAATAGTTGAAACCACTCAGCATGAGTAACAACTGCTTGAGACTTATTGTGCTTACTCATCCATGCTTTCTTACTTACTGTGCCTGCTATGCTTAGAGTCGTGTCATGTCGGGTATGATATATCTGAGTGATGGATTGGAATGGCATTCATGTCCTACTGTGTGAGAGTTAAGTGTGTGAACACGATTTGGTAAAGGTAGTGATGAGAGGCCATGTAGGAGTACATGGCGGGTTGTCTCATTGGGACCGCCCTTAAGAACTGAGTTCTATGTTTGTGATCCAAGACAGTTACTACCACACGTTGGGCCCTGAAATATGACCTCGCTCGACTTATTAATCGACTAGATCTCAGTCTAGGAGTTGCACCTAGTTTCTGGTGTTTGTAGGAAAAGTGTTGGCGGCCGTGCATAGTGCTGGCCGACGGGGTGGACTATGATGTGGTATAGACACAATGGCATGGTGTACCAAGTGTGACCCGAATGGTGGGTTTGGGAACCCTGCACACATCATTTGAGGTCGTTGCGGAAACATCGGCCTGACTTCCGTGCGGGTTCAGTCTCAAATACGCGACAAACCTGGACTAGGATCTTGTTTGATTGACGGTCATGGCCGACTCCCTCGCTGGGCTTCCGCTTGAAGGTTGCCGAGGTGCCTTTTATGTGCACATAGTGCTAAGTGGCGGGAGCATGTGTGAAGAAGGACACCCTGCAGGGTTATGAATATATTCGAATAGCCGCGTCCTCGGATATGGACTACTAGGAGAACTTATGTGGTTCATAGAAAACGTGAAGTGGATACTCTAAAATACGCAAGATAAGCGTGAGTGCTATGGATGGCCTTCTTGTAGGGAGACGGAAGTGGATCCATAGTGGTGTATTGATTGGAGAATATGTTGGCTCGTGTGTGCTATCCCACCTCAAAGATACTACTTGTAGTCGTAGTTCAGGTTAGCCAAGAGTCAAAGCTGGCTTGCTGCAACAAACTTCACAACCCCCTTCATTGATACTGATGCATGTGTAGTTAGTTCTGATGTAAGTCTTGCTGAGTACCCTTGTACTCATGTTTTCTTAATTTATGTTTTTCCAGAGGAGACGTCAGTCTCATTAGTGGTATTTTCGACGTGAAGTTCGATATTGGCCGGATTAGCTTGGGAATCCCAGACAGAGGTCCAGTTCCTTTGGAAGGGTTGTTGTAGCTTTTCAGGCTCCTCCAGCCACTTTCGTAGATGTCTGTACCCAGACATGTTTAACTTCCGCTTGCTTGTTTGAATGATCTGAATGTTGGGTCTTGTGACCCCTATTTGTAACATCTTATTGTATTGTCTCTTCCGAGCCTTCTAAATAAATGTTGTAATGTTGTATAGTTATGTTGCGATGCCATAGTTGTATCTCTGCATATCGGGCATGTCGTGCGTACGTGTGACGTGCAACGGTATGTATGGGATTCGATACCTAGTTGTGTGCCTTTAGTAGTACTCTTTATAGGAAACTTCCTCTTTGTGCTTCCACCGAGCCTTGGTAGCTTGCTACTGCTCCGGACACATTGATTGACCGGCATGTATCCTTCTTTGCTGCTGTGTGTGTCTCTTCGAGGAAATGTCTCGCAGTGTAATGGAGTCCCTGTAGCCTACTACGACTCATCTACATGCAGTGATGACATTTATGTCCCATGACATAATGGAGTCCTTGTAGCTTGGTATGACTCGTCTACACTCGCTAGAGATGGACACCGGCATTGCTGGGTTACATATGTCTGTCCTTGTATGGATGTGCCACTTGGGTTCTATGACTTGTCATGTCGGCCCGGGTTCTTTGACATTTGAATGCTAGCGACACATTCACATACGTGAGTCAAAATACGCAAACGGTCCCGGCCCAGGTAAGGTGGCAGCCATGGAGAAAACCGTGCGTGAGACCGCAAAGTGATGTGATGTGTTACAGGCTTTGGCCAGCCGGTTGCAGTTGCGTGCGCACATGATCGACATCTTTTAGTTGCCGGTGACGGTGATGATGCCCGTGGGACCCGACATCTTGAGATTGAGGTAGGCGTAATGAGGGACCGCCATGAACTTGACGAGAGACGGCCTGCCTAGCAGCACTGCCGAATTTCGGGCTCCGCAAAACCCTTAATATTCGAACATAGGGGCGTGTGCGAAGGTACTCTACAGCCTCACCCAACCTAGATCGCTTCCTGGTGAACACGACAATGAACTCGCATGATGACGAGGAAGAAGATGAACACGACAATTTACCCAGGGTCGTGCCGCTGTGAAGCATAATATCCTACTCCTGCTTTTCTGGATTGCCTCACAAGGAGGTGGTGGGGATGAACTAGTATAGTGTTTTAGAGCCTCATGAGGGCTCCCCTTGAGGTGTTCGAGGCCCTCTGTGGCCCGGTGATGGATGAGTGGTGGAATGGATTCGGGGGTTGGAGAGGGGGGCTTCTCTACGGTGCAGCCTACCCTCTATATGTAGCGGTGGCTTGGGTCCTCTGCCCTTATTGCAATGGCGGGAAGGGATCCCACAATGGCCAAATTTGAAGGGGGACAGGAGTACGTGCTCGCCCTGCCCAAAGGCGGTCTTCGCCTGCAAAGTAGCTATCAACGGTGCAGGGATGGGATCAGCGATGACATCCGCCCTGCGGGACGGGTGGTTGCGGTCTTGTTACACCGGAATGGAAACCTTTCGGGGTGCTATGGGAATCCGCATATGTCCTTGCTTCCTTTACACCAAAGGGGAAACTGCATCGTCTGGTGCATTGCCACTCGCCTATCCTTCCTTGCGTCACCCTTGACTCCCGAGGCCAAGCCTTGCATAGAGATCTCTGTCGCTCTGGAGGGGGCCTGGGGCTTGTCGGTCCTTACGTTGTTCCTCCTCGCCAGCCTAGGGCCCTCGCGAGGGCCTTGTCTTGAGTGGGGCCACGCTCAGTTGTGCTTGGTCGATGAAGTGGGCCATGCCCTGGGCCCCATGCAGGCAGGCCTGGGTACTCCCGTTCCCAGAACACAGATAGTAGCCCCCAGGCTCAAGGCATGCTCGAGATGGTCTCGGAGTGAAACATCGAGGACGGCCCAAAGCGCCGCAGGCCTCAAACGTCTACAGGCTAGGCTTAGTGCGAATCGGACGGTTGATGTCAGGTGTCCTTCGCCCCTTCGGCCTCCGCTTGAATCGACAAGAGCATGACTTCTAGCATTGGGCTATTACTGCTTCCCTTTCTTGTGCACGTGTTCTTGCTTTCTAGGTCTCCAGCTCTAGCAGACATCTCCCTAGAGCCGGCGCTGTTCCGTCCTTCTCCTTGCTGCCTTGGACACGCGAGCTTCTCGATGGAACCTGCCGGCAAGCGGAAGCCAGAGGCATAGGGCTCTGCTCCCGCACCCATATCGCCGGCGCTCTTGGGGTCTACCATTGCCAAGGACGAGGTCCTCCTCCCAGTGCTCCCATGGACAATGGATGGGTCCAATGAGTAGAGGCGAACCTTGATATGGGGTGGCTCCTCAGCGAAATGGCCCTCGTTCGAAGCGATCTACCCCTTCCTCCTCCAAAGCGTCTTTGTCGGGCTCGTCCCGCCCTTCTCTGTGTTCTTCACCGCCATCCTCGACCTCTACGGGATCCAGGCCCTTCATCTCCAACCCAACTCCATCTTGCTCCTGTCCGTCTTTGCCTTCTACTACGAGGCCTTCATGGGCGTGCGGCCTTCGGTGGCCCTGTTCCGCCATTTCTTCAGCTTGCGCTTGGACGATGGCGCTCAACGGCCAGCGTGTGTCTCCTTTGTCGCAATCCAGAGCGGCAACATTCTCTTGAAGGACGGGAAGAAGGTGGAAAATTTTAGGCATCGCCGGGTCCACATGGATCTCAAGAGCACCAAGCCTCGGTTAAATCTACCGGAAGGCTCTCAGAGAAGACCTCTGCATGGAGCTCCACGATGCTTTCTGACCCCCGAGTCGGGTCCGTCGTGGAGCGCTTCTCCCGCAATATCAGCACCAGGAAGCTGACTGGGGCGATGATAGTGAAGGAGTATCGGGGAATATCGGGGCATGTAGCCCCTCCAGGGCCATTCTAGGCCCTTGTGGGAATATCGGGGCAACAGTGACAATCTTAGGCTTCGGTCCACATGCATAAGCCCTGAAGAATTGAGCAGGGATGTGGCAACCCTGCTCAACGGCGACACTGACGGCCTCCCTGAGGCCCACGCCCTGCTGTACTGTCGCGATGATGGGGCCGATCTGGTTGCCACGATGCCTATCTTCAACGAATTTGGGCTCTTCCCTACAGAGGGCCTCAGTTCCCAAGTGATGGTGTCCTCCGATGACACCTCGTGCGGGGAGGACTCAGAGAAAACCGCCGCCAACGGCCTGGCAGGGGTGTCTCCCCTGTCATAGGGCACCCTTCTATGCGAGCTTGAGAATGACGACGATGCTGGTGAAGCTTCTGCTGCGGGATCCTCTCGAGTCGCCAAGGCCCCCAGAGGGCTTAGGCTGGCCCCTCGCGCCACGTGGTTCGCCTGCGTGTCGACTCCCTAGAAGCATGGAGTGGAGTCTTCTCTGGTGCGCCCTACTTCAATAGGCAAGGCGGTCGAAGTGTCGGCTGTGTCCTCGCCCAGACTGCAACTCGCGGGCGAGGTGGGCGAGGCCGGGGCCATGGTGATCCCTTTAGTGGCCTCCCTCGCGGGCAGTGCCTTGGCTCCTCGGCGTGGTGCTGCCCCCATAGAGGGAGGCTTGGGCGCCTCCATCGCTGCTGGAGCAGAGAGGAAGAGGAACTCCGGCTTGGCTTGGCTCGCATTCCTGTGTCTTGTGCATGTATGCCCTTCCTTTGTTTTGTGACCAGGGATACTGCTATGCCGAAGATGAGGAGGAAGAAGGCAGGCGTTAAGCCGAAGGATACTCCCGACGCGCCGCCTGCCCCCTCCCCCCCCCCCCCCGGACACGCCGTCGCCTGTTGCTGAAGGCAAGGGAGCTTGCGAGGCTGCTTCCTTGGTCATCGTCGCAAAGCCCCCTGAGCCCCCAATGCCTACAGGCATGGTTCCTCCTGCCCTCGAGGGTGTGGTGACACCTATGTCTAGAGGTCCAGCCCCTGAGGGCCAGCCGCTTGCCGATTCGTCCATGTTCATGGTCACTGAGCGGTCTCTAGAGCGACCTATTACCCGCGTCGTTCCCGCACCGGGGTCGCCCCCTGCGATCACACAGGGGACTCCTCCGGGGGCCCTTGATGCCTCCGGCGTGCGGCCACGACATCCTGGAGGGGGCCTTCGCTGCTCTGGATCAGGTCCGTGGAGTCCTCAGGGGTGCTGACGATCGCCCCGCGAGTGGGCGCCTAGACCTCTTGTCAGGATAGCTCCGGGCTGTCACCTTCGTTGAGGCGACTTGGGGATAGGCTGAGGCTGCCACGGTGAAGAGTGAGAAGGAAGCCACGGCCGCCAGGGCGGCGCGCGCAGAGGCGCTGCTTGAGGTGGAATCTGCTGCCAAGCATTGCGAAGAGGCGAAAGCCTGTGTGAAGGCATTCAATGAGGAGCAGGCCAAGCTTGCAGGGCAGCTTCACCAGCAGGAGGAAGACATCTAGGCCTGCGAGGCCAAGCTTGCCGTTTGGGAGTCTGAGCTATCCCAGGTGGCGATCCGCTAGGACGCGGAGCGGGTGTCCCTGAACGCAGAGAGGGAGGAAATTTCTTCGAGGAAGGCCCTTCTTGACGTCGGGGAGGAAAATCGTGCCGCGACCAAGGAGAAAAAGGTCACGGAGCTGAGCGCATTCCTTGCCATCGAGCTCGAGCTTCACCGAGCGCTCCATGCCCTTTGCCGGGATGGGTTCACGGAGCCCCTGGCGGCTCCTGAGAGCGGCTTCACGGTGCTCGCCTCGAAGCTCGTCGAGGCACTGGAGGGCGCCATCGTCAAGGTGGAGAGGGTTCTGGAGAGTGAGTGTCACGGCCTCGTTTCTGAGGCCACGACATGCGTCTTCAGCCATCTTCATCTTCATGAGCCGGGGTTTGACTTCGACTCCGTGATCCACCCGGTCGCCCCTGAGGTCCACGTCAGTGCTGCGGTAGTAGTGAAGGGCGCCGTGGAGACACTGGTGAAGAGGTTCACCCCCGTCACGGTTTCTCCGCCTCCAGATGTTGCTAGGGTTGGCGGCGAGGAAGATGACGCCAGCGATGTCGACAATGAGTCCCCACAGGACGGGACGAGTGGTGGCGGTGGTTCCTCCTGACTCCTCTCTCCTGCTCCTTTCCTGCAATGCACATCGTGCCTCATGGAGGCGTTAAACTTGTTTGTGTTCGCGAAAACTTTTAATGCTTGTAATAACTGTTTGACTATGTGGTTGCTCTCTTTGCCTTGTTTCCTTCTTGCTTGTTGTGATGCTCTGTGTTGGCAGGGCCCGGCTCATGCATACCTCAACCATCGCTGGGATGACCAAATCACCAAGGACGGTCCAATGGGCAAGGGGCTATGGGTCCAGTTAGACTCCGGAGTTGTGATGCTTAGGAGTCCCCCTTGACGTATGAGCATCCCTCATGAAGGGGACACGAAGGACATCGGGTTAACTTGAAACTTTCGAACTCCTTTAGTGCTTTGCGTCAATAGAGCCCGGTCCACGCATACCTCAACCATCATTGGGCTGACCGGATCACCAAGGACGGTCCAAGGGTGAGGGGCTACGGGTCTAGTTAGGCTCCTGAGTCGTGATGCTCACGAGCCCCCTTGACGTACGAGCCCCAACGTCCTCCTTATGGGTTTCGAGCACTTCGAGCTCTGCGTCGGTAGGGCCTAGCCCACGGATACCTTAACCGTTGTTGAGCCGACCGGATCACCAAGGATGGTCCAAGGGGTGAGGGGCTACGGGTCTAGTTATGCTCCTGAGTCGCGATGCTCAGGAGTCCCCCTTGACGTACGAGCGGCTCTCATACCTTTCCTCGCCAGCTTTTCTAGAGATGGGTGCGTGAAGACCAGGTTCAGCAGACCAGGGAAGGTGGCGTGTACCAGGCTTGGCCTGGTGGCATCCCTGGTGTAGCCCCCTCCCACGTGCATCCCCGGGGAACGCAGTGAGAAGGGAGGGCCACTGGGGAACCTCCTGAGGTTGGATGCAGCCGCTGGGGGCGCCCTTCGTTGTTTATCCCCCCGCACGGGGTGTGGGGCTTCCACATTGCATGGGCATAGCCATTGAAGGGCCGTGTTGCCTGCCAACACGGAGTTGTGGCTTCCACATTCCGTGGGCACAGTCATTGGTGGACCATGTTGACTGCCAGCACGGGGTTGTGGCTTCCACGTTGCGTGGGCACAGTCATTGGTGGAATGTGTTGACTTCTCCGCCAGTGTTGGGCTGTGGCTGCCACATTGCATGGGAAGGGACCCCTCCGCGTCCTCCGGGGGCCCCGGGCATGTACAACCCATATAGTTCGTACGCATGGCTCGCACAGTAGAATTGGGAGGTCTATCTGGGAGCTTGCGAGGGCACTTTGGCCTCGCGAGGTCCCTACCTCAAAGGTGGTTTGTGCTTGAGTCTTATCGTAGACGGGGCCGTCCAAGGCCCTACTGACTTCTTCTTCTTGAGTGGGGCGGGTTGGGAGTCCTTTTGGCACTCTACGTCTACAAGTCCCAGTCCTGCACATTTCCCCACCACCGTTAGATACAACGGGAAACCAAGGACACACTTCATGGGGCAAAGCCCCGACACTCCTAATGCCGACTGGAAACCAAGGACGACATCAGGGAGTCGAGTGGCATTATGACCAGTAAGGCTCCTGAGGAGCCCCCTTTGACGATCAAGTGGATCTACGTCTGCAGGTCCCAGTCCCATAGATTTCCCTACCACCGCAGTAGACGACCAGAAACCAAGGACGCAACTATGTGGCAAGGCCCAAACACCCTTGATGCTGACCAGATCACCAAGGACGACAACAAGGGGGCGAACGGCTATGTGATCGGTAAGGCTCTTGAGGCGCGATGCTCAGGAGCCCCCTTTGACACCCGAGCGACCCCCATTCCACCCTGTATGCTGCTTCCTCAGGAGGCCATGGGGCCTCCCAAGACTCCACGCTGAGGCACCACGCTGCGGCCGGAGCCCTGAGCGGGGGTCACGACAGCCAAAATATGCAAGTCCCTGAGGCGAGAGGGCCTTGCATCCAAATTCTGGGGTGCCCCGGGACAGGGTCATAGCGCACAACCCCTTGCAAAACACCAACCCTAAGAGGGTGGTGCGGTGCACTCATGCTAGCAAGGAGCCATGCGAGCAACACAGAACGTTAGAAATGGACTAGATACATGAGAAGCTATTGAAATACGCATAAACAAGGCGAGTGCAGAGGTGTGCCCTGATCAGCTGAGGATAATGCGGCCCGGCGGGCGCCCTTAAATGGAGTAAACCAAAAAATTACCTGGCAACAGCAAATAAAAAGGTCACCTGGCGGCCATGCCGCGGAAGAGACGAAGCTGAAGTCATAGCCTGATCTCTCACCTCCATGAGCGCGACCTTCATGGGTCTGTCGTCTCCTGAGGCACGGAACCTTTGCCTGGTCCGAGCATATCCTCCAACTCCTTGTCGTGCCTTGCTAGACAAGGCAGAGCATGGCTCGGTATAGGCGCTGGAACGTGATGCCTGTGTTCACCATTCTGAAGGGCATGCGGACGTAGCCATTTGGGTTGACCCATCCATGATCGGCACGTGTAGGCCAGAAGGGGCCCTGGGACGCGACACTGTTAATCGCGAGCGCGCTGACGCAAACATGCGGCCGGTCGACCGTGTCGATGATGGTGGCTGCGATTGGTGGTGCTAGGCAGCCTCCGCCTTGCATGGCATGTGCTTCTCAAAGCTCCTCAATCGCTCTGATGACTGACTCTTGCGAGCTTGGTGCCTCGTGCCATGCTCCCGGCTTGGGACGACGTGCATCAGACCGCGCCTTCAAGTTGTGCTCGAGCGCCTCTCTTGTCTCACTAGCCGAGTCTGAAGCTCCCTGGGCAGGAGCCCCCGAGCCCGACCAAAGAGTGGCACCGAGCGCGCCTTCCTATGCGATGGGGGGCGGGGGCCCATCCCTGGCGCAGAGCTTGAGGCCCTCGGGCGCCCCTTGGAAGTGAGCTGCTTGTTATTCTTCTGCGGGTCCTCATGGGGCGGGGCGTCCTCCTCGTCGTCCGAGCGTTCGGCCGCCGCTACGCGGTAAGTGATACATCTCCAACGTATCTATAATTTTTGATTGTTCCATGCTATTATATTATCTGTTTTGGATGTTTTATATGCATTAATATGCTATTTTATATTATTTTTGGGACTAACCTATTAATCTAGAGCCTAGTGTTAGTTTCTGTTTTTTCCTTGTTTTTGAGTTCCGTGGATAAGGAATATTAAACGGAGTCCAAACGGAAAAAAACCTCCGGAATGATTTTTTCTGGAATAAACGGAAGCCACGAGACTTGAGAACCAAGGCAGAGGAGCTGCCACGAGGCCACAAGCCCACTTGCCATGGCCAGGAGGGCCACCCGCGTCGGGAAGGCTTGTGGGCCCCTGGCAACTCCCCTAAACCTAATCTTCGGCCTATAAATACCCAAATATTCCATCATTATCGAAAGGAGCCACGAAAACACTTTTCCTTCGCCAGAAGCCTCCGTTCCCAAGAGATCAAATCTTGGAGCCTTTTCCGGTAATCTACCGGAGGGGGATTCGATCACGGAGGGCATCTACATCAACTCCATTGCCCCTCCGATTATGCGTAAGTAGTTCACCACTGACCTACGGGTCCATATCTAGTAGCTAGATGGCTTCTTCTCTCTCTTTGCTTCTCAATACCATGTTCTTCATGATCTTCATGGAGATCTATCCGATGTAATACTCTTTTGCAGTGTGTTTGTCGAGATCCGATGAATTGTGGGTTTATGTTCAAATTATCCATGAATATTGCTTGAGTCTTTCCTGAATTCTTATATGCATGATTTCATATCTTTGCAAGTCTCTTCGAGTTGGTTTGGCCAACTAGATTGGTAATTCTTGCAATAGGAGAAGTGCTTAGTTTTGGGTTCAATCTTGCGGTGTCCTCACCCAGTGACAAACTAGGGGTAGTGAGGCACATATTGTATTGTTGGCATCAAGGGTAAAAATATGGGGTTTTCATCATAATTCTTGAGTTTATCCCTCTACATCATGTCATCTTACCTAATGTGTTACTCTGTTCTTCATGAACTTACTACTCTAGATGCAGCCAGGAGTTGGTTGATGTGTGGAGGAATAGTAGTAGATGCAGAATCGTTTCGGTCTACTCGACACGGATGTGATCCCTATATGCATAATCATTGCCTTGGATATGTTCATAATTATTCGCTTTTCTATCAATTGCTCGATAGTAATTTGTTCACCCACCGTAATACTTGCCATCATGACAGAAGCTATCTAGTGAAACCTATGACCCCCGGGCCTAAAACCAAAAACACCAAAAATAGTTGCTATCCTGTTTTACTTTTAGTTTTACTTTCCGTTCAAGTATCCTATCATATCTATCTCTACTAGATCTCATCCTTGCAAATAACCGTGAAGAGATTGACAACCCCTTTATAGTGTTGGGTGCAAGAGTTTGATTCCTTGCGCAGGTATATCTATTGGTGGCTCGCTTGTATCTTCTACTGGATTGATACCTTGGTTCTCAAAAACTGAGGGAAATACTTATCTACTTTGTTGCATCAAACCGTTCCTCTTGACGGGAAACCAACGCATGCTCGAGAAGTAGCAAGAAGGATTTCTGGCGCCGTTGTGGGGGAGATACATAGCAAGTCAAGGGTACTAAGTACCCATCACAAACTCATCTCTTGCGTTTACATTATTTGCCATTTGCCTGTCATTTTCCTCTCCCCCACTTCTAAAACAATTTTCAGAAAATACCAAAAAGATTTTCCTTTTTATTCGCCCTTCTTTTGTTTGTCTTTTGTTTGCTTGTGTTGCCATGTGCCTTCTATTTGCTTGCATCGTCGCTTGGAAAAAATCTATTGATATGCATCCTCATCCACTTGCTAATATTTTGAAAATACCAAATTCTGATGAACCAATTGCTAGTGAGTTGAGTGCACTTGATTATCTCTATGAAGTTTTGTTTGAAAATCTTGATGAAGTGTGGAAAAAAGAAAGTTGTAAGGAGATTCATGATAGTTCCTTGAATGAAAATCATGATTGATATGTTGTTAGTATGAATTCTCTAAATATCTATGATGCTAATGATATGCAAAACCACAAGCTTGGGAATGTCATGCTTGATGAAGATGATATTTTTTGTTCCCCAAGTTTTGGTGATGACACATATGCTATAATTGATCATGAAAAGAATGTTTTGTGTGATAGTTATATTTTGAGATTCCTTCATAATGTTACTGAAAATTACTATGAGAGAGGAACATATGCTTTTACATATTGCAATAATATCAAGTTTCCTCTTAGTGTGTTCAAGGTTTTGAAGTTATGCCTGTTTTGCCTTCCTATGCTTGTTAATTCTTGTTCCCATAAATTGTTTGCTCACAAAATCCCTATGCATAGGAAGTGGGTTAGACTTAAACGTGTATTTAATGATATTCATGATGCTCTTTTTCATATCTGAACTACTACTTTTTATGTGAGCATCATTGAAATCGTTATGCCTAGCTAGGGGCGTTAAACAATATCGCTTGTTGGGAGGCAACCCAATTTTATTTTGCTTTCTGCTTTTTGCTTCTGTTTTGGTGTGTTTGGTACATTATTAATTCTGTAGTAATTGTGTTTGTGTGTTTAAATTAGTGTTTGAGCCAAGTAAAACCTTCGGGTGATCAATGGTAGTTGTTGATTTGATCTTGCTCGAAAACAGAAAATTTTGCGCTCAGTCCAGGAATTTTATGAATTTTTCAGAGCGTCAAATTGATCTGAAAATTTTACATTGGATTTATATACGAATTTATCTAGTTGTCCTGATTGTTCAGAATTGTTAGAGTTCCATAAGTATTCTAAGTTTACAGATTGCTACAGACTGTTCTGTTTTTGACAGATTGTGTTTTCTTTCTGTTGTTTGCTTATTTTGATGTATCTATGGGTCGTATCGGGGGGTATGAGTCATGGAAAAGTTAGAACAGTAGGTATTACACAAATATAAGTAAAGAATGAGTTCACAACATTACCTAATGTGGTGATTTATTTTTCTTATACTAACGGGTCTCATGAGTTTTCTGTTGAGTTTTGTGTTGTGAAGTTTTCAAGTTTTGGGTGAACATTTGATGGACTATGGAATAAAGAGTGGAAAGAGCCTAAACATGGGGATGCCTAAGGCACCCAAGTCATATTCAAGGATACCAAAAATCCTAAGCTTGGGGATGCCCCGGAAGGCATCCCCTCTTTCGTCTTCAATCCATCGGTAAATTAACTTGAGGCTATATTTTTATTCACCACATGATATGTGTTTTGCTTGGAGCGTCTTGTATGATATTTGTCTTTGCTTGTTAGTTTGCCACAATCATCCTTTCTGCACACATATTTTGAGAGAGACACGCTGAATCGTGAATTTGTTAGAATACTCTATATGCTTCACTTATATCTTTTTAGAGCATGGTGGCATTATATTTTATAGAAATTATTGAACTCTCGTTCCTCACTTATATTATTTTGAGAGTTTCTTAAAAAAGCCTGGCAACTTGTTTAGGTTATGAATTTAGTCCTAATATAATGGCATCCAAGAGGGATATAATAAAAAAATCATATTAAGTGCATTAACAACTATGAGAAGTTGGATTCCTTGCATATAGTTTTGAGACAATAGGGATGGTAATATGAGATTCATGCTAGTGAATAGTTGTGAATTAAAGAGATACGTATGTTAAAGCTTGTGATTCCCGGAGCATGACTTGTCTATGATTGTCGATCTTTGTGTGAGGGTCGGGAGCACGCGATGGTTAACTCCTACCAACCTCTCCTCTAGGAGCATGCGTCTAGTGCTTTGTTTGATAACTAATAAACTTTTTCAATAAGTATATGAGTCCTTTATGACTAATGTGAGTCCATGGATTATATGCACTCTCACTCTTCCATCTTTGCTAGCCTCTCTAGTACCGCGCAACTTTCGCTGGTACATCAAACCCTCCTTCCTCAAAACAGCCACCATATATTCCTCAAAACAGCCACCATACCTACCTATTATGGCATTTTAATAGCCATTCCGAGATATATTGCCATGCAACTTCCACCATGTACTTTTTCTATGACTTGCATCGTCCCTTCATATTGCATATAGAGTTATATCTTGTCATAGGAATCGAGTTGTAATTTCTTTTTCTTTGAGTTATAAGTAAATAAAAGTGTGATGATTTTTCATTAATAGAGCATTGTCCCATCAGAGAAAAGTATGATGGAGTCTATGACCCCCTCGCAAATTGGGACGAGTATCCGGACTTTACAAAAAATAAAAGAGGCCAGCAAAGCCCAAACCAAAAAAATAAAAGAGGCCAAAGAAGCCCACTAAAATAAAAAAATGAGAGAAAGAGAGAAGGGACAATTGCTACTATCTTTTTCCACACTTGTGCTTCAAAGTAGCACCACGATCTTCATGATAGAGAGTCTCCTATTTTGTCACTTTCATATAACTAGTGGATATTCATTATGCACGACCACTTAGTTTTCTTGATGATCTTTCATACACTTATAGCTCTAAGTGCATTTGTTGCATGACAATCCCTACTCACTCACATTGATATCAATTGATGGGCATCTCCATAGCCTGTTGATACGCCTAGTTGATGTGAGACTATGTTCTCCTTTTTCCTTTGCACCTCCTCCATATTCTATTCCACCTATAATGCTATATGCATGTCTCACGCTCATGTGTTGCATGAGAGTTGAAAAGGTGTGAGAACACAAAAAGTGTGAAACAATTGCTTGACTTATTCATCGGGGTAGTGCATGATTTAGATACTTTGTGTGGGGAAGATGGAGCATAGCTAGACCATATGAGTTTGTAGGGATGACTTTCTAAGGCCATGTTATTTCGAAAGGACACGACTACCTTGTTGGTGTGCTCAAAGTATTACTATTTTTATGTCAATGTTAGACTATTGTTTTGAATCTTACGGATCTGAATATTCATGCCACAATAAAAAATATTACATGGATAAATATGTTGGGTAGCATTCCACATCAAAAAATATTTTTTTATCATTTGCATAGTCGAGGACGAGCAGGAATTAAGCTAGGGGATGTTGATACATCTCCAACGTATCTATAATGTTTGATTGTTCCATGCTATTATATTATCTGTTTTGGATGTTTTATATGCATTAATATGATATTTTATATTATTTTTGGGACTAACCTATTAATGTAGAGCCTAGTGGCAGTTTCTGTTTTTTCCTTGTTTTTGAGTTTCGTAAATAAGGAATATTAAACGGAGTCCAAACGGAATAAAACCTCCGGAATGATTTTTTTTCTAAATAAACGGAAGCCACGAGACTTGAGAACCAAGGTAGAGGAGCTGCCACGAGGCCACAAGCCCACTTGCCGCGGCCAGGGGGCCACCCGCGCCGGGCAGGCTTGTGGGCCCCTGGTAACTCCCCTAACCCTAGTCTTCGGCCTATAAATACCCAAATATTCCATCATTGTCGAAAGGAACCACAAAAACACTTTTCCTCCGCCAGAAACCTTTGTTCCCAAGAGATCCAATCTTGGAGCCTTTTCCGGTAATCTGCCGGAGGGGGATTCGATCACGGAGGGTATCTACATCAGCTCCATTGCCCCTCCGATGATGCGTGAGTTGTTCACCACAGATCTACATGTCCATAGCTAGTAGCTAGATGGCTTATTCTCTCTCTTTGCTTCTCAATACCATGTTCTTCATGATCTTCATGGAGATCTATCCGATGTAATACTCTTTTGCAGTGTGTTTGTCCAGATCCGATGAATTATAGGTTTATGTTTAGGTTATCCATGAATATTATTTGAGTCTTTCCTGAATTCTTATATGCATGATTTCATATCTTTGCAAGTCTCTTCGAGTTATTGGTTTGGTTTGGCCAACTAGATTGGTAATTCTTGCAATAGGAGAAGTGCTTAGTTTTGGGTTCAATCTTGCGGTGTCCTCACCCAGTGACAAAGTAGGGGTAGCGAGGAACGTATTGTATTGTTTCCATCAAGGGTAAAAAGATGGGGGTTTCGACATATTGCTTGAGTTTATCCCTCTACATCATGTCATCTTACCTAATGCGTTACTCTGTTCTTCATGAACTTAAACTCTAGATGCAGGCAGGAGTCAGTCGATGTGTGGAGTAATAGTAGTAGATGCAGAATTGTTTCGGTCTACTTGACACGGAAGTGATGGCTATATGCATAATCATTGCCTTGGATATGTTCATAATTATTCACTTTTCTATCAATTGCTCGAAAGTAATTTGTTCACCCACCGTAATACTTGCCATCATGAGAGAAGCTATCTAGTGAAACCTATGGCCCCTGGGTCTATTTTCCATATTATATTTTCAGAACTAAAACAAAAAACACCAAAAATACTTGATGCCCTATTTTTACTTTTAGTTTTACTTTCCGTTGAAGCATCCTATTATATCTATCTCTACTAGATCTCATCCTTGCAAATAACCGTGAAGGGATTGACAACCCCTTTATAGCGTTGGGTGCAAGAGTTTGCTTCCTTGTGCAGGTATATCTATTGGTGGCTTGCTTGTATCTTCTACTGGATTGATACCTTGGTTCTCAAAAACTGAGGGAAATACTTATCTACTTTGCTGCATCAAACTGTTCCTCTTCACGGGAAACCAACGCATGCTCGAGAAGTAGTAGTAAGCACGCTCGAGGGTGTAGACAGCATCCTTTTCGTCGCAAGCAATGGTGATGATGCCACCGCTCCCTGGCGTCTTGAGGATGTTGTCGCCGTTGTGGGTCACTGTCATGAACTTGGCGAGGGCCATGTACCTAAGGATCGCATCAAATAACCGTGCCTAGGCCAAGCACCTCAGCTAGTCCCTCGAGTCGAAGGTGATGGCGGTCTGGGTCCAATTGAGGGGGCACATTGCTTCGAGCTTCGGGAGAGCCGCATTCACCTCTCGTGCAAATTTCTTGAAGGCACGGTTTGACACGAGGGCCTAGGCACCGCCCAGGATACATACCATGGCCCTGATCTCCTGGAAGCCCCCAGCCCCATCGTCCTTCCTGTCCTCTTCCCTCCTTCTGGGTGGAGGTGGTAGCGGTGGTAGGACGACCTCATGAGGGCAAACCTCGCGAGGCTGGCCACGTCGCGACCCCTCCAGAGGGTCGTCGTGCCAACGGTCCTCATGAGGCTGGTCATGCCAGTGGTCGTCTCAAGCCACATCGTGCTAGCGGTCCTCCTGGGTTTGATCACGCCACCCTTGATGAGGTTCTCGATTATCCTAGCGGCCTCCACCGCGGCCACCGCCGCGTTCGAAGCCTCGGTCAGCTCGTCTAGGGTGCCTCCTGAAGTGCTTGGCGCGGATCAACCTGAGTTCCTGGCAATCGGCAGTATCGTGGTTGTTGGTGCCATGCAAGATGCAAATGGCTCTTCCCCCTGGGGGTGTTCCTCACCATGGCTACGCTTCGCCTTAGCTTCGGTCGCAAGCACCATCTGGGCCTTTCGCTTCGCCTCCTTGACCTTGGTCTTCTTTTCTTCTGGATCCGCCGCCAGAGGCCCGCGGAGCGACAGGCGGCCTTCCTCCACCTTGGCGCACTTGTTCGCCAAATTAAACATCTCCAGGGGGAAGCATGGTTCATCATTCATGGCGAGCTCCATCATAATCTTGAGGTCAAAGACTCCATCGGTGAATGCTGAGATGATGGCTTTGTTTGAAGCCCTCGGGATCTTGAGGCGCGTAGTCGTTATGCGTTGTATAAACTTGTACAGGGTCTCCCCATCCCGCTGCTTGATTCACCGCGGGTCATTCACAGTGGGTGCATGGTTGTGGGTGCCTTGGAAGTTTGCGATGAAGCATTTGCGCAGGCCTTCCCAGCAGGTGATACATGCCTCCGATAGGTTGAAGAGCCAGGAGAGCATGCCGCCCTTGAGCGCCATGGGGAACCAGCACACCATGACCTTGTCGTCTCCTCCGGCCGCCTGGATGCTCACGGAGAAGACCTGTAGGAACTCGGCTGGATCTGGGGTGCCATCTTAGCACGGGGGTAGGACAGGCTTGAACTTGCAAGGCCACGCGGTTGGGTAGAGCTCCGGGCGATGGCGAGGCACCCCACCGGCTCGACGGGTGCTGCGTGCACATGCGGGGGGGGGGTCCCTAGTCTTGGCTCTCCTGCGGGGCCACCTCGAGTGGTACCCGATCACGGTAATGGGTCGGCAGCGCGGGGAATGCGCACGCGTCGATGCGTGGCCAGGGAACCACCTAGTAGCTTACCTCATCTCCCAGCCTTGCCTATGGTTCGCAAGGCCGATCGTGGGTCCGTGCTTCCCGCCTGGGCTCGGGGTCGATGTGGAGGTGGAGGCTATGCATCGTGCGCCATGTTTTTTTCCATGCATGGTTGGGGTCGAAGCGAGTAGGAGAGTGCCGAAGCATCGTCGGCAGTGCTGACGAGCTGTGCGATGCGCCGAAGCCAGTAGTCATAGCGGTCAGGGGTGGGGCGGTAGCAAAGCAGCTCGTTATCCATGGCAAGCGTGCCCTAGCCATGCACCAGCCCGGGCCAAATACGGGAGGATGATTCAGAAGCTGGGACGATCAACGGAGTGGCACTGTGGCTGTCACGCTGCACGGTGACCGGCTAGGAGGAGTCCTATTAATTGTGGGCATCAGGGCCCGTGGCGGCATTCTTCACAGGCAAGGGCGACTTGCGTGCACTGGCGCGGCCCACAGGTGCCGTCTGAGCGACACAGGTGGCTCGGCGCTCAGCGCGGGCTCGGTGAGCGTCAGACATTGAAACAACAAGGTGGGAGAAGATCTTGGCTTGAGGGAGACTTCGACATACCCCCTACCAGGCGCGCCAAATGTCGTATTTCGGGCTCTACAAAACCCTTAAGATTTGAACACAGGTGCGTGTGTGAAGGTCCCCTGCAGCCTCACCCAACCTAGTTCGCTACTCGATGAACACGATGATGAACTCTCACGATGACGAGGAAGAAAATGAACACGACAGTTTACCCAGGTTCGGGCCGTTGCGAAGTGTAATACCCTACTCCTGCTTTGTTAGATTGCCTCCCAAGGAGGTGGTGGGGATTAACTAGTACATTGTTTCAAAGCCGCATCAGGGCTCCCCTTGAGGTGTTCGAGGCCCTCTATGGCCCGGTGATGGATGAGTGGTGGAATGGATTCGGAGGTCGGAGAGGGAGCCCCTTCTCTATGGTGTAGCCTACCCTCTATATATAGCGGTGGCTCGGGTCCTCTTCCCTTATTTCAATGGTGGGAAGGGATCCCACAATGGCCAAATTTTAAGTGGGATAGGAGTACGTGCTCGCCCTGCCCAAAGGCAGTCTTCGCATGCAAAGTAGTTGTCGACGGTGCAGGGATGGGCTCGGCGATGACATCCGGCCTGCGGGGCGGGTGGTTGCGGTCTTGTTACACCGGAATGGAAACCGTAGGCGGGGTGCTTTGGGAACCCACATATGTCCTTGCTCCCATCTCACCAAGGTGAAATTGTGCCATCTGGCGCGCTGGCACCCGCCTATCCTTCCTTGCGTCATCTTGACTCCCGAGGCCAGTCCTTGCATAGAGATCTCCACTGCTCCGGAGGGGGCCTGGGGAGGCCCATCCCTTGTCGGTCCTAACATTGTTCCTCCTCGCGAGCCTAGGGCCCTCGCGAGGGCCTTGTCTTGAGTGGGGCCACACCCGATTGTTCTTGGTCGATAAAGTGGGCCATGCCCTGGGAGGTAGGTAGGCAGGTTTGGGTACCCCCATTCCCAAAACACCGACATGCGCGTGGTAGGGATGGTCGAGGTCCACTATCTCGAACCATATCGGTACACGGTGGAAGTGGCTTTGGCTACTAAATAGAACGTCGAGCTTAGTGTTGCCGACGGGGGTGCAGGACTTCCCCGGCATGATGCCGTGGAAAACCGTCCGACTTGCCCACAGGTCTTCCTCCTTGAGCCCTAGCTTGAGCATCATATCACGCTAGAGGATGTTGACGCTGCTGCCCTTGTTAATCAACACCCGTGAGAAGCGGCAGGTGTGTCTCTTGGAGACGATGGTGGGATCGAGGACGAGGGCGTAGCTGCCATGGCTTGGCATTACGGTCGGGTGGTTAGCCCAGCTCCAGGTAACTGGATTCTCGAACCAGTGCATGAACTGGGGGTTGAAGGCATGGTGGCATTCACCTCGTGCTGGAGCCGGCGCTGAGTGTGCTTGTCCATCTCTTCACTGGTGAAGACAACGTAGGAACCGTCCTAGTTGGGGAACTGGTCAAGCAGGCGCCCATCGTGCGGGGCCGAAACCGAAGCCGAGATTAGAGCGGGACCTGGAGCCGGCATCGACGTGCGGAGAGGCGGTGTGGGAGGAGCCGGAGGGCCTTCCCCCCGAGCGAACCGCTGTGAGAAGTTGCATTGCTGAGCATGTGTGTGGATGGCTTGGCTCCGAAATGATGTTTGTAGGGGAGGTCGAGCATCTGCTCGAAAGTGAGCTTGGGCTGCCAGGCTGCCTTGCCGGTGTGCTGACGCTGGCCAAAAGCCTAGGTAGTCGACTACTCTTCCTCGATGGTGGCGACCTGCCAGCTCTCGTAGAGGGAGTCCGGCTGGTCGGTCTTGCATTTGTTGTTCTGTGGCTGCTAATTGTCGGCTGATGGTCATGACGCAGCCGGCGGCAGAGCTTCCTTGTCGGGCGTGCTGACCTTGACCCGGATTGCGGAGTGGACTGTACTTGTCCACCTTGGCCATGAGGAGTGCCAGCGTTGCTAGCTCGGAGCACAGGAGCTTGTGCTTGAGATAGGTGCCATCGCGGCAACCCTCGATGAAATACTACATGGCCTGCACCTCGTGCACTCCTTAGCAGGAGTTGCAGAGCTCAGTCCATCGGGGGAGGTAGTCATGGAGGGCCTCGTCCGGGCCTTGAACACACATGGCTAGTTCGCGGGGGCGGCCGGGCTGCTTGTAGGTGTCGGTGAAGTTGCGGACGAATGCTTCCTCGAAGTCCATCTAGGTATTGATGCTGCCGGCTGCTAGGCTATTTATCCAGGTTCAGGCTGAGCCGATTAGCATGAGGGGGCGTAGCGGACAGCTATGCACTTGTTCCCTATGGCTATGCCAACCGCGGTGGTGTAATCGATCAGCCAGTCCTCTGGCTTGGCGGCCCCGGTGTACGTTGGGATGTCGTGGGGGAGCGTGAAGCTAGTCAGGAACGGCTCATTGCGGATCCAGGGGCCGAAGCACGCCGGGCCGATCGAGCCCTCCTCCTCGAGGAGGGCCGACTGCTCCAGCCGATCGAGGAGGATAGGCGCGTCGTTCTCGCTGTGGGGAACCCATGGTCTGAGCTGGGCCGTGAGCTCGGCGCGGAAGGTCGGCGAGACAGACTGTGTAGGGTCCCGTCGTGGAGGCGGGGTGTGTCCGCGGCTGCCGGTTACCACCAGCCGACGCCTTGTTGCGGTGGCTACTGCCAGCCGGGATGTCGTTGCGCCGGCTTTTCACAGCCGGCTTCTCATTCCCACGCAGCTGGGAGCGCCGAGCGTTGCTTCCCTCAGCCCACCGGTCGGAGGCGCGAGGGGAGCTGGAGTGCTGAGCCGACTGACGACCAGCAACCCTAGTGCCCTCGCCCTTGGGACGGGGAGCCTCGGAGACGCCTCCATTGGGTTGGAGCTTGGCTTGCTCCGCGTTGGCGGTGTCGATGAGGTCCTTGATGTGCCGCTCGCGCGAGGCGTGCTCCTCACCCTCCACAGTAGCCAGGTCCTCGTAGGCTACCTTGGCGGCCCGCAGGTTGGCCGCGGGGGTGTTGTATGACGGGCAAACTACCATCGAGGATCTTTGTGACCATGCGGTCGCAGTCATGCACAGCCCCCGCGGCTGGGCTCGGTGCCAGCCGGGGTGAGGCCATAAGCGGAGATATACTCCCATTGCGCAGCTTCCATCTGGCGCCGCTCGATCGCAAGGGCGTTCGCGTCCTCGAATAGCTGATAGCGGGACACCTCCAGCTCGGCTGTGGTGGTGGCCGGGTTTACCGTCGGAGCAATGGGTGTGCTCAGATCCCGAAGGGTAGCGCCGAGCGGGTCAGAGCTACGGGCACGGGCGGCGGCCATGGCAGCCTCAGCCCGTGCTCAGCCAGAAGAAGTGGAGGAGGTGGTGTCCATTACCATCGTGCGGACGCGGGAGCCATTGACCTCGCCCGGGGTGAGTGCACCCATGGACGAGGGCGGGTCGGTGCAGTCGAGTACCTGGCTAGGGTACTCGTCGGCTGCAGGCTCAGCTTGTCGACGTGCTCGGTGAGCACGGCGATGTTGAGCGAGGGGTCGCTGCTGAGGCACTCATCAGAGAGGCCAATAGCATCGCCCGCAGGGCCCACGGGAGAAAGCCCCACGAGCACGCAGTTTTGCCCGGACGCGGGGCGGCTGGGAGAGGCGATGAAGGGTCCCGCCCGGAGTGTGACTCCGGTCGGCGCCGTGGACTGCCCCACGATGGGCGCCAACTGTTGTAGTTTTCTCATGAGACATGCCATGGGTAGGCTTATCGAGACTGGTTGGGGTCGAAAGGATGCCGACAGGCTCCGGGAGTGGGATTAGGTAGAAGTGGTGATGGACACATGATGTACCCAGGTTCAGGGCCCTCCGTGGGAGGTAACACCCCTAGTCCTACTGGTCTAGTTAGATGGTGGATGTGGTTACAATGGTGCTCCTGGAGCTGTTGTCTAGAGGTGGAAGAAGGAGCAGCCGGCTCCACTTCCTACATTATGTGAGAGTGTAAGAGGGGAGAGTTCCTTCCTCTATGTCTGCATGTCCGGATGCATGGGGGGCTCGGGGGTTTTATAGGTCAACCCCCCAGCTTACAATATTCCTAGAGTACCGAGAGGGGGCCGGCCGGCAACCTCTCTGGTTGGCCAGGGGTCCCGCCGGTTGTGCCGTCTCATCGCCCGTAGGGCTCAGCGGCTGTGTGGTCCCATTGCCCACTTGGGACCGCTAGCCAGCTCTCTGATTGGTCCATGCTCACCTACCGCGGCACGGGTCGCCCAAGTGGTGTCGCCTAGCGCCAGCCGGCCGAGGTCTCCGGTACAGCCGGCAGCGCTGTAGCCATGTGGGGGCAGGTAATGGAGTGGACTGAGGCGTGTCGGCACTATTGCCTCGCCCGATCGTGATCAGCCAGGGTCAACGGTATGACCGGGCGGACTGTAGCCATGCGCACCCATGCGTCAGTGCTCGTAGTAGCCACACCGAGATCCGTCGTGGGGGTCTTGTCTTGTCATTGTACTTCGTCACGATGAGAAGGGATGGGTGCCTGTCCGTCCAAAGGTCAGCAAAAGGGCCGGCCGCGGGGTAGTTGGCCGTAGGCTGACCAGGGGTCAGGTGGCCGGCTCCTTGATCAGCCGGCCGCGGGCCAGCCGGCAATGAGCCTGCCGGTTACCCGCGAGCCGGCCTTGGGTGAACCGGCCGTGGGTTCTCCGGTGGCATGCCATCCGGCCATGTACTAGTCGGCCGCATGGTTTTTCTTTGAAAGGAGGAGAACTCTCTAGTCTTGGCCTACCGAGGGGTAATAACCCCGTCAGTTAGTCTTAGTAGAGAGCTTTTCGTCACAAGAAAGTTATTTGTACCTAGGCAATCGATAACTAGACCGATAATCATTATTGCAATTTTATATGAGGGAGAGGCATAAGATAACATACTTTCTCTACCTGGATAATATGCACTTATGATTGGAACTCCAGCAAGCTTCCGCAACTACTAAAGATCATTAAGGTAAAACCTAACCATAGCATTATAAGGTATCAGGTCCTCTTTATTCCCATATGCAACAACCCACCTACTCGGGTTTATGCTTCTATCACTCAATCAACCCACCATAGGCAAATCATGAACACATTGCAACACCCTACAGCAAGGATCCCTCACGCTTGCACGACACGGAGAGCACCATAGGACAACACCAATAATAAAGCATGCAACTCAAACCAATCATGATTATCAATCAACCCATAGGACAAAATTCTACTCAAACATCATGGGATAGACATACATCATTGGGAAATAATATATAGCGTTGAGCACCATGTTTAAGTAGAGATTACAATAGGGAGAAGGGGTGTTACACCTATACATAGAAGGGGAGAGAGTTGGTGATGTCGACGGTGAAGTTGTTGGTGTATGTAGTCATCATGATGATGGCCCTAGCGGCGTTCCGGTGCCACCAGGAGAGAGGGAGAGAGAGTCCCCCTCCTTCTTCTACCTTGGCCACCCCCTAGATGGGAGGAGGGTTTACCCTATGGTCTATGGCCTCCATGGTCGCGGAGGGGGTGAGAGCCCCTCCGAGATTGGATCTCTCTGTTTCCTTCTGTCTCTCCGTTTCCAGATTCTGGCCTTTCACCATTTCTTAAATATCCAGAGATCCGTAACTCCGATCAGGCTGAAATTTTGAGAGGATTTTTATTATAAAAATATCTTCCTTGCGGAAAAAGGAGAGCTCCAACCGACCTAAGGGCTGGCCACAAGCAACCCTGGCGCGTCCAGGGGTAGCTCGCGCCCCTGTGGCTTGTGGGCCCCTCAGGCATCGTCTTGCGTTGATTATTTTTCCCAAGAATAACATATATTCCAAAAAAATATCCATGAGTTTTTATCGCACTTGGACTTTGTTTGGTATGGATATTCTGTGAAACAAAAAACATGCAACAAACATGAACTGGCAATGGGCACTAGATCAATATGTTAGTCCCAAAAATAGTATAAAAAGTTGCCACAAGTATATGAAAGTTGTAGAATATTGGCATGAAACAATAAAAAATTATAGATACGACATAGACGTATCACCCACCATGTTATTTTCCTTCAAGAGAGAAGCCTCTAGTGAAACCTATGGCCCACGGGTCTATTTTCCATATTATATTTTCATATCTATATACCAAAAATAACAAAAGTACCTTGCTGCAATTTATTTACCTTTTACTTCTCGCAATATTTCCCATCTATTTCTATCAGATCTAATCCTTGCAAGTAATCGTGAAGGGATTGACAACCCCTTTATTGTGTTGGGTGCAAGTGTTTGATTGTTTGTGTAGGTGCATATATTGGTGACTTGCTTGTTACTTCTATTGGATTGATACCTTGGTTCTCAACATCTGAGGGAAATAGTTATCTACTTTGCTGCATCACCCTTTCCTCTTCAAGGGAAACCCAACGCAATCTCAAGAAGTAGCATCGCGCAAGCGTGAGGAATCCCCGTTGTATGGTGTTGCAATATGTTCATGATTTGCCTATGGTGGGTTTCTTGAGTGACAGAAGCATCAACCCGAGTAGATGGGTTGTTGCGTATGGGAGTAAAGAGGACTTGATACTTAAGGCTATGGTTGGATTTTACCTTAATGATCTTTAGTAGTTGCGGATTCTTGCTAGAGTTCCAATCATAAGTGCATATGATCCAAGTACGGAATGTGTGTTAGCGTATGCCTCTCCCTCATTGCATATAACAAGTATCTATCGTATGATATTCAATTTCCTATGGACAATCTTTCTCTTGCATTACACAAAAATCTTTCTACAAAACTATTTAATTTTATTGTTCTTTTATTAAAACAACACCTAACTTTTATTTCCATATCCTTTATTTTCTTGCAAAGTACTTCTAGTTTTATTCCCGCAAAGTAGTTTCATACTTATTCTAGGTAAAGCTAGTGTGCGTAGAGTTGTATTGATGGTCCATAGAACTTGAGAGAATATTAATTCTACCTTTAGCTCCTTGTTTTGATTCGAAACTCTTACTTATCAAAAAAGGCTACAACCGATCCCCTACACTTGTGGGTTATAGGGACCTTTTTCTGGTGCCGTTGCCGGGGAGCAAAAGTGTGGGGGTGAATATTCTCATGTGTGCTTGTTTGCTTTATCACTAAGTAATTCTATTTTCTGTTATTTGTTGTTTTATATCTTTAGTTATGGATATGGAACACGAAACTCCAAAAACATTAGTGGTACTTGCTAGTCATGGAGACGGGGAACCTCCTAAAACCCTCGATGCTAGTTATGTGCAAAGTATTAAATACTACTTTGATGATCCTGAGAAAACCCCATTCAACTAGATAATGGGATTAATGTTGGATCAATGTGTATACTTTAGGGATTATCGCTTGAATCAAAAGGGAAATTGTTATGGCATCATATTCATGTGATGCATTGGTATGCTCGGGAGCTATGATTGAGATATTATATTACTTGTTGCTCTAGGATGAACTCTCCACACCTTCCCTTTCCATGCGAATTTAATGATAATGAAACCTTAGCTTCTTATGCTAATGGTATATATGATTACTATGATAAGGAATGAATAGAAGAATTTGTTTCTTTTAAGGGTGTTTATGAAATTGGTTCTTTGATTGAAAAGTATGATGCTACTCTTTACAAATCTGTAAATTTTGCCATACTTAAATATTCCTATGAAAACTATGCTTCTAATGCTTATGTTAAATAATTTATTGAAAGAATGACCGCTGCCTTGGAAGGGACTAATATTTTGCAGGAATCTATGGAAGAGGAAGTTGCTGAAATTGTGAGCTCATTAGATGAAAAAGATGAGGAGGAGAGTGAAGAACAAAAGAAGGAAGAGCGGACCATCTACCTGTGCCCACCTTCTAATGAGAGTAACTCTTCAAATCATACATTGTTTAATTACCCTTTGCACATGCCGAAGGATGAATGCTATGATGATTGCTATGATACCTTGGATACGTTTAAAATAGGCTTTTTTGATGAACTTGATGCTTGCTATGCTTGTGGCCATGATGCCAATATGAATTATGCTTATGGAGATGAACTTGCTATAGTTCCTTATGTTAAGCATGAAATTGTTGCTATTGCACCTACACATGATAGTCCTGTTATCTTTTTGAATTCTCCCAACTACACTATATCGGAGATGTTTGCTCTTATTAAGGATTATATTGATGGGTTGCATTTTACTACCACACATGATTATTTTTATGAATATAATATGCATGTGCTTGCTGCTCCTACTTGCAATTATTATGAGAGAGGAACCAAATCTTCACCTCTCTATGTTACTAATACTATAAAATTGCAAGAAACTACATATGCTATGTATTGGCCCATACTCTGTGTGAATGAATTGTTCTTTTATAACATGCCGATGCATAGTAATAGAGTTAGACTTCACTGTCACATGATATATGTCACTTTGTGCTCACTACTTAAAAATCATTGTTAATTAAAATTGGTTTGATATACCTTGGGATCCGGGTGGATCCATTACTTGAGCACTTTATGCCTAGCTTAATGGCTTTAAAGAAAGCACAACCAGGGAGACACCCCGAAAGTTTTAGAGAGTAATTTATTTCTATTGTGTGCTTTTGTATTATTGTGCCAAGATTTTCCTTTAGGATGATTCATAAGATGAGTAGAAACAATGTTGAATCTATAACAGAACCTTTGACTGTAGTGTGCAAAATTTTCATTTTTTGCTGGAGCGTGATAATGATCTGAAATTTTAACATAGTATTTCCATACAAATTCTTTATGTTGCCCTAATTGTGAAGAATATTTGGATTTACAAAAGTATGGTCAAAGTTTAGATTACTACAGACTATCCTCTTTAAGACATATTCTATTTTTGATGCATTGTTTTGCTTGTTTTGATGAAACTATCAATTTTGTCGATGATATAAGCCATGGAAAAGTTATAATATAGAAGTCATAATTCAAATATAAAATATGAATGGGTTTGCAACAATACTTAAATTAGTATTTTTCTTAACTACACTAACGGATCTTACCAGTCTTTTGTTAAGTTTTGTGTGAATGAAGTGTTCAGAGATCGAGGAGGTCTCTATATGAGGAAAAGGAAGCGAGGCAAGAGTTCAAGCTTGGGGATTCCCAAGGCACCCCAAGTAAATATCCAAGGAGACTCGAGCATCTAAGCTTGGGGATGTGACACGCCCAAGATGCGATCCTATCCTTATTTTGGCATGACGGCCTCGACAGGGATAGAAGCGCATCTCATCGCGTTGCAAGAATGGGTATCATTACAAGTACATTTACAGAAGAGATGAGTATATGTAATTGGGTTACACTCGCCACAAGCTACATCAGAGTTACATCAATACAACAACATATTCAAACATCATACAAAAGAGCAGGGTCTGACTACGGACGAAACCAAACGATAAAATGACATCCATCCTTGCTATCCCAGGATACCGCCTAGAATCCATCCTGGATTAATGAAGAAGGAGAAGAAGAATAACTCCAAATCAAACAAGCATCATGTTCACGTCAAATCATCACCTTACCTGTACCTACAACTGTTGTTGTAGTAATCTATGAGCCACAGGGACTCAGCAATCTCATTTCCAAGGGTATCAAGACTATTAAAGCTTAATGGGTGAGGTATGGTTAAGTGGTGAGGCTGTAGCAAGCGACTAAGCATTTATTTCAGTGGCTAACTTACGAATACAGAAAGTAAAGTATGGTGATCTACGCATAACGGACGTGAACTAGTAATGATCACTAACTGATCCTGAACGACTACTTACGTCAAACATAAGCCCACCATGTTCTCTCTAGAATAAGGACTCACGAGAAGAGGCAGTCACGCTTATGCACACAGTTGGTGTGTTTTATTTAAGTTTACTTCAAGTTTGCTATGACCAGGTGTTAAACAAACTTTCCAAGTTTGCCACATAACTGCGGGCACGGCTTTCCGAAAGATTTAACCCTGCAGGGGTGCTCCAACTCGTCCATCACAAATTAACAACATGCCACGGGAATAACCTTGACCACGGATCTCGTGATCATCCTAGGCAATTCCAAAGGAAATCCGACACCACGAGAAAGCCCGAAGAAGATCAGAGTTCCTCATGCAAGACATTCAAGAAAGGTAAAACAAATCCAGCAAGGCCGCCCGGCGTGTCGGCGTTCCTGATAGGAGCCGCGTATCTCGTTCTCAGGACACGATGGTTGAGCGATGGTTACCACGCAAATCACTGAGTTGCCCCGGGTAGCATTAATAAGCTGCACTGGGTTGGACCAACACTGATGAGGAGCACTGGCCCGGGTTGTTGATTAATTATCTGCGGGTGCCGACAGGTCCCTATGCAATTTTATTAGTTATTAGGCAAATGTAGTACCAATGTTGGGCCTTGCTAGACAAGCTTTATCCTAAAACGAAAATCAAGGGGTCCCCATAACAACCCCAAGCATGTTAGGAGCGCTCAGTTATGGAACATAACACCGGTTCACAAGTAACTAGGGGCGGCAAGAGCGGAAAAACACCGAGCAAAAGGCCAAGCCTTCCACCCTTTACCAAGTATATATGTGCATTAAATTAAATAGCAATAATATTGCAATAACAAAAGAATGTCCATGTTGACACATGTAAGCAATTGCACCTACAACTAGAAAGGCTATAAGAAAGGCTAAGCAAGCAGTAACATAGCCATACAAAGGTTTCCTGGGATGTGGAGGGGTTAGAGGCTTTCATGACAATGTTGGGAGGCTTGCCAAACAAGTGGTAGGTAGCGAGACATAACGATAAAAGCGAGACAACTAGCAGGGCAATGATAGTAGTGCTATCCAGGGAAATGTGTCATCTTGCCTGAGATCCCGCTCGGATGAAGATTGAGTCCAGGAAGAAGATGAGCCAATGTAGTCGAACGAATCCTAACACTCCGAACAATTTCAAAACTCTATTGAGAAGGAGCAATCCGAAAACAACAATCCCACCTCGGTACACCACAACATATGTATGACATGATGCGCAAACAAATAATATGCATGTCCAGTTTAAATATGCAAGGCATGGCAAATCACATCAAACAACTACTACACATTAAAGTGAAGCTCAATATGCAATGAGTTGCATATTGACGAAACTCCACGATCGATTATTTAGTTCACTCTCATTTAGCTACACGACAATATTAAATGTTGTTAAACATGGCAAGAGGTTAAGCATGAACATCTATATCATCTAGGCATTTTAAATGGGACCGGAAGCAACATATAGCATTTCCGAAACATCCCCATAAGCATAATATGAATTTGGTCCAAATCTGTCCTAAAACAATTTAATATTTATTAAACATGTAAATAAAGTGTGGCATGATATTCTACACGTTTTTCTAGTCAAGTTACATATGTGGAACATTTTTATCGGAGCTACAGTTTTGTAGTTATGAAATAAATCATTTTAACATGGCATATACACAAATTGCATGAAAACAGCAACTTAATCATTTTAAACACATGTGAAATTTGGATATTGTGAATCTATATGAAATTCTAGTCAAGTTTCATATATAAAGTTTTTACATACGATGCCCGGTTGGTGAGTTATTATATGCATGACGTCTAGGGCCTTTTCTGCAATTTTACAATTCACTAGATAATTAGCAAAATTCGCAGCAGGGAAAAAAACATGAGATTGGTCTAATCTGGTTGGCCCAACAATTACAGAGGGCGCCACACTACTATGGTACGCTCAAGGCGAGGGTTAGGGCTGGGCATAGCTCACCTCGTGGGCTCGGCCCAGGACGAGGGAGGCTGGGGCTGGGCCGGCTCGGGTGGCGGTTGCGGGCTACAAGGCTCGGGAGGTAGAGGAGCTCGGGCGGCAGGGCGGTTCGGGCCCAGATGGGCTCGGGCGGCCCCGATCTGGGCCTGGAGGGAGAAGGTGGGCGCGGTGGAGGTGGCGGCTGGGGCTTGGGGGAGCACGGAAATCGAGGGAGAGGCTAGGGTTGCCCAAAATGGAAGGCTAGGGGTCTATTATAGCAGTTTGGGGCTAGGTTAGGGGGTTTTGTGCCGTTTCGAGCCGTACGATCGACATCGGATAGCTCCGGATGTGGGGTTGGGTTAGGTGGGCTGGGTGGTTGTGTAGAGGGGGGTGGGCCAAGAAGAGAGGGGAGAATTGTGGCCCGTGACACGAGATTTAAAACACCGAAAAACACATGATAATAAACCGATGACGCCAAGTTCAAACAAACAAACAAACTCAGAATGCGACGAAATTTGGCAGGCGGTCTACCTATAATATAATAAGACCACACGCCAAGTTCTGACCCAATCCAAGAATATTTTTTGCGCACTTTAAAAATGGTTTTTTAATGATGCCGCGGGTGCGTGCGTGTTTGGTTTGGCTTGAAACGATCGATGACATGAATGGAAGAACCAACAACTACAAACAGATGCAAGTTTTCGAAAACAAGTGATGATGTCATGCAGATGATGCGAATGATGCGATGATGAATGCAACAACCAACGAAACACAGACGAGAATGAAAATAAAAGGGGAATCTTCTGGAGCGTCGGTCTCGGGCTGTTACAACTCCCCTCCACTACACGAGGATCTCGTCCCGAGATATAGAATGAGAAGGGGAAGAGAAAGAGAAAGAAGAAGAGGAAGAGGTAAAACTTTATTGCTTCTTTGGCAAACGAGTGAAATCAACGAACCTTGATGGTTGGAAAGAGATGAAGAATGACATGAGGAACAAGCAAGAATTCAAAAGAAATTTCAGCAGCACTTCGGTAGGATAGAGGGGCAAAATTTATAAGATGGAAGGAACTTGAACATAGAACACAATAATCCAATAAAACGAATAAGCAAGAAATAACATGATCTTAATCAAACTAGATGTGGGTTGAAAAGAGCAACACCACAATGCCTCCGGAACAAAAGAAAAGAAACTCGATTGATGGAAGGAAAAGAACGAATGAGAAAATGACAACTTCCAGCACAAATGAATTTGAAAAACATAGGTTGAATGGAGTCGACGAAGAATCAACAATAAAAATAATATCTTGTTATGGGCTTATGGAAAACATCTCAAAATTATGAGGTGACAACCTGCCACAACAGAAACAATTGATTGCTTGAGAATAACAAGATATGCAAAACTTCTTTAACCAAGAAGAGAAGGAGAAAACTTGGATCATTTATAACACCATGATAGCCACAATCCTTAGGAAATACTTTTGGTGAAATCCAACCCAAGAGAACTCTGAGAAAGGAATGATGGGTTTACTTATATTATTCTTGACAATATTTCCTTCGAGACTCCTCATAATAAAGAATTTAATAACACCACCTCAAAATACAATGGAGAAGGAATTGAACGTAGAAATCCAAGATAAAGAACACTTGAGCACCTCCAACAACAATCTTGAAGAACACTTCGAGAAGAATTACATCCTTAGCAAACCACCATGAAGAAGCATCTTGAAGAACTCCATAAACAAATGATGATCAAAGAATGAAGGTTGGGAAGAATAAGATGGAGGCCTTGCCATGATTTAGAAGAGCTTCACGAAGAGATACTTGAGAAACACATGGAACTCTGGAAAGAAAAGATGAACAACTTATAACCAAGAATTTTATGCCATGAACACTCCGGAAGAAGAATTGAAATCACCTTGATGAAACTAGAATAAGAATTATGTTATGCTTATCCTTCATCAAGTTAAATTGATGACAAGCAATGGATTTCGCACACCACTTATTCTTCTTGCAAAGAATTGAAGAGAGAGAGAAAGATCACAAACTTGAAGAAGTCTTGCACGAGAACACCGGTAAGAATTCAGAAACGAATGAGGATACTATGATTGAACGAAGATAAATGGGAACGAAGAGATCACGATCTACCTAATGGAAAACTTGAATGAAGCACCCGAATAATTGAGAGACGAATGAAGAGTTAACAATTGAGAAGAATTTGAGAATGAAAGCTGAAAGCTGGGAACGAAGAAATCTTATGAAATGATGGCCTTCGGAGGATTGAGAAATGAAAACAACACTGAATGCACCGGATGAATAAGGGAGGAATTTCTCATGATTGGAAACAATTTGAGAGGAAAGCATCAAGATGATATGACAAATATTCGAGAGAATGGACCAAGATTAAGAGAAACTCTCCTTCGGTCTTCAATGGTGAGAATGATGACGAGAAACAACACCATGAATCACTAAGACACTCCGGAACGATGAATAAGGAAAGGTTGAGCCAATGATGAAAATAAATATGAAGCGATCATGGAGACGGAATATGACTGGTGAAAATCATTCTTACATCATATGAAAAGAACTTCAGGACATCTCCGGAAGAATAGAAAATCTAGGTAAGATCGTGGGAAAAAATTGTGGGTTATGGTCCCACTCAAAGAAAACTCCATTGAAACGATTGATTAAAAGAGAGATTGCACCGATACAAATTAAGAACTTGATGAGGTGAGAACCTCGAAATAATTGAAAAGATTTTGAACGGAAACATGAATCTTCTAAGATATCTTCAGTACTCTGGATAGAACATAGAGGGATGAATTAATAAGAGAGGCTTGATGAGAATTCGAACACGGAAAGCTTCTAATAAATGAAAAATATATGATGAACACCGAGATCTATAATTGAATCCACCGGAGAAGAAAAGAAAGATGAATAGTAATAATTGATAAACTTGAGCACTGAGCATCTTCACAACGAGTCACCAGATATGATATAGCAGAAGCATTACATGAATAGAAAAGGCACTGGATGAGAATTTAATCATTGAAGAAAAAGGGCGGGAGGGTGGGGAAAAGAAAGAAAACTTGGGACAGATGAAAAGAACTCCAGGAAAGAAACAAGAGGATTGAACTTGCCAATATTAAAGAGGATAGAATTACTTGAAGAGAGAACACCGGATGAAAAGAAATGATATGAAAACTATATTGAGAAAAAGAATTAGCAATCCCACAGAAATATGAGAACACTTGTTAGGAAAGATATGAAATCACCACTTGACATCCAAGCACCACGAATTACCATATTCAAAACAAAACAAAGGATGAGGCTTATGAAACAAGCCAGAACAAATTCATCACATAGATTCTGCTCGATATTTTCGTGGTAAAGTTCGCATGGGCTCGATCGTACATTGGATTGTCATATTGAAATGACGTTCAAATATGCTCCCCAGGCATAGCGAACTACAAGGCTTGACGGAGCATAAATCGAGACTGTCCTCTGTAAGAAAGACCGTGAACAAACGAGTCCAATAGATGTCGAACCCCAACCTCACATCATGATCTATTGGAAGATAGCCTAGGTAACTACTTGAATTCCCACCTAAGAACTCCCGAAACTTTCTTGGTTATGCAATCGGGTGTTGGGGATACAAGGAGGAAAACATCTCACACAACTAACAAGTCCTACACCCTAACTGTATCCATCCTTCAACACATAACCACAGGCTTCGGAACTCCATCTATATCGGACCCTCGAAAACAAAATGATACTAACAATGGAAGTAAATCTGAACTCTCTCCACCAATACTGGGGATGTCAAACTCCTCTCGCCACTACTAGTATTGAAGCAATTTCGAACATCCTCCATCCTGAGATACTAAGGAAACTGAACGATAATGATGTGTCAAGAATCCCTCAGAGCTCTACGCCTCGATAACAGGAGGTTCCAAGTACAGAACTCCGTCACATCGGCATCATATAGTTTCCAAAATACCAGCGTGATCCTAAAAAAATTTGAGTGAGAAGAGGGTAGAATCAAAATTCCTAAGTCATAATTCCTCACCAAAGCATAGAAGAGGAGTAAAAATAATCCTACTCTCCGATATAACTAGACTCATAATAGTTTTTTTTAGACTCGACTCGGCCAAGTTCGATCTATCAAGGGGGCTCCTAGGTCGGTACAGGCTCTGATACCAACTTGTCACGCCCAAGATGCGATCATATCCTTATTTTGGCACAAGGGCCTCCACAGGGATAGAAGTGCATCTCGTCATGTTGCAAGAATGGATATCATTACAAGTACATTTACAAAAGAGATGAGTATATGGAATTGGGTTACACTCGCCACAAGCTACATCAGAGTCACATCAATGCAACAACATATTCAAACATCATACAGAAGAGCAGGGTCCGACTACGGACAAAACCAAACGATAAAATGACATCCATCCTTGCTATCACAGGCTGCCGCCTGGAACCCATCCTGGATTGATGAAGAAGAAGAAGAAGAAGAAGAAGAATAACTCCAAATCAAACATCATGCTCACGTCAAATCATCGCATTACCTGGACCTCCAACTATTGTTGTAGTAATCTGTGAGCCACAGGGACTCAGCAATCTCATTTCCAAGGGTATCAAGACTATTAAAGCTTAATGGGTGACGTATGGTTAAGTGGTGAGGCTGCAGCAAGCGACTAAGAATTTATTTGAGTGGCTAACTTACGAATACATAAAGTAAAGTATGGTGGTCTACGCATAACGGACGTGAACTAGTAATGATCACTAACTGATCCTAAACACCTACTTATGTCAAACAGAACCCCACCATGTTCCCTCTCGGATAAGGACTCACGATAAGAGACAGTCACGGTTATGCACACAGTTCGTGTGTTTTATTTAAGTTTACTTCAAGTTTGGTATTAACAGGTGTTAAACAAAGTTTCCAAGTTTGCCACATAACCGTGGGCACGGCTTTCCGAAAGATTTAACCCTGTAGGGGTGCTCCAACTCGTCCATCACAAATTAACCACACGCCACGGGAATAACCTTGACCACGGATCTCGTGATCATCCTAGGCAACTCCAAAGGAAATCCGACACCTCGAGATAGCCCGAAGAAGATCAGAGTTCCTCACACAAGACATTCGATAAATGTAAAACAAATCCAGCAAGGCCGCCCGGCGTGTCGACGTTCCCGATAGGAGATGCGTATTTCTTTCTCAGGACACGACGGATGAGCGATGGTTACCACTCCAATCACCGAGTTTCCCCGGGTAGCGTAAGTAAGCTGCTCTGGGTTGGACAAACACTCATGAGGAGCACTGGCCCGGGTTGTTGATTAATTATCTGCGGGTGCCATAGGGTCCCTGTGCAAATTTATTACTTATTAGGCAAATGTAGTACCAATGTTGGCCTTGCCAGACAAGCTTTATCCTAAAATGAAAACCAAAGGGGTCTCCATAACAACCCCGAGCATGTTAGGAGCGCTCAATTATGGAACATAACACCGGTTCACAAGTAACTAGGGGCGGCAAGAGAGGAACAAAACACCAAGCAACAGGCCAAGCCTTCCACCCTTTACCAAGTATATATGTGCATTAAATTAAATAGCAATAATATTGTGATAACAAAAGAATGTCCCTGTTGACACCTGGATGTAATTGCACCTACAGCTAGAAGCGCTATAAGAAAGGCTGAGCAAGCGGTAACATAGCCAAACAAAGGTTTGCTGGGATGTGGAGGGGTTAGAGGCTTTCATGGCAACAAACAAGTGGTAGGTAGGGAGACATAACGATAAAAGCGACACAACTAGCATGGCAATGATAGTAGTGGTATCCAGGGAAATGTGTCATCTTGCCTGAAATCCCACTCGGAAGAAGATCGAGTCCATGAAGAAGACGAGACAACATAGTCGAACGAATCCTCACACTCCAAATGCTTTTGGAACTCTATCGAGAAGGAGCAATCCGAAAACAACAATCAACACTCGGTACACCACAACATATGCATGACATGATGCGCAAACAAATAATATGCATGTCCGGTTTAAATATGCAAGGCATGGCAAATCACATCAAACAACTACTACACATTAAAGTGAAGCTCAATATGCAAACTCGATGATCGATTATTTAGTTCACTCTCATTTAGGTACATGACAATATTAAATGTTGTTAAACATGGCAAGAGGTGAAGCATGAACATCTATATCATCTAGGCATTTTAAATGGGGTCGAAAGCAACATATCATTTCCGAAACATCCCCATAAGCATAATATGAATTTGGTACAGATCTGTACTAACACATTTATTAAAAATGTAAACAAAGTGTGGCATGAGATTCTACACGTTTTTCTAGTAAAGTTACACATGTGGAACATTTTTATCAGAGCTACGGTTTTGTAGTTATGAAAAAAAATCATTTTAACATGGCATATATGCAAATTGCATGAAAAAAGCAACTTAATCATTTTAAACACATGTGAAATTTGGATAATGTGAATCTACATGAAATTCTAGTCAAGTTTCATATATAAAGTTTTTACATACGATGCCCGGTTAGTGAGTTACTATATGCATGAAGTCTAGGGCCTTTTGTGCAATTTTACAATTCACTAGATAATTAGAAAAATTCACAGCAGGGAAAAATAAGATGGGTCTAATCTGGCTGGCCCAAGAGCTACAGAGGGCGCCACACTACTATGGTACGCTCATGGTGAGGGTTAGGGCTGGGCACAGCTCAACTCGTGGGCTCAGCCCAGGACGAGGGAGGCTAGGGTTGGGCTAGCTCGGGCGGCGATTGCAGGCTGCAAGGCTCGGGAGGCAGAGGATCTCGAGCGGTAGGGCAGTTCGGGCCCAGATGGGCTTGGGCGGGCCCCGATCTGGGCCTAGAGGGCCCTGGCCGCTGGAGGGAGAAGGTGGGCGCGGTGAAGGTGGCGGCTGGGGGTTGGGGTGCATGGAAATCGAGGGAGAGGCTAGCGTTGCCCAAAATGGAAGTCTAGGGGTCTATTTATAGCAGTTTGGGTCTAGGTTAGGGGGTTTTGTGCCATTTCGAGCCATACGATCGAGATCGGACGGCTCCGGACGCGGGGTTGGGTTAGGTGGGTGGGTGGTTGTGTAGAGGGGGTTGGGCCAAGAAGAGAGGGGAGAATTGTGGCCCGTGACACGAGGTTTAAAACACGAAAAAATGCCCGATAATAAACCAATGACGCACTGCTACGACTAACCATTGGGGTATCAAACGAACTCAAAATTCCACGAAATTTGGCAGGCGGTCTACCTATAATATAATAAGACCACACGCCAAGTTCCCACCCAATCCGAGAATATTTTTCGTGCGCTTCAAAAATGATTTTTTAACAATGTCGTGGGTGCGTGCGTGTGTGGTTTGGCTGGAAACGGTGGACGACATGAACGGAGAGAACCGTCAACTACGAACGGATGCAAGTTTTCAAAAACGAGTGATGATGCCATGCAAATGATGTGAATGATGTGATGATGAATGCAACAACCAACGAAACACCGAAGAGAATGGAAATAAAAGGGGAATCTTCTGGAGTGTCAGTCTTGGGCTGTTACAGGATGCCCCGGAAGTCATCCCATCTTCCTTCAACAAATATCGGTATGTTTTCGAATTCGTTTCATTCGTGTGATATGTGTAACTTGGAGCGTTGCGTTTAGTTTTCACTTTTATTTTGTGCACCATGCTGGTATGAGGTAGTCCATGGTTGATTTATAGAACGCTCATTACACTTCACTTATATATTTTGAGTATGGCTTTATAGAATGCTTCATGTGCTTCACTTATATTATTTGAAGTTTGGATTGCGTGTTTCTCTTCACATACAAAACCGTTTTTTGTAGAATGCTCTTTTGCTTCACTTATATTCATTAGAGTATGTCCAGGTCTTTTGTAGAAAGAATTAAACTCTCATGCTTCACTTGTATCTATTTAGAGAGTTAACGGGAATTGGTCATTTCCATGGTTACTCATAAAATCCTACATAAAACTTATGGATCACTAAATATGATATGTTTAATTCCTTGCAATAGTTTTGCGATATAGAGATGGTAATATGTGGGAGGTACTAGTGGATGATCGTGTTTTGCAAGATATTGGTGTTAAGGTTTGTAATCCCCAAAGCATGCACGTATAGTCTCCCGTTATGCTAGGAAGTTGGAGCACACTTTATTCTTGATTGTCTATCTTTGTGTGAAGGTCGGGGGCGCGCGATGGTTAACTCCTACCAACCTCCCCCCTAGGGGCATGCATAGTAATACTTTGCTTCGAGGGCTAATAAACTTTTGCAATAAGTATGTGTGTTCTTTATGACTAATTTGAGTCCATGGATTATACGCACTCTTACCTTTTCCGCAATTTGCTAGCATCTCACCATGGCTAATAAACTTTTGCAATAAGTATGTGCATTTCCCATTCTCACCTCAAGAGTCGGCACAACCTGCGCTGGTGCATCCAAACCCCGTGATATGGTACGCTCTATCACACATAAGCCTTATTATATCTACCTCAAAACAGCCACCATACCTACCTATTATGTCATTTCCATAGCCATTTTGAGATATATTGCCATGCAAGTTCCACTACTTCTGTTTTGATGACTTGAGCATTCATTGTCATATTGCTTTACATGATCGTAAAATAGCTAGCATGGTGTTTCTATGGCTTGTTCGTTTTTTATATCTTTGCTATGCTAGATCATTGCATTCATATAGAGTCATGCTTTTTTCTACTATCGAGTTCTAATATTGAGTTATAAGTAAATAGAAGTGTGACGATCATCATTATTCATTATTAGAGCATGTCCCAGTGAGGAAAGAATGATGGAAACTATGATTCCCCCACAAGTCGGGATGAGGCTCCGGACAGAGAAAAAAAGAAAAAAAGGAAAAAAATAAAAATATGATGAGACAAAAGGAGAAGGGGCATGCTAATTCCACACTTATCCTTCAAAGTAGCACCATGTTTTTCATATAGAGAGTCTCCTATGTTGTCACTTTCATACTAGTGGGAATTTTCATTTTAGAGTTAGATGCATACCCACTTAGTTTTCATATTGAGCTCTCATACACTTTTACCTCTTAGTGCATCCGTTGCATGGCAATCCCTACTCATCACATTGATATCAATTGATGGGCATCTTCATGGCCTGTTGATACGCTGAGTTGATGCGAGACTTTCTTCTCCACTTTTACCCCTTTGAAACCTACCACCACATTCTATTCCACCCATAGTGCTATATCCATGGCTTGCGCTCATGTATTGCATGAGAGTTAAAAATTCTGAAGCACGTTAAAAATTATGAACCAATTCTTTGTCTGACGCTGGGGTAGTACATGATTTATACTTTGTGTTAAGAAGACCGAGCATGACAAGGCTATATGATTTTGTAGGGATATTGTTCTTTAGCCTTGATATTTTGAAATACATGATTGTTTGTTAGGATGCGTGAGTATTAAAGTCTTCATATCAAAACTAGACTATTGCTTCGAATCACTCATGTCTTAATATTCATGCCATGGTTAGATATATGATCAAGATTATGCTAGGTAGCATTCCACATCAAAAAAATATTTTTTATCATTTACCTACTCGAGGACGAGCAGGAATTATCTTAGGGATGTTGATATGTCTCCATCGTATCTATAATTTTTGATTGTTTCATGTCAATATTGTACAACTTTCAGATACTTTTGGCAACAATTTATACGATTTATTAGACTAACCTATTGATCCAGTGCCTAGTGCCAGTTCCTGTTTTTTGTGCGTGTTTTGTTTTGCATATAATCCATATCAAATGAAGTCCAAATGCGATAAAAATTTACAGAGATTTTTTTGGAATATTTCTGAATTTTGAGAATTGGAATCAACACAAACGGTGGCCCACAGAGAGCACGGTCCACAAGGGCGTGGCCCTGGGCCCAAATGCGGCCTGGTGGATCATGGTCACCTCGTATGTCATTTGGATCTCTTCTTCAGGGAGAAAACAAGATAATTTTTTGATAAACCTCCCCTCAAAATTTCAGCCCGATTCGAGTTACAGATCTCTGGTAATATAACAAACGGTTTTAGGCTAGAAAACAGGAATGCGAAACAGAAGAGAAGATAAAGGGAGATCCAATCTAGGAGGGCCTCTTGCCCCTTTGCCGACATGGAGGCCATGGACCAGAGGGGGAACTCTCCTCCCATCTAAGGGGAGTCCAAGGAAGAATAAGGAGGAGGGGGATCTCTCCCCTCTCTCCCGGTGGCGACAGAACGCCGCCGGGCAATCATCGTGATGGTGATCTACATCAACAATCTTGCCACCGTCAACAGCAACTCTCACCCCCTCTATGCAGTGATGTAACAACTCTCGTCCCTATTGTAATATCTACTTAAACATGGTGCTCAACTCCATATATTATTTCCCAATGATATTTGGCTACCCTATGATGTTTGAGTAGATCTCTTTTGTCCAATGGGTTAACTGTGGTATGATGTTATGGATGCGAGTTGTATGTTGATATGGTGCTGTCCTATGGTGCCCTCCGTGTCGCGCAAACATGTGGGATTCCCGATGTAGGGTGTTGCAATATGTTCATGATTTTCCTATGGTGGGTTGCTTGAGTGACAGAAGCATAAACACGAGTAGGTGGGTTTTTGCGTATGGAAGTAAAGAGGACTTGGTACTTAAGGCTATGGTTGGGTTTTACCTTATTGATCTTTAGTAGTTGCGGAGCTTGCTAGAGTTCCAATCATAAGTGCATATGATCCAAGTACGGAAATTGTATTAGCATATGCCTCTCCCTCATTGCATATAACAAGTATCTCTCGTATCATATTCAATTGCCTATGGACAATCTTTCTCTTGCATTACACAAAAAGGTTTCTACGAAACTATTTACTTTTATTGTTCTTTTATTAAAATAGCACCTAACTTTTATTTCCACGTCCTTTATTATCTTGCAAAGTACTTCTAATTTTGTTTCCCCAAAGTAGTTTCATACTTGTTCTAGGTAAAGCAAGCATTAGCGTGCGTAGAGTTGTATCGGTGGTCGATATAACTTGAGAGAATATTAATTCTACCTTTAGCTCCTCATTGGGATTCGACACTCTTAGTTCTCGAAAAAGGCTACAACCGATCCCCTAAACTTGTGGGTTATTAGCATGCATCCCTCATTGTTGTCCTCGTGCCCCATTGGTGTTGTAAGCTACGCACGGTGTGTGAAGGGCTACATCTTTGATATTAGCAACATCCGTGCGAACATGTGTTGGTGTCAAAACCGGCGGATCTTGGGTAGGGGGTCCCAAACTGTGAAACTAGGATCGATGGTAACAGGAGACGAAGGAGGCACGAGTTTACCCAGGTTCGGGGCCTCCTATGGAGGTAATACCCTACGTCCTGCTTGATTGTATTGATGGTGTAAGGGGTTACAGAGTGGATCTACCTCGAGATCGTATGTCTAACCCTAGATGAGTTGTTATGTCCTATGCCCTAGAACCCTCCGGCTTATATAGATGCCCGTGGTGTCCTTGGCTTACACATGGTTGGTTACATGCCAAAGAGATAACTTGCCTAACTACAGCTAATAGCTTGGAAAGCACGCCTTGACTTCATGAAGCTTTCGTCCTGGCACAGGTGGTCCTCCATCCTTAGATGCCTACCTTGCGTCCCATACAGCCCAGCCCATGAACGATGGGTCGGCTATCCGAGGACCCCTAAATCTCGGACTCCCTCAGTATCCCCCGGACTGGCCTTCAACGCCGATTTATATATTCGGTTGATTCCTTCACGTCGTCATCTTCAGCTTCCAAGGCGAGTCCCTCATCCTTATCTGTTCGGCATGTGACCAGTCTTCGGTAAGATCCCAAGCGTCGCGGGCGCGGGTTATTATAATAACTGCACATGTTCCTCGATTTTTGTGTGTCATGGGTGTAGCGACCCGACCTGAAAGGTCGAATCCCCGGTGTTTCCGTACCATCCCAAGATCATGTTGGTACACACACAGTACATCAATGTATATATCAAAGGGAAATCACACAACTTTATTACAATAAGAATTACAATAAAGTGGCTGAAGGCCAACTCATGAGAATAACTAATCTTGCGGAAGCTTCAAAGGTAGTTGAGTCCATCTGACTCTAAGGGCATCTCACCGAGCGTAGAGCGTATCCTCACTCCTGGTCGGAAAAGTACTCTGCAACATGATACGTTGCATCCGTGTAGGTCAGCATATTGAATATGCCGGCAATGTCACAAAAGAGGGGGTGTAAAGTAATCATCTATTCTATATGCATATTTGGCAGGTGGGGTAGTAAGTTTTGCATAAAGCCAATTTTCCTACAACAAGAGGGGGCAAAATATTATTACTACAATGTTGGTTGATTAATGAAATGGTTCCACCAACCAATTCTCATACCCAAGTTGTCATTAATACCCACATCAATATAATTATTTGTGTTGAGAATTCCAGATAGTTTCAGTTCCTTTGGCTCAAACTGTCCATGACCGTGGACACGGCTAATCGATTAGGTTTGGGTACTCTGCAGAGTTTTGCACACGTTCCCAAGAAGATTTGATTGCCTCCATTGGATTTCTGGCACTTCAGGGTGTTTGAGAAACGGATGACCAAAACATGGTCTTCTAAAGGGTTTCCCTGAGACTCTGTCGGTGCCCATCCTTTCCTACCGTTCTTCTACATCTCATAGCACCACCTGTCCAGGGTCACCACGATATCCAACCAAGCCAGAGCCCATAATGGCTTGTGGCTGTGAAGGTAAGCCTTGGGTCTTGAAGCATCCATCCATCTCTTTGTGCCTGGGTGGACCTTTCCACATGAATACTGGCACTTCTCCAGCAACATCTAGGCTAACCACTAGTTTCTCCAGGGCGCCGTTCAACCATCATCCACCCAGAGGTATGTTGAAAACTCGGAGTCTTGAAGTCTTGATCATCTTGCAGGTCTTGAAATTATTATCTCACAACTCTCATGAATCACACAACCAACCCCATCTACTAATAGCATAGCAAAATTAAATCAACGTTTCCCGGGGCCAATGTGTCAAAGGGTTGAGGGGTGCCTACCACATGATACTACATCAAGTAACCAAGTTTCCAAATTACCTACTTTGCATGCAATTGGGGAGATGGTAGAACTAATGCAATAAAAACATGGGTAAACATGATCAAAGTGACTTGCCTTGCTGACGATCCTCGTACTCAAGTGAATCTAGATAACAAGCTTCGCACTCCGGATGATCTAACGAATCAAAGAAAGCACACCATAAGCATACAACTAAAACTACAACTCACACAATTAGCAAGATTAAACTAAAACAATTCAATAGTAACAATCAAGAGAAAAATTCAAAACCAATATTTGACTCACAAATTTTTAGTGTTAAAGCTACTACTAATATAAAATAAGACCAATAACTATAACAAAACAATAGTTAACAGAAAATAAATAATAAAATTTATATTAGTAAACAGAATTAAATCCACTAAAACTTTTGTGAAAAGAAAAGCTACTAAAAATAATTTTTTTTTATAAAACACCACTTAATGAAGATAACTAGAGTTTCCTATAACATTAGAGTATGAAACGAAATTATTATTATTATTGTTATTATTTTATAATCAGAACATTACTTAACATAAAAGAATTACTAAGATTCTTTATTAGAAAACATAATTAAATCTCCTAAAATGTTTGTAAAAAGTAAAACTAAATTGCTTTATAAAACTATACCTAATGAAAAGGAATAAAGATTTCCTATAACAATAGGGTATAAAACTAAACAATTATTTTCATTAATAGCAAGTTATTTCACCTATTGTTTAAAAAACAAAACCTAATGAAAACTAAAAACAAAATTTAAACTAACTCAGATTCAAACTAAACTAAAATCAAACTAACTAAACTCTATTAAGAACTAAACAAATTCTGTTTTTTTGTTAAAAACCCTAACCAAATTCTCCTAAAAATTCTCAAACTATGTAGGACGATATGTCTAACTAGTGCAAACCAGTGGCAAATAGATTCATATAAAAATATATTTTTAAACTCTAGTTATACAGATTTTAGAAATTTAAGCAAATTTGGTTAGATTCAAATTTTAAAGTTCAAATTTGAAATCTAAGAGTACAGGATGAAACTACATGAAATTTGTGACCTAATGCAAAAAAGAATCAATTAAAAACACTAATTAGTGTAAAACTTACAACTAAAACAAAAACAGAAAACATTCTGTTTTCCAAAACAAAACAGAAAAGAACAAAAATTCCTAGCGAACGAACAGGGCTACGTGGCGGCTTCCTATTGGTTGCTAGCGCGTGCGCGTGGGTGTTTGTGGGCGGACGACCGAAACTTAGAAGAAAACGTTTCAGCGTTATAATCCTTCTAATCTGGCACGTTGGATCTAGATCTGATGGCTACGGGGTGCGGTGGCTTACAGAGCGGGGGTCGAGGTTTTCCGGCGAGGTTGACAGCGGCCGGACGTCGGAGGTGGTCGAAGATGGTCGTGCGGTGGTCGGGGGCGGCGTCGGAAGGCTTCAAAAAACGGCAGTGAGTCTCCGGCATACTTTGGTGGCGTCGGATGAGAGTGGGGGTGAGTGTTGCGACGGCCAGGAGCTCTGGGGGGGGTCGGGTGGAGTCAGAACTCTGGCGAGGTGCAGGGGCGATGTTCTGGCGAGGGGAGTGGGGGTTCGGGGGTGGAATGGAGCACGGCAAGGTCAAGGCTACTTATAGGCCAGGGGAGAGGGAGAGAGGAGAGAGATCCGCAGAGGAGGGATCTCTGACGAGGTTGTGTAGCGCGAGGAGGAAGGTGAGCACGCTGATGACGCTATCAGACGGTGGGTCCCGTGTGTCAATGAGAGAGAGGGCGAGGTTTGCGCGTCGGTGGCCGATCCGGAGTGAATTCGGGACTTAAAGGCTGTGGGCCGGCCGGTTTCTAATTAAACGCTTTAAATCCGTTTCCTTTTTCTATTTTCCAGAGCGTTTAAAACTCTTTAATGCATTCAAATCATTTCCAAACATAGGGAATATATATATCAATATGATTAGGGGAATAAATGCTATTTAATGAACATTTTTCCTCTATCAAAATGAATACTTTAAAAAAATCAGAAAATGCTAATTGATTTTAATTCTTTTGAGATAAACTTCAAATAACCCCCTGGTTTTATTGTTCAATTATTTCACCAAGATGCCCCAGGTGTGGTGTGTCATGTTACTCCTCTCTTTGTTTTGAATATTGCCAGGGGTTTTCAAATAGGAGAAACAAGTATATGGAAAAATTGAAATGGCCTTTCAGAATTTCAAAAGAAGAACTTCAACAATTCACTTCATTCAAACAATGTGATGATGATGCATAGCTATATTTCATAACATTCCAAAATGAAATTTTGGGATGTTATAGTGGGGAGGTGAGTGGTCAGCAATTTTTAATATCCTACCCCTCTGCAACAGAGGTACCAACCCATTTAAGCAACCAAAATTGCGATTCAAACCACATCTTCTTCCTCCCCATCGTCGGAAACTTCCAACGGAAGCTCTACGCCCAACATGGCTAATGCTCCCAGTTCCTCAAAGTGCCCTTACGACCAATGCCCAGGCGACTGGACCAGCTACTCTGTCACACTTCTACGGCTCTGCAACCTAGAGACCCAGGGATATCTCCCATCATCAGATCTGGAGGCAACCGTGCTGGTCTACTTGCTTATGCGCCGAGGTCTTCGATGAGCGCTTCCCTGATCCAAACAAAGGGGAGCACATTTGCTTTGTTCCATTCTTCCTCCGAGGCCTTGGATTTCCAATCCACCCATTCTTGAGGGGGTTACTGGAGTTCCACGAAATTCAACACCGCCATCTCACCCCGGGGTCGATCATGCACATCTTTGGTTTCTTTGCCCTCTGTGAGATGTTCTTAGGGTGCAAAGCTCACTTTGATCTATGCAGGAAATATTTTTGCCTCGTCCCCCGAACTCGGGACAAGGCCATCTTAGAGGTCGGCGGAGCCAAAATATGCCGTATAGCGGAGACGAGGTACCCGATTGGCACACCGAAGAAATCCGAAGAATGGACTTCGGAATGGTTCTATATTGAAGACGTCCCCCTGTTCGAGCCAACTTGGATAGGCCGTCCCGAATATTCCGGACATCTCTCGAAGAAAAGGTACAACTGACGACCCAAGGACTCATCTCAAGAGGAGCTCGAAGTGCAACGCCTGGCCACGCGAGTGCGGATGCTTGCCCATCACCGGCTGACCATGATCGATGTCATCGACGCCGCTATCTCCCGATGCGTGCAGTCCCTCCAACAAAGGGTGCACCCCTTATGGCGATACAACGGGACAAGCAATGCTACGTGTTCCAGAAAATTAGGTCTTGGCAATCCAACAGCGCTGGCCGTCGCGCTTGCCGACTTGTACAAAGGAGAGCAAGAAGACTTCATCGACCGGTCAAGCAAAGAAGGGTATTCGGCCCACAATCCAATCAAGCAGGCATGCCTTCCTTTTTTAATCACGAAATAGTTCGGGACTTCATTCCACGTTCTTATTTAACCGAGGCCTTGGCGTGAATAGGAATGGAGGAGCTTCATCGAGAAGTCAACTGTGCGGCTCCTCAGCCCGAGAATCATTCACGTAACAACGATCCGGGTTTCAACGAGGACCTGGATCTCCTTCTGGACTTCGAGAACGGAGTCTATCATCAGGACAGTATTGTCCAGACCTCGGTGGCAATCATAATTGATTACCCTAAGTTATTCCCTATTCCGTCTATGGGCAAGAAGAAAAACTCCTCCCGAAAGAGGGATGCTACTAAGATCGCCCCGGACGCGCCGGTCCAAGCCCCCAAGCATCATCGACCAGCACGTCTCGTACCAGCAGCCGAAGCCACAGACGAGCCAGAGGCCAATCGGGCCCCTCCACAGGAGTCGAACATACGGACGAATCCACCCGTCCGCACATCCCCAGGTACACTATTCGGATATCCGTTTTATTGTTATGCTCGCCAAAATCTTATAGCCGCTTGTTCCTTACCTAGGCGAAAGACCCAATCTTCACCTACCGAGGGGGCTACCCGGATGTCAGGAGACACCCGAAGCTCCGGGGCCACCGTCCATGCAGCTTCTGCTACGGAATCCCCCATGGCCAGTCCCATGCCCGCCGAATCTGGTGACGCAGTATAATACTACGTCACCAAATCGGAAGTGGAGAGCGCCATGCATCATTGGCACCGATGGGAGGCCATGCGGCACCCAGTTTTCTCCGACCAGGAGTTTGGCGCCCTATGTTCGGTAGATGCACACCTCGGGGCCACCCGGGCTAGATTCGGTGAAGCTGTGAAGCTAATAACAACCAATATTCACGTAAGTGGTCAGATTTTGTAGAATCAGTATACTTGTATAAGCCTAGTAGCTCCCGAGCCTTAATTTGATTTAGAAAAATGAATTATGGATCTCACAACTGTTTGACAGCTGACGCAGGCCTCAAAGCAACAGTCCGAGCAATTGGCCAAGGCCCTCGAGGAGAGTCACGCAGAGGTGCAGTTCGTGAAGGCCAAACTAGCACAAGTGAAAAGTTTCACGCGAGAAGCCCATGGTAAGTGACCTTTTATTTCTGGTGAATAGGACATATGGATTTTATGCCTGACATATGGATTCTGTGTAGCAGCAGAATCTATAGGAGATATGGAAAGGCAGCTGGAGGAAGCCCGGGATTCACAAAGGCATGTGGAATCCCAGCAGCAAGCCAGATGTCTGGTTATACAAAAATAGGCCGATGAAGTAAAGAGTTTGAAGACTCAATTTGCCCAAGCTCAAGAAGAGAATCAAAATCTTTGGAGGGGCGTATTCGGTAAATACAACTCCGCTGTGAGTAAGTATGTTCGATGTATACAATGATAATAATCGCGCTTGTTGTGTTGTATACAGGTCTCCTGACCGGACATCCTGAAGAGGAGATCGAATCGTTCCAAGGGGACCTGCTGAAGGAGCTGACCGCTCTCCACAAGCGCCTGCAAAAGGCAATGAAGGGGATGGTAAAGGCATTATGGCCCACCAAACAGCCACCCGAAGGGCTGGCCGCACTTGTGGATCGATTTAGGGGCCTCGGTGTAGGTTCGAGCTATGGAAGACTTCGTCCTGCCGTGAAGGAGCACGGGAGGCATGGGCAATGATCAAGAACCATTTCACCAGACTTAACCCTGAACATATGGCGAGGGTTGGTCCTGTAGGATCAGATGGAAAAGAAGTTCCACTCCGCCTCGTATATGACTTATCCCTGAACATATGGCGCGGGTTGGTCCTATAGGATCTGATGCCCGCCGCCCGGCTCTCGCAAGCAAACTGCCCCCTCTCCACAATAATTGATGATCTCGATCAGCAGCTGAATATTTAATTTGCATATACATGTGTAAAACAATCTGTGTTGTAAACTTTGTCTAACCGGCCATCGGTTCTCCCTCCCGGGCGAAGAGTTCGGGAGTGTTCCTTCTTATTATTCCTTCGCCGAATAGCGAAATTGTAGTCGAGGAACCAGGCAATCCGGCCATGTGGTGCGAACAGACAAAAAGCACATAGAAAGATATGTTATATTACCGCGGAGCATAAGAAACATCATCCAATGAAAATAGTTCCACTAACGATACCTTTCGCCAGGGTTCTACGAAGAACGTAGATGAGAATCCGCATACATGCGACTAAGTGTCCTTTTGTAATAAGAGACCCAAACAACAGAAAGAGCAACCAGGGCCAGATACGGTGTTTCCGTCATAGTCGATCAATTGTCTATGTAATATAGCTAGCTTTCGGCTTCACCCGTCTGAGGTACGAGTCCGGATGACCCGATCGTAACAATTGCAGAGGTGCTCCCTTTACTCTCTAGCCAAACAAGTAGGAACGTAGAGAGTAACCACAGGAGCGAGGCAACCCAGCGTGGCAAAGTCTTAGTTCGAACTAATGCATATAATGGCTAAAACATGACAAAAGAAACATGCGCGCACAATAGGTGCGAGCAAAAAATTGCCATAGAAAAGGATGGCTACTAAAAGCAGTTCCCACGTGTTGTGTTTGGATGTAAAACTCGATGGTGTATGTCGATGACCTTAGTGCAGGATCGGTTTAGCCAAACATAGGAAGAAGAAAACTCGATCCTATCGAAACAACAAAGTGGAAGGGAGAGGAAGAAAAGGTGAAAATACAAGAAAAAGAAAAATGTAAAATGTGCTGAAATTTTGAACAGGACCGGTCTATCCGTAGAAGCGCTGTAGGCGAGACGCGTTCCATGGGTTTGGTTCAAGGCGATTATCTGATGAGTTCCGAAGACGATAAACTCCTCCCGCGAGTACTGCGTCGATGATGAAGGGGCCCTCCCACTTGGGGTCAAGTTTATGCTTCTGGTTCTCCAGGAGCCGTAGGACGAGTTCACCTACATTGTATGCTTGTGACCTGACCTCCCCACTTTGGTAGCATCGTGCTTGCTACTGATAAAGCACAGAACGAGCCAAAGCTATGTCGCGTTCTCCCTCCAAGGCGTCCAGGTCGTCCTACCGATCCAACTCGACTTCCTTTTCCTCGTACATACGCACTCGTGGTGCATCCTGAATAATGTCGCAGCGGAGGACTGCCTCGTCCCCATAGACCATGAAGAATGGTGTGAAGCCTGTTGATCTATTTGGGGTGGTACATAGGCCCCATAGTACGAAGTCAAGCTCCTCAACCCAATGACAGTCGGACTCATAAACAGATCGAACCAATCGTGGCTTAATGCCTCTCATGATGAGACCACTGGTGCGTTCGACTTGTCCATTGGTCTGCGGATGGTAGACTAATGCGTATTCGAGCTTAATGCCCATTTTCGTGCACCAGTCCTTGACCTCTTGGTCCGTAAAATTAGATCCATTATCCGTTATTATGTTGTGCGGTACATTGTAACGGTGTACTACGCCGGATATGAAGTCTATAATCGGTCCAGACTTGGCTGATTTAACGGCCTTTGCCTCTATCCATTTGGTGAATTTGTCGACCATGACCAATAGATATTTGTTTTTCTTGGTCCCCGCTTTAAGGGGTCCGACCATGTCAAGCCCCCAGATCGCAAAAGGCCAAGTGATCGGAATAGTCCGAAGAGCTGTTGGAGGCATGTGACTTTGATTTGGGAAGAGTTGAGACCACGCAGTGCTTGACAAGCGACTGTGCGTCCGTTCGAGATGTGGGCCAGAAAAAACTGGCTCGGAAGGCCTTGCTGAGTAAGGCTCTTGCTGCGATGTGATGGCCGCCCATGCCTGCATGTATTTTGGCGAGAAGCTCCCGCCCTTCTTCCTCAGATATGCACCGCTGTAGTACACCAGTTGTGCTTTTCTTGTATAACTCTCCCTCATGTATTTTGTAGGACTTGGATCGCCAAACTATGCATCGTGCCTCTGTCTGGTCATCGAGGAGTTCCTTTCGAAGAAGGTGCGCGAGGAAGGGCTCTGTCCAAGGTGCAATTATTGCCATTACCTCGTGAGCCGAAGGCATTTTGTTCATTATGGAGCCGCCGATTATTTGGTCGTTCGGTTCGTTGACAGGGGTGACAACCACGTCCGGTGTATTCAGAATGGGGCCATTGTCGTTGTCCTGCCACACGACGGAAGGATTAAAAAGTTGTTCTAGAAAAGTGTTCTTTAGGACAGGATCGCGCTTGGCTCCTATACGAGCCAATATGTCGGCGGCTTGGTTGTTGTCGCGAGCGACATGGTGAAACTGTAGTCCCTCAAACCGAGCTGATATTTTAAGGATGGCGTTTCTATATGCCGCCATCTTGGATTTTTAGCGCCGAATTCGTCGTTTATTTGGGAGATGGCCAAGTTGGAGTCTCCCCGTACCTCTAGCCGGCGTATGCCCATTGATGCAGCCACTCGGAGGCCATAAAGGAGGGCCTCGTATTCGGCTACATTGTTGGAGTCCGCATACATGATTTGCAACATGTATCGCATGTTGTCGCGGGTGGGATATGTGAGGATAACTCCAGCCCCCGGTCCGGCCAAGGTTTTCGAGCCGTCAAAGTACATTGTCCAATGGGAGTATGCACTATATTCCTTGGGGAGTTCGACCTCCGTACATTCAGCCAGAAAGTCCGCCAGCACCTGTGATTTAATGGCACGATGTGGCTTGTAGGTTATTTCAAAGGGGAGGAATTCAATGGCCCATTTGGCAATGCGACCGGTGGCGTCCCTGGTCTTGATTATATCGTTCAAGGGGACGTCCGATGATACCGTCACCGCGCACTCCTGGAAATAGTGTTGGAGTTTCCTCGATGTCATGAATACTGTATAGGCAATCTTTTGATAATGCGGATATCTGGACTTGCATTGAGTTAGCACCTGTGACACATAGTATACCGGCTTCTGAGTCCGGAATTTACACCCCTCCTCATCTCGTTCAACGACGAGCACTGCACTGATGATTTTGTTGGCGGCCGATATGTATAGCAACATGGGCTCACCAGCGCCTGGTGCCGTGAGTATGGGGTTGGTTGCCAGTATTGCTTTTATTTCTTCCAACGCAGCCGCTGATTCATCGGTACATTCAAAATTGTTGGTCCATTTCAGCAGTTTGTAGAGCGGCAGAGCCTTTTCTCCGAGGCGGGAGATAAAGCGGCTTAACGCCGCTACGCACCCGGATAGCCTCTAGACATGCTTCAGCTCCGTGGGGATTGCAAGCTCTGATAGAGCACGAATTTTAGCTAGATTTGCCTCTATTCCTCCATGGGAGACGATTAATCCAAGTAGCTTACCAAAGGGGAGTCCGGATACACATTTCTCTGGATTGAGCCATACATCATATTCGCGTAAGTTAGCAAAAGTTTGACGTAGGTCGTCGATCAACTGGTCGACGTGTTTGGTTTTGATTACCACATCATCCACGTATGCCTCGACGGTCTTGCCGACCCATGTAGAGAGGCAGGTTTGAATCATGCGCCGGTAAGTAGCCCCAGGTTTTTTTAGCCCAAAGGGCATCGTGTTGAAATAGAATGGACCATAGGGGGTGATGAAAGTTGTAGCAGATTATCGGATTCCTTCATTTTAATTTGATGGTTTCCGGAGTAAGCATCGAGGAAGCACAACAGATCGTGTCCAGCTATGGCATCGATGATCTGGTCTATGTGTGGTAAGGCGAAAGGGTCTTTGGGGCATGCTTTGTTAAGGTCTTTAAAATCGACACATAGCCCCCAGGACTTGTCTTTCTTAGGTACCATCACCAGATTTGCTAGCCACTCAGGGTGTTTAATATCCCAAATAAATCTGGCCTCGAGTAGTTTGGCTAATTCTTCACCCATGGCCTGCCGTTTGGGTTGGGAGAAGCGGCGTTGAGTCTGTTTCACGGGCTTAAAGCCCAGAATTATTTTTAGGCTATGTTCGGCTAGCCGACATGGGATTCCAGGCATATCAGAATTATGCCAGGCAAAAATGTCTCAGTTCTTGCAGAGGAAATTCCGCAAAGCTTCGTCCATTAGGGGATCGAGCTGGGCTACGATGGACGTCATCTTATTGGGGTCCGTTGGATGCACCTGAAATTTAATGATTTCCTTTACGGGTTTGAAGGATGTAGACTTGGGTCTTTTGCTAAGGATCACATCGTCTCTGTTGACTGTCAACCGTAGAGCGGTCAACTCTTCGGCGGCAAAAGTTTAGTGCCTCGAGGGCTAGTGCTGCCGTTTTGTTTTCAGCCCGAAGGGCTATGTCCGGATCACAGGCGATCGTGATCACTCTGTTTGGTCCTGGCATCTTTAGTCTCATGTACCCGTAATGGGTTATAGCCTAGAACTTTGTGAAGGCGTCACGTCCCAATAGGGCATGATAGCCACTCGGGAAGGGGACGATGTGGAAGAGAAGTTCTTCAGATCGGCAGTTATCGGGTGTGCCGAACACCATGTCCAGGATGATACATTCAGAACAGCGTGCCTCCATTCCTGGGATAATTCCCCGGAATGTTGTGTTGCTACGTTCGACGCAAGATCAGTCGAACTGCATTTTTTCCAGAGTGGCTTCGTATATGAGGTTAAGACCACTCCTGTCGTCCATTAGCACTTTATGTATCCTGTATCCATCAATTATGGGATTCAAGACTAGAGCGGCTAGTGAATGACCTGAAAGAATGGGCGGCCGGTCAGTGTCCCCGAAAGTAATCGGTACGTCTGCCCATGGGCTAGTGGCTGCCACATGGTAGACTTGCTCGTGCTCCTTAAGAGCTCTATTGTGTATGTTCTTTGAGGGGACGATTTCATAGACAGTTAGGACTTTGGCATTAAATCTGGGCGGCGAAGGAGAATTTCTACTCGACAGAGGAGTGTCAAGGATGGCCTCGCCGCTTTTTGCCACTTGCCTGACAACCCAGCAAGCTTGGAGGCTGTGCATTGGGTTCATGTTTAGCAATATGGAATGTATGGGGCAGGGTTTATCCAAAATCCCGTCGAGGACAGTGCAGGCCCCCAAAAGGGGCTTGTTTTTTTCGACGGGTTCATACCTGGCCGGCCGATTTGGAGGTGTCCTCTTTTTTCGAGCTCCTCTAGGGTGTTCGAAGGATTTTGGTTCCGAGAAAAGCTGCTCGGATTGCTAGACACTCTTCATGGCACAATATTTCTGTACCAACTCGGATAGCTCTCAGAAATCGTTGATGCGTCGACGGGCTAGGGCATTGTGTCACGCCCAAGATGCGCACCTATCCTTTTAAGACACGAGGGCCCCGCAAGGGATAGAGGCGCATCTTGCCGTTAGCTAGTATCATCACATCATACAATACTGGAAAGATGAGTATAAAAGATTGGCTTACACTCGCCACATACTAAATTACAATCCACTTAGAGTTCAAGCCATCAGGATGAAGACAGGGTCCGACTACGGAAGAAATCAAACGATAAAATAGATGCAAATGATACTATCTCGCTATCCCAAAGATAACGACCATGATCCTCTACTCATCCGAATAAGTCACATACATACTGCCTCTTTCCTCATCATATTCCCACTGGAGCTGGGTAAGATCATCCTGCACGTACTCATCCGTACCTGTACCTGGAGGGTTGTAGTAATCTGTGAGCCACAAGGACTCAGCAATCAAGCGCTCGGGTACCAAGACTATTCAAGCTTAAAGGTTGGGTTGGGTTAAGTGTTTAGTTTGCAGCAGCACTAAGCATTTATGGTGGCTAACTTACGCAACAAGATAATAAATATGAGTGGCCTATATTGAACGATCGAATCTAGTATGACCTCTATGAGATCCTGAACACTTACTTACGTCAATCATAGCCCCATCATGTTCTCTCTCGGATCATGTTCATGAGTAGAGACGATCACGGCTACTCACACAGTTGGTGATTTTATTTAGAGGTTACTTCAAGTTTACTAGAACCGGGTGTTAAACAAATCTCCAGGTTGCCACATAACCGAGGGCATGACTTCTTGAAAAGATTTAACCCTACAGGGGTGCTCCAACTAGTCCATCACAAATAACCACACTCCGCGGGAATAGCCTCGACCACGGACCTCGTGGTCATCTGTAACGACCCGAACCTGATAAGATTCGATGTCTCTGTGCTTACTATGCTAGTCCCTGGATCAATTGCTAGCACACGCAGTACAAAATGAAATACCAAGAATAATCCACATGTCATAAGTATTACATCGCAGACCTAGAGTATAATTTACTACACCATGCTTAGCTCGAAGGATAGCTCAAAATAAAACACAACGGAAAGCATAAAAGATAATTGTGGAGTCCCAACACCACCACTGGCAAAGCTGAGTGTAGTCATCGTAACCCTATGTGCATCACTTAGTATAAAAATCCTGCAACATAAAACGTTGCAACCACAAAGGGTCAATACTTTGAATGCATTGGCAAATCACACCAAAATTGTTATAACAGACCTACCATATCTATATGCAAGGGTATGTCAAAGGAAAGGCTTATGGTTTGTTTTTTCAGAAAGCTGATTTTATCTTACTTCTATCTACTATTCAAGTATTTAATATTTACTACACTTTAGTTCATTAATTGTTAAATTGGATCGCCTCCAATTTAACCCACCTACGAGAGCCTCCGAGGATCATAGGTATAACTAAACCCACTTCACATTTAATTAATATTGAGATGATAAGATCTTCCAGAGGTTTCAAGTCTAGCTACTCAAAATTGTCCATAACCGCGGAAACGGCTAATCATGATTAGTTTTTTACACTTTGCAGAGGTTAGTACGCTTTACCCACTGGACCCAACCCAAAGATTGAGACAAAGTCTTTCAGAAACAGTCACCTAGTCCCAAAGGAGGCACGTACCAACTATCCCGCTACATCTGCTGGCACATCCGGGTAAGGTTTCCACAACTGATCAACTAAGCCAGAGCCCATATTAGCCAGTGGTCGCACATGGAAGCTACTTGATATGAAAAATGTTCAACCTTTTTAAACCTGGGCGGCATTCCCCACCGTTCTTGAGTCATGTAAAGCCTCCCGGAGGATACATACTTGTCGACTGGTCCCAACATACCAATCCGCCTAGATGATTCATTAATTAAATATTAATATTGCAGAGCCTCCCGGATGATACAATAAAATACATGTTGTTATATTAATCATTACTTAACTTCACTCACGACTTCCATGTGACACACAAAACCCAATCCACGTCTACCATAGCAAGGCTAAGCAATAACTGAAATATAACGGTACCCAATATGGCGACAAGGATATTAAGGTCAGATTAAGCATATGGCTATCCTAACTGGGTTTAGCATATCATACCAACATAACAATTCCTACACATGCAATATAATAGTGTGACATAGAACTACATGCATAGAAAATAATAGGATGAAGGATGATCAAAGGTGTAACTTGCCTTATTCCTAGTTATGAAACTCGCACTCTTGACAATAGTTTGCTTCGCACTCCGGACAATCTACACGTTTCAAACAACACAACAAATCAATCAGCACACTCAAATAACATCAAATAAAACCAACAGCAAGAAAAAAAAATTTAATTCAAACAACAGTAGCATAATAGTAGATGAAAATCAGCTACAACCTAATAGGATCATAATGCAAAAAGAATCACTTGAATTGGATCAACGGTTTGAAGATGTGGCCTCCGGAAGGTTTAGACTAAGTTTGATTAATTCAAATTTAAATAGTGCAAATGTGTGAAATTTTGGTTCTACTGGATTCTACTAATCAATACGAGTACGTAGGCAAAAGAATTGATGGATTCGTAGTTAGGGATCTCAAGATATGGCCAAAACAAAATTTGAACAAAATCTGTCCAAAACTGTTCGAACTATTGCTGCGGTTACTGTACCATCGCCACGTGGTGCACTTCGATTGGCTGGAGTCTGTTCGCTTGGCAACCCGATGGATGGCCGCTATATAATGCATACCGGTTCGTAAGCATAAAAAATGATGATCTAATCCTATCCGTTTGACAATGATCGGACGGCAGAAGGTGACTCACCGGAGAGAAACAAGGGAGGTAACCGCCAGACTTGAAGGAGAAGACCTTGGGCGGCTCGGTGATTATGAACACGACAGCTGCGGCGGATGTTCGATGATGCAGGTGCTACGGTAGTATGCGGACATCAAGTGCGGCGAGCTAGGTGGCGTCAGAAGCGACGGGGACGTCCTTTGTCGGTGATGCGGTGTGGCTGAAACGGCGACGGTGTCGTTCGTCGGGGCGAGGTCGAAGTGCTTGTTTGGGTGCCTCACTGTGCGATATAGATCGTTAGGGAGATGGAGGAAACATAGGAGAAGACCTCAGAGAAGAAGGGAGGTGCTGGGAACCCCGGGTGGCGCTCAAATCGACGGCGAAATCTTCTGTTGGCAGCGGACTCCGGCGAGTTCGGGACGGAGCTCTAGGGCACGAGGAACTCCATTTTTTCTTTGCGAAAATTAGTCGAGGGGAGGTAGGGGAATATTTTTTAGGAGGTGGGAGTGCAGGAGAGGCAAGAGGTCGATCAAATCAATCGACTCTAGATCGGCTTCGGTTTCCCTGATGAACACGAACAAAGAAAGGGGATGACACGATGGGTCCCAGAAGTCAGTGTTAGAGGAGAAGAGAAAAAAAACAAGGGGAAGAGGGGTATGCGGGGTGGGTTGTGGCCTTCGGGAATGGGCCGCCGGCCTGGTACTGCCGTGTGCGCTAGCTCGCGCGGGCGAGAGAGAGAGAGAGCAGCTGGGGTGCTGGGCCGCCCAGATGCACAGGATGCCCATTGTCTTCCTTTTTTTAAAATGTTTTGCAAAATGAGGTAAAGCTAGTAGCTAAATAGAATTCAAAAACTAAATTATAAAATACTAACATACAGTAAAATCTTTTATCTATGTTAGCAACTAGTGAACATTTTTCCAAGTTGAATAAAAGTTTGCAGAAAATATTTTTATGCAGGAGGTGCTAATAAAAAGTGCCAAAACCAATTATAAAATAAATAATATGAGTTTGCAAAATCTCAAAATAAATACTATGAACTCCACATAATATTCTTAGCATTTTCCAACTATACCTAATAGGGGAGAAGTCATATTATCTCCACTCCAAATATTTTTCCTTGAGTTGGAAAACATTTTGAATATTCAAAAATTCAAATATGCATTGAAATCATGAAGAAAAAAGAATGATCCTATTAACATACCAAATCTAAAAATTTGGGATGTTACATCATCATAGGTAATTCCAAAGGAATTCCAACACCTCAGGAAAACCCGAAGAAAGTTAGACTCCACACGCAAGACACTCGATGAAGGTAAAACAAATGTAGCAAGACCACCCAACGTGTCGACGAACCCGATAAGAGCCGCATATCTCGTTCTCAGGACACGACAAATAAGCTAGTGTACGGTGGCCTGATAGAAATCTCCCAAGTTGCCCTGGGTTGGCCCCGCACAGTGCTCTAGTTTGGACCAACACTCATGAGGAGCACTGGCCCGGGGGTTGTTTAATTATCCACGGGTTTGCAAGACCCTATGAAAATTTTATTAAGTTGTTAAGAAAATGTAGTACCGATGTTGGGTCTTGCCAGACAAGTTTTAATCTCAACCGAATAAACAAGTGGGTCCCCATAACAACCCCGAGCGTGTTAGGAGCGCAAAATATGGAAACCATAACACCGGTTGCAAGAACTATAGCGGTAATAGCGGAACAAAACACTTAGAAAAAGGCCAAGCCTTCCACCAATACCAAGATATATATGTGCATCGAATTAAATAACACATAATAGTGTGATATCCAAATCCATGTTATCACATGGAACAACCTGCACCTGCAACTAAGAACGCTATAAGAGGGGCTGAGCAGCGGTAACTTAGCCAATCACAGGTTTGCTAGGATGTGGTGGGTTAGAGGCTTTCATGGCATTTAGGAGGCTGATGTCAAGTGGTAGGTAGCACAATTTTAATGATAAGAGCGAGAAACTAGCAAGCGAAAATAGTATCAGTATCCGGGTACGATCATCTTGCCTGTTGGTTCTTCAGTGGAACAAGTAGCGAGATCCTCGTAGTAGTACTCTCCTGGGTCCTCGTACTCAGTATCAACACTCATGTCTACCCAATATAAACAGAAAAAATAAACATCCAACCAAGGTGCAATGCACAACAAAGATGATGCATGATTCATTTCTAAGAATTTAACATGGAAATCCAAAACTAGTCAAGTTTCACATGCAAACTTTGTTTATTAATGAACCTGGACATAACCTGATGTTATGTTATTTAAACATGCATGAACATGGCAAATATGTATGCATCATGAAAAATCGATAGAAATGCATATAAAGAACGCAAGAAACGGAGTTACGGTTCTCACGATACGCTCATGACAAGGTACGAGGGCAAAAACACAAGACAACAAAGCCATGGCTAATTCATGGCATTCCAAGCTAGCCATTGGTTAGGCAATGAAAAACCAACCACAATAGACTCAAAATTCAATCCATTTCATGGAGTATAGCTCCCACAAGTCACAAAACAATAAAACAACAATCTGCCACAAAACAGCAAGATAGCAACTTACACAGCCCACAACTTGAGCTACAGGAATCCTACAGCCACAAACAAGATACTGACAGAATCTACAGAACAAATGCATCAACTTATACAACTACACAACCAGCAAACAAGGCACACATCAATAAGCATGAAGCTCTCAAGTTGACATGATGAAACAGTTTTCTGGGACTTCGTGAAAATAACAGTTTTTCTGGAATCTGAGTTAATAAAGTAGCAAGTTGACAGCAGTAGTTAAATATGCTAGATACCACCTATTGGCATGAAAATTAACAAGATAGTATTAGACAACATATACTACAAATAACTAACACTAAGCATGCTCAAATTCACAACACATCACAAGATACCATTCACTCTACATGGCATAAAAATAACAGCTGATTCTCAGACTTAGTAGTTTTTAGCATGCTGAAACAGAAACAGTAAGTACGCAACTTTACAGCATGGTTCCTACTTATATGGGTGATTATCATGTTAAACAAAAATACCAAGGCATAAAAGATACAAAACACTAGCACTTCCTAGTTGGCACATGGCCCAAAACAAGCAAGGATTAAATCATGCAAAAATGACAAAGTAGCATCATAGCTGAAAATGAAAGTTTTATAAACTTGCTCAAAAGTGAAATCTGAAAGCACCATTGGATACATTGTCTCTTTCTACCCCAAATACATATGTCATACTCATATGTTCATGTGAGACAACAAAGCTCAAGCAAGATAGCAAAACTACCACCTATTCATAAGTGACATATAGAACTAGATGGACACGAGCAACATGATCACAACCAGATTTAGAATCTGAGTTTACCATGGCAAACACAAATAAACCTACTAACAAGCATGATAACAAAGGGGTAGGTCAAGTGGGGAACCCACTAGTCCCCTACACACACATGCTCTAAATATGCCCAAGGCATATGAGCACTAGTCACCATGAACATATCCCCCCAAGAAGGAGGTGTTCACCCACACACACACTCACAAGGCACACACACACACATGCTCGATATGTCTAAGGGCATATGAGCACAAGCTCACTCATGACCATACCACCCAAGAGGGGGGTGTCATCCACACACTTACTCACAAGCACCAATATGCACAAGTGCACAAGGCACTCACACCACTCACATGCACAAGTTCACATGGCACATACACTCACATACACACAAGCTCATGTGTGTGTGGGTGTTCATACACACATATGCACACATATATGCACAAGGCATATATGCAAAGGCATATGCATATGATACACACACACACATCCTCACCCACTTGCACATATATACACTAGCACACATGCATGTGTATGCACCACCTAGGTGGCACATACACACACAAACATACATACATCTCCCACCTATGTGTATGCATCACCATGTGACACATACACACACACTACAGCAACAGGGAAAAAACTAAAGGAATCAAATTCCTACACATACATATATACACACATGTATACAAAGGGAAGAAAAAAACAAAATAAAACAAAGCAAAAAAAGAAAAACAGCAAAATGGGGGAAGGCTCGGGCTCAAGCCCGTGACCTGCTGGTCATCCTTCCCTGGCACAACCACTGCGCTACGCTGCAGATCGACAACAGAGGAGGGCACTAGCCCTCTAATACACACACCCACATCACTAACTGACAAAACTTAAACCACACGACACCAGCGACAGGCAAACGGCGGCGACAACTCCGGCAGCTACAGAGTAGGACCGGCGACGCAAACACGCACTCACCAAGAGGGAACTAACGAGGTTCCATTCCCCTTCTCATCTTGCAATGAGGAGGAAGGAGGCATGCCCCAAGGCACAGCCTTGCGGACGGCGGCGACAGGCAGCTACGGCAACTAAACGGCGGCCTACACGGGGAAGAAGAGGCTGCGGGTACCGGCTGCTCACCGAGGGGATGGCGATGACGAGCCGAACGAGAAGGAGACGACGGAGGGGTCGGGGACGCGACGACGATGAAGAGGAAGCAGAGGGCGACGGCAGCGCGGACGTCGTCGACGAAGACGAATACGAGGTCGACGCTGCAGAGCTCCTCTTGGACTCCTAGCGGCGGGGATCAATCGCCGGGATCACCCCCGAGCTCCTGGACGTCATGGCTGATGCGGGGCTCGACGGAGACGACAAGCTGGTCGCGGACGACTAACTGAACCTCTCTGCTCTCACACTGAACTTACCTGGCAGGGGGAAAGAAGAGAGGAGGGAGAGCAATGGAGGGAGAGAGGGGAACTGCGGCGGCGGAGGGAGAGAGAGGAACCCTAGGCGAGGGGGCACGCACGCCAAGGGTTGACTAAATAGGCTCGAGCTAACGGCGACGGCGACGAAAAGGCGACGGCGGACGCGCTCTCCCTCTCTGAACCTGACGGAGAAGGGGACGGGAGCAGGTGACCGTTCCCTCACGTGGGCTGGGCCGCGGGGAAGGCCCACTCTGCTCTCTCTCTCTCAAAATAAAAACAGAAATGGTTTTCCCTTTTAAAACACAACCACCTAAAACAAATTCCCAGAGCAAATAAAAAAAGTTTTTGGGGGCAAACAAAATATTTTGAGAGGAAAAATAATATGCACTATTAAAATAATAAGTTGATTTTTAGGGCAAGTAATTTTAAATAGTTTAAAATAACAGCCCCTGTTTTATTAAAACACACATCATACAAACACCAAACATCAAAAGAACCACACTCTAAATTATTAATATGAATAGGGCTATCTCTTGAACATTTTTAAACATTTTAATCTGCAAGTTAAATCTGCTATGAAAATAACATGGGAATAAAAGGCATTATGATGGGGTTTTGAATGAAAAGAAGAGAGGGAAGGGAAGGGGGTTGCACACATGACCCAACCACAAACAAACCACATCACAACTCATGTCACACAACAACAACATCATTCAAAGACACCTGAAAACAACTCAAGGATGATATGGCAAGATGAATGCTATGATGGATGATATGATGCATGAATGCGAAACAACACATGGATGACAAGGTGCAATTCATATTATAGCTCATGACACAAGGTTCATACAAAGGGTTACATGCCATAAAAGGTAGGGACAACACTTGGGCTGTCACACATTGAGAATACCCTCATCATGGCAGTTGCGAATTAAAATTGTTGTTAAATCTTGGTCATTGAGACCATTTACTCTGCTCCTAGCGAGTAGGAGTCTTGCCCAAAAGTGGTGGACTTGTTCTCCTCACAGGTGTTTTATGTCTTGGAAGTCCGGAGATACGGGCTTCGGTGAAAAACTGGGATTATCATCCTGGGAGGTGGGTGGGCAAAAACTGGGTTCCACGCCACGTTGAGTATTCGGGAATACAAACTCCAAATTGTGGCATTAATCTAGGACCGATGACGGTCCAGTTTTGAGATAATCCCCGGCGCCTGGCTCATCTACGTAGCCTTGGTGATTAGAGACCGGGGTGTAAACTGTTTTCAATTCCGGCTGTCGGGACGAATCCGCAGCTGAACACTCGATAGTAACGACAAGGTGGGTGATAGGAGGGACGTGAATCTCCCTATCATCAGGTTTAATCCCGAGCCAATCATATATCGAAACCTGGTCATCCGGTATACACATTGCCTCGAGCCAATTGAGCAATTCGTTTAAGAATGACACGATGGCAGGGTGCGTGTCGCTGATACGGGTGGATTCCTCAAGTGGTGTGACGGTTCCAGAGTCATGCCAAAGTGGATCTATGTTCCGTTCCCCCACAGGACATAATGACTCGGATGTCAAAGCGTCCGGACTTGTAGGACTTTCCACGAAGGTTGAGGGTTCCATTGGAACGAGGGTCCCCCGCGAATCAGCCACAAACTCTAGGGTTCCGAACTTGATACTCCGATGCGGGGAAACCTTCTGATCTGGCCATGATGGCTGATTGGGTTGGCATGCGACAAGTGGTGTTGCCAGTGAAACTCTGATCGGGGGCAAAAGTCCCCTCGATGCAGACCTTGCCACCTATGACGAGGCGAGCCATCAATGCCTTCGGCGCTCATAGTGGAACTCTCAATGAAAGCACCAATGTCGGTGTCAAAACTAGCAGATCTCAAGTAGAGGGTCCCGAACTGTGAGACTAGGATCAATGGTAACAAGAGATGAAGGAGACACGAGTTTACCCAGGTTCAAGCCCTCCTATGGAGGTAATACCCTACATCCTGCTTGATTGTATTGATGGTGTAAGGGGTTACAAAGTTGATCTACCTCGAGATCGTATGTCTAACCCTAGGTGAGTTGTTCTGTCCTATGCCCTAAAACCCTCTGGCTTATATAGATGCCAGGGGTGTCCTTGTCTTACACATGGTCGGTTACACGCCGAAGAGATAACTTGCCTAACAGCAGCTAATAGCTTGGAAAGCACGCCTTGACTTCATGAAGCTTCTACCCTGGCACAGGTGGTCCTCGATCCTCCGATGCTTGCCTTGCAGCCCATACAGTCTGGCCCATGAACGATGGGTCGGCTCTCCGAGGACCCCTTAATCTCGGACTCCCTCACCATGGGGCCTCTTGCATTGGTGCAATACACGACCTCTTACGGCAGTTGCGTGCATGAATTCATAGATATAAGTATATGATTGTCTATGTAAGCAACTTTAATTGTTAAAAAAATAAAGGTATTCTTGAACAAATGTCCTTTTTCTGTTCTTTTATCGATGAATGACACGCAAACTTCGAAAGAAAAATATATCAAACCTATTCCAACCCCTCGGGGCAAAATTCCCTGTTTTGACCTTTTTTGTAACATTAAGCCGGATATGACCCCAGTTCGTAAAAAAATCGGATCTGACCCTTTTACCTACTACCAAACATTGCGGCGGTAGGTTTACATAGGCTACCGCCTCGGTCCTCGACGGTAGCTGACTTACCCACGTCAGCGTGTAACTAACGGTCGTGTTACTCTGCATGAGCCTATCGCCATAGCGGCAGACAGTAGGACGTGATAACCCACTGCAGTAGGGTCTAGCAGTAGGGTCTAAAACCTTATAAGGCTGGGTTCTAGGTTCGCCCTCCCCATTTCCTCCCCACTCCACCATGCGGTCGCCTCAAGAACAGAGAGGGAGAACCTCTCTCATCACCTCAACTCTACCCCTCAGATCTCTTCCGTTTCTTCACCATTTTTGTGGATTGAGATGGCTCCAAAGTGAGAAAAGTAAGCTCCATAGAACCCTCCATTTAGTTTTTCTCGATTCGCTTCCGACTCGACGCATTATTTGATTGAAGTTCACCATGTTTTTGAACTAGAATTTTTTTAATCCTAGTTTGTTTTAGTTTGATTGTAGATGTTACATGGGGCTGAATGTGAACCTGTATGTATTTGTTTGAGAGATGTTATGTATTTCCATAATGAACTACATGATGAACCCTAGTTCATGTAAAAAAATGTTGATATGATGCATGTTGCAAGAATGAATTTATAGGTTTGTTTTGATGTGATGAACCTTTGTGATATGAATCAAGCAATGGATATAGTGGATGTTGGAGAAAATTGTATGTATTTACTTATTCTTTACAAATTGAAGAAATGAATGAATAATGTCAAAACAATCTTATGGAAAATGAATAAATGAATCATTCTTATGAGAATCATGTTTTGAAATTGAATAAATAAATTTTTTTAATAGTGTTTGTTTATTCATGCTTATGCTATTTTAATTATGCTTATGCTTATGTATGCTTATGTTTATGCAATTTTTTAGGAGGGCACCTCTTGCGGACTACATCGGAACTAAGTATACCATGCTTGACCCTGCAGTCCACAAGGGTCATCGTGCCTGTTTCATTGAGAATGGAGTGGTAATTACCATTGTTGAACCAAATTGTTCAAATTGATGAAAATAAGTTAGTAATTATTTGGGTCTTCATTTTGGCAGATGCTTCCACCAATGCAGATGAGGAATCACAGGATGACCATTAAGATGGTGTACGACGAGCGCTACAAGCCGTTCTACAAGAGAGCCCGGCTATTGGGTATCGTCCTGCAGTTCAAGTGTAAGCCGTCGACGCTCGTCCACTCAGTTCTCATAGCTTTGACCGACTAGTGGTGGCCAGAGACGCACGGTTTTCATCTTCCATGTGGGGAGATGATGGTGACCCTCCAGGGTTGGGGGATGATTACGGCCCTACCGACCGATGGTCGTGTTCTCACTGGCTAAGTGGACAGGAGGAACTGGGAGGATAGGGTTATTTCCCTTATCGGCGACTGCTCCCCTGCTAAGGCTAACCGGACTTCCGACATACTGCTGCCCTCGCTCCTGAAGCACCAGAGCAAGTGCCCAGAAGGTACCGAACCACGGGTGGTGGAGCAGTAAGCCAGGTCCTACCTGTTGTATCTTCTCACAGTGGTGGTGTTTCCACTGCTCTGGGGACACATACCTATGGATGTATCTTGACTTCCTAAAGGATTGGGATGCATGGTACAGCTAGGGGTCTGCCGGCCTCTCCTACCTATACCGTTCGGTAAGAGAATATCTCACAGTTTTAAGTTACGTCACATATGCTCCTTTAAGTTATTTTATCGTATCATCAACATGTGTTTTGTAGCTTGATGACGCAACCCAGAAGAAGGAAGCATCATCCGGTATGTGTGGATGTTCTTGGGCCCTTTCTGTTTGGATGTGGGAGTGAATCCCAGTGGGGCATCTAAAGAAACTCAAATAGCAGAAATGGGAAGACTATGGCGAAGATGGCGACAAAACTCGATACTAGACCATCGCATACCTTGGGACTGGGTGTGCGTCTACACAGGCACATCCAAGGCTTTTTACAAGTTTTTCACCAACGAGATTGATGTTCTGATGCCTTTCCAAGTATACGAACTAGATTTTAAATATTTTCGACGACACTGTCACGTGAGCTTACCATTTTTTGGTACTACACTACTGGAATTCAGTTACTTGCCATGTGCGAGGCCTTCGCCGTCTGCTGACACATGGCAAAGATGCTCTTTGTCGTCCGCTATCACAAAGCAGGTGACAAAGAATTGGCACATGGCAAAAGCACTGTTTGCCATGTGCTAGTTCTTTGCCGTCTGCCCCTAGATGGCAAAGAGTGCCAGGGCAGAAGGCAAAGAGCTAATGTGGGTCCCACTGGACCTTGGGCCTGGCCAGCTCCAATTGGCGGGGTCTTTGCCGTTCGGTCCCCTTTGCCGTCGGCCCTACCCCTCTTTGTCGTCCGGGGGCGGACAGCAAAGGGGATGCCCTACAGACTCCCCCCCCACTCATCTCTCTCTCACTCTCTCCTCCCTCACTCTCTCCCGCCTCCCCCTGCGACCGCCTCCGTCAGCCCCCTCGCCGCCGCCAGTCCCCGCGTCGCCCCTCCCCAGGCTGCCCCTCCCCCGTGCCACCTCTAGCCCCCGCGTCGCCCCTCCCCCGGCTACCCCTCCCCCGCTCCACCATCAGCCCCTGCGCCACCCCTCCCTTGGTCGGCCCCACCCTGGCCGCTAGCCCCCGCGTCGCCGCCAGCCCTCGGCCGCCCCTCCCCCGGCTATCCCTGCTCCCGTGGACCTTCTCCAGCGCCGCCACGCCAACGTCCTCCCTACGGCGGCCGTCATCCACCGGCCCCTCCAAGGTGAGTTTTTTTTGTTTTTTGTTTTGTTTTTAGGTTAGTTAAGTTTTAGTTTTAGGTTAGTTTATGTTTAGGTTAGTTTAATTTTAGTTTTAGGTTAGTTTAGGTTAGTTTAGTTTTAGTTTTAGGTTAGTTTAGATTTAGGTTAGCTTAGTTTTAGTTTTAGGTTAGTTTAGTTATAGTTTTAGGTTAGTTTAGGTTTAGCTTTAGGTTGGTTTATTAGGTTAGATTAGGTTTAGGTTAGTTGGTTTATGTATTAGTAAAGAAAAAACGTATAAGAAAAAACCCAGCACGATGCCCCGACACGACGCCCCGACACGACACCAAAACACGACACCCCAACACCCCGACACGATGTCCAGACAAGACACCCCGACACCCCGACATGACGCCACTAACCCTCGACATCACTAATATCCGACCCCCGACACCACTAACCCTCGACCACCGACGCCACTGACCCCCGACCACCGATGCCACTAACCCTTGACGCCACTGATGTTGGGGAACATTGCATGGGAAACAAAAAATTTCCTACGCACACGAAGATCTATCCATGGTGATGAGCATCTACGAGAGGGAGAGTGGATCTACATACCCTTGTAGATCGCTAAGTGGGAAGCATTAAGAAACGCGGTTGGTGTAGTCGAACGTCTTCGCGATCCAAATCGCCGTGCGTCCTGCGATCCAATCACGATCCGTCCCACGATCCAATCACGATCCGTCCCGCGATCCAATCACGATCCGTCCCACGAACTTGATCACGATCCGTCTCACGAACTTGATCACGATCCTTCCGATCTAGCACCGAACGAACGGCACCTCCGCGTTCAGCACACGTACAACTTGATGACGATCTCCACCGTCTTGATCCAGCAAGAAGGAGTGGAGAGGAAGAAGAGTTCTTCGGCAGCCTGACGGCGCTCCGGCAATGGTGGTGGAGCAATTCCGGCAGGGCTTCGCCTAAGCACTGCAGAAAACCGATCTAGAGGAGAAACTATGCATTGGAGGAACGGGTAGCACGTGGCCGAAAATCTAGTGCAAAAACCCTCAATACCACCAGTATATATAGGAGGAGAGGAGGAGAGTAGGCAGCTTGGCCTCCAAGCCTCCTAGGCTTCGGCCGAACTAGGAGAGGAGGAGTCCACCTCCTCCACTCCTAGTAGGATTAGGATTCATCCTCTTTTTTTTCTTTTTGCCTTTTTCCACCTTTTTCCTTTTGGGTTTTCTTCTCCACCTACATGAGCCTTGTGTGGGAGTTTCCACCAGCCCACTAAGGGCTGATATTCACTCTCCCACAGCCCATGAAGCCTCTTGGGTCGAAATACGCCTCCCGGAGGTCTCCCGGTACACTACCGGCACTCCCGGTACACTACCGATAAGCCCGGAACTTTTCCGGCGACCAAAACAGGACTTCCTATATCTGAATCTTTACCTCCGGACCATTCCGGAGCTCCTATTGACATCCAGGATCTCATCCGGGACTCCGAACAAACTTCGGTCACCACCATACATAACTCTATACTACCGAAACGTCACCAAACCATAAGTGTGCAGACCCTGCGGGTTCGAGAACTATGTAGACATGACCGAGACACCTCTACGGTCAATAACCAATGGCGGGACCTGGATGTCCACATTGGTTCCTACATATTCTATGGAGATATTTATCGGTCGAACCTCTATGTCAAGGATTTAGTTAATCCCGTATGATGTTCCCTTTATTCTTCGGTATATTACTTGCCCGAGATTCGATCGTCGGTATCTCCATACCTAGTTCAACCTCGTTACTGGCAAGTCTCTTTACTCGTTCTGTAATACAAGATCCCGTGACCAACACTTAGTCACATTGCTTGCAAGGCTTATTGTGATGTTGTATTACCGAGTGGGCCCTGAGATACCTCTCCGTCACATGGAGTAACAAATCCCAGTCTTGATCCATGCCAACTCAATAGACACCCTCGGAGACACCTGTAGAGCACCTTTATAGTCACCCAGTTACGTTGCGATGTTTGATACACACAAGGTACTCCTCCAATATCTGTGAGTTGCATGATCTCATGGTCATAGGAACATATACTTGACATGCAGAAAACAGTAGCAATAAACTGACACGATCATAAGCTACGTTTGTAGTTTGGGTCTTGTCCATCACATCATTATCCTAATGATGTGATCCCTTTATCAAATGACTTATCATCTCCATGGCTAGGAAACCTTAACCATCTTTCAATCAATGAGCTAGTTCACTAGAGGCATACTAGGGACATTGTGTTTGTCTATGTATCCACTCATGTATCCATGTTTCCAATTAATACAATTATAGCATGGATAATAAACGATTATCATGAACAAGGAAATACAATCATAAACACTTTATTTATTGCCTCTAGGGCATATTTCCAACAGTCTCCCACTTGCACTAGAGTCAATAATCTAGTTCACATCACTATGTGATTTACATTGTAATGAATGGAACACCCATGCAGTTCTGGTGTTGATCATGTTTAGCCCTTGGAAGAGGTTTAGTCAACGGGTCTGCAACATTCAGATCCGTGTGCACTTTGCAAATATTTATGTCTTTCTCCAAGATGAAATCGCGGATGGAGTTGAAGCGTCACTTTATGTGTCTGGTCCTCTTGTGAAACCTTGGTTCCTTGGCCAGAGCAATGGCACCAGTGTTGTCACCGAACAGGTTCATTGGATTCAGTGCACTGGGCACTACTCCAAGATCTGTCATGAACTATTTCATCCAGACACCTTCCTTCGCCGCCTCTGAGGCCGCGATGTATTCCGCTTCGCACGTAGAATCAGCTACCACGCTTTTCTTGGAACTGCACCAGCTTACCGCTCCCCCGTTAAGAATAAATACGTATCCGGTTTGCGACTTAGAGTTGTCCAGATCAGTGTCAAAGCTTGCATCGACGTAACCCTTTACGACGATCTCTTCATCACCTCCATAAAGGAGAAACATTTCCTTAGTCCTTTTCAGGTACTTAAAGATATTCTTGACCGCTTGCTAGTGCTCCATTCCAGGATCACTTTGAAACCTTCCGGCCATACTTATGGCAAGGCTGACATCAGGTCTTGTGCACAGCATTGCATACATGATAGAGCCTATGGCTGAAGCATAGGGGATGACACTCATCTTTTCTCTATCTTCTGCAGTTACTGGGCATTGAGTCTTACTCAACTTCACACCTTGTAATACAATCAAGAACCCCTTCTTGGACTGTTCCATTTTGAACTTCTTCAAAACTTTATCAAGGTATGTGCTCTGTGAAAGTGCTATTAAGCGTCTCGATCTATCTCTATAGATCTTAATGCCTAATATGAAAGCAGCTTCTCTTAGGTCCTTCATTGAAAACCTCTTGTTCAAATATTCCTTCACGCTTTCCAGCATTTCTATATTGTTTCCAATCAGCAATATGTCATCCACATATAATACTAGAAACGCTATAGAGATCCCACTCACTTTCTTGTAAATACAAGCTTCTCCGTAAACTTGTATAAACTCAAACGCTTTGATCACCTCATCAAAGCGCTTATTCCAACTCCAAGATGCCTGCACCAGTCCATACATGGATCGCTGGAGATTGCAAACTTTGTCAGCATTCTCTGGATCGACAAAACCTTCGGGTTGCATCATATACAACTCTTCCTCAAGGAACCCGTTGAGGAACGTTGTTTTTACATCCATCTGCCAAATTTCATAGTCGAAATAGGCAGCCATTGCTAACATGATTCTGACAGACTTAAGCATTGCTACGGGTGAGAAAGTCTCATCCTAGTCAACTCCTTGAACTTGTGAAAAACCCTTTGCCACAAGTCGAGCTTTATAGACGGTTACATTACCGTCCGCATCTGTCTTCTTCTTAAAGATCCATTTGTTCTGAATGGCCTTTCGCCCTTCAGGTAATACTTCCAAAGTCCATACTTTGTTTTCATACATGGATCCCATCTCGGATTTCATGGCCTCTAACCATTTCTCGGAATCCGGGCCCATCACTGCTCCTCCATAGCTCGTAGGTTCATTGTTGTCCAACAACATGACCTCCAAGACAGGGTTGCCGTACCACTCAGGTGTAGTACGCGGCCTTGTCGACCTAAGAGGTTCAATAGCTGCTTGATTCGAAGCTTCATGATCATCATCATTAACTTCCTCTTCTATCGTCGTAGGTTCCACAAAAACATCTTCCTGTGCTGCGCTGCTTTCTGGTTGAAGTAAAGGTTCAATAACCTCATCAAGCTCTATTTTCCTCCCACTCAATTCTCTCGAGAGAAACTCTTTCTCAAGAAATATTCCGTTTTTAGCGACAAACACTTTGCCTTTGGATCTGAGATAGAAGGTATACCCGACTGTTTCTTTTGGGTATCCTATGAAGACGCATTTCTCCGCTTTGGGTTCCAGTTTTTCAGGCTGAAGCTTTTTGACGTAAGCATCACAGCCCCAAACTTTAAGAAACGACAACTTTGGCTTCCTGCCAAACCACAGTTCATATGGCGTCGTCTCAACGGATTTTGATGGTGCCCTATTTAAAGTGAATGCAGCTGTCTCTAATGCATAACCCCAAAACGATAGTGGCAAAGCAGTAAGAGACATCATAGAACGCACCATATCTAATAAGGTTCGATTACGACGTTCGGACACACCATTACACTGTGGTGTTCCGGGCGGTGTCAACTGTGAAACAATTCCACACTGTCTTAAGTGACTTCCAAACTCATAACTCAGATATTCACCTCCCCGATCAGATCGCAGGAACTTAATCTTCTTGTTACGATGATTCTCAACTTCACTCTGAAATTGCTTGAACTTTTCAAACGTTTCAGACTTGTGTTTCATTAAGTAAATATACCCATATCTACTTAAGTCATCAGTGAAGGTGAGAAAATAATGATATCCACCACGCGCTGTAACATTCATTGGACCGCACACATCAGTGTCTATGATTTCCAATAAGTCACTTGCCCGTTCCATTGTTCCAGAGAACGGCGTTTAAGTCATCTTGCCCATGGGGCATGGTTCACATGTGTCAAGTGATTCAAAATCAAGTGACTCCAAAAGTCCATCAGCATGGAGCTTCCTCATGCGTTTTACACCAATATGACCTAAACGGCAGTGCCACAAGAAAGTGGTACTATCATTATCAATTCTACATCTTTTGGCATCAATCTTATGAACATGTGTGTCATCACTATCAAGATTCAATATGAATAAACCCCTAACATTGGCTGCATGACCATAAAAGATATTACTCATATAAATAGAACAACCTTTATTCTATGATTTAAATGAGTAACCGTCTTGCAATAAACAAGATCCAGATATAATGTTCATGCTTAACGCAGGCACTAAATAACAATTATTCAGGTTCATCACTAATCTCGATGGTAATCGAAGAGAGAGCGTGCCGACGGCGATCACATCAACCTTGGAACCATTTCCCACGCGCATCGTCACTTCGTCCTTTGCCAGCCTTCATTTATTCCGTAGTTCCTGTTTTGAGTTGCAAATGTGAGCAACCAAACCGGTATCAAATACACAGGCACTACTACGAGAGCTAGTAAGGTACACATCAATAACATGTATATCATATATACCTTGTTTGTCATTGGCCGCCTTCTTGTCAGCCAGGTACTTGGGGTAGTTCCGCTTCCAGTGACCAGTTCCTTTGCAATGAAAGCACTCAGTTTCTGGCTTGGGTCCATGCTTGGGCTTCTTTGCAGGAGTAGCAACTGCTTTGCCATCCTTCTTGGTTTTACCCTTCTTACCCTTGCCCTTGACTTTGCCATTTTTCTTGAAACTAGTGGTTTTATTGACCATCAACACTTGATGTTCTTTCTGGATTTCAGACTCAGCGACTTTTAGCATCGCAAACAGCTCGGCGACTGACTTGTTCATCCCGTGCATGTTATAGTTCATCACAAAGCTCTTGTAACTAGGTGGCAGTGATTGAAGAACTCTGACAGTGATTGCCTCTGGCGGAAGGGCAATTCCGAACTCCGCTAGACGAGTTGAATACCCAGACATTCTGAGTATATGTTCACTGATAGACCCGTTCTCCTCCATCTTGCAAGCATAGAACTTATCGGAGGTTTAATACCTCTCGATCCGAGCGTTCTTCTGAAAGATAAACTTCAACTCCTGGAACATCTCATATGCTCCATGACGTTCAAAACGTCTTTTAAGTCCCGGTTCTAAGCCATACAATATTGCACACTGAACTATTGAGTAATCTCCAGTACGTGCCTCCCAAGCGTTCTTAACGTCTTCGGAGGTCATGTCTTCTGGTTGGTCACCAAGCGGTGCATCAAGGACATATGATTTCTGGGAAGCCGTGAGGATAATCCTCAGATTACGGGCCCAGTCAACAAAGTTACTTCCATCATCTTTCAGTTTAGCTTTCTCTATGAACGCATTAAAATTCAGGGGTGCTACTGCGTGAGCCATTGATCTACAACATAAATATGCAAAGTTCTCTTAGACTATTCTTCAAGATAATGAGTTTAGTTAATCAAATTACTAAATCTCCCACTCAAATTGACATCCCTCAGGTCATCTGAGTGTCACATGATCCAAATCCACTAACTCAAGTCCGATCATCACGTGAGTTGAGGTGGCTTCAATGGTGAACATCATTATGTTGATCATATCGACTATATTACTCATGTTCGACCTTTCGGTCTCTTGTGTTCCGAGGCCATGTCTGTACATGCTAGGCTCGTCAAGTTTAACCAGAGTGTTCTGTGCGTGCAACACTGGCTTGCACCCATTGTATGTGAACGTAGAGTCTATCACACCCGATCATCACGTGGTGTCTCAACACGACGAACTTTCGCAACGGTGCACACTCGGGGAGAACACAATTTTATCTTGAAATTTAAGTGAGGGATCACCTTATAATGCTACCGTTGTACTAAGCATAACAAGGTGCATAAAAGGATTAACATCACATGCAATTCATAAGTGACATGATATGGCCATGAACTTGTGCTTTAGATCTCCATCTTGAAAGCACCGGCATGATCTTCATCGTCACCGGCACGACACCATGATCTCCATCATCTTGATCTCCATCAACGTGTCTCCATCGAGGTTGTCATGCCCTGCATGCTTCTACTACTATTGCTACCGTTTAGCGATAAAGTAAAGCATTATATAGCGCTTAATGATTGACACGCAGGTCATACAATAATTAAAGACAACCCTATGGCTCCTGCCGGTTGCCGTACTCATCGACATGCAAGTCGTGAAATTCTATACATCACATGATGATCTCATACATCACATATATCGCATCATGTAATTGGCCATATCACATCACAACATACCCTGCAAAAACAAGTTAGACATCCTCTAATTGTTGGTGCATGTTTTACGTTGCTGCTAGGGTTTCTAGCAAGAACAATTCTCACCTATGCATAAACCACAACGGTGATACATAATTTGCTTTTCAACCTTCTCAAGGACCGCCTTTGTCGAATCCGATCCAACTAAAGTGAGAGAAACTGCCACCCGCAAGCCATCTAGGCAACAAGTTGCGTCGAGGGAACCGGTCTCTCGTAAGCGTACGAGTAATGTTGGTCCTGGCCGCTTCATCTCACAATACCGCTGAACCAAAATCCGACCAAGGGAGGAAGCAATCTAAGCATCAACGCCAACAAACCTTTTGTGTTCTACTCGAGATCTCATCTACACATAGACCTAGCTCTGATACCACTGTTGGGGAACGTTGCATGGGAAACAAAAATTTTCCTACGCACACGAAGATTTATCCATGGTGATGGTCAATAACCAATGGCGGGACCTGGATGTCCACATTGGTTCCTACATATTCTACGAAGATCTTTATCGGTCGAACCTCTATGTCAAGGATTCAATTAATCCCGTATAATGTTCCCTTTGTTCTTCGGTATGTTACTTGCCCGAGATTCAATCGTCGGTATCTCCATACCTAGTTCAACCTCGTTAGTGGCAAGTCTCTTTACTCGTTCCATAATACAAGATCCCATGACCAACACTTAGTCACATTGCTTGCAAGGCTTATTGTGATGTTGTATTACCGAGTGGGCCCTGAGATACCTCTCCGTCATACGGAGTAACAAATCCCAGTCTTCATCCATGCCAACTCAATAGACACCCTCGGAGACACCTGTAGAGCACCTTTATAGTCACCCAGTTACGTTGCAACGTTTGATACACACAAGGTACTCCTCCGATATCTGTGGGTTGCATGATCTCATGGTCATAGGAACATATACTTGACATGCAGAAAATAGTAGCAATAAACTGACACGATCATAAGCTACGTTTGTAGTTTGGGTCTTGTCCATCACATCATTCTCCTAATGATGTGATCCTGTTATCAAATGACTTCTCATGTCCATGGCTAGGAAACCTTAACCATCTTTCAATCAACGAGCTAGTTCACTAGAGGCATACTAGGGACATTGTGTTTGTCTATGTATCCACACATGTATCCATGTTTCCAATTAATACAATTATAGCATGGATAATAAACGATTATCATGAACAAGGAAATACAATAATAAACACTTTATTTATTGCCTCTAGGGCATATTTCCAACAACTAACCCCCGAACCCCGACGCCACTGATCCCCGACGCCACGGACCCTCTTCGACACTGACTACCGACGCCACAGACCCCCGACACCACAGACCCTCGACGACACTGACTACCGACGCCACTGACCCCGACCCCCAACCCCTGACACCTATTCTGCCTCCTGTTGATCGAAAAGGTGTTGTTCGGCCTTCCAGAGGCCGAGGAGGTCATAGTTTTGTCAATTATGAGTTAGGTCACATATTTAAAGATTTTGTTATAAAAACATCATATTTGTGTTGATCGGGTGAATTTCAATGTGCAGTTGTTCGACGACCTCCCCGTACGTTTGGCGAGCACCCTTGTTGCGTTCGTTGGTGAGCACAAGAGACTTCTCCACCCCCGGGCTCCTTAATTTGCTTTGTTCCGGTCTTCATGCCAATGAAACATGTTAGATATAGGTATATTGAATCATAAGTATGCGTGACCACTATGCGTCTCCCGTTCGAAAGGGTTACATCTATAAATATGCATGCATTTGCATATTTGTAACTGTGATTCTTTCGAATTGTCCAACGTTATCCATGGACAGCCCGAGTATGTGTAGATTGGGTTCATTTTCCCAAATGCTCTGCTCCGGATCCGATGCAGAATTTCGTTAGTGCCTCCCTGTTGTTCTCCGGGTACACATCCTCTCTGCTTATTGCTGAGACATGTATCAGGAGAACAGCAGGGAGGTGTTGTCGAAATTCTGCGTCGGATTCGGAGCAGAGCATGGGAAAACGAACCCAATCTACACATACTCGGGTGGGATTAGGAACTATCTCTACCTATTAGCGTGTAGCTTGCATGGACGTAATAAAACTAACAAACTTGATTAACGGATGAATATAGATGATGAATTATATATATATTTCTTGTGTGTTTAGTAGGTAGGAAAGATGAGTGATCATGCTTGGATGTACATTAGTCACCCTAGTCAGGAAGACATGACCAATGAATGGTAAACAAAAACCAGGCTGTTTGTGAGAGCCGCATTTGCAAATGGCAGCAAAAAATATGGTGCCCCTGTCCCAAATGCGACATCATTAAAAGGTGGACAGAGTTTGAAATAGGCAAACACCTGCAGAAGTGGGGTTTTATGCCTAATTATATGGTGTGGACTTTTCATGGTGAGTCTGACCAACGTGCCAGAGCTAAGGTGGTTCGTCATCGCATCGACGAGCATGGTATCGGGATCGAAGACATGGTGCAAGACTTTGATGATGCTCAGGATTCGGACGATGAGATGGAGGAATCTGCAAAGGCCTTCTATGAAATGTTGGAGTCCTCAAAACGTCCTCTCCACGAGCACACTGAGCTTTGTTAGCTGGATGCCATCGCGCAAGTAATGGCTCTGAAGGCTCGATTCAACCTAGGCATAGAATGCTATGATGCGATGATGATGATATCTGGACGCTTTCTACCCAAAGGCCATGTACTTCCTGCAAACTTGTACTAGTCAGACAAAATCCTTCGTGTACTTAAGATGCCCTATGAGAAGATACATGCCTGTGAGAATGGATGTGCCTTATTTAGGCTTGAGTATCTGGTCTTCAACTATTGCCCCATTTGCAATTCTTCCAGGTATATTGTGGTAGACAACTGTATGGGTGAGAAGATTCATACCAAAATCCCCATTAATGTTCTTCGGTATCTGCCAATCATACCAAGACTTCAACGTCTTTTCATGGTCGAAGAGACGGCCAGACAGATGACATGGCACAAATTGGGCAAAAGAACTGAACTATATGCGGATGGGAACAAGATGTTGGTACACAGTTCAGATGCTTTTGCGTGGAAGCACTTCGATGCATTACATAAGGTTAAATCGGCAGATCCAAGGCATCCTCGAGTTGCCATCAGCACGGATAGGTTCAATGTGTATGGTATGACGGCAGCACAATACAATGGTTGGCCTGTATTTGTCATTCCACTCAATCTCCCCCCTGGAGAGATTATCAAAAGAGAGAACATTTTCCTGACGTTGATAATTCCAGGGCCCAAATATTCGGGGAAGAATATGAATGTGTACATGCAGCCTCTTAAGGATGAATTGCAAGAAGCCTGGGATAATGGCATCAAGACATACGACGCCGCTACCAAAAGAAACTTCAAAACGCATGTGCGGTACATGTACTCGATGCATGACTATCTAGCATATGCGCTATTCGTTGGCTGGTGTGTACATGGAAGGTTCTTGTGCCCCACATGCAAGGCAGCTCTTCAGTTCCGTTGGCTGCAGGCGGGTCGCAAGTTTTCTTGCTTCGACATGCATAGACAGTTCCTGGATCCTGACCATAAGTTCATAAAAGACAAGAATAATTTCATCAAAGGTAGAGTTGTCAAAAACACTACACCACCTGCGTTGACAGGCCAACAGACCCTTGATCAGTTAAACGCTCTCAAGCCTGATCCTTTGCATCCAGGGTATTTCAAAGGGTATAATACAGAACATGCCTGGACTCACCAGTCATGCTTATGGGATCTGCCTTACTTCAAAGACCTCATTTGCCCACACAACATTGACATGATGCACACTGAAAAGAATATGGTGGAGGCCATTTTTGGTACATTGTTCGGCATAGAGGGGAAGTCAAAGGATAATCCTAAGGCGAGAATCGACCAGAAGGCTCTATGTGATAGACCGTTACAAAACTTGCGACAACGGAAAGGAAAGCAAAGCGTAGCGAAGCCAAAGTCATGGTTCAATCTTGGAAGACCAGCTATGAGGGAAATGCTATTGTGGGTGAAAATGTGGTTGATGTTCCCCGATGGGTATGCTGTGAATCTAAAGAGGGGAGCAAGTCTTGAAAAATAAAAATATTTGGTCTCAAGAGTCATGATTGGCACATATGGCTTGAGCGGGTAATGCCGGTGATGTTGTGTGGCTTTATCCCTGAGGATGAATGGCTAGTACTGGCAGATCTGAGCTATTTCTTCCGTTCTCTTTCTGCGAAAGAACTATCGCGTGGCGTGCTAGATGAAATGGAAGAGTTGGTGCCGGAGTTGATCTGCAAATTAGAAAGGATCTTTCGACCGGGCTTCTTTAATCCAATGCAACATTTGATTTTGCACCTCCCGACCGAGGCAAGATTGGGGGGGCTAGTTCAAAATTGATGGTGCTTCTGAACTGAGAGGATGCAGAAGACGCTTCGAGCTAAATGTAAAAATAACGTAGAGTTGAAGCATTGATGGCCGAGGCATTCATTACTGAGGAGGAGGCAAACTTCGTGACAGCGCACTACGAAGCCAAAAATCATCATTTGCATAACCCGAAGCCTCGGTACCATGATGAAGAGACTAAAAAAGGTTGATCTAACCTCAGCCTATTCAAAGGGAAGCTCGCACCAACCGGTGCTTCAAAAGGGAAATTGTTGGATGTCGAAGAATGGCGGACCATTTCATTGTATATCTTCAACAACCTAACAGAAGTGCAGCCGTACATCGAGTAAGTTCTCGGTAAATTATTGTTCCGCAACTTCTAATTCTTTTGAACTGCTCTTATTCCCAGATATTTGATATAGTCGATATGTCATTGAATTCTCGGATGGAGCGGTCATCGAAAAGGATTCCGTCGAAGAGTATGAGCTTCTAGCAATGCATGGAGGCGACTATCCTGGTTTCATATCTTGGTTCAAACAAAGGGTAATTAATTACCATTAATGGACCATTTGATTTCTTGGTCTAATTTGCGGCTAATGCATCCATTCTTCCGTATTAAACTTGTAGGCTGATGCAGAGTCTATGGACGCCGAGTTGAGACAAGTCACTAATGTTTTGACTATAAGGTCCGCTCATTTGACAAATATGACATCAACGGGTATCGCTTTCGTACTTTTGGCAAAGAGCCATCTATGCCCGACCTAAAGACTACAAATTGTTGTGTCTCTGCTATCGGTGAAGGAGGTACCGAGTATTATGGAAGAGTTGAAGCAATTTATGAACTTCTATTCTATGGTGAAAACCAACCAACCGTCGTAGTCTTCAAATGTTATTGGTTTCAGCCGAAGGAGACTAGAAGGACTCATGAACATATAGGGCTAGTCGATATCAACCACAACACCCATTTAGATGTTCCCGATGTCTATATTACGGCTCAATGGGCGATACAAGTTTTCTATCTACCATTGGGATGTCGTTTATGAAGTGCTGCCAAGTTTTAGACCACTTACCCTCAATGAATAGGATTATGAACCTCACATTAACCCAGACACATCTGAAGGAGAATTCTTCCAAGAAACACGCATGTCCAAAAAAACGTTTCAAGAACCACTCAACTTCACCCCAGAACATTGAGTAGACAGCGACAGTGAATCCTTCTTAACCCCTGAGCTGGAACAGGAAGAGCCGGAAGAAGAAGAGGTTACTATTGTGGATAACCTTTCACTTCCTGACAGATTACATAATGGAGGCCTTCCACATGTTGTTCCTGATAGTGATGATGATGATGCATTTATTGATGATAGTGATGAACATGATGCATTTATTGATCCCAAAGCATATATAGATGATCAATATTATTATTAGTTCATGTAAGGTATTCAACTATTATTATATACATATATAAATTTTAGTTCATGTTAGGTATTCAATTTTTATTACTCGTGTTGGTATTTATGATGATGATACACTTAAATTATATACATTTTATTACTCATGTTGGTATTTATGTTGTACTAATTTCATTTACTCTTTGTCATGGCAGGTGTTGAAAGATGGTGGGAAAGGGTCGAGAGAACTCTGAGGCTCCTTCATCGTCGGCAGGTGGTGGGATGGGTACTCCCATTCCTGCCCCATCTCTCCGGTGATCCTTGCTCTGTACTTTGCATGGAGTGCCCGCTTCTTCAACGACCGTGTCCCCCGTGAGAGGAGGTCGACCCCCCGTGAAGAAGAGAGCTACTAAAGGTACACGTGGCCGCGGGAGAGGTAGGGTGGCTGCCACGCCTTCCTCGCCGCCAGTCCTAGCTGATTCACCTGAGCATAGGACTGCTAGGGTGGGCCCGTCTGAGGTGGAGGCTACACGGACTCCGGTTCAGGAGCCTCGGGTCGATGAGCCTTCGACCCACGAGACTTGTGTCCCAGAGGCTTTGTTCCAGGAGACTTCGGAGCAAAGAATGGATGAGGGTACGTCCGAAGAGACCCATTGGGATACCTGGCCTGATCTGGGTCAGCCGAAGCCAAGTGGCCATGCTCATAGCGATGACGAGCTGGGTGAGGGGGCCACTGTCTACCAGCATGGTAGTACGGGGCTCCCGCTCGTGCCGGCGACCCGTGAGCAAAGGTGGTCGATTCAGCCAAATGGGGAGAAGTAAGTTCATTTACTCTTATTTAACCTTTTGCCCTCACGTTTTCTCCAATATCTAATGTGTTGGCTTTAATTTGTCATACTGTAGGGGTTGGATTGTTGCCAAGGGTGTCTGCAAGCCCAACAGAGTCCTTGGTGTGCTTTGCCGGCAAAACTTCCCGGGGTTTGTTATGTTGCCTGATCGGGGTCGAGATGTAGGAATGAGCTGGGAGCACTACCTGGGTGCCCCGGTCCCGCCGGAGGTGGAGATCGACGGAGTTTTGTGCCACACGAGGGCCGAGATGGTGATCAGACAATTCTGGATAATTTCTCCTTTACAAAATTAAAAATCAACAATAGGTAGTTATTGTACTAATTAGTGTTGTCTCATTTGCAGACCTTCTACATGTGTGAGGAGGTATAGGAGGAGGCCGCGGCACAGGTTATCGAAACCGAATGGCGCCGCCTACTTCAAAACTGACGGCAGAGGCTCGGGTGCAGGTTGTTCGAGACTACTACGTCTCGCGGCGTATTAGGAAGGATAAGGCGAAGTGCCACAATTCTAAGATGGAGAAGGAGCATTACATGAAGGTAATTACATATTATTAAGGCCTTGTAGTTAGTTTCCTTAATTTGATTCTTACGCATAGCGCTCAAATTTCTCTTTATTAACTTAGGTGCCCCCGAGATGGTGTGTGGATAAGATGGATTGTTCGGAGGCCTTGGTGGATCAGTGGTGCTCCGAAAAGTGGGAGGCCAGCCACAACACTGCCAAGTAGAGGCGTGGCAAAATGGTTGGTGTGCCACACCATCAAGGGAGCGTCAACTTAAATGAGTTTGGTGCGAACTGGGTATGTGGTTAGCTTCATGACTCATGCAATTCATTCTTAATGCTAGCTTGAGCCCTTTACTAATACTTTTTTCCTATCTCTCTCTCTCTCTCTTTTAGGCGCGTCACAATAAGATGGAGGTGCCAGAGATGTACGACCTCTATGTGATGGCCCAAACTGCCTCGTATAAGAAGGTCAAGGCATTCTCTGAGTCTGACCTCAATCATCCCAAAAACTTCACCAACATATCCTCCCACCACAAGCTCGTGAAGTACAGAGATCACGGGAAGGTGAGGAAAGGGGAGGACTTGAACCCGAGCCAGGGGTCTATTGATCTAGAGCTGGTGATGATAGCTAGCAATGGGACGCCCGATGGCTCGATCGCCATTGGAGACGGCCTTATACGTTGTCCTAGCACTCTCCGGCAGATAAAGGCATGCCAAACAAGCTCATGTCCTGAGATAACACCTCGTCCACGGCCAGTCGAGCTTGCCATCGAGGTTAGTTTAATGGACTCAACAATCTTTCCGCATTATGTTGTGTGTGCGAACCAATATGATTACAATGCTAACAATGAGTTGTGTTGCAGGCTGCTATTCTGAAAGAGAGAGAGGCAACGCAGGCGCTTTTGGCGGCGAAGGATAAGGAGATGAAGGAGATGGAGGAGAGGACGACTATGTTGATGGAGGTGGAGAGGGCATGAGATGATGCGTCTAACAGGGCCATGTACGAGCTCTTCTTGGTAAGTTTCTTCTTCATATTTTTCAAATCTTGCATTTTAATGTTCGTTTCATTAATAACTAAAACATTTGACTTGTTGAAACCAAATGTACAGTCTATGCGGGAGAAGACCGGACACATCCCTCCGGCGATGCCAGTTATTAACATGGCGGGGACGGTGAGTTTCATTTCAATGTAGTGATATTTTGAGTGTCATCATGCTAACAACACATTGCAAATGATGTTTGGTGCAGAATATCTCCCGAAACGCATCGCATGACCCTTCTATATGGCAGCCTTCTCCAGGTAAAACAAGCCAGAGCCACCGTGCTTCACCTCCGTGCTGACGAGAATGGTATGTTTTTTCTAGTGTTTTGCTTAACAACCGCATAATGATAGTTACTTACCTTACCTTACCTCCAAAATTACATATTTCACCCAAGTTAGCTCTAGAATGACCTATACTTAGCTTAGTTTCCTCCTAAATTACATCGTAAGCTAAATTAGCTCCAAAATGGCCTATTTTATCAAAAATGTCCTGTACTTAGCTTAGTTTCCTCCTAAATGACATAGCAAGCTAAATTAGCTCCAAAATGATCTATTTTATAAAAAATGACCTATACTTAGCTTAGTTCTCTCCTAAATTACATAATAAGCTTACCTAGCTCCAAAATGACCTATTGTACCTAACTTACCTATTAAATGACCTATACTTAGCTTAGTTAGCTCCAAATGGCATAATAAGCATAGTTATCTCCTAAATGACTCGTTTTTACCTAAGTTAGCTCTAAAATGACATATCGTAAGCTTAGTTTCCTCCTAAATGATGTAGTAAGCTAAATTAGCTCCAAAATGGCCTATTTTATCAAAAATGACATATACTTCGCTTAGCTCCAAAATGGCTTAATAAGCTTAGCTAGATCCAAAATGACATGTTTTACCAAAGTTAGCTATTAAATGACCTATGATTAGCTTAGTTAGCTCCAAAATGGCATAATAAGCATACTTAGCTCCAAAATGACCTATTTTTGCCGAAATTTGCTCTAAAATGACATATAGTTAGCTCAGTTTCTTCCTAAATGACGTAGTAAGCTAAATTAGCTCCAAAATGGCCTATTTTATCAAAAATGACATATACTTACCTAAGATCTCTCATAAATGACATAATAAGCTTACTTAGTTCTATTCTTCATCTAGTCTTCTTGTTCTAATTTTGGAGCTTCCCATTTTGCAGATTACATTCACTTCACGAAAGCTTGCATTGATGGAGTGCTTGGGTTACTTGTGTTTTTTATTTTGTATCAATGAACAATGTGACACTTGCTACATATGGATATGAAACTATGTATGTATGGATGAAACTATTGTAATATGGTTTGGTATGGATGAAATTTGCATAATATGTATGTATGTATGGATGAAACTTATTTTAACATGGTTATCAGTATGGCAACACATTTATTTCTCTGAAATATATATATCATATTACTGTGAAAATTGTTGTGAAATTGTTTAAAAAAAATAAAAAAAGGACATTCTGTTTATCCTTTGTCGTCGGCCCACCGACAGCAAAGGGGGGCTGGGCAGACGGCAAAGGGGGAACCCCAGGCGCCATGGGCCTTACTCTTTGCCGTCGGCCCACCGACGGCAAAGGGGGGCTGGGTGGATGGCAAAGGGGAACCCCAGGCGCCATGGGCCTTACTCTTTGCCGTCGGCCCACCGACGGCAAAGGGGGGGCGGACGGCAAAGGAGGGGCCTTTTGGCAAACGGCAAAGACTACCGTTAGCACTTGACGGCCCTAACCCCATGGGTCTGTCGTCGATCCTCTTTGCCGTCAGCTCCTCCATGACAAAGATTCTTTGTCGTCGGTTGTCCTAAAGCCGACGGCAAAGGGCCGCTTTATCGGGTTTTTCTTTGTCGTGATGTTTGTCGTCTGCTAAGGGACGGCAAAGGCCTTTGCCGTCAAGGGTCCTTCCCTTTGTCGTCTGCCATGGCAGACGGGAAATTCCCTGATTCCTGTAGTGCTCGGTTAATTGGGAGCCGTATGATGAACAAGATTGGAGTTTCCAGTTGAACGTGATGTGCAGGCATGACATGCTTCTCTGGCGGTTCATCATGCCCATGATTTGTGTCTATGTCGTCGAGTACCACATGCCACAACGCATTGCTGCACAGTTTGGTAAGGTGCAACGTATCCCATCGAACAATCACATAAACACCGGTGGCTTGGCCCTACACCTATGAGTGCATTGTTCTCTATTTATGTGTTTCCGTTTTGATGTTTTCCATACATTTTCAATGATGTTTTACATTCTTTCCTATGCCTTGGAGTATGAGTAGACAAAGGAATCAGTCAATCATAGACTGGGAAGAGACACATGACAAATACGTGAAGGAATGGAACAAGTGGAAAAGTCACAAAGATGTGGAGAGCAGAGTGATCGACTTGGAGGACTATGACGTGCACTGGCTGTGGTACGGTGATGTCATCAAGTATCGTCTGCGCCTGAAGCCCCATTGGACGACAGAAGGTTCCAAAGAACTATACGATGACGACTTCGATAATGAAGCCTACAATGACAACATCAGAGAGCTAAAAGGCGGATTTAGGGAGTATGCACCCCTCATGAACATAATTGTAAGTTGTGTTTATGTGTTTTCAACCAGTGGTTGGATGAAATCTACTTTAGTGAGTGCGACTCATTTATTGTTTTGCAGTCTTAGAGTTGAAAAAAGCATTTTTGAAGCCTCGGGTGCATTAAGTTCTATCCACGGGACTCGACATAGTAAGAACAAGTTGAGGCAAACAATGAAGGTAACATCGAGAATCCTACAATTACATTCTTTCTTAAATTCACTTTCTTTTCTAACCATAAACTTGATCCATATTGCAGAAGATCGTTGTCATGCCCAAGATGCGCGCCTATCCATATTAAGGCACGAGGGCCTCACAAGGGATAAATGTGCATCTTGCCGTTAGCAAGTATAGTATCATTGCATCATACATTACAGAAGAGATGAGTATACAAGTTTGGCTTACACTCGCCACATACTAAATTACAATCCACACAGAGTTCAAATCATCAAGATGAAGATAGGGTCCGACTACGGACGAAATCAAACAATAAAACAGATGCAAATGACACTATCTTGCTATCCCAAAGATCACGGCCATGGTCCTCTACTCATTCGGGTACGTCACGTACATCTTGCCTATTTCCTCGTCATATTCCCACTAGAGCTGGGTAAGATCATACTGCATGTACTCATCTGAACCTGTACCTGGAGTGTTGTAGTAAACCCTGAGCCACAAGGACTCAGCAATCATGCGCTCGGGTGCCGAGACTATTCAAGCTTAAAGGTTGGGATGTGATATGTGTTTAGTTTGTAGCAGCACTAAGCATTTATGGTGGCTAACTTACGTACCATGTACAAAAATATGAGTGGCCTACGATGAGCGATCGAATCTAGTATGATCTCTATGAGATCCTGATCACTTACCTACGTCAATCATAACCCCACCATGTTCTCTCTCGGATCATGTTCACAAGCAAAGATGGACACGGTTACTCACACAGTTGGTGTATTTCATTAGAGTTTACTTCAAGTTTACTATAACCGGGTGTTAAACAAATATCCAAGTTGCCACATAACTGTGTGAACGGCTTTCCGAAAATTATAACCCTGCAAGGGTGCTCCAACTAGTCCATCACAAATAACCACACTCCGCAGAAATAGCCTCGACCACGAATCTTGTGGTCATCATCGGTAATTCCAAAGGAATTCCAACACCTCGAGAAAACCCGAAGAAAGTCAGAGTCCACACACAAGACACTCGATAAAGGTAAAACAAATCCAGCAAGAGCACCCGACATGTCGACGAACCCGATAAGAGCCGCGTATCTCGTTCTCAGGACACGACGGATAAGCTACGCGTATGGAGGCCTGATACAAATCTCCCAAATTGCCCTGGGTTGGCCCCGCACAGTGCTCTAGGTTGGAGCAACACTCATGAGGAGCACTGGCCTGGGGGTTGATTAATTATCCACGGGGTTGCAAAGCCCTATGCAAATTTTATTAGTTATTAGCAAATGTAGTACCAATGTTGGGTCTTGCCAGACAAGTTTTAATCTCAACTGAATAAACAAGGAGGTCCCCATAACAACCCCGAGCGTGTTAAGAGCGCTAAATATGGAAACATAACACCGGTAACAACTAACTATGGCGGTAACAGTGGAAAAAATCACCTAGCAAAAGGCCAAGCCTTCCACCAATACCAAGATATGTATGTGCATTAAAATAAATAACAGATAATATTGTGATATCCAAATCCATGTTATCACATGGAACAACCTGCACCTGCAACTAAGAACGCTATAAGAGGGGCTGACCAGTGGTAACTTAGCCAATCAAAGGTTGCTAGGGTGTGGAGGGTTAAAGGCTGTCATGGCAATTAGCAGGCTGATATCAAGTGGTAGGTAGCATAATTGTAACGATGGGAGCGAGAAACTAGCAAGCGAAAATAGTGTCGGGATTCGGGTACGATCATCTTGCCTGTTGGTTCTTCAGCGAAACAAGTAGCGGGATCCTCATAGTGGTACTCTCCTGGGTCCTCATACTCAGTATCAACACTCACGTCTACCCAAGAGAAACACCAAAAATAAACATCCAACCAAGGTGCAATGCACAAACAAGATGATGCATGATTCATTTATGAAGAATTTAACATGGCAATCCAAAACTAGTCATGTTTCACATGCAAAGTTTGTTTATTAATGAATCTGGAAAGAACCTCATGTTAAGTTATTTAAAACTGCATGAACATGGAAAACATGGATGCAGCATGCAAAATCGATATAAATGCATATAAAGAACGCAAGAAACGGAGTTACGGTTCTCACGATACGCTCACGACAAGGTACGAAGGCGAAAACACAAGACAACCAAGCCTTGGGCTAATTCTTGGCATTCCAAGGTAGCCACTGGTTAGGCAAAGAAAAAGTAACCACAATAGACTCAAAGATCAATCGATTCCATGGAGTATAGCTCCCACAAGGCACAAAACAATAAAACAAACAATCTGCCACAAACAGCAACATAGCAAATTACACAGCCCACAACTTGAGCTACAGGAATCCAACAGCCACAAACAATATATTGACAGAAACTACATAACATATACATCAACTTATCCAACTATACAATCTGCATAGGAGGAACACATCAATAATCATGAAGCTATCAAGTTGACATGATGAAACAGTTTTCTGGGACTTAGTGAAAATTACAGTTTTCTGGAATCTGAGTTAATAAAGTAGCATATTGACAGCAGAAGTTAATATCTTAGAGAACACCTCTTGGCATGAAAATTAACAGGTTGGTAGTAGACAACATGTACTCCAACTTACTAACACTGAGCATGAGCAAATACTCAACATATAGCTAGATGTCACCCACTCTTCATGGCATAAAGATAACAACAGATTCTCAGACTTAGAAATATTAGGCATGTTGAAAACAGAAACATCAAGTAGGCTACTTAGCAGCATGTTTCCCACCTATATGGGTGATTCTCATGTTAAACAAATATACCATGGCAATCATTAATGAATCCTACTAACAAGCATACTAACAAAGGGGTGTTTCAAGTGGGGAAACCCACAAGTCCCCTACACACACATACACTCTACTCACAGCACTACATGCATACACACCCATGCTCTATATATGCCAAGGCATATGAGCACAAACACCACCAAGAACATACCACCCATGATGGGGGGGATGTTCAACCACACACACACTCACAAGCCCATGTGTGTGGGTGTTCATCCACACACATATGCACAAGTGCATATATGTTCATACATATGCTTTGGAATAGACTCGAACCCACTACCACTCACATACACATGCACATATGCATACTCACATGCACACACACATACATAGGGCACACACACCAGCCCTACACACACACACTCAACACAGATACACTCACATATGTGTGTATGCATGAAGCACACACACATATACACACACCACCTACACAAGCTCACATGCCTACACATACACATCTACACCTACACATACATACACATGTAAACAGGAAAGAACAACAAACATGTACATACTTTATCTACACACCCACATACATGCCACATGCACAAAATGCATATGCATACACCTACATCTATATGTGCAAAGCACACACACACATATGCACATGAGCATCATGTAGATACACACACACACACTATACATACACATGACAGACAAGCAAAAGAAAACCACATGTTGTTTATAATCTGCACACACATACATATGTAGCAAGGAAGGAAACAAAAGAGAGAGAAAACAAAGAAAAACAAAATCAAACAAAAGGGGGAGGGTTTGGAGTCGAACCCATGACCTCCTGGTCGTTTCCCGAGCCGGTTGCCACTCGGCTGCACGCGCGGACATTAACAGGGTAGGGGCTCGAGGCCTCTAATACACACACACATATTTTTTTCTGAAGAAACTGAATCACGCAACAGAGCAACGGCGGCAGAGCAACGGCAACGACCAAATGGCGAACCACGGCGGATCCGGCGAGGAGAAACAATTGTGGGGCCTACGGGATGCTACGGGGTTCCAATCCCCTGCTCGCCTTGCGACGAGGAGGACGGAGGCAAGCCCCAAGGCTCTACCTTGCGGACGCGGCGACGGGAAGCTATGGCGACGGTGCACTAGCTACGACGACAGGAAGCATCACGGCGGCTCACCGAGGGGAAGGCAACGACGAGCCGGTCGAAACGAAGACGACGAGGGCGTCTGGGACGCGGCAACGACAAAGAGGAAGGAGCCGGCAATGACCCGCTCCTTGTGGATGGCGGCGATGCCAATTGGCACCGCAGGGAGGTGCTCCTCACCTCCTAGCGGCAGGATTGGAATGCGGGGAGAACCCCCGAGCTCCACGCCATCACCACCATGGACGAGACCCACCGGAGACGCGGCAACGACGACCGGCGACACTCTCTAAACCTCACTGCTCTCTCTGAAACCTTACCTGACAGGGGGAAAGAAGAGAGGAGGGACAGAGATGGAGGGGGAGATGGGAGCTACGGCGGCGACGGGGAAGAGAGGAAACCTAGCCGAGAGGGCACACACACCGAGGGGGGCTATATACCCACGGGCTGACGGCGACGGCGACAGAAAAGGGGGACGGCGAAGCCTCTCTCTCTCACTGAACGGGAGCAGGTGACTGTCTCCCTCGAGCGGGCTGGGCCGCAGGAGAGGGAAAGCCCACCTAGCTCTCTCTCTCAGAAACAAAACAGAGAAGGGGTTTTTTTCACTTTTCAAAACACAGCCACACAAAAGAAAACCCCTAGGAAAATATAAAGGATTTTTGGTGCAAACAAAAATACTTTTGTAAAGAAAATAATATGCACTATTTAACAAAATATTAAGATCATTTTTAGGACAAGTAATTTTCATACTTTTTAAAAACAACAGCCCCTGTTATTTAAATCCCCCAATTACATAAAAGCTCAAAACAATAAAAGGCCAACACTCACAAGCTCAAAACATATTAGGCTGGCACTTGAACATTTTTAAGCAATTTAATTGCAAGTTAAATCTGTTTATAAAATAACATGGGAATAAGGCATTAGTTGGGGTTTTGTTGAAAAGCAAAAGAGAGGAGAGAGAAGTAGAGGTTGCACCCATGATCCTACCACATCACAACACATAACACAAGAACAAAACCAACCACACATGCAAGGTCACATGAAAAAAACATGGCATGATGAATGCTATGATGCATGATGCAAGAATGCAAGACAACACATGGATGACAAGTTGCAAAAACACTCATTAAGCTCATGACACAAGGTTCATCCAAAGATTACATGCCATAAAAGGTAGGGGCAGCACTTGGGCTATCACAACTCTCCCACACTACAAGAGGATCTCGGCCCGAGATCTAGGAATGCAAGAAGTCCGGAAATTTGGAACGGAGAAGGTCCTTGCGTTCCCACGTAGCTTCTTTGTCGGAATGATGAGACCACTTCACCTTGAGGAATTTGATAGACTTGTTGCGAGTCTTACGCTCAGTTTCTTCAAGAATTGCAACTAGATGCTCACGATAAGAGAGGTCATCTTGGAGATCGATGTCTTGGAGGTCAATGGTTCGCTCAGGAGTCTTGAAGCATCTCCGGAGCTGAGAAACATGGAAGACATCGTGCACGTTCACGAAATTTGGAGGAAGCCCTAGTTGATATGCAAGACCACCTCTGTTGCCAACAACTTTGAAAGGACCAACAAAACGAGGTGCTAGCTTCCCTTTAATTCCAAACCGCTGAGTGCCCTTCATGGGAGAGACTCTAAGATATACTAGATCATCCACTTGAAAGGAAACATCCCAATGTTTGTTATTGTAATAACTCTTCTGTCGGGACTGTGCTACTTTGAGGTTCTCACGAATGACACGGCACATTTCTTCTACTTCAGTGATCATGTCATTGCCCAATATTTGACGCTCACCGGTTTCAGGCCAGTTAAGCGGGGTACCACACTTTCTGCCGTAGAGAATCTCGAATGGGCCCTTGCCTGAGCTAGCTTGAGAGCTATTGTTGTATGAGAATTCAGCATATGGAATCCAGTCTTCCCAGTTCATGTTGAACGAAATCATACAGGCTCTAAGCATATCTTCAAGGATCTGATTGACTCTCTCTCAACTTGACCACTTGTCTGTGGATGGAATGCAGTGCTGAAATGGACCTTGGTACCCATAGTAGTCTGGAAGGACTCCCAAAACTTGGAAGTAAAGAAGCTTCCACGGTTATAAGGGATGAGCTGAGGAATACCATGCAAAGACACTATCCTTGATGTATACAACTCTGCGAGCTGAGCTGCCGAGATAAATTCTTTGACTGGCAGGAAATGAGAAACTTTTGACAACTTGTCGATAACCACAAAGATGCCATCGTTGCCTCTCTTGGACTTGGGAAACCCAGTGACGAAATCCATCTCCATGTGATCGAATTTCCACTCTGGGACAGGCAAAGGCTGAAGAAGACCTGCTGGACGTTGATGCTCCGCCTTCACTCTGCGACAAACATCACAGTCGTTCACGAACTGAGCAATTTCACGTTTCATGCGAGTCCACCAGAAGGTTTGCTTGAGATCCTGATACATCTTGGAACTGCCTGGATGGATGGATAGAAGATAATTGTGTGCTTCGTCCATGATAACCTTTTTGAGATCACCTTTTGGAACCACAAGACGGTCCTCAAAGAACAAGGTATCTTTGTCATCAACGTGAAAGCACTTATACTTTGGAATGCTCTTGGCCACACCTTTCTTCACTTTCTTCACCATAGCGTCAAGAAGCTACGCTTGGCGTACCTGATCTTCCAGAGTCGAAGAGACTTGAAGATTGGCAAGAAATCCTTGCGAAATCATCTGAAGGTTGAGCTTGCGGAAGGCTTCAGAAAACTCGAGTTGAAGAGGCTTCAAGATTAGACTATTGCAGTGTGCCTTCTGGCTGAGCGCGTCTGCAATGACATTTGCTTTACAGGAGTATACTCAATGCTTGGATTGAAGTCCTCAAGCATTTCCACCCAACGAGACTGCTGAAGATTGAGATTGGGTTGAGTGAAAATGTAATTCAAGCTCTTGTGATCGGTGTACACCTCAACTGGTCTACCCAACAACAAATGCCTCCAAGTCATTAGAGCATGCACAACTGCCGCCAACTCAAGATCATGAGTGGGGTAGTTCTTCTCGGCAGGCTTCAACTGACACGAGGTATAAGCAACAATCTTCTTGTCTTGCATGAGAACACCACCAAGGCCTTGGAGAGAAGCATCACAGAAATCTTGGAAAGGCTTAGACGGCTCAGGAGGAACAATAACTAGAGCTGAAGTCAGTCTCTGCTTGAGTGTATTGAACGCTACATCACACTCAGGAGACCAAACATACTTGACACTCTTCTGGAGGAGATTGGATAGAGGCTTAGCAATTTGAGATAAGTTCTCCACGAATCTTTTGCAATAGCTAGAAAGCCCGAGGAACCTCCGAAGCTACTTCACATTCTGAGAGGTTCCCACTTCAATATTGCCTCGACTTTCTCAGGGTGCACTTTAATTCCCTCGGCAGAGATGACATGCCCAAGGTACACCACTTCATTGAGCCAAAACTCACACTTGGAAAAGTTGGCATAGAACCGATGTTCCCTTAACTTGTCAAGCACAAGGCGGAGATGCTTTGCATGCTCTTCTTGTGTCTCCAAGAACACAAGGATATCATCCAGATAGACCAAGACGAATTCATTCTTGAAAGGAGAGAAAATGAAATTCATCATTCTTGAGAAGGTTAGAGGAATATTAGCAAGACCAAACGACATGACGGTGTACTCATACGAGCCAAAACTTGTCCTGAAAGCCGTCTTCGGAATGTCTTCTTCGCGAATGTGAATCTGATGATAACCCATGCGAAGATCCAGCTTCGAGAAAACCTTGGCACCTTTCAATTATTCAAACAACTCATTGATGTTGGGAAGTGGGTATTTGTTTCTGATTGTCTTCTTGTTCAATGGCCGGTAGTCAACACAAAGACGATCTGTGCCATCTTTCTTCTTGAAGAACAAAACTCCACAACCCCAAGGAGAAGAACTTGGTCTGATCGGACCGAGACATTCTTGCTCATCTAGCTGCTTCTTCAACTCTTTCAGCTCTTTGGGGCCAAGTTTATACGGGCGCTTATAGACCGGTTCAGTTCCGGGCTCGAGATCAATCATGAACTCGACTGGTCGGTGCGGAGGCATTCTTGGCAATTCTTTTGGAAAGACATCCTCATACTCACAAACCATCGTAATTTGAGAAATCGCCGTGATTTCACCCTTCTAATTAAGAGCAAAGAGATGGATTGTGTCATCGCGAGCCGTGAATATAATCACATCTTCTGAACGATGAGTCAGCTTGACTTCTTTTGCTTGAAAATCAACATAAGGCTTATTCATAGCCATGAAGTCCATGCCCAAAATGAGATCAATATCGGAATTACGGAGAACAATAGGAGAAGCCAGAAAAGAATAATTTCCCATCTTGATAGAAACATCCGGAACCACCACATTTGAACTCATCAATTTTCTTGGGGACACAACCCGAAAAGGACTAGGGAGGACTACCAAATTCAAATCATGCTTCCAAGCAAAAGGTCTAGAAATGAATGAATGCTATGCACCAGTATGAAATACCCCTTTTGCAGGAAAATCATTAATTGAGAGATTACCCATGATCACTTGAGAAGAATCCTCTACCTCTGATGCATTCACCATATTCACCCGGACTGACTTGGGATTATGCTTCACCATAGCATTGCCTGGAGGCTTGACAAGAGGAGGAGGCAAATGACGCCGCTGGTTGCACTTGTTTGCATAGTGACCCTTCTGGCCACACTTGTGACAAGTCACCTAAAAAAGTGGACGAACATTGCCTGGAGGAGGAACAAGAACTGCCTTGGGCGCCTGGGGTCTCTGCTGGAATCCTGGGTTGGGTGGGTGGGAAGAACCACGACCACCGAACTACTTCTGCTGCTGAGGAGGACGAAATGGAGGAGGATTTGACACCCAATACTTCTGCTGCTTGGGGACCATCTGAGAGCTGGAAAAGACGAATAAGAATCCCTTGAACGCTTCCTTGAGTTCTCCAACTTGAGTTGCGTTGCCTCGACCTTCAAAGCCATGTTGTAGAACTGATCAAACTCACGAGGCTCTTGAAGAACTAGGCCTGGCAGAAGCTCATCCTTGAGACCACCTCTGAACTGATAGATCATAGCCTTGTCATCTGGAACATCTTGCTTGGCGTAACAGGCTAGATTCTGGAACTCGATGTTGTACTGGTAGACAGACTTGCTTCCCTGCTTCAGGTGCCTGAACTTCTCACGCATATCCTCGACAAAGCTTGTCGGAATGTAATGAGCCCTGAAGGCACGATGGAAATCGTCCCAAGTAACAACACGATCGCCCCTGGAATCCTTGTACTGCTGCCACCAATTAGCTGCTTGACCCTTGAGCTGGAACAATGCAAATCTGACAAAGTCCTCTGGCCTGACATTGCTGCACTCAAAATGCTTACTCATATCACGAAGCCAATCATCAGCATCAAAAGGCTGCTCACAACAGGTGAAAGACTTGGGCGGGTTGGGAAGGAACTGATTGAGTGTCACAAACTATGGTTGATTCTAAAAATTCCCTTGAAAACCTTGCTGACCCTGCTCCCTTTCTTGCAACAGCCTGAGCAACATCTGAGTGTTCGCATTGGTTGCGGCCATCACAGCTTGCCAAGCTTCTGGAGGAGGAGGTGGAGGTTGCGGCGGCAGAGGCGGGGGTGGTGGTGGAACATCAGTCTGCTCCTCACCACGACCCGGATTGTTGCGAGTTGGTGGAGCCATCCTGAAGATGGACAAAACACATCAGCACCGCATTCAAAAGATGAATCAAAAGCTGAATCAAATGCTTGAAAGAAATTGAACAAATAACAACACAACCTTCCTACTGAAAAATTAGTAAGAATGCTTCTTCGGTTTATGATAACATAGTCAGATATTAGAAGCCACTTGCAATACACAAAAATATTGAGCTAAGTGCTCAGAACAAATGTATATGCCCACATACATCTAAAGAAGATGATCCTAGATAACTACAAGATCCCACCTAAGAACTTCCGAAAACTTTCTGGTTATGCAATCTAGTGTGGGGGATACAAGGAGGAAATATCTCACACAACTAGCAATACTACACCCCAACTATATCCATCCTTCAACACATAACTAGAGGCTCTCGCAAATTCATCTAACTCGAATCCTCGAACTCACAATGATACTAAACCATGGTGGTACCCCGGACGCCTCCCCAGTACTGGGTGACTCTGACCTTATCTCACCATGATAAGTATTGAAGTAATTTCGAACACTCTCCGTCCTGAGATATCAAGGAAGCTGAATGATAATGATGTGCCAACATTCCCTGGAGCTTGACTCCCTAGAAGAAATCAAGTCATACGGGAGGCACCAAGACAGAACCCTGTCACATCGGTATCATATAGACTCCAAAATACCCGCATGATCCTAAAAAAAATTTGAGCGAGAAGAGGAGTAGAATCAAAATTCCTAAGTCGAATACCTCACCAGAGCAGAAAAGAGGAGTAAAAAGAATCCTACTCTCCGATATAACTAGACTCAAAATAGTTTTTACTAGACTCTACTCGGCCAAATTCGATCAAGCAAAGGCTCCTATGGTCGTATGGCTCTGATACCAACTTGTCACGCCAAAGATGCGCGCCTATCCATATTATGGCACGAGGGCCTCGCAAGGGATAGATGCACATCTTGCCGTTAGCAAGTATAGTATCATTGCATCATACATTATAGAAGAGATGAGTATAAAAGTTTGGCTTACACTCACCACATACTAAATTACAATCCACACAGAGTTCAAATCATCAAGATGAAGACAGGGTCCGACTATGGACGAAATCAAACGATAAAACAGATGCAAATGACACTATCTTGATATCCCAAAGATCGCGACCATGGTCCTCTACTCATCTGGGTACATCACGTACATCCTGACTCTTTCCTCGTCATATTCCCACTGGAGCTGGGTAAGATCATCCTGCATGTACTCATCTGAACCTGTACCTGGAGTGTTGTAGTAAACTATGAGCCACAAGGACTCAGCAATCATGCGCCCGGGTGCCTAGACTATTCAAGCTTAAAGGTTGGGATGTGATATGTGTTTAGTTTGCAGCAGCACTAAGCATTTATGGTGACTAACTTACGTAACATGAACACAAATATGAGTGGCCTACGACGAGCCATCGAATCTAGTATGATCTCTATGAGATCCTGATCACTTACCTACGTCAATCATAACCCCACCGTGTTCTCTCTCGAATCATGTTCACGAGCGAAGATGATCATGGTTACTCACACCGTTGGTGTATTTTATTAGAGTTTACTTCAAGTTTACTATAACCGGGTGTTAAACAAATATCCAAGTTGCCACATAACCGCGGGCACAACTTTCCATAAGTTTTAACCCTGCAGGGGTGCTCCAACTAGTCCATCACAAATAACCACACTCCGCAGAAATAGCCTCGACCACGAATCTCGTGGTCATCATCGGTAATTCCAAAGGAATTCCAACACCTCGAGAAAACCCAAAGAAAGTCAGAGTCCACACACAAGACACTCGATAAAGGTAAAACAAATCCAGCAAGACCACCTGACGTGTCGACGAACCCAATAAGAGCCGCGTATTTCATTCTCAGGACACGACGGATAAGCTACGCGTATGGAGGCCTGATAGAAATCTCCCAAGTTGCCCTGGGTTGGCCCAGCATAGTGCTCTAGTTTGGAACAACACTCATGAGGAGCAATGGCCCGGGGGTTGATTAATTATCCACGGGGTTGCAAAGCCCTATGCCAATTTTATTAGTTATTAGCAAATGTAGTACCAATGTTGGGTCTTGCCAGACAAGTTTTAATCTCAACTGAATAAACAAGGAGGTCCCCATAACAACCCCGAGCGTGTTAGGAGCGCTAAATATGGAAACATAACACTGGTAACAAGAAACTATGGAGGTACCAGTGGAACAAATCACCTAGCAAAAGGCAAAGCCTTCCACCAATACCAAGATATATATGTGCATTAAAATAAATAAAACATAATATTGTGATATCCAAATCCATGTTATCACATGGAACAACTTGCACCTGCAACTAAGAACGCTATAAGAGGGGCTGAGCAGCGGTAACTTAGCCAATCAAAGGTTGCTAGGATGTGGAGGGTTAATGGCTATCATGGCAATTAGCAGGATGATATCAAGTGGTAGGTAGCACAATTGTAATGATAAGAGCGGGAAACTAGCAAGCGAAAATAGTATCAGGATCCAGGTACGATCATCTTGCTTGTTGGTTCTTCAGCGAAACAAGTAGCGGTATCCTCATAGTGGTACTCTCCTGGGTCCTCGTACTCAGTATCGACACTCGCGTCTACCCAAGAGAAACAGCAAAAATAAATATCCAACCAAGGTGCAATGCAGAAACAAGATGATGCATGATTCATTTATGAAGTATTTAACATGGCAATCCAAAGCTAGTCATGTTTCACATGCAAAGTTTATTTATTAATGAATATGGCCAGAACCTCATGTTAAGTTATTTAAACATGCATGAACATGGAAAATATGGATGTAGCATGCAAAATCGATAGAAATGCATATAAAGAACGCAAGAAACGGAGTTACGGTTCTCACGATACGCTCACGACAAGGTACGAAGGCAAAAACACAAGACAACCAAGCCATGGGCTAATTCTTGGCATTCCAAGGTAGCCACTGGTTAGGCAAAGAAAAACCAACCATAATAGACTCAAATATCAATCAATTCTATGGAGTATAGCTACCACAAGGCACAAAACAATAAAACAAACAATCTGACACAAACAGCAACATAGCAACTTACACAGCCCACAACTTGAGCTACAGGAATCCTACATCCACAAACAAGATATTGACAGAAACTACATAACATATACATCAACTTATCCAACTATACAATCTGCATAGGAGGCACACATCAATAAGCATGAAGCTATCAAGTTGACATGATGCAACAGTTTTCTGGGACAGTGAAAATTACAGTTTTCTGGAATCTGAGTTAATAAAGTAGCATATTGACAGCAGAAGTTAATTTGTTAGAGAGCACCTCTTGGCATGAAAATTAACAGGATGGTAGTAGACAACATATACTCCAAATTACTAACACTGAGCATGAGCAAATACTCACCATATAGCTAGATGTCACCCACTCTTCATGGCATAAAAATAATAGCAGATTCTCAGACTTAGAAATATTAGGCATGTTGAAAACAGAAACATCAAGTAGGCTACTTAGCAGCTTGTTTCCCACTTATATGGGTGATTCTCATGTTAAACAAATATACCATGGCAATCATTAACGAATCCTACTAACAAGAATACTAACAGAGGGGTGTGTCAAGTGGGGAAACCCACAAGTCCCCTACACACACATACACTCTACTCACACCACTACAAGCATACACACCCATGCTCTATATATGCCCAAGGCATATGAGCACAAACAACACCAAGAACATACCACCCATGGTGGGGGATGTTCAACCACACACACACTCACAAGCCCATGTGTGTGGGTGTTCATCCACACACATATGCACACACGTGCATATATGTTCATACATATGCTTAGGGATACACTCACACCCACCACTCACATACACATGCACATATGCATACTCACATGCACACACATACATAGAGCACACACACCAGCCCTACACACACACTCAACACACATACACTCACATATGTGTGTATGCTTGAAGCACACACATATACACAAACCACCTACACAAGCTCACATACCTACAGATACACATCTACACCTACACATACATACACATATAAACAGGAAAGAACAACAAACATGTAGGTACTTTATCTACAGACCCACATACATGCCACATGCACAAAATGCATATGCATACACCTACATCTATATGTTCAAAGCACACACACACATATGCATATGAGCATCATGTAGATACACACACAGTATACATACACATGATAGACAAGCAAAAGCAAACCAAATGCTGTTTATAATCTACACACACATACATATGTAGCAAGGAAGGAAACAAAAGAGAAAAACAAAGAAAAACAAAATCAAACAAAAGGGGAAGGGTTCGGAGTCGAACCCACGACCTCCTGGTCGTTTCCCGAGCCGGTTGCCGCTCGGCTACACGCATGGACGTTAACAGGGTAGGGGCTCGAGCCCTATAATACAATCATGCACAAATGTTTCCTGATGAAACTAAACCACACGACAGAGCAACGGCGGCGGACCAACGACGACGACCAAATGGCGAACCACGGCGGATCTGGCGAGGAGAAACAACTACGGGACCTACGGGACGCTACGGGGTTCCAATCCCCTGCTCGCCTTGCAACGAGGAGGACGGAGGCAAGCCCCAAGGCTCTGCCTTCGGACAAGGCGACGGGCAGCTACAGCGATGGCACACTAGCTACGGCGACAGGAAGCACCATGGCGGCTCACCGAGGGGAAGGCGACGACGAGCCGGTCGAAACGAAGACGATGGAGGGGTTGGGGACGCGGCGACGACGAAGAGGAAGGAGCCGGCGATGACCCGCTCCTTGCGGACGGGGGCGACGCCAATTGGCACCGCGGGGAGGTGCTCCTTACCTCCTAGCGATGGGAATGGAACGCGGGGAGAACCCCCGAGCTCCATGCCATCACCATCGGGGACGAGACCCACCGGAGACGCGGCGATGGCGACGACAACGACCGGCGACACTCTCTGAACCTCACTGCTCTCTCTGAAACCTTACCTGATAGGGGGAAAGAAGAGAGGAGGGAGAGAGATGGAGGGGGAGATGGGAGCTGCGGCGGCGGCGGGGACGAGAGGAAACCTAGCCGAGGGGGCATGCACGCCGAGGGGGGCTATATACCCACGGGCTGACGGCGACGGCGATGGCGACCGAAAAGGGGGACGGCGGAGCCTCTCTCTCTCACTGAAGCCTGGTGGAGGGGAACGGGAGCAGGTGGCCGTCTCCCACGAGCGGGCTGGGCCGCAGGAGAGGCAAAGCCCACCTAGCTCTCTCTCTCAGAAACAAAACAGAGAAGGGTTTTTTCACTTTTCAAAACACAGCCACACAAAAGAAAACCCCCAGGAAAATATAAAGGATTTTTGGTGCAAACAAAAATACTTTTGTAAAGAAAATAATATGCACTATTTAACAAAATATTAAGATGATTTTTAGGACAAGTAATTATAATACTTTTTAAAGATAACAGCCCCTGTTATTTGAATCCCCCAATTACATAAAAGCTCAAACAATAAAAGGCCAACACTCACAAGCTCAAAACATATTAGGCTAGCACTTGAACATTTTTAAGCAATTTAATTGCAAGTTAAATCTGTTTATAAAATAACATGGGAATAAGGCATTAGTTGGGGTTTTGTTGAAAAGCAAAAGACAGGGGAGAGAAGTAGAGGTTGTACCCATGATCCTACCACATCACAACACATAACACAAGAACAAAACCAACCACACATGCAAGGTCACATGAAAAACAAACATGGCATGATGAATGCTATGATGCATGATGCAAGAATGCAAGACAACACATGGATGACAAGTTGCAAAAACACTCATTAAGCTCATGACACAAGGTTCATCCAAAGATTACATGCCATAAAAGGTAGGGGCAGCACTTGGGCTGTCACAATCGTCAACAAATGTGGCAAGATCGTGGGCCTTGTTGGGTGTGCTACCTCCTCTATGATGGTTGAGGATGACGAACAGGAAGAATATGATGAGGGAGAACACTCTGAGGAGCAAGCGTAAGAAGAGGAATAGGAAGAAAAAGCCGAGAAACAAGTAGAAGAGATTGAGAAAGAACGAAGCAATGAAGAGGAGGAGTATGATGACGATGACGAACCTCCACCAACTCAGACAACCCAGCTTTAGAAGAGGAAGGCATCGAAGAAGGATTGGAATAGTCCATCCCCATTTCAGGGAGTGCGTCCTCCTCAGTGCAAGAAGACGGCTGTTGAGACCATTCAAAGCACAACAAGGATCATACCTCCAAGAGGGGAAGGAGCAAGTGAAGTTGTTGCCTTAGTTGAACTTATGTGATACTATTTCGTATGTGTGAAACTATTTGGTGCCCGTTGAACTATTTCCTATGTAGAACTATTTACTATGTTCAACTATTTGCTATGTTGAACTATTTCCCTTAGTTGCTCTAATTTATGTTTGTTAGTCTATAATATTGTTATGTGATGTCTACTATGCAACTTTATTCTTGTAGACTTTGTTGGGCCTCCAAGTGAAGAGTTTTGTAGGACAGTAGCAATTTTCCCTCAAGTGGATGACCTAAGGTTTATCAATCCATGGGAGGCGTAGGATGAAGATGGTCTCTCTCAAACAACCATGAAACCAAATAACAAAGAGTCTCTTGTGTTCCCAACACACCCAATACAATGGTAAATTGTATAGGTGCACTAGTTCGACGAAGAGATGGTGATACAAGTGTAATATGGATGGTAGATATAGGTTTTTGTAATCTGAAAAATATAAAAACAGCAAGGTATCAAGTAACAAAAGTGAGCAAAAATGGTATTGGAATGCTTGAAAACAAGGTCTAGGGTCCATACTTTCACTAGTGCAAGTTCTCTCAACAATACTGACATAGTTGAATCATATGCAAATTCCTCATGTGCGACAAAGAGTTCACTCCAAAGTCACAATAGTGGAGAACAAACGAAGAAATTATTGTAGGGTACGAAACCACCTCAAAGTTATCTTTTCCGATCATTCTTATGATCTCTCCCTATAAGTGCCACGAACTGTCCTAGATTTCGTACTTAAATAACACCTTAAGATGCACATTAACCAAAACCCTAATGTCACCTAGATACACCAGTGTCACCACGAGTACCCATGGGCTTGATTATACGATATGCATCACACAATTTCAGATTCATCATGTTCAATCCAACACAAATAACTTCAAAGAGTGCCCCAAAGTTTCTACTAGAGAGTCAAGACGAAAACATGTGCCAACCCCTATGCATAGATTCCCAACGTCATGGAACCCGCAAGTTGATCACCAAAACATACAACAAGTGGATCAATAGAACATCCCATTGTCACCACATATAACCCATCGCAAGACATACATCAAGTGTTCTCAAATCCTTTAAAGACTCAATCCGATAAGAAAACTTCAAAGGGAAAACTCAATTCATCACAAGAAAATAGAGAGGGGGAAATTCCATATGATTCATCTATATTAATAAAGCTCGCGGTACATCAAGATCATGCCATCTCAAGAACATGAGAGAGAGAGAGAGATCAAACACATAGCTACTTGTACATACCCTCACCCCCGAGGGTGAACTACTCCCTCCTCGTCATGGAGACCGCTAGGATGATGAAGATGGCCTCCGGTGATGGTTTCCCCCTCCGTTAGGGTGCCGGAACGGGCTCCCGATTGGTTTTTCATGGCTACGTAGGCTTGCGGCGCCGGAACTCCTGATCTAGGTTTCTTTCCGGGGCTTACTGGATTTATAGGAGTACTTGGCGTTGGAATCACGTCAGGGGGACTCCCGAGGGGCCCACAAGCCAGGGGGCGTGCCCTAGGAGGGGCACCCTGGTGGCTTGTGGCTGCCTCGGAACTCCTCTCCGATATCTTTTTGCTCCAACATTATTTATATTTTCCAAAAACATTCTCCGTAAATTTTCAGCCCATTCTGAGAACTTTTATTTCTGCACAAAAAACAACACCATGGTAGTTCTGCTGAAAACAACGTCAGTCCGGGTTAGTTTTAATAAAATCATACCAAAATCTTATAGAATTATTGTAAACATAGCATGAATACTTCATAAATTATAGATGCATTAGAGACGTATCACTATCAAAAAATGAACACAAAAAATTGCACACAAAAAACAATCTTAAAGCAAAAAATGAATTATGATCACACCCTACCGCCATGGTCCCTGGCGGTAGGTTGTAAAACCCTACTGTATTATGTTTTCCATTCCAGGTTCCACTATGTTGAACTGGAAATTCAAGGGCATACCCCCAGGGTCCCTGGAGGTAGGGTAGCACATCCTACCGCCTAGGACCCTAGCGGTAGGTTCTAGGACCTTGATAAGTTAGAGGGGGTGAGTGAGTGGGGCCCGCCAGCCATCCATTCACCCCAATCATCTTCTTCCCCCGAGCTCAGTGCCCTCTCCCCTCTCCCCCCACACATAAACACCCAATAGATCCCCTCTATTTGCTTGGGATTTAACCGTTGGATTCGGAGAATTTTCATCACCCAAGGTGCCTCTCCCTCTCCTCTCTTTTTGGTTGGTTGAAATCATCTATGATGGTTGATGTGCTTACTTATTTGCAAACCCTTGTTTTTTTTCTCATATGGCTTTCTTGTTGGCTTTAGTGTAAACCCTAGTTTTTGAAATAATATTGTGCCAAGTCTATGGATCTGATAATTGAGACACATTTACTTTTAGTGCATTTAGTATTAGGGTTAGTAGTCATGATAGAGGTCAGTTGCTTAACAAATTAATTAAGGTTGTGGTGACCTTACTAGCCAATCCTTGAAATGTGGGATGGCACATTGATCTACGTCGAGGCTTCCGCTAAGGCTGCGGTGATGCATGAACGTGAATTTATTGAGGAAAAGATGAACGCGTGGGTCAAAACCATTGATGCATTGAACGAGGCTTCAAAAACTTTTTCAAAGTATTATTTTTGTGAGAAGGCGGAAACATTTATCAAGAAAAAGGAGAAGGAGATAGCCAGCCTCAGTAAGGCGGAAAAGGATTGTAGGCGTGATCTTGCAATGCAAATTGCATCCTGTACCACAAGGAAAGAACATACTCAGTTCAAAGTGCAAAATCATGGCCAGGTCATCGATTGGTTAGTTAGGCAACCATTTGTGCCCCTACTAGAGCAGGATTCTTGTTGGACATGGGTGAAAGAAAGAAAGGATGTTATTTGTTGCAACCCGGGACCGTATGACAATCCGAACGGGTGTTCATTAGCATCATGCTATGTGACCTTTTGTCATTTGAACTACAATGACATTTACCCATTTGCTTCCGTGTTGACATTTGAACTATTATGACTTGTATTGTACCTTCATGATTTGAACTCTTCAAGAACTTGGTGTTGTATTTCATATTAAGTAGAGATTTTGAATTATTTGTCATATCCTTAAGTTCGTGTGGGAGGGCCTTGCCCTATATTAGATGTACATTTCTTCTCACTTCATCCTCTCTCTCGATCTGTCACAACCGTCAACTAGCTCTAGATGGACCAGTTCGAGCGAGAGAGCTAGAGGCCAGAGAACAGGGAGGGGAGTGTGTACTTCCCGGCAGAGAGGTGGATGCCTGGTGATCCGGAGCTGAGGCCTGAGCTCGGTCGTTGTGTGCTCCAGCGCACGACAGGGATGTACCGAGTTGAGGAGAAGTTGCACGGTCGTGCCCTGGTGGGAAGAGTGGAAGGGCACCACCCTCCTGTGTCCTCGGCATAGGTGGTTGCTTCTTTGGAGTCACAATGAGGGCTCTCCTGCAACGACGTCATGGTTGAAGTATGTTCGCCTCCAGCAGATTTTCTTGTATGGTTCAGATCGGGCTAGGACTGCACTCGAGTGCTCCTCTACCACTCCCGTAAGCTACCGCTGGCGGAGAGATGATCCAGTTCACTCGTTGGCGTCGTGGGATGGGTGGCGAGGTGTCGTCTCTGAAATTCTTGACTACGTTGAACTTTTATGGGCTGCTGCAAGAAGCATGGGAGGTCGAGTTTGTTGGTAAACTTGCTAGCAGTCTCGAAGGTGATCTCATTAAGATGGTCAAGCCCACTAATCGTTGTTTCCTAGTTGTTTAAGCGTTGATGAGAAATCCAAACAAAGTTCCCAAGTTATATGAAGTTGAGATGCCAGAACGTGACCTAGGACAGGATTATCCGACCTCTAACTCTGAAGGGGCAATTTGAGCACCTAATAGTTAGCTGAAACTTGAGAAGCCGATAGTTCTGCATGTTGTGAAGATCCATATTCTGAAGCTGATAGATCGGTGCCCTGTATTAGCAGAGTTGTTGGATGCTTACGATTATGAAGATGAATCCAATAGTGCTCATTGTCACACTTTCACTTGCTATCCTGGCACAACTGATGGAGCAGATAGGGCCTACATTGGTGGTGCACGTATTAGCAAATCAAGGGACAGATGGCCATGCAGGTGTTCTATTTAGAATGTAGATGGAGCATGAGTATTCATTAGCATGAGGTCGTCGACCAGTTGTCATTTTAACTATTATGACTTGTACCCTTTTCATTTGAACTCCGGAAGAACTTCGTGTTGTATGTCAAATTATGTAACTTGATGTTTTATGACTTGTACCTTTATCATTTGATGACTTGTGATAATCATTTGTACAAGAGATTTTTTGTGTCTGGCTAGGTTTGGTTTCACGCCATAGAAAGAGGGGGAGAGGTAACTTTTGGCAACCAAAAGTACCCTATCGCCATGGACCGTGGCGGTAGGGTGTGCAACCCTACCGATTTTTTCCCATTCCAGGTTCCAGTACTTAGAAATGGAAATTGAAGGACTTACCATGAGGGTCCCTGGATGTAGGGTAGCACAACCTACCGCTGGAGTCCCTGGCGGTAGGACCCCGATACATCGCGCGCCTGACCAGATAAGTGTCCGGCTAGCCGTGCCACATCCTACCGCCCGATGAATGCGGTGGTAGGATCCTTTCCCTACCCTACCGCCATGGTCCTTGGCGGTAGAGTGTTCAACCCTACTGATTTTTCCCCATTCTAGGTTCCAGTACTTTGAACTGGAAATTGAAGGACTTACCAACATGGTCCCTGGTGGTAGGGTAGCACAACCTATCGTCGGAGGCTGTGGCGGTAGGACTCTTTCCCTTTTTAGCAGTCTTCCTTATCACCTATGAGGACAGCTGATATATATAGTTTCTCTATATAAATAAACTATTTCAATCTAATCATAACATAGTTCAACATGATCATACCATAAAATAGCAAAAGTGTTCAACAATGGTCTTACTCGTAGTACAACACGGTTATAACATAGTTCGACAGACAATCTAGCAACGAATAGTATCAAAGTTTAATGAATAGTATCAGATAGATTGATCGAAAGATCCCTAAGGAAACATGGGCCCCTTTCCCTTGTTGTAATGCGCCATATCCTCCTCGTAAGCTTCATGAGCCCTTGCAAGCTTTCGTGCCCTCTCCTTGTCACGAGCCTCCATCTCTTTGCATGACCTCTCCGCCTCACGCTTCTTTTGCTCCTTCTTTTCCTTCTCACGACGTTCCTCATACTCGGCATCTTGCAAAGATTCTTCAAACAGCCGCCTCCTCCGAAGACAGTCTTGATATTGGTCCTTCTGAACATCTTCCGGCACTTCATAATCGATCCATGTGAAATACTTGCAAAGAGGAGGGGGTGAGTGCATACAATACATGTTCGTTTGTTAGTAATACGATTGAAACCTTGATCATGAAAACACCTTCACCTATGTATTTAACATACCAGAGGGAGGTCATAGGCGTTAGTCGGACATCTACGACCATGTGCGTAGTTGGGACACACAAAAAATCTCCTCCTTCCGTCCATGACTTCTTCCGGTCAGTAGACAGCTTCACCTTGCAAATGTCTCCACACTATCATGGTGGCGTTTTCAAATATTTGTCCTTCGTCTTGTCTAAGGTTGCCTCCTTCCACTTGTTTGACATGTCCTCTCGGTCAGGGCATGGCGGCCTCGAGATGGAACCGGATGAAGCCATGCCTACATACATTTCAATACTGTTAGTGACATATGTCAATATATTACTATGTGAACACAATTAATATGACAACAAGTGCAAGATTTTCGAACATGAAAAAACAAATTTACCATCTATATTGTATCAACCGTTCGGGTTAGGAATCATGTCAATGGGTCTCCCTCTATCAACCCTTCACCTCTTAGTACCATCAGAAGCATGACCACTACCCCCCGGCAACTCTAACACTATGAGGACCTCCACGACCATCCCTAGTGGCTCCTCGTGCACTACTACCTGTAACACTAGTTCGTCCTCCATAACCACTAGTTCTACCTCTACAACCACCAGTCTGACTCATGCTAGTGTTGGCATCGGTCATTCTTGTACTGGTATTGCATGTCTTGTTATTGTGTCCTGGGTTGTCACATTGACCACAGTTGTTGGTGTCGAGAGGCTCCATGAAATGACCGCTGCCAGATTGTTTCATGACAGTATATATAGCTAGGTCATCCATGTCACTCCTAAACATCTTATTTCTTCCTCTTCCTTTTCTAGGTACTATGAGTTCAGGATCATGCATGATATATGGGCCATCGTACTCAGGCCACTGTGACTGGTCAAGGAAAGGATGGAACCGAGGTGCCCATGTCAACCTTGTGGCTTCCAACGTGAACTCATGCAACCATATGGTCCTCCCATCTGAAAATGGTAAGTTCCTTGCCCTCGCAGCAGTCATCACATGCGAGCACATCCAGTGGTACCCGTGAGGCCTCTCACATTGACACCACCGGTCCTTGAGGTGCACCTCATAAGAAACAACACCATAGGTGACACCATCACGTGTTGTGCCACCTGGCTGGTCGACTAGATAGATCCTTTCTTTGTCGTTGAATCTGATGATTTGTTGATGCGAATACTTGCCTGCTTGAAATTTCAGCCAATCATGAACCTTATCTGGATACTCCATTTTGTCCCCTATCCAACCGGGCAGTTGATATGGAATGCTTAAGGAAATACTCGTTCAAGTTCAAGAAGGTATATTTCAATATTGCAGTCACAGGCAAAGAACGAACACCCTTAAGCACATTATTGAAGCATTCCACCATGTTGCTGGTCATGTTGTCGTAACTCCAACCTTTGTCATCGTAAGCGTGTGACCACTTCTGTTTTTCCTCATAATGCGTGGTCAGGAATGCTCTTCCCTTTTTGTTCTATTCCAATGCCTTCAAGAGTTTATCATAGCGGCCTATGAATGCATCCAAGGTGAATGCCATGTACACATGTGTAAGGTATTTGCAAAACTCTTTGATATTGCATGCTTGGTAAAAGTTTGCCACGAAATGCCTCATGCACCATCGGTGGTGAAGCTTTGGGAGGACGGGAATAAACACGTCTATCGCCTTGAGAATCTCGTCATGCCGGTCTGATATGATGCATACCTCCCTATTCCCAATCACCTTGGTTCCCACATGCCCCATGAACCACTCCCAGTTGTTGTCATGCTCGGAAGGAACTAAAGCAAATGCAACCGGCAACATGTTATCATTGGACTAGTGAGCCATTGCCACCATTAGGGTGCCCTTGTATTTGCCAGTCAAGAATGTGCCATCTATAGACAACACGTGACGATAATGCTTGAATGCCTCGAAGCATTGCCCAAAACTCCAGAACGCACGGTGAAACACACCGTAAATTTCCTCCACCGCATGCCACATGCCAGGGTTCCTATGTCCTTGGGAGAATATTGTATGCAGCCTCGTAATCACCATGCAACATCCTAATTGCATTTGTCTTTGCCTTCCATACCTTCCCATAGTTCACCGGGTATCCGAATTGTTCGTGAACCGTACTCAGGAGAAACTTCACCTTCATGGTTAGATCATGGATATCTGATTCAACAATTTGTATCCTAAAAATTCATATGTGAGTTGACGGTGTCCCTTGCTTCGGTCGGCTTTGTCCGGCGGTATGAATGTGTGAGTGGCCACACAACTCTTCAGCACCCATTGCTCGGTTTCTTAAATTTTTGTTCCGCGGACCTTCCAAGGGCAACCTTCTTTGTCATATTTGAGATTTTTGTCGAAATGATCAACAAAAAATGGCCTAGGGTTCCTAATGGCATAGTCAACCATATCTTGAACTCTTGCAAGCAACCGAACTTGATACCTTTCTTCAAATGAGCATTCTCCTCCTCATCATTGGGTTTAAGGTCACCGACCTTCGGGCACAGTGTTGGTTCAAGCAACCCCAATCTCATGGCACCATCAACAACAGCCTTGTCGGCAAGACTATGATCACGAAACAATGGGGGAGCCTCTTTCCTTCCCCGTAACCTTCTTGAAAATTTCATTTTCTTGTGCAGTGAATCCATCCTCATCCAATTCCTTCGTCGGACCCTCGTCATCCGAGTCATACCCATACATACGGCTATAGGGGAGGTTACGATCCATGTCTTGTTGGTGTACAAACACATCCAAGTTTCCAATGGGAGTATAACAAATCTATTCGGCTTCCTCATAAACATCAACATGGCCGGCTTCAGCATCAACATGAACCTCTTCCTCATGAATTACCATGGCTCCATCATTCATCTGAGCTTCATTTGGTGGTTGACTAGAAGAGCTGGGGACATACACCTCCACCCTTGCATCATGTATTGGGGAGGAGGCGTGTCAGTTCAAGTCAATTTGCAGCACAGGAGGCTCGACCTTGGTGGTAAATAATTCAAGGGATTTGTCTTGCGATTCAAATACTTCCTTGTAAACCTTCCAATGAATTTCCGAGGTGATAGGCATACTCTTCAATTGGGACTTCACCCCCACTGCAACATCATACCTTCAATTGAGTTTAACATCAACATTTGGATCAATCCAATTTAACACACTCCTAACTTGCACAACCACCTCCTCATAAGTTGGGCTTGAGTCAAAAACCATGGATTCTTCCCCTTCATTGGCATTTCCTTTCATAAATGTCTCCTTATCCAAATAATGTACATTAACGGTCCTATCCATCTAAATACATTGTAAAATTTGTCAATGATAGGCCGACAACATAATATGGACCAAGTAACTAGTACGAATTCATGGATCAAAAATATCTACACACTATATTGAAACAACAACAATAATACCAGAATATCATTGATTAACCCTAACAACTAAATAATGACAATGCCTAACCCTAACCCTAAACCTAACAGTAACTATAGATCGGTGGTACAAACATGACGATTAGTCATACTACACATACTAAAGCATAAAACAACCCTATCACTGATTAAATCCATTGATGTCAAACAAAAATGACTTAAACTTGGGTTTGCATAAAAGTAAAGAATGCCACCAAATGAGATGATTCCAACCAACAAAAAGAAGAAAGTGAGGGAGGTACCTTGAGTGATGGTGGCCTCGATCCATCGAAGAAAACTCAAGCAATGAAGATGGATTTGATGGAGGCAAGAATGGGGAAGAGAGAGGGGAGAGGAGCTCGACCCGAGGAAGGTGGGGGATTTGGAGATGAACCAGCCCTTCACTCACTCATTTCACTGGTCTGGAGATCCTATTGTCAGTCTCCAATGATACGCTCTTACACCCTACTACCAGGAACGGTGGCGATAGACCACTAATCCACGTCAGCAGGCCAGACGACGTCGTCTGGACTAACGGGACCCTACCGTCAAGGACAGAAGCAATAGCCTGAGTAAACCTACCACCGCATGGTCTGCCGGTAGGAAATGGTAAGTCCAATTTTTTTACAAACCTGAGTCAGATCCAGCTTAACATTAAAAAAAGTCAAAACATTAAATTTGGCCACCCCTCGGATTCTCGTAACGCAAAGCGCAAAATCCAACCCAATCCAAAGCATACGGAGGGGGGCGAAAAACCGACAGACAGACACCTGGACCCACCCTTCGCCTCTGCCGGCGCGCATGGCCTCCGCAACCGCCTCGCCACCGGCATTGCCAAGTCCACTCTCCTGGGCGGCGGCGGGGATCTGGACGCGGCCGTGTCCCTCCGCCTCCACGCCCTCTTCCTCCCGGTGCCCCGCCTCCTCCTCAAGGCCTTCGAGGTCGCCAGCGACGGGCGCATCTGGCACCCCGTCCCCATGTCCCTGCTGCTGATCTCCACCACCACCTCGTCTGTGGTCTCCCCTCTCCTCGTCGGCCTCGTCGTGGGCCTGGTGCTCGACCTCGCCTTCGTCGGCCTCGCCAAGCTCATCATCCGCCGCCCGCGCCCGGCATACAACGCCGCCGACATGTACGTCGCCGTCGCCATTGACCACTGGTCCTTCCCCAGCGGCCACTCCTCGCACGCCTTCCTCATCGCCGCCTTCCTCGCGGACGGGGGTTTCCCCCGCGAGGCGCTGTTCCTCTGGGCAGCCGCAACTTCAGCGTCATGGGTGCTCCTGGGACGGCACTACATTCTCGATGTGATCGCCGGGGCTTGGCTCGGCGTGCTGGAGGCCTGGCTCAGCAACTTGATCCTGAGGTTTTTGTGCGACCGCAGTAGCTTTCTTGTATGCCAGTTCGTGCACGTTTTTGGCCATTCGCATTCCTGTCACACAACAAGTGCATTTTTTCTTGCGATCTATTCATGTTTGTGAGCACCCGTGTGTTTTGCTAGTGCTTGAACCGATTAGTATGCCATGAAGGATATATTGAAGCCAGTTGCTTTTCTATGAGCACTTTATGAGTACAATTGTTGGTCACAATTAACAACTAGAAGTACTGATGTTCTAACATGATTATTCTTCCTTCGTCGTGGCAGGTGCTAGCTAGATTTACGTTGCTTGTGCTGAGTGCATCTGAAACATTGGTTTTTCAGATTCCAGTTGTTCTTGTTAAACCCACTAGATCGTATGGGTTGGTGATTTTCGGTAGTGGAGAGAGGAGATAGGGTGATTACCTGCTCCCTGACTTGAGGAGCTCGAGCTACCTTCCATGACGTCGCGGTGGCGGTGGTGATAGGTGAGATTGAGAGAGATAGAGGTGGTGGTGCTTCCCGTGAGCTCTGCAATAACCCTAGATCGGAAGGGGATTTCGATGGGGTGATTGGCGGCGCGGTGAACCTCGTACCGTGAGCCTAGGGTCCCAGCTCTTTATGTATCGCAGGTCATAGGGGTCCACCAACCATAAGAGGGTTGGGCGCCCCCGATCAGGGCGCGAATAGATCAGGGGTCCGGTGGGCCGTTGGGCCCATACGGGAGAGATCAACCTAACATTCTCTTCCTTGATCTTAACTTTTACTTTTAACTTTATACTTGCTAGTTTATTTGTTTCATCACATGATGGTACATAAAGCATGTCTCATCGTCACAGCTTAATTGCCGATAGAATCATACAGCTATAACATACATTTTGTTCAGAAACAAATTATGTTCTTTTTTGGGCCTCTCATGATCCTGGAATCATAAGGCTTTCCCTTAAACCCATGTTGACTAAGTGTTCCTTGAACACATTGGGTGGTAAGCCTTTCGTTAGCAGATCCATAGGCATATCCTTTGTCTTTATATGCTCGAGACTTATAGTGTGACCCTGGATTTTGTCTTTTACAACATAATACTTTATCTCTATTGTTTTGGCAGCATTACTCGACTTGTTGTTCTGAGCATAAAATACTGCCGGTTGGTTGTCATAGTGGTTTGTGAATACAATCTACCACTTTCAAGTCGGGTATAAATTTCTTTAGCCATATCGCCTGTCATGTGGCCTCGAAGCATGCTATGAATTCTGCATACATCGTCGATGATGCAACTATTAACTGTTTGGAGCTTTTTCAAGAAATAGCCCCTCTAGCGAGTGTGAAGACGTATCCTGACGTGGATTTTCTATCATCTTTGTCCCCCGCAAAATCTGCGTCTGAATACCCTTTTATCTCTAGGGAATCAGACCTCCAATATGTTAGCATGTAGTGCTTCGTGCCTTGTGCATAACGCAATGCCTTCTTTGCCATCTTCCAGTGCTCCATGCCTGGATTCTCTTGATATCTACCGAATACCCCGGTAACAAAAGCTAAGTTAGGGTGAGTGCACACTTATGCATACTATAAGCTTCCAACAGCCGAAGCATATGGTACTGGTTTCATGAGATCGATCTCCTACTAGTTTTTGGGACATTGGAATTTCCCAAAACTATCGCCCTTGACTATAGGAGCAGGTGTGGCTTTACTCGCATGCATATTATACTTTTGAAGAACCTTCTCCAAATATGCCTTCTGCGATAGTCCTAAGACTCCATTGTTCCTATCTCAGTGAATTTCTATACCCAAAACATAGGATGCTTCATCAAGATCTGTGATATCAAAATTTGAGGATAAGAACTTCTTTGTCTCTAGTAGTAGCCTAACATCACTGCTAGCAAGCAGGAGATCATCCACATACAAGATTAGGAAAATATATTTCTCATTTTTAAACTTTGCATAAATGCAATTATCCTCAATATTTTCTTTGAACCCCAAAACTTTTAATCGTTTGATTAAACTTTAGATACCACTGTCTAGAGGCTTGCCTTAATCCATAAATGGATTTCTTTAGGCGGCATCTCATATTTTCCTTGCCTTCCATGATAAAACCCTTGGATTGTCTCATGTAGACCTTTTCTTTTAAATCACGGTTCGGACATGTCGTCTCGACATCCATTTTATGTAACTCTAAATCAAAATGGGCAACTAATGCCATTATGATTCTGAAGGAATCCTTACATGAGACTAGGGAAAAAGTCTCATTGTAATCTATCCCTTCTCTTTGTGTGAATCCTTTTGCTACAAGTTGTGCTTTATACTTTTCTACATTCCCATTAGGATCATACTTAGTTTTGTAGACCCATTTGCAGCCTACTGTTTTGGCTCCTTTAGGAATTTCCACTAAGTCCCAAACATCGTTGGAACTCATAGAATTCATCTCATCTGCCATTGCTTGTAGCCATTTTGATGAGTTAGGGCTTTTAATGGCTTCTTCATATGTAGTGGGATCACCTTCCATATGAACCATTTATGGGTTATAAACTTTATAATCAGTAGAAATAGTTGATCTTCTTGTTCTATTAGATCTTCTAAGGGCCTCAGTTTCTGGCACATTTTGTGCCTCAACTTGTGGCACCTCTTCTACTGTTGACTGTTGTACCTCCCTTTCATGCTCAACAACGGGTTCAGTCGGCTCCTGACGGACAGGTTCCAGGTCTTCTCCCATAGTTGTCACGGGTGGAGTTACAGCTGGTAGTGAGAAAAATGGCTCCTGAATCATCGGATTAGATGCATGCACCCTCTTCTATTCAAGATCAATTTTTCGAGCTACCAAGCTCCCCCTCATCATTTCGTCCTCTAAGAAGACTGCATGTCTTGTTTCTACAAACTTTGTATATTTATCTAGACAGTAAAAACGAAAATCCTTTGATCTGTCTGGATAGCCAATGAAGTGGCAACTCACTGTTTTGGGATCTAACTTTGCAATATTTGGATTAAACATTTTGGCCTCAGCGGGGCACCCCCACACCCCGAAGTGTTGTAAAGAGGGCACTCTTCCTATCCACAACTCGTACGGTGTTTTGGGCACCAACTTGCTTGGCACTCTATTGAGAATGTGAATGGCGGTGTTAAGCGCCTCCATCCATAATCCCAATGGCAAGGTGGAGTAACTCATCATGCTGCGCACCATATCCATCAGAGTACGGTTACACCAACATTCCTATCCTGGTGCCACCGATTCCAAACCCTAGACAGACTCAGCCAAACCCTAACCATTCGGTGCAACCGACACTGCTTTCGGTGCCACCGAGTTGGGCTGCCAACTTTCTGTTACGCAAGTTCACATTTTCGGTCCATCCGGGAATGTCGAATCGGCATCACCGAGTTTGGCAATTCTGAACGTTGGTCACCTTGTCGGTGCAACCGAGATTCCTATATCGGTCTCAACAAGATTCAAAAGTTGCCACCTTTTGGTCACTTCGGTACCACCGAGATTAACACATCGGTGTCACCGAGTCTGACTTATTGTGTGTGACGGTTGGATTTTTGGGGATGCCTATATATACCCCTCCACCACCACTTACTCGAAAGAGAAGCACTCAGAACTATTCCATACCTATCATATCTGTTTTTGTGAGAAAGAACCACCTACCCTTGTGTTGAGATCAAGATCTTCCACTCCAACCATATGGATCTTGACTTCTAGACTCCCCAAGTTGCTTTCCACCAATCCCATCTCTTCCACCAAGCCAAATCTCTGAGAGAGTGATTGTGTGTTGAGGAGTCTATCATTTTGAAGCACAAGAGCAAGTAGTTCATCGCCATTATCGAGCCTATTACCTTTTGGAGGGTGGTGCCTTCTAGATTGGTTAGGTGTCGCTTGGGAGCCTCCTACTTCGTGTTGTGGAGTGAACCAAGAAGTTTTGTAAGGGCAAGGAGATCGCCTACTTCGTGAAGATCTACCCATAGTGAGGCTAGTCCTTCGTGGACGGAAGCCGTATGGAATAGTCAAGGTTGCTACTTCGTGGACCCTTATGGGTGGAGCCCTCCATGGACTCTCGCGACCGTTACCCTTCGTGGGTTGAAGACTCCATAAACGTGGACGTAAGATAGCCCCACCTATCGGGACCACATGAAAAATCTTTGCGTCTCCTATTGCGTTTGATCTTTTTATCTCATCTCTTTACTTCATGTGCAATGCCTTTACTTTTGGCTGCCATATTTATAGACATGCATGTGTAGGGCTGTTAGACTTGCTAGACTTGCTAAAACTGTTAAAATTTGCCAACCAATTAACTTGGGAAAAGGTAGGTTTTAAATTCCTGCTAGTAGTCTATTCACCCCCTCTAGACACTCTTCTAGTGATCCTACAAATGGTATCAGAGCATTGGTCTCCATTGCTTCGGTTTAATCACCGTGGAGGAAGATGGATGTGTCTAGAGTAGAGAGTTTGAGTTGTAGAGTGCCTATTTTTTATAGAGAGTACTATAGTAAATGGAAGAATGCCATGATCGATCTATTTGATAAATTCCATTTGACTAAATATATTGAAAACCCCTATGTGCTCCCTATTGATGAATTGCATCACACACACGAAGAGGAAATTAACATGCTTGGTAACCTAAGAACTGTCAATCTTATTGTTAGAGGTTTACCAAGATTCGTGCTTTCCCAATTGAAGAACTTTGCATGTGCCTATACCTTGTGTACTGATTTAGAGAAACGATATCCAAATCTTTCATTAGGAAATCTTCATGAAATTCTTCATAAAACTGTTGCTTTTCACAAAATGAAGCCTAGTGATCCAAACTTTGATAAATGCCTATTTGAGCTCCGTGATCTTATGCGTGCTAAAGGAGATGTCACCACTATCAACAACATTATCTTCAAAGCCATTCACATTCATAAACTTGAACATTGTCATGATCACTATTCTAACGAATCTCTTGTTATTTATGACGAGGATTTCCCACTTGCTGATGACAATGTGGAACATGACTATCTTGGAGAAGATGAGTTGTTCGACATCGATCATGAGAAGATCATGAAGAAGATGAGTCTTATGGAAAACTTCAAGGATTACATGTCGAGAGGAAAAGAGTGGATTCTCGACAGTGGATGTACCGATCATATGACCGGGGATAGAGAGATGTTCGAAGTGATCACACCAAACCATGGACCGCGAAGGTACGTAACGTTTGGAGATAACTCTAAAGGTAAGGTACTTGGTCTTGGTAAGGTGGCCATATCCCATGATAGCTCTATTCGAAATGTTATGCTTGTTGAATCTCTTGCCTACAATCTTCTTTCCGTATCTAGACTTGCTGACTTCGGTTTCAATGTGTTATTCACGAAAGTAGATTGCCAAGTGTTTCGTCAAGATAATCATAAAATGGTATTTATCGGTTTCCGTAGAGGTGATCTATACATTGTTAATTTCACTAAGAGATCCAAACCTCGTACTTGTCTTATTGCAAAATCTTCTAAAGGGTGGCTTTGGCATAGAACACTAGGACATGTTGGCATGCGTAATTTAGACAAGCTTATTAAAGGTGATCATATACTTGGTGTTAAAGGTGTTATCTTTGACAAAGATAGACTTTGTAGTGCTTGTCAAGCTGGAAAGCAAGTAGGTGGAAGTCATCCCGTTAAGAATATCATGACTACTAGAAGACCACTCAAGTTACTTCACATGGATCTTTTTGGTCCCAATGCTTACAAGAATCTCGGTGAAAATTCCTATGGTCTAGTTATAGTTGATGATTTTTCCAGATTTACGTGGGTATTCTTTCTGGATGATAAGTCACAGGTTCAAAAGATCTTCAAGAACTTCGCTCGCAAAGCGCAAAATCAGTTTGAAGTGAAGATAAGGAGGGTTTGGAGCGATAACGGGTCGGAGTTCAAGAACAGTCATGTGGATACCTTTCTTGACAAATAAGGTGTCTCACATGAGTTCTTGGATACGTACACACCTCAACAAAATGGAGTTGTTGAGAGGAAGAACCGGACGCTCATTGAGATGGCAAGAACGATGCTTGACGAATACAAGACGCCAAGAAACTTTTGGGCAGAAGCCGCTGAAACAGCATGTCATGCCACAAACCGAATGTACTTGCACAAGCTTCTTGGTAAAACGACATACGAGCTACTCACCGGTAACAAACCCCAAGTCGGATATTGTTGTGGATTTGCCACGACAGATGTCTGGGTGAACGGACTTAGGTTTGGGGCAGCAACGCAACTATGTGGCGGCTTGAAGGGGTTGATCGGAATCGAGAGACGTGGAGTTTACCCAGGTTCAGCCCCTCCGATGGATGTAAAAGCCTACGTCCTGCTTGTCTGGTATTCATGATGAAGGAGACCTCTTAGTTACAAGGGTGTTGTTTCGCTACCTCTAATCACGAGAGTCTCTAATCTCTTGTCTATCTAAGACATGTCTATTGAGACGTCTAAAAACATGTGGACTTGTGAACCTGTCCCTCTAGGGGTGCTCCACCCCTCCTTATATAAGTGGAGAGGGTAGGTTTACAAATAGAGTCCTACTAGGAGTAGGAGTAGGATTAGTCTCTCTAGAATCCTATTCCGGGTCTTGTTTCCTTCGGTAGGGAGTCTTTGTCTCTTTGGGCCTTCTCTTGTGAGCCGGCTGGCGCCGGCTTGCACGCCGGGTCTTGGGCCTGGTTGTCCTGCAACCCGCCTGCCGGGTCACTAATAAAACGCCATGTATTGACCGGGTGTCCTGTGAGTCGCGAAGCCGGGTCATACCGTGGGGTATATCCCCGACATTAGCCCCCCAGGTTAGCTTGAATTTATTCATGGTAACCTCCTAAAATAAGAGTAGTAAATATGTTAAGTGGCCGGGTTGCTCCTTTTGCCGGCTTATGAAGTGGCTCCTCAGAAATCTGGGTCTTTTCTGCATATGAATGAGTCGTCTTGATAATGATCTTGCTTGTCAATGTCCTTTGAAAAATATTGGGAATAGAATACCCATATGCCATTGAGTCGGCTTCCAATACTCTTTGCAGGTCATCTCCACCGGGTCATAATCATTGATGATGCCAGGTCTAACAACTTAACTCCATAATTAACATCTTGAACATTCTCCTCAAAGTTTTTGATATGTCCATATTACCTGTAGCCCCCAAGCTCCAAGATTATCCATGATGACTTGGTGTTTTGCCATAATACATTGGACTGTGTAGCCCCCAAGTGCCGGGTTGTCTGCCTGTAGCAACCTGGGACTTATAACTATTTTATACCTTATGAAACTTCATCAGGTGTAGCCCCCAAGGGCCGTCTCATCAGTATGTGATGGGCCGGGTCTTCAATTTGAACCTCTTAATCTGTTTGAATAGCTGAATACTGTAGCCCCCAAGTGCCAGATTGCACCCCTGTGGCGACTTGAGAATTTTAGAAAATTTGAGCTGAGCGGTGTAGCCCTCAAGTGCCGGGTCAATAAGAATTCCTGGGCTGGGACTTAGAAAAATATAGAAAGGCCGGCACATCTCCTTGAGATAATAGGGTCTTGCTGACAATGTAATGATTTGAAAACCGGCTTGCATTAGCCCCCAAGTGTCGTGGTGCGTGCTTGCAATGACAAGGGACTTGCATAATTGATATAAACTGTACGTGAATAGTGTAGCCCCCAAGTGCCGGGTCGTCTGCCTGCGGCGACTTGGGACTATGTAAGAATAATATAACTCACCACAATTTGCTGAATGAATCCTTGACCGTGGTTGTAATATAACCCGGAATGAATATCATGAAATAATTCCTTTGTCTTTGACAGGAAATCCCTGCTCGTGGTTGCGGTGCAACCCGGCAAATTTATATTGGAGAAATCCATGAGTTATATTATCCCTGCTCGTGATTACTACAGAGCACATTTGAAGAAATCTGAGAACCAGTCAATAAGATGACACAACATTATATCTGATAGGGCGGCTCTTGAAAAATAATAAATTCTCCGAGCTAGCTTGAAAACCCAATAATTTAGTACTGGTTATGATAAACCATGAAGATCCAGCCATGTTGTCTATTAAAGATCCATTTGCTCTTGCAGAAGTTTTTCATCATACTTAACGGCGACTCATCTTAAGAGACAAGACCTGCAAAAATAAACAAGACAAAATATATTCTGCATTGTTGTAAGGGTGGCTTGAAAAAGCACAACCCGGAGATGTTATATCTTTCCTGATTTGTTTTTTGAATTTTTTGAACAACTCATGTGTCGGTTCTACTGGGTTGACCCGCCACTTAAAACTCCTTAGCAGTGCAGGGTCTCTATGGAGATTGGCCGTCAATTTCTTTGAACCGGCTCAAGGTCTCTAAGCGAGATTAACTGAAAGGAAGTGTGACATCCCAAGAGAGACACGACAGGGCATGAGTACCCTGATAGCCCAAAAACTGCCTCTCACATGACATAAGTCTGTTGTTTTAACCTTAAACAGTACAGGGTCCTCAAGGATTAACTGTCTAAGAGTACGAATGGGCCACATAGCGGACAGTCGGCAGTAGATGGGAGAGTTTATCCTTGCTTTCCGTAAGCCGGCCCTCACGTGACAAGAGCCGCCGTTTTAACCTTAACCAGTACAGGGTCTCTATGGAGATTGGCTGTCAATTTCTTTGAATCGGCTCAGGGTCTCTAGGCAAGATTAACTGGTAAGAGTTTGGCGGGTCACCTAGCAAAGTAGCATCAGCTTACAGGCAGGTTTAATCCTGTTTGGCTTAAGAGCCTATCAAGAGGGTGTGTAAGCTACACCCGATGGGTGGGAAGCCCCCAAGTGACCTTTGTTGACGAAATCAACTGTTTGGCTTAAGAGCCGACCGATAGGGTTTGATAAGCTACACTCGGAGGGTGGGAAGCCCTTTGGACGATCATGTTGACGGAGTCAACTTTTTGGCTTAAGAGACGACCAATAGGGTTTGATAAGCTACACCTGGAGGGTGGGAAGCCCCCTGGACGACCATGTTGACGGAGTCAACTATTTGGCTTGAGAGCCCACCGATAGGGTTTGATAAGCTACACCAGGTGGGTGGGAAGCCCCCTGGACGATCATGTTGACGGACTCAACTATTTGGCTTGAGAGCCGACCGATAGGGTTTGATAAGCTGCACCCGGTGGGTGGGAAGCCCCCTGGACGATCATGTTGACGGAGTCAACTTTGTGCACCATCTTGTAAGTCGCCATCTTGTAAGCCGCCATCTTGTATGAAGAAACGGCAGAAGCCTCCAAGTGACTTTATGATGATCCAATGAATCCGGGCACCTATGTTTGAACGGTATATATCGGCAGTTCGTCCTCTTGGGCAACTTTAATCTTCCGCCAAAAATGTAGTAGCCCCCAAGATCGGGTTAACTTTGCCATGACCCGGGGTTCTCATTGAAAATGACCAAATGTGTCTCACCATGTATGTAGTCCCCAAGTCTTAAGTTGACTCGAAGAGGTGGCTTGAGAATCTCCACTGAAGGTTGTGGTTGATCATGGTGGGTTATAGATGATCCCATATGATTTGTTTCAATAGTCCGATCAATGATTCGTCCCGGCAGGTTATTGAAGTGAACCAAACTGTAATGGCGGCGACATGTGCACCTGTCCGTTGGGTGGCTCGTATCGACGAGCACTGCACCGATATGTTGATGTAGATCAAATTGTGGGTGGCGTCTTGCGCGCGTCCGTTGGGCAGCTCATATAGGCAAGCACTGCACTGATGTGTTGAGTTGAATGCGAGAGTTGTCCGGTGACTTGGTACAAACGCGAGAGTCGGTTGCGGCGTTGTAAGACATTTTGATTGCACGGATGTGAGAGTCGGACGCGGCATTGATAAGCCGGTGCCAACTGTCGTGGTGTTGTAAGCCGGTGTTGTTGTGAATGATGGCCACAACATTGTAAGCCGGCGCAAATGGCGAGAGACGGCCACGTTGTTGTAAGCCGGCGCGGGTGGCGAGAGACGGCCACGGCATTGTAGGACGGCGCGAGTGGCGAGAGACGGCCACGGTGTTATAAGCCGGCGCAGGTGGTGAGTTGGTCGTGGCGTTGTTGGTGAAAACCATGTCGTAGCTACGGCGGCTTACCACACTCATTGGGCGGCTCATATCGGCGGGTGAGCATGTGCGGTATCGACATGTTGAAGTAAACCGGGACGTGGCAATGACGGCTTGCGGACGTCTATTGATCAACGCGCCACAGAAAAACACCTGCATATAATGATGATGTCCCGCGTTTCATCTCCGCGGTATCATGTCACTTGAGTAATTGTCCTGTATAAAATATACGACATGACCGAGTAATTGCCCTCGAACAGGTAATATATACTGAAAAATAGATAGGACAAATATCACCTGGCATTTTAATCGGATGAATGCAGACACTCGTGCAGGTTACGAGTGTCCCATAGATGACCCATCGTGTGAGCGCACCCGAGAGCATCGAATTCCCGTCCAGTGATTGCAGGGACTTAATCTGCTCGGTTTGACGTGGGTTTGTAGCAGTATATTACAGTACCACTAGTTGATTTTGCTTCCATGCATCTGTATGATACCCATCTTTTTCTTGATCTGTGGGACCCCGTCCTGTTATATCCATCCGACGAGCACCATCTTGCCTCATCATTTCCTGCCTCAGACTCCTATGCTTCCAAACCGACCCCTTCTTATCTTTCCTTTGTCATCCAACAGGCCGTCCATGTTTCTCTTTGCAAGCCAGACGGAGGAGCCACAGAGGCAAAGCGCGGTAGCCAGGACCGGAAAAACGTAGAGCAGACCCGGCTACGGGGGTAGAAGGCGCATGGAGGCAGGTGCTGCAAGGTCGGAGCGAGGGTTGGACGGTAGACGCGGCAGAGGCGGCCCAAGGTCTAGGTGAGATAAGAAGCTTCATGTGGGCGAGCACGGACATGGCGCACGGAGACTGGTAGTGCAGTAGCGAGCCGGCCGGGGCATGGGTCAGAGGCCGCAACGGCGGCTCAACCAGGGCGGAGGCAGTCCGCAAAGGCGCTTGGGAGCAGCAGCGGCTTGAGCAGGCCCGAAGGTAGTGGTGGCGCAGAGTGGAGCGGCGGACGGCACGACGCAGAGCGGCGACACATCACGAAGGCCGGTGAGAGCAGTGGCACGGTGCGGAGCCGGCAGAGCAACTAGGTGCAGGAGAGATGAAAGCCGCGGCAGCCGGCGGCTCGTTTTCGGCAAGGACCTGTGCCGGTTGTGGTAGCTGCAGTGGCTCCGACGCTGCGGGGCGAGGTGAGGCGGAAGCCTCAATGGTGGAGGCGCAAGGCGAGGCCACGGCGGCGAGGTATAGTGGAGCCAGCGTGCTGGAGTGGCACAGCTGTCACAGTGGGCAGAGCTAGTTGGCCACGGGCGAGGTGAGGTGCGTTGAGGCGGCCGATACAGCGAGGGTGCAGCGGAGGCTATCCAATGAGGGTGAGTCGCGGCGGGGGCCGGCTCATTGCGCGCTAGAGCGAGGTGCAGCAGCTCGAGGTGAAGGCCAAACCGAGGCGGCTCACGACAGCAGGCCAGGAGGTGAGGCAAAACACGACGGGGGAGGCGCTTGCGTGTAGGTTTTTTTCTTTATATGATTCCTGGTCGGGGCCTTCTTCCCCACTTTTTTATTTCCCTTGATCTGATTGGTTTCGCTGCTGATGACGGTAACTCAGTTGGATCTTTTTATACTAACACTCCTTTGGTATGCGTCTGCTGCCCTAATTTGACCGATCATCTCCATGGTTTGGCTAGGCGAGGACGTAGAAGAACTCATCGACGGTTGGCTAGATGCTGCCCAAACTCCAAGAAAAAGTTTATCGCGTCGACCCAATTGTATGGTGACACGTGAAATATGAGTCTCGGCGGATCGCACGACAATAGTTGTAGACAAAGATTATGTATCTCTCGCTGATGGATTGCCAGAGGTGTGTGTGCGGGGACGCATACAACAAAACCCTAATTCCTTCTGAACTCCATCTTTTATATTCCCTCTCCAAATTTGATCGCTATCCCAATCATAAAAACGATGAATTTGCCGGTTTCCTCCAAGGTTCTCCTCGGCCGGGTTACCCTGCATGACTGATCCGTGCTGGCTCTTTTTCGTCCAACAAATCGCAATCTTCTTGATTTCCTGAAGAATTTCCTCTAAGAACCCAACACCACCGTGCGCGGCCCCACGATGGGTGCCAACTGTCGTGGTTTTGTCACGGCAAATGTCCGGGTGAACGGACTTAAGATCGGGGCGGAAACGCAACTATGTGGCGGCTTGAAGGGGTTGATCGGAATCGAGAGACGCGGAGTTTACCCAGGTTCGGGCCCTCCGATGGAGGTAAAAGCCTATGTCCTGCTTGTCTGGTATTGATGATGAAGGAGACCTCTCGGTTATAAGGGTGTTGTTTCGCTACCTCTAATCACGAGAGTCTTTAATCTCTTGTCTATCTAAGACCTGTCTATTGAGACCTCTAAAAACTTGTGTACTTGTGAACCTGTCCCTCTAGGGGTGCTCTACCCCTCCTTATATAAGTGGAGAGGGTAGGTTTACAAATAGAGTCCTACTAGGAGTAGGATTAGGACTAGTCTCTCTAGAATCCTATTTCGGGTCTTGTTTCCTTCGGCAGGGAGTCATTCCCTCTTTGGGCCTTCTATTGTGAGTCGTCTGGCGCCGGCTTGCATGCCGGGTCTTGTGCCCGGTCGTCCCGCGACCCGCTTGCCGGGTCACTAATAAAACACCATGTATTAGCCGGGTCTCCTGTGAGTTGCCAGGACAGGTCATACCGCGGGGTATATCCCCGACAAATACTTTCGGGTATTTGGCCCAAAGTGCTACATTCTTGATAAGCATCGTCGTACTAATTTGCTCCTAAATATCATGAAGGATTCCTACTTGGTTACGGATCGAACTCTCACACTTACCGTGTCTACCACAACTTCACTCGAAAAGTTGAAGAGACAGTAGATGTGATGTTTGATTAATCTAATGGTTCGCAAGTCGAACAATTGCCAAATGATGTAGGTGATAAGGACCCTTCGGAAGCCATTCTAGATCTACCCATCGGCAAGATTCGTCCCATGGAGGTGAAAAAATGTACTTCATTTACTCGAGTGGAAGCCCCTACTTCACGTCATGGTGAACCTCAGCTCGACATGGAGGCATCCACGAGCGGTACACAATGAGATGATGAAGAGGAGGAAGTGCATCATGAAGATCCACCACAACCACCTTCACCACCACCTCAAGGGAACGACACCTTCAACAACAACGGAGATGAAGGAAATGATGATGAAGAAGAAGAAGCTCCACCATCCAACAATCAGAAGCTAACCCGAATTCGAGCTCAAGTGACCAAGAACCATCCCCTAAACCAAATCTTTGGTGATATACAAATAGGGAGAATCACTCGCTCTAAAACCCATCTAGTTAACTTTTGTGAGCATTATTCTTTCATATCTAGCATTGAGCCTTTGAAGGTAGAACAAGCACTTGAAGACGCGGATTGGGTGAACGCTATGCATGAAGAGCTTCACAACTTTGAAAGGAATGAAGTGTGGACACTTGTGGAGAAGCCCAAAGATGAGCACAACATCATCGGAACCAAATGGGTGTTTCGGAACAAACAAGACAAAGACGGTCAAGTTGCGCAACAAGGCTCGTCTTGTAGCCCAAGGATAAATGCAAGTCGGAGGTATGGACTAGGTGAGACTTATGCCCCCGTCTCTAGACTTGAAGCTATTTGTATTCTTCTTCATTATGCTAATCACCATGATATCACGCTTTATCAAATGGACATAAAAAGTGCATTTTTAAATGGTGAAATTTAAGAAGAGGTTTATGTTAAGCAACCACCTGGTTTTGCGAATCCTAAGAAACCTAAACATGTTTACAAGCTTCGTAAAGCTCTTTATGGACTTAATCAAGCCCCTCGTGCTTGGTATAAATGTTTAACGAAGTTTCTCATTGAAAAGGGTTTTGAAATTGGTAAAATTGATGCAACCTTGTTCACTAAGAGAGTTAATGGTGAATTATTTATGTGCCAAATCTATGTGGATGATATTATCTTTGGTTCCACTAACCCTCAATTTAGTGAAAGATTTGGAAGTTTGATGTCCGAGAAGTATGATGTGTGACCTGAAATTCTTTCTTGGATTGCAAATCAACCAATCAAGAGAAGGAAGTTTCATCTCTCAAACTAAGTATACCAAGGACTTGATCAAGAAGTTCAACATGCAGGAGTGCAACGGTATGAAAACTCCTATAACCACTAGTGGACATGTTGACCTCACCAGGGAGGATGAACCGGTTGATCAAAAGGTTTATCGATCTATGTCGTGGATTTGTCACGGCAGATGTCCGGGTGAACGGACTTAGGTTCGGGGCAGAAACGCAACTATGTGGCGGCTTGAAGGGGTTGATCAGAATCGAGAGACGCAATGTTTTATCCAGGTTCGGCCCCTCCGATGGAGGTAAAAGTCTACGTCCTACTAGTCTTGTATTAATGATGATGAAGACCTCTCGGTTAGAAGGGTGCTAATTGCCACCTCTGATTACGAGAGCCTCTAATCTGTCTATCTCTAATCTCTTGTGTTTTCTAAACTTGTGTACTTGTGAATCTTGTCCCTCTAGGGGTGCTCTACTCCTCCTTATATAGGTGGAGAGGGTAGGTTTACAAATAGAGTCCTACTAGGAGTAGGATTAGGACTAGTCTCTCTAGAATCCTATTCCGGGTCTTGTTTCCTTTGGCAGGGAGTCTTTCTCTCTTTGGGCCTTCTCTTGTGAGCCGCCTGGCGCCGGCTCACACGCCGGGTCTTAGGCTTGGCCGTCCTGCGACCCGTATGCCGGGTCATCAATGAAATGTCATGTCTTTGCCGAGTCTCCTGTGAGTCGCCAGGCCGGGTCATACCACGAGGTATATCCCCAACATTAGCCCCCAGGTTAGCTTAAATTTATTCATGGTAAGCTTCCTGAAATAAGAGTAACAAATATGTTAAGTGTCCGGCTTGCTCCTTTGGCCGGCTTATAAAATGGCTCCTCAGAAATCCGGGTCTTTTCTGCACATGAACGGATCATCTTGATAATCATCTTGCTTGTCAATGTCCTTTGACAAATATTGAGAATAGACCACCCTTATGCCATTGAGTCGGCTTCCAATACTCTTGGCGCATCATCTCCGCCGGGTCATAATCATTGATGATGTCGGGTCATTATCGTTGGTGACGCCGGGTCAAATAACTAGAATCCAACTGAGTTGATAAAAATATTGGGATGAAAATCCATCTGATGTAAACCGGACTTTCATTGTTGTGAAGCAGGGCGGCTTATAAAATCTGGCGGGTTATGATCTTTTGATAACACCGGGTCATAAGTGTTGGTGACCCCGGGCTAACAACTGAACTCCATACTTAACATCTTGAAAATTCTCTTCAAAGTTTTTGACATGTACATATTACCTGTAGCCCCCAAGATCCGAGATTATCCATGATAACTTGGTGCTTTGCAAATAACATTTTGGACCGTGTAGCCCCCAAGTGTCAGGTTGTCCTGCCTGCAGCAGCCTTTGACTTATAATTGCCTTATACCTTATAAAGCTTCGGCGGGTGTAGCCCCCAAGGGCCGCTCATCAGAATGTGATGTGTCGGGTCTTCAATTTGAACCTCATAATTGTTTGAATATCTGAATACTGTAGCCCCCAAGTGCCGGGTCACACGCTTGCGGCGACTTGAGACTTTACAAAATTTGATCTGAGCGGCGTAGCCCCCAAGTGTCGGGTCAGTAAGAATTACCGGGCTGGGACTTAGAAAAATATAGAAAGGCCGACTCATCTCCTTGAAATAATAGGGTCTTGCACACAATGTAATGATTTGAAAACCGGCTTGCATTAGCCCCCAAGTGCCGTGGTGTGTGCTTGCAGCGACATGGGACTTGCATATTTGATATAAACTGGACTTGAATAGTGTAGGCCCCAAGTGCCGGGTTGTCTGCCTGTGGCGACTCGGGACTATATGAGAATAATATGACTCACCACAATTTGTTGAACGAATCCTTGACCGTGGTTGTAATATAACCCGGAATGAATATCCTGGAATAATTCCTTTGTCTTTGACATGAAATCCCTGCTCGTGGTTGCGTTGCAACCTGGCAAATATATATTGGAGAAATCCATGGGTGTTGTAGATTACTACAGATCACAATTGAAGAAATCCGAGAACCGGCCAATTAGATGACATGACATTATATCTGACAGGGCGGCTCTTGATATAATAAGTTCTCCGAGCTGGCTTGATAAGCTCGTATGATATGTGAATATGATGAAATATACGATGCAATGTATGATGCTATGTATGATGCAAGATGCAATGTATGATGTAATGTTAACTTGTCATCATTTTTTGGCATAAAGCCGGCGGATAGGCGTTAGAAGTTGTACCCGAAGGTAAGAAGCTGCCCTTGCCGCGGCTCATTGTCCCGAGCCAGATTTTTGTGGCATAAAGCGTGGTGCCGCGACTCATTTTCCTGAGCCGGGATTTTGTGGCATAACGCTTGGTACCGCGACTCATTTTCCTAAGCCGGGATTTTTGTATCATAACACCCAGTGCCGCGACTCATTTTCCTGAGCCGGGATTTTTGTATCATAACACCCGGTGCCGCGACTCATTTTCCCGAGCCCGGATTTTTGTATCATAACACCCGGTGCCGCAACTCATTTTCCTGAGCCGGTTTGTATCATAACACCCAGTGCCGTGACTCATTTTCTTGAGCCGGCATTTTTGTATCATAACACCCGGTGCTGCGACTCATTTTCCTGAGCCGGGATTTTTGTATCATAACACCCGGTGCCGCGACTCATTTTCCCGAGCCGAGATTTTGGTATTATAACACCTGGTGCCGCGACTCATTTTCCTGACCCGGGATTTTTGTGGCATAAAGCCTGGCTAATAGGCATTATAAGCTATACCCGAAGGTAGGAAGCCATCGTTTGCCAATCTCAGTTGATATAGCAACTGGAATATTTTTGAACTCTTCTATTAAGTCCCTATCTTCTAAACCGCCATCTTGTATAAAGAAACAACAGAAGCCCCAAGTGATGATCCAATAAATCCGGGCACCTATGTTTGAATGGTGCATCACGGCGGTTCGTCCTCTTGGGCAACTTTTAATCTTCCACCAGTAATGTAATAGCCCCCAGGATTGGACTTTCTCTTGCAAAGACCCGGGGTTCTTGTTGAAAACAACCAAATGTGTCTCACCATGTTTGTAGCCCCCGAGTCTTAAGTTGACTCGAATAGGCGGCTTGAGAATCTCCACTGAAAGTTGAGGTTGGCCGTGGCGGGTTATAGATGATCCCGCATGATTTGCTTCAATGATCCGGTCGATGGTTCGTTCCGGCTGGTTGTTGAAGTGAACCAAACTGTAATGGTGGCGACTTGTGCGCCTGTCCGTTTGGGAGGCTTGTATCGACGAGGCCGGCACTATTATGCCAATGTAGATTGAACCGCAGGGCAGAGATTCAACATTGTCCGATGGGCGGCTTGTACTGGTGTATGCAGCCACTGGTGGGTTGATGTAGACGTAGAAAACATCCACGACATTGTAAGCCGGCGCTGTCGCAAGAGACAACCGTGGCATTGTAAGACGGCGTGGTCTTGCGAGATGGCCGCGGCGTTGTTGGTGAAAACCATACCGCGGAAACGGCGGCTTGCCGCATCCGTTGGGAGGCTCATACTCGCGAGTGAGCACGCGGTACCGGCGAGTTTGATGTAGATCATCAGCGGGGGCGGTGACCCATGCACGTCCATCGAGCAATGCAACACGCTGGTGTGCGCGCTAACTCCGTGGTATCATGCCACATGAATAATTATCCTGGATTTTTCGTCGGACGAATAAAGACACTGGCATCCGATAATAGCGTAAGTAATCACATGAAACGGATGCACATCTAACTTTGACTACGCCTTCCGTTTTTTTCTGTTTAGTCAAACTCTTTTTTTTGAACGGCTCTTCACTCTTACCTTATCCCAAAAAATCACGGGAGCAGAGGGGAGCGGTAGCTAAGCCGGCATAGGTGGAAGCGCTCGGTGAGACGAGCAAGGCTCCCGGGCGGGAGCTAGCGGCTGGCGGTCGCGATGGGGGAGGACACGCCACAGCGTCCCTTGCGGCAGCCGGCTCAGCAAGCGGGCAGGGCGAGAGCAACAGCCACGACATCTACCGGCTTTGTGAGCAGGCGAGGCAAGAGCGGCGGAGCAGAACAGAGCTGGCCAAGATGCGCAAAGTCTGCCGGAGCGGTGCGTGTGGGAGCCGTCCGGGGCAAGGTGGAGATGGAGCTAGCTCGCAGGGGTTCGTACGTGACGAGCGTGGCGGCTGCGGAGGTGTGGCACGGAGGAAACAGTCGGTTCTGCAGCTACCCGATAGTGCGACAGCCGACGGCTGGCCCATGAGGCGCGGCAGAGTAAAGCCGGCCGTAGGAAGGCAAGGCGGGACCGTGATGGTGAGGTCCGGCAGAGAGAGGCTACGGTGCGGGTGCATGATGCAGCCAGCCAGACAAAGGTACGCCGGCCAAGCAAGGGGCAGGCATGGCGAAGCCGAGATGGAGACGAGGCGATGAAGGCGGAGTCCTCTCCATTACTGTCTCCGGGTCGTAGATGTTTTGAGCAAAGTAGTAGTAGTAGTCTCTGATTTTGTCGACATAGTGCAGGTACTACCTGATTCTTTGGACTTTTCTGTTGTCCTCTCATCAGCAAAAAATTAGTAGCAGTAGCGGTCTATAATTCTTTCGGGAGTTTAAATCCGATTCTTGTTGGTCTTAGCAACAACTTGTTCTCGGACTCGACTGGACGCCTGCATGGTGACGCAAGATGTAGTAGTAGTAGTGTAAATCTCCAATTAGAACCGACGGACCGCCCTGATGTGCACGGCGGCGCATGATAACCCTAATTCTTCTTGTCCCAATAGAAGCTTATACATTGAAACCTTTTGACGATCTACGACGGTGCACAAGACGGAACCTTAACTTCCCTTTGCAGATCCGGCGGGTCATAAGCTTCTTGATCCCCAGGAGAGATCCCTTCAAGAACATCACACCACCGTTGACCTAGCCCCACGGTGGGCGCCAACTGTCGTGGATTTTTCACGGCAGATGTCCGGGTGAACGGACTTAGGTTCGGGGAAGAAACGCAACTATGTGGCGGCTTGAAGGGGTTGATCGGAATCGAGAGACGCGGCATTTTATCCAGGTTCGGACCCTCCGATGGAGGTAAAAGCCTACGTCTTGCTAGTATTGTATTAATGATGATGAAGACCTCTCGGTTACAAGGGTGCTAATTGCCATCTCTGATTACGAGAGCCTCTAATCTGTCTATCTCTAATCTCTTGTGTTGTCTAAACTTGTGGACTTGTGAATCTTGTCCCTCTAGGGGTGCTCTACTCCTCCTTATATAGGTGGAGAGGTTAGGTTTACAAATAGAGTCCTACTAGGAGTAGGATTAGGACTAGTCTCTCTAGAATCCTATTCCGGGTCTTGTTTCCTTTGGCAGGGAGTCTTTCTCTCTTTGGGCCTTCTCTTGTGAGCCACTTGGCGCTGGCTCACACACCGGGTCTTAGGCTTGGTCATCCTGCGACCCGTATGCCGGGTCATCAATGAAACGTCATGTCTTTGTTGGGTCTCCTGTGAGTCGCCAGGTCAGGTCATACCGCGGGGTATATCCCTGACAATCTATGATTGGTTCTTTGCTATATGTATGTGCATCTCGTCCCGATATTATGCTTAGTGTTTGCATGTGTGCTAGATATCAAGCAGCACCTAAAGAGTGTCATCTTTTGGCTATGAAACATATTGTGAGGTACTTGATACAAACACCAAACTTTGGCATTTGGTATCCCAAGGGATCTTCTTTTAATCTTGTTGGCTATTCCGATTCGGACTATGCCGGTGAAAAAGTTGATAGAAAATCCACCTTGGGTACTTGTCAATTTTTAGGTAGATCTCTTGCGTCTTGGTCCTCCAAGAAACAAAACTCGGTATCTCTATCTACTGCCGAAGCTGAGTACATTGCAGCTGGATCTTGTTGTGTGCAATTACTATGGATGACACAAACACTTAAGGATTATGGAATTTATGTCAAAAATGTTCCATTACTTTGTGAAAATGGAAGTGCTATTAAAATTGGACATAATCCTATGCAACATTCTCAAACTAATCATATTCAAGTTTGACATTTCATTCATGATGATGTTGCCAAAGGAGATATCAATCTTAAGCATGTTCGCACTAACAAGCAATTGGCCGATATCTTTACTAAGCCACTTGATGAGAAAACATTTTGTCACTTGAGGAGTGAGTTGAACACCATTGATGCTTCAAACTTGAGCTAGAATCACTCGGTTGCAAGCAAGGGATTGAGATTTCTTGTTATTTCCATGTTCCCGTAACTCGTTATCATATGCCATGGAATTCTATGCTCCCTTGTATTGCATCTAACCTTTTGTAGGTACTTGGAAGAACTTCATTCCACAAGATTGCCAGCAACTCCAATTATAAGCAATCTTGTCATTACCAAGTATCCACAACCCGTCTTGATGATGGAAGGAAGAAGACAACAAAAATATCCTTGACATATGCTTTATCTTAGTTGCAAAATCTTAAATGGTATCATGTCAATTGGATATATGCATTGTTCTTCCTTGCATGGCTAACCTTGTAGGTGACTAGTGTACAAGAACTAGAAGGATTGCTCCCAATTCAAGATGATTTTCATCAACCTCGAGCATCCTCAACAAGTTCACCTAAGAGCAACATCATCAACATCACTCAAAGGTATGTACTCATATCCTTGAAAAGGCTTTACTCCAAGTCATGGGCTAAAGCAACTCAAGTGATATGAAGACATTAAAGTGCTTAATTGAAAAATGGTAACGCCATTTGAGCTTAACGTAGAGTATGACCTATGATCAAGTATTCTTGCTTGGATCCTAAGTCTATATACTCTAATATAGGTGACCTAGTCACTGCCCATCATCTAGTTAAGAATCTTCTGTGGTTTGCTCCCTATTTGCATGATCTCTCGTAACCACTCAAATCTTATCTATTTGATGTCTTTCATAAAAATTTCACATTCTTTCTTTTTGAAACTATTTCTTTTGTCTCTCTGAAAATAGAAACTTGGTCTCTCATTCGGAGCCACCGAAATAAGCAACTCGGTTCTACCGAATTTTCAGATGAGCTGCACTACACAATCTCGGTACCATCGATTTATTTATCCCGGAGTCAACCAATTTTTCTTTGTTTTCTAAATCTGTGTTTGTTTCTGTTCTTGTGATATTCTTGTTCCTTCGACGACCCCATTAAAAAATAGGGGGAGAATAACAAACAACACTTCGGAGATAAATTCTTTATCCAACGATCCCTAGCTCAAAGGAGAAGAAAACTAAAATTTGCAAAAGGGTGAGAAGCTACATTTAATGATTCCCTTAGTTCGTTTCTATGAACCCTACTTTCAATGATCCTTGTTCTCGAGGATCCCTTCCTTGTCAATGATCCCTATCACTACTCCTCAGCTTAACCTTTTTTGGTAATTTATGCCAAAGGGGGAGAATATCAAAGCTTCATGCTAAAGGTAGAGTTACACGCTTATGCAAAAGGGGAGATATGATTTAGGGAGAGGAAAATATCATAAGTTCACACTCATATAAACAAGGGGAGAACAACAATGTAGGGGGAGAAAACTATTTTTGGAGAAAAGTCTAAAGTTAACGAAGGATTACCTTTTCTCACCCTATCCAATCCCAATATCTACATGCTGAGATTCAGGGGGAGAGGATGTACTACCACTTTCACATTTAAGGGGAGAAAAACTATAAAAGATTAATGCTAAAGGAGGAGACATATCAATCTGAAGGATTATCATATTTTATATGTTCTCCATATTTTTGTATCATTTGAGTTCTATTGCATTTGTTTAGTAGAATACTCTTGTGTTTCCTAACATTGTTTTCTCAAGTGTGTCTCTACTACTAGAATGCTCAAGAACTCAAGGTAAGTATATGCATCATATCTTTGATCAACATGATCTCTTGCTCCTTGCACATATTGTTTGCAAGAGTGAAGTCTTGAACGAGGATACATCTCATTCATATATATTGATGCATATAGCCAAGATACACATGACTTCCTATATCCCTTTATCTATATGAGTGTCCATGCATTCCAAAGCAACTACCCTTTAAAGGACTGCACACATTTAGGGGGAGCTCATGTGTTTCTCAAAGTCTTCATTACATACATGCATATCTTTATTTGAAGCTTTGATTGTATTTTGTCATCAATTACCAAAAAGGGGGAGATTGAAAGCACAACATGCTCCCTTGGTGGTTTTGATAATTCATTTCAACATACATTGTCTCTTAGACTAACACCTCTATCTAGTGTATTTCAGATAATAGTCCATGGAGAGTTGAGTTGGAAAAAGATTGTGGAGATTGTGGAATTACCCCTAGATGCAAGGAAATAGGTTGGCCAAGCTTCAAGCAAGTGGACTCTATAGTTTACATTTGTGAGAAATCACTTTAAGTCCATAGGAAACCCAATACTATTAAAAGGGGGTAAGGTTTTGTTGGTGAACAAAATGCTCATACGTGCACAAGTGATAGTCACCAAAAACATCCACAAGCTCTCCCACCAAAGTCAGTCTATAGCCAAACATTCAAAATCGGTGCAACCAACATTCCTATCCCGGTGCCACCGATTCGAAACCCTAGACAGACTCAGCCAAACCCTAACCCTTTGGTGTAGCCAACACTGCTTTCGGTGCCAGCGAGTTGGGCTTCCAAATTTCTATTATGCAAGTTCACATTTTCGGTCCATCCGAGAATGTTGAATTGGCGTCACCTAGTTTGGCAATTTTGACCGTTGGTCACCTTGTCGGTGCAACCGAGATTCCTATATCGGTCTCACCGAGATTCAAAAGTTGCCACCTTTTGGTCACTTCGGTATCATCGAGATTAACACATCGGTATCATCAAGTCAGCCTTATTGTGTGTAATAGTTGGATTTTTGGGGATGCCTATATATACCCCTCCACCACCACTTACTCGAAAGAGAAGCACTCAGAACTATTCCATACCTATCCTATCAGATTTTCTGAGAGAGAACCACCTACCCTTGTGTTGAGATCAAGATCTTCCACTCCAACCATATGGATCTTGATTTCTAGCCTCCCCAAGTTGCTTTCCACCAATCCCATCTCTTTCACCAAGCCAAATCTCTGAGAGAGTGATTATGTGTTGAGGAGTCTATCATCTTGAAGCACAAGAGCAAGGAGCTCATTGTCAGTACCGAGCCTATTACCTTTTGGAGGGTGGTGCCTCCTAGATTGGTTAGGTGACGCTTGGGAGCCTCCTACTTCGTGTTGTGGAGTGAACCAAGAAGTTTCTAAGGGCAAGGAGATCGCCTACTTCGTGAAGATCTACCCATAGTGAGGCTAGTCCTTCGTGGACGGAAGCCGTATGGAATAGTCAAGGTTGCTACTTCGTGGACCCTTATGGTGGTGCCCTTCGTGGACTCTCGCGACTGTTACCCTCCGTGGGTAGAAGACTCCATAAACATGGACGTACGATAGCACCAGCTATTGGAATCACAGGAAAAATCTTTGCGTCTCCTATTGGGTTTGATCTTCCTATCTCATCTCTTTACTTCATGTGCAATGTCATTACTTTCCGCTGCCATATTTGTAGACATGCATGTGTAGGGATGTTAGACTTGTTAGACTTGCTAAAACTGTTAAAATCTACCAACCAATTAACTTGGGAAAAGGTTAGGTTTTAATTTCCTGCTAGTAGTCTATTCACCCCCTCTAGACACTCTTCTAGTGATCCTACACCAACCTCTTCAAGCGAGGGACCACACTATGTGGCACTATTTAGGCGCTGGGGACACCACTCAGAGACATCTAGAGGAAGTCTCTGACAAGATTGTCGCGCAGTGGCTTCGAAGCATCATTGGAGCCTGTGTCAACCCCCTGGGAGCCAAGCGAATCATGCCCTTCTCTGCTGAGAACCCGCCGCCGAATCTGGTAAGTTATATCTTTGTCGAATGTTTTCATGTTTCATCGAGTGATGGGGTCTTCAGTCGATTAACATTACTGTTTGTATCTCGCAAGAGTTAACGAACATGTATTTGCCCATGTCGAATGGAGAGCAGCCCGATGACAAAGAAGAGAGCGTGAGTGTTTGAGGGAGTCCTGGATTAAGGGTCCTCGGGAGGCTGACCTGTTTCTTATGGGCCGGACTGTATGGGCTGCTTGTCAATCATTGGATCAATCTAAGGCCTTGTATCCAGGAAGGAAGCTTCGGGAATCATGGCTTGTCCTCCACGTTTTATGTAGCAAATAGGCATGTTTATCCCTTCATCGTGTAACTGACCATGTGTAAGCCCTAGGTATCCTCGGCGTCTATATAAGATGGAGGGTTTTAAGTTGTAGGGAGGACAACTCATCTAGGGTTTAGATATTTGATCTCGAGGTAGATCGACTCTGTAACCGATACATCATCAATACAATCAAGCAGGACGTAGGGTATTACCTCCATACGAGGGCCCGAACCTGGGTAAAAATTGTCTCCTTTGTCCCTTGTTACCATTGATTCTAGTGTCACAGCTCGGGACCCCCTACCCGAGATCCAACGGTTTTGACACCGACATTGGTGCTTTCATTGAGAGTTCCATTGTGATCACTGGAGAAATCGATGGCTCACGTCGTCATCAACGAGGAGGTCTGCAACATAGACACCTTTGTGCCTGGACAGATCTTTGCTTTCAGCAGCATTGTGCTGCACGCTGACCCGACCAGCCATTTAGGCCGGGTCAGGAGCTTCGCCCCTGATCAAGAGGTCAGATTCGGGAACCTAGAGTTCTCCGTGGACTCTTGGGGCGATCTTCCACTAACCAGGCTCGCAGTCTCGCCTTCCACGCCCGAAGACTCCGAGGCTTTAACTTCGGATCATTCTTTTGGTCATGACCACATGATTTTCCCCGGCAACAACTTGACTCTAAGTCCGGATCCGGCCATAGTGTAGGACGTCCAGATTCTTCTTCTTGCCGAACACTCCCCTAGCACGGACACAACGGAGGTCACCTCTGAAAGCTCTGAGCAGGTCGACCCGATCGAGTTCTCGATACTCGACAAGGCCCTAGATCGGATTTCGTCGATGAAGATTACTGAAGATCCAACCACGATCCATGCTCAGATCGGTCACAGGGCAGGTCAGGACGAATTTTTTGTCCCACCCACCACCCACTTGGTAGCCATAATCGAATATTTAACCTACACGCTGCACTATGCCTCTGAGGAGGCAAAATATATGGATGATGAGGATTTCTCTCCCACCCCCATTAACACCGGGCGACGGGCCGCTACCTCCACATACGACGTCTACATGGTGGACACTCTTGCCGCTAATGGCAAGAACACGCCTAACAAATATGGTGACAAGTCGAGCGAAGCGGCGTCAAGGCGCTAGAAGCCGCATAAAGGATCAAAAGGAAAAAAGGGAAGGAAAGCTATTATCGATACCAAGGATGGAGATCCCCGGAAGACCTTGGCGATACCGATATCCCCAAACACCCGTTAGAGGATCAGGAAAGGCCTGATGACCAGCGCAACCCTGACGACCTAGAGGATTCCGAGGACAATAATTACCCCCCCCCCCCAATCGAGGAGGAGGACATCCCGGAAGCCGATGACTTTGATATCCCTGATAATCTTGAAGATCATGAACTGATCAGGCAACAACTTATAGCAACAACTCACAGCCTGAAAGCAAAAGAGCGGCAACTTAAAGCCGAACAAGATAACCTCAATGATTGATGGACAAGTGTCCTCGCAGCTGAGGAAGGATACGGTACCGGTTTGTCGGACCAACCTAAGAGCTGTCCATGCAGAAGGCTACTACTGTAATTTGATGACAAGCTCACTGATACACCGTCCCCTAAACATACCCCATACAATAAGCCAGACCGACCTCCTCGAGGACGAGACAGGACGGTTGACGACACCGGTTATAGGATGACGATGCCCCAAAGATGGGGAAAGGAGCCAGTATGGCCCGATGATAGGTTCGACCTACGACACGACCTGGACTACAAAGCAGGTTGTACGAGATCCATCTACGGATCCATAGGATACTCACCCGGTAGATGGACGGGTACAGACCCTGGCTCGACCACAACAATAGAGGCCGGGAACGCAACCAGGCTAGAACAAATGCCAAATACTGGCGTGACATAGCTCGGGTAAGAGGTGCCGCCCACCCACTGTGTTTCATGGTAGAGGTGATGCAGCACCAGTTCCCACAGGGGTTTAAACTCGTGAACATAGAGCAGTACGATGGGACAACTGACCCAACCGTATAGATTGAGGACTTCCTCCTCGGTATCCACATGGCGAGAGGAGATGATCTCCACGCCATCAAATATCTCCCCCTAAAACTCAAGGGGCCAACTCGGCATTGGTTAAACAGCCTCCCCGAAAACTCCATTGGATGTTGGGAAGACCTAGAGGATGCATTCCGATCTAACTTCCAAGGCACCTATGTTCGGCCGCCAGATTCCTCCGATCTAGGCAATGTCGTTCAGAAGCCCAGAGAGTCTACGCGGAAATTCTGGAATTGGTTCTTGACCAAGAAAAACCAGATTGTTAACTGCCCAGACGCCAAGGCAATAGCCTCCTTCCAACACAATATTTGGGATGAATGATTGGCCTACCAGCTCAGCCAGGATAAACCTCGGACTATGTACGCACTTACATCACTCATGACCCGCTTTCACGCGGGCGAAGATAACCGGCTAACAAGACGCAGCCACAAATCCAAAGATCCTGGCACCTCTGAAGTTCGGGACGACAACAGGGAACCAAAGCGCAATAAGAACAAGCACCAGCACAACAATAGTGATGCCGATGACACGACCGTTAACACCGGCTTCCGCAATTCCCGACCTGGACAGCGAAAGAAGCCTCCTAAAGGCAATCGTGATGGACCCACCCCACTAGAGAAGATCATGGAAAGGCCTTGCCAAATCCATGGCACTCAAGAAAAGCCCGCCAACCACACGCACCATAAATGTTGGGTGTTCAAACAGGCCGACAAACTCACGCCCGAGGATCAAGGCAAGAGCCCTCGCAGCGAGGATGAGGATGAGCCTCGGGGTCCGATGGCTGGTGGACAGAAGAAATTCCCTCTAGAGGTGAAACAGTAAATATGATATACACCACCCATATACCCAAGAAGGAGAGGAAGTGCGCCCTTCGAGAGGTCTACGTTGTAGAGCCTGTAGCCCCCAAAGTATAACCCATGGTCGGCATACCCGATCACTTTTGATCGACGTGATCACCCGACCAGTATCCATCATGGGGGTTCGGCCGCCCTCGTCCTCAACCCCATTATAGACGGGTATCACCTCACAAAAGTCCTAATGGATGGAGGAAGTAGTCTTAATCTGATTTACTCACACACGATGAAAAAGATGGGTATAGATCCATCAAGGATCAAACCCAGCAACACTACCTTTAAAGGAGTGATTCCAGGTGTCGAGGCCTGGTGCATGGGCTCCGTAAGCCTGGAAGTAGTGTTCGGTTCGCCCGACAACTTTTGAAGCGAAGACTTGATCTTCGACATTGTACCCTTCCGCAGTGACTATCATGCCCTGCTAGGCCGAACAGGGTTCGCTTGCTTTAACGTCGTCCCGCACTACTCATACTTCAAGCTCAAGATGCCTGGCCCTAAGGGGGTCATTACTGCCAACAACAATACAGAGCGCTCTCTCCGAACTGAGGAACATGTGTTGGCCCTGGCGGCCGAATTCAATTACAACGATGATCGGCAAATGCCGAGATCTGCCGTAAAGGCACGCAAGGTTGGGAAGCAAGCATGGCTTCAGCCTGAGCTCTCAGAACCCTCCTCTCCCCTTAAATAGGGATTCGCCCCCCATTGCACAACCCTAGGACCAGAAGTACGTGCCAAGGAAGCACAACTTTGCACTTAAAATTCCATGGGCGGCGGTGGGGAAAAAAGGGTAAGAGTTTAGCTGAACCGAACCACTACCATCAAAATGTCTTCGGACACAATGCAGGTACCATCAAAGGGCCTACCAAAGGCGTAAAGCTTATCCACACTTCAGTGACTTCTCAAGACCTTGTTCGCAAGATTCGTTCGCCGAACTATATCACCCATTGTGGTGCACCACTCCCTAGGAGGCGCAAGATTAGACAAGCAACAGGTCACATCGAGGACGTAAGGTCACCAATCGAAGACCCCTAGTACAACCACTCCTATAAAATTTCTTTTTCAAATACTTCTAAACATTTGCTTCGGCAATCCGAGCAATAAGAGTTGTTGAGAAAAATACAACATCACTGTACGTGTTTGTCTCGTTGTCCTTTTTAGCACATATTTTATTTTCTCCCTCTTCTCGCGAAACTATTCGGTATATGATGGTGCAACCGACTAATAGACCGGGGGCTCGAGTTTAAAAAATCACCTTATGTACAATTGATTACGTGTTCGATGTCTTGGAATTCACTTTATATGCATTGGTTCCGAACTATGTCTTGGGTGAATATTTGGGTTGCCCGGCTCCTGTGCTTGCCCCTTTACGTTCCGCTAGTTCGGCTAAAAGGGCAAAGGGAGAACCTCTGCGATTGTGTTTCTGGCTAGCCTGGTCAAACACCTCAGAGGAGAAAGCCAAAAACTGACCATCATGGTATGCAAGAACCGGTCAGAGTGTTATACTCAAATCCTCGTCAGAGGATATTTCGTGTCATACGAGGGGTTTGTACTTCATACAAACCTTGTGATATTGGCTTTATCCGCAGTTCATCCGAACAACACAAAACATCGGGGGCTAGTCATCAGCCCCCTACAGTCCTTTTCGTGCCCCTACAACTAAGTGAAAGCAATAAAGCATTATGGTCTGATTGCCTGGTCCGCCGCACTCCAACGATGTCAGGTTTCGATAGCTTCGCTAAGGGATATAGTGCATTGGTAGAGACACCCCATGTAGTATCTACATGGGGGATGAAGCCAATGACTCGCAGCTTTCAGTTTCAATGGCCACACATGAGTTATAAGGAATGCAAAACATTGAAAGCATGATAAATTATAACCTTAAAACATTAAAATGTCTTCAGACACATTACAATCTAAGCATACATATTGTCTTTCGAACAGTGCGATTCTATCGCCCGAGCACCCTCCATTACTCCGGTCAAGTATAGCTCGGGGCGCCTATGTTCCTTTCCAGGAGGTGGAGGAGCGGTGGCTATATTCATCGGATCAAGCCCCAACCAGTGCACCTTGGCCTTTGCAAAGGCCATCCGAGCTCCTTCAATGCAGGAGGAGTGCTTTAGTGCGTCGATCTGGGGCGAGGCATCGACCAACTTCTGCACCAGTCCGAAGTAGCTGCCCGACAGTGGCTCGTTGGGCCATAGCCGGATACAGAGATCCTTCATTGCTGGCTCCGCCATCCGGTGCAGATCCATCAGCTGCTTCAGCTGCTCAGTAAGGAGAGGAGAGCGCTCGAGGGCTTCAAACTGCACCCAGAATAGACAAGCTTCATCTCCTTCTCCCCGCAAAGCATAGAGTTGATTCACTTCCGATGCGCTCTTCGGGAGGTCGAGGCAGGCGCCTGGGGAACACCGCACCTAGGTAAGCAACTCGAACTTGCTATCCCCGAAGACACACTAGAATAAGTATGGCTTACCATCCGTTATAACCTTTGCCTGGCGGACTTGCTCTTCAAAGAACCTCCTATCCACCCGCTCCTTTTGGAGTTTGGTTTTCATGGTGGATAGTTCGGCGGCCTGCTCCTTGCGCTTCTGCTCAAGGGCCTCGTACTTGTGGCCGGCGTCCTCGAGCTCCTGTTGGATCTCCTCCACCAGAGCCTCATGCTTGTCACTAGTGGCCCTTAAGGCTGAAAGCGCGGTAGCCGCTTGTTCGGCCACCGCCCTCTCGGCCGCAGGCTCCTGCTTCGCATTTTGTAGCTCGGCCTTGAGCTTCTCCATTTCCTTCACCGAGGCTGTGTAAGCATCAAGAATAAGAATACTGCGTCGACAGTAGGATGACCAATTTTTTTTGGATACTGAGTAAGGCTTACCTTGCGCCTCGTCGAATCTCTAGTTAAGAGCATCAAGCTCGTCTTCGGAGCATTTGAGCTTCTGATTCATCTCATCTAGCTCGGTGGCATTCACAGCCTTCGCCGATGATGAAGCCTATAAAAGCAAATCCTTATCAGGTTACATGGGTTCAAAATTACTGAACTGGCGTCAATGTGATCCTATGTCCGGTCTTCTTAAGGGCTGGTTAGAACATTCTGAACATATATTTTAGTATATAGTTCGGACAATGATCCATGACTGACAACTAGGTGAGTTTTTTCAAAGTCACCTAGGGCTCGGGGGTTGCCATGTACATGATGATAACACAAAGAAATTAATATTTTACAAATAAAGCATCGCGTGGCTCGCCTGAAAGCCCGTCAGGAGACCCTTGAAGGCCACCTTCAGTCCATTATCGACAGACTGAATGCTTTGCAACACCGCACCCATAAGGGTGTGGTGCTCCTCGGAGATGGAGGCACTCGATAGAGCCTCCCCCATGACCAGACACGCAATGGTCGGTGGTGCTGGTGCTGATCGGATGACCCGAGACCACCAACCAGGGATTGACCTGGTGCCTCCGGAGGCGTGGTGCACTCCGGAGAGGTCCTCGGAGGGTATTGAACGTCTACTCGTCCGGTCTCCTTAGTATCCGGTGGGGTCCTGCCCCCCGATCTTTGGTGGCCGAGGCATTAGCCTCAACCATGATGTCGACTCCCCACCGCTTGTGCTCGGCTCCATAGGAGCATGATGGGACGACACCTCCATGGTGTCCTTCGCGATGCTTGGAGGAGCGGGATGTGACACATTCCCGCTCTCCGCTAGATCGGAGGGTAGGGTCTCCCCATTCAAAATCTGGTCGGTGGGGAGGATGCGCGGCGGGCAGCAAAATCAGTAAAGTGTTCGCATGTTAGTAACCTTTAAAACCTATCGATAATAGCAGAGGAAGTATTCGGATCCTTACCTTCGAGATGGGGGCTTGACCCTTAGGTTCGTTCGTGGAACCCTCTCGAAGTCATCAGACTCGATATCCGAGTCTGAACTGTCGTTGGACAGGATTACCTGTGTCTGACGTGCTTTCTTCTGGAAGGAGGAGGTACGTCCTCCGTAGCATCCGATGACTCCGCCCTCTTTCTTGCGAGGGGGGAATAGCTCTCCCCCTCGTCCTCATCTTCATGCTCCTCTTAATTTGAGGAGGCATGGGTTTCCTCGGACACAACCTGTGGCTAGTCCGTGATGCGAAGGCCTTCTCGGCCTGGTTTCCTCTTCTTCTCCTTCTTTACGGGTGCCTCGTAAGGTGCCTCAATGAGCTTCTCCGCCAACAGCCTGGACCTGATGTCTTCGGGCTGAGGCGCCGGGCAATTAATGTCCATGGCTTTTCTTAGCCACTTCTGCAAGAGTGATCGGAAGGATGTTTAGATTTTCATTGTGAAAAAATAAAGCCGATCAGACAAAACTACGTTATACCTCAGTAGGAGGCTTATCAGCATGTAGACCCCGATCCTCCTCCTAGGCTGGCCAGTCCTTCCGCGCCTTGAATAGAGCCTTCCACAGCTTATCCCGAGTAGTTTGGAAGAACTAACGAATAGTAGGCTCGTCGTCAAGATGACAAGACCACATGGGAGAACTTTGGCACTGGTATGGAAGGATGCGCCGCCAGAACATAATGTGGACCACATTGGCCAGCGCGATGTCGTTTTTGATCATGGAGGCAATGCATTTCTCCAGATGCTCCACCTCCTTGTTCGATCCCCAATCGAGGCCCTTTCGGAGCCATGAAGTCAATCTGATGGGGGACCGGATCTGAATTTGTCCGGAGCGGCTTGGCCTTCCTCCCTTGGCTCGGCGATGTAGAACCACTCTTTCTGCCATAATTTGATGGTGTCGATGAAGGTGTCGGATGGCCATCAGACACGGGAGAGCTTGCCGATGACAGCCCCGCTGCAGTCTGCGTGTTCACCTTCGACAAACTTTGGCTTGATATTAAATATCTTGAGCCAAAGTCCAAAGTGTGGCTTGACTCGCAAGAAGGCCTCGCAGACGATGATGAAGGACGATATGTGCATGAAGGAGTTCGGCGGGAGGTCATGGAAGTCGAGGCCATATAAGAACATTAACCCCCTGATGAAGGGATGAAGCGGGAAGCTCAGCCCCCAAATGAAGTGGGGGATGAAGACCACCCTCTCACTAGGCTTGGGGGTGGGGATCACCTAGTCCTTCTCCGGCGCGCGATGGCCGATGTTAGCGGGGAGTTAGCCGCCGGCCTTGAGGTCCCAGATGTCTCGATGGTGACCGTGGAAGCCTCCCACTTGCTATTGGAACCGGACCCTATCATGGATTAGCTCGGACGGGGTGTGGTGGAAAACCTAGGTCTACGGCGTGGAAGCTTAGAAGGAAGGGGAAGCAGAGGATGCGAATGGGGAGCATGGTTAAGCCTTGGGGTTTTCTTTCCTTTTTATGAGGCTTATCACTGTTTGGCCTCCCCTTGCTGTGCCATGAATCCCTCCTCTTTCTGAGACGTGCGTGCCATTGCACACACATGATTAAACATATCCCGTGTAAAACGGGAAACGATCTGTGCATTGATGGATCATGCTGATGGAAACGGCCTTGAACCATGAATCGAGGTTTTGCAACTGATTTGGTGGTCATGGTGGGCCATGACCTTTCATCAGAAAGGTCGTTAGGAGACACTGTTTTACTCCATGAAGTTTGGCCTTTAGGGATGACCTATTCACAGTATTCGGACACGCCTCTAATCGGAAAACTACATGTCATTGGAGGCCGAACTAAACTCGGATGGAGGAACTCTCCACGCAAGCCGAAGACTCTGATTATATGAAGCAACTGAAGCAGATATCCTTGGCGTTGGAGGCAAGTTCAAGGGCTACTGAGGGAGTCCTGGATTAAGGGGTCCTCGGGAGGCCGACCTATTTCTTATGGGCCGGACTGTATGGGCCCCTTGCCGAGCATTGGATCGATCGAAGGCCTTGTCTCCAGGAAGGAAGCTTCAGGAATCATGGCTTGTCCTCCACGTTTGATGTAGCGAATAGGCATGTTTGTCCCTTCATCGTGTAACCGACCATGTGTAAACCCTAGGTATACTCGGCATCTATATAAGCCAGAGGGTTTTAGGTTGTAGGGAGGACAACTCATCTAGGGTTTAGCTATTTGATCTCGAGGTAGATCGACTCTGTAACCAATACATCATCAAGACAATCAAGCATGACGTAGGGTATTACCTCAATAGGAGGGCCCAAACCTGGGTAAACATCGTCTCCCTTGTCTCCTGTTACCATTGATTCTAGTCTCACAGCTCAGGACCCCCTACCCGAGATCCACCGATTTTGACACCGATAGTGGCAGCGTAGACGTCGATTATGCTGAGGACAATGAAGGAAATTACGAGGACTCGGAGGGGAGTGAGGAAGAGGTTGAGTCTCCTCTACGCACCAAGCATCGTTCTAAGCAGCGCCAAGACCCAGTGGCTGCCCGAAGAAAAACCTTGATGTCAACCACCAGGAACCCAAAGCACGACCGGGCTGCAACACTTGAGTTGACTAAATGGGCTGCCAAATAGCCTAGGTCCAACGTACCAAAACCTCGAAAGGCTTTGCCCCGCATGAAGACCATCAGGCATGTCACCTCAACGTGAGTGTTCATTTTCCTTTTCCTTTTTCTATTGTGGAACTTCATGTATTTGTTGACTGAGTGAAATTTATCTACCAGAGCTGCTACCTCAGTGACATCGCCTCCACGAGATGAAGAGGAGCATATGGAAGTGGATATTGCTGATGTGGCCACCTCTCAACGAGGTATAAAAAATCTTCACTCTGCTCTATTTTTTGGAAATAATTCATCAGTTGAATAAGTTAGCGTTGTCGATTGGTAGTTGCAGACGTCATCCAGTTGGAGGCGATGAGGAGCCACAGCAGTGTACAGGGGGTGGTGAAGGCGTGACCATGGGCACCCTGCGCATACGTGCTCGTAGAGCGTCGTCAGGGCAAATGCCTCGCAGGCCAATTGCTACATTGTCTCAAGGACTTGGCGACTCGCGCGGAGCCAGAACGAAACTTGCGGCTCCGCTATCGAGTGCCCTACCAGCTACTTCAACTCTTGTGGCCTCAGCGCCAATTGGTAAACCTCAAGCAACCCTTACGATCTCAGCTGCAACACCAACTCACCCAACGTCCGCATTCCCTTTTTACCGCATCCTAGAGGACCAAACTAGAGCTGGCAAAGAGGCTATGATCCAAGCTGAGCAAATGATGTTGCATACGAAGGAGGCATACGAGGCCAGCAAGTTGGCTTATGATGCCAGCTCGACACTTCGCGCCAATGTCCGAGTAAGTGTGATTGTAAGTTCATTTCCGATTGAATTCTTGTCCATCTTGAATCTACACCCAGTGGGTGTTTTCTTTTGATGCATACTTGCTTGTTTTCCTCTCGAGTAGATCAGGTCTTAGTCATGTGGTCTCTGGTCCAATGGGGCCACGATGAGTGCACCCACTGGGTGTAGTCCCCGAGACCGCTGTCGAATGGCTTGGACATCAGTAGGGGTCTTAGATTTGTTTTGATAGACGCCTGTCACTTGACAGATCGAGTGATGGTAGTTCTAGTTGGGGGCACGCTGAGTGCACCCACTCGGTGTAATCCCCGAGACTGCCGTCGAATGCTTGCATCGGCGGGGGTCTGATAGAGGCAATGTTTGCATGTTTGCTCCTTTTTTTGGACAGGTCGGACCTAGTGTAGTATCTAGTGGGGGCATGCTGAGTGCACCCACTGGGTGTAGTCCTCGAGACTCCTGTCAATCGTTCGCGATGGGCAATGGTCTTAAGAACTTGGACTCCAGCTCCTTTTTCGTACTTGGAGTATGCTTGTCACTTGGTCGTCGAGTGTGTTCTTTTGCTTAGTGTTGTAGGGACGGAGAGGTCGGAACCGGCAAGACCAATCCTGCAGTTTTCATGGACATCATTTCCATCAACCATGATATGACGCAGGTTTCCTGGACATCATTTCCATCAACCATGATATGACGCCTTGCAGGGGTGTGGAGTGGGGCGGCGGGCCGCCATCCAGGTGACTGAACTTGCTCCTTTCCACACGGGGGTGGAGAGATACTAATGTCGACTGAACTACTTCTTTGTTGATTTCAGAAAGCTTGTGAACTCGGGACTTAGTATGTCGACTTGGAGAAGGAGAAAAACCAACTTCAACTAGATGTGGAGGTGACGAAGAACGACCTAGACCGTGCACAGACTGAGTTGAAGACTCTGGGAGGTAATCTTTGTTGACCAACTGCACTATCGCACTCATCTTATATCCTCTGAACCGAGTGTCTTCACTCGAACAAACGTGCGTGATGAAAATCGCCGACTCCAAGCACGACTCAACAATGTTATATCTTTAAATACCATGAAGAAAGCACTTGAAGATAATGACAAGGCACTCATTGATGCTCAGAAGGTGGCAAGGGAGAAAACCAAGGCTGCCGAGAAGAAGCTTGCCGCAGCCAAAAAGTTGGAAGAGGAAAACATCAAAGTCAAGCAAGAACGTGCCGACTGGATCAAGAAGGCCAAACAATTGAGCAAGAGGAGTAATGGTCTGGAGAAATACTTGGGAGACTTCGCGAAGAAGATGTTCAACATGCTTGAAAGTAACTTTCTTTTGTCGAGTGAATTTCCTTAATTCCTGTAGCATAGTAGCATGATCATATTTTCATTCCCCTTCTTATAGAATTCTGCCAAGACGTCGACAAGGAAACCGATGAGATTGAGACAAATCTGGACCCCACCAAGTCACCCGTTGGGGATGTTGTGGCCATGAACATGTTTCGGCTTGACGTTCGTCTTAGAAGCGTTCAAGAGTATACCACTTGACTGAGGGCTGTGCTGGAGAAGATCAACAAAGAGCTATGTCCAGAAGATGCCTTCTAGTCTGACCTCGAGTCAATGATGACCTGCCTCAACAAGATTCCCGGTCGAGTGCAGGCATGGAAAAAATCTGCTGCTCGTTGCGGAGCTGACATGGCGCTTTCACTCGTCTGGGTCCATTGCAAGGAGGCCAAGGAAGACAAGCTAAAGACTCTCTAGGTTGCCAACACGACGAAACTTCAATTTGAGGACTTCATTGAGACCTTCATCAAAGCAGCCACTCCGATCGCTGATGGGATTGATCTGGACACCTTTGTCGAGCCTGCGAGCCCCATTGGTGCTTGAGAAAATTTTGCTTGTAGTTTGAAACTTTATTTGCGTCGGTATGCCGAGTGATGGTGTAGCCGTTAGAAACTTCATTCAGGCCTTAAGCCTGAGTACTTCTATTTGCGTAGGTAGCATTTATCCGTGCTAGGAATTCTAGATTTATCTGTATTTTAATTCTAGTCCTTCGCTTGGCTAAGTTTTCTTGATTTCCGAATGAGTTAGATGCTCATTACTCGGAATAATTTTGACTTAGGCTAAAACTTATTCGCGGCGAAGTCCCTAAGTGAGAGGAATGCTCGTCACTCGGGAGAGTTTTTGACTTAGATGAAGACTGATTTGCAGCTATGTTTCCGAGTGAATAAGATGATATTCACTCGGCAGGATTTTTTAATTTAGGCGAAAACTGGTTCGCGGCTAATCCACCGAGTGAGAGGGTCACTCGTCACTCGAAGGAGTTTTCAACATAGACAAAGGCTGATTCGCAGCTAAGTTTCCGAGTGAATGGAATGCTATCCACTCGGCAGGGTTTTAACTTAGGCGAAAACTAGTTCGCAGCTAAGCCCCCGAGTGAGAGGGTCGCTCGTCACTCGGAGGAGTTTTCAGGTTAGACGAAGGCTGATTCGCAGCTAAGTTTTCGAATGAATGGAATGCTATCCAGTCGGCAGGGTTTTAACTTCGGCAAAAACTGGTTCGCGGCTAAGTTCCTAAGTGAGAGGGTCACTCGTCACTCGGAGGAGTTTTCAACTTAGACGAACGTTGATTCGCAGCTAAGTTTCCGAATGAATGGAATGCTATCACTCAATAGGGTTTTAACTTAGGCGAAAACTGGTTCATAGCTAAGCCCCCTAGTGAGAGGGTCGCTCATCACTCGGAGGAGTATTCAACTTAGACGAAGGCTGATTCAAATCTAAGTTTCCAAGTGAATGGAATGATATCCACTCGACAGGGTTTTAACTTAGGCGAAAATAGGTTCGCGGCTAAGCTCCCGAGTGAGAGGGTCGCTCATCACTCAGAGGAGTTTTCAACTTAGACGAAGGCTGATTCACAGCTAAGATTCCAAGTGAATGGAATGCTATCCACTCGGCAGGGTTTTAACTTAGGCGAAAACTAGTTCACAGCTAAGCCCCCGAGTGAGAGGATCGCTCGTCACTCAGAGTGTTTTTGAATATGAGACTCTGTGATTGTGATCGACAAAAGACTGCAGGAGTCATAACTTTGATGAACGGCATTGTGTGGAGTACTCTTATTACATCAAAACAACTTAGTTGTCAAGTATAAAAACATTGAAGTATATCCTCGTTCCAAGCACTCGGCTCGTCGATATTCTTCATGAGGTTGAAGAGGTGATATGCTCCATTGTTTAGTACTTTGGTGACGACGAAAGGAACTTCCCCCCCGGGGGCGAACTTGTGTGGCTGCTGTTGATCCACCCAGAGCACCAGATCACTCTCATGGAATGACTAACTCTTAACGTGCCTTGCATGGAAGCGGTGCAGATCTTCCCGGTACACAGTCGACGGAATCAAAGCCATCTCATGCTCCTCTTCCAGGAGATCCACAGCATCTTGTCGTGCTTGTTCAGCCTCAGCCTCGGAGTAAAGATCTACACAAGGAGGATTGTGGAGGAGATCACTCAGCAAAATAGGTTCGGCTCCATACACCAAGAAGAAAGGAGTGTGCCCCATTGACCGTGTAGGAGTTGTCCTCAAGCCCCACAGTACAGACGACAATTCAGTCACCCAAGCTCCAGCTGCATGTTCAGGATCTCGCATGAGTCGAGGCTTCAACCATTGAGCTTGATCATTAGTCTGAGGGTGCGCAACTGATGCGTAATCCACCCGAGTGCCTTGTGTGAGGCAAAAGTGTCTGAACTCTTCCGAGTCAAAGTTTGAGCCATTGTCTGTAATGATACTATGGGGAACTCCATACCGGAATGTTATCTCTTTCATGAATTTTATTGTGGTGCGCAAGTTCAGCTTCTTTATGGGCCTAGCCTCCATCCACTTAGTGAACTTGTCGACTTGTATAAGCAGGTGAGTAAATCCACTTTGGCCCGTTCGGAAAGGGCCAGCCATATCCAAACCCCATAGAACGAACGACCAGACGAGTGGAATAGTCTTCAAGGTGGATGTGGGCCTGTGCGACAAGTTTGAGTAGAACTGGCATCCTTCGCAGCGATCAACAATCTCCTTAGCCATTTCGTTGGCGAGCGGCCAAACGAAACCAGCTCGATATGCTTTGGCGACAATCGTCCGAGAGGGCGCATGATGACCACAGGTCCCCGAGTGAATTTCTTCCACAATCAGTCGATCTTCCTCAGGAGAGATGCATCGCTGAGTTACACCAGTTATGCTTTGTTTGTAAAGTTGTCCATTCATCACAGTAAAGGCCTTAGATCTGCAGACAATCTGTTGAGCTTCAACCTCATCTTGTGGAAGCTGTTGCCTTAGTATGTATGCAATATACGACACTGTCCAATCAGGCGTGATCACCAGAATCTCCATGACCAGATCTATGACTACCGGGATGTTAACTTCAGTCGGATTAGAGGCACTTATTGCTTGTGGGGGCTCTTCAGTGAAGGGATCTTCCTGCACCGAAGCAGAATGTAGGTGTTCCAAAAACACAATGCTAGGTACATGCTTCTGAGTGGATCCAATCTTTGCTAAATTGTCGGCTGCCTGATTCTTCACTCGAGGAATATGGTGTCGTTCCAAACCTTCAAATTTATTCTCAAGCTTTCTCACTTCATAGCAATATCCAGTCATAGCAGGGTTCCTAACATCCCACTCTTTCATCACCTGGTTAACCACCAAATCAGAGTCACTATATACCATCAGGCGTCGGACGCCGAGTGAGATGGCCATTGATACGTCCGTTTTGCATCATGCTTTTATATTGATATTTATTGCATTATGGGCTGTTATTACATGTTTTGGTACAACCCTTATGCCTTTTCTCTATTATTTTACAAGGTTTCCATGAAGAGGGAGAATGCCGACAGCTAGAATTCTGGACTGGGAAAGGAGAAAATCTGAGGTACCTATTTTGCACAGCTCCAAAAGTCCTGAAAACCAAAGGGGAAATCGAAGCCATCGTCATCACCAACGATCCTCTTATCGAGAGGGGGTCAATCTCCATCAACATCTTCACCAGAACCATCTCATCTCCAAACCCTAGTTCATCTCTTGTATCCGATCTTTGTCTCAAACCTCAGATTGGTACCTATGGGTTGCTAGTAGTGTTGATTACTCCTTGTAGTTGATGCTAGTTGGTTTACTTGGTGGAAGATCATATGTTCAGATCCTTTATGATAATTAATACTCCTCTGATTATGAACTTGAACATGTTTTGTGAGTAGATGCGTTTGTTCCTGAGGACATGGGATAAGTCTCATTATAAGTAATCATGTGAATTTAGTATTTGTTCGATATTTTGATGAGATGTATGTTGTTTATCCTCTAGTGGTGTTATGTGAACGTCAACTACATAACACTTCACCATTATTTGGGACTAGGGGAACGCATTGGGAAGTAATAAGTATATGATGGGTTGCTAGAGTGACAGAAGCTTAAACCCTAGTTTATGCGTTGCTTCGTAAGGGGCTGATTTGGATCCATATGTTTCATGCTATGGTTAGGTTTACCTTAATTCTTCTTTCGTAGTTGCGGATGCTTGCGATAGGGGTTAATCATAAGTGGGAGGTTTGTCCAAGTAAGGGAAGCACCCAAGCATCGGTCCACGTACATATCAAATTATCAAAGTAACGAACGTGAATCAAATGAGCATGATGAAAACTAGCATGGAAAAATTCCCATGTGTCTTCGGGAGCGCTTTGCTTTATATACGAGTTTTACAAGGCCTGTCCTTTGCTACAAAAAGGATTGGACTACCTTGTTGGACCTTTGCTACACTGGTTACTTGTTACTTGTTACAATTATCTTATCACAAAACTATCTGTTACTGATAATTTTAGTGCTTGCAGAGAATACCTTACTGGAAACCGCTTGTCATTTCCTTCTGCTCCTCGTTGGGTTCGACACTCTTACTTATTGAAAGGACTATGATAGATCCCCTATACTTGTGGGTCATCAAGACTCTTTTCTGGCGCCATTGCCGGGGAGTGAAGCGCCTTTGGTAAGTAGAATCTTGTAAGGAAAAATTTATATAGTGTGCTGAAATTTACTGTCACTTGCTACTATGGAAAGTAATCCTTTGAGGGGCTTGTTTGGGGTATCTTCAGCTCGACCGGAAACACAAAGAGTTGTCCCTCAACCTATTGAACCTACTGAAAATATTTATTATGAAATTCCTTCGGGTATGATAGAGAATATGCAGGAGATGGAACACTACATACTGATTTGCATCTAATCTATGTGGATGAAGTTTGTGGATTATTTAAGCGTGCAGGTATGCCCGAGGATCACGTTAATAAGAAGGTCTTTCCTTTATCTTTGAAGGATAAGGCATTGACATGGTATAGGCTATGCGATGATATTGGATCATGGAGCTACAACCGATTAAAATGGAATTTCATCAGAATTTCTATCCTATGCATCTAGTTCATCGTGATCGTAATTATATTTATAACTTTTGGACTCGTGAAGGAGAAAGAATTTCTCAAGCTTGGGGGAGGCTTAAGTCAATGTTATATTCATGCCCCAATCATGAGCTCGCGAGAGAAATGATTATTCACAATTTTTACGCTCGGCTTTCTCGTAATGATCAATCCATGCTCGATACTTCTTGTGTTGGTTCCTATATGAAGAAAGATACTGATTTAGAATGGGATTTATTGGAAAGAATTAAATGTAACTCTGAAGATTGGGAACTCGACGAAGGTAATGAGTCAGGTATGAACCTTAAGTTTGCTTGTGTTAAATCATTCGTAGACACTGATGCTTTTCGGGAATTTAGCACTAAATATGGACTTGACACTGAGATAGTAGCTTCTTTTTGTGAATCTTTAGCTGCTCATGTTGATCTCCCTAAAGAGAAGTGGTTTAAATATCATCCTCCCATTAAAGTGAAGGTAGTTGAACCTGTTAAAGTTGAAGAGAAAACTATTACTTATAATGTTGATCCTGTTATTCCCACTGCTTTCATTGAAAGACCACCTTTCCCTGTTAGAATAAAGGATCATGCTAAATATTCAACTATGGTTTGTAAGAGTTGTGTAAGAACACCTACACCCCTAAGAAAATTAAAGTTGAGCCTAGTACTGCTATGGTTAAGGATCTCTTGGTTGATAATATTGATGGGCATGTTATTCAATTTTGTGATGAAGGCGCTAGAATTGCTAAAACTGATGTTAAAGATAAACATAGACCCATTATTGGCACGCCTGTTGTTTCTGTTAAAATAGGAGATCATTGTTATCATGGCTTATGTGATATGGGTGCTAGTGTGAGTGCAATTCCCTTTTCCTTATATAAAGATATTATGAATGATATTGCACCAACTGAGTTAGAGGAAATTGATGTTACAATTAAGCTTGCTAATAGAGACACTATATCATCAGTTGGGATAATTAGAGATGTTGAAGTCCTGTGTGGGAAAATAAAATATCCTACTAATTTTCTTGTTCTTGGCTCCCCACAAGATGATTTTTGTCCCATTATATTTGGTAGACCCTTCTTGAATACCGTTAATGCCTGGATAGATTGTGAGAAGGAAACGGTTACCGTAAGTTTTGGGGATACATTGTTGGAAATATGCCCTAGAGGCAATAAATAAAGTGTTTATTATTATATTTCCTTGTTCCTGATAATAGTTTATTGTCCATGCTATAATTGTGTTGATTGGAAACTAAATACATGTGTGGGCATATAGACAAACACTGTGTCCCTGGTATGCCTCTAGCAGGCTAGCTCATTGATCAAAGATGGTTAATGTTTCCTGGACATGGACATGAGATGCCATTTGATATCGGGATCACATCATTAGGAGAATGATGTGATGGACAAGACCCAAACTGTGAACATAGCATACAATCGTGTTAGTTTAATGCTACTGTTTTCTGCATGTCAAGTATATGTTCCTATAACCATGAGATCATGCAACTCACTAACACCGGAGGAGTGCCTTGTGTGTATCAAACGTCGAAACGTAACTGGGTGACTGTAAAGGTACTCTAGAGGTATCTCTGAGGGTGTCTGTTGAGTTGGCATGGATCAATACTGGGATTTGTCACCCCGTGTGATGGAGACGTATCTCAGGGCCCACTCGGTAATACAACATCACAACAAGCCTTGCAAGCAATGTGACTAAGTGTTCATCGCGGGATCTTGTATTACGGAACGAGTCAAGAGACTTGCCGATAACTAGATTGAACTAGGTATAGAGATACCGACAATCGAATCTCGGGCAAGTAACATACGGAAGGACAAAGGGAACAACATACGGGATTGACTGAATCCTTGACATAGAGGTTCGGACGATAAAGATCTTCGTAGAACATGTAGGAACCAATATGGGCATCCAGGTCCTGCTATTGGTTATTGATTGCAGAGGTGTCTCGGTCATGTCTACATGGTTCTCGAACCCGCAGGGTCTGCACACTTAAGGTTCGGTGACGTTTTGGTATAGATGAGTTATGTGTGTTGGTGACCGAAGGTTGTTCAGAGTCCCGGATGAGATCCCAGACGTGATGAGGAGCTCCGGATTGGTCCGGAGGTAAAGATTCATATATAGGAAGTTCTGTGTTGGTTACCGGGAAAAGTTCGGGCGTCACCGGTAACATACTGGGGGTGCCGGGAGGGTCCCGGGGTTCCATCGGAAGGGGCCACCAGCCCCGAAGGGACACATGGGCTATGAGAGAAGGCGCATCAGCCCCTGGTGGGCTGGCCGCCCCTCCGACAAGGGCCCATGTGGTCGAAGGGTGGAGGGGGGAAACCCTAAGGGGGGGCGGCCCCCCTGCCTTGGGGGCCAAGCCACCCCTTGGCCGCTGCCCCCTCCTCTTGGCCGCCGCCCCTAGGGGTGGGAACCCTAGGGCGCAGCCCCTTCCCCCTTCCCCTATATATATATGAGAGAGGGAGGAGGGCAGCAATACCATAAGTCAAGGCGCAACCCTTCCTCCCTCCACGATTACCTCTCCTCTAGTAGATTGGTTCGGCACCGCTTAGCAAAGCTCTACCGGATCAGCTCCACCACCACCACCGCCATGCTGTCGTGCTACGGGCGAACCCATCTACCTATCCTCTTCCTCTTTCTGGATCAAGAAGGCGGAGATCTTCATCAAGCTGCACATGTGCTGAATGCGGAGGTGTTGTCCGTTCGGCACTTGATCGGGAGTTCGTGGGAGAGCTTGCGATTTGGATCGCGGAGACATACCACTACATCAACTGCATTCTTTAATGCTTCCCCTTAGAGATATACATGGGTACATATATCCAATCTCTCCTCTCCTAGATCGATCTTGGTGAAGCATAGGAATTTTTGTGTGTCCCATGCAACGTTCCCCAACAAGGGTATCAGAGCTAGGTCTATGCGTAGATGAGATCTTGAGTAGAACACAAAGAGTTTGTGGGCGGTTATATTCAGATTGCTTCCTTCCTTAGTATTTTCTTGGTTAAATGGTATTGTGGGATGAAGCGGCTCGGACCGACTTTACTCATACGCTTACGAGAGACCATGTTCCATCGACTGACATGTGACTTCGTCGCATAAAGATGGCTGGCGGGTGTCTGTCTCTCCCACTTTAGTTGAACCGGATTTGATTGAGGCGGTCCTTGTAGAAGGTTGTAGAGCAATCTTCATATCACCGTTGTGGTTTTGCGTAGGTAAGAATCGTTCTTGCTAGGTACCCATAGCAGCCATGTAAAACATGCAACAACAATTAGAGGACGTCTAACTTGTTTTTGCAGGGTATGATGTGATGTGATATGGCCAATTACATGATGAAATATATGTGATGTATGAGATGATCATGTGTTGTATAGAATATCACGACCTGCATGTCGATGAGTACGGCAACCGGTAGGAGCCATAGGGTTGTCTTTGATTATTGTATGACCTGCGTGTCAGCCTTTAAGCGCTATGTAATGATTTACTTTATTGCTAAGCAGTAGTAATAGTAGTATACGCATGGTGGGTGCAACAACCCCGATGAAGATATGATGATGGAGATCATGGTGTCATGCTGATGACGATGGAGATCATGTCGGTGCTTTGGAGATTGAGATCAAAAGCACAAGTTCATGGCCATATCATGTCACTTATGATTTGCATGTGATGTTAATCCTTTTATGCACCTTGTTTTGCTTAGGACGGCGGTAGCATTATAAGGTGATCCCTCACTTAAATTTCAATATGAATTGTGTTCTCCCCGAGTGTGCATCGTTGCGAAAGTTCATCGTGTCGAGACACCACGTGATGATCGGGTGTGATAGACTCAACGTTCGCATACAACGGGTGTAAGCCAGTGTTGCACATGCGGAACACTTGGGTTAAACTTGACGAGCCTAGCATGTACAGACATGGCCTCGGAGCACAACAGACCGAAAGGTCGAGCATGAGTCATATAGTAGATATGATCAACATGATGATGTTCACCATTGAAACAACCTTAACTCAGGTGATGATCGGACTTGAGTTGGTGAATATGGATCATGTATCACTCAGATGACCTGAGGGATGTCAATTTGAGTGGGAGCTTTAGTAATTTGATTAACTAAAATCTTTATCATGAACAATAGTCTTAGTAACCTTTGCTTATTTATGTTTTAGATCAATGGCTCGCACAGTAGCACCCCTGAATTTTAATGCGTTCCTAGAGAGAGCTAAGTTGAAAGATGATGGAAGTAAATTTGTTGATTGGGCCCGTAATTTGAAGATTATCCTCATGGCTTCCCAGAAGGCTTATGTCCTTGATGCATCGTTTGGTGACCCACCCGCTCCTGTGTCGTCCGAAGACGTTAAGAACATTTGGGAGGCACGTTCTGGAGATTACTCAATAGTTCAATGTGCAATGTTGTATGGATTAGAACCGGGACTTCAAAGACGTTTCGAACGTGATGGAGCATATGAGATGTTCCAAGAGTTGGAATTTATCTTTAAGAAGAATTCCCGGATCGAGAGGTATGAGACCTCCGATAAGTTCTACGCTTGCAAGATGGAGGAGAATAGGTCTATCAGTGAACATATACTCAGAATGTCTGGGTATTCAACCCGTCTGGCGGAGTTAGGGATGCCCCTTCCATCGAAGGCGATCACTGATAGAGTTCTTCAATCATTACCACCTAGCTACAAGAGCTTCGTGTTGAACTATAACATGCACAGGATGAACAAGTCAGTCGCCGAGCTATTTGCGATGCTGAAAGTCGCTGAGTCTGAAATCCAGAAAGAACATCAAGTGTTGATGGTCAATAAAACCACTAGTTTCAAGAAGAATGGCAAGGGCAATATGGGTAACTCCAAGAAGGGTGGAAAACCAGTTGCTCCTCCTGTGAGGAAACCCAAGGCTGGACCCAAGCTAGAAACTGAGTGCTTTCATTGCAAGGGAACTGTTCACTTGAAGGGGAACTGCCCCACGTACCCGGCCGACAAGAAGGCGGCCAACACCAAACAAGGTATATATGATATACATGTTATTGATGTGTACCTTACTGGCTCTCGTAGTAGTGGCTGGGTATTTGATACTGGTTCAGTTGCTCACATTTGCAACTCAAAGCAGGACCTACGGAATATATGGAGGCTGGCTAAGGATGAAGTGCCGATGCGCGTGGGAAATGGTTCCAAGGTTGATGTGATCACCATCGGCACGCTCGCTCTTTGACTACCATCGGGATTAGTGTTGAACCTGAATAATTGTTATTTAGTGCCTGCGTTAAGCATGAACATTATATCTGGATCTTGTTTATTGCGAGACGATTACTCATTTAAATCAGAGAATAATGGTTGTTCTATTTATATGAGTAATACCTTTTATGGTCATGCACCCAATGTGAGGGGTTTATTCTTGTTGAATCTCGATAGTGATGATATACATGTTCATAGCATTGATGCCAAAAGATGTAGAGTTGATAATAATAGTACCACTTTCTTGTGGCACTGCCATTTGGGTCATATTGGTGTAAAACACATGATGATGCTCCATGCTGATGGACTTTTGAAGTCACTTGATTTTGAATCACTTGACACATGTGAACCATGCCTCATGGCAAAGATGACTAAAACGCCATTCTCCGGAGCAATGGAACGGACGAGTGATTTGTTGGAGATCATACATACTGATGTGTGCGGTCTGATGAACATTGAGGCACGCGGGGGATATCATTATTTTCTCACCTTCACTGATGACTTAAGTAGATATGAATACATTTACTTGATGAAACACAAGTCTAAAACGTTTGAAAAGTTCAAGCAATTTTAGAGTGAAGATGAGAATCATCGTAACAAGAAGATTAAATTCTTGCGATCTGATCGAGGAGGAGAATATCAGAGTTATGAGTTCGGTAGTCACTTAACACAGTGTGGAATTGTTTCACAATTGACACCGCCTAGAACACCACCGCGTAATGGTGTGTCCGAACGTCGTAATTGAACCTTATTAGATATGGTACATTCTATGATGTCTCTTGCCGATTTGCCACTATCGTTTTGGGGTTATGCATTAGAGACAGCTGCATTCACTTTAAATAGGGCACCATCAAAATCCGTTGAGACGACGCCATATGAACTGTGGTTTGGCAAGAAGCCAAAGTTGTCGTTTCTTAAAGTTTGGGGATGTGATGCTTATGTCAAAAAGCTTCAGCCTGAAAAGCTGGAACCCAAGGCAGAAAAATGCGTCTTCATAGGATACCCAATAGAGACAATTAGGTATACCTTCTATCCTAGATCCGAGGGCAAAGTGTTTGTCGCTAAGAACGGAACATTTCTTGAGAAAGAGTTTCTCTCGAAAGAATTGAGTGGGAGGAAAAGAGAACTTGATGAGGTTGCTGAACCTTCACTTCAACCAGAGAGTAGCACAACGCAGAAAGATGTTTCTTTGGAGCCAATGATGGTTGGAGAGGAAGCTAATGATGATGATCATGAAGCTTCGGATCAAGTTATTGAACCTCGTAGGCCGACAAGGATGCATACTACTCCTGAGTGGTACGACAACCCTGTCTTGGAGGTCATGTTGTTAGACAACAATGAACCCACGAGCTATGGAGGAGCAATGATGGGCCCAGATTCTGAGAAATGGTTAGAGGCCATGAAATACGAGATGGGATCCATGTATGAAAACAAAGTATGGACTTTGGAAGTATTAACTGAAGGGCGAAAGGCCATACAGAATAAATGGATCTTTAAGAAGAAGACGGACGCGGACGGTAATGTCATCGTCTACAAAGCTCAAGTTGTGGCATAGGGTTTTTCACAAGTTCAAGGAGTTGACTACGATGAGACCTTCTCACCCGTAGAGATGCTTAAGTCCGTCAAAATCATGTTAGCGATAGCTGCATATTTTGACTACGAAATTTGACAGATGGATGTCAAAACATGCGTTCCTTAATGGTTTCCTTGAGAAAGAGTTGTATATGATGCAACCAGAAGGTTTTGTCGATCCAAAGAATGCTGACAAAGTTTGCAAACTCCAGCGATCCATTTATGGAATGGTGCAAGCATCTCGGAGTTGGAATAAGCGCTTTGATGAGGTGATCAAGGCGTTTGGGTTTATAAAAGTTTGTGGAGAAGCTTGTATTTTCAAGAAAGTGAGTGGGAGCTCTGTAGCATTTTTAATATTGTAGGTGGATGACATATTGCTGATTGGAAACAATACAGAAATGCTAGAAAGCGTGAAGGAATATTTGAACAAGAGTTTTTCAATGAAGGACCTAGGAGAAGTTGCTTTCATATTAGGCATTAAGATCTATAGAGATAAATCAAGACGCTTGATAGAACTTTCACAAAGCACATACCTTGATAAAGTTTTGAAGAAGTTCAAAATGGATCAGTCCAAGAAGGGGTTCTTGCCTATGTTACAAGGTGTGAAGTTGAGTAAGACTCAATGCCGAGTGACTGCAGAGGATAGAGAAAAGATGAGTGTCATCCCCTATGCTTCAGCCATAGGCTCTATCATGTATGTGATGTTGTGCACAAGACCCGATGTCAGCCTTGCCATAAGTATGGCCAGAAGGTTTCAAAGTGATCCTGGAATGGAGCATTGGACTGCGGTCAAGAATATCCTTAAGTACCTGAAAAGGACATGTTTCTCATTATGGAGGTGATCAAGAGCTCGTCGTAAAGGGTTACGTCGATGCAAGCTTTGACACTGATCCGGATGACTCTAAGTCTCAAACTGGATATGTATTTATTCTCAATGGGGGGAGCAGTAAGCTAGTGCAGTTCCAAGCAAAGTGTGGTAGCCGATTCTACATGCGAAGCTGAGTAGATCGCAGCCTCGGAGGCAGCGAAGGAAGGTGTCTGGATGAAGCAGTTCATGACAGATCTTGGAGTAGTGCCCAGCGCACTAAATCCAATGGCTCTGTTTTGTGATAGCACTGGTACCATTGCTCTTGCCAAGGAACCAAGGTTTCACAAGAGGACCAGACACATAAAAGCGACGCTTCAATTCCATCCGCAATTACGTCTAGGAGAAGGACATAAATATTTGCAAAGTGCACATGGATCTGAATGTTGCAGACCCATTAACTAAACCTCTTCCAAGGGCTAAACATGATCAACACCAGAACTGCAGGGATGTTCGATTCATAACAATGTAAATCACATAGTGATGTGAACTAGATTATTGACTCTAGTGCAAGTGGGAGACTGTTGGAAATATGCCCTAGAGGCAATAAATAAAGTGTTTATTATTATATTTCCTTGTTCATGATAATCGTTTATTGTCCATGCTATAATTGTGTTGATTGGAAACTAAATACATGTGTGGGCATATAGACAAACACTGTGTCCCTAGTATGCCTCTAGCAGGCTAGCTCGTTGATCATGCAACTCACGGCCACCAGAGGAGTGCCTTGTGTGTATCAAACATCACAACGTAACTGGGTGACTATAAAGGTACTCTACAGGTATCTTCGAGGGTGTCTGTTGAGTTGGCATGGATCAATACTGGGATTTGTTACTCCGTGTGACGGAGAGGTATCTGAGGGCCCACTCGGTAATACAACATCACAAAAAGCCTTGCAAGCAATGTGACTAAGTGTTAGTCGCGGGATCTTGTATGACGGAACGAGTAAAGAGACTTGCTGGTAACAAGATTGAACTAGGTATAGAGATACTGACGATTGACTCTTGGGCAAGTAACATACCAAAGGACAAAGGGAACAACATACGAGATTGACTGAATCCTCGACATAGAGGTTCGACCGATAAAGATCTTCGTAGAACATAACAAATATGGGCATCCAGGTCCCGCTATTGGTCATTGACTGTAGAGGTGTCTCGGTCATGTCTACATGGTTCTCGAACCCGCAGGGTCTGCACACTTAAGGTTCGGTGACGTTTTGGTATAGATGAGTTATGTGTGTTGTTGACCGAAGGTTGTTCAGAGTTCCGGATGAGATCCTGGATGTGACGAGGAGCTCCGAAATGGTCCGGAGGTAAAGATTCATATATAGTAAGTTCCATATTGGTCACAGGGAAAAGTTTGGGCGTCACCGGTAACGTATCGGGGGTGCCAGGAGGGTCCCAAGGGTCCACCGGAAGGGGCCATCAGCCCCGAAGGGCCACATGGGCTGTGAAAGAAGGTGCACCAGCCCCTGGTGGGCTGGCCGCCCCGCCCACAAGGGCCCATGCGGCCGAAGGGTGGAGGGGGGAAACCCTAAGGGGGCCGGCCACCCTGCCTTGGGGGCCAAGCCACCCCTTGGTTGCCGCCCACTCCTCTTGGCCGCCGCCCCTAGGGGTGGGAACCCTAGGGCGCAGCCCCTTCCCCCTTACCCCTATATATATGAGAGAGGGAGGAGGGCAGCGGTACCATAAGTCAAGACGCATCCCTTACTCCCTCCACGATTACCTCTCCTCTAGTAGATTGGTTCGGTGCCGCTTAGCGAAGCTGTGCCGGATCAGCTCCACCACCACCACCGCCACGCCGTCATGCTACCGGCGCACCCATCTACCTCTCTGCTTCCTCTTCCTGGATAAAGAAGGCGGAGATCTTCATCGAGCTGCACATGTGCTGAACGCGGAGGTGCCGTCCGTTCGGCACTTGATCGGGAGTTCATGGGACAGCTTGCGATTTGGATCGCGGAGACGTACCACTACATCAACCACGTTCTTTAACGCTTCCGCTTAGCGATCTACAAGAGTACGTAGATCCAATATCTCCTCTCATAGATGCTCATCTTCTAGATCGATCTTGGTGAAGCGTAAGAAATTTTTTGTTTCCCATGCAATGTTCCCCAACATATGTCTCATGAGTTTAATTTCTCTAAATTTCGTAGACAACCCCATGATAAAGAATTACCTAGTAAGGCTGAAATTATTTGTCTTGCTTCTATTGTTGTGCCTCCTACTGATCCTTTAGAACAATATTTGCTAGACCATGAAAGTGACATGCATATGAATGAAAGGAATGAAATAGATAACATTTTCTTTGATCAGCATCCTATTCTGAAACACAACTTGCATGTTGAAATACTTGGGGATCCTCCTCCACCCAATAGTTATTGATATGTCTCCAACGTATCTATAATTTTTGATTGTTCCATGCTATCATATTATCTGTTTTGGAAGTTTATATGCATTAATATGCTATTTTATATTATTTTTGGACTAACCTATTAATCTAGAGCCTAGTGTCATTTTCTGTTTTTTCCTCGTTTTTGAGTTTCGCAGATAAGGAATATTAAATGGATTGCAAATGAAATTAAACCTCCGGAAATATATTTTTCTGGAAAATATGGAAGCCATGAGACCTGAGAACCAAGGCAGAGGAGCTGCCACGGGGCTACAAGCCCGCTTGCCGCGGCTAGGGGGCACCCACGCAGGGCGGGCTTGTGGGCCCCTGGCACATCCCCTAACCCTTATATTCGGCCTATAAATACACAAATATTCCATCATTATCAGAACGAGCCACGAAAACACTTTTCCGCCGCCAGAAGCCTCTGTTCTCGACAGATCCAATCTTGGAGCCTTTTCCGGTAATCTGTCGGAGGGGAATTCGATCACGGAGGGCATCTACATCAACTCCATTGCCCCTCCGATGATATGTGAGTAGTTCACCACACACCTACGGGTCCATAGCTAGTAGCTAGATGGCTTCTTCTCTCTCTTTGCTTCTCAATACCATGTTCTTCATGATCTTCATGGAGATCTATCCGATGTAATACTCTTTTGCGGTGTGTTTGTCGAGATTCTTTGAATTGTGGGTTAATGTTTAGATTATTCATGAATATTATTTGAGTCTTTCCTGAATTCTTATATGCATGATTTCATATCTTTGCAAGTCTCTTCGAATTATTGGTTTGGTTTGGCCAACTAGATTGGTAATTCTTGCAATAGGAGAAGTGCTTAGTTTTGGGTTCAATCTTGCGATGTCCTCACCTAGTGACATAGTAGGGGTAGCAAGGCACGTATTGTATTGTTGCCATCAAGGGTAAAAAGATGGGATTTTCATCATATTCCTTGAGTTATCCCTCTACATCATGTCATCTTACCTAATGTGTTACTATGTTCTTAATGAGCTTAATACTCTAGATGCAGGCAGGAGTCGGTCGATGTGTGGAGTAATAGTAGTAGATGCAGAATCGTTTCGGTCTACTTGTCATGGATGTGATGCCTATATGCATAATCATTGCCTTGGATATCTTCATAACTATTCGCTTTTCTATCAATTGCTCGACAGTAATTTGTTCACCCACTGTAATACTTGCCATCATGAGAGAAGCCATCTAGTGAAACCTATGGCCCCCGGGTCTATTTTCCATATTATATTTTCAGATCTAAAACCAAAAACACCAAAAATACTTGCTGCATTGTTTTTTACTTTTAGTTTTACTTTCCGTTCAAGCATCCTATTATATCTATCTCTACTAGATCTCATCCTTGCAAATAACCGTGAAGGGATTGACAACCCCTTTTTTTGATTCCTTGTGCAGGTATATCTATTGGTGGATCGCTTGTATCTCCTACTAGATTGATACCTTGGTTCTCAAAAACTGAGGGAAATACTTATCTACTTTGTTGCATCAAACCATTCCTCTTCATGGGAAACCAACGTATGCTCGAGAAGTAGCAAGAAGGATTTCTGGCGCCGTTGCCAGGGAGATGCGTAGCAATTCAAGAATACCAAGTACCCATCACAAACTCATCTCTTGTATTTACATTATTTGCCATTTGCCTCCCGTTTTCCTGTCCCCACTTCTAAAACGATTTTCAAAAAGATTTTCCTTTTGCCCTTTTTCGTTCGTCTTTTCGTTTGGTTTTTGTGTGGTAGATCACTCAAACTCATGGCTAGCCTTGCTACTATCGCTCCCGAGTATGAAGTTCTTAACTTTAAGCAAAGGGAGGGAGAAAACTTAAAAGATGCTTGGTATAGAATTTGTAGTGCTCAAAATAGATCTATTTGTAAGCAATCTACTACCATTCTCCTTCGCAATTTTTACGTGGGAATCACTCCTTGGAATAGATATGTCCTAGATACCATCATGGGAAGGAATTTCTTGGGAAGTCATACCTTTGACTCCTATGGTGCTATGATAAATTTGTTTGGATAACCCCCAATCATGGTTAATGGGACAATTTTAACTTTGAAACATGTTATGTGAAGGCTATATATCATTGAAAATAAAGTTGCTACTATAGATCTCATTGAAAACTTGGATAAAAAGATTCATAATCATATCACTCAATATGGATCTAAGGTGGGAGTTACTCTAAAAGACCTAAGGGAAAAAGAACCCATAGTTAATGAAAAATTGGATCAAGATTCCTTTAGAATAGGGAAGCTAGAGGACATTATTACCAACTTGTTTTCCGCTTTTGCCGCTGTTCAAACAATTCCTAAATTTCCACTTTTAAGTATGCCAAGTTTGTTTACGTTCCCCAGAATAAGGGTGAATCCTCTAGTAAAGGGGACGAAGATCTTAAGATGATAAGTGTTCACCCAAATATTTTCAACATTGCTTGGGAACCGTTTGCTACAAGTGAATTTCTTGAATTTTTGCCTAGGAGTATGATCATTGATAAAACTAAAGAACCTCCTGCATTTTAGAAATTCCTCACAAAAGTTTCCAATACCAAAGATGACAATACCTAGATCTATTGTGTTTTGCCTAGCTAGGGGCGTTAAACAATAGCGCTTGTTGGGAGGCAACCCAATTTTATTTTCTTTCAGTTTTTTGCTTCTGTTTTGGTGCGTTTAGCACATTATTACTTCTATATTAATTGTTTTTTTGTGTTTAAATTAGTGTTTGAGCCAAGTAAAACCTTTGGATGATCTATGGTAGTTGTTGATTTGATCTTGCTGGAAAATAGAAACTTTTGCGCTCAGTCTAGGATGTTTCTGAATTTTTCAGAGCGATATATTGATCTGAAATTTTTACACAGGATTATTATACAAATTTCCCTGGTTTTCCCAATTTTTCAGAATTTTTACAGTTCCATAAGTATTCGAAGTTTACAGATTGCTACAGACTGTTCTGCTTTTGATAGATTCTGTTTTCTTTGTGTTGTTTGCTTATTTTAATGTATCTATGGGTTGTATCGGGGGGTATGAGACATGGAGAAGTTAGAATACAGTAGGTATTACAAAAATATAAATAAATAATGAGTTCACAACAGTACCTAAAGTGGTGATTTATTTTTCTTGTACTAATGGATCTCATGAGTTTTCTGTTGAGTTTTGTGTTGTGAAGTTTTCAAGTTTTGGGTGAAGATTTGATGGACTATGGAATAAAGAGTGGCAAGACCCTAAGCTTGGGGATGCCCAAGGCACCCCAAGTCATATTCAAGGATACCGAAGATCCTAATCTTGGGTATGCACCGGAAGGCATCCCCTCTTTCGTCTTCAATCCATCGGTAAATTTACTTGAGGCTATATTTTTACTCACCACATGATATGTGTTTTGCTTGGAGGATCTTGTATGATATGATTATTTGCTTGTTATTTTTCTACAATCATACTTTCTGCACACATATTTTGAGAGAGACATGCTGAATTGTGAATTTGTTAGAATACTCTATGTGCTTCACTTATATCTTTTGAGCTAGGCAATGTTGCTCTAGTGCTTCACTTATATCTTTTTAGAGCATGGTGGCGTTATAATTTTTAGAAATTATTGAACTCTCGTTCCTCACTTATATTATTTTTAGAGTTTTTTAAAACAGCATGGTAATTTGTTTGGGTTATGAATTTAGCCCTAATATAATGGCATCCAAGAGGGATATAATAAAAACTTTCATATTAAGTGCATTAACAACTATGAGAAGTTGGATTCCTTGCATATAGCTTTGAGATAATAGGGATGGAAATATGAGAGTCATGCTAGTGAATAGTTGTGAAATGAATATAAAAATGTGTTAAAGCTTGTAATTCTCGTAGCATGCACGTATGGTGAACCGCTATGTAACGAAGTCGGAGCATGACTTGTCTAATGATTGTCGACCTTTGTGTGAGGGTCGGGAGCGTGCGATGGTTAACTCCTACCAACCTCTCTCCTAGGAGCATGCATCGAATGCTTTGTTTGATTACTAATAGACTTTTGCAATAAGTATGTGAATTATTTATGACTAATGTGAGTCCATGGATTATATGCACTCTCACCCTTCCATCTTGGCTAGCCTCTCTAGTACCGCGCAACTTTCGCCGGTACATCAAACCCTCCTTCCTCAAAACATACACCATATATTCCTCAAAACAGCCACCATACCTACCTATTATGGCATTTCATAGCCATTCCGAGATATATTGCCATGCAACTTCCACCATGTAGTTTTTGTATGACTTGCATCATCACTTCATATTGGATATAGAGTTATATCTTGTCATAGGAATCGAGTTGTAATTTATTTTTCTCTTAGTTATAAGTAAATAAAAGTGTGATGATTTTTCATTTATATACCATTGTCCCATGAGAGAAAAGGATTATGGAGGCTATGACTCCCTCACAAGTTGGGACGAGTATCCGGACTTTACAAAAAATAAAAGACGACGGCGAAGCCCAAAAAAAAAAGAGGCCAAAGAAGCCCACCAAAAATAAAAATAAAAAAATGAGAGAAAGAGAGAAGGGACAATTGCTACTACCTTTTCCACACTTGTGCTTCAAAGTAGCACCATGATCTTCACGATAGAGAGTCTCCTATTTTGTCACTTTCATATAACTAGTGGATATTCATTTTGCACGACCACTTAGTTGTCTTTTTGAGCTTTCATACACTTATAGCTCTAAGTGCATTTGTTGCATGGCAATCCCTACTCACTCACATTGATATCTATTAATGGGCATCTCCATAGCCCATTGATATGCCTAGTTGACATGAGACTATCTTCTCCCTTTTCCTTGCACCCCACCATATTCTATTCCACCTATAGTGCTATATCCATGGCTCACGCTCATGTATTGCGTGAGAGTTGAAAAGGTTTGAGAACACCAAAAGTGTGAAACAATTGCTTCAATTGTTCATTGGGGTTGTGCATGATTTAGATACTTTGTGTGGGGAAGATGGAGCATAGCCAGACCATATGATTTTGTAGGGATAACTTTCTAAGGCCATGTTATTCCGAAAGGACACGACTACCTTGTTGGTGTGATCAAAGTATTACTATTTTTATGTCAATATTAGACTATTGTTTTGAATCAAACGGATATGAAAATTCATGCCACAATAAAGAATATTAAATGGATAAATATGTTGGGTAGCATTCCACATCAAAAATTCTGTTTTTATCATTTACCTACTCGAGGACGAGCGGGAATTAAGCTTGGGGATCCTGATATGTCTCCAATGTATCTATAATTTTGATTGTTCCATGCTATTATATTATCTGTTTTGGATGTTTTATATGCATTAATATGCTATTTTATATTATTTTTGGGACTAACCTATTAATCTAGAGCCTAGTGCCAGTTTTTGTTTTTTCCTTATTTTTGAGTTTCGCAGATAAGGAATATTAAACGGAGTCCAAACGGAATAAAACCTTTGGAAAGATTTTTTCTGGAAAATATGGAAGCCACGAGACTTGAGAACCAAGGCAAAGGAGCTGCCACGGGGCCACAAGCCCGCTTGCCACGGCTAGGGAGGCACCCTCGCCGGGCAGGCTTGTGGGCCCCTAGCACCTCCCCTAACCCTAATCTTCGGCCTATAAATACCTAAGTATTCCATCATTATCAGAACGAGCCACGAAAACACTTTTCTGCCACCAAAAGCCTCCGTTCCCGAGAGATCCAATCTTGGAGCCATTTCCGGTAATCTGCCGAAGGGGGATTCGATCGCGGAGGGCATATACATCAACTCCATTGTCCCTCTGATGATGTGTGGGTAGTTCACCACAGACCTACGGGTCCATAGCTAGTAGCTAGATGGCTTCTTCTCTCTCTTTGCTTCTAAATACCATGTTCTTCATGATCTTCATGGAGATCTATCCGATGTAATACTCTTTTGTGGTGTGTTTTTCGAGATCCAATGAATTGTGGGTTTAGGTTCAAATTATCCATGAATATTATTTGAGTCTTTCCTGAATTCTTATATGCATGATTTCATATCTTTGCAACTCTCTTCAAATTATTGGTTTGGTTTGGCCAACTAGATTGGTAATTCTTGCAATAGGAGAAGTGCTTAGTTTTGGGCTCAATCTTGCGGTGTCCTCACCTAGTGACATAGTAGGGGTAGTGAGGCACATATTGTATTGTTGCCATCAAGGGTAAAAAGATGGGGTTTTCATCATATTGCTTGAGTTTGTCCCTCTACATCATGTCATCTTACCTAATGCGTTACTCTGTTCTTCATGAACTTAATACTCTAGATGCAGGCAGGAGTCGGTCGATGTGTGGAGTAATAGTAGTAGATGCAGAATCGTTTTAGTCTACTTGTCACGGACGTGATGCCTATATGCATAATAATTGCCTTGGATATCTTCATAACTATTCTCTTTTCTATCAATTGCTCGACAGTAATTTGTTCACCCATCGTAATACTTGCCATCATGCGAGAAGCCATCTAGTGAAACCTATGGCCCCCGGGTCTATTTTCCATATTATTTTTTCAGATCTAAAACCAAAAACACCAAAAAATACTTGCTGCATTGTTTTTACTTTTACTTTTACTTTCTGTTCAAGCATCCTATTATATCTATCTCTACTAGATCTCATCCTTGCAAATAACCGTGAAGGGATTGACAACCCCTTTTTTTGATTCCTTGTGCAGGTATATCTATTGGTGGATCGCTTGTATCTCCTACTGGATTGATACCTTGGTTCTAAAAAATGGAGGGAAATACTTATCTACTTTGCTGCATCAAACCGTTCCTCTTCACGGGAAACCAACGCATGCTCGAGAAGTAGCAGTTACCCGTGTTTGAGCTTAAACAATTACCAGATACTCTGAAATATGCTTATATTGATGAAAAGAAGATATATCCTGTTATTATTAGTGCTAACCTTTCACAGCATGAAGAACAAAGATTATTGAAAACTCTGAGGAAGCACCGTGCTGCTATTGGATATACTCTTGATGATCTTAAGGGCATTAGTCCCACTCTATGTCAGCGCAAAATTAAAATGGAGCCTGATGCTAAACCAGTCGTTGATCACCAACGATGGTTGAATCCTAAAATGAAGGAGGTGGTAAGAAATGAAATATTAAAGCTTCTAGAGGCAGGTATCATTTACCCTATTGCTGATAGTAGATGGGTTAGTCCTGTTCATTGTGTCCCTAAGAAAGGACGTATAACCGTAGTTCCTAATGGTAAAAATGAATTGATCTCGCACATAATTGTTACGGGATATAGAATGGTAATTGATTTTAGGAAATTGAATAAAGCTACTAGGAAAGATCATTACCCTCTACCTTTTATGGACCAAATGCGAGAAAGATTATCCAAACACACACATTTCTGCTTTCTAGATGGTCATTCTGGTTTCTCTCAAATACCTGTGTCAAAAGAGGACCAAGAGAAGACCACCTCTACCTGCCCTTTGGGTACCTTTGCTTATAGACGTATGCCTTTTGGTTTATGCAATGCCCCTGGTACCTTTCAAAGATGTATGACTGCTATATTCTCTAATTTTTGTGAAAGGATTGTTGAGGTTTTCATGGATGATTTTTCCGTTTACGGAACTTCTTTTGATGATTGTTTAAGCAACCTTGATCAAGTTTTGTAGAGATGTGAAGAAACTAATCTTGTCTGAATTGGGAGAAGTGTCACATTATGGTGAATGAAGGCATTGTCTTGGGACATAAAATTTCCGAAAGAGGTACTGAAGTTGACAAGACTAAAGTTGATGCTATTGAAAAAATGTCGTGCCCTGCAGATATCAGAGGTATAAGAAGTTTCCTTGGTCATGCTGGTTTCTATAGGAGATTTATTAAAGATTACTCTAAATTTCTAGGCCTCTCACGAATCTTTTGCAAAAAGATGTTCCATTCTTTTTTGATGATGATTGTGTAGAAGCTTTCGAAATTCTTAAGAATGCTTTGATTTCTGCACCTGTTGTTCAACCACCTAATTAGAACCTGCCCTTTGAAATTATCTGTGATGCTAGTGATTATGCGGTTGGTGCTATTCTAGGACAAAGAGTTGATAAGAAATTAAATGTTATTCATTATGCTAGAAAAACTCTGGGAAGTGCACAAAGAAACTATGCTACCACTAAAAATAATTTTTAGCGGTTGTGTTCGCTTATGATAAGTTTAGACCTTATATTGTTGATTCTAAAGAAACTGTTCACACTGATCATGCTACTATGAAATATCTTATGGAAAAGAAGGATGCTAAACCTAGACATATTAGATGGGTTCTTCTGCTACAAGAATTTTATTTGCATATTGTTGATAGAAAGGGTGATGATAACCCCGTAGCAGATAACTTGTCTAGGTTAGAGAATGTTCTTGATGACCCACTACCTATTGATGATAGCTTTCCTGATGAACAATTAGTTGTCATAAATACTTCGCATAATGCTCCTTGGTATGCTGATGATGCTAATTACGTTGTCCCTAAATTTATACCGCCTAGTTTCACATACCAACGAAAGAAAAAGTTTTTCTATGCTTTAAGACATTACTTCTGGGATGACCCACACCTTTATAAAGAAGGATAGATGGTGTTATTAGATGTTGTGTACCTGATCATGAATAGGAACAGATCCTATGGAAGTGTCATTTCGAGGCCTACGGAGGACACCACGCTGGAGATAGAACTACACAAAAGGTATTACAATCTATGTTTTATTGGCCTACTCTCTTAAAGCATGCTCATAAGTTTGTCTTGTCATGTGATGAATGTCAAAGAATTGGCAATATTAGTAGACGTCAGGAAATGCCTATGAATTACTCTCTTGTTATTGAACCATTCTATGTTTGGGGTTTTGATTATATGGGGCCTTTTCCAACGTCCAACGGGTATACTCATATTTTGGTTGCCGTTGATTATTTTACTAAGTGAGTAGAAGCTATTCCAACTAGTAGTGCAGATCATAAAACCTCTATTTAGATGCTTAAAGAAGTTGTTTTCCCCAAATTTGGAGTCCCAAGATATTCAATGACTAATGGTGGTTCACATTTTATTCATGATTCTTTCCTTAAATTGCTTGCTAAATATGATGTTAACCATAGAATTGCATCTCCTTATCATCCTCAGTCTAGTGATCAAGTAGAATTAAGCAATAGAGAAATTAAATTGATCTTGCAAAAGACGGTCAGGAAGAATTGGTCTAAGAATCTTGATGATGCATTATGGGCTTATAGAACTGCTTACAAGAATCATATGGGCATGTCTCCGTATAAAATGGTTTATGGTAAATCATGTCACTTACCTCTAGAGCTAGAGCACAAAGCTTATTGGGCGATCAAAGAGCTCAACTATGATTTCAAACTTGCTGGTGAGAAGAGGTTATTTGACATTAGCTCACTTGATGAATGGAGAACCTAGACCTATTGGAATGCCAAGTTGTTTAAAGAAAAAGTTAAGACATGGCATGATAAAAGGATACAAAAGTGTGAATATAATGTAGGTGACCATGTCTTGCTATACAATTCTTGTTTAAGATTGTTTTTGCAGGAAAGCTTCTCTCAAAATGGGAAGGGCCTTATATCATTGAGGAAGTAAATCGTTCCGGTGCCATGAAGATCAACAACACCGAAGGCACAAATCCAAAGGTGGTAAATGGGGAAAGAATCAAACATTATATTTCAGGTACTCCCATTAATGTTGAGACCAAATTTATCAATACCATAACTCCAGAAGAGCATATTAGGGAGACCTACCGGAACATTTTAGACTCCGAAAAGGAATAGGTACGTGGTACGGTAAGTAAAACGACTCCAAAACTTCCCGATAGTAAGTTTACTCAGTTTTGGAATATTTTAAAAAATTAGGAAAATAAAAAGTAGTCCGAAGGACGCATGGGGAGGCGACAAGCCTACTAGGCGCGGCCACCCCCTTGGCCGCACCTAGGGGGCTTGTCACCATCCCGTGTGCCTCCCGGACTCCGTTTTCTTGTGGAACACCCCTTCGGGTCAGCAAAAAATCATTATATAATCTCTCAAAGGTTTTGACTTTTGTATCACGACAATACCTCCTGTTTTCATTTGAGCTGTTTCTGCAGCAGATTTAAAAGCAAGATGTCGTCCCAAGAGTTGACCCGAGAGAGTCGTGTTTCTCACCCGGCACAGGAGCCCGAGGCATACATTGAAGCTAACCACTTTGGGCGAACCAGGGAGGAGGATATGGATGCTGACTTAAAAAGGGTGGAAGCCGTGGAGGAAGACCAAGAAGTTAACTCTCATCCACTAGCTGGAGCCATGTTGGAGGAACTTTTGAGCGCAACAATCCCAAATTCGGTCATTCCTCCCAATGCTAAATTCCTTACTTATGAAAACTTGAAAAAGAGTGTTGTCTTTTCACCCGCAGCAATGAAACATCCCTGGGTGAAGGGATCTCCAGCCATCAATGGAAAACTGCACAAGGAAGTAATGGATCTCAGGGAGCAAAATATAAGCTTGAAGAGGAGAATCGCATTCTGAAGGGTATCATCGCCAAGAATATCACACCATCACTTCTGAAGAAGGACACCTAACCACATGGGTATGGGCACGCCCATTGGATTGTGCCAAGCTTGGGGGAGCTGCCCCAATATCGTATCACCATCACACCTTTGTTCCTTTTTGTTTTTCTCGTTTTTCATGTTCGATCCTTTTTTATTTTGTTTTGATCTAGTATAATAAAAGTTTTAGTATGATCTACCTTTTAGTTTTTGCTTTTGCTCCCCTTATGTAAGCAAGTCCAAGAATTATATAATAAAAAATAGATTTCATGAGAGGGATTTGCTAGATCACTATGCTCTTGAGAGTAATGAATAAAGAATCATAGAATAAAAGCAAAGAGTTTGCATAAGGATCTTATGGGGAGTGATGACTTCACATATAAAAAGTATGTCGATTGAAATTTGTTGGGAGTTAGCAATCATAGTAATTGGTCATTGGTGCAATTGGAAAGGAAGTGATAAAGAAAGAGAGAATCACATATAAATACATTGTCTTGGACATCTTTTATGAGACCACTCATTAAAATATTATATGCCAAGAAGTTGATGTTGGACAAGGAAGACAACATAATGGGTTATGTTTGCTTGCCTCCGGATAGAAGTTATATGGTTTTAGATCCTTCAACATGTAGTGCTTGCTTCCACCACATATTGTTGGGGAACGTTGCATTGGAAACAAAAAAATTCCTACGCTTCACCAAGATCAATCTAGGAGACAAGCATCTACGAGAGGGGAGAGTGGATCTACATACCCCTGTAGATCCATAAGCGGGAAGCGTTAAGAAACGAGCTTGATGTAGTCGAATGTCTTCGCGATCCAAATCACCGAGCATCCCGCAATCCAATGACGATTCGTCCCGATCTAGCGCCGAACGGATGGCACCTCCGTGTTCAGCACACGTACAGCTTGATGATTATATCCGCCTTCTTGATCCAGCAAGAGGGATCAGAGAGATAGACCAGTTCTCCGGCAGCGCGACAGCGTTGCGGCGATGGTGGTGGAGTTATTCTAGCAAGGCATCGCCTAAGCACTGCTGAAAACCGATCTAGAGGAGAAACTATGATCTAGAGGAGAGGTAGCACGTGGCTATTTTCTATGTCCAAAAAACCCTCAAACCTCTAGTATATATAGGAGGAGGGGAGGAGGAGGCTTTTCCCCTCAAACCCAAGCTGGCCGAAGTGGGAGGAAGGAGTCCTCCTCCTCCACTCCTAGTAGGATTAGGACTCCTTCCTTATTTTCCCACTTTTGCCTTCTTTCCAGCTTGGGTTTCTTCCCTAGCCGCATGGGATTCCTATGGGCCTTCGGCCAGCCCACTAAGGGCTGGTATTCCTTATACCACAGCCCATGTAGCCTCTTGTGTCGAATTACCCCTCCCGATGGTCCCTCGGTAACCTCCCGACACTCCCGGTACACTACCGATGAGCCCGAAACTTTTCTGGTTGCCAAAACAGGACTTCCTATATATCAATCTTTACCTTCGGACCATTCCGGAGCTCCTCGTAATGTCCAAGATCTCATACGAGACTCCGAACAACCTTCAGTCACCACCATGCATAACTCTATACTAGCGAAACGTCACTGAACCTTAAGTGTGTAGACCCTGCGGGTTCGAGAACTATGTAGACATGACCGAGACACCTCTACGGTCAATAACCAATAGCGGGACCTAGATGACCATATTGATTCCTACATATTCTACGAAGATCTTTATTGGTCGAACCTCTTTGTCAAGGATTCAGTTAATCCCGTATGATGTTCTCTTTGTCCTTCGATATGTTACTTGCCCGAGATTCGATCGTCGGTATCTCCATACCTAGTTCAACCTCGTTACCAGCAAGTCCCTTTAGTCGTTTCCGTAATACAAGATCCCATGACTAACACTTAGTCACATTGCTTGCAAGGCTTGTTGTGATGTTGTATTGCTGAGTGGGCCCTGAGATACCTCTCCGTCACATGGAGTAACAAATCCCAGTGTTGATCCATGTCAACCCAACAGACACCCTCGGAGTTACCTGTAGAGCACCTTTATAGTCACCCAGTTACGTTGTGACGTTTGATACACATAAGGCACTCCTCCGGTGTTCGTGAGTTGCATGATCTCATGGTCATAGGAACATATACTTGACATGCAAAAAATTGTAGCAATAAACCGAGATGATCATATTCTACGTTTATAGTTTGGGTCTTGTCCATACCATCATTCTCCTAATGATGTGATCCCGTTGTCAAATGACATCTCATGTCAATGGCTAGGAAACCTTGGCCATCTTTTATCAACGAGCTAGTCTACTAGAGGCACACTAGGGACAAAGTATTGTCTATATATCCACACATGCAATGTGTTTCCAATCAATACAATTATAGGATGGATAATAAAAAATTATCATGAACAAGGAAATATAATAATAAACACTTTATTTATTGCCTCTAGGGCATATTTCCAACAGTCTCCCACTTGCACTTGAGTCAATAATCTAGTTCACATCACTATGTGATTTACATTGTAATGAATAATGAATCGAACACCCATGCAGTTCTGGTGTTGATCATGTTTAGCCCTTGGAAGAGGTTTAGTCAACGGGTCTGCAACATTCAGATCCATGTGCACTTTGCAAATATTTATGTCCTTATGCTCGATGTAATCGCGGATGGAATTGAAGCGTCACTTTATGTGTCTGGTCCTCTTGTGAAACCTTTGTTCCTTGGCCAGAGCAATAGCACCAGTGCTGTCACAGAACAGAGTCATTGGATTCAGTGCACTGGGCACTACTCCAAGATTTCTCATGAACTGCTTCATCCAGACACCTTCGTTCGCTGCCTCCGAGGCTGAGATGTACTCCGCTTCGCATGTAGAATCGTCTACCACGCTTTGCTTGGAACTGCACCAGCTTACCCCCCCCCCCCCCCCCCCCCCCGTTGAGAATAAATACCTATCCGGTTTGCTATATAGAGTCATCTGGATCAATGTCAAAGTTTGCATCGACATACCCATTTATGATGAGCTCTTGATCACTTCCATAAACGAGAAACATTTCCATGGTCCTTTTCAGGTACTTAAGGATATTCTTGACCGCCATCCAGTGCTCCATTCCAGGATCACTTTGAAACCTTCCGGCCATACTTATGGCAAGGCTGACATCAGGTCTTGTGCACAACATTGCATACATGATAGAGCCTATGGATGAAGCATAGGGGATGAAACTCATCTTCTCTCTCTCTTCTGCAGTCACTGGGCATTGAGTCTTACTCAACTTCACACCTTGTAACACAGGCAAGAACCCTTTCTTGGACTGATCCATTTTGAACTTCTTCAAAACTTTATCAAGGTATGTGCTTTGTGAAAGTGCTATCAAGCGTCTCGATCTATCTCTATAGATCTTAATGCCTAATATGAAAGTAGCTTCTCCCAGGTCCTTCATTGAAAACTCTTGTTCAAATATTCCTTCACGCTTTCCAGCATTTCTATATTGTTTCCAATTAGCAATATGTCATCCACATATAATATTAGAAACGCTATAGATCTCCCACTCATTTCTTGTAAATACAAGCTTCTCCATAAACTTGTATAAACCCAAACGCTTTGATCACCTCATCAAAGTGCTTATTCCAACTCTAAGATGCTTGGACCGGTCCATAAATGGATCGTTGGAGTTTGCAAACTTTGTGAGCATTCTCTGGATCGACACAACCTTCTGGTTGTATCATATACAACTCTTCCTCAAGGAAACCATTGAGGAACGCTGTTTTCACATGCATTGGCCAAATTTCATAGTCGAAATATGCAGCTATTGCTAACATGATTTTGACGGACTTAAGCATCACTACGGGTGAGAAGGTCTCATCGTAGTCAACTCCTTGAACTTGTGAAAACCCTTTGCCATAAGTCGAGCTTTATAGACGGTGATATTACTATCTGCGTCCGTCTTCTTCTTAAAGATCCATTTGTTCTGAATGGCCTTTCACCCTTCAGGTAATACTTCCAAAGTCCATACTTTGTTTTCATACATGGATCCCATCTAGGATTTCATGGCTTCTAACCATTTCTCGGAATCCGGGCCAATCATCACTCCTCCATAGCTCGTAGATTCATGGTTGTCCAACAACATGACCTCCAAGACAGGGTTGCCGTACCACTCAGGAGTAGTACACGCCCTTGTCGACCTATGAGGTTCAATAGTAACTTGATTGGAAGCTTCATGATCATCATCATTAACTTTCTCTTCAACTGTTGTAGGCTCCACAAAAATATCTTTATGTGTTCCGCTACTCTCTAGTTGAAGTAAAGGTTCAATAACTTCATCAAGCTCTATTTTCCTCCCACTCAATTCTTTTGAGAGAAACTCTTTCTCAAGAAATGTTTCATTCTTAGCGACAAACACTTTGCCTTCGGACCTGATATAGAAGGCATACCCAACTGTCTCTTTTGGGCATCCTATGAAGACGCATTTCTCCGCTTTGGGTTCCAGCTTTTCAGGCTGAAGCTTTTTGACATAAGAATCACATCCCCAAACTTTAAGAAACGACATCTTTGGCTTCTTACCAAACCACAGTTCACATGACGTCATCTCAACGGATTTTGATGGTGCCCTATTTAAAGTGTCTGCAGCTGTCTCTAATGCATAACCCCAAAACAATAGTCGCAAATGGGCAAGAGACATCATAGAATGCACCATATCTAATAAGGTTAGATTACGACATTCGGACACACCATTAAGTTGTGGTGTTCCAGGTAGTGTCAATTGTGAAACAATTCCACACTATCTTAAGTGACTGCCAAACTCATAACTCTAATATTCTCCTCCTTGATCAGATCTCAGGAATTTAATCTTCTTCTTACGATGATTCTCAACTTCACTCTGAAATTGCTTGAAGTTTTCAAACGTTTCAGACTTGTGTTTCATTAAGTAAATATACCCATATCTACTTAAGTCATGAGTGAAGGTGAGAAAATAACGAAATCCACCGCACGCCTCAGTATTCATTGGACTGCACACATCAGTATGTATGATTTCCAACAAATCACTCACCCATTCCATTGCTCCAGAGAACGGCATTTTAGTCATCTTGCCCATGAGGCATTGTTCACATGTGTCAAGTGATTCGAAATCAAGTGACTCCAAAAGTCCATCAGCAGGGACTTCCTCATGCGTTTTACACCAATATGAACCAAATGGCAGTGCCACAAAAAAGTGGTACTGTCATTATCAACTCTACATCTTTTGGCATTAATGTTATGAACATGTGTATCATCACTATCAAGATTCAATATGAATAAACCCCTCACATTGGGTGCTTTACCATAAAAGATATTACTCATATAAATAGAACAACCATTATTCTCTGATTTAAATGAGTAACCGTCTCGCAATAAACAAGATCCAGATATACTATTCATGCTTAACGCAGGCACTAAATAACAATTATTCAGGATCATCACTAATCCCGATGGTAATCGAAGAGAGAGTGTGCCGACGGTGATCACATCAACCTTGGAACCATTTCCCACGCGCATTGTCACTTTGTCCTTTGCCAGCCTTCGTCTATTCCGTAGTTCCTGTTTTGAGTTGCAAATGTGAGCAACCAAACCGGTATCAAATACCCAGGCACTACAACGAGAACTAGTAAGGTACACATCAATAACATGTATATCATATATACCTTCTTTGTTGTTGGCCGCCTTCTTGTCAGCCAGATACTTGGGGCAGTTCTGCTTCCAGTGACTAGTTCCCTTGCAATGAAAGCACTCAGTTTCTGGCTTGGGTCCAGCCTTGGGTTTCTTCACAGGAGGAGCAACTGCTTTACCACCCTTCTTAGAGTTACACTTCTTGCCCTTGCCATTCTTCTTGAAAGTAGTGGTTTTATTGACCATCAACACTTGATGTTCTTTCTGGATTTCAGACTCAACGACTGACTTGTTCATCCCATGCATGTTATAGTTCATCACAAAGCTCTTGTAGCTAGGTGGCAGTGATTGAAGAACTCTGTCAGTGATAGCCTCTGGCGGAAGGGGCATCCCTAACTCCTCCAGACGAGTCGAATGTTGGAAATATGCCCTAGAGGCAATAATAAATTGGTTATTATCATATTTCCTTGTTCATGATAATCTTTTATTATCCACGCTATAATTGTATTAATCGGAAACTCGGATACATGTGTGGATACATAGACAACACCATGTCCCTAGTATGCCTCTAATAGACTAGCTCGTTGATCAAAGATGGTTAAGGTTTCCTAGCCATGGACATGAGATGACATTTGATAATGGGATCACATCATTAGTAGAATGATGTTATGGACAAGACCCAAACTAGAAATGTAGCATATGATCATGTCAATTTATTGCTACTGTTTTCTGCATGTCAAGTATATGTTCCTATGACCATGAGATCATGCAACTCACGGACACCGGAGGAGTTCCTTGTGTGTATCAAACATCGCAACATAACTGGGTGACTATAAAGGTGCTCTACAGGTATCTCCAAGGGTGTCTATTGAGTTGGCATGGATCAAGACTGGGATTTGCTACTCCGTGTGACGGAGAGGTATCTTAGGGCCCACTCGGTAATACAACATCACAATAAGCCTTGCAAGCAATGTGAGTAAGTGTTAGTCATGGGATCTTGTATTACGGAATGAGTAAAGAGACTTGCCAGTAACGAGGTTGAACTAGGTATGGAGATACCGACGATCGAATCTCGGGCAAGTAACATACCGAAGAACAAAGGGAACATCATACGGGATTAATTGAATCCTTGACATAGAGGTTCGACCTATAAAGATCTTCGAAGAATATGTAGGAACCAATATGGGCATCCAGGTCCCGCTATTGGTTATTGACCATAGAGGTGTCTTGGTCATGTCTACATAGTTCTAGAACCCGCAGGGTCTGCACACTTAAGGTTCGGTGACGTTTCGGTAGTATAGAGTTATGTATGGTGGTGACCGAAGGTTTTTTAGAGTCCTGGATGAGATCCCGGACATCACGAGGAGCTCCAGAATGGTCCGGAGGTAAAGATTGGTATATAGGAAGTCCTATTTTGGTCACTGGAAAAGTTTCGGGCTCATCGGTAGTGTACCGGGAGTGTCGGTAGTGTACCGGGAGACCATCGGGAGAGGTATTTCGACCCAAGAGGCTACATGGGTTGTGGGAGAGTGAATACCAGCACTTAGTGGGCTGGTGGAAGTCCTACACAAGGCCCATGCGGCTGGGAAGAAAAACCCAAAGAGAAAAAGGTGGGAAAAGGCAAAATAGGGAGGAATCCTAGTCCTACTAGGATTGGAGGAGGATTCCTCCTCTCCCAATTGGTTCGGCCGACCCAAGGGCTGGCTCCTTGGGAGCCAAGACTCCTCCTCCTCTCCTCCTATATATACTAGAGGATTTTAGGGTTTTGGAACAGAATTTTCAGCCACGTGCTGCCTGTTCCTCCTGTACATAGTTTCTCCTCTAGATTGGATTTCTGCAGTGCTTAGGCGAAGCCCTGCCAGAATTGCTCCACCACCATCGCCGCAGCGCCGTCATGCTGCCGGAGAACTCATCTACCTCTCCGCTCCCTCTTTCTAGATCAAGAAGGCGGAGATCGTCATCGAGCTATACGTGTGCTAAACGCGGAGGTGTCGTCCATTCGGCGCTAGATCGGAAGGACCGTGATCAAGAACGCGAGACGGATCGTGATGAGTTCACGGGACGGATTGTGAAGAGTTTGCGGGATGGATCATGATTGGATCGTGGGACGGATCATGATGACATCATGTGATGCTCGGCGATTTGGATCACGAAGACGTTCGACTACACCAACCGTGTTTCTTAACGCTTCCTGCTTAGCGGTCTACAAGGGTATGTAGATCCACTCTCCCTCTCATAGATGCTCATCACCATGGATAGATCTGCATGCGCGTAGGAAAATTTTTGTTTCCCATGCAATGTTCCCCAACAGTGGCATCATGAGATAGGTCTATGTGTAGATGAGATCTCGAGTAGAACACAAAGAGTTTGTGGGCGTTGATGCTTAGATTGCTTCCTCCCATGGTCGTGTTTTGGTTCAGCGGTATTGTGAGATGAAGTGGCCCGGATCAACATTACTCGTACGCTTACTAGAGACCGGTTCCCTCAACCACAACTTGTTGCATAGATGGCTTGTGGGTGCCAGTTTCTCTCACTTTAGTTGGATCGGATTCGACAAAGGCGGTCCTTGAGAAGGTTGAAAAGCAACTAGTGTATCACCGTTGTGGTTTTTGCGTAGATGAGAATTGTTCTTGCTAGATACCCATAGCAGCCACGTAAAACATGCAACAACAATTAGAGGACGTCTAACTTGTTTTTGCAGGGTATGTTGTGATGTGATATGGCCAATTACATGATGTGATGTATGAGATGATCATGTGATGTATAGATTATCACGACTTGCATGTCGATGAGTAAGGCAACCGGCAGGAGCCATAGGGTTTTCTTTAATTATTGTATGACCTGCGTGTCAATCATTAAGCGCTACGTAATGCTTTACTTTATCACTAAACGGTAGCAATAGTAGTAGAAGCATGTTGAGCGCGACAACCCCGATGGAGACACGTTGATGGATATCAAGATGATGGAGATCATGGTGTCATGCCGGTGACGATGGAGATCATGCCGGTGCTTTCATGACGGAGATCAAAAGCACAAGCTTATGGCCATATCATGTCACTTATGATTTGCATGTGATGTTAATCCTTTTATGCACCATGTTTTGCTTAGGACGACGGTAGCATTATAAGGTGATCCCTCACTAAATTTCAAGATAAACTGTGTTCTCCCCGAGTGTGCACCATTGCAAAAGTTTGTCGTGTCAAGACACCACATGATGATCGGGTGTGATAGACTCTACGTTCACATACAACGGGTGCAAGCCAGTGTTGCACATGCAAAACACTCGGGTTAAACTGACGAGCCTAGCATGTACAGACATGGCCTTGGAACACAAGAGACCGAAAGGTCGAACATGAGTCATATAGTAGATATGATCAACATGATGATGTTCACCATTGAAACCACCTCAACTCAAGTGATGATCGGACTTGAGTTGGTGAATTTGGATCATGTATCACTCGAATGACCGGAGGGATGTCGATTTGAGTGGGAGTTCTTAAGTAATATGATTAATTGAACTCATTATCATGAACATAGTCCGTAGTGTCTTTGCAAATTATGTTGTAGATTACTCACGTTGTAGCTCCCTTGAATTTTTATATGTTCCTAGAGAAATAGAGTTGAAAGATGATGGTAACAATATTGCGGACTGGTTCCGTGATCTGAGGATTGTCCTCATTGCTGCACAGAAGGCTTATGTCCTTAATGCACCGCTCGGTGCGCCAACCCCTCTAGCATCATCTTTAGATGTTGTGAACATCTGATAGGCACGTTCTGATGACTACATGATAGTTTAGTGCGTCATGCATTACGGCTTAGAATTGAGGCTCCAAAACGTTTTGAACGTCACGGAACATATGAGATGTTCTAAGAGCTGAAATTAGGATGTCAGGCTCGTGCCCGTGTTGCGAGATATGAGATCTCCAACAAGATTCTTTGCCTGCATGATGAAGGAGAATAGCTCAATCGTTGAGCATGTGCTCAGATTGTCTGGGTGCTACAATCGCTTGAATCGAGTGGGAGTTGATCTTCAAGATAAGACAGTGATTGATATAGTTCTCCAAGTCACACTAAGCTACTAGAACATGGTGATGAACTATAAAACGCCAGGGATAGAAATAATGATCCCTGAGCTGTTCGCGATTTTTGACACCGTGAAGGTATAAATCAAGAAGGAGCGTCAAGTGTTGATGGTTAGTCAAATCACTAGTTTCGAGAAGGGCAAGAGCAAGGAGGGAAACTTCATGGATAGCAAGTTAGTTGCTGCTCCAGTGAAGAAACCCAAAGTTGAACCCAAACCTGAGACTAAGTGCTTCGATTATGAGGAGAGCGGTCACTGAAGCGGAACAACCCTAGATACTTGGTAGATAAGAAGGCTGGCAACATCGACAGAAGTATATTTGATATACGTGTTAATGATGTGTACCTTGCGAGTACTCCTAGTAGCACCTGGGTATTGGATACCGGTTCAGTTGCTAAATGTTACTAACTCGAAATAAAAGCTACGGAATAAATGGAGAACTAGCTAAGGGTGAGGTGACGATGTGTGTTGGAAATGTTTCCAAGGTTGATGTGATCAACATCGCACGCTCTCTCTACCTTCGGGATTAGTGACGAACCTAAATAAATGTTATTTGGTGTTTTGCGTTGAGCATGAACGTGATTAGATCGTGTTTATTGCAACACGGTTATTCATTTAAGTTATAGAATAATGGTTATTCTGTTTACATGAATGATACCTTCAATGGTCATGCACCCAGTGAGAATGGTTTGTTGAATCTTGATCGTAGTAATACACATGTTCATAACATTGATGCCAAAAGATACAAAGTTAATAATTATAGTACCACATACTTGTGGCACTGCCGCTAAATGTCATATTAGTATAAAGCGCATGAAGAAACTCCATGCTTATGGATCTTTGGGCTCATTCGATTTCGAATCGGTTGAGACATGCAAACCATGCCTCTTGGGCAAGATGACTAAGGACCCCGTTTTCCAGATGGATGGAGTGGGCAAGTGATTTATTGGAAATGATACATGTTGATGTATGCAATCCAATGAGTCTTGTAGTGTGCGGTGGATATCATTATTTTCGTACCTTCATTATGGCATGTTGTGTACCGCATCTGGTGTGTGCCTTGCCATGAGTCTGTCAAGGGGTACCAAAGTGATCCAGGAGTGGATCACTTGACAGCGGTCAGGATTATCCTTAGTAACTAGAGGACTAAGGAAATATTTCTCAATTATGGAGGTGATAAAGAGTTCGTTGTAAAGGGTTACGTTGATGCAAACTTTAACACCAATCCGGATGAAACTGAGTAGCAATCCGGATACGTATAGTGGTGATCCATTTGGAATAGCTCCAAGTGGAGTGTGGTAGCAGTGTCTACAGTATGACATAGAGATTTGCAAAGTACACACGGATCTGAATGTCGCAGACCCGTTGAATAAAAGACCTCACTCACATGCAAAGCATGATCGAGCCCCAGAACTTATTTGGTGTTAGATTCATAACAATGCGAATCACATGGTGATGTGAACTAGATTATTGACTCTAGTGCAAGTGGGAGACTGTTGGAAATATGCCCTAGAGGCAATAATAAATTGGTTATTATCATATTTCCTTATTCATGATAATCGTTTATTATCCATGCTATAATTGTATTAACCGGAAACTCAGACAAATGTGTGGATACATAGACAACACCATGTCCCTAGTATGCCTCTAATAGACTTGCTCGTTGATCAAATATGGTTAAGGTTTCCTAGCCATGGACATGAGATGTCATTTGATAACGAGAGCACATCATTAGTAGAATGATGTGATTGACAAGACCCAAACTACAAACATAGCATTTGATCGTGTCAGTTTAGTGCTACTGTTTTCTGCATGTCAAGTATATGTTCCTATGACCATGAGATCATGCAACTCACGGACACCGGAGGAGTTCCTTGTGTGTATCAAATGTCGCAACGTAAATGGGTGACTAGAAAGGTGCTCTACAGGTATCTCCGAGGGTGTCTGTTGAGTTGGCATGCATCAAGACTGGGATTTGCTACTCGGTGTGATGGAGAGGTATCTCAGGGCCCACTCGGTAATACAACATCACAATAAGCCTTGCAAGCAATATGACTAAGTGTTAGTCACTGGATCTTGTATTAAAGAACGAGTAAAGAGACTTGCCAGTAACGAGGTTGAATAAGGTATGGAGATACCGACAATCGAATCTCGGGCAAGTAACATACCGAAGAACATAGGAAACATCATACGGGATTAACTAAATGCTTGACATAGAGGTTCGACCAACAAAGATCTTCGAAGAATATGTAGGAACCAATATGGGCATCCAGGTCTTGCTATTGGTTATTGACCGTAGAGGTGTCTCGGTCATGTCTACATAGTTCTCGAACCCGCAGGGTCTGCACACTTAAGGTTCGGTGACGTTTCGGTAGTATAGAGTTATGTATGGTGGTGACCGAAGGTTGTTCAGAGTCCCGGATGAGATCCCGGACGTCATGAGGATCTCATGAATGGTCCTAAGGTAAATATTGATATATAGGAAGTCCTATTTTGGTCGCCGGAAAAGTTTCGGGCTCATCGGTAGTGTACAGGGAGTGCCGGTAGTGTACCGGGAGACCATCGGGAGGGGTATTTTAACCCAAGAGGCTACATGGGTTGTGGGAGAATTAATATCAGCCCTTAGTGGGCTGGTGGAAGTCCCACACAAGGCCCATGCGGCTGGGAAGAAAAACCCAAAGAGAAAAAGGTGGAAAAAGGCAAAATAGGGAGGAATCCAAGTCCTACTAGGATTGGAGGAGGATTCCTCCTCTCACACTTGGTTCGGCCGACCCAAGGGCTGGCTCGGGAGACAAGCCTCGTCCTCCTCTACTCCTATATATACTAGAGGATTTTAGGGTTTTTAGCCATGTGCTGCCCGTTCCTCCTGTGCATAGTTTCTCCTCTAGATCGGATTTCTGCAGTGCTTAGGCGAAGCCCTGCCGGAATTGCTCCACCACCATCGCCGCAATGCCATCATGCTTCTGGAGAACTCGTCTACCTCTCCGCTCCCTCTTGTTGGATCAAGAAGGCGGAGATCGTCATCGAGCTGTACATCTGCTGAACGCGGAGGTGCCATCCGTTCGGCGCTAGATCGGAAGGACCGTGATCAAGATCGCGAGACGGATCGTGATGAGTTCACGGGACGGATCGTGATGAGTTCGTGGGACGGATCGTGATGAGTTCGCGGGACGGATCGTGATGAGTTCGCGGGACGGATAGTGATGAGTTCGCGAGACGGATCGCAGGACGGATCGTGATGAGATCGCAGGATGCTCGGAGATTTGGATCGCGAAGACATTCGACTACACCAACCGCGTTTCTTAATGCTTCCCGCTTAGCGATCTACAAGGGTATTTAGATCCACTCTCCCTCTCGTAGATGCTCATCACCATGGATAGATCTGCATGCGCATAGGAATTATTTTGTTTCCCATGCAACATGCCCCAACATCGAATACCCAGACATTCTAAGTATATGTTCACTGATAGACCCGTTCTCCTCCATTTTGCAAGCATAGAACTTATCGGAGGTCTCATACCTCTCGAACCGGGCATTTCTTCTTAAAGATAAACTCCAATCCCTGGAATATCTCATATGCTCCATGACGTTCAAAATGTCTTTGAAGTCCCAGTTTTAAGCCATACAATATTGCACACTGAACTATTGAGTAATCTCTAGAATGTGCCTCTCAAGCGTTCTTAATGTCTTCGGTTGACATGTCTGCGGGTTGGTTACCAAGTGGTACATCAAGGACACATGACTTATGGGAAGCCATGAGGATAATCCTCAGAGTACGGGCCTAGTACACAAAGTTACTTCCATCATCTTTCAACTTAGCTTTCTCTAGGAACGCACTAAAATTCAGGGGTGCTACTACGCGAGACATTGATCTACAACATAAATATGCAAAGCTTGCTAAGACTATTGTTCAAGATAATGAGTTTAGTTAATCAAATTACTAAAGATCCCACTCAAATTGACATCCCTTAGGTCATCTGAGTGATACATGATCCAAATTCACCAACTCAAGTCCGATCACCACGTGAGTTGAGGTGGTTTGAATGGTGAACATCATCATGTTGATCATATCTACTATATGACTCATGTTCGACCTTTCGGTCTCTTGTGTTCCAAGGCCATGTCCGTACATGCTAGGCCCGTCAAGTTTAACCCAAGTGTTCCGCATGTGTAATACTGGCTTGCACCCATTGTATGTGAACATAGAGTCTTATCACACCCGATCATCACGTGGTGCCTCGACACGACGAACTTTCGCAATGGTGCACACTTGGGGAGAACACAATTCATCTTGAAATTTAAGTGAGGGATCACCTTATAATGCTACCGTCGTCCTAAGAAAAATAAGGTGCAAAAAAGGATTAACATCACATGCAAATCATAAGTGACATGATATGGCCATGAACTTGTGCTTTTGATCTCCATCTTGAAAGCACCGGCATGATCTCCATCGTCACCGGCATAACACCATGATCTCCATCATCATGATCTCCATAATTGTGTCGCCATCTGGGTTGTTGCGCTCACCATGTGCACGCTACTATTGCTACCGTTTAGCGATAAAGTAAAGCATTAAATAGCGCTTAATGATTGAGATGCAGGTCATACAATAATTAAAGACAACACTATGGCTCCTGCCGGTTGCCGTACTCATCGGCATGCAAGTCGTGATATTCTATACATCACATGGTCATCTCATTCAACACATATATCTCATCATGTAATTGGCCATATCACATCACAACATACCCTGCAAAAACAAGTTAGACGTCCTCTAATTGTTGTTGCAAGTTTTACGTGGCTGCTACGGGTATCTAGCAAGAACAATTCTCTGGTACGCAAAACCACAACGGTGATACATAAGTTTCTTTTCAACCTTCTCAAGGACCACCTTTTTCGAATACGATCCAACTAAAGTAGGAGAAACATGTTGGGAGACGTAGTAGTAAATCAAAATTTTCCTACGTGTCACCAAGATCTATCTATGAAGAAACGAGCAAACGAGTGGGGAGAGATTGGATCTTCATACCTTTGAAGATCGCTGAGCGGAAGCGTTACAAGAACGCGGTTGATGGAGTCGTACTCGCAGCGATTCAGATCGCGGTAGATCCGATCAAGTGCCGAACGGACGGCACCTCCGCGTTCAACACACGTGCAGCCCGGTGACGTCTCCAACACCTTGATCCAGCAAGGAGGAAGGAGAGGTTGGGGAAGGGCTCCAACAGCAGCACGACAGCGTGGTGGTGGTGGAGTAGCAAGGTAATCTGACAGGGCTTCGCCTAAGCGCTGCGGAGGAGGAAGAAGAGAGGTAGGGCTTCGCCGTGAGAGAGAGAGATCAAATCTTGTCTCAAAACATCCAAAACCTCAAGTATATATAGGAGGAGGGACGTGGAGGGCTGGTTTGGCCTCTACTCCAAAGAGGAGATGGCCGGCCGAATTAAAGGGAGAGTCCACCTCCCACAAGGGAGGTGGATCTCCTCCTTTTAAATCCTTTTTGCCTTATCTCCTTATCTCCAGCCGCATGGGCCTTTAGCAAAAGTCTTGCCCAGCCCAATAAGGGCTGGCACACTTTATCTAACAGCCCATGTGGTCCTTTGGTCGTCACACCCCTCCCGGGGTTTATCCGGCACCCTCCCGGCACTCCCGGTACACTACCGATGAGCCCGAAAACTTTCCGGTGACCAAAACTGGACTTCCTATATATCAATCTTTACCTCCGGACCATTCCGGAGCTCCTCGTGACGTCCGGGATCTCATCCGGGACTCCGAACAACCTTCGGTAATCACGTATACCTTTTCCCTATAACCCTAGCGTCATCGAACCTTAAGTGTGTAGACCCTACGGGTTCGGGAGACACGTAGACATGACCGAGACACCTCTCCGGTCAATAACCAACAGCGGGATCTGGATACCCATGTTGGCTCCCACGTACTCCACGATGATCTCATCGGATGAACCACGATGTCGGGGATTCAATTAATCCCGTATACAATTCCCTTTGTCTATCGGTATGATACTTGCCCGAGATTCGATCGTCGGTATCCCCATACCTTGTTCAATCTCGTTACTGGCAAGTCTCTTTACTCGTTCCGTAATACATCATCCCGTGGCTAACTCCTTAGTCACATTGAGCTCATTATGATGATGTCTTACCGAGTGGGCCCAGAGATACCTCTCCGTCACACGGAGTGACAAATCCCAGTCTCGATTCGTGCCAACCCAACAGATACTTTCGGAGATACCCGTAGCGTACCTTTATAGCCACCCAGTTACGTTGTGACGTTTGGCACACCCAAAGCATTCCTACGGTATCCGGGAGTTGCACAATCTCATGGTCTAAGGAAACGATACTTGACATTGAAAAGCTTTAGCAAACGAACTACACGATCTTGTGCTATGCTTAGGATTGGGTCTTGTCCATCACATCATTCTCCTAATGATGTGATCCCGTTATCAACGACATCCAATGTCCATGGCCATGAAACTGTGACCATCTATTGATCAACGAGCTAGCCAACTAGAGGCTTACTAGGGACATGTTGTGGTCTATGTATTCACACATGTATTACGGTTTCCGGTTAACACAATTATAGCATGAACAATAGACAATTATCATGAACAAGGAAATACAATAATAACCATTTTATTATTGCCTCTAGGGCATATTTCCAACAGTCTCCCACTTGCACTAGAGTCAATAATCTAGTTCACATCACCATGTGATTAACACTTACATCACCATGTGATCATATCATCATGTGATTAACACCCAATAAGTTCTGGGGTTTGTTCATGTTCTGCTCGTGAAAGAGGTTTTAGTCAACGGGTCTGCGACATTCAGATCCGTGTGTACCTTACAAACTTTCCATGTCATATTTGTAGATACTGCTCCCACGCTCCACTTGGAGCTATTCCAAATGGCTGCTCCACTATACGTAGCTGGATTTCTACTAAGAGTCATCCGGATTGGTTTTAAAGCTTGCATTATCGTAACACTTTACGATGAACTCTTTATCACCTCCATAATCGAGAAATATTTCCTTAGTTCTCAAGTTACTAAGGCTAACTTTGACCGCTGTCTAGTGATCCACTCTTGGATTACTCTTGTACCCCTTGACAGACTCATGGCAAGGCACACACAGGTGCGGTACACAGCATGGCATACTATATAGAGCCTATGGCTAAAGCATAGGAGATGACACTCATCTCTTCTTTATCTTCTGCCGTGGTCGGGTATTGAGTCTTACTCAATTTCACACCTTACAATACAGTCAAGAACTCCTTCTTTGACCCATCTATTTTGAACTCCTTCAAAAACTTGTCAAGGTATGTCTTCGTCGAAAAAACTTATCAAGCGAATAGATCTATCCCTATAGATCTTGATGCTTAATAAAATAGTAGCTTTATCTGGGTCTTCCTTTGAAAAACAAAACTTTTCAAACAACCCTTCATGCTCTTCCAGAAATTCTACATCATTTCCGATCAATAATATGTCAACTACATATTCTTATAAGAAATTCTATAGTGCTCCCACTCACTTTCTTGCAAATACAAGTTTCTCATAAACTTTGTATAAACTTAAACACTTTGATCACCTCATCAAAGCATATATTCCAACTCCGACATGCTTGCTCCAGTCCATAGAAGGATCGCTGGAGTTTGCATATTATTAGCATCCTTAGGATTGACAAAACCTTCTGGTTGTATCACATACAACTCTTCCTCACAAAAACCATTACGGAAACCTTGTTTTGTCATCCATCTGCCAGATTTCATAATCGAAAAATGCAGCAACTGCTAACAAAATTTTAATAGACTTTTAGCATCGCTACAGATGAGACAATCTCATTGCAGTCAACTCCTTGAACTTGGCGGAAACTTCTTTGCGACAAGTCGAGCTTTATAAACGGTGACATTTCACCATTAGCGTCTATGTTTATCTCAAAGGTCCATTTGTACTCAATGACCCGCCATTCAACAGGCAAGTCTACCAAAGTCCATACTTGGTTTTCATACATGGATCCTTTCTCGGATTTCATGGCTCCTAGCCATTTGTTGGAATCCGGGCCCACCATCGCTTCTCCATAGTTCGTAGGTTCATCGCTGTCCAACAACATGATTTCCAAGACAGGGTTGTCGTACTACTCAGGAGCAGTACGCGTCCTTGTCGACCTACGAGGTTTGATAGTGACTTGATCCGAAGCTTCATGATCATCATCATTAACTTCCTTTTCAACTGAGTAGGCTCTACAGAAACATCTTTCTGTGTTGCGCTATTCTCTGGTTGAAACAAAGGTTCAACAACCTCATCAAGTTCTATCTTCCTCCCACTCAATTCTTTCGAGAGAAACTCTTTCTCAAGAAAGGACCCGTTCTTAGCAACAAACACCTTTTGCGCTTGGATCTGAGATAGAAGGTATACCCAATGTCTCATTAGGGTATTCTATGAAGATGCATTTGTCTGCTTTGAGTTCGAACTCGCTAGGTGAAAAACCCATTTTCACATAAGCGTCACAGCCCCAAACATTAAGAAATGACAGCTTAGGCTTCTGTCAAACCATAATTCTCACGGTGTCATCTCAACAGACTTAGATGGTGCCCTATTAAAGTGAATGGATTTGTCTTTAATGCATAACCCCATAACGATAGTGGCAAAATGATAAGAGACATCATAGTACTCACTATATCCAATAGAGCACGACTACGACGTTCGAACACACCATCACACTATGGTGTTCCAGGAGGCGTGAGCTGTGAAACAATTTCCACATTGTCTAAAATTGCATACCAAACTCGTAACTTAGATATTCACCTCCATGATCATATCATAGACATTTATCTTCTTGTCACAATGATCTTTAACTTCACTCTGAAACTCCTTGAACCTTTCAAACATTTCAGATTCGTGTTTCATTAAGTAAATATCCCCATATTTACTCAAATCATCAGTGAAGGTAAAGAAAAACAATGATATCCACTGTGTGTTTCAACACTCATTGGACCACATACATCAACATGTATTATTTCCAATAAGCCACTTGCCCGCTCCATCATATTGGATGACGGGGTCTTAGTCATCTTGCCCAAGAGGCATGGCTCGCATGTCTCAACCGATTCGAAATCGAGTGAGTAAAAAATCCATCATCATGGAGTTTCTTCATGCGATTTATACCAATATGACATTTAGCGGCAGTGCCACAAGTATGTGGTACTATCATTATTACCTTTATATATTTTTGGTACCAACGTTATGAACATGTGTACTACTACGATCATGATTCGATAAACCATTCCGAGTGGGTGCATGACCATTGAAGGCATTATCCATGCAAATAGAATAACCATTATTCTCTAACTTATATGAATAACCGTATTGCACTAATCATGATCTAATCACGTTCATGCTCAACGCAAACACCAAATAACATTTATTTAGGTTTATCACAAATCCCGAAGGTAGAGAGAGCGTGCGATGGTGATCACATCAATCTTGGAAATACTTCCAACACACATCGTCACCTTTCACCTAGCTAGTCTCCGTTTATTCGTAGCTTTTATTTCGAGTTGCTAACACTTAGCAACCGAACCGGTATCCAATACCCAGGTGCTACTAGGAGTACCAGCAAGGTACACATCACTAACACGTATATCAAATATACTTCCATTGACATTACCAGCCTTCTTATCTACCAAGCATCTAGGGGTTTTCCGCTTCAGCGAACATTCTCCTCATAACAGAAGCACTTAGTCTCGGGTTCGGGCTCAACCTTGGGTTTCTTCACTAGAGCAACAACTGGCTTGTCATTCCTGAAGTTTTCCGTTCTTGCCCTTGCCCCTTTTGAAACTAGTGGTTTCACTTAACCATCAACACTTGATGCTCCTTCTTGATTTCTACCTTCGTGGTGTCAAACATCACGAACAACTCAGGGATCATCTTATCCATCCCTGGCATGTTATAGTTCATCACGAAGCTCTAGTAGCTTGGTGGCAGTGACTTGGAGAACTGCATTAATCACTATCTCATCTGGAAGATTAACTCCCACTTGATTCAAGTGATTGTAGCACCCAGACAATCTGAGCACACGCTCAGCGATTGAGCTATTCTCCTTTATCTTGCAGACAAAGAATCTTGTTGGAGGTCTCATACCTCTCAACATAGGCACGAGCCTGAGATCACAATCTCAGCTCCTAGAACATCTCATATGTTCCGTGACGTTCAAAACGTTTTGGAGCCTCAATTCTAAGCCGTAATGCATGACGCATTGAACTATCACGTAGTCACCAAAAAGTGCCTGTCATATGTTCACAACATCTACAGACAACGCTTGAGGGAGTGATGCAGTTAGCGGTACATCAAAAACATAAGCTTTCTGTGCAGCAATGAGGACAATCCTCAGATCACGGACCCAGTCCGCATTATTGCTACCATCAACTTTCAACTTACTTTTCTCTAGGATTGTATCAATAAAACTGGGCAGCTACAGCGCGAGCTATCTACGACATAATTTGCAAGGACATTTTTAGACTAAGTTCTTGATAATTAAGTTCATTTAATCAAATTATTAATGAACTCCCACTTAGATAGACATCTCTCTAGTCTTCCAAGTGATACATGATCCATGTCAACTAGCCCGTGTCCGATCATCACGTGAGACGGACTAGTCATCCATGGTGAACATCTTCATGTTGATCGTATCTTCTATACGACTCATGTTCGACCTTTCGGTCTTCCGTGTTCCGAGGCCATGTCTGTACATGCTAGGCTCGTCAAGTCAACCTAAGTGTTTCGCGTGTGTAAATCTGGCTTACACCCGTTGTATGCGAACGTTAGAACCTATCACACCCGATCATCACGTGGTGCTTCGGAACAACGATCCTTAGCAACGGTGCACAGTTAGGGTGAACACTTCTCTTGAAATTTTATTGAGAGATCATCTTATTTACTACCGTCGTTCTAAGCAAATAAGATGTAAACATGATAAACATCACATGCAATCAATATAGTGACATGATATGGCCAATATCATTTTGCTCCTATGATCTCCATCTTCGGGGCACCATGATCATCACTGTCACCGGCACGACACCATGATCTCCATCATCATGATCTCCATCATTGTGTCTTCATGAAGTTGTCTCGCCAACTATTACTTCTACTACTATGGCTAACGCTTAGCAATAAAGTAAAGTAATTACATGGCGTTTATGATTGACACGCAGGTCATACAATAAATAAGACAACTCCTATGGCTCCTGCCGGTTGTCATAATCATCGACATGCAAGTCGTGAATCCTATTACAAGAACATGATCAATTCATACATCACAATGCATCACATCACATCCTTTGGCCATATCACATCACAAGGCACATGCTGCAAAAACAAGTTAGACGTCCTCTAATTTGTAGTTGCAAGTTTTTACGTGGCTGCTATAGGTTACTAGCAAGAACGTTTCTTACCTACGTGAACACCACAACGTGATTTGCCAATTGCTATTTACCCTTCATAAGGACCCTTTTCATCGAATCCGATCCGACTAAGGTAGGAGAGACAGACACCCGCTAGCCACCTTATGCATCTAGTGCATGTCAGGCGGTGGAACCGGTCTCACGTAAGCGTACGTGTAAAGTTGGTCCGGGCCGCTTCATCCCACAATACCGCCGAATCAAGATAAGACTAGTAGCGGCAAGCAAATTAACAAACTCGACGCCCACAAATGCTTTGTGTTCTACTCGTGCATAGATTCTACGCATAGACCTAGCTCATGATGCCACTGTTGGGAGACGTAGTAGTAAATCAAAATTTTCCTACGTGTCACCAAGATCTATCTATGAAGAAACCAGCAAACGAGTGGGGAGACATTGGATCTTCATACCTTTGAAGATCGCTGAGCGGAAGCGTTACAAGAACGCGGTTGATGGAGTCGTACTCGCAGCGATTCAGATCGCGGTAGATCCGATCAAGTGCCGAACGGACGGCACCTCCGCGTTCAACACACGTGCAGCCCGGTGACGTCTCCAACACCTTGATCCAGCAAGGAGGAAGGAGAGGTTGGGGAAGGGCTCCAACAGCAGCACGACGGCGTGGTGGTGGTGGAGTAGCAAGGTAATCCGACAGGGCTTCGCCTAAGCGCTGCGGAGGAGGAAGAAGAGAGGTAGGGCTTCGCCGTGAGAGAGAGAGATCAAATCTTGTCTCAAAACATCCAAAACCTCAAGTATATATAGGAGGAGGGACGTGGAGGGCTGGCTTGGCCTCTACTCCAAAGAGGAGATGGCCGGCCGAATTAAAGGGAGAGTCCACCTCCCACAAGGGAGGTGGATCTCCTCCTTTTAAATCCTTTTTGCCTTATCTCCTTATCTCCAGCCGCATGGGCCTTTAGCAAAAGTCTTGCCCAGCCCAATAAGGGCTGGCACACTTTATCTAACAGCCCATGTGGTCCTTTGGTCGTCACACCCCTCCCGGGGTTTATCCGGCACCCTCCCGGCACTCCCGGTACACTACCGATGAGCCCGAAAACTTTCCGGTGACCAAAACTGGACTTCCTATATATCAATCTTTACCTCCGGACCATTCCGGAGCTCCTCGTGACGTCCGGGATCTCATCCGGGACTCCGAACAACCTTCGGTAATCACGTATACCTTTTCCCTATAACCCTAGCGTCATCGAACCTTAAGTGTGTAGACCCTACGGGTTCGGGAGACACGTAGACATGACCGAGACACCTCTCCGGTCAATAACCAACAGCGGGATCTGGATACCCATGTTGGCTCCCACGTACTCCACGATGATCTCATCGGATGAACCACGATGTCGGGGATTCAATTAATCCCGTATACAATTCCCTTTGTCTATCGGTATGATACTTGCCCGAGATTCGATCGTCGGTATCTCCATACCTTGTTCAATCTCGTTACTGGCAAGTCTCTTTACTCGTTCCGTAATACATCATCCCGTGGCTAACTCCTTAGTCACATTGAGCTCATTATGATGATGTCTTACCGAGTGGGCCCAGAGATACCTCTCCGTCACACGGAGTGACAAATCCCAGTCTCGATTCGTGCCAACCCAACAGATACTTTCGGAGATACCCGTAGCGTACCTTTATAGCCACCCAGTTACGTTGTGACGTTTGGCACACCCAAAGCATTCCTATGGTATCCGGGAGTTGCACAATCTCATGGTCTAAGGAAACGATACTTGACATTGAAAAGCTTTAGCAAACGAACTACACGATCTTGTGCTATGCTTAGGATTGGGTCTTGTCCATCACATCATTCTCCTAATGATGTGATCCCGTTATCAACGACATCCAATGTCCATGGCCATGAAACTGTGACCATCTATTGATCAACGAGCTAGCCAACTAGAGGCTTACTAGGGACATGTTGTGGTCTATGTATTCACACATGTATTACGGTTTCCGGTTAACACAATTATAGCATGAACAATAGACAATTATCATGAACAAGGAAATACAATAATAACCATTTTATTATTGCCTCTAGGGCATATTTCCAACAAAACAGACACCCGCCAGCCATCTTTGTGCAACGAAGTTACACGTCAGTCGATGGAACCGGTCTCTTGTAAGCGTACGAGTAAGGTTGGTCCGGGCCGCTTCATCCCACAATACCGCTGAACCCAAACACGACCAAGGGAAGAATCATTCTAAGAATCAACGCCCACAAACTCTTTGTGTTCTACTCGAGATCTCATCTACACATAGACCTAGCTCATGATGCCGCTGTTGGGGAATGTTGCATGGGAAACAAAAAATTCCTACGCTTCACCAAGATCAATCTAGGAGATGAGCATCTACGAGAGGGGAAAGTGGATCTACATACCCTTTTAGATCGCTAAGTGGGAAGCGTTAAGAAATGCGGTTGATGTAGGTGAACGTCTTCTCGATCCAAATCGCCGAGCGTCCCACGATCCAATCACAATCCGTCCCGATCTAGCACCGAATGGACGGCACCTCCGCGTTCAGCACACATATGGCTTGATGACGATCTCCGCTTTCTTGATCCAGCAAGAGGGAGCAGAGAGGTAGACGAGTTCTCGGCAGCGTGATGGCGTTGTGGTGATGGTGGTGGAGTTATTCTAGGAGGGCTTCGCCTCTACTGAAAACCGATCTTGAGGAGAAACTACGATCTAGAGGAGAGGTAGCACGTGGCTGTTTTTCTGCGTACAAAAAGCCCTCAAACCTCTAGTATATATAGGAGGAGGGGGAGGAGGCTTTTCCCCCAAGGGTCCAGCCCCTAGCTTCGGCCGAAGTGGGAGGGAGGAGTCCTCCTCCTCCACTCCTAGTAGGATTAGGACTCCTTCCTTGTTTTCCCACTTTTGCCTTCTTTCCACCTTGGGTTTCTTCCCTAGCCGCATGGGCTTCCTGTGGGCCTTCGGCCAGCCCACTAAGGGCTGGTATTCCTTCTCCCATGGCCCATGTAGCCTCTTGGGTCGAATTACCCCTCCCGATGGTCCCTCGGTACCCTCCCGGCACTCCTGGTACACTACCGATGAGCCCCAAACTTTTCTGGTGACCAAAACAGGACTTCATATATATCAATCTTTACCTCCGAACCATTACGGAGCTCCTCATGATGTCCGAGATCTCACCTGGGACTCTGAACAACCTTCGGTCACCACTATGCATAAGTCTATACTACCGAAACGTCACCAAACCTTAAGTGTATAGACCTTGCGGGTTCGAGAACTATGTAGACATGACCGAGACACCTCTACGGTCAATAATCAATAGCGGGACCTGGATGCCCATATTGATTCATACATATTCTACGAAGATCTTTATCGGTCAAACCTCTGTGTCAAGGATTCAGTTAATCCCGTATGATGTTCCCTTTGTTCCTCAGTATGTTACTTGCCCGAGATTCGATCATCGGTATCTCCATACCTAGTTCAACCTCGTTACCGGCAAGTCTCTTTACTCATTTCCTTAATACAAGATCATGTTACTAACACTTAGTCACATTGCTTGCAAGGCTTGTTGTGATGTTGTAGTACCGAGTGGGCCCTGAGATACCTCTCCGTCACACGGAGTAACAAATCCTAGTGTTGATCTATGCCAACCCAATAGACACCCTCGGAGATACCTGTAGACCACCTTTATAGTCACCCAGTTATGTTGTGACATTTGATACACACAAGGCACTCCTCCGGTGTCCATGATTTGCATGATCTCATGGTCGTAGGAACATATACTTGACATGCAGAAAACTGTAGCAATAAACTGACACGATCATATGCTACATTTATAGTTTGGGTCTTGTCCATCCCATCATTATCCTAATGAAGTGATCCCGTTATCAAATGACATCTCATGTCAATGGGTAGGAAACCTTGACCATCTTTGATCAACGAGCTAGTCTACTAGAGGCACACTAGGGACAAAGTGTTGTCTATATATCCACACATGCAATGTGTTTCCAATCAATACAGTTATAGCATGGATAATAAAAAAATTATCATGAATAAGGAAATATAATAATAAACACTTTATTTATTGCCTCTAGGGCATATTTCCACCACATATTAGCCAAAACTTCCGCACCAAGTAGAGATACTACTTGTGCATCCAAACACCTCAACCCAATTTTGCCATGAGAGTCGACCATACCTACCTATGGATTCAATAAGATCCTTCAAGTAAGTTGTCATTGGTGCAAAAGGCAATAAAACTTTCTCCTAAATATGTGTGATCATTTATTGTAAGGGAAATAAGTGTTGTACGAACTTGTGATAGTATATAAATAAAAGCGATAGACTGCATAATAAAGGTTGCTATCGCAAAGGGAAATACAATGCAGTGTTCCTTTGCACTAAGGGTTTGTGCATCGAAAAACAAAAAACACATGAAAACCTCTGCTTCCCTTTGTGAAGGGTCTATATGTTACTTCTACTTTTTAAGTACTTAGCTTTATGCAAGAGTCATGGTGATCCTCACCACTTCCTATATTTCGCCTCTCTCTCTTGGCAAGCATTATGTATTGGGGAATGATCTAGACGCATATATCCACTCGGATGTGGGTGATCATGAGTTATTATTGTTGACATCACCCTTGAGGTGAATAGTTGGGAGGCAAAACTATGAGCCCCTATCTTTCTCTACGTCTGACTGAAGCTTTGATCTCGTGGGTACCGCGTGAGTGTTAGCAATTGTGAAAGACTAGAAGAGGATTGAGTATGTGGATTTGCTTTACAAGCTCTTATATTGACTCTTTCCGATGTTATGATAAATTGCCAATTGCTTCAATGACTAAGATCTTAGTTTGTTGGTTGTTAATAGAGTTCTTGGTTCATACTTTATCTTGTGAATGAATTGTTACTCCAGCGTAAGAGATCTTACACAATAAGTATTGTTATTATAAAGATGTTCATGATGCCGTCATGTCCCTATTTTATTTTATCGACACCTCTATCTCTAAATATGTGCTCATATTTAGCGAGGTCTAAGCTTGGGGGAGTTGATACGTCCATTTTGCATCATGCTTTTATATTGATATTTATTGCATTATGGGCTGTTATTACACGTTTTGGTACAATCCTTGTGCATTTTCTCTCTTATTTTACAAGGTTTACATGAAGAGGGAGAATGCTGGCAGTTGGAATTCTGGACTGGGAAAGGAGCAAATCTGAGATACCTATTCTGCACAACTCCAAAAGTCCTGAAAATTTACGGAGAATTATTTTGGAATATATAAAAATACTAGGCAAAACATATACCAGAGGGGGGCACCAGGAGGTGACAAGCCTGCCAGGTGCGACCACCCCCAAGTCACGCCTAGCAGGCTTGTAGCCCACCTGGCTTGCCCCCGACGCCCATCTTCTCCTATATGTTGGGTTTTGACATGGAAAAAAATCAGGAGAGATCTTTTGGGACGAAGCGCCACCGTCTCGAGGCGGAACTTGGACAAAACCAATCTAGAGCTCCGGCAGGGCTGTTCTGCCGGGGAAACTTCCCTCCCGGAGGGGGAAATCAAAGCCATCGTCATCACCAACAATCCTCTCATCGAGAAGGGTCAATCTCCATCAACATCTTCACCAGCACCGTTTCATCTCCAAACCCTAGTTCATCTCTTGTATCCAATCTTTGTCTCAAACCTCAGATTGGTACCTGTGGGTTGCAAAGTGTGTTGATTACTCCTTGTAGTTGATGCTAGTTGGTTTACTTGGTGGAAGATCATATGTTCAGATCCTTTATGATAATTGATACTCCTATGATTATGAACATGAACATGTTTTGTGAGTAGTTACGTTTGTTCCTGAGGACATGGGATAAGTCTTGTTATAAGTAATCATGTGAATTTAGTATTCGTTCGACATTTTAATGAGATGTATGTTGTCTCTCCTCTAGTGGTGGTATGTGAACGTCGACTGCATAACACTTCACCATTATTTGGGCCTAGGGGAAGGCATTGGGAAGTAATAAGTAGATGATGGGTTGCTAGAGTGACAGAAGCTTAAACCCTAGTTTATGCGTTGCTTCGTAAGGGGCTGATTTTGATCCATATGTTTCATGTTATGGTTAGATTTAATTTAATTCTTCTTTCGTAGTTGCGGATGCTTGCAATAGGGTTAATCATAAGTGGGAGGTTTGTCCAAGTAAGGGCAGCACCCAAGCACCGGTCCACCCACATATAAAATTATGAAAGTAACGAACGTGAATCAAATGAGCATGATGAAAACTAGCTTGACAGAAATTCCCATGTGTCCTCGAGAGCGCTTTGCTTTATATACGAGTTTGCCTAGGCATGTCCTTTGCAACAAAAAGGATTGGGCTACCTTGCTGCACCTTTGCTACACGTGTTCCTTGTTACTCGGTTACAAATTATCTTATCACAAAACTATCTGTTACTGATAATTTCAGTGCTTGCAGAGAATACCTTACTGGAAACCGCTAGTCATTTCTTTCTGCTCCTCATTGGGTTCGACACTCTTACTTATCGAAAGGACTATGATAGATCCCCTATACTTGTGGGTCATCAACCATACGCAATCCGTATAGGAGTGCTTCCTATTCAGCTTTATTATTGGAGGAATCAAAGTGAGTCTGGAGGACATAACTGAGCTTGTCACCCTTTGGAGACACCAATACTACGCCAGCACCAGACCTATTCAGCATCTTAGAGACATCAAAGAACATGGTCCAGTGCGCCGAGTGGATTTGAGTTGGCTACTATTGTTCTATCCACTCGGCCATGAAATCAGCAAGTTCTTGAGATTTGATTGCCTTTTTTTCTTCAAACTTGATATCGAATTAGAGGAGCTCAATAGCCCATTTGGACACTCGACCAGTTGCATCTTGATTGTTGAGGATCTCAGACAATGGAGCATCACTGATGACTGAAATCGAGTGATCTTGAAAGTAGTGTGCCATCTTCTTTTCTGATAGATATATACTATAGACAAGCTTCTGGTAATGTGGGTACCTTTGCTTTGAAGGAGTCAACACTTCAGATATATAGTAAACTGGACGTTGGACTTTATA